>JAROYE020000001.1:82370473-83783476 GCA_029619315.2 Dynastes maya
GCCGAAAAAGTTATTCTACTTTCTGGTAATGTTCATAAAACCATGTTTCCACAGTAATAAATAAATTTGCTAAATTATACAGGGTGTGCCGGTAGAGAGGGGACAATGTCAGAGATATTTAAACTGAGAAATCTCGATTTTTTTAAATAGCAACTCCTAATTTCCCAAGCGGTATTAGATTCTGCATCAAACAATAAAGCAAAAATGTATTGTAAGTACTATTGCTAAAGTCAATAGTTTAGGAGATATTTTATGAAAACCTCTTTAATCTTAAATATCGCCTTGTTTAGTATCAGTTTTGGTTTGCCATGGTTAAATAATTGAAGGTAGCTGTCAAATGTACTGTCAACAGTAACAAACACAGTAGTGGTCCTCAGTAGTAGTTAACCAATATAATTAACTTTCAATTATTCATATTACAGTACAATTATTCGAAAAATAGAACATTCAAAAATCGAACATTTTATTAATAAACGAAAAAAAAAAAAGAAAAAATGCATGAAACAAACAAATGTATAAATAACAAAATAAAATTGAATACGTATTTCATTGTGATTGTAAATGCTCGAAAACACCACCACTCTGCTCCATGCATGCTGTTACCCTTCGCATTGATTCCCGATGAGTAGCACGTTGAATGGATATTGCAGCCAGTTCATTGAAGGTTTTTCTTACTCTGTCAATCATGTCATCTTTTGTACCAACTGGATCTCTGTATACAACGTTTTTAATGTAACCCCATAAGAAAAAGTCTAGTGGGGTTAAATCCGGAGATCGTGGTGGGTATTTAAAAGAACCGTTTTTAGCGATCCATCGATCGTTAAACATTTCAGTAAGAATAACCGATACGCCACATCCGTTACGGTGTGGAGCCCCGTCCATTTGATACCATGCATTCCCCGCCTCTTCTTTTGGTCGAAGACGTAATAATTCACGGATAATGTTATGTAAAATTTCCTCCGTAACGCATTCAATTTAAATTGTGTTCATAAAAGTAAACAGATAGAATTCTATTGTTCTTGAAAGCGCAGAATATATTAAAACTCCAAGAATCTTGAAAATTTCATTCTCTTATGACGTGCGGGTTTTCTGAAGCCCAAAAATTCTTACGGTTATACATTCCATTTCTGCAAAATTTGGCTTCATCGGTCCATATAATATTATCTAAAAATGCATCATCTTCTTGTGTTCGAACTAAAAACCATTCACAGAATTCCCTTCGACGTTCAATGTCCGTAAATCTTATGTTTTGCACCGTGCTAGGTTTAAAAGGCTGCCACCTATGTTTTACCAAAATTCTGCGAATTGTTTTGGACGATGTTCTAAGTGCCAGTTCATGGATCGAATTAGTCGGGTATGGGGTAAAATAACCCAATGTCGTAATTTCTGTATCTTCGTCGTCTAGGAGGGGTTTGGTTATTTTTGATATTTTCGTAAATGAGCCAAAAGATATACAGTTTTTCAATAGCCGATTGATAGTATCTCGAGTAGGTTTTGGTTTGTCAGGATATCTCTCTATGAAAAATTTTTTTTCGTTTATTAATAAAATGTTCGACTTTTAAATGTTATTTTTTTTTAATAATTGTACTGTAGTATGAATAATTGGAAATTAGTTATGTTGATTAATTACTACTGAGGACCACTGCTGTATCTATTACTGTGACAGAACATTTGACAGCTACCTTCAATTGTTTAACCATGGCAGACCAAAACTGATACTAAACAATGCGATATTTAAGATTATGGTGGTTTTCACAAAATATCTCCTGAACTATTAACTTTAGCAATAGTACTTACAATACATTTTTGCTTTATTTTTTGATGCAGAATCTAATACCGCTTAGAAAATTAGGAGTTGCTATTTAAAAAAATCGGGATTTCTCAGTTTAAATATCTCTGACATTGTCCCCTCCCTACCGGCACACCCTGTATAATTTAGCAAATTTATCTATTACTGTGGAAACATCGTTTTATGAACATTACCAGAAAGTAGAATAACTTTTTTGGCTAATCTGTCAAACTTTTTCGAAAAGATGCAATATCTCTCTAAGAGTGAATTTTAGGGATGGGATATGTTACACAAAATAATTTTAAAATTCAACACAAAATCCAAATCTGACATAAAAATGATACTGTTCTATTTAAAATAGGGAAGTTCATGGCTACTTCCGGTGTAACAGAGAGACACCTACAGTTGTAAATATTTTGGTTGAGCTAGGATAATTTGTGTTTGTAAATTTTCAAATTTCTATTTTACTCATTTCCCCATATACTTTTAACCAAAGCTCGTCGTGACATACCGTGCAAAATATAACAATTTTTATTTTTCAACATAATCTCCCCTAACTTCGATAGATTTATTAAAACGATCAATTAATAATTCTATACCGATCTAGTGTAAGAACAACGGTAACTATTTTCGCAGCCCAATCGCCCGCTGGCCGGCTGTAAAGCACCCCAAGCTCAACACTACCCTTTGCTGTTTGACTCAATAGCTCAGAAACTATAAGAGATATAAAAAAAAGTTAAGACAAGATTTAAACTGTTTTACATGCTCTTCTCGACGACATAAATATTTTCTCTTTTTAGTTATATTAAAAAGGAATTTTGCGAGTAAAAGGACCTTTTTATCAGCCCTTCTTCCTAATATGAACAACTCGCAACGAGTCACCATTGAACATCTAATTTGTATTCTCTTTGTATTTATTTTATTTAGATTAGTCATACATTTATCTTCATTTTTTGTATTTACTGTTCTTGAGTATTTATACTTTCAACCAAACATCGTCGTGGAGTACCTTGTATAATGAAGCGGGATATCAATCCACATCATAACCTTCAAATGAAATTTGCATTTTATGCAGACAAACTTTTAATATTCTTCTAAATATTTGCCAAACCATAATGCATCAGCGCTAGACATGTTTTGCAAATTTGATTAGCACCGCACACATTCTGTCCGTGTAAATTTTAGTTAAATTTCCAGTTTAAACAGCGTACAGAAAATTAGCCGTTGAAAAATGTTGGAAAGCCAAAAAGCTCTTTCCGCGTAATTTAAAGTTCATATACGACAAACTATATCGTTATTTAAGAGCCATAAGTTGTTATTTTAATGATATTTCTTCCGTTTTAGATTTTAGTAGCGAGGTTACGTCAACTAAAAGCTGTAAATAACGATCACGCTGCACGGGCGTTTTAAAAACGACCGCTCTCTATATTGAAACCGTAGATTATGTTTCCCGCAGGCACTGGAGACAATAAAATACCGAAAACCTCGCTGTCATGGCCGTTATTAATAACTTTTGGATGCTTTATTTTCTCTATATTCTGTAGTTTGAAGAAAATTATGTTTATTCTTTATTAAAACTATAATTGTTTGGTCGAATTGAATACCTCTGATATCTCTTTGTAAAGTCATGCTCATATGTAACCTGGGCAAATATGCGGTAACAGCCAGAGGCGTGACAAGCGCATAAAAGTTTACACATACGCATAAAATAGAAGGTGAGAAATAAATTATAAAACGTGCTGAAATACTTACCGTTTTAAAAGTCTTCTGTGAAATCACAAACTGGGTAACATCTGTTAAATATCTGAATCATTAGATGTTTCCACAGCTGTTTCAGTCAAGTGAGTACGACGTGCGGAATAAATGTTTTTTAATGCCGAAAACGACCGTTCGACATCTAGCGAGGTTATATTTGCATATTTAAAATAATCTTTGAAACAACTAAATGCATCTTCACACGCACCTTCACAAATTTGTCTTAATATAAGAAAATCGGAGTCTTTCTCTAAAACACTTTCAAATTTTCGTATTACACACCAATTTGTTTCGTCTAGTACAGCGCATAACAGTGCGTGAACATCATTCACAATTTGAACAGAATCCACTAGCGACATCGAAACATTTTGTAATTTTCCTATTCCCTCCGCTAGTCCGAAGTAATTGTTGTGAATAATTTGTAAATCTCTTTTAACCTGACCATCTTGAAATATTTCCTGTCTTTTCTTGATTGCTGCAGCTTCTGTCGGATTGAATTTTAAAACTACCTTCTTTATTTGATCAAAATATTTGTTGTAGTAAAACGCAGCCTGCAACCATGTTCCCCAACGTGTAACAATCGGCTGTGGTGGTTCAGGTAAATCAGGATACAGTTTGTGAAATAGTCGGGTACGTTTCGGGGACTTCAGAAACACTGCTTTTGTGCTAGCAATCAATGCATTTACTAGTAGAAAACATATAGGAATCGTTTGTGCCGCAAGATTTAGAGTATGGATTTTACACGTTACATGTAAGAAGTTACCACTGTGTTCTTTTAGAGATCGGCTCAAGGAACGCATGTTTGCGGCACCATCACTCATAAACATTAAAAGTTGCTTAGTTGAAACTTCAAATTTCTTCAATGAGTTCAACACCACCTTTAAAATCTCATCGGCAGTACAATTTATAACTCCTTTGGAAGCAAGTAAGAAGGAGGATGACGGTCGATGTGGTTCCATTGTACGTACCATTACATTAACCACAGAATGTTTTTGACGATCTGTTGTTTCGTCCACACATAACCACAGTTTTTTATCTTTCAATTCCGTTTTTCATTCTTTTTTCTATATGTTCACGAGCAAATGGCACTACATTTCGTATCGATGTCCGACTAGGTAATTTACAGTCCGCATATTTATTCCAGAAGGAGACAAATGCTTCTTTGTCTAGTAAACGAAACGATAGATTACATAAAATAAGAGTAACACATAAATCAAATGTAAATTTTTCTTGGTCTCCTATGCCACTTTTTACAGAAGAATGCTATTTGCTTTCGATGTGACGTTGACAATGGCTTTTGGACCAACACGTTAAAGGGATTTTACAAACTATACATTGAATTTTAGCGCCGTCAAAAATTAAGTCCGGTATGTCCACTATAAAGTTTTTTATCTGTCGTTGGTCGTTTTCGCGACGTACCTGACTGAGACATTTTTAAAACAAACAATTCCGAAATAAATTATGACAGCCTACATATACACATATACGCTGGCATACAGCATCGATTTAGTACTGACGCTGTGAACGCGTGAAATAAATAATCGCCGACTCCACACCACATATCTACTACACTGACTATTACCGCTGTTTGCCCAGACTACTCATATGTATTACAAACCCGCAAAAAAATCTAATATTTACTGATATATCTAGAAGCCGTTAAGTAATTTTCATTGAATAGATTTAAAACATCAAAAGAGATTGCTTGCCAATGAACAGTGTAGATACAGACAAACACGATCGGCCACAAAAGGTATGTTGGCAGTTGTGAATTTCATCAATTCCTCCTCCCACAACAATAAGTACACGCACATCAGTATGCTGAATCTTTCAAAAGCATTTGATTCCATTAATCTTGACGCACTAGTCACTGAACTAGAATACTACGGCATCCGAGGAAATTTCATTGTCTAGCCTCATACATGCACGGAAGGAGACAAACAATCGCATGGAACACACTATCGCAAGTAATTAAAATCAATTACGGAATTGCCCAAAGATGGACACTAGGACCAATTTTATTCAATCAACGTGTGGCCACTTTGAAAAATTTGAACACAGCATCAAAGACTGCCATAGAGGAAGCTGGTTTCCGACAAAGAAATTAACAAATAAAATCGCAAAATTTGCGTCTTACCACAAAGAATATTGATACAAATTCCATTATATAATTCCTAATCCTTAATGGTACACTTAGAACTAAAATGGACTTCACATATCGATATGCTCGTATCCAAGCTTACTTCAATCCCTTACGCGTTAGAAAGGGTAAAGAAAATAGCTACCTACACATTACATCACCAGAATAGTTCGCCACATTCTATTCCTTCTTAATCCATGATATATTATTTTGGAGACTATCCACTAACGCATCCAGAATATTTCTTCTGCAAAAGAGAGACAATTGATTATTGTGCCACCTGCAATATTCGCAATCCTGTAAAACATATTTTAAAACGCAGGGAATACTTACCTTAACATCCACGTACTATAACGTCGAAAATGCCGCCTGTAACATCGCTGTCGTTAGCGCCACGAGGAATGACGTTCGCCCACTTATGTTTCGGCAACAACTGTCAGAGTTAAACCTTTCTGGCTCCGTTGTCGATTCTGCAACGGCTTATACAGCCTCCGCCTGCCCTTTGGAAGTCAAAATTAAGAATATATTTATTGTTAACCAAAAATTAATGCTAATATAGCTAATGGTATTGGTGGAATCATTCCCGGCAAAAATAATGTAGCAGAGAAAATAGCGCTAACACATGAACATGTTTCTGCCTACCCGGCGTCATCAGCATGGTTCTGAGCACAATCTTCTGCTGCTAATAATTGCGTTTGCCTCTCAGTTTATGCTGCTAATCTCCAAAACAGCAACGAATATGTCTTTCGGCGACACCTATCGCCAAGAGACACAGTCACGCCGTCCCAGAGGGTAGCAAGACAAACCGGGACAAAACAAGGAAAATAAGGGAAATATAAATAAAAAAAATGGAGACTATTCTATTCAAGATAAGAAAATAGACTTTAGGGCCTTATTTTCTGCCAAAATAGCGGTTGTAGTAATAATAACAAAGGGTTTGGTGAAGGGCAATTTAAGAATATTGATAATCAGGTGATTCTCTTATATTTTCAGATAGATAAATATTTTGTAAAACCACCTTTTGGTTTAATTATTAATTAGAATTAGCTTTGCGCAGCCTTCTTGACGTACTAATTACAAGATAATAACGCCCTTTTACTACTTTTACCTCAAACAGATGTCAGTGCATAAGAACTTTAATTAATTAATCATACCCGTTTGAAGAAAATTGAACTTAAGGGCGAATCTTTTTACAAAGCGCTGCATGATAATGAAATCAATTAAATTTCAATTTCCCCTTTTGCATCTTCTCTATCAGAACGCATTCGTAATGAATCCAATCCACGAACTTGCCGCAAAACATTTAATGCAAATCCCACCCCTTTTAACCGGATTGACCCCCTAAAAAACATTCTCCATTTCTCTTCCCGAGCAGATCTCATCGCTTTCATCCTCCTATCCTTTTTTTTTCCTTTCAAACTCAATCAATTTCGCGGCAAAGCCGATTACTTTATTTCATCGGCGCTTCGGCGGAACAACCTTCTCTCGATCAATCGACTAATTAAACGATTAATTCCATCTTCCGCTTCTTTTCGTTCGCAGTCAATATCATGGGCTTAGGCGGCGAACCCAACGTCGGCATATTCATCGAGGAGCATAAGAAAAGAGCGGACAGTGATCCAAACGCGCCCCCTTTCGACGATCTGCGGAACTACGCGTACGAAGGCGGTGGCAGCACTGCAGGATCTCTCAGTTCCTTAGCATCGGGTAAGTCAAAGAAAAAAAGTGTATTATGTGCCAGTAATGTTGTAGATAAAATTGTAGATAAAATTAGTGAATAAAATTAGGATAGAAATTAAAAAAATATATCGAATAGTTCATTAAGTTTCAAATTATAGTGGGTTTACGTTGAAAATAGGGAAATTTACATAATTCTATACAGGGTCATTCACGACAATGGCCTATTAAAAGTATCTCTGAAAATAATTAAACTATCTTTTTAAAATTTTGGTGGGCGATATTATAGATAATGATGTATTTCTTAAAAATATTTTCAACTTCATGACACTCTCGACTAAACCGGAAACGGGTATCAACTTTCTTATTTCAAGTGGTACACCTTCTATATTACGAATTCTTTAGACATACCTTTCAAAGACAAGTTCAACGATATGCAATATCATAGATATAAGATGTACCACCTTTGTGCGTTAGGGCAACTGTATGGGGCCGGGCATTGTCTTGCAGCAGAATAACGTCTCTTATGGGAAAGCCGCGTCTTTTCCGACGGTATACATTTTTTGTCTCGTTTAAAAGTTGGCAGTAGTACGTGGCATGTACAGCTCGACGGTCGTGGAGAAAATCAGTATGTAAGACTCCTTTAAAGTCAAAAAATACGGTCGCCAAAACTTTTCCAGTCGAGAGCCGAGTTTTGGCTGTGACATGTGCAGATTCGTTCTTCTTTCGCCATTCTATACTTGCTTGTTTCGATTCCAGGGTGTAATGGTGCACTCAAGTCACAAGTCACTATCCGGTGCAAAAAACCTTCCCCTTCAGCCGCATAGCGGTTTAAATGCCATTGGCACACTTCCATACGATTCCGTTTTTGATGTTCGGTGAGAAGACAAGGAACTCACCTCACGGACACTTTCCGAAACCCAAGGTCGTCAGTAATGATCACGTGAGCACTGCCAACGCTGATTCCCACCTTAGGAGCATAGTCGGCTACTGTTAATCGTCGGTCGTTCTCGAGAAGTCGGCCAACAGTATGAATGTTCTCCGCTGTCACGTTGGTTCTTGGTCGACGTTAGTGACCTTAATTTTTTCTCGCCCTTCTACAAATTGTTTGTGCCATGAATACACTTGCGTCTTTTTAAGTGTGTTATCCCCGAACTGTGCCTCAAGCCTTCTCAAAATTCCTGATGGTTTTACGCCCTCTTTCGTAAGAAATTTAACTATAATCCGTTGCGCAACGGACAACGGTACTTCTCGCTCCGACATCGCAATAGTTACTGACTAGGTGGTAATGTGGCGTTCCCTAGCTGTGGAATATCCTCGAGACATCCCCATCGATAAACCTCAGAAGCCACGTCCCTCTTTGTTCATCTCACTATCGGTACGAAAAGCATTCCGGTTTATATTTGATCCACCCTCGTAACTGTCAGATGTAGTTGTTACCAACAAAAAAAATTATTCAAAAACAAAACAGCTCCCTTGACTACGTTGATATGATCATATTAAGTGTATTTGTTATTTAGGTGTAGTATACTACACTAATTGTACGTTACACTAAAAAGTACTAATTTATACACCTAACAATTGAGGGGATGTAAGAATTTTAACAAACGTTCTTTCACCTCCTTTTATTCCCCCCTTGTTTTTTTTTGTCTTTATCCACCAGCAATTAAACGAGAAATTCTGAGAGTAAAAGTAAATTATTTATTGGCTCCCAATTTCTCTTAGAACGACACACTAACTCAATCAACTTAAATTGAAAGGTATCGCCTGCAAGAAATTCCTTATCCCCCCTCCATAAAGCAATTTAATTTTAGCTTGACGCGCTAGAAGGAGGACCAGGCGCTGCCGTTGTAGGTAATTCGAGTTGAAAGCGACGAAACAGAAAACCTAAACCTAAACACAAAGTTTCGCAACGTTTATAATTAGTTGGCTAAGTTTTTAATTAAAATCTAATTACGTTTTTCCTTCTTCGTTCAACGACTTGATACGGTGCGAGTTTGCGTTTTAAATATGCTTCCCACTTCGAACTTGAATATTTATAAGAAGTACATAAGTTTCGATAAGATTAAATGGTTTCTTAAAATATTTTTTTCCAATTTAAGAAAGATTTTACAACGTAAAGAGTAGTAAGTTTATTTTTTAAGGAGATTGATTTTTAAGGAAATGATATTACCAACAACGGATATTAAAAATTCTAAATTACAGGACTAACCCAAAATATTTCAGTAGCGTAGTTGACGATACTGAAGTCGTAAGTGAATGAGATAGATAAACGAAAAATAAAACCCACATTGTTAGCAATGAAGTCGATAGATAATGATTACAACTTACCATATATAACAGAAATTGTTGTTTTTTCATCAAATTTGGCCGTTCTTTTTTACACACACATAAAAAGGCATTCATGAGTCAAGCAAATCTGATGGATTCAGTAAATGACAATTTCTTATAAAATCAAAAAAAAATCCATAGATTCAAACCAAGTGAATACTTAGAAAATCAAATCAGTAAAGTATATTCTTGGTTCCTTCTGCTTCCCTTTTGCGTTCACTTTCACTTTTATTTCCGTCTTTTCCATCTTTAAGCTCTTTTTTTCCCCATTTTCATCTCCTTTGTCTGCCCTCTCATCTTTTCTCCTCCTTTTGCTTATTATTCTTATTTCTATTTTTGTCTTCTTTTTCCTGTTTTAGTTCTTTTTTTATTGTACTTCTTCTTTCTTCTCCTTCCTCTTGTTCTTTATTTTGTACTTTTTTTTCTTTCTCTATGTTATTTTCCTTCTATTTCTAGTATTTCTTCTTTCTCTCTTTTTTCCTGATATATCCCCTTATTCTTCGTTCTCTTCTTCTTTCTCTTACTGCACTTGGTATTAACATATTCTTATTATTCTTTTTTTTATTTTTCTTCTAGTTTCCTTTATTACTTCAACTATTTTTTCTATTTCTCTACTTCAACTATTCCTTTTGATTTTCCTTCTTCTTTTGCTTCTTTTTCTTCCCTCTCCTATTTTCTTTTCTTCTTTTTCTTCCCGTTTCCTTCTTTTTCTTCCCATTTTCTTCTTTTTCTTCCCATCCTTCCGTCTCTTTTTTTTATTTTTCTTCTCTTTCTTCCTTTTCTCCTTTTTGCTTTTTATTTCCCTTCTTTTTCTTCTTCCTCCTTTGCATTCCCTTTCAATTTAACCTTCGTTTTATGATCTTTTCTTATATTTCTCTTCTTTTCTACCCATTTGCTTTTGTTTCCTTCTCACTATTTATCTTCTTCCTCCTCTTGTTGTTCCCTTTCTCTACTTTTCTTTCTTTTTCTTATTTTTATTTTTGGTTTTTCTCCTTTATCCTGTTTTAGTTCTCCTTCTTCTCTTTCTTCTTGTTTTTTCCTTTTTATTTTTCCTTCTCTGTTATTTTCCTCCTATTTCTTGTATTTCTTCTTTCCCTCTTTTTTCCTGATATTTCTTCTTGTTCTTCGTTCTCTACTTGATCTTTTTCTTCTTTCTCTTACTGCAGTTGGTATTAACATCTTATTATTCTTTTCTTTTTTTTCCTCCATTTTCTTTTATTGCTTCAACTATTTTTTTCTTCTGTTCCTTCCGTTTTTCTTTTTTTTTTCTTTTGCTTCTTTTTTTCCTTTTCCTATTTTCTTCTCTTCTTTTTCTTCCCATCCTTCCGTCTCTTTTTTTCTATTTCCTTCTTTTCTCTTTTTGCTCTTTTTATTTCCCTTCTTTCCCTTCATTTTGTTCTTTCCCTTCTTTTTCTACTTTTCCTTCTCTATGTTATTTTCCTCCTATTTCTTGTATTTCTTCTTTTTCTCTTTTTTCCTGATATTTCTTCTTGTTCTTTGCTCTCTACTGCAGTTGAGATTAATATCTTACTATTCTTTTATTATTTTTCTTGTATTTTCTTTTATTACTTCAACTATTTTTATCTTTTTCTGTTCCTTCCGTTTTTCTTTTTTTTTTCTTTTGCTTATTTTTCTTCCTTTTCCTATTTTCTTCTCTTTCTTCTCTTCCTATCCTTCCATCTCTTTTTTTATTTTTCTTCTATTTTTTCCTTTTCTCCTTTATGCTTTTTCTTTCCCTTCTTTTCCTTAGTTTTCTTTCTTTTTCTTCTTCTTTCTCTTTCCTTTGCGTTCCATTTCAATTTTACTTTCATTTTATGATCCTTTCTTACATTTCTCTTCTTTTCTACCCATTTATTATTGTTTTCTTCTTACTCTTTTTTATCTTCTTCCTCGTCCTGTTCTTCCCATTCTTTTCTTTTCCTTTCTTCTTCTTATTATTCTTATTTTTGTTTTTTCTCCATTTTCCTGTTTTAGTTCTTTTTCTTCTCTTTCTTATTGTTTTCCTTTTTCTACTTTTACTTCTGTTTCTTGTATTTCTTCTTTCCCTATTTTTTTCTGTTTTGTTCTCCGTTCTCTACTTGTTCCTTCTCTCTTTTCTGCTATTGCAGTTAGCATTAACAACTTCTTAGTATTTTTTTTCTATTTTCTTTTATTACTTCAGCTATTTTCATTCTTCTTCTGTTTCTTCCTTTTTTTCTCTCTTTTTTGCTTTTGCTTCCTTTTCCACATTTGTTCTATTTCTTCCTTTTCTCCTTTTTGCTCTTTTTCTTCTTTCCCCTCTTTTCCTTCCTTTTCTTGTTCTTTTTCTCTACTTTCTTTTCTCTTTCTTCTAATTTTCTTATATTTCCTCTTTTTCTTTGTTCTCTTCTTGCACCTTCTCTTCTTCCTGCTCTTCTTTCTCCTGTTGTTGCTGCTTTAACTTCTTCTTTTTCTTCCCTTTCTTCCATCTTCTTTTCTACTTTTCTATTTTCTTTTGTTTTTCTTTTCATCGCTTATTCTTTGTTTTGCCTTCTTTTTTGCTTTTACTTTCGCTTTGTTATCTTTCTTTATATTCCTCTTCTTTTCTGCCCTTTTATTCTTGTTTTTCTTCTTTGTCTTCTTTGTCTTCTTCTTGTCCTTGTTATCCTCTTCCTTAATTCTAATTTATTATATTTGACGTAGTTCAAATATAATAAATTACATTTATGTAAATAGATTTAATTACTTAAATTGATAATTGAAATTCATAATTTTAATCGTAATTTGAATTTTGCTTCTATAAATTCTTGAAAATTGTTCCTGAACCATTTTAGCACTACCATTTGTAAAAGCATTTATTAGTAGAATTCACATACCTCATAACACTAATCTACTGCATTGTCACGCGCAATCTGTGTGTAGCGTCATCAACATATGGTTTATAATTACAATTTTTACTTTTATTAATTGTTGGAAGAACAATTAGAACTTATAGCAAGATTACATGTATATTTGAGCAATTTTCAGCTTGACATTGCAATAAAAACAAAACCATAAGCACATTATTCCTCTTCACATCTTTATAACAACTTCAAAGCATGCCTCTTAAATAAAGAATTCCATTATTTGGAAGCTCACTCCGAATATAACGCTTTTATTTTACAAGATTTACTGTATTACCCATACCATATGAAATTAGGCCCGATATATTAAAACGAGATTACATGCTTTTGTGAAAAAAAAATGAAGGCACCCAACCAAAATTACGTGTTCGTTCACATACTTAACACTCTAAAAGCCCTCGCGTCGTAAACATGCTTGCGTTACGAGGTTTTTTGTCGGTGCAGCAATTGTAAATTAAATAATAAAGATGCCCAGAAAACCTCGACGAATGGGACCCGTCCCCTAAACATAAAAAGCCATATGTCTCTGAACCAACGGCAACATTTATATATGGCGGTTTTTATCAGCTTGCGAAAGCTAAAAAAATTACAACATTCTCGTTTATTCAACCTTAAAAATTAAAATTAACATCTGCCTTTGCCTACCACCCCGCTCCTCAAATAATCCGCTGTTTTTTTTTATCCTACCGACATCGCCCCTGTTTGTTATTAAATCAGCAGTATACCGGAAAGCATTTCGCTTTTTAATAGCGCTTGGGAAGCACAGATTCATGATAATTATCAAATTTTCATTCCGCATCTCTCCGACTACTTTTGCCTCTCCCAAATTCATCCTTTATATTCGCTTCGAATCGACTTGTAATCTTGTGCGGGATTATTTTCGCGTTTTCGCATTTTAGCGCATGAAAGGAGATTTTGGAGGGAATGGGCGGGGAAATCCCCGGTCTCCCCCGCTTATTGTTAGAGTATTTACGAATATGCGGCGGTAATCCTGAAAATATGGCGTCTACTTCGTTGGGAACCGCGTAGAGCGATAACCTGGTTTCGCAGAAAAATAACTCATAGCAATCTCTTCCCTCCACTTGCAACTCATAACCTTTAGAAGAACTGAGGTGATATAAAACTGATATATTAAAAAATAAAGTCATTGTAGTAACATAAATTTATATTTCAATTTTTTTTAAGTTGTACCATCGACTAATTTAACCGTACCTCTAATAACACGTCGGATAATTAGTCATATCAAGAGTATTCACGCGAAGTTCAACAAAACCGCTTCATCTAATTGTATTTACAAGAATAAGATTTCTTCTAGGGTTGTTTTTATCTGCAGTATTTGTTATGCAATTACACTAATATTTATCAATTTTTGTTTAATGATAGATTGTAAAGGACAGAATGTACTCACGTTACTATCACTTTCACGTTCAATTTTAAAGCACCTCTAATCCTGGTAGCAGGCCCAATTATACACAAAACGAAAAACCACACCTTTGTCTATTTATGGTTTCATTTGGTTTTATTCAATTATGGCCTTCTCAACTTGCGTGTCGCAATTCTTGCAACAAAATTCAATCCTCCAGGAACAGATAATTCCTGGAGCAAATCCCTGTTTGGGGACAATTATTCGTGTTAAATGTTGAGGAACAATGAAAAAAGTATTCAAGAAAACAATTGTTAACGTACTTTGATACATAGACAAACTCCAACGGCGCTACTGAAATTGCTGACGTGGCCGTTTTCCCATACTCCTGCTAGAAGCATCCTACCATAAAGAGGGCGAACCCTTCTAGCAGAATCAAACTTGATGTGCAATCGTCCTTCTGGAAGTGCCTTCCGAAAAGACGAAGGACGAAGCGTTGTATAATCTATCATTAAAATCGAGTATTTTAGTTACTGAAACCAAGATTTCCTGATACAATCTCCATTCAACCCAAAATTGGATCTGTCGAATTTAGGAATTTACCTAATAAATATAAATTTCTAATAAAAAAGAGTCAAATAATTGTAGTCACATTGGTGAAAGTAGCAAAGATGCAATAGATACTTTGCTACTTTCACCAATGTGACTACAATTATTTATACTTCTTTAACATCTATTTTTTTTAGTTATAATAATGATTAAAATACTATATACAGGCTGTTTAGTTCACCCACGTATATCTGAAAGGCGGTGGTAAGTTGATAGACTTGGACACTGGTTTTCACTCCTTTCTCACAGGAATAAACTTCAGTTGGTCCGAAATATGATTCCCCTAACCAAACCGTCAGGATGGATGCTGACCCCTTTGAACACGGGGAGCGACCACACCTGCTTCTTCACTATTGGAGGCATGCGCTCGATCATTTTGCCGATTAAATTGTTCTTCAACAGTGAAGATTTTCTCGTCGGAAGATAAGATACGGCGGTAGTCGTTGTTAGCGTACCGCTTTAAAAAGACTCGGCATTTTTGAAGCCATAAACCTTTCAGACGTGCATTGACCAAGTGACCGCTTTTTCTTCTAAAAGCACAAAGCTTAAGGTCTTCATTCAGGATATTTTTGACTGTTCCTTTAGTCACACCCATCTGCAACGGCAATAGTTTCTGTTTTCGGAGAGGATTTCGTCTAATGCGTGCCTTGACTCCTTTAATAACAGCCGGTGCGAACTGATCAAGGATGGCCAGATCTTTCCTTGACATCGACACTGCCAATTTCGTTGTATCTTTCAATGGTACGATAATCAAACCTTTTCGTAATTTCCAAGTTTTTCAGCGGATTGAAAATTTATTTATTATTCGTTCGCAACAACTTTAACGTCAAAGGACTCAGGATAAATGACATAACCTCAATTAGTCGTTTGTTTTTATCAGTCGCATGCTATGCATTTGAATTCTTAAAAACACTTTTGTAATGGAAATGTCCGACTAAGTAAATAATGATCGGCAATTTTATTGTAACGTTTCTTGGTATAAAGAAACCCTTTTTAATACACCCCAGGATCAGCCACTGCTGCTACACACAGACTTCATTTAACCACACATTTTTCCCAAACTTCGCATCTTTTTATCGTTTCACACGCTTCTGTAATTTAGATTTTCTTTTCCTTCTTCGCCTATGGATCTTTCTTGCTCCAACACAATTTCGTCTGTACCATTTCTATCAACTCGCCACCACATCGCCCCCTTTTCCGAGTTCTGGACGGTGGTAGTAGGCAATAAACGATTTCCAGTACTAATCGTAAGTCTTGGTCAGAGGAAAAGCATTTTCCGTATTTCTTGTAACTCGCTAAAATTCCCGTGGGTTGTACAAGGACAGCTGTAATTAGTGCAAAGCTTATCGTCTTCCCAAAATGCACGCCGGTTGAAAGTTATCGGTGTGGAGGAGATAAGTTTCCCCCGCTTTAGTAATTCGTGTGGAATTAGTGAGCTCTAAACGACGATATAAATCGCACGTCGGTAACAAATTTAGTTTAAGTAGTTTATTTAACGTTTTATATCTTGAAGTGGTAAGATAGGGAGAATTTTTATGGACAGAGAATGTTTCTAGAGCAATGAGTTGCCGAGTACTAGCTATTTTGTGATTTTCGCCAGAATGTTCTGATTCCAAAAATGGAATCAAAACTTTGAATACATCGGATTTTAGCAAAAAATTTACGAAAAAGTTATTGCATGATATAATTGATTGTTCTGATTTATTTTCTTCTTTAGAAATCCCAGTTGCTATCCCACGCAGCCGATACACTTTATGTTGATATATTTCTCAAAAAAATTAACGATTTTTGAACAATTTTGGTATGCATTATTTTCCTAAATAATCTAAACAAGAAAAGTAACTTAACGTCACGTAGCAAGTCGTCTCTGCTATATAGCAGAAAATCCGCCCATCCGTACTTCAAAGTAAACTCCCTTGGTTTCCGTCGTTTTCTCAACGTCTCCCTTTCCGATTTGTTTGTCGAAAAACAATCCCACCATCTTTCCTACTTCTAAGTATAGACGTCTATCCAGCTCGGCCACTCCGAAACTTCAAATGTAAGAGGACAAAGACGCTTCCATGTACCGGGTAGATTTAAATTTACTGTTTGTTTATTCAACGAGGAACATCGTCCAATCTCTTTCCTTTCGTCCGCGGATTTTGTGATGGAGAACGTAGGTATATGAGAGGGCGCTTGTATATGCCCTTGCAGTGGTTTCTAACAAGAATTGTGGCATTTGGATATACAGAAAAGCAAAGTAATCAACGTAGCTTAGAAATGTTATACCTAGGTTGTACAGATGTTATTTGCCACTACCAATGTGATATATGCAGGGTTACGAATAACTATGAAGATTTTTATCCAATATATTTGAAAAAATCTACATTAGCTTTGAAGTATGAATCTCATTCATTCACTAACCTTCTGTTTGAATGTTTTAAAGAACCAAATATGCAGAGCGTCTTACAGCCAATATGACAAACGCTAAAGAGTAATAGGGGAGGTTATTTTGAAGAAAAATTGCCTTATAAATACGTATCCTATCTGTATGGATATATAAGATAAATTAATTACTTCCATAATAATTGTACTCTACCAATAGATGTGACAATTTAGCTAGAATGTTTAGTTCTAGAATGTTACCTAAGCAATTTAAAGAAATTATTTTTACTGTCAAATAAATTATGTTCTCACAAAAATTTGTTACTTATCGTATTTTCTGTAAATGTCATGGTCAACGGCGGCACTCAGCCATCTGAAAAAACTAGAGAGCCCCCAGAGTCAGGTGCTAAGGATGATAGCAGGCGCACCATGGTTCGTTCAAAACGAGCAATTAAGAACTGACTTGGATATCCCCACCTTGAAGGAACGCCTACGAAAGATGGCCAAGCAGACATGGATGAGGACGAGCATCTTCAATAACCCACTGCTCGTCAGGGTGATGAAAGAGCCTCAAGACCGTCCGCCTCCTCGACATCGAGTTGTGGGAATAGTTGACAGGGTTTCATTAGGGGTTGGAAGCTAGTTGAGGACCAACCAAAACACCAACGTGGAGCCTCTCGAGGGAACCTGGGGAACTTCTGGTCCAGCGGCTGCGGTGGAGGCCGTTAGTTAGTGACAAACGCTTATAGTCTGTCAGGTTGGCCTTGGTAGAAAGGAAGACCGTAGGTGCTGCAGATTAGGGATTATGATATATGAGAATATAATTCTGCCAATAGTGCTCTTTTTCCAGGAAAGCAGATGTAAAAAAGCATTAGTGTGTTGTTTTACCTTTAAAGAACTGCACTTATACAGATTCACATCAATAGGTTCCCTCTAACTCTTTGCTTGTACCAATATTCAACTCATTTATTTTTTAATCATGTTTCAACAGATACCCTTAAACTATTGGGTTGGTGCATAATTATCCGACGTTTTTAAAGAAAAAAATGCAACAAAAACATGTTTAAATGATTATTCCGGAGCATATTCACCATCAGCTTCAATTACTGCTTCCCATTTGCTTGGCAGATGGTCGATTTCACGAGCAAAGAAGTCACGATTCTTGGAGGCAATTCACGCTTTGACATCGGCCACCAACTCATCCAAATCTTCATAAATTTTATTTGCTTGCCAGTTTTTTAATGAGCGATTGATGTGATAATTCGTGGGCGCTTCTTGTGGGAGAATATGGTGGATGAAGAAGCAGTTCCCGGCCCCTATTGACGATGGATTCGACGACGCTACGGTCAATATATGGACGCGCATTATTGTGGTGGAAGACGATTTGAAGACGATCAAGCTGCGCCAGGTAAACGCCGCCGTTAGTGCTGAATTGGCGTTTGCCGTTTTTATCCGGATTGCGTCACTGTTGACGTTCATCTTCTTCGTTCCACCAATAACAAATGCTCTTTGAAATGATCTCCCAATTGATAATTCCATTTCTGTTCCACACCACATTGCTTTCCTACAATGAGCGTCTTGTGGTATTCCTTCCGACGTTTCGCTCGGCGAAACACAAACCTTCATTCCTTTGACGTTTTTGAAGAGCAACCACCAGTGGAGAGTTCGTAGGAGACCCGTTCTACCAATTTTGACACCTTTCCAAGCTTTCTAAGCTGGCGAACGATCATGGAATGGTCAACATTGAAGTCCTCACCAAACATTCGGGTAGTTAAGCTTTCTTCCTCTTCCACGACTGCCAAAAGTGCTTCATCGTCGAAATCCGATGGTCGACCTCTCCCTTGTTAGTCCTCCAAGCTTGTGTTGCTAGATTTGAAGCGAGCAAACTATTTCCGACGCTGATTGTTCCGTCGCCAAAAATTTCGTTGAAATTGCGAAGTGATTGTGCTGCTTTCCATTCTTTCTCGAAGTGACAGAGCACAATATGACACGCGTTTTTATCAACTAAATGTAGAAAAATAATTTCCGAACGCCAATTTTCATATGCAAAAAACGCAGCAGCGGATAATTGTGCACCAAGTCAATAATAACCTATAACACACAAATGTAGACACTAATTTTCATTCCCATATTTTTCTCTTGCCCTACAAAGACACGTCCAAATCATAACCTCAAGACATAAATATTCCATTCTATCTTCTGTCGACATACCACTTTTTATCGAAAAGAAACTACGTTCCCGACGCGACACTCAGAATTAAAATGAAAAGCATTTGGGGAGAACGTTAGATGCTGAAGGTTACAGGGGAAGGTTATATTTGTTAAAGTTACTCGTTACCTCAAAATGGAAACCGTAAAACGAAAGCACTCGTAATGTTGTAGATGTCAGAAAAGCGTTATATATTGTATACACCTATATGTTTGTGGTAGGTGAACACCCGCTTGAAAGAGAGAAGAAATTCCCCCTTCCACCAGAACAGCCGCCATAAATCACTCGAAGTGCGTATAAAGGCTTAACCGTTTTCACTTTAGTTTCGCTTCACCTTTCCTCTGCCTGTTTTTCTCTATCGTTCAGAGCTTCTATTTCCATCTTCGTTTTTTTTCTGCGCGTGAATTACACATCTTATCCCAGTTTGTTAACTTTTGATGAGCGTCTGAGTGAAACATATGAAGTCTTGTTCTTTTTCTCGGTTAAAAAGAGATTTGAAAAAACGAAAGGAAAAACAGCACTTACTTACAAGATGTCCCAAAACTTAACGTAACAGATAAACCATTAAAAATAAAACTAGAAAAGGATTATAAAATCGTTGTCTCAACTTAGTAACTAAAGCAATGTAACGAATTGTAAGGGGATCTACACTTGCATCTCCGACAAATGTCATGCTATATATTCGTTTACAACGAATCCGAATTTATTTGCTGAAATTGTGTCTGTAGTTCTACCTAATTCACGTAAATAATATTTCTACACAAAAATCTTTAATTTATTGTAACATTCCATTGTCGCAAATATACACTACCGGCCATAATTATTTGCCCACCCAAAGAAATACGCATAAATAAAGGAAGTGTTAACTGATCCCCCCCCCCCATGCTTGACTGTAGGTACTGCACATGATTGTGCTGCTCGTTCTCGTTTCTCTTGGAACCGAAGAGTTCAAATTTGGCCTCATCGGTCTACAAAACATTTTCCACTCATCAACTGTCCAAGGTTGATGGTCTCTAGCCCACTTCGGCCCTTTTATTTTATTTTGCTTGCGTAAGAGTGGTTTACGCAACGCTATCCGGCCAAATAAATCACCCTCTTTCACGGTGGTTAAACTAACTCGTGTTTCACGCTCGGTACTTGCTTTAGCCGTTATTTCAGGTGCAGTTTTTCTTTTATTCCGTTTACTCGTCATAATTATTCGACGATCTTCCACTGGTGTTGGCACTTTCCGTCGTCCAGTTCGTTTTCTATTGAATAATGTGCCAGCCTCTTGATATTTTTTAACGTTATGGTTAACAGTTTGGCAACCTAATTTCAATTTTCTTACTATATCTCTGTTACTTCAACCAAGATTATGTAAAGCAATAATCATTGTGCAATATCATCAACTCGAATTTTGTGTAATTCGTCAATTCTACATCCGCCAGCTACACCCATAATTAAGATTACCTATAAAGAATGAAAAATTGGAAACGTATTTCGAGAATGATTATAAAAATCCTTACGTTCATACATAAATACATTTCATTAGGAGCCCCGGATAAAAATTTCAAATGTTCGAGACTTTTTTGGTTCGTAACCCGAAGTCTGTCTTTTTATAAAAGCGATAGGCTTTGAAAACCTGCAAAACTCCATAATAGTTAAATCTAATTTAGAATATTTAGGTTTACTTACTTGGAAATATCAAGAATTTCATTTATGGATAGCGTTGCTATGAGCATTAAGTAACGACACCATAAGGTGGACACCTTTACCTTCTTTGATTTTTCTAAAAAATAGGGTACCAGTATTTCCTCGTTTACAGTTTTCACGTTTTTTATTGTCTTCCATTCATAAAATGTTTTGTACTCCTTTTCGTTAACTGATTTTGATTTTTCTGGCAATAAATTGGGTACTGCAATCGCAGCTTGGTTCAGAACATCTTGTGGTATGCTTTCTTCCTGGTCATTTGCCATTTCAAACACGCTTTCAGACTCTTATACCGGCTAATTGAAGAATTTGCGTGAAGTGTCACATGTTTTATAAACAAGCCATCAATTTTATTTTTTTTTTGCTTTATTCGTGTTGTCAATAGCAGTGTGAATAAAGTGTTGCTGTAAACATTTTATTCGTCCTTTTGATTAAACTATTGTTTTAATAATGAGATTTAATATATAAAATCTTATTAATAGGAATTGAAAAAATTATGTTATTATTGCCGGTTATGTAGCAAATTTTCAGTGTACTCCATATTTGCACCCCATCTTCCTCAAGTAATAATGTTGGCATTTTTTTCAAAAATTTTTTTTTTCCAAAATATTTAGAACTACAAGAAATCTAAGTAAAGATCTTTTTTCGTAACTGTTCTGAGTATATTCGAGTGAGATTGAACTTTAAATAACTTGATTTACAATTTACTCTTAAAACAAAATGGTATTCCATATTTGCACCTTCAACTCTACCAAAATCTATGGTAAATTTAATAAATGTGTTTTTAGATTACATTTTAGTAACCTCATAAGCATCGTAACATAAATCTTACATGTTTCAATTTCCTTCTATTAAAATTTCAATGTTACCAAATCAACTATAAAAATACCAACATATTTGGCAACGTTGCACTATCGATGCAATCCTAATTCTTTCTAACAGCGCTCTTACAAAAAATTTTGAAACAGAAAGTGTTAGTAAATAAATTTCAATTAGCATTATTGGGGACCTAACGAAATAACCTCCCTTTTGAATTTAGTTCGAACGGCCACTATGTACTTATTGCCACACCATTGCGTAACGGCAATGTACGTCCGAGCTCCAGTTTCATTTTGACCGCTAAATATGGGCAATTAGCTGCAGATTGGTTATGCCGGTTAATATTTCAAAATGGGAAATTTGCAGGTGTCAGCGTTACATCCAACGGGTTGCATTCTCTTACTCCGGCGAACAAGTATATGCATGCACAATTAGCAGGAATCAATTTGTTCGGATCTCGGTTTATGGAGTGTAGCAAATAAATTTGCAGCAACTACATATAGCAACGCTACTACGTCAGGCTCTAATTTCACCGAATATGCCTGCCTCGATGCTGGTAAATGTTCGGACGGTTAAATAAATTACAGTTTATGACAATACGAGGATGGTATAAGAAGTATCCGTTCCGTGTTTGGAAACAGATGGCGCTTTATGTCAAAATCTGCATTACCGACTGTATTATTCTTTAGTCGACGTCTGTCATCGTTTCGGAAAGATTCATCGAGTAAGTTATTTATCCCTTTTTTATTATTGTTTAGTATATATTTTTAAAAAGCTATAGTTAAGTTAGTACATGTAGTAATTTTATTACAATGGCTGCAAATCTAATAAATTTAACAAAACAACCAAAAGATAAGTCATTTAGTTAATCAGTATGGGGGTGCCACAGGGTAGCGTACATGGTCTTCTGCTGTTTATAATTTTTCTAAATGATATGTTCTTGTCAACTTGTGGTATCGATTGCACAATAACTAGTTATGCAGACGATACAAATCTATTAATTAGAGCGGACACATATAAGGATCTGTTGAAAAGTTGCAACACACATTTTGAAATTGTGGAAAAATGGTTTATATTCAATAATTTAGTATTAAACAAAGAAAAAACTTCGTGCATAATCTTTAGAAGTAATACTATTACATCAATACCAGATGAAATTCTCCTAGGCAATAATACTTGTACAATAAGCGACTCCGGTAAGTTCTTGGGGATTTTTATAGATCAACACCTTACATGGAACTTACATATAGACGAACTCTGCAAATCATTAGGCAAAACTTGTTTTCTGATCAAAACTCTGTCGCACGTGTTAGAAATTGATGCTTTAATGACTGTATATTACGGGAATTTTTATTCCAAAGCCAAATTCGGCATTATATTTTGGGGTCAATCAACTGATATCAACAGAATTTTTGTTCTACAAAAAAGAACAATAAGATTTATCTGTGGTAAGAACTATCTAGAAACTTGTAGAGGACTTTTCAAATTAGGTAACAATATACGCACTTTATATTTTGGAATGCATAATATTTGTTTGCAAATATAAATGTAGTGTTAGTGAATGCTTTTTTGTGCATGAATATTCTACAAGGAATAAAAATAATTACAGGCTACCTCAACACAGACTGACTGCTAGTGAGAAGAATACTATAAAAACTATAACAAATATTGATTTATTTAAGAAGCAGTTAATAAGGCATCTTTACGATATAGAGCCGTATTCAATACGAGAATACTTAAATTGTTAGAACCATGCTGCTTTCCATTCTCTGCTTTTATCACGATTTTTTTTTGCACTTCGTGCGTTGCAATGTTGCCTTTGTGTTTAGTTCTTAGCCAACAGTTTGTGATCTGCTTGTTAGTTGAGTATTGTCTCTCTTTGTGTACACCCTTGCCTATTTCCTCTAACATTTGTTTGAAGAAATACATTGCTGCTATTATTATATTATTATTATTATTATTATTATTATTAATAATTAGTAAAAAAAAATAAAAAAAATATTACATTAACCGGTAGCTTTTGAAAATGTTTATGAAACGTTGTGCATTGAAGGTTATACTATGGGTAAGAATGGCATCTGTATTCCGGTTTATATCTAGGACGGCATGACTATATTTCTTGGGAGTAGGTGGCGCTGGGAATCATGTCAGTGCTATTTTTTAAAAATTAGTGGCATAAACTGAGATATGAACAACAATATGGGCAGGAGCAAAAACCTTCTTTTCCGCACACATTGTTTTTGCCGGGACTGATTCCATCAATAACATGAGCTATTTAATAAGTAGCTGGGTGCAGTAAATGGTCATCACGTAGGAGATTTTTGCAACTTGTTTATGAATTAGGAGATGAAATCTCAGTTTTCCTAGAAGAAAAAGAACTGAGAGTGTCAATTTCTAATATTAAACTTTTGCTCTGCAAGACAGTACCAAGGAAGTCACTAATAATTATTACTTGTTTTCAATTTAGTATTGATAAGTTAGTTATTAAATATATCGTGCAATACTAATGCAATCCTATTTATAAGTGTATCTTATTTTTTAGTCAGAATGTATTTTATTGCTTTTCTTTCATTAAAAATTAAATAATTTTTTAATAATATTTTTTCTTATTTTCGATATGCTCGCGCCCCCATCTAATGTTACCACGCCTCCCCAGAGGGGCGCTTCCCACAGGTTGGGAATCGCTGATCTATGGACATATATCCACTCCAGCAAGCGACACCTTTGCATCGGCAGAATCGCTGAAAATCTCGTAACCTGTCCAATATACAAGCGCATAAACATTTCGGATCTTAGAAGTACCACGTGGTTCTAAACTGTCGACCTCCATACTCCTTGGTGGTTAGAAGTACCGTCAAATGGGGTTATATGGGACAAATGGGGTTTTATGGGACAAATACAATTTTTTTGAAATTCGCAGCCATAACCCATCTGTCAGTGGCAGCAACGTAACAAAATTATTTAGCATTGGTGTTAGTGCTATTCGCATGGCTATGTGACTGACAGCGTACTATATTTTGAATGTTTATCGTTTTTTTCACAAAAAAAGTTTAAAGTGAACCTGCGATTTTGTGAAAATAAAAAACCTCAAAGTGTCTCCTTCGTACACAGGTTAAGTTGGAATGACATTTTAAACTGTTTTCAGAAACAAGGTTGTCCCAAATTACCTCGTTTGCACTTTGATTTGGGACAGTAACATTTTCAAATAAATATTGGAAAAAAATGTATAAATTAAAAAAGTAAGTAGTAACTGTTGTCTGCTTTAGTGACTTATTTTTAAATAATTCACTGTCATTCAGTTATAGTCTTTAATTCCTGAGTAATTTGCAAAAACCAAAAAAAAAAGTGTCCCATATAACCCCATTAGGCGGTACTAACGACAACATCCGATTTATTTGAGCTACAGTGTATGCACGACTGTAGGGGGTGATTACCAAAATCAATTTGTTCCACAGGCCCAGATTACAATTCCAGGAATAATTCACCACCCACCGGTACAACCCCGATTTCCGACTAGCCTACATACATATACTGTGCAACCAGACATACATATATGCACTTAGACATACATATACATACACACAATACATGCAAGGAAAATAGTGTCAGGCATTTCACATGTGTGCGCGGTATAATTACTCGATTGCCAATTACGCGTAGAGTACCGCCAACCTTCAGCAAGCGAACTCGCTAAAGCGTTATTCCGAATTTCAATACTACTTACTACTACTACTAGTACAGCGATTTATTCTCGCGTCGGGTTGTTGTTGAACGTAGATGGCGCGCGCTCGCTGGAGTGCAATTTCGAATCCGACGATGCGAAAACCCACTTCTGTTGTTGGCTAAGCGCTTCGACACAACGATTTTAAGGGATTTGTCCATACCCCTGTAGGTATTTGCTTAAAATAGGCAGGAATAATTTGCCCTCAGTTGCGGTTCTTATTTCAGTAAGGTTCGATGCTTGAAAATAAAAGGACAACTAGTATTGTTGTATGCTGAATAAAAACACTTCTGACCGTTTATATAACAAGACTTTTTGAAATGCAAAAGTTACTACTGACGAATTATAACTGATACTGTATCAGGTCCCCATTCCTGGTGAGTTTATATTGTTTTCTTTATAAAAAACAGCTCTCACTTAATGGTATGCACTTTGATCTGATTTTATGATGGAAAGTTACTAATTGAAATATAATGACAAAACAACAAACAAGTTCTGAAAATATGTGTCTTGATATGTATCTAGTTTCTGGGAACGATGTGTACATGTTTACGGAATTTAGAACCGAATGTAGACAACATATGTATCTTTAGTTGAACAAATGCAAATAATTGCAAATACAAATATTACAATAAGATTGATGTACAAAATAAGTGAATAACGTGTCAAAATAATATGATAGAGTAATATGGTGCAAATAATATAATATAATGAAAAACAATGACGTTGATAATAAGGGGTATATGACAGTATAATGAAAGCTAAAAAAACAATGCGGAGTCAAAAGGATTCTCATGATTTCATTTAGCCTTTTCATTACAGCTGGGAATTTTTTAACTCGTGTTATTCGAACAATAATTTGGAAACTTATTCGAATATTCGAATATTATCAAATTATTTGATTATTCGAAAAGGGTACCCAAAAGAAACCGCTCATTTAAAAAAAAAATGTTTATTTAATTTGTTAATAAAAATCTTTCAATCCCCTTCAAAGTACTCTCCATTGGAGCTAATACACTTGTCCAATCTTTTATTCCATCGTTCAAAACATTTTTTAAATTCGTCTTCTGTGATGCCCGACAGCGCCTCCGTCGTTTTTTTCTTCACCTCAGCAACGTCAGCAAAACGCTTTCCTTTCATATCTCTTTTCATTCGAGGAAATAAAAAAAAATTGCAGGGGACAAGATCAGGTGAATAGGGAGGACGAGGCCCAGAGGTCATGGCATTTTTGGTCAAGAATGATTCGTCACCTGTGATGACATTGGAAAAAAGTTTGGATCATTTCGGAACTCTTCTTTCAAAGCACAGCATGCTTCCACTCGACCTTGTGTTTGTTCAGCAATCAGCAGTCGATGCACGAATTTGGCAGGCACCCTTTTCATCCCCAAATCTTTCGTTAAAATTCGCTGAACTGAACTCCAAGTCACTCCAGACAACTCCAAGGTTCCAAAAAAATTACATATATAAACATTAATGTTCATGTATCGACGGCTCTTAACAGATGTCCACTCATCTAACGTTAAACTAAATGCTTTGAGTTTATATTGTGGTATTTCGTTGACTACTTGTTTCTTAATTGTATCTACACATTCAAAGACTATTTTTTTAATTGTATTCGAAGATGTTGGAATATTTGTATACCCAATTGCGATCAACAGCATTCGTAAATGGGAAATATGAAGTAATCTTTGATCGGGAATACTCGTCAGTTTTGAGATTAATATTTTCATTCGGAGTGATACTGGCATTAGTTTTTTTCTTTTTCTCTTTTCAATAAATTAATGTGCTGACTTCTGAGATGGCTGTGTAAACCGCTGGTACTTCCACCAGATGCTTTAATTTTCTTTAAACACCATTTATATACAGCCAGCTTTTACTTGTGTACGGTTAAAATAGTACCATGATGAAATTTTATCCATAACTACGAACAAGAGAAATATTTTAAATGACAATATAATTTTACTAGTTCCTACACTTTTTTAGTTTCCTTAAATTTACATATTTTAATTTAAAAAACCCGTACATCATGAGTAATACTTGCATTATGTAATCAATTATTCAAATAAATTTACTATTACAATCTATTATAGTCTTTTATTATTACAACAATGTTTATATTCTATGTAATTATTCTTACAGATAGTAATTTTTGCTATCAATGATATTCTTACCTTCAGTTTTCTACTATAACCACTCGCACTGTTCGCTGCACCCATTAGAATAAATTCAGAGCCGAGAAGGAGAGCGGCGTGCCCCGTCCAGTATAGATACTGAACACGTCTAAACCGCTTACAACATGTTGTAACGTGCAGCGAGCAGCACGCTACAACACGTTGTAAGCGGTACATGGCTACAAAAGCAGTACTTCAAGTGCGTGAGGTTTTTACTTACCATCTGAGTGATATAATAAGTAACCTGGGCAAATATGGGGTAACAGTCAGAGGCGTGGCGAGCGCATAAAGGTTTACACATAAAATAGAAGGTAAGAAATAAATTATAAAACGTGCTGAACCACTTACCGTTTTAAAAGTCTTCCGTGAAATCGCAAACTGGGTAACATCAGTTAAATATTTGAATCATTAGACATGTTTCCACAGCTGTTTCAGTCAAGTAAATACGACGTGCGGAATAAATGTTTTTTAATGCCGAAAACGACCGTTCGACATCTAACGATGTTATATTTGCATATTTAAAATAACTTAATGCATCTTCACACGCACCTTCACAAATTTGTCTTAATATAAGAAAATCGGAGTCTTTCTCTAAAACACTTTCAAATTTTCGTATTACACACCAATCTGTTTCGCCTTCTACAGCGCATAACTGTGCGTGAACATCATTCACAATTTGAACAGAATCCACTAGCGACATCGAAACATTTTGTAATTTTTCTATTCCCTCCGCTAGTCCGAAGTAATTGTTGTGAATAGTTTGTAAATCTCTTTTAACCTAACTATCTTGAAATATTTCGTGGCTTTTCTTGATTGCTGCAGCTTCTGTCGGATTGGATTTTAAAACTACCTTCTTTACTTGATCAAAATATTTATTGTAGTAAGACGCAGCCTGCAACCATGTTCCCCAACGTGTAACAATCGGCTGTGGTGGTTCAGGTAAATCAGGACACAGTTTGTGAAATAGTCGGGTACGTTTCGGGGACTTTAGAAATACTGCTTTTGTGCTAGCAATCAATGCATTTACTAGTGGAAAACATATAGAAATCGTTTGTGCCGCAAGATTTAAGGTGTGGATTTTACACGTTACATGTAAGAAGTTACCACTGTGTTCTTTAAGAGATCGGCCCAAAGAACGCATGCTTGCAGCACCATCACTCATAAACATTAAAAGTTGCTTAGTTGAAACTTCAAATTTGTTCAATGAGTTCAACACGACCTTTAAAATCTCATCGGCAGTACAATTTATAACTCTTTTGGAAGCAAGTAAGAAGGAGAATGACGGTCGATGTGGTTCCATTGTACGCACCATTACATTAAGCACAGAATGTTTTTGATGATCTGTTGTTTCGTCCACACACAACCACAGTTTTATATCTTTCAATTCCGTTTTCATTCTTTTTTCTATATGTTCACGAGCAAATGGCACTACATTTCGTATCGATGTCCGACTAGGTAATTTACAGTCCGCATATTTATTCCAGAAAGAGACAAATGCTTCTTTGTGTAGTAAAGGAAACGATAGATTACATAAAATAAGAGTAACACATAAATCAAATGTAAATTTTTCTTGGTCTCGTATCCCACTTTTTGCAGAAGAATGCTGTTTGCTTTCGATGTGACGTTGACAATGGCTTCTGGGCCAACACATTAAAGGGATTTTACAAACTAGACATTGAATTTTAGCGCCATCAAAAATTAAGTCCGGCATGTCCACTATAAAGTCTTTAACTGTGTCTGCCATTGGTCGTTTTCGCGGCGTACCTAACTGCGACATTTTTAAAGCAAACATAAGCGTACAATTACGAAATAAGTTACGACAGCCAACATATACACAGAACTACTCGCATACAGCATCGATTTAGTACTGACGCTGTGAACGCGTGAAATAAATAGTCGCCGACTCCGCACCACATATCTACTTCACTGACTGTTATCGCTGTTTGCCCGGACTAATAATAAGTAACAAACTAAGATGTAAAATGAAGTATTTTCGTTTAAGTAACGTAAGGCTTTTACTAAATGCTTCGAAAACCTTAAAAAATAATTATTTCTATACTTATTCTGTTTGTATATGCATTTAATATTCCAATTACCAGTAAAAGATCGCAAATTACCGGTAAAGATTTTGAAAGAATTTTCGCGATTTACCGGTAAACCGGTATTGCAATCCCTAGCTGTATAATTGTATATTTTTGCTTTTCTTTCTTATTGTTTGATATCAACTCTAATAATTATCGACTATTTTTGGAATTACCACTTCTTTCTATTCTAAAAAACTGTAAATTTTACAGTCTTTTCACCAAATTCCATTCCTTTCTGCACCACTATGTATTGTCATTCATGAAAATGTGAAGTAAAAGCAATCGTTAGTTTTGAAAATTTACGAAAATTATTTTAACTGTATTGTATTATTTACAGGCACTGACGATGAGGTTCAAGAATACGATTACCTGGGCGCTTGGGGACCTCGCTTCGATAAATTGGCAAATATGTACGGCACCGGAGAGGAAACCGAGTTAGAAGACGAATAAAACAAGATATGGAACAGCAGCAGCAAAAACGAAACCCTCTCTTCAAAGAAAAAAACACTCGCCTGCCCCACCTTTGTTCCAATAAAATAGTGATAGCGATTAACTATTGTAATAAGAAAGAAAAAAAAAGAAGAAAAGAACAAAAATAACTAAACTTAACAGTGAAAACTATAAGACATTCCTTTTATATTCTTCAAATTCAAATCCATGTAGTTCTTTCTCGTTTTTCTCTAAATTTTCTATCATTTTTCCGTCACTAAATCAATTGTCGCTTGATTTTTTTTTAATAATAATTATTGATGAGAAGATCACGTGTGCGAGCGTGTACCCCCGCTTAGATGCCCTCCCCATGCTATATACACACAGACCCCTTCATAAGACTGTTGGCAGTTACCATACTGCATAATATAATTTATTAATGTTTATATTAATTATACTTATTGATAAATTGATTATTAAGTAATAGAGAAACAAGAGAATTATAACAATATTAATCGTAGGGAATTTATACCATATTAGACTATATTACACCCCAAAAAAAAAAAAGAAAAACAGGTCCGAATCGAGCTGTTGAACTTTCCTCAATTTTAAGCCTATATATCTTGCAATCTATTTACTAAGATCATTTATATCATATATAACGATAAAATATTGTATACATATACACAAATTCACTGCCACAGTTTCATCTTTGAATAATACTTAAAAATAATTACATTCTATACATATTATGCTCATAATAGAATCTTAAGGTTAGTGTCGAAGAAATTTGGAAGAAACATACTCAAAGACTTGATCTCCAACACTAACAAAACTATTTGCGTTACCCTTGTAACTAAACGTTCAGAAAAAGTCAATGTTGAAATGTAATTGTGATAGGTTTTTATGGGAACCACGTATGTTAAGAAAGTTTATCTGTACTTAATTTACAGCAGCAAAAAGATCTATATATTCATAGCATTTCAACAAAAATACAAACATATCTTTGAGGGTTTCTTGCAAATTTGACATATCTCGGTCGATAAGGAAGTTACCACTACATACGAAACTGTCAAAGTCAAACGTCAACCAGGGAATTTCAACTAGCTCGGTTTCCCTAACAAGGCACGTTACATAAACAAAAAAAAAAGAAGAATAACGTATACATCACGATTTTAAAATACCAAAAATAAAGCGTAATCTACCTACTTTAATTAATTAACTGTATCGTATATCGTAAATAAAGAAAACAAAAGAAATAATGCCAGTATTCCTACGGAACTTAGTAGTTTTAGTAGGCGAATGAAGTCAGTCACTAATTATATATTCTTAATCTAATCTCTTAGGTCAAATTAAATTACGATTATTTAACGAAGAAGAAAAGAAAACTCATTACAATTAATTAGTCGATGATATTTTAGAGTTTGCCATATTTCCGTAATATCCGTGTGAATGAGACGCCCGATATGAACGAGTTTTATGGACGAATGCTTGTTAAAAGTAATTATAGATGTTTATAATCATTACGCCAGTGACTCTCAAAGCTTTCTCAGTTCGCGCAACTCCTAACGTTTTGGGAATCATTGGTTTCCATAGAATAATAATAAAATACACTGTGTAATGTAATAATTGTAATACTAAAGAAAACAAAATGAAGTTAGTCGCGATGAACTTGAAACAATAACAAAAAACACCTACACAGCCTGCCTGATTGCCTGATCTGAATGTGAATGTATGCGAAATCATGACATTGGTATGCCTGAGATATAAATATTAACTTGATTATGTGCGTTAATATTATATATTATTGTATATAGTTCACAACCACACACACACACACGAAGAAGAAAATTGACTCACACAAAATTGTAAGAAGTACTACACGTAAAAATTCACTACTTTATTACTACGTAACATATAAAAGTTCACAACGTGTATCTCATTTTATATATGAGAACAAAAAAAAGAAAGAAAAGATAGAAAACAGCAACGTTTTTAATTCGCAAACATTAACATTAGAAATCGTTTCCGCTAATTCCATTTAATTACTACAATTTTGTCATTATATTTTGCGTTGATATTGAATATATGCAAAAAAATACGATAAAATGAAATAAATCAATGTGTACAAGGTACAAAACGCAAAAAAATCTTAGCGGGGATAATTTTATATCTGTTTTTAAGTTGGTAATCTACAGAGCGAAGTTGGCTTCGAACGATCTAAAATGACAAATAAGTGTAAAGACGCCAAAGCGTAATTTTTGTAGGAATATCAAGGTTACTAAGAAAAATATTTGACACTTTAGTTAATTATAAACATTAAAAACAACAAATTAATTGCGGCTATATTCCTGTACCTTGCATACATTAAACAAAAAAGATGTATTCCGAAACAGCTCACCATGACGTAATACTTCAATGAATGTTGTAGCTATGTATATACAGTAAACTATTTAAAAGGAAACGGATGAATGTTATTGAAGATGGTTGATTTATGTAAGCGAGCGAAACGTGGGAGCCAGTGCCAATTACTACCCAAAAAATAAAGAAACCTATTATTAGTTACGTAACTAGAACTCAATCGATTAATGTAATCACTTCTGGAACGCCGTCTAATGATACCTATTGATGTGTTTTTGCACCCTCTTGTGTATTGTTAGGATCCCGTCATCGTCTTAAAATGGAATCCCTAATTAGTGTAATTAAGTAAAATTAGATTACCTACGTACACCTATTCTTAAAAGAATAAAGTAATAAAAAAAAGTATGAGAGACAAACTTAGTAGTAATAAAAAATTCGTGTCGATACTCAAATTCGTAAATAATATATAAAAAAAAAGAATGTATACTTAATTAAATAATTGTAATATTCTTAAATATACATTAAATATAGCACCACCACCACCATCACACACATCACATGATTATATATCTTTTACCACTATAGCTACTAAAACATTAAATTTACCATGCGTCACTTCTTTTGAAGCCAAGACCTCCTTCTTTCATCGAGAAAATCACGATAATACGTGTATGTCGATGTTCTATCAATAGTTTCGTGACGCACCTCGTATATAAATTGAACGACGATACCTTGATTTAAACAAAAAAATCCAAAAGAAAACTAAAAAAAATGAAAACCGACATTCATTTGTCCATCATACACACACGCGATTAACCTAAGAATTACCTAATAAACGTCAAACTCGTTTTCTTTTTAATTTAGTAAATACATATTCTGTATGTATATCTCTATATAAATACCACCTATGATATTGTTTGAGTGTTTTCTAGTGATTCTTCGTCATAAATATGTAATAATGAAGGAAAAATAATATTCTAGATTCTTGACGAGTATTTTTTTGTATAAAATGATTTGAAATGATTTTATTTAAATATAACTTCGAAAAAACCATACCTACTATTGTTTTATTTTTACCCAACATCTGCTGAAGTAGGATATCCTTTGGTACGTAGACTTCTGCGGTCGTCAATAACGCTATACTCTTGATTTCTGAGTTGGAACCGGGTCGTTGTCGTAGCTTTTGCCCACGTTTCGTCAATACTCGTATAGGATATCTTGAGAGATGTTATTGCACACTGACTGGGGACTATTCATTCCGGAGGGGTTTATATAGCGCTTGGAGCGGATATGTTATGGATCGATGAAACGTGGCGGTTACTAGGAGGTTTGATCAGTTGGGATTTCCACGTGATGTGGTGTGATGTAAGGGGTTTGAAAATCTTTATTAGAGAAAATCTCTATTAGAGCTTGGCTGATTTGGTTGAAGCTTGTCTTTCTTCTACCTATTTCCAGTTTCGTGATAAACCACGAGCACGTCTCAGGTGCAGCTATGGGATCTCCTCTGTGTCCTGTCGTCGCCAACACCTTTATGGAAATATTCGAATAATAAGCCCTATTATCTTACAATCATAAGCCAAAGTGTTGGTATGGGTACGTTGATGACACCTTTGTCATCTGGCCCTATGGACACGAATCTTTAAACAATTCCCTATCGTCTCCTAACATGATTCCATACGTTTCACCATGGAGATCGAATCGAACGGTTGCCTTCCTTTCCCAGATGTTCTCGCACATCGGCGTCTTAACACACGGATAGATATCTCAGTGGCCTCTCACACCATCATCCAGCCCAAAAACGTGGTGTCATCAATTCTCTTATCCAAAGGGCCATTTCCCTATCTGAACCCAATTCGCTTCCTCAAGAACTTAACCACATCACTGAAATTCTGATCCGCGGTAATTATTCCAGGAAAGGTATTCAAACTGCCATTAACCGCTACACCAACCCTTTTCCACGCCAACTTCCCTCATCCAACCCTAATTTCCGTAAGCAAGCATATCTACCCTACATTCATGGTGTCACGCATCAGCAAGATTCTCTTCAGGAACAACATAAAAACAATCTCCAAACCCAATTTCAAGCGCTCAGACTACTTTCCCATCAAAGACCGCAATCATCTGGCAGCCCCTGGTGTCTACCAAATTCCATGTTCATGCGATAGTATGTACATCGGTGAAACAGAGCGATCGGTCAGCACTCATGTTACTGAGCACAAGCGTTGTACGCGGTTTTTGCGTGCGTGGATCTGTGGGTCCGCGCTGGCTGAGCGTAGACTGGAAACTGGACACCAAATCCAGTTTAATTCCACCCGCATCTTATCTCGCATCCCTCACTATTATAGTAAAAAAATCCGTGAATCAATAGAGATTTTCCCAACAATTTTAAACGCGAAAATGGCTACATCTTACACCACACGTGGAAATCTCAACGCTTCATTGATCCATAACATTTCCGCTCCGTTGACCCGAAACAAACCCCATAGAAACCCCTCCGGAATGAATAGTCCCCAGTCAATGTACAGTAACAGCCCTGAAGACATCCCATGTGAGTATGGACGAAACGTTGGCAAAAGCTACAACAACGACGCAGTTCCAACCTGGAAACCAAGAATACCCTTAAACAACCATAAACACAAAGGATATTGTTAAGGCAAGGACGTTTTCCAACAGCAATACCGAAATTAAAAGATCTAATCTATACAAAAGTACATTCAACGTATCCACCTTGTGCGTGAGCCGAAGATAATTCCTTTCCTGAGCAATTTATCGAAAAAGTTTTCTAATAAAAGATATTCGGAGACAAGTTCTGCACAATACAAAATTATGTCTTAGTATATAGAGTGTTCAGTTTCCGCTACAAATGATAGTTTGGTTTTTTAAATGGAATATCCTGCATATTATGTTTGTGAATGCCCCTCTTCAATCCATGTCAATCTTCTTTAATATTCCCTATACTCATCTATCTCAGTTTTTAAGATAATTTAGATAATTTGAGGTTTTTTTGTCAAATTTTGCTGTTTCTTTAACGGCCGATATTTTAAACGCCTTACACATTAGAGCGGTGATTCAAATTTTATTCGATTGGGTATTTTTTGGAGCTTTCGGCAATACATCGAACATTTTTACATCAATTAGTGTCTACAAGATGGCAATCGAAATCTTTGCCGTTTTATATTCATGCTATTTCTTTTTATTTAAATGAAACACCTATATATTTTTCCAGAATCTTCAATTATGCAGATAAGTTTTTACTTTTCTAAAGATAAGGATTGCGTTTAAAAAAATTATCCATCGCAAAATTTCATAAATTGCTGAATCAGTGATTCGATTTGTATAAAAAAACATATTTTATAACCGCTGTTTTATTAAGCTCAATATCATATCTTTACATATTTAAAATTATTCGTTCTTTATAAAGTTTTTTATTTTTTCTGGCAATCTCTCCATTAACGCTTAAACGGCACTTTCAGATACCTTCCGGGTTGCTGCAGACCACTTTCTCCAAAATCCTTTAACATCTATGACCATCTTCTTCGTTACCTTCATTTTCCTTTTGACCAACACCGAATAATTTGCTGGATTTGCTTCTCGAATCACCAAAAACACATTATTCGCTTCATTACAAAGAGGCGAGGTCAGGTCAAAAGAAAGTGGACATCCTATGCTGCCTTACAAATGGCAGTAATCTTTTCTCTGTAAGCATTCTGTTGTGTTGTTGATATCAAACACTAGTTAACTGTTTAGAATATCATTATTACATAAAACATAGTGTAACACATGGAGCTATAAGGGCTAGGAGAGGTGCTGGTGCTATGACCTATGAAAGGGGGCTATGTCGTATCCGTTCTGCCTTATATGCTCAGTGTGACTTGCTTGCTTGCCAACCGATTACACTTAGCGACATCTATTGAACGTGCATATTTCGTATACAACACATTCTTTAACGTAAATGTCAGAGTTAGTTGTGGTCATGGTGACAAAAGGCTTGTTCCTTTTGCCACAACTGCAAATAGCTTGCCAAACAAGGAATTTTCTGGGAAATTTCGACTGCTTTTTCGTTTTAAATTTCTCGTCCACATTTCCTCACGAAACGGCAGTGTAAAATTTTTCAGGGAGCTGTGAAAAATCGGCTAAAACATAAATTTCATCATCCATGATGTAGCACTTTAATTTTTCAACAAAATTCATTATTAATCTTCTAGCACGATCTTTCAACTCGCTGTTCTTCACAGCATTCCTGCCTGGAACCGTTTGGTTCTTAGAAGTCTTCAGTCCAGCTTCCTTTTTGACCTTGCGCGCAAAAAACTCCAAGCAGCCCACATTTTGACCAATTTTCTGCGCAAAATGTTAGCATTTTTCTTATCGGAGATCCCCCTTTTTTCTTCCAGAACCTGCCTTCCGTGTGATGTCCAAGCCTTCCTTAAGCTTCTTGAGTATCCTTGGGACTGTTTTCGGGTTGATTCTTGCTTCCTAAGCAATCTTTTTAAAAGTCCACTCAGAAATTTTAACAATTACTCTGCGTAATTCCGATTGGCTTCGCATTTTAAAATTTAAGAAAGCGTGCACTAATTAAAACTTATGCGCTGCATTGTCTGACATTCATTTCAAAGCTTATAACTTATATTGCGACAATTTTTGAGGTTGTGCCACCTTAAAAAAACTTATCGGAACACAAGTAATAGACAACCTTTTCAAACGCGGTCCTTCTTCCTTAAAACTAATGTATAAACCTTATTTTTTTGGTACAATTCCAATATCTGCTTTAAATGAAACATTTTGTACATTTTTCAAGAACCTGTTAGTAAAGTTGCTCTAGAATTTTTTTTATAAACATTAAATATGAAGCTACGCATGTAAGTTTTTTGCTAAAATGTGTTCAGTGCTAGGACGAAAATATAAATAATATATAACATTGTATAGGTATGTAGTATAAACTTTTGTTTTTTCTAAAGAAATTCATTAAAAATAACCAGTAAAATTTAATTCATTGCGATTTCTTGTATCTTGTTCAACATGTAATACTAATATTTGGGAAGTAATATTTTGGGTAATGTCCATGTTACGCATTGCCTTAAGAAATTCATCAAGACATTTTTTTCCTAAACGTTTCCGTTTAGCCAAATTGTTAATTTTTACCTATGTTTTTTTTATATTTTTTACTGCTGGAACAACTTGGCGTGCAATGCTTTAAATAAATCAACATTTGTCTGCTTTTTTGTTGAAGCATTTTCAGATATGTACATACATATATATGTGCATACATATATGACTATTTTTACTACCAGCTATCGTTTTCTCTACAAATTTTGCAACACACTTTTATGGTTTCGAATTAAAAAAATATTTTCATAATCAGCAACACAAGACCTTAGTAAATGGGAATCAAAATCTGTTTCTATTGTACAGAATGGAGAAGAAATTTACAATTACAAACAACAATTTTCAACTTATAAACTACAAATAAATAGAAATTTATTTTAATTAAGTATAATATACCCAACAGATTAACCAATTACAGGGTAATTTCTATTACTAAGTAAATTAAAATGTATGTATAATAGAGACGAAAAAGAAAAGAACAAAAAGCATTGTAAACATTTGTGAATATGCATACATAAAGAAAACAGCTATTCAAAAAATGAAAGAAAAATTACATTAGAATTATAAAGCATTAAAACAAACATTCTCTGGCGGTATTTAGGTACTCGGCGTAATTGTTGTTAAACACATCCAACGTAGTTGTGCATATTGTAAATTTTACAATATGCATAACATGCATTTTTTTAAATATAAGGTAAATAAGTAAATACGAACTAAATAACGAGAATTCTTGACGAAAACAACAATCTAAAAGACGCTAAAAGCGAAATCGACCCTTTCAACTTCCAGTACGTACATATGTAGGTATGTACATATGTATGTATGTATATACTGCTAAATGTGTACCGAGCATTGTAAAAATGTAATATTGCGAAACCTAACTGTTGTGGTGAACGTTATTTATTATCACAAACTACCGGGGAATGCCCTAACCATAGCTATTGTAGATAATATCAACATTTTTCTCATAAATAATCTAGAACCTGATTAACTAAACAGGGGATTTACTTATTACATATCGCATTGCATTATTTTTGTTTCAAACCAACTATTCATGTAAGTACTAAAATATCTGGTAGATGTCAGGAATTAGGCATTTTTATTTTGGAAATAAATTATATTCTTTTATGTTTCTCATTGTTTTCTTTCAATAACTAAACTTCGCAAAAGTAATATTAATAATCCTCTTCGCCGAGCATGAATTATAATCCAACATAAATGTTAGATGGAGTAAATTTTAAGGTAGGTTACAAATACCGGCTAAGTTAGTGTGAGTTCGGAAATTACAGAATAGATGCCACTATGGTCTAATTACCCTAAAAGTTCGCAATCTCGTTATCTCTGAGAGTGTCTCTGATTTGTGTTTGTCTGTCCATATTTTCTGTCAATGGTCATTCCATTTTATGTCAGATATTTTATTAAATAATCGTTATTAGAGAGGTTTCTAAAACGTTCGAAGCGGAATCCCACATGCGGCCATCGGAGGGAAGCGTCGTGTAAATCGCACCGCTGACATTTGTTATGATCTTGAATGCATTGGATGTGAGTATATCTATTTTCTAGGTTATGTCACAGAGACGGTACGTTTTTTAATCCGAACGTTTTTCGCCGAAATTCCAGAATTCCGTTTAGAAACATCAATGGTTTCTGGAAATGGTGTGTAAAGAGGACGTTTTATCATGGTTTAAAGACTTAGAATGCTACAAGAGGATCGATCTGATGTATGAATTGTTGAATTTGTGCATGCCTTTCGAGATACGGTTCATGGGCAGTTGCATCGAGGAAATCGGTAAGCACAGCTACCAGGAATTACGCGGCCTGACCATAATCGCCAACGACGTCGAGAAACTTGCCAAGGACAATACGTTAAGCAATAGCCTGTTAGATGAAAGTACGCGAAGTAGAGTGCTGTTGTATATCTCGTTACTATCAACTAGAAACTGTTTAAGTGCTAATTGGCTATTTAAAAAGTTATTTAGGACAGCTGTGTTCGAGGATTTCATAGTGAAAGGAAATTGTAAAGATGAGAACCTCCAAAGTGAACTATTATTGTTATTAACGATGAGTCTACATCATCCGGCCTTTACGTTCGATCAGAAGACATTTTTCGGCACGTTGCTGATACATTTAATAGAACAACGGGAGGGGAAGAAAACGATTGCGGTCAAACCGAATGCGTATTGCTATCCACCTGGATTCGGTTACCCCCCTACGCCAATTATACCTGTAAGACCTAATTTATTTATTTCTTCAATACATTTTTAAGTCGCTATTCTATTGGTAAATTTTGTAAATTCTCTAACAATGATGTTATTGTCTTTTAATCAATCCAAAATTGTTTCTACTATAATAGATCGTTTCTTTGGTAAAAGTTTTTTTTTAAGAAATAAATTCAAGGATCCAAGGATCATGTTTTCAAACACAATTTAATTTGTTTTCAAACATGTAACATTTATGTAAAAATATTAATCAAACAGCTATTAACTGTAAGAGATTTATTTCATTAGCACTGTTTGTTTTTATAAATTTCTTAAATGTTCTTTTAAGAAGTCCCTTATATTCATTTGAATTTTTAACACATATACAGTATGTTTCATTTTGCATGAAGACACCTAAATATTTTTTTTAATAGTATTTGTTTTGATTTCAAATTTTCACCAGTCAAACTGCCTTCAAATACAAGTTTATTGCTAATTTCAAAGTTTAAAAAAATTATAACACTGGCCTACCGCGATCAAAGGAAAATGCGATTTTTTTAATAAGAAAAATTGTTCAGAATGGCCAAATATCAAGTTTCGTCAAAACACTTTTGGAAATTTTTATATCGTAACTGTACCATTTTGCGATCGTTTAATTAATAGAGTTGCTTAATTTGCGCCAACAGCCAGTGGCGGGCGCATAAAAGTTTACACAAAATAAATGGTCAGAAATAAAATATAATACGTGCTCAAACACTTACCGTCTTAAGAGTCTACCGTGAAATCACTAAGTGAATAATGTCTGTTAAATATCTGCAACATTAGATATGTTTCCGCAGTTGTTTCGGCAAACCGAGTGCAACGTGAGGAAAAAGTGTGTTTATATGCAGAAAACGAACGTTTTGTCTTAATGTGCCAAAATCAGAATCTTTCTCTAAAACAGTTTCAAACCTTTCTAGAAAACAAACTTCTTTTGCGTCTTATAGCTGTGCGTGAACATGTTGCACTCTTTGCAGAGATTCCACTAACGACACCGAAGGATTTTGTAATTTTTCTATTGCCTCCACTAGTCCGAATTAATTGTTCTGAATAGTTTTTAAATTCGTTTTAACCCGACTATCTTGAAATTTCGTCTGGCTTTCCTTGATAGCCGCAGCTTCCCTTGAATCGAATTGTAAAACCACGTTCTTGACATTCTCAAAATATTTATGATAATAAAACGCGACCTGTAACCATGTTCCCCAACGTGTTAGAATAGGTTCTGATGGCTCAAGCCTGCGAAGGCACAGTCTGTGAAATTTGCGAATACGTTTTGGGGATTTGACAAACACTGCTTTTGTATGCGCTATTAAAACGTCTACCTCAGGATAACATTTTCTAATACTATCTGCCACATGACTGAAAGCATGAATTTTACACGTAATATGTAACAAGTTAGCACAATGTTTTTTAAGAGACCGGCCTACAGAAGGCATGTTTGCGGCACCATCACTCATAAACATCAACAGTTGGTTTGTTGAAAGTTCATAGTTTTCCAATGTATTTAACACTAACTTTGAAATTACTTCGGCAGTACATTATTGTACTCGTCTGGAAGCTAATAGAATTGAAGGTGACAATTGATGTGGTTCCATTGTACGTACCATTATATTAACGATCTGTTGTTTCGTCCACACATAACCACAGTTTTTTATCTTTCAACATATTCACGAGCAGATGGCACAATTCTTTGTAACGATGCTCGACTTGGTAATTTGCAGTCCGAATATTTATTCCAAAAGAAGACATATGCTTCCTTGTCTAGTAAAATAAACCATAGATTACATGCAATAAAGGTAACACATAAATTAAATTTAAATTTGTCATAGTGTCGTGTGCAATTTTTTTTGAAGAATGCTGTTTACTATTTACGTGACGTAGATAATCCCTTTTGGACCAACACATAAAAGGGATATTACAAACTACACATTGAATTTTAACGCCATCATAATTTAGGTCAGGCATTTCTGCTATAAATTCTGTAACTTTGTCCAACATTGGTCGTTTTCGCGACGTAGGCAACAAACGTAGAACTACGAAATAGTATTTACGGCAGCGTACATGTATACACAATAGATCTGGTTGAGACTCGCAGTTATACTGAGAGTTGTATCGAACCTCCGCCACTGCCCATTGGCGCTAGTGAGGAACTCTATTAATTAGGTATGCCTTGAAACAAAAGGAACTAATTTAGTCAACTATTAGAGGCTAATGTCAGTTTGTTTATGCTCTGTTTGATTGTTGTCGAATAGTGGCTAATAAAAAATTCAACAGCAGAGAAAGTAAAAATAGTCAGATTAATTGGTGATAATATACATACGTTCAACAAGAGAAGCTGCATGAGACATTCCGAACGTCCACACATCCACCATGAAACTGTTACGGCGATAAATAACCTGTTTAATGCATCAGGAAGTGATACGAAACCACGAAGAGAGATCATGAAAGGCATGCTGTGGACGAGGTATTGAAAAGATATTGAAAGCCTACCATAACTCTTATGGCTTTAACTCTAAATATTTCTGTTGCTAAAGTTTGGAGGTGTCTTCGGCGACACAAACTAAAACCCTACAAGCCTTTATTCTTATATACCTTGGAAGAAGGAGATGCTGAAAGAAGATTTGAGTATTGTCTTTGTTGTCAAAGTAATTCTCTAAACGATGGAAATTGCCTTAACAAAATTATGTTCACCGACGAAGCCACATTTACGACCAATGGAGTGGCACCATCGCAAAATTGTAGGTACTGGGCAAGAAAAAACCCGCACTGGGTTATAAACTGTAAAAGACTGTATTCCCAGAAAATGAACGTATGGTGTGGTATCTTAAATTATCGTATTATTGGACCATTTTTCTTTTTTGAAACCAAACGCACAAAGACTTGGAATTTTTAAAAATTAAATAGCCTAATAGCTTTCTTTTGTGTCAAGGTACGCTTAATTAAAATGATCGCAAAATGGTACAATTATGATATAAAAATTTTCAAAAACCTTAAAATTTGGAATTTTCGACGAAGCTTGGTAAATGGACATTTCTTGCGATTCTTTTTGTTTTTCATTAATAATTAAACATTAAAACTAATCATATATGATTAACCATTAATTCTTTTTTCCATTTTTAAAAGTTAATTAATTATCGTCTCGAGTTCACTCCAGTTGTTTGTTATCCAAACGACCGTAACGCACTTTACTCTGCTTTTACACAAAATAACACTAAACGAAGTTCAGGGCGTTGGTCCTCTTCATTCGTCGAACATGTTGGTTGCCCAACAGTTGGAGGGCCTCTTTGTTAGGGTGCTGATGGAGCCTCGCCTCGTGCTTGGCCGCCATTTTCTTTATTTCAGCAGATACCATTGGGATATTCATTCAGGTCTCGGTGAATATCTCGATTCCACACATACCATGGGGCATTTACCATATTCCCGAGGATTTTGTTTTGGAATTTTGATATGATGTCGATATTCGAATCTTTACTGCAGCTGCAGAGTTGGCTTCCATACAGCCAAACTGGTTTAAGGATCTGGTTATAGATGAGTATTTTGTTATGTAGTGCAAGTTGGGAATTTCTCCCCAACAACCAGTAATATTTCCTGTAACGGATATCCAATTCTTCACCTTTTTTTATTGATATGGTGTTTCCACCTCAACTTGACAATTAAACTCATGCCAAGATATTTGGCATGGTTCTCATATGGAGCGACAGTTCCATTGATCTTGCGATTCTGAACAACTTTTCCTTGATAAATTTTCTTTTATCTTTATCGCTACTATGAATTTCCGAAAAATCGCATTTTGCTTTGATGGCGATAGGTCAGTTTTATAATTTTTTTCAAGTTAGACATTTTTTTTAAGTTAGATAACTTATATTTGAAGGCAGTTTGACGGGTGGAATATTGTAATCAAACCGGATACTGTATAAGATGTATTACAGTATTAATTAATGTTCATCATATTATTTTCAATGTTTTCTTAAGCATCAAGGACCAAAACATCAATTTATTATATTTTGGTCCTTTCATAATTTGAGTTATTGAAAAGGCGTCAAAATCGTCAACTTTTGAAGTCCGAACTTCAACAAATCTTTATCATTCTAAATGTGTGATTCTTTTAATAATAGTAATATAGTCTTTGGAATTTAATTTTGTAAAATTGCAATCTTATACGTGCTTTATCTAATTGGAATGTAATATATCTTTGGCTTCAGTGACTAGAGACAGTGATAATTTGAATCAAATGAACGCTGCCTCATTTGTAACTTTCTGGTTCCTTCTTTAAGCAATATACAATGTGTCCACCTAGTGCGTGGGCGATAGATAATTCCTTTCCCGAGGAACTGTTTACTAACACTGTCGTTGTAAAGTACAGAACATTTTGTATGTTACCTTACCGTTTGATATCAGATAACTTTTCATAATTTTTCAAACACGAGTCTTTGATGATGACGTCATGATTGCTGCTCCAAAATAAGATTACTTATTAATGTAATCTTTTGTATTGTATGCGCAACGCAGAGTTCCGAAATTCCTGTGATACCGATTAAAACTGCCTCGCCGCTTGGTACCGGAGACGCCAGCCAACACCCGCCACCGCCAGGTCTTCCTATTCACGCAGCCGTCAATCCAACGCTGGACTACATCGCGCCGCCCGTCTGGCAGAGGCCCGCCTTTACAGCGACGATGTGCGCAGCTCCCGAGGTAAAAATTAACCTAAAGAACATCGTTTGACACAGAAAGAAAGGTATTTGCGCGTATAATGTCTAACCGGTTTATTTCGCGTTTCTCGTCTTTCTAATTCGTGTCTATCGTATCGATGCAGCTCTTTTTGTATTTCTGCACAGGGTATAACGTTCCCGGCCCGCCCCCTTTCGCCGCTAGTCAGTCAACCGACGTCTTCGCCGTCAAGCCGCTGCTCCTCGCCTCACCGGAACTACACGATCCGATCGGTGACGGGTCTGCCGCCTCCTCCGCAGCCGCACAACGTTGACGTGCAATCGAATCCCTCGCAGATCGGCATAGATCCGTTGTCTTCGCCCATTATACCAAAGTTCATGCCGCTACTGAAGTCTAACGAAGATGAGGTATGATTTGTTTCGAGTTTCATCTTGTAGATGATATTAATATAATACGTTAATAAAATCGTTATAGATGGTTCCTATTTTAGACGAAACTATAGGTTTAAACTAGAATCAGTGATGTTATTTTATATTTGGAGCATTACATATTGTCAATTTATTTGTTATCTGATAATAAAATCCATTATGTAGACATTGTCGATAGATTTACTCGTTGCTATGGCACTAAATTCGAAGCAATACGAAACGAAACGAAACAGTGTATAGTACAAAAAAGTAATTATAGTAATTACAACAAGACAAGCCAAAAAGGCATGTGTGGTACGTTAAAATTTGTTATATTATTCATGTTTTCTTATATTATGTTCATTTCGGCAAGCAACATAATAACCATTTAGCTCTAATACCCATTCCTGTATTTATTAAAAAAATAATAACTTTGCAAGATTGAGGATTGAATGCAATTCAATCGTGAATGAATTTGGTGAAAGTACTGCTTTCATATTTTTTAATGAAGCTTATTTCTTTGCGAAAATTATAGACTTGTAACCCATAATTTAAACATCTTGTTAAGAAACACGAGGAGTATTTAAATGTACAAAGTTATATTTGCATTACTATTATTATGTAATACATACACTACCGGCCATTGAAGTTAGGACAACTAGTGAATTATTGCAAATGTAAACAAAAAACGGTAGTAATGCAAAAGAAAATAAAAATTTATTGCTCGAAATAAAAACAAACAAATAAGAAGAAGAAATAACATAAAAGTTCTGTTAGTTAGGTTAGAGTTTCGCCGAAAATGTTGTTCCACTCAGTTTGGAGAAGTCGCCACAGGTGCTCTTTCGAAGTTGGACAGACTTTTCGTATTCGTCTGTTGAGTACATTCCACAGTAGTTCGATGGGGTTCAAATGCGGACTCTGCGCGGTCCAGGGCATGATTTGCAGAACGTTCTCGTCTGCTTGAGACGCTAGATAATCTTTACAGATTCGTGCTGTATGTTTGGAGTCGTTATCAGAGCGTTCTCTTCTAGTATTCGTCTATAATTTTCTTGCGCATAATATCACCTGTTGTTACTAGATCTCTGGCCCCAGCACTTCTATAACAACCCCAAACCATCACTGAACCACACTGTGGGAACGACTCAATCGCGCGACATTCTTTCGCCTTCCGTTTACCTCACGAAAACTTTGTGCTTCTGACAACACTTCGAACTTGGATTCGTCAGTCCAAAGAACATTTCTCCAATTTTCTTCTGTCCAATTCCTATAATGTTTGGCCCACTGTGGTCGTTTTTGGCGGCCTTGACGACGCAGCAACGGCGTTCTTACCGCAACGCGACCATAAAGACCGGCTTCTCTTAAGCGGCATTTAGTGGTGTTGATTTCTGCACCGATTTCGGGCGCCATCAATCGCCGATTTCGTTTGCGTAGCACTGTAAGGCGTCAATCTTCCGCAGACGTTGAAATTCTTGATCGACCTGGGTGATTACGGTCTTTTAATGTCGCGGTGGTTCGGTATCGACAAATAGTATAATGCACAGTTGATTTTGTAATTTGCTTACGTCCACAAACACTGCAACCAAACATTCGTATCGAAATTGGTTTTCCAACAGATTGATCTACAGCCAGTATGATAAGAATTACTCCCTATTATAATCGGAGACACCCAGGTATAATTTTACGACCCCCTAGAGCCATTCCCTTTTTTGTAACCAATGTAATCATAACCAAAAAATAAATGCTAATATAGCTCATGGTATTGGTGGAATCATTCCCGGCAAAAACAATGTAGCAGAGAAAATAGCGCTAACACATGAACATGTTTCTGCCTACCCGGCGTCATCAGCATGCTTCTGAGCACAATCTTCTGCTGCTAATCATTGCGTTTGCCTCTCAGTTTATGTTGCTAATCTCCAGAGCAGCACTGAGTATGTCTTTCGGCGACACCTATCGCCAAGAAACACAGTCACGCCGTCCCAGAGGGTAGCAAGACAAACCGGAGTGTAGATGTCCACCACCTATCGGGCAGCTCCTGGGCTGCCAAACGTAACGGGGCGTTATGCCTAGGCACAGCGACATCTATACGTGCAAATGATTCCTCAGGCTTGCCATGATGTATAGAAATACACGTGGAAAGAATGCCTAATAACAATATCCAAAAATAAATGCTAATATAGCTCATGGTATTGGTGGAATCATTCCCGGCAAAAACATTGTCTCTGCTACATTGTTTTTGCCGGGAATGATTCTAATGAATTACAAAATTATTTTGTACAAGTAACTACAAAAGCTATTTTACTGCGATTTCTTATTACCTATATGAATGGAATTACAAGGAACTATTAATAAGTGTTAAATATGTCATATAAATATATCATTATTTAAATTACTTACCTGTTATACATTCTTTAGTTCCTTTTTGTTCTAATATATATTTAGGTTGGCAACAAGAATATAGTAACAGACAGTCAGATATAGTATAGTGATGCGAGATCCAAGAATTCTCTCATAGAGGTTTATATTAAGTTATTCATATTAAAGTTTATTGATGAAACTATACAGTGGCCTTTTCTCTTAACAACAAACAATACTTTAACAATAAGAAATAATTGAAATCGCCAAAAATAAACCTGTTTAAAAAAAGAAAAAGAAAAATTGTCGTTGAACAATGAACAGTGTTACAAATTGGCAAATTGATAAAAAAATTAAAGAACAAGCAACGTTTTCCGTGACATTAAAAATTTAAAAAATGCCATACTTTACAATTTTCTTAAAAAATGTTCGTGCGCATGTCATTTGATATAATTTTTAAACAAAAATCAAAGGCCATATCAGAATTTATCTACAGTGTGTTTCACTTTATAGCTTAACACCCCTGCACCTTTGTTATTGGTAAACCGATTGAATTCCAATTTTATGAGGTGTAGAACTCTTTTAACGAAATTATATAATTAGAAAATTGACATATTAACCATTAACCGACTACGATAAAAGATTAGACGCAAAAAATCGAAAAAACATAGTAGGCCTTGTTTAATCATAAAAGCAGTTGTTAAAATCATTTTAGGATCACCTGAAAACCCTAAAATCAAATTTTGACAAAAAAATATTGAGTAGCAATTGTTCTGTACAATATTAAAGTTAAATTAAAACTATTTCGTTTTTATTTTTTATTTTACACATTAATACAGTGCTTTTTTATGAAAGCTGTTATTGAAACTGCTCGAACACATGGCTGTTTAATACGATTACAAAGATTCACTTTTTAAAATTTAAATTTTATTACAGTACTTGAATGTTATAATGAGGACGGCTATGGAAATTTGGTTTGTCTCGTATTGTCAAATATCCAGACAAACTGTTTATTCAGTACTTCACTTAAGTTTTGTGGTTATTGAGCTACGAAGAATGGCTGAACGGTTTTTATAGATTGCTGAAAGGCTGCAAGCTTTCCTTCAGCTGCGGGATTTGTCAGCTTTTTGCTCTAATTCAAGTTTGTGTTTCTGTTATAACGAATTTTCTTCCAAATTTCATCATGTTTCAGTCTTATGAAAGTAAAACGACGAAATATACGAGTGATATACGATACATGGTCGAAACCGGGAAGAAAATTCGTTACACTGAGTAACGGCAATAAAAGCTCATGAATTTCATTGATGCTAAAAAAGGAGTAGATTTGAAATTAAAATAGCTCCGTTATTGGGAAACAAGGGTCCCTTTGCTTCTAAGGCAGTGCTATAGATTCTATCTTTCATTCTCAGTCAATTTCTTTCGTATTTTCAGTTGTCTCATCTTCAAGAGGAAAAATTCCGCGACCAGCAATGGTTGAACCAGTTCGACATAAAACGGCAAAACGGCATACAGATGTACTACGGCATCGATCAGCTGCGCGCCCTCAAACTCGAAGGCGAAAACTCGCTGCACTGCTCGACCTCGTCAAGCAACAGCAGTCTGAACCAATCGCCGCCGCAGACACCGACCGCGACGCTCATACCACCGCACGGCCCGGGCAGGGGAGGCGGCGGTAACGGCGGCGACGCCAAGTCGCGTATGAACGGCATGCCGCCGCCGTTCATGGCGGCGCCGGGGGGCGTTCCGCCGCCGCCCCAGCCTTCCGCTCCACCGATGTGCGAATCGACGCCGCCGCCGCCGTTTAGCAATTGCACCGTGCCTTACTCCAACAATTATCCATCCCACGCCACCCTAACGGCCATCCCGAACAGGTGTATTTTTCAATATTCCACCGCCTTCCGGCCGTCCTTTAGTACGCCCTTCAACTATCATCCTGATACCGTGTTCACCTCTCCTTATTTACACCTACCGATCTATTCTAGCGTTCAGCAACACCAGCAGCAACAGCAGCAGCCTCAACAGCGGAATCCGATGACCTGCTGCAATTGCGGCGCAATGGGACACTCCGGCGCCGATTGCACCGCTCAGACGATAGAGGATATCACCCAGAAAGCCTACAGTTTGGGATATTCACCGCTCGCGGAGGCAGACAAATGATAAGAGACGGTTTTTTTCATTTTTTTTAACCTATAAACGCCCTCACGCAACCCACCTTACGATTCCATCGCTCGTGTTTTGGAACCTCCCAACGATGCCCTCGCTAACCCCTTCCCCGCTCCTTCAAACTGTCGCAGATATTTAAAAAAAGAAAAATCTTACAATGAAAAGATAAAAAGCGTCTAATCTAGTTGTCTAAAACGAAAAAAAAGAGAGAGAGAGAGAGACAAAAAGAAGAAGAAAAACAAAGATATATTATTATAAATGTAAAACGTAAAAAAATAGTGACCATCTTCTTTCGATGAACTACGAGTTACCCCCAATACATTAATTAAATAATTAAAAAAAAAGATATATAAATATGTGAAAAGGAAACGAAAAAAAGTAAGCGATCGAGGAAGAATTTCCTTTTTTTTATTAGGTGTTATAATTCTAATTTAATGAACGAACCCTTAGCGTATTGATTTGTATAAAGATGAGATAATTTAAAAATATAAACCTATAAATAGAATAATTGATAAACAAATGAATTTTTGAAAGCGGAAAAAGAATTCCTGAGATTCGTATTGATATTATTATTAGCTTAACACGCGTAATCCTCGCGCCCCTCCTGTTTGCTAATCCCTCTCAATCTTTATTATATAAATATATATATTATTACCATTATTTTTATTCTTATTTCTGTTATTATAATTAATGCTAGAAGAAAGAGAAACAAATTGAGATTAAACACGGATATTAAGCAATAAGGTGATCCCGCCCCCCTTACATTTTTTTGACCCCTTATTTTATTATCATGATTATTATTATTATTATTATTACGTAAAAATATGTAACACAGCCACATAGTCACACAAAAGAAATTTTAAATAAATGCAGGATGTTTCCTTATATTTTAATCAATAACTTCGTTATATTAATATACAGTGTTTCAAGAATATTTGTAAATATTTTAGAATAGTAACAGCTATTTTAAATAAAAAAATCGTATTCGCAATGGTTATAAAAATACATGATTTACTCAAATTATCCATTACTGTTATCCCCTAATATATTTACAATTATTTCTGAAACACCCACCACGTATATTAGTCGTATGAGAAAGTCCAAAATGTTTCACCATTTTTTTCTAAATTTTCTTCGGGTTTGATATTAAAACAATTGAAGAAACGTTGAAAATTTAAAATTATGATATATTTGAAGTGAAACAATGTTTCAGTATCAAATTTAAAAGATCCAGAAGAAATACTAACATGTTAGTAATTTAAAATATAAAGAAACATTCTATATGTATATTACTATTATTATTATTAATAATAACAAGTGGTGAACAGAAAAAAATTATGTCGTTGATAATTTTTTTTTTATATTATTGACTTTTCTTTTTATCTCGCGCAAATCAACTCGATATTATTGCAAAATGATGTTCCTTTATTCTGCGGTATCCTGATTAATTTACATACTATTATTATTATTATGATTATAATTATTTAATTTAATCTAATGAACAATATATATGCCTATGCGTGTATGTATATAGATATATATCACATATATTGTGTGTCGCAAGATCTAGGAGCCGGTGATATAATATACGTGGCAGAAATCTATGTATCTATTTTTTCTTTATAAAAAAGAAGGTAAATGTTATTTATTATATTAAGATTACTTACTTGCCTTTTGGGATTAAAAAATTTGGCGTATGAAAAATAGGTCCCAGCTAGCATTTGTTGAACGATCCTTGTATATTGCATTAAAATTAATTTTGATAATACCTGTGGAGTAAAGTAAAATATTTGGTATGGTTTATATTTTATTTCTTTCATTTGCACCAAATATAATTAAAAACAACGCGGATCAAAGTTATTTGATTAAAATTATTACTATTTCTATCATACTAGCTACAAGGTTAATTCAATTAGTAATTTAGTGAAATCATTTTTCCATATCGGGAAGAAAAAGAGGAGAAAACGGAAGTGTTATTTCTGAGGTGTCCACAAAAATAATATTTTTTAATAAAACATCCCACACACAATGTGTTTTGAAAGTTTTATCTTTAATTTTTATATTTGACTAATTTTTATAGGAAAAAAAAAATAAAAAAACGATTTTTTTCCTATAAAAATAAAAAAAAAATATTTGTTTTTTTTGCATTTCGGTAGAACTCACATTGAAATTAAATTGAACCAAGCGCTAGAATTGACAAAATATTATTATTAATACTGGATTGAAACAAGATAATGTATTTTTTTTATACAGGATGTCACAGTGTGTTTTGAAAGTTTTATCTTTAATTTTTATATTTGACTAATTTTTATAGGAAAAAAATATATATTTGTTTTTTTGCATTTCGGTAGAACTCGCATTGAAATTAAATTGAACCAAGCGCTAGAAATGACAAAATATTATTATTAATACCGGACTGAAACAAGATAATGTAATTTTTTTATACAGGATGTCACAGTGTGTTTCGAAAGTTTTATCTTTAATTTTTATATTTGACTAATTTTTATAGGAAAAAAATAAAAAAACGATTTTTTCCTATAAAAATAAAAAAATATATATTTGTGGTTTGTTTGCATTTCGGTAGAACTCACATTGAAATTAAATTGGACCAAGCGCTAGAAATGACAAAATATTATTATTAATACTCGATTGAAAGAAGATAATGTAATTTTTTTTATACAGGATGTCACAGGATGACCTTACGTTAGCCGTATATGAGAAACTGAGCAGGTTCCAAATTTGTAAATTTACAGACTTATTTTGTTCGAGGGGGCTAACTTTTAGAAAATATCTGCACTTTTAGCCAACTTCCGGGTTCACCGGAAGTAACGCACACTTAATTTTCTTAAATGGATTACCCTAATTTTTATAAAACATTTGAATTCGGCGATTAATTTGACGTAAAATCGATCTATTTCCATAGATCTAAATATTACCGTTTTAAAGCTAACTTGATTTTTATGAAAATTTCAGTAAAATCATTGTAGTGTTTTAGCGCTTACTCTTACGCAACTTACTCGGTACGCAAAAGTGTTAATTAATAACTGTTACGAGTTAGTAAAGTACAAATATGGGCTATTGAAAAGTATTTCCATTTTTGTACAAATATTATACAGGCTGTCGGTATTTATCGATCAAATATGTTAAACTTCAATCATTAATATCCATGTAATTTTAAATAGAACATCCTATATATTTTGATTGTAGATGATAAAATATTAAATTCTTCATCAAATGATATTACATTTCCCTATACCTAAAATGAATATCTGGGCAATTATTCGGAATTTTACAAACAATTTTGTAAAATTCGAAAGACGGCTATGAATATTCGTCCTATATGTCAAAATTTCTGATGACCAACAGTTCAAAAATATGCTAAGTCACATCCAAGTGTATTAAATGTTTGGGAAAATTAGGGCAGTACGAATCAAATATTGCTGTACAGTGATAGAATGACCGTTTGCAGCACCGCTCTTAAGATTAATGTAAGAATTCATTTGAGAAATAAAAAAAATTCTACAAAGTCGTTTCGATCTACCGTTCTGCCAGCGCTGATTTGCCTGTTATTAAAAAGAAAAAAAGACAATAGAACGTTGAATTTTATTTTGTAAACAAGGAAAAATACGATAAATTTAAATAAATGTATTAAAAAATAAACAAACATTTCAATACATGTTCAAAATTGACACTATTCATTAAATTTCTAAACACTTATTAAGTCGTTTCGTATTTGCGCTTCTGTTAGGGAATTCAGTGTTACTAGGCGACGAAAGCTATTATCTTTAATTGCGCAAAATACATTGAATTGCTAACTTTCTTGAAATGCCCTTTGTCTAATTACGTGAGGAGTTTTAGCTGCCCAAATGTGACTGTTGCGTCTACTGAAGATACCGTTTTTCGTAAATTTTGCTTCGTCTGTCCATATAATTTTTTTCCTGAAGTTTTCATCTTTCTAACAAGATACTGTGATAAATTCCCAAAAACGCACCCTTCTGAAAAAATCCTGCGGATGTAAGTTTTGTACTTGTTGGTATGAAAAAGGTCTCCGTTTGTGTTTTTTTAACACTTTTTGAACAGACATTCGTGAGATTTCTAACGTTGTTGCTGCTTCTCGAAGAGATGCAGTCGGGTTGGTATAAAAATATCCCATAACACCAATCTCCACAATTTCGTCATCAATTAATTTATAGTTTTTTTAATTTTTGGCTCAAACTGTCCAAATTCTAAACAATTTTTAATCAACGAACTACATCTTTAGACGGTATTGGCCTGTCCGGGTATCTTTTCCGAAACAGAACGCACATTCTACTTAAAATTCTTCAGATTCGCCATAAATAATCAGTAAATTCAAGTAATCTTGGTTTGTCAATTCCAAACATGACATTTTCTTGTACGTTATAAAAAAAAATTAGATTACAAAATGTGCTATCTACTAGAAAGTTTGCTAAGACATTGTCGAATTGTCGCACAACTGTCATAAATTTAAACACACGTTAAATCAGTGAAGAACGTTCATAGCCAACTTTCGAACTTGTACGAAATTTTTGAATACAATAACATTAATTGCCCAAGCATTCATTTTAGATATAGGGAAATGTAATATCATTTGATGAAGAATTTAATATTTCGTCATCTACAATAAAAATATACGACATTTTCTAAAAGTTAGCCCCCTCAAACAATATAAGTCTGCAAATTCACAAATTTGGAACCTGCTTAGTTTCTGATATATGGCTAACGTAAGCTCATCTTGTGACACCCTGTATATATTAATAATTAATTTGTAAATTGAGTTCATAAAAATAAAAATAACATTTTTAACGTTTTGACAATTTTTTGTCTTCTTCAGAAATGTGTTTTATTTTCTTTAAATTGTAACAAGTCAATTATTTAGTCTTCCATTATACATTTTTTTTTGTTTTATGTTACATAAAATATGTCAACGAACACAAAACTTATTTTTTTTAATTGTATATGTTACATTGTTTGATTTTATATTATTAAAATAATTATTACCATTTTGTCAGCTGTCGAAAAGGCGAATGCAAAGATCGCGATTTGACAGCTGACAAAAAATTATAATTGTTTCAATAATATTAAATTAAAGAATGTAACATATACAATTTTATTGTTTAAAAAAAATAAATTTTTGATATGTTGTATTCGTTGACATGTTTTATGTAAGTAATGTAAAACAAAAAAAAAGTATAATGTAAGACTAAATAATTGACTTGTTACAGTTTAAAGGAAATAAAATATGCATTTCTCAAGAAGACAAAAGAATTATTGAAACGTTTAAAATGTTAAATTTTATTTTTGTGAACCTTTGAAAAAAAATCAACAAAGCCTGCTAAAATTAAGATTCAATTTTCAAATTGATTACAAGAACGTCTAAGGAAGAAATTGCATTATTTTATATTAATGTAATATTTTTCGAAAATACGTAAAAATAGACATTACGATCCATTTAAACATTCTTAATTTTTGTGATCATCTCATTTTAACCCACAAAAAGTATTGTATTAATCAACTTCGTACCCCAATTAAAACAAAATTGTCATGAACAAATAATTTATTTCTTGTAAATACCAGGATCGTTCAATAAGTTTTCTCAGTCAGCGTAAGAGAATTTCGATTTTGTTGTTGTTTTCGATAAATTAATAAAAGCAGTTTACCTTTCTTTTGCGAAACCACTATTGAAGAAGAAAAAAACGACTAATCTGTGATAATTGTTAGTAACTAACCTAAATCGCTAAGAATGTAGAAACACGTGATTAAGGCATCGTGTGAGTATACTCAAAAGCCATCGGCTCTTAAATCTTAATCTTAATAATTATCAAACAAAATGCGTAAACGGATAATAAATCGCCAATGGAAGAAGAACATTGGGTACCATAGTGTGAGATTAGTTAAGAAGTTTTAAATGTAATTCGTTGTTATCCATTGTATAGTAAGTAATAATGGCAGACTATGAATTAGTTTCGGCAAGTTAATTTATCCTTTTACCACTAGCTTTGTAATAATCGTAGTTGGCCATGACGAACTAAAATCAAGCTTGCCAAAATTGTTTCATTGTGTTATAACGTTACACATAACTTCTTCATTCACTAAAATCCATCCAATAGTATTACATGTTTTTATTAAGTTCTTGCGCTTAAAAATAGACAGCAAAAATGTAAAAAAAAAAACGAAGGAATGCTACCTATGCTCTATAGAGATATCTATTAAGCAAATTGAATGAATGTTTTTTACTGCAAAAGGAGATCTGTCTTTATTTTCTTGCTTTTCGATGTTTTTATTTATTAAATAACACGTTTTTAGATTTCCAGTACTTACAATAGTATACAAGCAAAAACGAAACAAAAATGTATTAAAAAAAAAATAAAAGAGTTAATAGATGTAAAAATTGTAGCGGTAGTCTATGGAATTTTCGAACAGATGAGCTCTGCTGCGATTGAACGATTTCTCATAGCTCTCTATAATCATTTTTAACATCTATTATCTTTCCTATTTAGATTTATTACATGACATGTAACAACAATAGGAAAATATCTTATTTATATGCATTTTTTAATTTCATTTATTAATACATACTCAAAAGAAATTAGATCAAACCAACAAGAAAAAAAAAAAACAAAAACTCTTGTTTATTGATTATATTTTATTATTTTAACATTGTCACTGTCTTCTTTTCCCTGTGAATTCCCCTTCCCACACCTTTCCCTTACTTTGTTTTATCCACCAAATTCCTCTACATATCGATAATTTTCGATTGTTTTACTAAGTTTATTTATTGCATATTAGGATGAATATTATTATTGTGAATTACCAGTTGCCTATTAATTTTATTGGAAGTAAGGAAGATCCTAAAATCTGCGCTTTATAGAATGCGCATGCGTGAAGCTCTCCGTTTTTGTTTTTTTTCAACCGGCCAGCGCCTATTATTTCTTTTCATCTTTATTGTTATACTTAAAGAGAATATGTGAAAGAGAACAAAGATTAACAGGAAAAAATGAAGATAAGTAAATGAGAAATTGATTTTATTGTACATAGTGACTTATAGTTATGATTGAAATTTACGGATATTACATATTGATATATTTATATTAATAATACAATCAGTATATGACTGAAAGATTTAAAATTGAAATAAATAAAATCCTGCAATTTTCTAACAGTCTGTTGTTTTATTTCCCTACACTTTTACCCTTAAACCACTGTAGAGATAGAGTAGTCTCAAATAGAGAAGTACACATTACGTCATATGCCCAGTTTTGATTATCACTAGAGTTACTCTACGGGCAGCGGTGGACCAGATCTGTTGTGTATGCATGTACGCTACCGTAAATACTATTTCGTAGTTCTACGTTTGTTTTCAAAATGTTGCCTACGTCGCGAAAACGACCAATATTGGACAGAGTTACAGAATTTATAGCAGAAATGGCTGACCTAAATTATGATGGCGTTAAAATTCAATGTGTAGTTTGTGATATCCCTTTAATGTGTTGGTCCAAAAGGGATTGTCTACGTCACGTAAATAGTAAATAGCATTCTTCAAAACAAAAAATTGCACACGACACTGACAAATTTAATTTATGTGTTACCTTTATTGCATGTAATCTACCGTTTAATTTACTAGACAAGGAAGCATATGTCTTCTTTTGGAATCAATATTCGGACTGCAAATTACCAAGTCGGGCATCGATGCAAAGAATTGTGCCATCTGCTCGTGAACATGAAAAAAGAATTAAATCGGAGTTGAAAGATAAAAAACTGGTTGTGTGTGGACGAAACAGATCGTAAAAAACATTCTGTGGTTAATATAATGGCACGTACAATGGAACCACATCAATCGTCACCTTCCATTCTATTAGCTTCCAGACGAGTGCAACAATGTACTGCCGAAGTAATTTCAAAGTTAGTGTTAAATACATTGGAAAAGTTTGAACTTTCAACAAATGATGTTTATGAATGATGGTGCCACAAACATGCTTCCTGTAGGCCGGTCTCTTAAAAAACATTGTGCTAACTTGTTACATATTACGTGTAAAATTCATGCTTTCAGTCATGTGGCAGATAGTATTTAGAAAATGTTATCCTGCGGTAGACGCTTTAATAGCGCATACAAAAGCAGTGTTTGTCAAACCCCCAAAACGTATTCGCAAATTTCACAGACTGTGCCCCCATACGCCTGAGCCACCAGAACCTATTCTTAAACGTTGGGGAACATGGTTACAAGCCGCGTTTTATTATCATCAATATTTTGAGAATATTAAGAACGTGGTTTTACAATTCAATCCAAAGGAAGCTGCGGAAAGCCAGTCGAAATTTCGAGATAGATTAAAACAGATTTAAAAACTATTCAGAACAATTACATCGGACTAGTGGAGGCAATAGAAAAATTACAAAATCCTACGGTGTCGTTAGTGGAATCTCTGCAAATAGTGTAACATGTTCACGCACAGCTATGCGCGGTAGAAGACGCAAAAAATGTTTGTGTTCTAGAAAGATTTGAAAGTGTTTTAGAGAAAGATTCTGATTTTGGCACATTAAGACAAATTTGTGAAGATGCGTCAACAGAACCGTAAAGTTGTTCCAAAGGTTATTCTAATTACGAAATATAACGTCACTAGATGTAGAACGTACGTTTTCTGCATATAAACACACTTTTTCCTCACGCCGCACTCGGTTTGCCGAAACAACTGTGGAAACCTATCTAATGTTGTTGATATTTAACAGACATTATTCACTTTGTGATTTCACTGAAGACTCTTAAGACGGTAAGTGTTTGAGCACGTATTATATTTTATTTCTGACCATTTATTTTGTGTAAACTTTTATGCGCCCGCCACTGGCTGTTGGCGCAAATTGAGCAACTCTAATTATAAGTCTTGATTAGTTCTGTTATTATTACAGCAACCAAAACTTGCGGACTCGCATAGGCGTCGGCATTACGGGTTAATATAAGAATACGAAAAATTCATAAATAAACTTACTTGCTAATTATTCAACAAATTAGAGGCATCAGGATGTGAACTACTGTAAACTTGCATCATTGCATACGTGTCCACGGTTACTTCTTTAAACCTTGTGCGTCGACAAGAAAAAATGTTCTTATACATAGAAAACGATCTCTCCACATCTAAGGAAGTTACATTTGCATGTAGAAACTGTTTTTCAAAATCACTTAAAAGTTCACTATTCTTACACTTATTATAAACGGCCTCTAAAGTATTAAAATCGGGATTTTTCCTTAAAACATCTGCCAACTTTAATAGTAATACTGTATAATTGGTACATATTGTTGTTAAATCTTCTGAAAGTTGAGGAATTTGAAATTCTCTTTGACTTTCTCTAATTGCTTTGGATTCATTCCGATTAAATCGCATTATAACTGATTGAATTTGTTGAAAGTGGATCAAATAGTAAGAAGCTGCTGTTAGCCAAGTACCCCATCGCGTTAAGATTGGTTCAGGAGGTTCTGGAATACCTGGACAAAATTTACGAAATTCTTTTAAACGTTCAGGAGATTTACGAAACACTGCTTTAGTACTTCCAATCATCCGATCAAGGTTTCCGTAATGTTGTCGAACAACTTCACCAACTAAATGCAAAGCATGCAGCACGCAGGTTATATGTATTAAGTTAGGAAATATATGTTTTAAGGATCGCCCAACACTTAACATCGTTGCTGCACTATCTGTCACAATCATCACAACTTGATCTTGGGCAATTTTAAATTTTTTCAAAGCGTTCATTATCACTGTTTGAATATTTTCCGCGGTACATTGTTGAACACGTTTGCAAGCTAACAAATATCGAGATGCTGTGTTCTCGCTAGATAAAACGCGAGCTATTACATTCACAATACTGTTTTTCTTTATATCGGTCGTCTCATCCACGGTAATCCATATTTTTTTGGAACACAAATCACGTTTACACACATTTTCTAGCATCTCTTTCATTCGCGGCAAATGATTCTATAATTGTGTTTGTGAGGGTATGGGTACTTTGGAACGTATTGTCGCCAAAACGTTTTAAAAGCTGCTTTACTCACCAACGACAACGGAAGATTACAAGAGGTAAACATAATTAATAAATGTATGAGGAATAGTGTATAAGGTATTTCAGTTCTTGCATTTCTCATATGCTTAATACCATTGACATGCCTCTGGCAATCAGTTCTGTCCAATGCAGCCAAACGAACATTACATATTAAGCAAAAAACTGCACTACCGTCATATTTTAAATGGGGAAAAAGTGACACATACTTATGTACATTAGTAGCAAATCTATTACGAGGCATTGTTTTCTTAGGTATATAAATATTAGTTCTATATGAAACGATACACTGATTATGTACTTGGTATAATACTACAACACACAAAAAACACCAGCTATATTTTCAAAAGCGACACGTAAGTACATAACCTTGACCGTTCGACTAATCTCTGCAACAGCTCAACCGGTACTAAAACGAAATCTCTCTCAGCGCGGTTTAACATGATTTATATTCAAAGTCGACACTACATGCCTGCTTCTCTACCGGTTTAGTTTATTTAGGAATTTTTCGTATTCTTATATTAACCCGTAATACCGACGCCTATGCGAGTCCGCAAGTTTAGGTGACTCTGGTTATTATTATTCGATAACGTAATATGTACTTCTCTATTAGGACTGCTCTGCCAATGGAAACTTCCACAAATCTGGAATCGTAATAATATACTGGGTATTTCATTCAAAAAACTAGACTTGTATCGTGCGCAGCGAAAACTGAACATTCTGTATGCTAGGATGAAATTTTATGTTGAGCAGCATTTGTTTCCGAATATTTTTTATTTGAGAACCTTTTCTTTAAATTGCCCGGGAAGGGAATTATCGTCTGTCCACGCACTCGCTGGTGAACCCGCTGTGTATTCGGGTTGTATCCATTTTGGGCTGCTATCCTCATAGTTTGCTATTATATATTGCTAACCTCCATGTGTTGCTTAGTCTGTAACTGTTTTCCCTATTGAAGTTGGTGTTTTTCATTATTTCCTGTAGCTCCCTCGCAATTTGCTGGTAGTAATGTTTGCTGACGTGTCCGTATGTTCTTGTTGTCCTTGGTATTCCTTGATTTTGGACTGTATATTGCGTCCAGTTTCTCAAAACTCGAAAGACACTATATCGATGAAAAGCAGCCGCGTTAGTCTATACTCGACTAATTCTCTTTCATGTCTACTAATTTTGAACTTTGGAGAATTCAATTCTCGCTACAAATTTTCAAACACTTGATTGGTGATTGAGCTCACAGATCATTACATCCTAGGATAATATGTTAAACCAAGCCGCTGTAGGTATTTGTATGGATTTTATTGCTCCATACAAGTCTACTTGTATATGTAAATTAAATTTAGAAACACAGGAGCTATATTTTTGTATTTTAGCTTTCAAAAGTTTGTACTTTATCAAGACATTTTTTTAAGAATAAAAGGGTAATAAAATTCTTTCGAAATATTTGTTCAAAAATCTTATTTAAATTACTAAATTGTTATTGTTTTTTTTTTTTATAAAGAAATAGCTACCACTAATCATAACAATTATTTTGCAAATATTCCCAAAGTATACATTATTGCTAGAGAAAAACCGTATCGCAAAAGGTTCTTTCCGTAAAAATCCCGTAGTACTTAATTATTGCCAAAAGCAAAACAAACAACCGAAAAGGTTAGTACATGTACCTAGCACTACACCAATATTGCAAATTTCAAACAGATACAGCACATGTGACGCATATAGATTAGGTTTATTTAGTCTGAATAATACTTTCAGTTCTGTTTACGATGATTAACAGCGCTTTCCACTATTTTCCTTTAATTAACCAGTAAATGTCAACATCTTTTTAATTAATAAGACGTTATATACGTCAAGGAAATTAACAAGAACTTTGCGTAAAAAGTATATAGTTTAAAATTTACACACATGGGTTTATTTTATTACTACACAAAACCAATAAACAATATATTAATGTTTAGTCGATAAAGTTACTAAATGGTTACTAAGGAAATGCATTTATTTTATCAATACCGTTCATCGGATACATGACTCACTCCACAAAGGTGTTAAAGAAAACGAAATGTCGGCGTTTGATGGTTCCGACTTCCTCAAATTAGCCGAATTACTCAAACCCCAAAAAGATAATGACAACTCCGACGAAGAATATGACGAAACTAGGCCGCCAAAAGTTAAAGGTAACCCCTTTTATAGTTGTCAAATTGAATTAACAGAATTGGTGTTGATTTTCCTCTTTGTATAGATCTTGGACCACAAGATTTCAATCCAAAAGCTTCGCCAGATCAAAAAGACGGTGAGAAATCTAATAAGGATAAAAGAAATGACGAAATTTTAGATCCGGAAGAAGAAGTTCTTCGGTTTTTGGAGAGCGATAATATTGATACGGCTGATTGGAGAAAAACACCTCAATGGGATATTACTTATAGGCAGCAAGTTACACCGAACGATGTATTTTTGGGGGTATAACGTTTTTTTTTAGAAATCACACACATAACCTATTTTTGACAGATATACCATTGGTTTCATAAAAATCTGGGACAACTCGTATGAGCTCATTTTAACATTTTTTCAATCCTGTGACGGTGATTTGTCGATTTAAGATTGACACTGACAGACAATTTGACAGTAATTTTTTCATATTTTACAAACGACACGTTTAAAATGGGTAATGCCATAATACGAGGGCTGATTGACAAGCTGCTAGAGGGTTGCTTTCTTCCTAAATACTTTATGTCGTTGTGTTGGCAACTCTTTCATATCAATTAACTGCAAATGTCAAATCGATCTTTCAAATAGTCTAGTTTTGGCAAGCATTGAAGTCAAGTACCTTTTTGTGTTTTCAATTATGGATAAAAACGAAGTTCGAGCGGTCATCAAAATTTTCTATTTGGAAAGGAAAACCGAAACGGAAATCCGATCAAGATTAGATGCCGTTCTTTGGGATTCATCACTTTCACTTTCCACCGTAAGTTTTTGGGTTTCGGAATTGAAGCGTGGCCGCACGCATAAAAGTGATAAACCACGTTCAGGATGTCCGAAAACGGCTACCATGCCAAAAATTGTAGATAAAATCCATGACATGGCAGATCGCCGAATAAAAGAGCGTGAAATTGAGGAAGCCGTAGGCATCTCTTATGAACGAGTAATTCATATTTTACATAATGAATTGGGTTTAAAAAAGTTTTCTGCAAGATGGGTGCCGCATTTGCTCATTTCGAAGCAAAAACGCATTCGAGCTCGAATCTCGGCCGATTGTTTGGAAATGTTTACGAGAAATCCAACGGATTTCAAGAGGCGATTCGTGATCATGGATGAGATCTGAATTCATCACTACACACCAGAAATAAAAATGGAATCAAAACAGTGGATTGAACGCGGTGAATCGGTTCCGAAGAAGGCAAAGGCCATTCACTCGGCTAGAAAGGTGATGGCATCGGTTTGTTGGGACGTAAAAGGAATTTTGCTAATTGATTATCTTGAAAAAGGAAAAACTGTTACTGGCTAATATTACACAACACTTTTGGACAAACTGAAAGCAGCAATTCAGGGAAAACGCCCGGGAATGGTCAAGGAAAAGTGTTGTTTCACCGCGACAATGCGCCCGCTCAATCAAGTGCAATTGCTCAACAAAAATTGACAGAATTGAAGTTCAAAATTTAACTTGAATTCAATTTATTTTGTTTTCATTGTCATTCTGGAAACTTTTTAATCTACCCTTGTAGTATAGCTTGTCCCAGATTTGTATAAAAACGATATAGTACCTATGTGTTGGTAGTTCCGACAATAAAGGATATATTCACCAATTTCTGAGTGCAGTTCATGTTATCGGAATCACCAACTTATTTAGGTTATGCGAAATTTAAAATATGTTTAGCCAGTATCTATACAGTAACTTGTATGACAAATTTTATATAATTGGTAGGCGGAATTCACCATTTAACTGTATTTGAAATGGTCTATTATTCAATTACCATTGTGTTGGAAATGTCTTCAAACTGTTAGCTTAAAATATATTTCTATAGTAGGCCAGATTTATTGCAGTAAATGCTTAAATATTTTTTAGGGAAATTAATATTAGGTGACTTTCAAAAATATTGCAATTTTATTGACTTTTGGAACCCGTTTAGTGACATTTAACTTGTATCATATCTAACCTGGGCGAATATGCGGTAACAGCCAGAGGCGTGGCGAGCGCATAAGAAGGTAAGGAATAAATAATAAAACGTGCTGAAACACCTACCGTTTTAAAAGTCTTCCGTGAAAGTGAGTACAACGTGCGGAATAAATGTCTTTTAATGCCGAAAACGACCGTTCGATATCTAGCGATGTTATATTTGCATATTTAAAATAATCTTTGAAACAACATAATGCATCTTCACACGCACCTTCACAAATTTGTCTTAATATTAAGAAAATCGGAGTCTTTCTCTAAAACACTTTCGAATTTTCATATTACACACCAATTTGTTTCGCCTTCTACAGCTCATAACTGTGCGTGAACATCATTCACAATTTGAACAGAATCCACTAACGACATCGAAGCATTTTGTAATTTTTCTATTCCCATCGCTAGTCCGAAGTAATTGTTGTGAATAGTTTGTAAATCTCTTTTAACCTGACTATCTTGAAATATTTCCTGGCTTTTCTTGATTGCTGCAGCTTCTGTCGGATTGAATTTTAAAACTACCTTCTTTACTTGATCAAAATATTTGTTGTAGTAAAACGCAGCCTGCAACCATGTTCCTCAACGTGTAACAATCGGCTGTGGTGGTTCAGGTAAATCAGGATACAGTTTGTGAAATAGTCGGGTACGTTTCGGGGACTTTAGAAACACTGCTTTTGTACTAGCAATCAATGCATTTACTAGTTTGTGCCGCAAGATTTAGAGTATGGATTTTACACGTTACATGTAAGGGGTTGCCACTGTGTTCTTTAAGAGATCGGCCCAAAGAACACATGTTTGCAACACCATCACTCATAAGCATTAAAAGTTGCTTAGTTGAAACTTTGAACAAATTTGTTCAATGAGTTCAACACCACCTTTAAAATCCCATCGGCAATACAATTTATAACTTTTGGAAGCAAGTAAGAAGGAGGATGACGGTCGATGTAGTTCCATTGTACGTACCATTACATTAAGCACAGAATGTTTTTGATGATCTGTTGTTTCACCCACACACAACCACAGTTTTTTATCTTTCAATTCCGCTTTCATTCTTTTTTCTATATGTTCACGAGCAAATGGCACTACATTTCGTATCGATGTCCGACTAGGTAATTTACAGTCCGCATATTTATTCCAGAAGAAGATAAATGCTTCTTTGTCTAGTAAACGAAACGATAGATTACATAAAATAAGAGTATCACATAAATCAAATGAAAATTTTTCTTGGTCTCGCATGTCACTTTTTGCTTTCGATGTGACGTTGACAATGGCTTCTGGACCAACACATTAAAGGGATTTTACAAACTAGAAATTGAATTTTAGCGCCATCAAAAATTAAGTCCGGCATGCCCACTATTTTTAACTATGTCTGCCATTTTCGCGACGTACCTAACTGCGATATTTTTAAAGCAAACATAAGCGTACAATTAAGAAATAAGTTACGACAGCCTACATATACACAGAATTACTCGCAAGCATCATCGATTTAGTACTGACGCTGTGAACGCGTGAAATAAATAATCGCCGACTCCGCACCACATATCTACTACACTGATTGTTACTGCTGTTTGCCCAGACTAATCATATCCCAACACTGAATACGACCAACCACCAACCCAAGGTCATGAAATAACCATCTTATATAGCAGAATTTCTCCGTATCGACTTTTTCTTGGAAAAACTATTAAAATTTATTATCTAATGAACTGATATAAAATTGGTTTATGAAGGAGAAATATTACATTTTTCGAAAACAATATCTTTATTGTTGATTTTAACTGACATGCAACTATAAAACCTAATCTAATTTTGACAGATGTCATTTAACATTTACACAGTTTTTCATTTCAATATATCCAACTGTAAGTATTTATTCTTTAATTATTTACTGCTTAATTTATGTGTCCAGATGGGTGGTAAAACCCCGGCTACATCCAGTTGTGAGAATATGGTCATTACCATCCACTTACCGGGAGAAAAACGCCAAAATGTCAATCTCAAGATAACGTGCGAAAGGCTTCAGTTGGTATCTCCGCGTTTTAGACTGGACATTCCGCTACCGCATCCGGTGGATCCCCAAAGAGGAAACGCTGAATTTAATTCAGAAGCGGAAAAATTAGTCGTTAGTTTAGTATTGAATAGGGAATTTGATTATATCAATTTTTGAATGAAATATGTGGTTTTAAATCGTAGAAATTGTTATAGTTTTTCTGTATTATTTTACTTCCTGGTCAGTAAATTTAATATAATTGGTTTGTATTAAAAGGAAACGGAAGTATTTTAAAATAAATTCGTTACTGTTTGATTCTATGTGATAATTCCTTAGATATTTCACTTGAATAGGTTTAATTTTTATCAGATTAAAATACATATGCAAATTAGATACTAATTCTTCGGATTTCTTTCCTAATTTGTCCATTTAAAGGCCATAAATAGCTAAATGGAAAACCTCAGCAGTTGTATATTACAGACAACTAATGATCCAAGGTCACACCTGTATTTTTTTAAACAAAAATGTACTTGACAAACATATACACTTTGTTCGTTCAATTTTTACCGCTGCATCATTATCTAAATTTTTCAATTAAGGAATTTGCACGTTTTGTAATACGATAACAGAAATATATAAAAAAGTAATAGTTTGATGCATAATATATAGAGTTTGATAAAAAGGTAGTGCCGGCAGTGGCGCACCGCATAAAAGTAGGTACGTAATATACAATATTAGTGAAAAGTAATATTGTCACGTTTTCCTGTCGTCTTGATGTCCACTGTGGCAATTGGCAACCGCCCTGGTAAGCTGCGTAGAATTGCAACATCAGCAACGCTTTTTAGTATCATCAAAAAACAATATAACTGGAAATAATCAAACATCGGTTCATCAATTAACTTCTTTTTTAATGGAAACATGACAAAAAAATAAATTCCATTCAGTTACAAATTCAGAAACAAAATGATATTATTGGAAACCTTAAAAAACTCTAGAAACCAAAAAAAGGGAATAAAAGCCCCCTAGCTCTGACAACAGCTTGAATTCGCCGTGGTAATCTCACTATCAAATTTTGGATTACTTCTTGAAGGAATATTATCCCATTCGAAAAGAACAGCTTGTTTCAAATCCTGGAGGTTATCAGAAGGTGGTAAATGGCGCTTTATTGACTTTTTAGAGCACCCCAAAGATACTCAATCGGATTTAAGTCTGAGCTTCGTGGTGGTCAGCCCACGCCTTGGATATTGACCTTTCGTAAGTAATCCAAAACTTGTCTAGCAATGTTGGTCTCGCATTATTCCGCATGAACATGAAATTGTTCCCTAAAAATGGTGCAAAAAGCATTACCTGGTGCTGAATAAGTAGCATTCAGCATTCATTCACCATTGGCGAATAGGAATTAACTTTGTGCAGACGTCAAAGCAAATACTTCTCCAGAATATTTTTGATACACCATCAAAGGGCCCTCTTTGAGAACTTGTGCAGTCAAGATATCTTTCTCTAGTTCTTCCCCATACTATCTCGCGACCATCTGGAAATTTTGAACTTATTCTAATCTCGACCGAAAACAAAACTCGCTTCCAATCTTCAAATATACAATCTGCATGATTTCTGGCAAATCTGAAACGTTGAACTCTGTGTGCTGCGGTAAGTAATAGTACAACTGCACCTGGAAATATTTCAGTGCTGTTTTTGAAGATTAGTGGTATAAACTGAGAAATGAACAACATTGTGGGCAGGAGGAAAAAGCGTTAGTGCTTTTCTCCTCTCACATTGTTTTTGCCGGGAGTGATTCCATCAATATCATGAGCTATTTATTAGCATTATCTTGGTTACTGTTTCTACGCACATTTTTCATGTGTACTACTAAATTAAGTTAACTTTAGTTTGAACATTATTCTGTAGATAACTTCTATTTTAGCGTTTTTAAAATCACAAGCAATGTAAATAATTTACTGTATTATATACGGATATGTCGTACTGTTTTAAACAAGGTAAGCGCAATTAAATAATGTGGATGTAAATAGTATATGTATTTCAAGAATTCTGAGTAAATAAACGCTTTATTTTAAGGAAATTAAACTCTTTATTTATGAACAATACCTAAACGCTTTATGGAATTAAGAAAACTATTTACTATCCTTAAGAAAATATTGTTTTGTATTATAGGGGCCATTTATTTATACTAAGAATCGCTTTCTTCAAATTTTCTGGAAGATTTTCTTGAATCAAGTTTACAAATGTCTTAAACAAAGAAATACAATTATTTCATTACAAGTACATACATACTTCCCTTAAGCAGAGAAGAAAACGCTAAGAAAATATTTCTTTGGATTTAAAACCGTTATTGTGGATAATTGAGACAGTAATTATTACCAACCTTGGACACGTCTAAATGATCCACATGATCGTCGTCTTCTGTTTCTTTCCAGTGTTTGTATGTAAATTACATTATACGATAAACAATTTATTGTTTGAACTTGTATTTCAAAAATTGTGATGTATTGGCAAAGATCGAACGCATCAACTATATTTCAAAAAAGAATTATCTACTATTCGACTGACAGTCGAAACAATTGGACAAATATCCTTCCCCTTTAACTACAAGCTACAAATAAGGCAATAATGAGGTCCCATAAATCTATTCTCAATTGATGAATGAGATGCAAATTCCAAAACCGGACGGAAACCCTGTCGAAAATCCCCGCATCTGTCTCGTTAACAGACATCAATGGGCAATTCAATGTCAACACGCTTAGGAACGAAGAAAGCTCACGCAGTCTGTGAGGTCTTTCAATTTCCTTGAGTGGACCGCGACGATGATCAATATATTAATCAATTTCGCACGTTTTTTGAACCAGTTCGGCTGTCGACTGTGCGTGGAATGGGTCGTACTGAGTAGTGGCGGCGTGCGTTGTTGGTATCGCGTTGTTGATCTCTTCGGATCTTGTCGTAATTCTTTCGAGATTTTTTTTCAATTTCGCGAAAGAAGACGAAAAAGGTATTGAAGAGGGAGTTTTGAATAGAAGGAAGGAATCGATATTATTGATCAAGAAAGTAAGTGTATTGGAAAAACAGAGATGTAATCTACAATTCTTGTTTACCCCCATGGTATTGTATTTTTTCAGAGGTAGAATTTTAATATTTGATTAAATATTCTTTTTGTCATTACTACACGTAGAGAATTATTCCTAACAAAATATTTAGAATTAATAAAAATAATGAGATATATATTTTTGGAAATTCTAAATACCTACGGTTCAATTTCCGGCGAAAAATTTAAAACCTTTCCTTCGTTAATCTAAAACGTTAGAAAAAAGACAAATCATCATATAGATTAAATAAATGAATTCTAAGTCGAATATTTCGAGGAATGTCGTACTCAGCGAGTTCGATTATGTCTGCATCATCATTCAACATATGTATGTATAACAAACTTGATATCCATATCTTAGGCTATGTACATACATAGCTGATTGGTGTTGTTTTTTTTTTCATGGTTCCACAAATACATAAACTCTCCCCGAAATGTTGACAGACGTCGACTATAGAATAGTACTCACAGTCGGTAATGCAGATTTTGACACAAAGCGCCATCTGTCTCCAAACACGGGTACTTCCCATACCATCCTCATACTATTGTTATTGTACTAAACTCTGTAAATTACGTCGCTAGCGGCGACTTTTTCGATTGCGATTATAAATACAAATCTTAAGATCAAGATGCTTGATTTAAAAAATTAAGCGGTACTTTAAGTACGTCATACAATATGGAAAGCTCAGCTTGAGTTAATACACTTAACTTTAAAGTGTCACCCATGAAATTGGCCCTTAATGTTTAACTTCACTTTTACAAATATACAATACACGGAAAAGATATTTGAGAGTAGGTCTAGAAATTAGAATTTTGAAATATTCAATATCAAATACGCTATATTATCCCGGAAGGAAATTATTATGAGGATAACCATCATTATGCCATCAAAAACAAAAAATCCTATACGATATATAATATACAGACCTCATGTTCGTTACAACAGATTCAAAAAAATTTGATAAAATAACAACAAGCTTATTAGATCATTGCTACTGCTATTTAGTATTGAAGCTATGGGGTGATGTTATTGTACGCTTCCGTACTAATCTACCGATGTTTCGTTCGCAATAAGGTACAGTAGCACTTTTTACAAGTTACTTAGCATGAAAGATTGTTTAATACATTGAAAAAAATTGAATTAAAATCCTATTTAACTCAATTATATTAGCCAAAAAAATGAAGATTGTGATTTGTAATGACCGCCAAAACACCTGTAACGTCATAATATTTATTTACTCATTTTAGATAGAACACATAACCTTAAAATATTCTTGTGTAAAGAAATCGACATGACGCCTAGTCCTTTGTGGAATGCGGAAAATAAAATACATGAAAGTTATTCTAAACGTTGTATTGTTTCACTAAGGAAATCAACTTCGATTGAAATGCCAGAAAACATTCATATCATAGACATCCAGGGAAAGAAATAAAAAGACGAGATATGACTACAGGTTACGATGCGTAGTGAATGTGATTTATCCAAAAATACAAGAGGATTTGCTTGTGAAGATCATTTTAATGCGAAGATGTGCATTTTTACTTCGACTACGGTGCTTTGAACATACTTGATGATTGATGAGTCTAGAGCAACGCAACTGCGCTGAAAGCCAGTGGCGGACGCATAAAAGTTTACACAAAATAAATTAAATGTGATACGTGCTGAAACACTTACCGTTTTAAGAGTCCTCCGTGAAATCACAAAGTGGATAATGTCTATTTAATATTTGTAACATTAGATATGTTTCCAAAGTTGTTTCGGCAAAGTGAGTGCGGCGTGAAGAAAAAGCGTTTTTGTATGCCGAAAACGAACGTTCTACATCTAGTGACGTTATATTTGCGTAAGTAAAATAATCTTTCAAATAACTTAACGGTTCTGTTGACGCACCTTCACAAATTTGTCTTAATATGCCAAAATCAGAGTCTTTATCTAAAACACTTTCAAACCTTTCTAGAACACAAACATTTTTTGCGTCTTCTACCGCGCATAGCTGTGCGTGAACATGTTGAACTATTTGCAGAGATTCCACTAACGACACCGAAGGATTTTGTCATTTTTCTACTGCCTCCATTAGTCCAAAGTAATTGTTCTGAATAGTTTTTAAATCCGTTTTAACCTGACTATCTTGAAATTTCGACTGGTTTTCCTTAATAGCCGCTGCTTCCTTTGGATCGAATTGTAAAACCACGTTCTTAATATTCTTAAAATATTTATGATAATAAAACGTGGCCTGTAACCATGTTCCCCAACGTGTAAGAATAGGTTCTGGTCTGTAAAATTTGCGAATACGTTTTGGGGATTTAACAAACACTGCTTTTGTATGCGGTATTAAAGCGTCTACCGTAGGATAACATTTTCTAAATACTATCTGCCACATGACTGAAAGCATGAATTTTATACGTAATATGTAACAAGTTGGCACAATGTTTTTTTAAGAAACCGGCCTACAGAAAGCATGTTAGCGGCACTATCACTCATGAACATCAACAGTTGGTTTGTTGAAAGTTCAAACTTTTCCAATGTATTTAACACTAACTTTGAAATTACTTCGGCAGTACACTGTTGTACTCGTCTGGAAGCTAATAGAATTGAAGGTGACGATAGATGTAGTTCCATTGTACGTACCATTACATTAACCACAGAATGTTTTTACGATCTGTTGTTTCGTCCACACATAACCACAGTTTTTGATCCTTCAACTCCGATTTAATTCTTTTTTCAACATGTTCACGAGCAGATGGCACAATTCTTTGTGACGATGCCCGACTTGGTAATTTGCAGTCCGAATATTTATTCCAAAAGAAGACATATGCTTTCTTGTCTAGTAAATTAAACGGTAGATTATATGCAATAAAGGTAACACATAAATTAAATTTAAATTTGTCATAGTGTCGTGTGCAATTTTTTTTTAAGAATGCTGTTTACTATTTACGTGACGTAGACAATCCCTTTTGAACCAACACATTAAAGGGATATTGCAAACTATACATTGAATTTTAACGCCATCATAATTTAGGTCAAGCATTTCTGCTATAAATTCTGTAACTTTGTCCAACATTGGTCGTTTTCGCGACGTAGGCAACATTTTTAAAACAAACGTAGAACTACGAAATAGTATTTACGGCAGCGTACATGTATACACAACAGATTTGGTTGAGACTCGCAGTTATACTGAGGGTTGCATCGGACCTCCGCCACTGCCCGTTAGCGCTAGTGACCAACTCTAATTATAACTCTAATCATCACCGTGGAATAACCATGATCCTGTAACACCCTCATTTTCTCGAAGAAATGAGACATCCTTTTTCTTAATTAGTTCACAATTACTTGTAAACAAGCTTCAACCTTTAAAAACAGAAAACTTAAAAGGAAATAAATGATGCAGAACCTCCTTAACATTTTCAGGGATGAATTTTTTAAAGTGAAAAAAAATCAATTTAATTATTTTTTAATTACGAGTTAATTTTATGATTCAATAAGTAAAAGAAAAAATGAAAAATAGATATACACAAAAAAAAATATTGTTCACAAATGTGGCCGTTGAGCACTTTTTTCATTTGGAATAATTTTATTTTAAAAGACAACTAAACGTACACATACATATGTGCCAATGTCTGTGAAAAGGTTAAAAATTGTAGAAGAAATTGGTCGATCCATTTATTTATTTTGTTTGTTTATTTTATAGAAACTGATTTTAGTCACTTATCTATGGAAATGTTTTTCCTTCAAGAACAAATTTTGATTATTTATTTCTTAGATTATTAATTAAACTAAATTTATTTGTAATAAAATTATAAACAAAAGATATTCGCAATTTACAATAATTTCACTTATCTATTATTAGTTTAAAGTGAAATTATCTCTCAACAGTCTTTGCACAACATTATCCTATTCTTTAAATTGAGTCTATAAATTAGAAGGTTGTTACAATGTTTTTGGTATATCAATAAAATCATTATGAACATATGATATTTATATGATGATGTCACTGGCACCGCACTGTCTGTCAGTTCTATGATGTGTTGCTGATTGTCTCGATAAAACAGGTTTTTTTTTTCGTTGCCTCGTTTGACACGGTTTGCACCGAGACAACGGTAAGAGATACAAAACAATTCAAAATAATATGAACATAGGTATTTACCGAAATTTCTGTTTTCTTATCTTGCTTTCCAAATTTTGGAAATAAACATTGAACGTAATACATATTGATAGAAATTAATTTTAAAAATTTTAAACAACTTAATCACTTACTTACACTTACACAGTTGTTTTTGTTTATTATTACCAGAAGTAATTACATTATTGTACAAGTTAATTCATAATAATCTGTATTTATTTTAATACCTGTCAATAGCTGCTTTCGATTTGTTTTATTAACTGTACCGTATCGTTCCTCAAAGTATTGCACTGAACGGTACTGACAGTGAGCTAAATGGAATATGCATTTTTTTGCACTGGACATAAATATTATCATTCTAACCTAACTTTATATATTGAGAAATGTAAACAAAAAGAAATTCGCCGAAATAAGTCCAGTATGCAATGTAAATCAAATTTCGAATTATGAACATAGGTGTAACCCTAAACCTAACCTCAGTGAGTGTAATAATGTGGAGAATATCAATAAACCTATTGAAATCTATATATAATAAACCCTTTTGCAGTAATTTACTCGACAAAAACGTACAAATGAGGATATCTAATTAGATTTCCTCATGCGTACATGTAAACATCTACTTCGTATATATACGATTTAAAATATTGAAATGCCATTACCTTCCACAAAGCTATGCCGACGAGATGTATAACATCGAAACGCGCGTCCATAGATGGTGGATAGGTGATGGCATTACTTTTCAATTAATTAACCTATGGCGGTTTAAGCCAGTAGTTGAGACTACTGTCGCGTCAGAATTGGCAGCAATACGATTTGTTCAGTTCTGTAGAGGCTTTTGCAGTAATTTACTCGACAAAAACGTACAAATGAGGATATCTAATTAGATTTCTTCATGCGTACATGTAATAAACCTATGTTTTGCGCATGCGTCAACAGAACAATACGGAACGCACCAAATATTCGGTAGGGACACGAAGGAAAAGGGGATTTCAAAAAAAGTACGAGTAGGAACTATACATTCTTTTCAAATGGAACACACATATTTGAAATTTGTACCCTACAAAAGGTTCAGTACAGTACTTTGGGTCAAATCGAAAACAGCTAATGATACAAAGCACAATCGCAATCTACTTTACCGGCAAGTTTATCATTCAAGTTTTGGAATGTGAATTCGTGTCACCACAGCTAATGATAAACTGATAATAAGTTACTACTCCCATCACAAAAATCGAAAAACAAATCCCTTATTTCAAATATAGGTGGAACGCTTGGACTTTTAATCAGCCTCTTTGTGACGTCAACCGCTTTAACATAGGCAATACTGTATTTATATTGTCATTTTTGGCATTGAAAGCGAATTTGACGAGCGTTTATTGAACTGAATACAGTCTGTCTTCAGATGGGGTATCCCATTTTTCTAAACTTTCTTTTTGATGATTCTTTCTTTTAATCAATAGTTTTTCTTATTTTGGGATGTTGAATACAGTGCCCAAATTTGCGATGAAATATATAGGGCGTTAAGAAAATTAAGAAATGTGCAATTCTTCTTATGCAAATTAGGTGATTTACTTGTCAGCTTTGTTGTTCCCGTACCGGATACAGTATTCGTTATTAGAGAGTTCCTCATCTCCAATGACTAACCGGATGATCTGGCTGACTTGGTTGAAACTTGTCTTTCTTCTATCTGTTTCCAGTTTCATAGTAAATACTATGAGCTGTGACGCAGCTGTGGGATCTCCTCTGTCATCTGTCATCACCAGCATCTTTGTGGAAGCGTTCGAACAACAAGCCCTATTATCTTACAATCTTAAGCCAAGGTGTTGGTATAAGTACGTTGATGATACCTTTGTCATCTGGCCTCATAGACAGGCATTTTTAAACAATTTCCTATAGTTTCTAAATTCCTAGCATGATTCCATAGGCTTCACCATGGAGATCGAATCGGACGGTTGCCTTCCTTTCCTAGATGTTCTCGCACACCGGCGTCCTGATGATGCACTGGAACATTCCGTTTACTGAAAACCCACGCGCACGGATAGATATCTCAATAGCCTCTCACACCATTATCCAGCCCAAAAATACGGCGTTATCAATTCTCTTATCCAAAGGGCCATTTCCATATCTGTACCCAATTCGCTTCCGCAAGAACTGGACCACATAACTGAAACCCTGATCCGCATAATAGTTCTAGGAAAGACATTCAAACTTCCATTAAAGGCTACACCAACCCTTCTCCACAACAACTCCTTTCATCTAACCCTAATTTCCATAAGCAAGCGTATCTACCCTACATTCACGGTGTCACCGATCGCATCAGCAAGATTCTCTTCAGGAACAACATAAAAACAATCTCCAAACCCAATTTCATGCGCTCAGACTACTTTTCCATCAAAGACCGCAATCATCTGGAAGCCCCCAGTGTCTACCAGATTCCATGTTCATGCGGTAGTGTGTACATCGGTGGAACAAAGCGATCGACCACCAAATCTAATTTAACTTTACCCGCATCTTGTCTCGCAACCCTCACTATTATAGTAGAAAAGTCCATGATTCAACAGAGATCTTCAAACATCCCGCCAATTTAAACCGCGAAGATGGCTACCTCTTACAACACACGTGGAAATCCCAACTGATTAAATCCCCTAGCAACCGCCACGCTTCTTTGATCCGTAACTTTTCCGCTCATTGACCTGAAACAAGCCCTATATCAACCCCTCCGGAATGAATAGTCCCCAGTCAGTGTGTAGTAACAGCCCTGAAGATGTCCCACAATATCGCGGCAAAAGTTACGACAGGGACACGGTTCCAGCCTGGAAACCAAGAGTATTGTGTTATTGACGATCACGGAAGCCTACGTACTAGCCTTATTATTAATTTGTATTCGTAACAATATTAAAGAAGCTTGATCCTAATCTGATTAAAAGCTTGTAGCTATTGGACTTTCGTTTCAAAAATGCAGTCCTACTTATAATACTGCATAGAAATGTTGAATAAATCCTTTTTTTTTTGAGTGGAAAAAAACTATTTCCACTATACTAATCCAAATTTCTTGCATAAATTTAGCTGTAAAAATAGAAAAGAAATAATTAAACACTTCGGATCTTTATGACCATCAGTGTATATAAACATCATGCATTAACATTACACATCAATATTATCTAACCGGTAACAACGAACTTGTATATGCATTAAGATCCAGACAAGCTAACGGTTCCCATTACAAATAAAAATACACAAACCACGAAAATGGTCTACGGAGAACTCGTAATAGTACTATCAACGATAAGTGCTTATTTTTTGTAGGTCTCTCGCTAAGTCGTTAAATAAACGTGTGCGCTGAACTTTTAGCACATGCCGATATGTAGTTTCGTGAAAAAAAGCGGAGGCAATTTAGAGGACGTTGATACGTGTCAATTAACGCGCGCAGATTAAGACGTGTACGTGAAAATTAATGTTAAGTATTGATTTTTAAAAATAGACTGCATATACATATGTGATGTATGTTTCTAATCGATAACTTCCTGGTTTGTCTCAAACGAAATGAATAGAAAGCGGAGTACAGATCACAGAAATACCTTTTCAAGGGAAATCGAGGTCCCTTTTTATACTATTGCTTATTAAGATTGCAACAGAAAAAAAATTAGAGCAACGCAAACTGCGCTGAAAGCCAGTGGCTGACGCATAAAAGTTTACACAAAATAAACACGGCCGGGACAATTCGGTATAAGCGTCAATATAACTGCGACTCGAGAGCCGCTCTGTTGTGTATGCATCTACGCTGTTGTATACTATATCGTAGTTCTACGTTTGTTTTGAAAATGTTTCCTACGTCGCGAAAACGACCAAAGTTGGACACAATAAGAGAATTTATTGCAGAAATGCCTGATTTAAAGTGTGATGGCGCTAAAATTCAATGTGTAGTGTGTAAAATAGATTTAATGTGTTGGTCGAAAAGTGATTGTCTACGGCACGTAAATAGTGCAGGGCATGTTTCAAAAAAAATTCCACACGAGATTATGACAAATTTAAATTTAATTTATGTGTTTATTGCATCTAATTTACCATCTCATTTACTAAGGAAGAAAGCATACGTCTCGTTTTGGAATGAATATTCGGACTTTAAGTTACCAAGTGAGAGAACATTACAGAGACTTGTGCCGTCTGCTCGTGAGCATGTCGAGAAAAGGATTAAATCGGAGTTGCAAGATAAAAAATTGTGGTTATGTGTGGACGAAACAACAGATCGTAAAAAAACATTCTGTGGTTAATGTAATGGTACGCATAATGGAACCACATCGACCGTCACCCTCAATTTTACTAGTTTCCAGACGAATACAACAATGCACTGCCGAAGTAATTTCAATGTTGGTGTTAAATACATTGGAAAAGTTTGAACTTTCAACAAATCAACTGTTGACGTTTATGAGTGATGGTAAAAAACATTGTGCTAACTTGTTGCATATTACATGTAAAATTCATACTCTTAGTCTCGTAGCAGATAGTATCAGAAAATGTTATCCCGAGATAGACGCTCTAATAGCACCTACAAAAGCTGTGTTTGTAAAATCCCCAAAACGTATTCGGGAATTTCATAGACTATGCCCCGGTATTCCTGAACCACCACAACCTACTCTTACTCGTCGGGGAACATGGTTAGAGGCTGCATTTTATTATCTTAAATATTTTGAGAATATAAACAACGTGATTTTAGAATTCGACCCAAAGGAAGCTGCGGCTGTCAAGGTAAGTCGCTTGAAATTTCAGGATAGTCAAGTTAAAATAGATTTGGAAATTATTCAGAACAATTACGTGGGACTAGCGGATGCGATAGAAAAACTATAAAATTCTTCGGTGTCGTTAGTGGAATCTTTGCAAATAGTGCAACATGTTCGCGCACAGCTATGCGCGATAGAAGACGCAAGAAATGTTTGTGTTTTAGAAAGGTTTGAAAGTGTTTTAGATAAAAACTTTGATTTTGGCACATTAAGACAAATTTGTGAAGGTGCGTCAACAGAACCGTTAAGTTATTTGAAAGATTATTTTACTTAGGCAAATATAACGTCACTAGATGTGGAACGTTCGTTTTCGGCATACAAAAACGCTTTTTCTTCACGCCGCACTCACTTTGTCGAAACAACTTTGGAAACATATCTAATGTTACAAATATTAAATAGACATTATCCACTTTGTGATTTCACGGAGGACTCTTAAAACGGTAAATGTTTGAGCACGTATCACATTTAATTTATTTTGTGTAAACTTTTATCCGTCCGCCACTGGCTTTCAGCACAGTTGCGTTGCTCTAGACATCATTCAGTAGCGTAAAACAATCAAATGGTTAAATAAAAAGAAACATTTGCATATACAAATTGAAAACTACACAATGCATTGTGTGATATTTTGGCAATCTAGGTGGACAAAATTAAAAAAGATTTAAGTGTGCTGTAATGGTAATTATACAGCGTTTGAATATCTATTGTAGTGGCGTATATTTACATCATCAAATGCAGCTGTTATTCAAGCACGCATAGTGCATTCAGTATGGCCACTCAGTCAATGTGAAATTCCCTCTGGCGGATACTAGCTCTTTTTCGAAAGCCTGTACTCCTCCCCGAGCCTATGATTTACCGAGTGTGAGTATTAAATAATTTAATTAAGTCCAGACAACGACAAATGTGGGGTAATGGGGACGAAGTTCCTCTTCTGTACCATTTCCCCATTTCGTAGATCTTGAAAATCAATGAAAAATTCATAGGCATTTCGAGCATCATTTCATAAATTAAATATCTTTCGTAAGGTTTTTGTGAAGTACGTCAGTGAAATTTATTATTGGACAGTTGCCATTGAAATTCTGGATCACAGAATATTATATTTATGTCACGCGTTACTGCATTCATTACATTATGCCAAATTAATAAATAGGTTTATTTATCGGAAATTCATTGTTAATTCATATTTGGAAAGGAATTATCAAAATTTGCTGCGGAAAGAACAATCGCCATCGTGATTAAAATAATGGAATGAAGGGACGCCAATTAATTTGATTACATTCGGTCAAGCTTTCATCGAAGCAGCTCGTATTTTGACTGTGGTCCAAGTTTCAAAGTGTGTAATGTTCAAATCAGAGTAAAAATTCAAGGCGAAAGTGAAGGTTGGAATTTGAGAATTGGTAGTTCCTCGTGAATTACATATAAATATAAAGTTTTTATGACATCGTCTTGGAAATCCAAGTTTAATTCATTTAGCGAAAGAGTGTGTAAGAACACTTCCTAACCCCCAGTTCATCTAATTATTTAATTAATTCACAAAAATTCAATTTTTAATCAACTTCCCTGTTTTAAAGCATTATACTGTATAGCTGCAGTGGCTCATAACGGCATGTATCAATGGTTTTCATTCTTGTAGTTACCTGGTAACGCTGTGTGCAAACGGTCAAAAACAGCAACGCTTGTTTGCTTTGATTTATATTTTAAATATTTCATCTTAAAATCCATCGAATCTCTTTTGTCTCCCATTTTGGAGCTTTAGCGTTATAAGAATAATTTCACTATCAATTTGTGAAAAAATATATAGGGTATTTAATAAAAAAGCGTGTTATTTAACTAAACGCTGAAATACGATGTACAATTTTTTTTGGTTGCATCATTTTATTGGGCGGAATAAATTACATATTTTTCATCTTTCGATTATATCAATAGCTGCTCTAATAACGAAGTTATTACAGTTTCAATTGTACCACTATGAATTTCACCATATCTCTTTTATTTTTCATTTTAGGGCCATAGTACCATAAGGATATTTTAAGCAGAATTTCATTTCCTATCGAATAATTGAAAAATATACTGGGTGTTCAGTTAAAAAAATATAAACAATTTAAATTAACGCTGAAATGCGACGGACAATTGTTTCTTTCTCAACTCCATTGCGATCAGCAGAAAATTCATTACATCTTTGCTAATCCAACCAACAACGTAGCTACAATAATAACAAAGTTGGCAATAGTGGTCCGATAACTTTGAACAACCTGTATGTGATATCAAGTTTTCCATTGATTTATCGATTCAAACCGACAAAAATCCTTCGTAATGTTTTCGCATTAACTTCACTTTTATATCCATCCGCATCTTAAGATGTTAAAGTCATCAATTCGTACTAAATGACTCCGTCTTATATGTATTTAAACAAACAGATGTGCAACAAAATAAGAAATGAGACTGATCCGAATGTAGTAAAACCTATGCATAGGATTGGTTCCATTCAACAAATAAAGGTTATTAACTGTATAGAATTGTCGGAACTATCATTTGCTCTAATAAAATTTCTCATGGGAAGGAAGCAAATGTATTTTGTACGAACACACAATAGTAAATCCATGAAATGTCAAACAACATATTCACCTTGGCGTTTCTAACAATATTACTGAGTGACCTGACCTTGGCCAACCAGTCCCAAAAGATTTGGACGTATATGGAAGTTACAAAAAAATTAGGTACAATAAATAATACACATCTAGTCGGTGTATCCTTATACGGTGTTGCATTGTTTTGAACATTGCCATTGACTTTATATTATCCAGGAAATACATTTATCAACAAATATTTTCCTTGTTCGATATATTAAAGCTTAAATACATCGATTGATCAATGTTTTTGATTTACGAGGTAGACCCCATAAACTCTTTAAAAATAAACTTGGTAAAATATAATAATTTTAGAGTTGCTCTCTTTTAATCAATGGGATGGATCCACATATCCCCCTTCTCTTTCTTTTTTATTCAGCTAATAATGTGACCACTACTGTAACTTTTGCAACATTTGAACTACTGCCTACGTACGAGATAGGCGCCATAAATTCTTAGTAAAATATAACAACGGCGATCTACTAATACCATTTCTTCAACAATTGAAATGTTTTGAGGCGTTATCAGTTTAATTGGCAAACCGGGGCGCTCATCATCTTCAAGGAATTCTTGCCCCAAACGGGAACATTTTGTCCTCTTTTTTAGTTTAATATGAAGGAGATAAATCACCACAAACGCCGTCCAAACGTTGTTTAATGTGATTGGGCGTATGCCCTTCTCTTGTTCAAAATTTAATGACAGCGCGGTACTCAATTTTCGTTACCTGGGACATTTTCATGCACTAGTCACGTTGTCTAGCTGCTAAAAAGTACTGCTCCCCGACCCGTAATATATATAGTGTGGGTCTCGCACATGTACAACTATGACGCAACGGAGTTTTAACACGCTCAAGGCTCACGCTTATACACTGTCAGGCCGAGAATTTTTGGCGCCTACCTCATAATAGAGATTCTTGTGAAGAAACAATATAAACTAGCAAAATGGTTTATACTTCTCTATCAAGACTACAAACTCGAGCAAAATCATTCCTAACTTTGAATTGTTGAACCATCTCTTCCCACAAAATTATCAGCCGATCAGTCTCCTTTCTGCAATCTCGAAAGTTTCCGAGTCTAACGAGATTGAGGATCAAGATAAACTCTCTAGACATATTTCCAACACCAATCGAACAGTTTAATTTCCAGTCTGGTCACTCGACGGTAGAACCTCTTCCGTCAGGTCGGACGATGCACTCTCCTCTAAAAGAGAGATCCGATCCGCCGTCCCACAGGGCTTCCTTGTGGGCTTTGAACTCTTTTTAATTTACATATTTAATATTCCCCGTCCTTCTGGGGTTCAGTTGACTATATACGCTTACGACACGGTTATTTACAAATCCTCAAAGAATGGGGATTTCTTGGTTTGGAAATTACAAGCAGCGGTTGACAACGTAGTCGATTGGGAGGATTTTTATGAATGTCGCGCGAATTCCCTGGAGCCCTAAGGCAGAATATCTGGGATTAATACTAGACCAGCAACTTACCTGGAATTATTACGTTCAACAGATCCTTGACAATTATCTTAAGGCGAAGAATGGCTATGCTATCGAGGAGGAGACCTCTTGGTCTTCAAACGAAGCTAGTTATTTACATGGTCTATCTTCGACCAATCCCCACCTATGAAGCGTTGTCCTGGTGCACCACCTGTGAAACCAAAATGAAGAGGCTTGACGTCTTTCAAAATAAGATGTTGAGGACTATAACGGGGTCCTCTTGGTTTATGAGGAATTTACTACTTTAAGACGATCTCAACATCCCAAGCGTAAACGATTATATTAAGAAGCTGACGAAGGACACGTGGCGAAGGGCCAGTATTTGTGACAATCCTCCTCTCGCCAGGCTGATGGAAATCTCTCAAGATCGTCCTTCACCAAGAAGCATAGATGATAAAATGATGTCACCCTAGATTCAATCTTAGCACCTTTCAACCCATTCGTTTATTTGAACATCTAAAACCAAACTTATGATGACCAAGGGGTAGGTCATAAACCTATGATAAACGAGCTCAAAAGTCTTAGATCTAGCTCGAGTAGGAGGTAGTAGATCCTTGAGGGCGGAGCAAGATATTAGAAGGAAATGTCTAGAGAAGTGGTGCAGTTCTCCACCATAATAACGTGAAACCACTACCACTCTCATCGTTCAGGAGCTTTTGGCGAAAAACAACATGATCCCTGTTCCTCATTCAGCATACTCGCCTAACGTGGCTCCACGCGACTTTTTCCTCTTTCCAAAGATGAAAATAAAGGGACGAACATTTCAAAGTGAATCGTGATCGGTGCTGAACACATTAACAAAGCAAGACTTCCAGAATGCATTCCTTTCGTGGCAAAAGTGCTGGGATTGGTGTTCATATTCCCAAGGGAACTACTTTGAAGGTAATGGAGGTGAATGAAATCCTGGTATTCTCCAATTTTATTTATAGCTACATGTTAGGAATTTTTGGGTACCACCGCGTAGTAATCAAAAACTGAAAGGGCTTATATTGATGAAGATATTGACATTTTACTTAAATTCCATCTTCATATGAAATTATATTATTATTCATGGATGTACTTTTTTTCAGAATGCTATCGAGCACCCTACATGCCATTCTAGTGCTGACTTTGGTGACTTGTATCCAAGCACAACTCAGACGTAAGTAATAGAAACATTTTAGAATTTATGTCTGTAAAGGTATAGATCTATGGGTCCATTAATATTTTCTTCATATAGAAACATAAGAACTTCATTTATAAATGTATTTTCAGGTCCCAAGATAATGGGTGACAAAGTTCCAGTACAAGCACTATTCCCATACAAGAAGCAAACTCAACGTAAGATAGTGAAGTACCATAACTATTTCAGATCGATAGTTGAACCTCCAGCTGCCAATATGTTAGTAATGGTAGGTAAAAAACAAATAAGTGAAACATATTTTTAAAAAATAACCAGAATTATTTATTATTATTGGTATTTGACTGCTTCTTTTGTTAATCCAGAAATGGCATAGGGGAGCAGCCAAAGCCGCCCAAAGATGGGCCGGCGAATGCATGTTCTTGACTCACGACAACGCCACGGGCAGACACACTGGGAATTATGGCACTTGCGGGCAGAATATCTTCGTTTCCACTCACACAGTTCCATGGTAAGCTCTTAAATATAACATTCCTACACGTTTAAATTTGAAGAAGTATAAATTGTTGGATAAGAAATTATTAAGATTAGCTTATGAATTAACTGTCGATAGACAAAATTAAATGATCGATATCAACTACTAATCGCAAAAAGATTGAACTGATCTTTTTGATCAAAATAGTCTTTCATTTTGAAGAAAGAGAGATATTTCTCTTCAGGCACTAGTAAAGAAGATTTACTGGGTAAACTGCTTTGATTTCTCGAGGTCTTCTTTAAAGCATATCTTTAATCTGTCATTGAGGTCGGACATATTTCCAGATGAGTGGATATTATCAAAAGGTGTTTTCAAATCAAATACTCCAAAGTTAATGATAAATTATTATCGACCAATTTCTGTTTTGTCGGTAGCTGTTAGAATCTCTAACCAAATTTTACACACAAAAACTTACGAACAGGTTAAATCTAGATTGAGCGAAGAACAGCATGGGTTTTTAAGGGGTAGGTAGATTGAATCTAATTTGTTAACAAGAGATCATAAGTAGATGTTGATGATTTCAAGAGGGCTTTTGATATGGTGGACTATTATGTCCTTCTCTCAAAGCTTCATGGGTTTGGGTCTTTTCGTCCTGATGACACTATTCCCATCATATCTATGTAATGTTATTATTGTTATTATTATCAGGCCATGGCACAGATGCCTTTAGTCCTTGCAACCTTACATCTATCGTAACAAAATGCCCTTGTGAGTGTTAGAGTAATTGAAGGCTTCTGATGAATCTCAGCACTACTCCAGGATCTTCTACTTTCAGTTCAATAGGTGTGAGAAATGACCTACTGAATTGTTGGTGTCGTGTGCGGCTAATGGCAACACATTTACATAGAGTGTGCGCTGTCTTCAGTTCTTCTTGGCATAGATGACAGGTTTAATCTTCGGCTTTTCTTAGTTTAAATAAGAGGCCTGTCAAGCATCCTGCAGGTAATCCAAGGTCCATGCTGAACGATAGCACTATTTTTGCTGTCTTTGGCGAGACTGATATTGGTGCTTTCGCCGGTTTTTGTGTTGGAATACTTTTCCAGTATGAAGCCTTCTGATTATCCTCCCGTGTCTTAATTCCTTGTCTTATATGACTCTTTTGAAGTCCTTAAAAGGGATTAGGAGGGCTACTTGCCCTTTCATTTCCTTCGATCCCTTGGTGACTTGGGACTCACCATTTAACGTGGTTATTGCGTCCCAATTACCTTAGATTATATACACATTCGTGTATCAGGCCAGGTTCATATGTATAGGCCTTAATGGATTTTAAAAGTGCTTGACTATCGCTGAATATATTTGTAGTTGCGCTTCTTATGCGCTTCTCGTAGATTTAAAGCAGAAATCTTTACTTTAAATATGTTAGGGTGGTGCCCCGTAGGCATTCTTAAGTGGTAATTTGAATTATTGATGCCTATGCCTGATCCGTCTCCTTCTATTCTTAAGCCGTCCGAGTATTATGCTAGGGTGCCTCTTTTGCATTGAGGCTCACTAGATGTCCACTCAATACGTCTTTGAATGATCACTTTATAAGGCTAATCAAAATTGTATTGCATAGGGACCGTGTCCTTTATAATGTGCATCAGATAGCTTATGTTGGAATCTTCAAGGATTTTAAGATCACCAAGCTTTAGTCCCTTCATTCTAATAAGAGTACGGACACTTTGTAATGCCTGCTTCTGAATATGAATCTGAAGCGGCATTATTCCCAGCAGGACTTTCAGGTACGCATTACACCTGCAATGTTGAGACGATCTGTGTAATAGGAAGCAATATGTTTGCTACAATGGATTTTGTTCCGAACCTTTTTATGGTCACATCTAGGATTTCCAAGTTTAGGCATGCTATTTTTTCATGTATTTGTTTGATGGTCGCAACTATTTACAGTGATTGCTTTATGCTGATGATAGTATAATTTATAAAGAAATTAATTCTACTTTAGACTCACCACAGTTGCAGAACGACTAGTAATGAATGAAAGATCGTTTTTTCGGTAAAAAAACCTTTACTTCATGGTTGGAGCCAAATCTCTTTCCGCCGAGCCATTTCAGATTTGGAAACAAGGGGAATATGGTGGGTGGGGGAGCAATTGATACCCCAATTTCATGAAATTTCGCCATGACGACTACGCACGCATGCACCCGTGCGTTGTCTTGATGGAAGAGCACCTTCTTCTTGGCCAAATGCGGTCGTTTTTTCTTCAAATCGTCATTGAACCTGTCCAATAAGTTACCGTAATATTCGCCGTTGATTGTTTTTCCCTTCTGAAGGTAATCGATGTGGATTATGCCACGCGCATCCCAAAAAACTGCCGCCATGACCTTGTTGGCCAACAGACCCACCTTGGCCTTCTTCGGCGCCAATTCGCCCGGAGAAACCCACTATTTCGTCTGCTGTTTGGCCTCCGGTGTATTGTGGTGTATTCATGTTTCGTCAATGGTTATAAAACGGCGCAAAAACTCGTCTGGATTACAATTAAACAACGTCAAACACTCCTTCGAAGTTGTCATACGTTCGCGTTTGTGATCAATTGTGAACAAACCAGGCACCCATTTTGCGGATACGCAAGTGATCATTCAAAATCGAAACCAATGAGCCATGTGATATGGCTATGTGATATGGCTTCCACAATCTCGAGCACTTTCAATCTCCGATCGGGCAGCGTGGATTTTTTCAACTATTTCGCGTGTAGTGACCTCAGTGGGGCGTCTAGAATGTTCGGCGTCATTAGTGCTTGTACAACCATAACGAAATTCAGTAAACCACTTTTTTACCATTGATTCTGATGGTGTAGAGTCCCCAGAGTATTTATCAAGCTTAGCCTTGGTTTGAGAGATGGTTTTCATCCGACATGAAATTCACCTTTTTCCATCTTCGCTAAAATGCGCGACGTTGTCTAGGTTCAATGGCTGTCAAACTTTAACTAAATGACGCAGCTTTCTCAATCTTTGACAGTAGTGTAATGGCAGATGGTGGTTGACGGGAGCAGTGTTGCTTTTCAATTTGCAACGCGGGAAATTCAAAAAGTCACGGACATATTGACCAACCTTCACATAAGCGTTGCTGTGCTCAAATTTAGAATTCTCCCACTATAAAAAATATTGATTTAATTGAGAGTTCAAAATAGATTCCTTAAATATTTATACCTCAGAAAATACAAACACAATCTATAGTTAATAAATAAAATGAATAAATAACTAGTCTGAATTAATTTTACATAATTTATGTGGTCCTAATGCAATTTGATGCCTACCTTGTAACATCAAAGAAACATTTCTTGTTTATAATAAGTGAAACCTACAAGGCCAAAATAAACACACAAAGTAGCATAATACATAACACGTATTGTTATTTATCGATGAGTACCATTGTCCTCTTAATTTGTGAAATTGGGATCAATTGCTGAGATTTTTCTCACGATAAATAAACAGAACATTTACGATTTAGCCTCCACATGCATTTTTCTTCGACAAATGCAATGTATATGCAATTCTACCATTCTATTACACAAAACAATGTCATTTTCATTACTGGTGATTATTTGCTGCAACTCTATTTATGAAAATAATCATCTCCGTACGTTTCTCGAAATGCACGCATTGCGTTAAACGCTAATCACACTCTGGAATAGAAATAGGAAGTGTGTGGACTTAGTAAATTGGCCAAACGTCTAAATTGATTCGGATAGGATTTTGTTAATTTGTATGGTTGTAGTCACATTGATAGCATTTATATTTCGTAGTGTGCGAATAATTTTTAAGCAGCATTCGTCAATTAAAGATACACAACATTTGTTAAGCGTGAAATGTTGCTTTAAATTGATTGAAAACATCGACTATAGTAAAAAAAAGATATGAATGCTACTACGATAACTTGAGGTCGTTCTTCGAAATTGGCATGAATAAATTAATTGAATTTGTTTTATGTACATTGTTTCGTTTTAACCTTACTGTAATTAAGAACTGGATGATGATAATAATGTCTGGTTTCATGTACAGGATGTTTAATTCTGTGTACAATGGGGAAATGAAGTCACAAAGTAGCGACTTTGTTGATGCAGGTTATCCCAGGTTAATATGCTCACCATTGGAAACTCATAAACCGTAAGAAATATGTAGGAATATGGTTAAATGAGACAAAAATTGTCTGAGACGAAAGAACAGATATTTTTACCAAACGGTGACATACCACATTTCCAAAATCCTGACTTCACGTCTTCAGGCGTTATCGCTGGATCCCAAACTCTGCAGCACAGCTCAGGAAGCGCATAGATAGAGAGAGTTTCATTTGGATGGGCTAACATCTAAGGGTTGACCGCTTCATTGAAATATTTTTTAAATGAGCCAAACACGCAACGGTCTTAGGGTTGTAAGCAGTTGGAGGTGAGTGGCGGAAAAATAAGGATTGTGGTACCATTATCTCGACAGAAATTAACTCCTTTGAGACTAAGGTGGGAATAATGATTGCCCATCACTAGCAAAACAAAATGTTCCTTGTTACACCTCACATTGTCTTTAAAAATTTTGAAACAAATATAAAATTGTCGGTGGTCATCTAACCAGATTTATGGACAAGTCCTAATGCTCCAGACGATGCACCGGCCATCATTTGGTGTTCGGATAACGAATTGCCATTGGCATAGATTACAACAACTTGAGTCATCAAACCTCCTCGCTTTCTCGACATAATTTGCCCAACCTGCTTTTCATCCTTTTGTTCAATTACTTCTTGCGGAGTCACTGTGGTGACTCCTGTTTCATTCAGATTAAAAATATCTGATGGACGGAAGTTTTTCCTTTGCATTATATCGTGTGCGAATTCGCCTACCGTGGTTTTGTTAAATGCAATCATTCTTGCAAGAAATATTGCCTCAGGTTTTCGTGGCACTTCGGTACGCAACAGGTATACGGCATTGTTATAAACACGTAATACACAAAATACCTTTAGATAGCTGACGACATAGAACACCTGTAAAGGGTCGGCGAACATCTGCAAACAAAACACCGACGCTACAGTATAGACCGCCCGAGTCACGCTTTTACGTTACAGAAAAGGTTTTATCGCTTATACAACACTAGAAAAACATTACAGGAATCACCAACAAAATACGGAATAATCACTACACCAGTATTTTTTAAATAAAACCAATATAATTTGGATAAACCAATTCAAAGCGCAAGAAACGGTCTGAACGTGTAAATGTCAAATCTATAAATATGGCTGCTTGACTAGCGAATGCAATATACGTCACAGCCTGCTGACGTCAAAGCTGTTTGACCTTCTCGCTTCGTTGGTAACGACTGGAAACACTGTGGTCACTCCTCCTTCATTCATATTAAAAATGTCTGAAGTTTTTTATTTGCAATATGTCTTCCAATTTATCAAAGAATTCACCTACCGTGGTTTTGTTGAATGCGGTCATTCTTGCAAGAGACGTTACTTCAGGTTTTCGTATGGACAACGTGGGATTCCTCTTCATAAATCCCGCAAGCCTGTCCTCTTCGGTTTGTCTTTTCTCATTCTAGGATTTTGGATATTTCAATTTGTTTATTTCAGCAAACTGGAATGTTATTTGCCTGCATTTCTTCGGTGTCACACCGTAACATATTTTCAAGCATTGAAGTAAATACTCCGCCAGTGATTTCTCCATTTGCTCGGAGAAAACTTGTCTGCTACGAAAATTCAGTTTAAAGCATAAAGTGTTTGCACCCGTTTCTCTGGCTTTCTTCACGTAAACGGCAGAAAATGCTAAAAAAAATTAAATGATACATGAGCTATAGGGGAAAAACTAAAAATCAAAACCAACGAGAAATACTCTACATGGCTGGTACCGGCTGCTATGATCTTGTTAATTTAATATGTAAGATACATAATTCTCTTCCTTTTGGAAGAAAAGTTTTTGGTGCTTCAATACTATTCAAAATTAATTCATTTAATTCACCGGTGACTTACGTTATCCACTAGTGACTTACCAGTGAACTACAGAGTTATAAAGGCGCGAACCACCACCGAACAACGGTTAAAATCGTTCACACCACGCTAAAACGTCGCTAAAATCTATTTTGTTACAGACAGAATTCTTTGTTTCTTTCTAGGTTATTCGCGATGAGAGCATGGTTTTCTGAAAAGGACGATTTCACCTACGGTAGCGATTATAACGTTCTCAAAGTGGTAGGCCACTACACCCAAATGGTCTGGGCTGCAACCCACGAAGTCGGCTGCGGTTTCGCTAAATGTCACAAGAATTCCGGATTTTCGAAAAAGATGTACTACAATTACGTCTGTAATTATTGCCCAATGTAAGTACTACAAGAATAGAAAACATATAAAGCTGTATTATCAAAATCTGCTTTCTTACTTACGATTACTGTCTCTACATTGAGTAGTTAATACGTGTGAACAAGATTCTTATTTTTGCAGCTAATAAATCCCCATTTTCTTTGTTCTATCGACTGGAGATCCTCTCCCGGCGAGTTTCCTTTCTTTGGCGGTAATTCTCTGCCATTAAAGATTCGACATGACTGAACTGATTTGTTAGCAAACAATGCGCAATGGAGTATGTGAAATTACAGTGTGGAACTTGCTTCCTTTTCTATTGTTTCAAAAGTTTTATACTGAAGACAGAAACTACGCTTTAAACTTGTTAAACAATATATTTCGAGAGTTGTAAGATATCTAATATGTCAAGTTTATGATGAATTAATTTATTTGAAACACTGGCAGTTCAAAAATTATAGCACAACTAATAGATGACGACATGATTATTTTAGACATTGAAATCATTTTTATAATCCCCAAAGTAATAATAGACAAGTTTTGAATAAAATTATTCATAGAGGGTGAACATTTATAATTTTTGTTTTAATAAAAGTTGTATGTTATTGAAAATATTTTAAATTGCACATCTGATTTTGAAACCTTCAACACATTTGTTATCTGTCTTAACAAAGCACTAATATTTAAAAAATTGTCTCAAACATTAACCTGGTTTTTTGCGACAATTTTTAACAAGTTTAACACTGAAACTGGAAATTTGTTACCAATTTAGGCATTAGAATTATGGCTATTAGAAATATCAAAGCAGTAATATATGAGTTTTAAATAAAATTATCCAAAGATGATATGAAACTCGTAAAATTTTTGACATGCATATTATAAAAAAAATTATCTGTAATAACACTGGACAACCGCCAAAATGTATCTAAAATAAAATCGGCTAAATCTTACTATTTTTGTTGTGCTAAAACCGAAAATAAACTTATTTTTTTAATATTAGTTCAAGTTTTAGAGATACGTGATGTCATATGTCCCTATATATTAACATTGTAACCGCAAGTCCGCCTTGTACTGAACAGGCCCTGTATACAAACAAATGACAAACGCCACTATCGCGAATATTGTAGAATTGAATAGAAAATTCTCGAATCTTCTCGAATATTCTCTAAAAATCTAGAAGCCGTGTTTGGGTATACAAGCAGCTACAGAGCGGAGAGGTTAGTAAGTCGAAGTTAGTGAGTCTAATCGAATAGTTGACATTGTAAGATGTCTCGAAAGTGTGTAAACAATCCAGATCACTTCTGTTATGTTTGTGGTGAGGTGACTTTTGCGTCTCAGAAGCGGTCTATTACTCCATTGATAAAACAGGCATATCGGCTTTATTTCGGTTGCAAAATAGGGGATCAAGACAAACATTGGACGCCACATATCTGCTGTAATACATGCGCTTCAAGTCTGAGAAACTGGTTAAATCATAAAAAACGATCTATGCGGTTTGCTGTCCTAATAGTCTGGAGAGAACCTACAAATCATGTTAACGATTGCTATTTCTGCATGATACCTCGTGTTGGGCGACGCGCAGATATATCCAAGAAGAAAAAATCGGCTATCAACTATCCAAATATACCATCTGCCATGAGACCTGTGCCCCAGAGTGAAGAATTTCCTATTCCAGAACCCCCTGGAACATTCACTTACGAATCAGATAATAGCGATACAGCGATTTGTCATGAAGAAGATATGCCATCAACATCAAGAGATCCTGATTTCACATCAAGCACGTCAAACCGCCAACCGCACAAAATAACCCAGTCAGAATTAAACGATCTCGTGAGAGATCTAAAACTTCCAAAAAGTAAGGCAGAGTTACTAGGATCAAGACTGCGGCAGTGGAACCTATTAGAAGACGATGTTTCGGTATGTGTTTTTCGTAATCGCCATAAAGGCCTAGTACCATTTTTTAACATGGAAAATAACTTGGTTTTCTGCAACTTTCTGCACTTTTACTTGGGTTGCAGCTGGCTATACCAAGTTTTGCTGTTTTTTGTGTGAATGGGATAGTTGGGCAAAGGCATTTCATTACAAAAGACAAGACTGGCCTGTTAGGTTAAAAGAATGTACAACATATGCCATTGATAGACTCCAAAAAGATTTTGTTGCCACCGCTGCATATCAAATTGGGCCTAATGAAAAACTTTGTTAAGGCACTGAATAGAGATGGGCCAGCTTTTCAGTACCTGCGCCAGAAATTCCCAAGGCTAAGTGAAGCAAAAATTAAAGAAGGTATTTTTGTTGGGCCACAGATTCGAAATATTCTGAAAGACGAACATTTTGACATCACTCTAACAGATATTGAAAAAAATGCTTGGAATGACTTTCGCCTCGTAGTCACTTATTTCTTGGGAAATCACAAAGCTGACAATTATGTTACTCTTATTGAAAATATGCTGTCATCGCATTAAAAATGGGTTGTAATATGTCTCTAAAGATCCATTTCCTACACTCACACCTGGACTTTTTTCCTGGAAACTGCGGAGCTGTAAATGACGAGCACAGCAAACGCTTCTATCAGGATATCTCAACAATGGAGAAAAGGTACCAGGGAAATTGGAATGCTTCCATGCGACTACTGTTGGACTCTTGTTAGAGATGCTCCAGAAACAATTCACAAAAGAATAGCAAAAAGACGACGCATTTAGTGACTCAAAAAGTCTAAAAGTATCTATTTTTGAAGCTTGTGCACTGGAATGGATAATGGGTAATAGGAAATATATAATTGTTACTTTATATCGCTCTCCCTCCGCCAATTATGACCTGTTTTCATCCAAGCTCTACGATCTACTTTCCCATCTAAATACTATCACAAACACCGTATTTGTATGTGGAGATTTTAACACAAATTTTCTAAAAGATAGCAACGAAACATTACAAGTTCTAAATATGTTCTTATCATTTGGTTTTCAACCGTTAGTTCATGATGATACAAGAGTCACAAGTACTACACACACTCTAATTGACAACATATTTGTAAACTCTAATCTTGAAATACATGTTAAAGTAGAGAATACCTACCTGTCCGATCATAGATCAATTACTCTTACTCTTGAGAAGGAACTGGTTTGTATTCCAACAAAGCCCGTACGGATTGAAAAAAGGTCCTTTTCAGTTGACAATAAAAATAAGTTTCAATATTATCTAGAACATGAAGACTGGTCTGAAACGTATAATGCTACAAGCTTCGATGAAAAAGTCAACTATTTCCTAAGCACACTCTCTTATCATTACAACATGGCATTTCCAATATCATCGCATATAGTTACTACCATTGCAGCTACAAAAGGATGGATTACAGATGAAATAAGAACTTCCAGTGACAGAATTAAGGATCTTTTTGTTCTACAAAAACAGTACCCTGATTTACGGAATTTGTATAAAAATCAATTAAAAGAGCACCAGGTCCTTGTTAGGCGGGCTAAGATAGAATATAACAATCATCGCATTCAAATATCGGCAAATAAAACCAAGGAAATGTGGCGTATCGTTCGAAACTTTAATCCTTCCAACTCTGATCACAAGAACATTACTATTGAGGAGGATGGGACCATTGTAGAGGATCCACAAATTTTGGCGGATAAATTTAATGCTTTCTTTCAACAAATTCCAGAGCAAGTTTTACACAATTTACCTGACATAACAGTTGACAGCATAATACCAGAAAACGCGCACACAATGTATCTCTTTCCCTACACTATTTTTGAAATGAACCAAATTATCAACAAGCTAAAAAACAAAAATACCTCGGGTCCGGATGGAATATCGGCTAGAATTTTGAAAGAATTTGGAACATTTATTTTGGAACCATTAACTTATTTAGTAAATCTATCTTTCACCTATGGTGTATTTCCAGCATGTTTCAAAGTGTCAGAAGTTGTCCGGTCTTTAAAAAGGGTACTAGAGCTTATATACGCAACTACAGACCAATCTCGCTAATATCAAATGTAGCAAAGATATTTGAGTATTGTATGCTGACACGATTAACATCATTTATTGATAAGTATAGCATTTTACATACGAATCACCATGGATTTAGGAAGAACAAGTCCACTACCACCGCCCTATTGTCGTTCTACGATATCATACTAGAACAAATTGATAAAAGAAATTCTCCGTTGGCAATCTTTTGTGATTTTAGCAAGGCCTTCGACTGTCTACAACATTCCATATTGCTGAATAAGTTAAATAGTTATGGTATCAGAGGAAATGCTTTAGAGTGGATATGCTCATACCTTAGCGGCCGCATGCAGTACGTTCGGATACAGTATAAACAGGAGGCATCTCTTAGAAGCGTTAGATCCGGTTGGCTGCCTGTGCCTCATGGCGTTTTTCAGGGAACTGTATTGGGTCCAGTTCTATTCAACCTATATACAAATGACATATATAACTTCTGCTCTGATTTATTAATTTTCATGTATGCGGATGATACCACCGTACTCGCCACTGGCTCAACTCTATCTGAGACCGAGGCATTGGCAAATAGTGCCATAAATAGGCTATATGACTGGTTTTGTGCCAATAAGCTAAGCCTTAACGAGGAGAAGACAAGCTCTTTGCTTTTTCACACGCGCCAGCGAACACAAAATATACATGCTTCAGTAACTATTCACGATAAACCCATCTCCCAAACAGAGATAACAAAATTTCTCGGAGTACATGTTCAGGATAACTTGCTCTGGAATGTTCACTGTGACCACCTAGTGACAATGTTAAATACCAAAACGTTTCTGTTTCGCAGCCTAAAGGATCAGGTATCATTACATACATTGCTGTCTGTATATTATACTGAAATACAGTCGCGGTTGGGATATGGCATACTCCTCTGGGGATCTTCGTCTACTGTTGCCAAAGTCTTTGTGGCACAGAAGCAACTTGTTAGAATATTGGGCGGGCTTAAACCTACAGAATCATGTAAACCTCTCTTTCAAACGTTGCGTGTTCTAACTCTTCCGTCTTTATATATCCTTGAAGCCGTGTGTTACCACCATAACCACAAGGAGGAGTATACTGTTATAAAAGACGTCCATCCCTATGAAACCCGGCGAAGAAGTGATCTCCATATTTCTAGGTGTACGCTGCATATCACTGATAAAGGATTAACAAGCTGTGGGAAAAAATTATATAATAAACTACCTCGCGAAATAAGAGATAGCGCCAGATTTAAGCAGTCTACAAAGAGGTATTTAATAGAGCAAAGCTACTACAGTGTAGAAGAGTTTCTCAACCCTAGCAAGTAATCTATAGGGATAAGCCACCCCATCGGTACGTTTCGTATTTATCCTCATGTTTAGTTTAGTTTAGCATTATTCTTTATTTTGTTTTTGTTTCCTTTACTGTTGTTTGATTGGTTGATCTTTTCTTGTTTTTTTGTATGTTAGAATTTTTGTATTCGACCATTGATTTCACTATCCTTTCGGATACCTTTAATCAATAAAGTATTATTATTATTATTATTATATTATTATTATTATTTTTTATTTTGTCAAAAATAAAATAAAAAAACTTGTTCTTGAAAACTGCAACTAAATTTTTAATTTCATTGTGATTTTTGTATTCAGTGCCCCAAAATTAACAAAAAAATGCACTTTTCAAACAAGATACAACAAATAAACTAAAATTTGTTGTCCAGTGTAATTAGACGTTAAGAATTTAAAATTTTTGTAATTTTTTGTCAAGTTTAGGTGAAGTGAATAACGCTGAAACCAGACATATTTTGTTAATTTATATTTTAAAATCATTTTCTAGCTCTTAGCTAAGACAAAAATGGTGGAAAATGTTAAAAAGTTTCCCCTTACAATTTCTGCAAAAATTATCAAAAGATTGAATTGCTTTAAATCCATTTGACTTAAAAGTATTGAAAAGAAGAATGCACTACCTTTTCAGTTATTTATAATTTTCAATACAAGATTTTCATTATTCAACAAGTTAATTAAATTTGCTGATAAAAAGCAAACACAAAATGAAAAGCTTTCGTAATCCCAATGGTGACTAGAAATTCTTTGTTCTTACACCACTATCTCTGATTCTTATATTCCAGAGGAAACAGGCAAACTCAGCTAGGCAACCCTTACAAAACCGGAACACCATGCTCCTCCTGCCAAAACGCATGCCCTCGCAAAAAATTGTGTACCAATTCCTGTCAATACGCCGACGACTGGATCAATTGTCGAGAGCTGCACGCCACATGGCCGGACTGGCTTTGCAGAACCGAAACGAGTAAAGGAAAGGAGAGATTGAGCCATTGCAAAGCGACGTGCCTTTGCAAAGGCAAAATATACGACTGATTTTCTTCCTTTCACAAGAAAGTATTAGTAGATTAGTTAGTAGTTGTAGAAAAATCTTGTTAGTATTTGTTTTAATCGATACGCTGTATCGGACACACCTTGTATTATGCAGATTTGTTAATTTATTTGGACAACATAATATGGAAATTGATTCATTTTATTAAAATTCATTAGTCTACCAGTAATATGTTTTGGATAAATTAGCTAAATCTTGTGGGTCTGGGTGTACCGATGCAGTATCTCTGTTTTACCGACTTAGACAGTCGTTGACAGCTGCCATTGTTTTTAATACGTATTTTGTACATAATTATTTTTATATCTTGTAGTAGTTTACTTTAAGTAATTATTAGAGACGGGATTTTAGGACGTAAAAAACAGCTAAAAATGCCCTTTTTTAGGCCTTAAAAACTATGTGTTTAAGACGAAAAACTGTGATATAGGCATGTTAGGCAAATACTTAAAAAAAACGGTAAACACAAAAATCATTTTATTTTAAAAAAACATGAATAAGAAGACGATATTTAATGTAATTTTAGGTACATTTCAGCCATAAAAAGAAATAAAACATACAAATTTTAACCAATAACTAAAATATGTAGATTCATTTGGTTTAAAATAATAAATAAATTAATTAATCGCCGTGTAACATGAACTCAAATTTCGCGTTTGCGTAGCACACAAGATGTTTTTCCAAGTTGTCGTTAGTAAAATTTGTTCTTCGGTCGGAAAACAACAGTTTTTACGAAGAAAATGAACGTTCTACGTCACACGAGGTTGTAGGACAAAACTTAAATATGGACCAGCCAGCTGTGGTATGAGCGGTAGCTTCAACTGCTTCGCCACTGAGCAGCTCAGCAAACTCTTTAACCGTTTTGAAACCTGGATTTTTCGAAATCACTTGGTTAAACTTTGACAAAATTATTTTGCCAACTTTTCCTGGGGCATTCTTGAGAGCTGCTTCGGCATTATTAATTACTGCAACAGAATCTGTAGGAGGAAGGCCGAATGTTTCTAATCTTTTGATGTTATCAATGAGAAATTTATAATGCGACTTGATGTATAAAAGATCGTTTTTGACATTTTGATTGGAAAAGTATTCTTGCGCTTGCTCAATACAGTTAGCTGAATCTTTGTCAAACGATATTACAACCTAAAACATAAAGCGTTAAATAAAAACAATCTTATTTAAAAATTTTGCTAAAAAAGTACTTACTGATTTTATTGCTTCGAAATTATTAGCATAAAAAACTACCAAGTTCCCCAACGTGTTAAGACGGGTTCAGGAGGCAAAGGGAGATCTGGCAGATTTTCTTTATACACTGCCACACGCAGTGGAGCTTTTAAAAAGACTCTCTTGGTATTTGAAATTAAACCATTAACATTAGCATATTGATTTCTTAGACATTCACACACCAAATTGAGTCCATGTGCAAAACATGTTAAATGATTAAGATTTTTATAAAAAATCTTCAAATTTGTACCACATTTGAGCATATAAGAAGCACCATCCGTGACTAAAAGCTTGACTTTTTCGTACTTAATTCCATCTGTTGGCCACAAAATACCTAAAATACGAGAGTTGCCTTTAACTTAAATATCTAGCATTAAATTTACAATATTATTATAGTAAGTTTTTTGCATAATATATCTTACCTAAAGCTTGGTTCACGTAGCCAGTAAATACGGTTTTCCTGGTGTTTCAGAACAAAGCTTACCCACAATCATATTTGCCATAACACGACCTTTAGAGTTAGTCGTCTCATCTATAGATATCCAAATATCGTTGTTACCAACTTCTTCGCGAATAGTATTAATAGTCTTAAAAAATTAATAAAAATATTATAGGTGTAAACAAAATCTTAATGACACTCAAGTATGAAAATACATTTTTAAATTATTATTTATTATATTAATTACCTCATTGTAACATTTTGTTACATATGTTGTTCTTAAGGTTTTCACGCTTGCCACATTCTTGTTGCAGTATTTAGTGAAAAAATTTCGCAGTTTTGAATAGTTTAATCTGTCCAGAGGAATATTTGCAGACATAAAAGCGTCGCATAAATCTCGATTAAAAACGTCGATTTCTCTTGAATTTTTGGTGTCTATTAACATTTGGTTCCTCAACGGTTTCCTAAGATTTGCCTGATGTCCAGGAGCAATAGCACGTTGCTCTAAATGATTTTTCTTTTTGCAAGTTAACTACAATAATATTTTTGAAGCAAGTTAGGAAAGAAAAACAAAAACGTCCTTTACCATTTTTCCGCACGCTTTACAAAACAACTCTTCACTGTTGCTTGGATTCAGCTGAAAGACAGTAGTGCCTCCAATTGCCTTCAGCCATTTTTGAACTTTATCGCTATGTGATTTCTTGGATTTTGGCATTGTTGTAGATGGAAATACACAATACACTGAGTAAATAAACAAGCACAAACCGACAGAAAACTACCGAAAAATATTCGTTGCAAGCTACGATATAAATGAAAATTCAAAGTACGTCTTTCACTATATACTGATTCGTCAATAGTCCACCTCGCTATAGGAACACACACACATACGCTCCAGAGAAACATTAAGAGAATAAATATAAAATCTAAACTGCAATATCAAGATGTCCATTGCATAAACTATGAATGGGCATCGTGTATTCATTAATCACGTTAACAGGGAGAAGAAATTTGCTTATATGGTTTAAATTACAGGGCGTAAACAAGCCGATAGGGATTCCCGTAAAATAAAAACGTGGGTGCAGGTAAATAAACCCGAGAGTGATAAGCCGATAATTGAGGATATATCTTCAATAGGGTAGTAATATAAATTTTACGGCAGGTAAATCCAAACTTTGGCTCTCGCACAATAGACGGGAAAACCCATCGTTGTATTAGTTTATAGCATTTTAGCTGTAAAACTAAAATTTACATTTAAGAAAGATGCAGCTGTGTAAAAACCATATTTATTTAATATTAAAAAAAAAAAAAAAACGTTTAGACCAAATAAATATGATTTTAGGACAAAATAGGCGAAAAACCACGATTTAGGCTGTTAAAAGTCCAAATAGGCAACTAGGCAAAATAAAACATAGCTAGATCGCTTTGATTTATCGAGAAACATATAGATTTTGTATTATTTTTAATTTGCCTTGAATCTAAACAAAGAGGCATTTTGCCTAAAATCCCGTCTCTAGTAATTATAAAACTTAATACATTATAGTAATGTATGATAGATATTTAAATTAAAAGGTTATATATTTTTTTACAATAAAAATTTTAAAAATTGTTCTAAACGCGTTTTATTTATCTATTTGTACTCTCGTGAAAGATGATAATTCTATGAAATTGACTTGAAAATTGCTTTAAAACATTCATTATTCTCGAAAATGCACATTATTAGAATGGCTTTAGTTTTTAAGCGCAAAATATCCTTAAGAGGTCTTCAATTTTTTTTTGATTGAATTCCAATTAGTTTCAAAATTCTTCTATGCTATTTTCTGAATATCGCATGAAATGCAGTAACATCCAACATTATTTATGCTTCCCAAGATACGCTTTTAATTAGAGTTTGTCAGTGTTTGAAAACCGGTTTCTAAAAACCACTTTCTTTAAGAAAAGCGTAAAATACGAAAGCCGTTTAAATATAAAAAGTTGGTTTTAGATATTAAAATTAATATATAATAAGCAATAAATTATTCATAGTAATTTTACTTTTTGATTAGGTTGTGAACGTAGTATATTTTGTTTTATTTCTATTTTATATTATCTTCAGGATTTTTGGAATACCACTTTAATTTTTTTTTTAATTTTTGGATTTAAATTACTATCCACAAGATCTCGTTTTTTTTTATTTATTACATAAACATATACTTTCTATACCTTTTGCTTTTGATGCTGTTGGAGGGTACATTTGTCGCCGGTCGGCTTGTCAGGAGACGGGATGACCGGCCGGGGTGGCCGGAGGTGAGATTCTTTTTTCCTCAGTTTCTTGGGAAAGGTGGTATATGTGGAGGTTAAATAAATTTGTAAAAAAAAATAAAAAATGGTTTTATATATATGCAAAATGTTTCTGGAGGGATGGGAAGTACAAAGTTAACATAAAAACGTACATACTAGGGTAGTGCGTTGATTTGAATTAGCTGCAGCATAAGTGCTATCCAGTAAGGCCAAAATTCTTTTTCTTAACCTTCTCAATATGTATATTTGATGCTATTACTTGAGAAGCTCCTTGTTTGTTCTTAGAGAGAATTTTTGGAGTTGAAAAAAGCAGCTAACAACTAATACCTACCAAGAATAAAATGTAAAAGGGGCTTAGAAAAATAAATTGCATACAGCCGGTTTTCCAAATAACTATAAAATGTGATCGCCGCTTTTATAAGCTGATCGCTTGATAAGGTGATTTATTAGCTCTATGGCAAACTTTGGGATATGAAAGCTGGTACAATTCTAAACAAAAAATCTCATCATGAACATAGTCCTATTTGTCTTCGTGAAGAAGTTATAAGGTTCTAAAAATATTTTGAAGAGAAGTAGAAAAATTAAAATTGAAAATTTTATAGTTGCCCAAAGTGTACACCGCCAGCTTGTTTGCAAACCTCACGTCGATGAACTAAAACTATTAGCTACATCCTTAATTTAGTTAAGTAATTGCTAGCGAGTGATAATTTAAGTTTGGTAAACAAGTTGCTTCATTGTTCCCCAGAAAAAAAACTTCCAAGGCTGATTCATTTATTTGGGAAAAATATATTTAACCAGCCACTAACTTGCCTTCCATAGTGCAGCGATGCACCATTGCGCTGAAGCCACATACCTTGAATAATGTTAAGTGGTGTATCATGAAAATTCAGATTTCAATGAAGGTCTAGAGAGACTGAAAAATTACTTTGGTATGAGAGCGACACAATTCTTTTAACGGCTGATTCATCTGATTTCGGGGTACTGCCCCCTTCAAAGATTTACATAATTTGTAAATGTTTGTAAATATCTCGGAAACTATAAGATACTTTTTTAGAACATAATTTGAAGTATATTTAATAGTCTTAAGGATTATGCAAATTATTTTCATAAAAAAATATACAGCATATCTATTTAAGTTGGCTACATATGGAAAACTTTTTTATTATTAATTTTAGGGAAAAAAGTGACTCCTTAGACAAAGTTCTGCTCTCTGGGAAAATAATATTATCACATTCAAATTTGAGGTAGCATATACAGGATAATCAAAAATGGGTACGTCGCGTCGCGTCGGTACGTTTGCCAAAAATTTTCGAATTTTGAAATTTTGACGTTTGATTCTTAACGATCATAATAAAATAGACCTGGAAAGTGGTTTTCGTTTTTCGATGTGCCGAATAGTTTTCGAGAAATTCGAATTTAGGTCGAGAGGGAGTTCGTATAGGTAAAAATTATAAAAATAAGTACGAGGTAGGCACCATAAATTCTCGACCTGATATAAAAAAAAATTGATAAAATATAACAATTTTTTATTTTTCAATATAATCTCCCCTAACTTCAATATATTTATTACAACGATCAATTAATAATTCTATACCCTTGTAGAAATAATCTCTCAATTTTTCCTTCAAAATGTTGTTTTACAACTGCTTACAACTCACTATCGTCCTTAAAACGACTTCCCCTAAGGTTTTTCTTTAAATGAAAAAATAAATAATAATAACTTGGAGCCATGTCCAGACTGTACGTTGGATGTTCCAATTGTTGAAAGCCGCATTCGCGGATGGCAGTTTGTGAAATGGCGTCAGTATGGATCGGTGCATCATCGTGCAATTTTCGCCGGCGTTTTGCACGAATATTGTCCCTCAATTCATGCAACAAAGACGTATAATATGTGCTGTTGACAGTTGTGTTGCACTCTTTAAAGTCAATGAGTAAAATACCCTCACAATTCCAGAATATCGTAGCCATCACTTTTTTCGTTGATTGAACGACTTTCGCTTTTCTGGGACGAGGTTCATCGGGTCGCTGCCATTCCATCAATTTCTTTTTGGATAGAGGATCATAACACAGAACCATTGTTTCATCTCCTGTGACAATGGACTCCAAAATCGGTTTCGGGTCGTCTCCACACATGTTTAAAAACGAGCGCGCACATTCGACCCGACGTTCACGTTGGAGAGCAGAAAGAAGATGCGGTACCCACCTTGCACTAATCTTATTCATACCCAAATGGTTATGGAGAATTCGACGAATACTTGTTGCAAAGATGTTAGGCATCACTGCTAATTCCTTCACTTTCAACGATTCTGCGATCTCCTAATACCATTTCTTCAATAATTGAAATATTTTGAAGCATATCACTTCAATTGGCCGATCGGGGTGCTTATCATCCTCAAAGGATTCTTGCCCCAAACGGAAACATTTTGCACACTTTTTTACAGTGGAATATGAAGGAGATAAATCACTATAAACCCCGTCTAAACATTGTTTAATGTGATTAGGTGTATGCCCTTCTTTTGTTAAAAATTTAAGGGCCGTCCGGTATTCAAAGATCTTCATGCACTAGTCACGTTGTCTGGCTGGCTACTATTAACTACTACTCTTCCAACCGTAATACATATAGTGTATGCCTCGCACATGTGCAACTATGACACAACGGAGTTTGAATGAGCTCGCTACTAATAACCACAGATACCGTGTTTGAACAAATCCCATCAATCTAGATGTTATTTCTAATCGTTAAATAATTTTTGATATTGACAAAAATAATGAGGTTATGTAGGTAATACAGTTCGTTTCCAATTATACTACAATTTCAATAAACAGCTGTATATTATAAATTACGATCTATATAAGATAACTTTGCATCAATTACAACATTGTCAAACTGTGTATTTTTACAATGTGAGCTTTCTTAATGTACGAATTCTTACAGAACAAATACATAAAAATATAATTTCTAAAAAAAAACAACGTTCAATATGAATCTGATTCAAATCGTATTTAAGTAAACATCAAGAACGAAAAAAAGACGCATTCTCAACTTGTATATTTTAGCGTATTTAAGTACCTTTCCTATACACATAATCTATGTATAACTACATGTATATCCAATACTTTTACACGTGAGATACGTGACCGGCACTCGAATGAATCCAACCGTGTTTTTGTCATGCTGTCTTGGTCCTCCGTCGAGTTTTTCAACCATCCCATACATCCAGTAGACAGTCGTTCACGCCGTACAATAAAACACGATGCCATTTCGTTTTTACATTCGTCAATATCTTAACACTACACACCATTGTTCGGTTACTAAAATCGGACGCGAAAAAATCTTAGAAATCACTTCCTAAATTCTATTTTCACGCGGCTTTACCTCAAACACGCCATCGATAATGCAATAGATCTAATTATTTCATTTCTAATCCGCAAGGAAAAGTGAACTAAACCAAACTGCATTGATTTCACGTTAGTTTACATAATGTTGCGTTGATAATTTGTTATTTTTCCTGCGGAGGAATGGTTTAATAACCTCACGCTATGATCCAGTTAGAACATTTATTGAATAATGTGATTTTGTTCTGTGATGGTGCTTGCAACCGTTTCTAAATTATGGTGGTCTAGTTTTTCTTGTGCACGCAAGATCAATTGGTAGGATGTTAGTAGCGAATCCTGCAGCGCCTAAAAAGCCTCTAAGGACTATGAGGATGAAGCAGGTGACTTTGGATTTTAACTCAGATTCGGATAACATGGAGATGGATTCGTTAGAAACATATACTCTTCAAGAAAGTAATAAGGTAAGTAAAATTAACGAATAGATTTTTAGTGTTTTTGGTGCAAAGAAATCCAAAATCTTTGTATATTTTTAGAATCCCAACCTATCTAGTGTTAATTCTTTAATTCTTCCTCTTTTTCCCACGAAGTTTTTCTCAAGTAAAAACCTGAAATCAGATATAACGTATGTTACTCTTTTATTCCTATAAACAGTGTTACCAAAAGGGTTTATAACGGAATGCAAAATGTTTGTTCTACTTTTGAAGTATCCTACTAACATAAACATCAAACAAAAGAAATTCAAAGGCTCATGAATAGGCCTGTCATAATCGGTCTTTCCCAAAGTTTTCGGAAAATGTTCAAGTGGTTTGTAGTTGTACCAAACAACGTTTAATCAAGTTGTCGCCAGAAGTGAAACGTCACAATCACATTGTTTTAATTTTGGCGGGTTAGTTTTTGCAATCTGAGTCAGCAAAATGACTTACAAACTAGATATTCGTAAAGGGATTCGCAATGCACTTGGTCCAGCGAGCCACAAGCTTCCGTATGCCTTCCTGGTAGAAGGTTTTCGGTTGGTCGTGAAACGACTTTTGCACTGCATCCCGAACGTCTGTGTCTAAGGCAAATCGACGACCTCTCAAAGCTTCCTTGAGCGGTCCAAAGAGATGAAAGTCTGAGGGAGCGAGATCAGGGCTGTAGGGAGGGTGTTCCTGGATCTCAAGGCCCAACCTGTTGATAGTTTCTATGGTGTTATGGGCCGTATGCGGACGGGCGTTGTCTTGCAACAACAAAACTTTCTTTGAGGGTAGACCACGGCGTTTGTTTTAAATTGCTGGTCTCAACTTATTCGCCAACAAATCACTGTACCACGCACTATTTATCGTAGTCCCTCTGTCCAAGTAGTCGTCCAGTATAGGGCCTTTTTCGTCCCAAAACACGGTTAGCGGTGGTCGAGGTTGATGGCCGTCCAGCTCTCTCTTTTTGTGTTACGCTCGTGCGGCCACTTTCAAACATTTCGATCCACAAAAAACGCTTTTACAAGATAAAGCACTGTCCCCGTATTGTGGCAAAAGTCTCCGGTGAATTTCAGCACCCTTCACACCCTCTAACCACAAAAATCGGATAACTGCTCGTTGTTCCTTTTTGGTGCAAGCTAATAGCGGAGCTGACATGCTTATGCTGTTGTAGCTAGCAGACAAATGACGCGATCGTGATTAAATTCCGCACACATGGCCACAGAAGCGCCAGTTCAACGCATGCGCAAGCTGCCGCCACTACGATAACCTTCAAAGCTTGTTATGGCGAAAGTGTAGATAAAATTTGACTTACCCTCGTATAATCATCTGACTTAGTAATGGATTGAAAAGTAACATAAAATTTCATTAACATTTAACAACGTTATTTGGACTTTGACACTTTTTTTTAATTCCAGTCAAATGATAGCCCATCTGGTACCATTATCTAGTTACTATTCTTCCAGAGTAGCTCAAGTTATCTTGTGTGTGAGTTTTTCAAAAGCAATAGTGGCAAACTTCCAACAAATAATCAGTTATTCCTAAATTTTTCAGTGTATTCCTCAAAGAGATATTTTCAAAGCAAAAAGAAGAAATACTTTTTTGAAAGATATCGAAATAAAATAAGCCTATTCTCACGTATGGCCTAATTTGTCCCTTATTTCTTAGTAATCTTCAAACTACTCTTCTTCATTTGCTATTAACAACAAATTTTGAGTTCTGTATTTGTTGCCCAAAAAGAACATTTATGACCATTTGCCCCATTCCAATTCAAATATTTTACATATTAAATCATTCCTTTATGAAAAATCTCTATAATTGAAAATTTTTATTCCTATAAATATTCACAATTTCTAAAAAACAGTCTTCTATCATATCTGGTACAGATCCATTCACTTGGTTTTATTATTCCTATGTATAGATTGCCTATAAAAAAGCTCTTCATAAACGTTAAAAGACCAATAAATGACCGGTTAACAAAACTATGTCTGCCACAGACAGATTTTATTCCGAATCAAACTTAAATACCAAGCAACTATAGGTATCTCTAATTTACCACTTTCGCTTCTCTTGGCTACTTATATTACACTAGATACAAGAGAGAAAGTAAGTGTTCATTTATTGCATTTACGTGCAGAGAAAAGGTCATCCATTGTTAATCTTGGGTACAGGTAAAAAGTAATACAGTCGTAAGATTGATTATGATTATTCTTAATCTTAATAGTTATTGAGTAAAAAAGAAATCTTGTAAATTATCTCTTGGTTATATTGAATCACCCTTTGGGTTGAATTAGTTATTTGTGAAAATATGGAATATGCAACAAAAGATATCTAACATAGTTTCTGGAAAATGTGAAGCTTTTAAACTGTAATAAAATGGTTGCTAACTATAGCAATATCTTCTTCCAATATTGAAGTATTGAAGAAATTAACATTTGCCACTGAAGTAGCCTGTAAACATTGTTAAAGTTATAAGAAGTGGAATACTGTGAGACTCATTTTTAGTTTGTCTTTGGATACTGGAATTCAAAATTATCCGAGGCAGTTTTTTTTTACCATGAAGTTGAAGATACTGTAATGTTATAATTTACAACTTCGAACATAGCTCTCATTAGCAGCAATATGTCCACTCGTTCGATGTCAAAATCCCTCTCGCGGCTATTAGATCTTTTTCGATAGCTCCTACTTCTTTTATGGCCTCCTATCGCTGGAACGGAGTTGCCAGGAGGTTAATATAAGTCCAGTCAACGACGAACATGGGATAACGTAGTACTTCTGCGTTCTCCCATGTTGAAAATTTAAAGTATGAAGAAAATGAACAGAAGACAAGTTACTTGTCTAAATTTTAACGGAATATTTTCCTATAACAAGTGACGGCGTAAATTCAGTAAATTCTTTAGCATAATTTCGAAAATTAAATTTCTTTCACCAAGTAATCGTCTTGTTGGTCCGTAAATTTTATTATTGTGCAGTTGTTGGCGGTGTTAAATGTCATAGAGTAGCATAAATTCCAGTTGCGTTCATGCATGGCATGCATTATGCAACTTTTAAAAATAAGTAAATTCGCTGAAAATTCATCATCAAATTGTATTTCGAAAAGTAATGTTATTCAAATTTGCTGTATTCAAATAATCGCTATCGCGATTAAAGTAGAGGGGTGGAAGGACCCTAATTAAGTTCTCGCTTTGAGTCAAGATATTTATCAAGGTTACATGTGTTGACTGCGTCCCCATTTTCTAAGTGTTGAACGTTTAAATCGTACCATAAATTCGCGGTAAGAGGCAAGTTTGGTTGTTGAAGAATAGGTAGGTTTCCAGTAGGTATCATATCGCCATAATTCCAGATTAGTTTTCTCTTTTGCAATTTTAACACTCGTAAAATTTCATTTGATATCTAGTTTAATCTAAATTGCCGAAAGAGTGTGTTTAGGACACTCCCAGACCTTCAAATCGTATAATTATTTTACTAATTTCGAAAAAGTAAATTTTTATTCAATAATTTCCTACATTTAAAATATTACAATACATAATTGGAAATGTCAGGGCCATAAATAACCAGAGTGAAGATAAAATTGATGCTTATGTTGCTTATTTACATAAAGTTGTTAGAAGACGATATTTTAGATTTAGGTTTTACTTCTTCTGTATGTTGTTTTCAAATTATTTGGACAATCACGTTACACAAACGTTAAAATTGAAGTTGTATTGAGAAAATTTTGTTAAGTTCTTGAAGAATTGCAAATTAAAAGAAAATAATAAACCTAGATCTGACTATTGAAAATTATACTGGGCGTCGCTTATACGGATTTACAATACACAATCGCTCAAAAAAAGATAACACGTTTCCAAAATATTACCACCTGAATTTCTTGCAGAATAATAATAACAGCAACAACGACATATCGACAAATCCTTATCGCGGCTTTAGCGGGGGCACCACCAACTCTACTACGTTAGAAACCGTCCCCAGGAATAAACGACTGAATTTGAACGGCATTTGCTTGTCATCCACGTTCCTACGAAATGCCAACGATGAAGACGAAAGTTTCTACAACATCGAGGACGTCATACTGACCGAGCAATCAGTCAGGACGCTATCGGACTTGGAAATTCTAAGTCTGAAATCGAATTGCATGCAAGTATTTCCTAGCTGCGTCCTCAAGTTGACATCGCTTACGAGTTTGGATCTATCCGATAATAATATATTGACGATTCCACCGGAAATAAAGAAGTTGGTGAAGTAAGTGTGTTGTTATGTTGCTTAAGATTCGTTTTAAAAGGAAGGGAGAAGCTTTTGATTTTAGCTAATGCTATTGAAATTTTTTGCTACTCCATAGTTGTTCTGACCTTCGTCAATAATCTGTCATAAACAAATAATAGCCATAGTTTAAGTCTGCATATGAGAATCTAAGTCGATAGATTTCATATTCTGCTGAAATTAAAATGTTTGCAAATATCTTAAAATTATTCAGAGTCTACTACACGGTTTCAGTAACGGTAGGGGCGGTAAATAAGATTGTTTCCGATGAATCTCCTGAGGTACGACAATTACACAGTTATATCCTCAACCCCTCGTGAAATTCGATCATAAATAACTTATCATGGTACCTATCTTGATGGTTCAACAGAGAGCAGTATTACAAAATTAAGTCTCGTTATCTCCAAAATTACCACAGCCTCATCAACACGTGGTCGGATACCAGGCAATTCTTTCAAATCGGGGAAATACTACGGTAAAATAAGTTACGGTCACGGAATCAGAACTTGTCAACTCAAGCCGTGTTAACTGGCATTGGTATATTGCTAGAACCTGATCAAGATGATCCCGATAGTAAGTCGTATCAACACAACCAACACGAGTCCAATCGACCTAAGCTGATAGCTTTGTTAATGCCATCACCACCCACAGAAATCATACGATTTAGACAAGACTAATGCCCGTCTGACCATCATACAACTCCATCAATAATGAAACATTTAACGAATTACTACTTTCGGACGGCATTCGGGACCCGTCTTCGAAAGCGAGCTCGGCGGTATCTCTCTGTCGGTCAGTCGGTGTACCGGTATTCTCGCTGTCTCTCTCTATCCGTGATCGGGAATCTCGGACATCTATTTATACGGAAAGCGGCTATGAAATTCAAACGCTTTTTTTAATTTCTTTAAATAGAACCTATATTTTTTTATGTTGCTAGAAATTCGCTTGTAAAATTACCTTTAAAATAATACCAATAAAGTAATACTTATTTCCAGTATTTTTGGAAGATATTCTAATGCAGCTAGATGGCCATGATTTTCAAATAAAAACTACTATCTAACAAAAGCATTAAGTCTCTGCCCAAAATTTGCACATAAAGTTATCTTTCGTAGTTTCTCTTCGCTGTCATCGCGTTTTAATCTTTGTTATAAATTTATTAGGGTTCATTTATTGTAATTTGAATTATTTATATGTTCATCATTAGTTACTACGTACTGCCTTAATCTCGTTGTCAATTATACCGTTGTTGTTTTTTTTTACTGACTGTCATTAACTAAAAATGAATTTCTCGAAAGAAAAGTTCATAGACATGGTAGTTGTTCTTGGCGCTTGAAATCCACTCATAGTCTCAAGAATGTCAGCGAAATACCCCTAGTGATGTTTTTCTATGGCCTACCTCAAAAACTGTTTACATGACACCCCCTACAATGACAGAAAACATGTAGCAGTGAATAAGAAACGCCTTTCTTCAATTAAACGTGGACAATTTGGCTCAAAATGTGCCAGTCCGTATAGAGACGGTTAAGAATATCAATAGAGCAGAATGGAGACATCTATGAGCACCTTCTGAATTAAAATTATTTTATTATAAAAACATCTAAGTGTACATTGCCCTTTAGAAACTGAAAATAATAATAGTTTTGTATTACGTACGGTTTCTGATTATTTAAACATAATCCAAACAATTTGCGTAAAAAGGAACAATTGAGTGGAGGAAAATGGTTTCGTTTTTATTATCTGACAATTTTAAAACCAAGTTAAAGAAATGTGGTACTTAATAATTGCCTTCTACGCTATGTGGTGGATACATATTAGAATTGTGATACCTCAGAAAGCATCGGGAATAATTATAACAATGTAATATTTTTTATGGTAAGACGATAAATGCGCCTAATATCATTGAAAACCATGGCTATTTAGCTGTATTAGATGCCCGCATATCGGATATTACAAACATATTTCCTATAAAAGTGCAATATCTTGGAAAATACTGGAAATAAGTATTACATTATTGATACCATTTTAAAGGTAATTTTACAAAGAAATTGTCAAAATATTAGAAAATCTATTTAAAAAAATCGAAAAAAAGCGTTTGAATTTCTTCGATAAATGTTGCTCGACATATTTAACACCCTGTATATATGTTTTCACTATACTACCTTGAGACGTATAAATTGTTAGCCCCAAAATTAATAGCAAAAGAGTAACTCCCAACATTATATCTGTTTTCAGTCTATGTCTTAAAATGTCAGAGTCTGCAACTGTCAACATTTTAACAGAATTTGCAATATAGCCAAAAGTAATTATCGAAAGTGCGCATAACTGTATATCATTGCAAAGGTAATTTAAGCGACCATCAAAAGAATCAATAAAAAATATAGAAATCTATTTAAAACAAAAAAGTTGAAGCCGATTGCCGAAATTTCAAACATCCTGTACATTTGTAGATAATTTTATAAAATGCGCCGTGGTATACTATATATGTACAATAAATCTTATTTCTCCATCTTTGGTTGTTTTCACGCTAAACTCCGCCGATACATTAATGACGCACCCGATATATTTCAAAGCTGATATTATTATACATTTTGGAAAATAAGTTGAAAACTGAATACAGAACATTGTCAAAATTTAGAAATTTGTTTATAAACCTGAATCTTATTGTTTATACATAATTCACAATTTTGAACTGAAACTAATACACAAATGATTAGAGCAACGCAAACTGCGCTGAAAGCCAGTGGCTGACGCATAAAAGTTTACACAAAATAAACACGGCCGGGACAATTCGGTATAAGCGTCAGTATAACTGCGACTCGAAAGCCGATCTGTTGTGTATGCATCTACGCTGTCGTATACTATATCGTAATTCTACGTTTGTTTTGAAAATGTTTCCTACGTCGCGAAAACGACCAAAGTTGGACACAATAAGAGAATTTATTGCAGAAATGCCTGATTTAAAGTGTGATGGCGCTAAAATTCAATATGTAGTATGTAAAATAGATTTAATGTGTTGGTCGAAAAGTGATTGTCTACGGCACGTAAATAGTGCAGGGTATGTTTCAAAAAAAAATTCCACACGAGATTATGACAAATTTAAATTTAATTTATGTGTTTATTGCATGTAATTTACCATTTCATTTACTAAGGAAGAAAGCATACGTCTCGTTTTGGAATGAATATTCGGACTTTAAGTTACCAAGTGAGAGAACATTACAGAGAGTTGTGCCGTCTGCTCGTGAGCATGTCGAGAAAAGAATTAAATCGGAGTTGCAAGATAAAAAACTGTGGTTATGTGTGGACGAAACAACAGATCGTAGAAAACATTCTGCGGTTAATGTAATGGTACGCACAATGGAACCACATCGACCGTCACCCTCAATTTTACTAGCTTCCAGACGAATACAACAATGCACTGCCGAAGTAATTTCAATGTTGGTGTTAAACACATTGGGAAAGTTTGAACTTTCAACAAATCAACTGTTGATGTTTATGAGTGATGGTGCCGCAAACATGCTTGCTGTAGGTCGATCTCTTAAAAAACATTGTGCTAACTTGTTGCATATTACATGTAAAATTCATACTCTCAGTCTCGTAGCAGATACTATCAGAAAATGTTATCCCGAGGTAGACGCTCTAATAGCACATACAAAAGCTGTGTTTGTAAAATCCCAAAACGTATTCGGGAATTTCATAGACTATGCCCCGGTATTCCTGAACCACCACAACGTATTCTTACTCGTTGGAGAACATGGTTAGAGGCTGCATTTTATTATCTTAAATATTTTGAGAATATAAAGAACGAGATTTTAGAATTCGACCCAAAGGAAGCTGCGGCTGTCAAGGTAAGCCGCTTGAAATTTCAGGATAGTCAAGTTAAATAGATTTGGAAATTGTGTTTTAGAAAGGTTTGAAAGCGTTTCAGATAAAGGCTCTGATTTTGGCACATTAAGGCAAATTTCTGAAGGTGCGTCAACAGAACCGTTAAGTTATTTGAAAGATTATTTTACTTACGCAAATATAACGTCACTAGATGTAGAACGTTCGTTTTCGGCATACAAAAACACTTTTTCTTCACGCCGCACTCACTTTGCCGAAACAACTTTGGAAACATATCTAATGTTACAAATATTAAATAGACATTATCCACTTTGTGATTTCACGGAGGACTCTTAAAACGGTAAGTGTTTGAGCGCGTATCACATTTAATTTATTTTGTGTAAACTTTTATGCGTCTGCCACTGGTTTTCAGCGCAGTTGCGTTGCTCTACAAATGAACAAAACTAACACCATGTAGTGAGTAATTGACATGACAAAAATTACTGACAGTAACAGATCTGAAAACTGTGCCACAAATGTTAGTCAGGCGATTTTCTCGAGTAAATTCATCCAATTTGAGGTAAATTTCAAAACCGTTACTTTTTCAATAGGTAAAAGCTATAACCACGCTAAATCGGAGCATATTAAGTGTAGTGCTTGGCGGATATGAAAACAATTTATTAGATTACTGCCAATTGCATCGTAGTAATCTTACAAATCAAACAATAACTGTAGTGTGTTATAGTTATAGCTACTGTAAAGAACTTTTCTGTTATATAACTTTATTTTAAATGATAGAAGACAGTCTTTTACAATCAATAACTTAGGAGAACATGTTTTTATTAATTTTAAACACGCCTAAATATACTAAAAGGGCTATATTTTCCTGAAATTAAGATGAACCGTAAATTTCTCGAGTAACATTATAATTTATTGAGATTCCATTTATTTTAAAATTTAGTTGCAATTTTCCAAATTTTTACGACAGTATTTTTATATGTATATATTTTATAATTTGTTTAATGAATCTTTGAAATTACTTCGTATATAACGAATTTTAAAACGGATTTGATTTTTTTACAAAAAAATAATTCATAAAAGTTACTATATCGTATCTTTGATTAAAAAGAGGTGGGAGTTGTTTGCACTGATCGGATTATACAGAACGAATCGTTTGTATGTTTGATAACCAAAAAGTTGATGTAAGAGTCTAGACTGTCTTTTAAAATTACAAGTTAGTTGTTTATTATTACTGTTTTGTTTATTTGTTTATGGGAAAACTCTCCCCGAATTCAACATACAGCGACTTACAGTGAAAAGCATTTGGAGAAAATTAAAAATATTCGTTATCATTAGAGAACCTAAATAAAACTTTTTTTTAGAACAGTCCGATTTCGGGGTACAGTCCCCTCCAAAAATTTGCACGATTTTAACATTTTTGTAAATATGTATCTCGGAAACTATAACATTTCTTTAGAATATAATTTGAAGTGCTAAAAGTGTAAGTCAAAAATTACTTACACTTTTAGTTCTACAACTGTATTAAACAAAGATAGGTATACAACAGATAAATTATTTTTCGATATAGTCTCCACCCTTAGCAATGCACTTGGTCCAGCGAGCCACAAGGATCACCACAGTAGTATCCACAAATTGGTTACATTAACTATGTGACCAATGCTTCACATAGACTCATAACATAAAAACGAACTCATTTCATGAAAGATGGGTTTATATAGAACACACAAATAGGTACAAGCGACTAAAATCACTTACCTTGACGTAATAACTAATACCATTGATGACGTGGATAACATTCACAGAAATAGCCAGAGGAACTATAATCAAAGACGAAAGTCAATTAGGATAGGGGTGTGACTTGCAGCATCACAGCAATACGTCAGCATTAGTAGGGGCTGAGAGGCGGCAACGCATATGCATTGCTAGGTCATGTACATCATTCTATCCTTACCTTAGATAACGATAGAATGCATATGCGATGGCACTTTTCTGTCCCTACTAATGTTAACGCATTGCTGTGACGCTCTGAGTCACGGCTCGATCCTAACTGACTTTCGTCTTTGATTATACTACGATTATGTAAATACGAGGGTAAATCAAAAATTACTTACACTTTTAGTTCTACAACTGTATTAAACAAAGATAGATGTACAACAGATACATTATTTTTCGATATAGTCTCCACCTTTAGCAATGCACTTGGTCCAGCGAGCCACAAGCTTCCGTATGCCTTCCTGGTAGAAGGTTTTCGGTTTTTATTTTCGGAGAAAATATATACATAGAGGGTGGAGGGGGACCTGTTACTCCGTTATTTGCATAATCCTAGAGACTATGTAATACACTTCAAATTATGTTCTAAAAAAAGTTTAATATCTCTTATAGTTTCTCGGTTATTTATATAAATTTAAAAATCTTTTTCTGAGTAGCCACTTAGCTTTAAAATTTTGAATCAACAGTTAAGAACAGTAATGTCAGTTTGTTTAGTTTACTATTGTCATGGTAATCAAACAGTACTAACACCAGAAGCGATATCCAAATGCAGGACTCGCGTTAAACTGTAAATATCTCTTTTACTTTCAGTGTTAGAGATATGTATCATTATACAAAAACGTTAGAGATATAAATTCCCTATACGGTGGGTACAAAAGAAATATATGGTATTATTTAAAAAAATTACATTTCTGGTGTTCGAAATTGGTAAAGTTTGGTGTTCAATACTGAACACCCTGTATATTTTGAAGACGCTCTAATGCAATATCTAAATACAATGTATTCGCATTTCAGTTTTTTAGAAAGAAATAGATATATATTGCATTTGTATAAATTTTGGCGATTAATTAAGGATAAAATTATAAATACTTCGAAATTTGTTAGAAATAGACATATGAAATTCATATTATACTGGTTTGCTTCAAGATGTAGAAACCAAATACGTAATAACATACAGGATGTTCCATTTAAATAAGAAAGTAAGTGTATGGTTCGCTACTTATCGATCACCCCGTATATACGGAAATATTTTTGAAAGATACTCCATGATGTCTATTATGTCATCAACAAATTTTCGTTTCCTACTGTTTACGAAATGGGCGCAATTTGACAATTTCAAAAAGTTGGACACCTGTATACCCACCCATTTTCATCGTGAATCACTGTAGGCACATATTTTTTAATTATTTATTTATCCCCGAATACAATAAAATAATAAAAATGCTCTGAATTAATAGAAAATCCTAATTTTCATCTTATTGACACGATACCAATCTAACAATAAATGAGAAAACCATATTTTAACGATTTTATCGTTCCATATATGGCGAAGAAAGAATACGTAAAGAATAAGTAAAACCACGGGAGCGTATTATGTCGTAATAATAAAGCGCGGTTATTTATTCCTCTTCTTTTCTTTTCGCCCGTAAAAACATGACTGGATGTTGCAAAAAAAAACGCAGTACATATTAAGTCAGAGGAAACATTAACATATCAGATTTTGACAGCGAATGCATAAAATTGATGCCATACAATGGCCGGGCCGGTTGGTAGTTATGAAAAATATAGTAGCAAAAAAATATCTCTTCAGATGCCCCAAGCAACACTCCGAGTGTGATATTGCGTAACGTTTTAATAGGAGTGTACCATGATGCACGCAAGTTCCTGAGTATTTGTAAAACATCTGATTAACTATTCTTATGAATTTCAGATTATTTTCTAATAAATGAACCATTTTATTCTATAATTGTTCGTTAAACAAGGGATATTCCTTTAAATATCTACGTAGTTGTTGTAAATTAAAATAAAAACAAAATAAAAAAGACTAACGCGCCAGCCGAGGCGATACTCTAGAAATTGTGATGAATGAATTTCCGTTGTTTCTTTCCACGGTTACTTGCTCTTCCGAGACGCGTTCGAGATATTAAGGATATCTTCGCGAAGAAGTGAGAGGGCAATATGTGCGCGGGTAAGCATGTGAAATGGACAATGGTGCCTTGGCGCGTGCTAGATTTCGATGTTAAAATGCCGACTGACCACTTCAGTAATGACCCGAGAATCGCCACGATAAACACCATAATTTCGACCATCACGCAATAAGGTTTTATAATCGTAAAGTTAAATAAGAACCAACCTAAAAGTTACGTAAATTAAGTCATCTTTGGAACCGACTAGTGAGTTGCAAAAAATTTAATAATAATAATAGGTGTTTAATTGGAAATTAGTAACACCTGATTGCGTCTGTCTTCCTTATCCAACCTGCAGTTTGGTAGAAAGTGAAACTCGTCCTTGTAAAAATTGCCGTTTTGTTGCTGCGAAGACGCCATACTGCATATCAATATATATGGTATTATTTAAAAAAATTACATTTCTGGTGTTCGAAATTGGTAAAGTTTGGTGTTCAATACTGAACACCCTGTATATTTTGAAGACGCTCTAATGCAATATCTAAATACAATGTATTCGCATTTCAGTTTTTTAGAAAGAAATAGATATATATTGCATTTGTATAAATTTTGGCGATTAATTAAGGATAAAATTATAAATACTTCGAAATTTGTTAGAAATAGACATATGAAATTCATATTATACTGGTTTGCTTCAAGATGTAGAAACCAAATACGTAATAACATACAGGATGTTCCATTTAAAATAAGAAAGTAAGTGTATGGTTCGCTACTTATCGATCACCCCGTATATACGGAAATATTTTTGAAAGATACTCCATGATGTCTATTATGTCATCAACAAATTTTCGTTTCCTACTGTTTACGAAATGGGCGCAATTTGACAATTTCAAAAGTTGGACACCTGTATACCCACCCATTTTCATCGTGAATCACTGTAGGCACATATTTTTTAATTATTTATTTATCCCCGAATACAATAAAATAATAAAAATGCTCTGAATTAATAGAAAATCCTAATTTTCATCTTATTGACACGATACCAATCTAACAATAAATGAGAAAACCATATTTTAACGATTTTATCGTTCCATATATGGCGAAGAAAGAATACGTAAAGAATAAGTAAAACCACGGGAGCGTATTATGTCGTAATAATAAAGCGCGGTTATTTATTCCTCTTCTTTTCTTTTCGCCCGTAAAAACATGACTGGATGTTGCAAAAAAAAACGCAGTACATATTAAGTCAGAGGAAACATTAACATATCAGATTTTGACAGCGAATGCATAAAATTGATGCCATACAATGGCCGGGCCGGTTGGTAGTTATGAAAAATATAGTAGCAAAAAAATATCTCTTCAGATGCCCCAAGCAACACTCCGAGTGTGATATTGCGTAACGTTTTAATAGGAGTGTACCATGATGCACGCAAGTTCCTGAGTATTTGTAAAACATCTGATTAACTATTCTTATGAATTTCAGATTATTTTCTAATAAATGAACCATTTTATTCTATAATTGTTCGTTAAACAAGGGATATTCCTTTAAATATCTACGTAGTTGTTGTAAATTAAAATAAAAACAAAATAAAAAAGACTAACGCGCCAGCCGAGGCGATACTCTAGAAATTGTGATGAATGAATTTCCGTTGTTTCTTTCCACGGTTACTTGCTCTTCCGAGACGCGTTCGAGATATTAAGGATATCTTCGCGAAGAAGTGAGAGGGCAATATGTGCGCGGGTAAGCATGTGAAATGGACAATGGTGCCTTGGCGCGTGCTAGATTTCGATGTTAAAATGCCGACTGACCACTTCAGTAATGACCCGAGAATCGCCACGATAAACACCATAATTTCGACCATCACGCAATAAGGTTTTATAATCGTAAAGTTAAATAAGAACCAACCTAAAAGTTACGTAAATTAAGTCATCTTTGGAACCGACTAGTGAGTTGCAAAAAATTTAATAATAATAATAGGTGTTTAATTGGAAATTAGTAACACCTGATTGCGTCTGTCTTCCTTATCCAACCTGCAGTTTGGTAGAAAGTGAAACTCGTCCTTGTAAAAATTGCCGTTTTGTTGCTGCGAAGACGCCATACTGCATATCAATATATTGTGTCAAACATCCACCACTTCTTACAATACTTTAGTTGTGCAAAGTTATAAAGCTTTTAAAAAACGATAACAATAACAAATAAAGAAAAGTGAAAAGTGATTTCCATCCTTCTAGAATCTTTTAGAAACATTCCTGGTGACTCTATTAGGCTAAAAATTGGTATAAATCTTTTCTAGTTTACGCGAATTGGTGCTAGATCAAAATGTAATCAGCGTACTACCAGCTACGATATGGGAATTGAGTTGCTTGAAGATCCTCAGATGTGCCCACAATAGATTGGCCCTACCACCGGATAAATTTGCAGATATGAGAGCAATAGTTTTGAATGTAAGTAAAACCTACGATTAGATTCAGTCTGTTTTGGGAATACCAAAGAATTTTTACTGAACGCTATTGAATTTTGGTCAGGAGCAATATTTTATAAACAATCGCTAATGTTGGAAGTGAATAATTTTCAATCTATTTAGTTGGTAAAATCATCAACTTTTAATATTCTTACTGGTTTGTGGCCAGTGGCAAATAAGTAAAATTTAAATGTGCCACCTTTAATGTTCCTCGGATTTCAAAACTTTTCACCGCTTCAATTCTGGATTTTCAAAATATTTAGGGTAACAGTGGGCAAGAGTACGCACCGAATCTATTTACGAGTTATAATTAGAGTTGGTCACTAGCGCTAACGGGCAGTGGCGGAGGTTCGATACAACCCTCAGTATAACTGCGAGTCTCAACCAGATCTGTTGTGTATACACGTACGCTGCCCTAAATACTATTTCGTAGTTCTACGTTTGTTTTAAAAATTTTGCCTACGTCGCGAAAACGACCAATGTTGGACAAAGTTACAAAATTTATAGCAGAAATGCCTGACCTAAATTATGATGGCGTTAAAATTCAATGTGTAGTTTGTAATATCCCTTTAATGCATTGGTCCAAAAGGGATTGTCTATCTAAAAATGCACACGACACTACGACAAATTCAAATTTAATTTATGTGTTACCTTTATTGCATGTAATCTACCGTTTAATTTACTAGACAAAGAAGCATATGTCTTCTTTTGGAATAAATATTCGGACTGCAAATTACCAAGTCGGGCATCGTTACAAAGAATTGTGCCATCTGCTCGTGAACATGTTTTAAAAAGAATTAAATCGGAGTTGAAAGATAAAAAACTGTGGTTATGTGTGGACGAAACAACAGACCCTAAAAAAACATTCTGTGGTTAATGTAATGGTACGTACAATGGAACCACATCAATCGTCCCCTTCAATTCTGTACAACAAAGTACTGTCGAAGTTAGTGTTAAATACATTGGAAAAGATTGAATTTTCAACAAACCAACTGTTGGTGTTTCTGAGTGATGGTGCCGCAAACATGCTTTCTGTAGGCCGGTCTCTTAAAAAACATTGCGCTAACGTATTAGAAAATGTTATCCTAAAGTAGACGCTTTAATAGCGCATACAAAAGCAGTGTCTGTCAAATCCCCAAAACGTATTCGCAAATTTCACAGACTATGCCACCATATGCCTGAGCCACCAGAATCTATTCTTACACGTTAGGGAACATGGTTACAGGCCGCGTTTTATTATCATAAACATTTTGAGAATATTAAGAACGTGGTTTTACAATTCGATCCAAAGGAAGCTGCGGCTATCAAGAAAAGCCAGACGAAATTTCAAGATAGTCAGGTTAAAACGGATTTAAAAACTATTCAGAACAATTACTTCGGACTAGTGGAGGCAATAGAAAAATTACAAAATCCTTCGGTGTCGTTAGTAGAATCTCTGCAAATAGTGCAACATGTTCACGCACAGCGATGCGCGGTAAAAGACGCAAAAAATGTTTGTATTCTAGAAAGGTTTGAAAGTGTTTTAGAGAAAGATTCTGATTTTGTCACATTAAGATAAATTTGTGAAGGTGCGTCAACAGAACCGTTAAGTTGTTCCAAAGATTATTTTAATTAGGCAAATGTAACGTCACTAGATGTAGAACGTTCGTTTTCTGCATATAAACACACGTTTTCCTCACGCCACACTCGGTTTGCCGAAACAACTGTGGAAACATATCTAATGTTGCAGATATTTAACAGACATTATTCACTTTGTGATTTCACGGAAGACTCTTAAGACGGTAAATGTTTGAGCACGTATTATATTTTATTTCTGACCATTTATTTTGTGTAAACTTTTATGCGTCCATCTCTGGCTGTTTAATAAAGTTTTTTATGTTCCTATGAAATCGCGTACTCCTGCAGTACGTGTTGTATTAGAAAACGCTCTTGAAATATGCATATTTATAAGCACATCGTGGACATTTAATAAAATTTTATTTTGGGAGTTACTTTAAATACAACTACAGATGTACAAGGTTCAATAGCGTTTACAACCGTATTAAAATTGCAATTACTACTGCTGTTTTCGTGCCACTCTTCTTTGCATTTCAAACACACTATGTCCTGCAGTCTTCCGTTGGAGGTTCTTTATCGTCAATCCTATACATTTTGGGCAACAGTAGGCTACATTTTTTTTTATTTGTACAATGCTACTATAGGCTGAATCAAAATTTAAATTAATTTGCATTACGCCAAATAAGTATGAACTGCACACTGTTAGGCAATCATTTTGTGTACTCTTGTCCATCCGACTTTCATGATTTTTTAGGCTATGCTTTATTATTATAGTCGGACCATGGCACAGATGCCTTTAGTGACCTTTAGATCTGGTATAACAAAATGCCTTTGTGTGTTAAAGAAGTTGAAGGCTTTTAATAAACTTTAGTACTACTCTAGGATCTTCTTCCGTCATTTCAGTAGGTGTGAGAAATGGCCTACTGAGATGTTGATATCGTGCATGTACGACTGATGGCAACAGATTTACACAGAATATGTTCTACCGTCTTCAGATCTTCTTGGCATAGGCGACAGATTTGATCTTCAGCTTTTCCTAGTTTAAATAAGGCCCGTCAAAAACCCTGCCAGTAATCTCAGATCTTTGCTGAACAATTGCACTAATTTTGCTGTCTTAGGTGAGCCTGATGTGAATACTTTCGCCTATTTTTGTCCTGGAACACTTTCCTAGTGCAAGACCTTTTGATTATCCTCCCATGTTGTCCCCCCATTGCTTGTCTTATGTGGCTCTTTTGGAGACCATAAAAGGGATTAGAACCAGTGAAAGGCATGTTCGCTGCTTCTTTGGCCATCTTATCTGCCTTTTCATTTCCTTCGATCCCTTGGTGGCTTGAGGCCCACCGCAAAGTCAATTTGCGTTATTGCGTCCCGGTTGCCTTAGGTTGTGTACACATTCGTGTGTCAGACCAGATTCGTATGTGTAGGCCTTAATAGCCTTTAGAACTGCTTGACTATCACTAAATATATTTATAGTTGCGCCTCATATCCCTTTCTCGAGGTTCTTTATGACGCACAGGTTTAAAGCAGAAATCTCTGCTTGAAATATGTTAGTGTGGAGTCCCGTGAATATTTTTAGGTGGTAGTTAGGACCACTAATGGCTATGCTTATTTAAAATAATATTTTTCTATATTATTACTAACTCTTAACGTTTCTCTAACAAAACGTAATAATTTCTGAAACAGTAAGACGTATTATTTTTACTTACCAACGCCATAACTTATAGTTTCAGCAGGCGATTTCTTTTAGTAACTTTTGACTATTACATCAAGGACTGCAAGGTGTGCGAGTCACTTCTTTCAAGTTAAAACAGTCATCTGGAGTTAATTCTCATATTTAAATATCTTTGATATAATACGGTAAAAAATGTCTGTTACGTACTCCTATCCTCTGTGTACTATTGCCCTGCTTTGCTCTAGTAGCAATTTTTCACAAGAATACATCAGTCTACAATTTATTCAGGATTCAGATTGGATTTTTTGGAGTTATCTATCTTATCCAAAAAAAGAAAACCTAAATTCAGTTTTTTACACAATTCTTGTTTTGGATCTTCGATTAGCAAAATGTTTGCCATATTCACAAGACAGGTATTCTAAAAAGTATCGGTAGAGCTTTCCTATTGACATTTTTTTGGAGTAGCTAAGTCTTTTAGTAGAAAATTTGCTGACTTAAAAAAAGATATTACAACCCCATTTTTACCGATTTGGAAAAAAATATGTATAGTTTAACTATATGTTAAACCTAAGTTCTTTTTTGTGTTTACAAAAATATCTCAGAAGCAAGATCGAGGAATTTTCAAAACTGGATGAGATATTTTTTAAAATTCAAGTTTAAATTCTTTTGACGTATTTGCAAGGTTGTAAACTAATCAATTTCAATACGTTTTATCACCAGAACATTAGAAACATTTCTGGGATAGAAATAATAGCGATCTTTTATTTCCTATTTTCGCCTTATAGTAACTTAAAAAAAAACTACATATTCAGTTAAAAAGAAAAATAATACTAAGTCATTTCTTGCTTAAACGAGTTAATACTTTCCTACAACTAGTGCTCTTGGTCATGGGAAAAATTTTCGCTGCACAGTGAAGATGTCCCATAAGAGCGCGGACGAAACGTCGGCAGAAGCTACGACAATGACACGGTTCCAACCCGGAAACTAAGAGTATAGAATTGAAATTGTCGTTTGAAAAATGGATGATGACGACCCTTCGTATCCACATAACATTACCAGTCCTATTTCGGCATTACAGAAATATCGTGTCCTGGTAACTTTTTTGAAAAATGTGAACTTTGTTCCGTATGCAAGCACCTAATGCAGAGTATTTCACAAATTTGATTGCTTGGTATTCCAAACTGAAGTTTGCTTCGCCAGACTTCTCATGATACAATTATTTTTTGCATTTCAACGATGTTTTAATCTAGAATCACTTGAAATCATCAAATCAGAGATCATCTAAGGCATTAAATACTTCATCAAGTTGTACTCTGTCATCTATCACAAACATTTTTTTAAAACAGTACTTTTTATATCTTTTCTTTATATTCCGCAGGAATCAGAATTAAAACTAGATAATTCCAGTTCCTTGAAGACAAACAACCTGACAAACTTGAACCTTAGAGGTAATAGGCTCAAAGGCAACATTATCCTGGGAAACTATGGGGTAAGATTGAAAATCACCTACTTTTCTTCCAACTTTACTGATGCAACAACTATATTTGCATCTTTCAGAACCTAACAGAATTGGATGTCAGCGAAAATAACATTGAAAGCTTAGATCTACTGGCTGTGGAGCAATTACAGGTGCTGCAATGTTCCAGGAACAATCTGACACATCTGATCTTGTACGGCAAGAATTTGACATCGTTGATCGCAGGAAATAACTGTAAGTGACAATTATAGGCTTCATTTTGAATATTTCAGTGAAGAATATCTCCATGTAGCTTTGAAAAATCATTCAATTGTTAGTTGTGCAAATTTCTTTAACATTTAACAGATCTTTGACTTCCTGGTGCCATAAATGCACCATTAATATTAAAAAATGTAGTAATATACAGAGTGTTCCATTTAAAATAAACAATTTGGTATCGATTTCCGGCATAATCGGAAGCGACAAGCATGTCAAATGAAATTAGGTAAATTGGCCCCACTGAAATTAATAATCTGGCAAATTTTTGAAATTTATACTTTTCCAAATATCGCCCTGTATATAAAAATGTTTTTTTTTATTATTTACTAAATTTAAATTCATTCACAGGCATTACAAATTTGTCAGTCACCCTCCCCCCTGTCCTTCTGAAGCATATGGACGTCTCGTACAACGAAATGGAAACCCTGCCCGATTGGTTGTCCGGCTGTCAAGATCTACGCTCCCTATTTGCAAGCAACAACAACATAAAAACCCTACCGGACCATCTGTTCTGCAACGAAATGCCCTATTTACACACGCTGCAGTTAGCATACAACCAGATCCAATATCTACCAGCGATTCAACGAAAATTACCGATACAAGAGTTATTTTTGCAAAACAACAGCTTATCGTTGTTACCCGAAAACTTTTTCAGGGCTATTTATAACATTAAAGTCCTAAATGTATCGAACAATCGACTTTGCGATTTACCGAAGCCTTTAGACGTGTTACAATTGGAGAAATTATTTCTGACTGCGAATTGTTTGAATGACAAGGCGCTAGAGAAGATTTCCCATTGCCTGAGGAATTTGAAGATCTTCCATGCTGCTTATAACAATTTCACAGCGATTCCTGAGAATTGTTGTATGTATTGGGGTGAAATTGAAGAGATTGTCTTCTCTGGGAATAAATTGCTGAAGCTACCTGATAATATTGGCGCCTTAAGACATTTATCAGTTCTCAGAGTGCATTCTAACCTTCTCCAAACTATTCCAAAGTTGTCTAACTTGCTATCGCTCCGTGTCTTAGATCTAGCTCATAATCAATTGGATAGAATCGATTTGACTGACTTAATCCCACCCAATTTAAAATTCTTAGATTTATCGTGCAATCTTAAGCTGCACGTGGATTCTCAACAATTCAACACCTACAGATCCCAGCGACCAATGAGCCTGGTCGATGTTTCCGGTAAAAATAGAACCAGTTTACCGCTATCACCTTCGCCATTTTGTGAAAATGATCTTACGGAATCAAATTGGACCATTGGGTTTTCCGAGACTTCTGGAAGCAAGCAAAGACTCTACATTTCTCAAATTAGATTGCCAGCATTTTGTAATACGGAAGCCCTATTCGGTATGTTCGATGGTGAGAATAATAGCGATATGCCTGTTGCTGTCGATAAGGTTGTTCCAAGGATATTACTCGAGGAAAGGACCGTGAAGGAGACAGCGAACGATTATATGAAATATACAATGTTATCAGCTCATAGGGAATTAAAAGATAAAGGTCAAAAACATGGGATGAACGCTGTAATCGTTCACATACTCAAGTCTAAAGTTCCAGCAGACTATTCCTTTTGCGGAGGAGTTAAGAAATACATCATGAAGATTGCTAACGTTGGTGACGTACGCGTTATCCTAGGAAGGACTTCAGGACCTATCAGGATATTGCCTGTAAAACAGAAAAAACAAATCAGAACCAATCCTCAAATTCACTTAATGGTTCCTGATCCAGATGTTACTGAGCTTTACTTGGATGAACAATACGAATACATGATCATCGCCAATAAAAATCTTTGGAATGTTATTAGCCCAGAAAATGCTATCAAAGAAGTCACTCTACAAAGAAACGTTATCTTGGCTGCAAAACGACTTCAAGATCTTGCACAAAGTTACGGTGCTGAAGAAAATTTGAGCATAATCGTTGTCAAATTCAACCTGATAGGATCTGACGTCGATTTGTTAATGAGAGAACTACGCCAGACCATTAGAAAAAATAAGTATCAAAGTGAAAGTGGAATATCTAATAATTCATCAACTTGTCAACCTGGTTGTTGCTGCGAAGCTCTTCATAATGAATGTTCGAATTGCCTGGATAAAATTTCGATTTCTCACAATATAAATAACAACCATGATGATAGATCTTCACCTAGTGGACAAAGCGAACAGGGCTGTAGTGATTGTAATTCGGCAGCTAAGAATTACATCAACCAATTAAACAGGCAAAACGAAAACAGATCTCTCAGGAGTATTACACCATCCCATTTCGAAGCTGCTGAGATTAAGATATCACCAGAACGTAGAAGTTACCGCGGCGTTGCTAAAGCCTTACGATCTAGACGTGAAGAGGAAAAATCCAAAGACGAAACCGACTCAGCTCTGTCAGAAGAGCAATTCAAATGCTGGGAATATATGCTTGAACAAAACACACAATTACTTTTCGATAAAGAGCTTAACACCCTCAGCAGTAGTTCCAGAAGCGGAAAAAGGTCACAGTTCTCAGTAAAGAACCCATCATTATCGAGAAGCAGTCCCCACCTAACCGAAAGCAACAACCTATCATTTCTATCCAGGCATTTTGGAAGTACAAGGTCTTTCAATCCATTAACATCGAGAACAGCATCTAGATTCTCTTTGGATAAGAAGATACTGGGAGGTCCACATGCTGCTTATTTTGGCAGCTTGCAAAGGCTGATGCCTTATAATTTAGAATACGATTTTGCTGTCATGCAAGAAAGGGGATTGGCGGATTCGCTGGATCTGGATAGGATGCAGCAATATTGGGGAGTGACCACTACTGAATTGTAATTTTCAAATCCATCAAGGGGATTATTTAAAATTTGAAACGTTGTAGGTTCTTTAAAAAATTATTTTTGTAAATAGGATAAATTTGTAAAATAAAGTAGATTTTACAAGTAAAAGGTTTTGCTTCAATTGACATCCAAACGAGAATTTTAAGCTATTTTTTAAGTGATGACAATCATAATATTAGAAATCTAAAACTGAACGTGATAGTTCTTTAGACGTATTCAATATTCAGTTTTGAAGATTTTATTTTGAAAAATATGTACAAAAATGAAAATTACTTGAATTAAACTCAAATTTGCCACATTTCTAGATTTTTGTATAAATATAAAGAAACGAATAAATTTATATAGCCTTCTGAAGAACTAAAATAAAAGACACAAAACTGGGGAATGTTTCATAGTTAATACTACTTTTTATCATTGCTGGTTTTTTTCCCAAAACATAATTTCTGTGGCACACACTCACCCCGAGTAACGGAGTGTATATATGCAGTGGCGCGCCAACCCGGGGGTGCAAGGGGTGCGCCGCACCCGGGCGGCAGGTTTTTGGGGGCGGCAAAGTACCGCCTCGTCAATTGTTATTTTTAATTTTTAATAATCAAAAACAGAAAAAAAATCTTATTAATTACATAACATTGTTTAACCTCAAGTAGCTGGAGATAAAAAAATAGGTATTTTCTTGCTAATATTGGATATCAAATTCAAAATATAAAATCACGAAATGTCCACGGCACTGCAACATATATTGTTTGACAGGCACCTGTACAATTTAATTCAACTATTACTAGGGTTTTATCTACTTAAGTAAGGATGGCAGCACTATTTACAAAAATTCAAACGGCGTGTTCCAAGTAACCCCCGAGTTCCAAGTAACCCCGTTTGACGGTACTAGCTCTAGGCTTTTTTTTTTCATATATTTAGGGGAATCCCAAAAAACACGATGCGTGCGTAGAAATGCGTTCTTTTCCATATATTTAGGGGAATCCCCTTGTGCGAGGGTATAAAAGCGTTCTGTTGCCAGTATTCATTCCACTTGCAATTTTGTTTTTGTGTCTTACGTCTTACATATTATTTAAATTGATTTGTGTTTTTTTTTATTCTACAAAAATTTTTACTTACTAATTTCAACTTCTAAGCTAGTTTCTTTTTATTTGCTTACCGATTTTTGGTAAAATATATTTGATATAAGATAGGCTTATTTTTTGTTAATTATCTTATAAAATACTTTGTTAATTCTACTGAAGAGGTAGATTTAACCCTTTCCGGACCAATGATAACTTTAAGGATCATGGTTGTTATATGTTTTTTTCTCATTCCTTTCAATCCTAATGATGGTTTGTAAAATGATGATTATTTTACTGAGTGGTCGTAATGAATCGAATAATGTTTATGTAATTGGTGTATTATGATATATATTATACTGTTAATACTATTTCAACTACTCTGCGTGTTATCTACTTTTTATCTATTTTTTAAATTATGTTGGTGTAATGTTTGGAAGATAAAAAAAATATATCGTGACTGTTTACACATCAAATGAAAGGTTCATTATAGATTTGATCCGAATTGCTTTTAATTACGAACTTTTAATTGTTCCAAACATACTATGATTATTATTATCATCATTGGGCCTCTATGGATAGATTTACCTATATAAAATAATTTTAATGTTTGTTCATTGTTGCGTTGTTAATGTTTACAGATGACTCGTTAGTTTTGTATAAAATAAGAATTTAATTAATAATTTAGTTTAAAACAAAGTTATTGAATTTTTTGAAAAATTTTCAAAATCGATCTAAGGTAATGAAATGATTTTATATTATTTTATAACATGAATATGTAAATAATGTGTATATAATAGGATAAATTTAATATTTTTAATTCAGATGTCTGATAAAAGAAAAAGACTGTCAGGTGCGGAATATCGCAAACGAAAATTTGAAAAAGAAAAAAACCTTAGAAGAGTTACCACCGATATCACTACATTTTTTACACCGACACCATCAACAAGTGCCATCAATATGCCATCATCATCAGTAGAACAAGAGGACTGTCAAATGACTGAAAATGAGTTTTTCGTAAAATCGCCATCTCCGTGTGCATCGGATTCATCTTTATCAGAACCAGAAGATAAAAAAGGTATTGACATTGATCTTACTGATCCGGCCAAATGGCCTAAAATCATAACTGATTCTATTAGAATGTCACTAATTGACATTGGCCCGATTCAGTATTCAGAAGATAATTTTCCTAAAGATCACAACAACAGATCATTCTCAACATTATATTTCCGTAAAAAACTGTGTAACGGAGAAAATGTTTATAGAAATTGGCTTATGTATTCCAAATCAAAAAATTCTGTATTTTGCTTTTGTTGTAAAATTTTTTCCAACAATAAAAGTGCTTTTTGTGATGACGGTTATAGCGATTGGCAGCATTTATCGCGAAATTTAGAAAGACACGAAAAAAGTAAGGATCATTTTAATTGTTATAAGTCTTGGGTGGACTTAAAAAAATCTTTGAATAATGAAAGAACGGTTGATGCATTGAATGAAAAATTAATTAACTTAGAAAAAAAAAGATGGAAAGCGGTTATTGAAAGAATTGTATATGTAATTCAGTTTTTGGCAAAACAAAATTTAGCTTTTAGGGGGCATAGTAATAAATTATACGAAAAAAATAATGGAAACTTTTTAAAATTAATCGAAACTATTGCTCAATTTGATAATGTTATAGCTGAACATATTGGTCGCATTAAAAAACATGATTCCACTAGAATGGCACACTACTTGGGAGATAAGATCCAAAATGAAATAATATCTTTAATTGGTGAAAAAATAAAAGGCAATATTATCAGTTTATTAAAATTTTCAAAATATTTTTCCATCATATTGGATTGCACTCCCGACATAAGTCATGTGGAGCAAATAACAGTAGTAGTGCGTTTTGTGTACCTAAACAATACTACAAAAAAAGTTGAAATACGAGAACATTTTTTGGGCTTTTGTCCAATTTTAGATACAACTGGAGAAGGCTTAACTACCTTTCTTATCAACTTTTTAAAAAGCGAAAATATTGATATTGGTAATATGCGCGGTCAGGGCTATGATAATGGCAGTAACATGAAAGGTAAACATAATGGCCTTCAAAAAAAGATTTTGGATATAAATCCAAGAGCTTTTTATGTGCCTTGTGCTGCACACAGTTTAAATTTAGTCGTAAATGACGCGGCCAAATCTTCTCTAGAAATAGAAAACTTTTTTAGTATAGTTCAGGAACTTTACATATATTTTCTGCTTCTACGCATCGATGGCATATTTTGAAAAAGGAGTGTCCATCATTGACTTTAAAACCGCTGTCAGATACAAGATGGGAGAGTAGAATTGATGCCATAAAAGTTCTGCGTTATAATTTACATACAGTATATGATGCATTATACAATTTATTCGAAGATACGTCTCGGGATGCTAACACTAGAAACTTAGCAAAGTCATTATTAACAAAAATAAAATCATTCAAATTTATTTCGTCAATAATAATCTGGTACAACATTCTAACGAAAATTAATGTTGTAAGTAAGGAATTGCAAAGCTCTGACATAGATCTCTCAAAAACAAGCGAAATGCTTGAACAAATTATGAATTACTTAAAACTGTGCAGATCAGACAATAATTTTGAAACCATCTTGGCTGACGCAGCAATAATTGCAAGAGAAATTGATTGCGAAACAACATTTCCAAAAATTAACATTATTAGACCGCGCAAAATTAGGGCACTCTTTCAATATGAAGGCCCTGATGAAGTTATTAATGATCCGGAACGGCAATTCAAAATAAATTTTTATTTTACACTTATAGACATGGCAAATTCGAAAATAGAAGAGCGTTTTGAACTTTTAAAATCTCACAACGAAAGTTTTAATTTCTTAAATGACATTTATTCTTTATTTTCGGTTAATCGAGAAACTAAAATGAAATATTGTTCAGATTTAGAAATAAAACTTTTTGATCCTACAAAAACAGAAAAAGACATAAATGCATTAGATTTATGCGATGAAATCGAAAATTTGTCACCATATATTACAGAACATATGAATGCATCAACAATTCTTAATTATTTATTTTCACAAGACCTTCATAATCATTTTCCAAATATTACTGTAGCATTAAGAATATTTTTAACTATGCCTGTAACTGTAGCTTCTGGGGAAAGATCATTCTCAAAACTAAAATTAATCAAAAATTACTTAAGATCAACTATGTCCCAAGAAAGACTTTCTAATTTAAGCATAATTAGTATTGAAAGCGATTGTGTTGACGAATTAAATGTTTCTAATATTGTTGATCAATTTGCAGTTAAAAGAGCAAGATTATTATAAATTTTGTGAATTTATTTTTTTACTTTAAAATATGTAGTAAGTATAGTACGTTTATTGAGTTTTATATATTTTATACATAGCATATTTCGTTGTTAATATATTGTTATGTTACATGTTACATATATATATTTTTTTTATATAAATTTACTTATTTTTGGATATTTTACATAAATATTTATTTAATAAAAGAGATTTGTTTAAAGTGCGAGTTTTACTTTTTATATTTTGTTGCAGTTAATTAATAATTTTCAATGGTAAGTATAAAATTAATAAAAATAATAAATAAATAATTAAAAAATTGTCATCGGAAGAGGGGCGGCAAATGAAGGTTTGCACCCGGGCGGCAAATTTCTTTGGCGCGCCGCTGTATATATGCCACTTCAATTCTTATTGTACATCTTATGGGACAAGTTAACTGATATATTGTCACCCTGAGATTCAAGAAAGCGAAGAATGTAGTAACAATTGTTCAGAAGTTTAAGGAAAAAAATATTTTACCAAATATGAACATACAAAGTAGAAAAGAGATATAAAACTATTTGCAAAAAAAAAAACTGCTTAAATTCAAATAAATGTATAAAACCTATGTGGGATATTTTCACCATAGGTGGCACATTTCCATCCTCGTTGAGATAATGCAAAACTTTTTTCAAATATTTATTTAGGACATGAAGACAACCATTTTATTACAAAAAAAATAATTTTCGGATGTTTAGTGTTTCTTTAAGCTACAAGAATAGGCAATTCCATCAAGTTGTTATAGAATCTCATTTACCAGAGCACAAAGAAAACTTATTTTCAAAAATTTGCCCGTTGAAATTTGGAACGTATTATTAATAGAGCGAGGTAATCGTCTCTGCGGTACATAGACGTGCTATGTGCAAAAATAGATTCTCGCTTCGTCAGCGTCCGCTTGTTTATTTCTAGTTAATTTTAGGAAACGAGAGCGTGCATTGTGTTTCGTGTTACATGTTATTCGTTATAAATATATAATTAATAATTTAAGATGTGTAATGTGAACAAGGCTGTAGTAACACAGTAAATAAGTTTATCTTCGACTTTCCGGATTTGTGTTACGACCGTGCTAAAATAGTTTGTAAAATGTGCGAAAAACATTTGATGTGCTTGGACAAAGCGGACTGTAACACACATGTAAATACCAAAGAACATAGAAATAGAAAAAAGGGCGTGCCAATGAGAAGTGCCTTTATTTTCGATTTACTTGTCATGATGATAACCTGTAATTTGTATTCGAGGTAGATGCATTAACAGCAAGCATAAAAAAAGTATTTCTCAAATCTTCGATGATTTCACGCACAGTGTCCTGGTATTCGTGAACCACCACAGCCGATTCTTATATTACGCTTTATTACGCTCTTTTATTACGCTAAACATTTCAAAATAGTACCAGCTGTTGCACAATTCAATCCTGCCGAAGCTGCAGCTATTAAGGAGAGCCAGTCGAAATTTCAAGATATTTTCGTTGAAACAGATTTAAAAAATATTCGTAGCTACTATAAAGGATTAGCTGACGCAATAGACCAATTACAAAATAGATCGTTATCATTATTGGAGTCTCTGCAAGTTATGGACGGAGTGTATACACAGCTACTGACTATACATGACGCAAAATATAATCGCGTTTTAGAAAAGTTCGAGAGTATGCTACAGAAAGATCCCGATTTTAGCACACTAAAACAAATTCGTGATGATGTATCGAATAATCCACTGACTAAGTACAAAGAGTATTTTAATCATGCATGTATAACATCGGTAGATGTTGAACGCTCTTTTTCAAAATATGAACTCATTTTCTCACCACGGCGAACATCGCTCACCGAGACAACTGCGGAAACACATCTAATGGTGTCAACTTTTTGCCACTCTTATCCATATGATGTTAATACTGATAATGGTGCTTCTAGTTTTACTGTTCCGTAGCTAAGGTTGCTTAAAAGGGTGAGTGTTTCACTACTTTTCACATATTATAATTATGTATTAGTTCTGTTATTTTTTTTCTATTTTCTTACTATTATTTTTGGCTATGGCACGGCTTCCTGTTACCGGGCTCTATTGATGCTACACTACAATTAACTAAAAACAAAAAAATCATTTAGAAGTACATCTCTATAACAAATGTTCAATGTGCTTGCCGTTTTCTTATATGCACGTATTTAATCTCACCAGAAAGTTATCAAATGCTCTAGTTAGCATTTCCATTGGAATATTTTCGATAACATTCCGAATATTGTTTTAGATCAGAGATGTTTTCCTTAACATAACCCCACAGAAAAATACCATTATACCATTTTCATATCGGCTTTTATAGAAGGAATGACGTATTCATAAATGCCATAAAAAAACTTGGATTCATATAAAACTCAATGGTGAAAACCGCATCTTAATACTTTATGCCGTTCGGAAAATATAAGCTTGCAAAATCAGTCAAAATATAATGAGACAGCCTGTACTATAAGTAATCAAATATGCAACTAAACAATACTATAAAACTAATCTCAATATCTTGCTTATTTTGCTCAGAATTTTAAAAATGATTGCTGAATGAAACGTCAATTCATAAAATGTTTTTAAAAAGTTACTATAAAATTTTGACATTTACAAACGTCAAATGTCATAAAAATGCGATACTTACTTGTCACTCCTGTCAAAACTTCTTAATAAAATCTAGCAGCATTGCCAACATAACCCGGCAGAAACCACGTGGGGTATAATAGACCCCCATTGCTGTTATTTTAAGTGTAGTTAGGAGATGAAACAACTTAATTTCTATAAGGGGTTTTAGCAGCACCCCACGTGGTTACTTGTGTTAGAAACTCGCACGTAGTTTCTGCCGGGTTAAGGGTCGCAGCTTCACTATAAACGTGAAGCTGCGATGCTCGATAAGAGCGATGAGTAAAACGGGGTAATCGGTGAGCCTTGCACCTGTCCGTAACGGGTACTGATTGGCTGGTTTTGCCAACTCGCCGCTCTTATTGGGTATCGCAGCTCTACTATAAACGCACCCTAACAAGTTCAAAAACAAATAAAACACCAGAAAACATTCGGTTCATAAAATTAATTTATTTATTAAAAAGAAAACAATACTCGACGACTAGATCTGTTTATGGAAATGGACACATATTTTTCTTTATCATTCTTTTTTCATTATTTATCTCATTTTAATCGTTTCATCTTTATCTCTTTTTTTAATTAATTCATCTTTAATTTAAGATTCATTTGACTAGAACAATATCATTCTATACAGTACAGCGAAAAATTACGAGGTATACAGCCAATCTCATATTTTCATAGGTTTCTTCAACGCAGTGCATCTAAAATTCAAGTGTTTCATCCACTACACACTGTTTGTACAATATTCGATTCTTCTCTCGCACGCGATTATAAGTTAGATGGATAGCGAAGAAATTGTCACTAAAGGTTTAACTTGTTTTAAAAAATACTCATTTCCTCTCCAATACCCTTTAAGACATTGAAAACGTATATTTTGGACCTATTTACACACATTTCTGGACGCCTTCTTTTATTGGGAAACCCTGACTTTTGCTACACATCCTATGTTATATAAGTCCTTGTGCGAAATTTCTTCAACAATACACCAAATCATACTCCAATCTCTTCTTGCTTCCGTTGAGTATAAATATAAAATAAATAATTTTTTCACGTCACAATTCACGAAACGTTAGTGACTGGTGGTGGTCGGTGATGGCGTGTTGGAGAGGTGCTAGGTCAGTAGTGGGCGCTAGATGGCTCTCCTAGCCACGAATCTGGACTTGGAGGGAAATCGGGGTAACCCCTGGGACTGCTGTCGTTGCTGATGTCCGTGTCTGCCCCAGGAGGAAGACCGTGTGGGATTCCCATGCCGGGAGGATGACTTTGACCTAAATATAGAACAAAATGAGTAGATTAATACGAAATTTTGAAGAAAAATTAGAGAAATATGGTGATTTTCATATGCCTAGAATTCTGAAATGCTTTCTTCTAAGCTTTTACTTTCTAAGTCATTTCCCATTAGACAAACAATGGATACATCAATTCTTCAAATTCAAAAAATTATTTATTTTGTTGGTTACAACTACATCTGACAGTCTAGATTCAAACCTCAAATTACGTTTGACATTTATTGACAAGTTGACAATTCATTTGGTGTTTATTTTATAAATATAAATGTAAAAGCATGTTTACTAGAGATCACCAAACATTTATCATTGAAAGCTTATTCTATGCAACTATGTACTCATACATTTTGTCTTCTCTTGGTTTATGTCTAGTCCTTTGTAGCTTCTGTACTAATATTTTCTTGTTTTTCGCGATTAATGCTATATCGTCTGCATATGCTACTATTTGTATCGCTCTTAATCTTAATGTTCCGTCGATTGAACTTGCTCTAATCGTTCCGTCCAATGCTCATATCGATTCATCTGTATACATACGTCGCGTCGTGGGCCGCGCAATCGTTACCGTCAAATACGTCAAACATAATTTCAAGTTTAAATCTTGGTATTACAGAATTTACAGTAGCGCACGTTCCGTTACGTTTTACATCCATTTTTTAGACTATAACGTAACATAACCTGATTGTTAAAAACACGTTTGCGGGGCGTCGGAAGTAAACGTTATATTTGACACGTCATGTTGGGAAACGAAAACAACATGCATTGCCAAACGGCTACTACCTACTTCTTGTCGTACAGCATCGTCGACATTAACGAAAATATTATACGACTTTTGAAATTCGGGGTCAAATAATGTTACTTTCGTGAAATTTTATAACGAATTCTGCCTCGTTTGTTCTAACCCCACACTGTGCATGTAAAATGTGACAGATAAACGGCAGTCAGCTGAACAGAATTAGTTGTGCGCATGCGGAGTTATAAGAACTAAATTCTAATTAGGACCGTTATTTCTAGAAATAACGTAATTTAATTCCGTATACGGTATAAATTTTACCAAAATTTTACGTTATAGATCATAATGGGAATTTTTATTTAAGGAAAAATGGGTTAACGCAAGACATAACTGTCAGATGTAGTTGTAATCAGCAAAAAAATAAAAAAAAACATGGTCCTCTCGGTCTCGATTATGTTTTTTTATAATCACGTTGTAAGCATTTGTACATACATTGATGTAACAAACGCACTTTGTATATCTGCTGAAATGTATGAATGGTACGTTGACAAAGAAAAATGCAAAATACCGTAAATATGTTTAAAACAAAGTACATTATTGTACTGAAACAGTTCACTAAAACCCTTACCACAACACTTAATTCGTACTGGACGCACGTTTCGATAGCCAAGCGGTTATCATCAGCAGTAAAACTGAATTAACAAACTAAATGAAAAACTAACCTTATATAGCAAATAAATTATGCAATATGTAAATTTAAAATAAAATGTAAATGGTCAAGATAACGTGCGTTATTAAAATCCTTGTTTTTCAATGAAGCGGTTCATTACTAGAGTAACCAAAACTTGCGGACTCGCATAGGCGTCGGTATTACGGGTTAATATAAGAATACGAAAAATTCATAAATAAACTTACTTGCTAATTATTCAACAAATTAGAGGCATCAGGATGTGAACTACTGTAAACTTGCATCATTGCATATGTTTCCACAGTTACTTCTTTAAACCTTGTGCGTCGACAAGAAAAAATATTCTTATACATAGAAAACGATCTCTCCACATCACAAGGAAGTTACATTTGCATGTAAAAACTGTTTTTCAAAATCACTTAAAAGTTCACTATTCTTACACTGATTATAAACGGCCTCTAAAGTATTAAAATCGGGATTTTTCCTTAAAACATCTGCCAACTTTTGACTAGCGCATAATCCTGGCGTATCATTTAATGTGTGTAATTTATTTTTTACACTCTCCACTATGCCTAATGATTCCTGCAATGACAATTCAGTACATTGTAGTTTTCTGATGGCATCTAGTAATACTGTATAATTGGTACATATTGTTGTTAAATCTTTTAAAAGTTGAGGAATTTGAAATTCTCTTTGGCTTTCTCTAATTGCTTTGGATTCATTCCGATTAAATCGCATTATAACATTGAATTAGTTGAAAATGGATCAAATAGTAAGAAGCTGCTGTTAGCCAAGTACCCCATCGCGTTAAAATTGGTTCAGGAGGTTCTGGAATACCTAGACAAAATTTACGAAATTCTTTTAAACGTTTAGGGGATTTACGAAACACTGCTTTAGTACTTCCAATCATCCGATCAACGTTTCCGTAATGTTGTCGAACAACTTCACCAACTAAATGCAAAGCATGCAGCACGCAGGTTATATGTATTAAGTTAGGAAATATATGTTTTAAGGATCGCCCAACACTTAACATCGTTCCTGCACTATCTGTCACAATCATCACAACTTGATCTTGGGCAATTTTAAATTTTTTCAAAGCGTTCATTATCACTTTTTGAATATTTTCCGCGGTACATTGTTGAACACGTTTGCAAGCTAACAAATATCGAGATGCTGTGTTCTCGCTAGATAAAACGCGAGCTATTACATTCACAATACTGTTTTTCTTTATATCGGTCGTCTCATCCACGGTAATCCATATTTTTTTGGAACACAAATCACATTTACACACATTTTTTTGCATCTCTTTCATTCGCGGCAAATGATTCTGTAATTGTGTTTGTGAGGATAATGGGTACTTTGGAACGTATTGTCGCCAAAACGTTTGAAAAGCTGCTTTTCTCACCAACGACAACGGAAGATTACAAGAGGTAAACATAATTAATAAATGTACGAGGAATAGTGTATAAGGTATTTCAGTTCTTGCATTTCTCATATGCTTAATACCATTGACATGCCTCTGGCAATCAGTTCTGTCCAATGCAGCCAAACGAACATTGCATATTAAGCAAAAAACTGCACTACCGTCATATTTTAAATGGGGAAAAAGTGACACATACTTATGTACATTAGTAGCAAATCTATTACGAGGCATTGTTTTCTTATGTATGTAAATATTAGTTCTATATGAAACGATACACTAATTATGTACTTGGTATAATACTATAACACACAAAAAACACCAGCTATATTTTCAAAAGCGACACGTAAGTACATAACCATGACCGTTCGACTAATCTCTGCAACGGCTCAACCGGTACTAAAACGAAATCTCTCTCAGCGCGGTTTAACATGATTTATATTCAAGGTCGACACTACGTGCCTGCTTCTCTACCGGTTTAGTTTATTTATGAATTTTTCGTATTCTTATATTAACCCGTAATGCCGACGCCTATGCGAGTCCGCAAGTTTAGGTTACTCTATTCATTACACATGATTATAGTTACAGCTGTAATTAACTAAACATGATGTAACAAAGGACAAAGACTGTAATTTAGTGGTCCTAAATCTGAATGCATTAAGTGATTTTTGTTTTTGTAAATTTCCATGCCTTCCATATATTGTAGTAAGGGTTTTGGTGAACTGTTTCAGTGTTCCAGTGCCACAGATTACACTATTGTAGTTCTCATTCTGTAACTCTCTTGAGAATTATTCAGGGTGTGCAGCCTAACTCAGTTATACGAATTTGAACTTTAAAAATAACACTGTGCTAATTGCAAAATGCAACAAGCCGGACACCCAGGAAGTAAACCTAATTCGAGTACGCTGAATCCAATGGTGTCAACCGTTTTTAAAAGTTAGCTGGCGTTTTCGAGCAATTTCAATTTAAAAATGTTAGGCCCAAAGAACCTTCTGGAACATTCTGGAAAATCTGATCAATGGCCAAAGAGCTTTCTGGAACCTTCGAGAACCTTCCATGGACCGTTACATGGACCATTCCTGAACCTTCTCGAAACCTCCACTCCCGCTACTGCCACTTGGTCAAATGGGTATATAAGCGGCGCTGTTAACCGCTGAGAGCTCCCTTCGCCGACACATCAGAGAAGAGAAACGGCAGCGAAAACATACGAAAGAACAAGAGACTGCAGCCATCCCCTGGTGCGCGGCCGCCTCCCTTGAGGACCACGATTCGGTGCATTGAGGACCACCTCCGGATACGAGAGAATGAAGAGTAGAAAAGGGTGGGGAACGACTAGGCATCGAAGCTGACCAAAAACGCACATAGACAAACCACATAGAGGATATAAAAGACCAAATTTCCAAAATTACCAGTAGCTAGAATGTAACTACTCACCAGAGATTAAAGGGATCAAAGACACTGTCTACCCTGGCAAAAGACGGAAAATATTATAGGCTGAGAGCTCAGTCTGCTTTCAGAAGTCAAAGTGTTAACATTTAAATATTAAAACAAATAACCCAAACCGAAGTGAACAGTGAAAATTTCGAGATTGTGTATTGGCTTGTAAAATCAATTAATTTGAAATATCAAAATTGGATAAATGTTTTCTTTTGTTACGTGTGTGGAAAATTTGTAATTAAGACCACTCGGCGTAAAATAAGTGCTGATACCGTTGATTTGTATCAACAATATTTCTCATAAAATGTTTTTACTGTTGTGTATTGGGCGCCGTCTATTGTTTGTACAACCGGGGCCGCTATGCCATTTGGTGTTCCGATGATTTGAGTAGATCCAAGAGAACATGATCCAGCAATTTCCATCGATTTAAATTCAATAAATGGTCATAAAATGATAAAAATTACGTTCTTTTGGGGTCTAAAATTTTTAAATTGAAATAGCTCAAAAACGCGAGCTAACTTTTAAAAACGGTTAGCATCGTTGGATTCGGCATACTCGAATTAGGTTCACCCCCCGGGTGCCCAGCTTGTTGCAAAAAAAGTCTCCAATTCGAGCACAGATACAGTGTAATTATACACGGTGATCCTAATCTCATGTCATCAAAAATCTCTATAAGTCAATTATGCTAAATAGAACACCAACATTGGCAAAATAATTAGTATTCCCTATACTTATTCAAAATAGTTTAGAAGTTATTTGATTTTTTTCTATGTTTTATACATGTTTTGTTAGCTCTTAAACGCAAATTATGTTCCACACCCTGGGTATGACTACATTGACTTGAGAAGCTTCTTAAACCATCCTTTTTATCCATTATCTCTTACTGATTTTAAACACCTTATTGATCTATAGTTTATAGTACAGAAGAAACCCACTTGGCATTTCTGAAATTTCGCTGATTTACGTTGGTAGTTCTGGCAATAAGCGGAATACTCGTATGCAATACGCTGTCGGATCTACCAACTTAAATCATCCACGAAATTTTAAAGGTACGAAGTGGGAATTAGCAATATTGAAATAGAGAAGCAATCAAAATTTTCTGAATACTGAGACATAATGAGATTAACAACTTAATAACTTCTTAACAAGCAGCAGTTATGAAGCAATAAAGTCTTTAACTGTCAATGGTGACTCGAGCAACTCACAAATGTTGAATAATTGGTAGAAAATTTGAATTGTCTTACGGTTATGAGAAATAATTCTTGAATATATCCAGAAACATTTGTTGGCTAACAAAAAGAAAGAATATACCAGACTTTTAGATTGCAAAATACATGAGAATTTAGAATAAGAAAAATCCTCTAACACAAGAAATATTTTTGAAAATACTCAAAAAGAATGCAATGAAGGAATTGATTGGCGAAAAGGTAATATCTTGATTTTAAAGACCAAGAAATGAGTTTATCTCTCAGATTAAGCGGGTGATTTTGAATAACAACACACACTGTTCATTAGAAAAAGAATAAAATCTCCGAATTTGTTCAAACGAATATAGACGAAACATTAAACAATGAAAATAAGCAATGGCTCTCATTTTAAGAGAAGAAAATTGATCTCGTTTGCATTTTCAAATTATCAGTATATTGTTGTCAACTTACCTATAGAAGTATATACAGATAATTGGTCAGCATAAGAGAACGGTTCATGTCCATGTGGAGGCGTATGACCCGGTAGAAAAGACGGCGAGGTACCACCATGCAAAAACGATGGACCACGCCCAGCTCCACTGTGAGGCGACGATCCATCTTGGTCCATCCCCATGTTCACCACAGTTCCATAGCTATCATCGCTCAAATCTGCACAAACCAAAAAGAATAAGTGCAATATTCAATATTAGACCCAATTTATTCGTTCTTGAGGAAAACTCACCATGGTGGCTAAAACTATCTAAATCGACTTTCATATCATCCTTATCGAGAAGCTTATCATGTCTTGGGGAGGAACCGCCTTTCATTGACCGGAAATATTGACTCCATCTCGTTCTTCCAGCGTCTTTCTTCAACCGTTTCTCTTTAGCTCGTCTAGAAATCAATGCATCAATAAATAAGGAGAAGAAACGACCAGAATTGATGATTTTTTTTTGAAAATAAATCGAAATATGTAAAGAATTTACCTATTTTGGAACCATACTTGAACCACCCTCATATCCAATCCCGTATCTTGACTAAGTTGTTCCCTAACGTGTCTAGCAGGTTTCGGACTGTTATTATACGCCGTTTTCAGGGTTTCGAGTTGTTTCGCTGTTATTGTCGTCCTCGGCCTTTTGTTCGGTTGATCCCCGTCTAGACATTCGGCAGCTAAACACCACCCCAACAATAAAAAAAAATCATCCAAATTAAAGCAATGATATCATATCAAGAGTATATTCTACCTTTACTTTTAGCGGCTTCGTAATCTGGTTTGCACACCAACTTCCTATCTTCCATGAGGTAGAATTCGTCCCCGGTGTTGAGCTGCCTGGCGCACATGACGCACGCGAAGCACTGCAGATGATAGACGTTGTCTTGGGCACGACGGACCACCTGCGTTGGCGGGATTCCCAATTCGCATCCGGCACATTTTGTGCCGAATCGTCTGCACCCACAGCGCCACATACACATATCGTCATTGTTACACCTTCACTACACCACAATTCGGTATGTTTATGAATATGGTAGATAGATTAACAGAAAAGTGAGATTGAGTTTTGAATTTTCTAAAGGAACAAATGAAATCTTCATAAACTTATCGAATTGGTTTTATTTTTCTTACATAAATACTACAAGGGGGTATATATTGAATGACTTAGATCAATTTGCTTCATCAATACAGAAAATAAAAAAATTGCACCAAAACCTAACATGTAGTCATAGAGTTTGCGTAGAACCTGTTTTACACGCCGCGATTTATTGGCCAATTAATTAAACAAGTTTTTTATCAAGAAATCGGTAGAAATATGACGTTTTAAATTCTACAATAAATTGGACAAGTTTTTAACGACCGTGAATATTCGTTTAGTTTCGTTAATAGTTGAAGGGGGGAATTATTAAATAGGAAATTTTCATCTGCATATAAAAATAGATTAGCAATCTGCTTTTGTTCAATATTTTGGTAGTTTTGTTATAGGCACAGCTACAGGTTTAGTTACTTCAGTTTCGGTTAGTTAATTCAAATTATCGATTACATTAATCTCCGCAAATTTTCGAAATTTAACTTCACTTTACTTTTAAAACACTAAAACAAATTCGTTGGTGTTTTGGCTTTGTAATAAAACAGCAAAATTAGTGAGAAATCGTCGGAAAATCGTAGCAAAAATAGAGCACGCTCTATTCAATTCAATTAATCGTATGATAAATTGTTCAAGAAATCGAAAATCAACTTGTTCAATTTCAAGGATTTTGGTTTTACACAAATGGAAATTTTTAAATGTCGCGAATAATTTAAGTTGGTAGTCTCAGAACATATTCGCTGCTTTCTTCGCGTATGATGCGAATGATTTTTGTTACAACAAATTTTAAAAATGTCTAAAGGTATAGTGTAATGATTGTAGTATAATTTATAACTTTTGACAGAATAAAGATATTTATTTTTTGTTAAAAACATTTATAATAAATTTTTTTTTGAAAGTCACTCATGCTTACTTTTACGGAGTTTAGCACACCAAAATGTTAATGGGTAAGTGAGCCACCATAGCATTATTTGTGTTCTTTTCTGCAAGTACCCTTACCAACTTTTGTGGTTTAGTGACAAAACACTGTTCTAAATATATGAAGGATCTTGTCAAGAGAAGTTTGAAATGAATACTGATCCAGGGCGTTACCACCGATATAGAAGGCCTCTTCGATGACGTCATGCTGTTTAAGCGATGTATCGCCATTAAAGCGTGCCAAACGGTTGCACCCGCAGAGACGCCTGTATGGGGTGTGTATGTACTTAAGTAGATGCAGAGTTCAATAATGCGGTAGACATTGAGGAGTTCAGCCGTTCGGTTATTTATCGGATTCTCATTGTGTGTTTTCGAAAACATGGGACGCAAGCCTGGTGTACCTCTTGCATCGCATGTGAAGAAATATATTTGGCATTTCCCTGGTTTTAAATTTACAGGTTCGCACATTCTTCGCCAATTTTACGGTATAAGGTTGCTAGGTCGCATGACATTTGAATGTAGAAGTCATATTAAAAGTAAACGTCATGTATTGAATTTAAGAAACAATATTCCGTACTGGCAATTTTTGTATGATTTTATTTTCATGTTTAGCATCCTACAACACCTAGTAGATAATGAAAACTTTCGTCTTTTTTGGGATAAATATATTCCATCATGGAAGCAACCAACAAAAAGACAATTGCGGTACAATTTACCACATATGCAAAGTACAGTAAGAGACTGTATAAAAGACGAGTTGAGAAATTAAAAAATCTGGCTCACTGTGGACGAAACTACTGATGCTCAGAAACACAGCGTGATTCATTTTGTGGCGCGTCCTTTAAAACGTAATGGTTCAGCAGCTTCCTTGTTGTTAGCCAGTAAAAGGATTGAAAGAACTGATGCCGAAACCGTTGTAAACATAATAAAAAATATGTTAAGAGAATTTTGTATCGTAGAGGGCCAAATCACCATGTCAGTTTCTGACGGAGCCGCAACAATGCTGAAAGCTGGTAGGATGCTTTCCGACTCTTCTTCACATAACATGCCTCATACACGCATGCCATCTCGTAGCAGAAACAATTCGAAGCAAGTATCCTAGGGTGAATGATTTAATATCATCTACCAAAAAAGTGTTTGTGAAATCTCCCAAACATATCCGCAGCAATTGTATCCGCAAATTCCGCTACCACCTCAGCCTGTATTGACGCGATGGGGAACATGGATCGAGGCAGTATCTTACTATCGCAAATATTATTCCCAAGTGAAAGATGTCATTTTCAAACTTAATTCTTCTAATTATCAAGCGGTTCGCGAGAGTCAGCAACTTTTTTCCGATTCGGACGTTCAAAAAGAAATAGATAACATATCCATAAACTATTCTGTAGTGACTCAAACTATTTCGCAGTTAGAAAAAAATCACTTATCCATACAAAACTCGTTAAATAACATCAACAATTTAGCAGCCACTCTAGAAAACTTGACGGATCCTATAGGACTAGATGTCGCGCAAAAATGTCGTGCAGTTTTAAATAAAAATCCCGATTTAAAAAAGGTTCGATCTATATCTGGAATTCAAGACTGCACAAGAGATACAGGAGTATTTGAATTTCGCAAATCTTACTTCATTAGATGCTGAACGATCATTTGCAAAGTATACGAGAACGTTTTCAGACCGTCGTCGAGGCCTGACCGAATCGACAATGCTTATGTTGCAGTACTACGCGGCGTACCATAGCAGTCACACATTACCGCAGTGGTCATCGATACATCAATAAAAGGTAACAATCTACTATTTTTTTATTAATACTGTGTTTACTTTTGCGCGGTACGTCCCGGACGGTTCCACTAGTTTCTCGAACATTATAAATAGTTCACGCACACCGATCAATCCATAATAACCAAACGTCCACTCGGTCCACTCGATTCCTTGTATGTATGTATGTACATAGTAAACACAGCTCCTTTCACAGCGCGTCTGTGGGTGCAACCGTTTGTCACGCTTTAATCGCCATGCACGATATTAGCCTAAGCGGTAAAAGAATCGTTTTTTTGCTTCTTTTTTAAGTTTTGAAGGGTTTCCGGTTTAAAGAGGATGCCAGTCGTCAACTGAGCCCTTCTTCGCATCCCATTCGATTTTATTTTGGAAAAACGAACTTTCAAAGCAAAAACCAAACGCGCAACCGAGTACCGTTTTCATGAAAGATGTATTTGTGATTGATATTTAATCGACTAATTATTATTATTTGTAATTGTACATGTATTTGGACGAAACTAAGGTTGAAATTTTAAGTAAGAAAAATATCTGCTAAAATAGAACCAAGTACCCATTCGAAAAGAATGATATAACAAATTGTATCAAAATTGTGCTCAATTCTTATTAACAGAAAAGTTCCTCTTTTACAAACTTACTAATAACACTATTTAATTTATAAAGTAGCAGAAGTGCATAAACATGATAAAGCAAATTAATCCGAAATGTCAAACGATTAATTTAGAATATTGTAACTCGCAAAAAAAGATCGTAAATAATTTGTTTTATTTCAATTTTTATTTAGATCACTTAAAAAAATTTGACTGGAATGAAATAGATGCGCCATCTGTCACACAAGTAACGTAATCAACTGAAGTGAAGGTATTAAATATCGTGTCGGTAAAACAGAATAGCGCTAGCACAACAAGAAAGATAACTGTCAAATATGTAAATGAAAATTGAGAAAATTGGAATAATTTTAAACATAATAATCTAAAATGTAATTATATAAACTAATATAGCAATTACAACAATGTAAACATTTGGATTATAAGAAAAATGAGATCTAAAATAATCGAGAACCAACACGCGCACTAAACAGTTACTCTTTTAACAGATGGCGCTGGATTTGTGTTTCTCAATTTATAGCAAATGGAAATGGATATGTCAAATTTTCAAACTATACTCTGTATTTTAATTAGGAGTGTTTTTAAAATCGGGTACTAAAAATTTGGCTCGTAATTGAGTATTTTCCATACACAATTACGAAGTAAAAATTGAGTCGTATTCATTCAGTAATATATAAAAAAGAGGTAAGCGAAACCGAAATAAACGCGAAATGTTTAAACAGAATTACAAATTTATTACAACCTTAAAGGAGCTGTTAATTCCTAACAAAACCACAGACATGAATAAAACACGCGTGAAATGTGAACATATACAAAAAAACCCATAACACAATTTTTCACTTCACAATATAACAATGCGCATGCGATTGATGGATCACTGGACGATAATCTTCAAACCGGAGCAACTATTAGCAAACGGTTAGAAATTTTTATATAGCTTTACATTTGGCGTATTAGAGTCAAATTTCTTCCTTAATATTAATTGACCCTGTGTAAATGTGGCTTTCTACATTACTCCTCCTAATTAAAAAACAGAGTACACTAAATCTGGATAGATATGGTACTTACTTGAAAAAATCATCTTTGCAGAAGAGCTGCCCGTTCCTAGCGAAACATTTGTCAGTCAACTGTACCCTGCAATCGTTACATTGAAGGCATTTGGCGTGCCACGTTCTGTCGGCTACTTTCAAGATAAATCGATCCAGTATCATTTCATGGCAACCGCCGCATTTTGGAATGGTAGCTGTAAAGATTTCAAGAATTACTTGTCTGTTTTGTTTCGTTTTTTTTTTATATTTTAGAATCTATTGACCTGATCTTTTTGAAAACAGTTGCTTTCGTTGTTTCTAGTTCAATAATATGTTTTTCTTATTTAAAGTAGAAAGTAGTGTATAGAATTGCTTTATCAATAACCTGGACAAATATGCGGTAACAGCCAGAGGCGAGGCGAGCGCATAAAAGTTTAGACATAAAATAGAAGGTAAGAAATAAATTATAAAACGTGCTGAAACTCTTACCGTTTTAAAAGTCTTCCGTGAAATCACAAACTGGATAACATCTGTTAAATATTTGAATCATTAGATGTGTTTCCACAGCTGTTCCAGTCAAGTGAGTACGACGTGCGGAATAAATGTTTTTTAATGCCGAAAACGACCGTTCGACATCTAGCGATGTTATATTTGCATATTTAAAATAATCTTTGAAACAACTTAATGCATCTTCACACGCACCTTCACAAATTTGTCTTAATATAAGAAAATCGGAGTCTTTCTCTAAAACACTTTCAAATTTTCGTATTACACACCAATTTGTTTCGCCTTCTACAGCGCATAATTGTGCGTGATCGTTCACAATTTGAACAGAATCCACTAGCGACATCGAAACCTTTTGTAATTTTTCTATTCCCTCCGCTAGTCCGAAGTAATTGTTGTGAATAGTTTGTAAATCTCTTTTAACCTGACTATCTTGAAATATTTCCTTGCTTTTCTGGATTGCTGCAGCTACTGTCGGATTGAATTTTAAAACTACCTTCTTTACTTGATCAAAATATTTGTTGTAGTAAAACGCAGCCTGCAACAATGTTCCCCAACCTGTAACAATCAGCTGTGGTGGTTCAGGTAAATCAGGACACAGTTTGTGAAGTAGTCGGGTACGTTTCGGGGACTTTAGAAACACTACCTTTGTACTAGCAATCAATGCATTTACTAGTGGAAAAGATGTAGGAATCGTTTGTGCCGCAAGATTTAGAGTATGGATTTTACACGTTACATGTAAGAAGTTACCACTGTGTTCTTTAAGAGATCGGCCCAAAAAATGCATGTTTGCGGCACCATCATTCATAAACATTAAAAGTTGCTTAGTTGAAACTTCAAATTTGTTCAATGAGTTCAACACCACCTTTAAAATCTCATCGGCAGTACAATTTATAACTCTTTTGGAAGCAAGTAAGAAGGAGTATGACGGTCGATGTGGTTCCATTGTACGTACCATTACATTAACCACAGAATGTTTTTGACGATCAGTTGTTCCGTCCACACACAACCACAGTTTTTTATCTTTCAATTCCGTTTTCATTCTTTTTTCTATATGTTCACTAACAAATGACACTACATTTCGTATCGATGTCCGACTAGGTAATTTACAGTCCGCATATTTATTTCAGAAGAAGACAAATGCTTCTTTGTGTAGTAAACGAAACGATAGATTACATAAAATAAGAGTAACACATAAATCAAATGTAAATTTTTCTTGGTCTCGTATACCACTTTTTGCAGAAGAATGCTCTTTGCTTTCGATGTGACGTTGACAATGGCTTCTCGACCAATACATTGAAAGGATTTTACAAACTAGACATTGAATTTTAGCGCCATCAAAAATTAAGTCCGGCATGTCCACTATAAAGTTTTTAATTGTGTCTGCCATTGGTCGTTTTCGCGGCGTACCTAACTGCGACATTTTTAAAGCAAACAAGCGTACAATTACGAAATAAGTTACGACAGCCTACATATACACAGAACTACTCGCATACAGCATCGATTTAGTACTGACGCTGTGAACGCGTGAAATAAATAATCGCCGACTCCGCACCACATATCTACTACACTGACTGTTACCGCTGTTTGCCCAGACTAATGATCAATGTTGTGTAAAGAATATAGAATGAATAAATAAAAAAAAAGTTTAAAAGTATAACAAGTTTTCTTTATTAGAACTTATCATTATCAACATATCTCGCTATCTATCCCTAGTTTCACCCTATCTTACATTCTTTAACCGTGTCATCATTTTCGTACAACTCAGGTACAACTTGTATCCTTTATGGCATCTTAAACAGCCGCCATGTGTCGGCACTCGTCTACCTTACCTAATTTGGAAATCAATACGAAATCAAGTAAGCGCAATTTACTAAATTACGCCCGATAATGATTAATAATTTTCCCCGATGCTTATCGTAAGAAGCACCTACAGGTATCATCTGTAATTTAAAGTATAACATCGATAATTACCTGTTGACGAATGCTTAATCTGCCGTGTCAATCTGACAGCTCCGATTCATAGTTTAATATACCAATTAATATTAGGTACCTAGCTTGTTGGTATTATTTACGAAATTGACGGATTCAAAAAGGAATGTCGGAATGGCGGGCGCTTTTTTCTGATTATCGAAGATCGAAAGTAAATATTGATTTGACGGTTTTGCGAAGGGTTTCGGTTATGAGAGAACAAAAAAGAGCTATACGCTTAGGAAAAAAGTAATTGTCTTAATGGTTTTAGTTTAATTTTATTGGTTGTGCAATTCAAGAAAGTTTATTTATTAATTGCCAGGACAAATTTTTTAAAATTAGAAATAAGCTTGGAAATAATTTTAATGATATTCGTAAGTAGGATGTACTAACTCAAACTGTAATATTACTAAATGGTAACTGGGATGTGTGTATTATATCACTAGAACTAGAAATAATAACCAATCTAAATATATATTTGTAGTGGGATACTTGGCCGAAGTGCGTTACACCTAAATTCATTCATTTATACACCGGGTGAGCCAAAAAAATTGTCGCCTGTTTGAATTTCCCGCGTAACGTTTTGACAACAGAATTTGGCATTATGACATGAAATTATAAAAATTACAAATTCATTGGCGTACAAAGAAAATTATATTGTAGGAAGAATGAAATTACAAAAATATGTTGAATTTAAGAAAAAGGAGTTTAATGTTTTATTAATTTATTAAAGTATGTTTAATATATTAATGAGCTTGCAATTTATAAAAAATATGTTTGAGAAATAAATACATCATAAAATATATAATTTATGGGAAACAATAAAATGTTATACTACAATATTCTCAGTACATAATACACAAGACGATATTCATTCGATAAAATCAATGAATGGTGTGTTTGATTGACGAATACAATCATTTCAAAGCAACGGTCGTTATTTATTTTCTTAATTTAAAAACGTAGTTTTGTCAACGCACAAAAACGGGGATGATTTATATGCAGCTTACTCATACGTTAGTCAGTTACATTAAATCAGTATATTGAAATGATTTATTCAATTAAGACATACCTAGGTGAAATGGCATCATCAACTAACTTAAAAAGAAGTAGCATTTCCATAGAACGTATAGTAAATTCGCTATAATAACAAGACTAGATAACGGAGAAACAAACGCTAAATTATCCTCTGACTTGTTTCACATTCAACAATTTCAACAATATGGAAAAATAGAGAAAAAATAACAACATTCAATAGCAATAAATTGAAATCAAAAAAATTTAGAAATTCAGAGCATCATGATTTGGATAAAACTTTATTAGAATGGTTTAAAGTACAAAGAAGTAGAAGTGTATCATTAACTGGACCCATTCTCCGAGAAAATGCTAATGATTTTGCGATGCTGTTGGGAAAAAATAATGTCGAATATTCCGAAGGTTGGATCAATCGATTTCGCTCTCGTCACAATATCGTTTTCGAAAAGGTATCGGGAGAAGCAGCAAATGTACCTCATGGAGTTTCTGAATTATGATTGCAAAATGTTTTCCCTCATATTAGAAAAAATTATACAGATAATGAAATTTTTAATGCGGACGAAACAAAATGACATGATAAAATGTCGAAAGAGAGGATAACTATATTAGTAGTTGCAAATATGACGTAGGTAGCGAAAAAAGCAGATTACTCGTAATTGGTAGAGCAAAAGATTCCAGGTGTTTAAAAAACGTTAAAAGTTTACCAGTTATTTATGAACACAACAGAAGAGCGTGGATGACAACAGAAATATTTACGAAGTTTCTTTGTGATTGGAACAAAGATTTGAAAAAATCTGGTAAGAAGATATTACTTGTGGATAATTGTCTCGCTCATCCAAATGTTGAAAATCTAAGTGCTATCAAGTTATGTTTTTTACCTCCAAATTGCACTGCAGTAGCGAGCTCAAGAGATGCTACCACCTAGCGATGTGTCTAGGAATTAACTAATGCGTCACTGTAGCATTTGAGTGTGGCAGCCATTTTCTGACGTACTGTCAAGTCGCCTGACAGACGATTTTAATTTCAGTGTATGGACAAAAGTTTTTTAGTGGTTCCTGTTGGCAGCCATATTTCCCAATAAGTGGTATTTTATGATTTGTCACTTCTATTTGATAAGCATCTAGTGTAGTAACAAGTAATTTTCATTCCCATGCGTTTGCTCTGTTTACAAACAAAAAATTACAGGTTACATTTTAATACGCGGTGAGTCCTAATTTGGGGTAGTGGCTGGTTCCCAATTTTGTACATTTTACCCCGTTTTATTCTATTATAGATGGCATCCAGAAAGCAATAGGACCCTGAGAGAATGAAAGCTGCTGTCACTTTTAATGTGCTCCAAACAAGTTTGGAGTGTTATGTGAAAATAGCCATGAACGAAGAAGGACCTACACCTAGGTCTATTAAGAAAGTAAAATGAAAAATAGTAAACTCATACATGTATTAAAATCTTGTAACTTGGTAAATTAATAATAAAAGTGCGTTTTACAGCAATCTGTTTATTTTTACTTATTTTACATAATATTTTGTTTATTTGAGACACTACTCCAAATTAGGCTTACCTGTTCCTAAATTGGGATGTATGTCACTTTTTGATTTTTTATTTATACTTGTATTAATTTTTTGAATTTTTAAGAGAATGTTACGATAAGGATTCACTTTAGATATACGTTGGTTTTATAGCCCAAGAAAATATAAAATAAAAAAGTGATGGGCATACAAAAAAAAATCACCCCAAATTAGGCCGACCTATTCTATTGCAGCCGATAGGCCAGGGGATAATTAAACCAATAAAAACGCATTATCGAAAAATGCGAATTATTGAGAAACGAAAATGTGGTATTATGCTCTTGGATGCTGTCCTTATGATATCTGCAGCTTGGGAAAAGGTGTCAGATAAAACAATTGCAAATTGTTTTCGACATGCTGGATTTATACAAAGCCAAGAAGATAGTCTGATGGAAAAAGAAGATGACTTCGATGAAGAAGACTCAGTTCCGTTAGCTCAGCTGATTTTTGTTGACAGTTGGAGGTAACATGGGTGAAACATGGGGTAACTTAGGTGAAGCAGATATTATGAAGAACCTATTTTTCATGATGAAATTGAAGAAAACGAAATAAGTAGCGATGAAGACAGTGTTAATATTCAAATGCCATCCATTGTGGAAGTTCTTGAAGCTGTGTCAACTTTAAAGAAATTCATTCATTACAAACTTTCTAACATAAATGATAAAAAAATATTAGAAAGCATTTCGATTCTCGAAAACAAAATTACGCACGTTTATTATGACGATAAATGCAACAGAACGGATTTCTTTACAATAAATTAATGTCAAAATTTATAATTTTAAAACTTGTTGTAATGCATGAGCGTTCTATTGTTTTATACATGTTATGTTGACTTATTTCATATTTTTGTATCACCACCGTTTATTACGACCATCGTGTATAACGTCGTTATTTGCCCGGTCCCGTCGTCGACGTTATAACCGGATTTCATTGTACTTCTTTTAGACGGAAAGAGAAACGATAAGAAAATATTTGTTTTGATTTAAAACAGTTATTTTATTGTGGATAATTGAAACAATAGTTGGCTTGAATTAAGGCGGACAGCTTTAATACAAGTAAATGTTTCTCTGCGTGTAATTTTATAGCAACTGTCATCTGTACGGCTGCAAGTATTGCCAGCTTGAGAACATTGCCAACTTATATATACAGTAAAACCTGTGTTAACGGCCACCTGTCTAAAGCGGCCACCTGAGGTAACGGACAGTTTCAAAGTTCCCCGAATCGACTATAACGAAATTCCCATATACGAAAACCCGTTTACGGCCACCCTTATAAAACGACCTCGGAAAAACAAACCCAAATTTTTACGGCCTATCTTCATAGAAATTTACCTGTCGATATCGGCCGGACTATTTATGATGTATCTTTATTGATGGAAGTATGTACCCAATATTATTTCGTACTTGTGCGATGAATGCGATCTCAGTCCTGAACACGCCTCGACAGCAAATTGCCGGCGCAATACGTGCACGTTTATGTTTGATCAAACAGAGATCGCCTTCATTTCTACAAGTTTACATATAATGTGGTCTTTCAGTTACTTGCGGTTAGTTTAAAATTATCTCCGTATTCGAAAGGTTCTTTCAGTTACTCGATTAGTTTAAAGTTGTCTCCGTATTCGAAAGCTTCTTAATTAAGTATGTCGCTAAAAAGAAAGCTTTTGTCGCTAAAAGACAAAATAAATATAATCGCGGAAAGTGAAAAGTGTGCGTTAAGTTGGCCGAAAAATATGGGGTTGGAAAAACACAAATTAACGATATTACGAAAAATAAAGGTGAATTAAAAAAGATGGCTGAGGAAGGTGTTAACTTGGAGCAAAAACGAAAATTTCCGCAGTCGGAAGGATTGGCAGTGGATCAAGCCGTCTACAATTGGTTTTGCAAAGCCAGAAATAAAGCAATTCTAATATCTGGGCCGCTACTTAAACAAAAAGCACTGGAGACAGCAAGCAGTTTAAAGATGGAAAATTTCGCAGCATCTAATGGATGGTTGGAACACAGTATAACTTAAATAATTATAAACCAAATTACCGTTGATTTTAAGAAATTATTGTTCTCGAGATGTCTTTAGTGCCGACGAAACAAGTCTTTATTACCGCGCCATAAGATAAGACATTTGCATTAAAAAGTGAGAATTGTGCAGGAAAGAAGACAGCAAAACAACGTTTGACTATTTTACTGTGTGCAAATATGGAAGGTGAGAAAGAGGATCCATTAATAATTAGAAAAAGTAAAAATCCTCGCCGTTCTAAGGGTAACCATGTTGACAAATTACCCTTAGAATGGGTTTCTAACATAAAGGCATGGATGACAACGGAAATTATGACAAGATGGCTGCATAAATTTGACAATAAAATGAAAAAACAAAATAGAAAAGTGCTTCTTTTCTTGGATAACGCCACGTCACATTCTAAAGTTCCATTAAAAAATGTTAAACTAGTCTTCCTGCCGCCAAACACCACTTCGCATTGTCAGCCTTTGGATCAAGGAATAATTCAGAATTTCAAATTGATTTACGGAAATTTTGTGATTAAAAGGCTTCTAACGTTTATTGACAGTGAATGTGATTTTGAAAATTCTGAAAAAAACATAAATTTAACCAATGCACTTATATGGATTACAGCTGCTTGGAAAAAGGTATCTCCTGCTACAGTTAAGAAATGTTTTTCCAAGGCCGGATTCTCTGATGTTATCCAAGAATCTACAATGTTTGATGAAGAAGACGAAATACCCCTTGCCCAACTCTTTCCTACAGTTCGTAACGAAATTGTGGATTTAGATGAATATGCTTCAGTTGATAGTCATGTGCCTACAGAGAGCTCTAACTTCAATATTACAGAAATTGTTGAAGAATTGTGCAATAATGATGAAGAACATAACTCTGATAATAGTGATGTGGACGAATGTGAAACTCCAAAATCTACTTTATCTAGTATGAGCGAAGTGTATGCAAAATTAAGAGACATACAGAATTATTCATTGTGCAATAACAATGGTGACATTTTTATGGATGTTTCTCGAATTTTACTTACATGTGAAGCTGTGGTTTTTAAATCGAAGCTAAAAAATTTAAAGCAAACAAAGATTGAACCATACTTTAAAAGAGCTTAACAAATTATGTTTTTTCGTATGAATAATAATATGTATAAATAATGAACATATGTATTATCTATTATATATATATATACTCTTTCTTTTTTTGGTGGCCGTTATTGACAGGTTTCACTGTGTATAGATAAAAAAGGTAAATAATAATAGGTAAAAAAGGTAAATATGGTTAAAAAAGGTAAATAATAAGAGGTAAATACGGTACAAAATAATTCATCTATAAGTATGTGTAGTATAAAATATCTGAAAGATAATAGCAGTTGTATTTTTTCGAAAGCTGTTTTGAATTAAATCATCAAAGATGATTATGAAAAGGCAGTTAGTAATTCGGAAACAGGGCTCTTCAAAAAAATTAGAATTATTAGGTTTTAAAAAGTAAAATAGAAGTCTTCGACTGTAAAACGAATATTTGTTATTGAATTTTGTGTAATAAATATGAAATTCATGTTACTTTAACACTAATTTCCCATAAGTTCACAAAAACATTACTGCTAAACAATCAAAGAGAATCAAATTAATGCAAAAACCAACTTTTAAGTTATACATACTCAGTAACAATTTAGGAAAACTATCCAACGAAATAGGAGGTACCCTGAACATTTCAATATTCAAACCGATATTATCCTTCATATCCTGATCTTCACACTGACCTATCATAGTTATTTCAATTACTAGTTATATCACAGCAAAAAAAGCTAGCTTAACACGTCACTTAAACCTACACGAATATCGTTCAGCACGTAACTAAAGTTGAAAGGAGCGAAATGCAAACACAGTAGCTTCCCTATATTGTATAGAATGAAAAAATACGAAGAATTTCAGAGCAAAATCATGCTAACGGCAAAAACGAATAAGGTTCACTATATTCTGTATTTGGAAAAATGGGTACGGCAAGCTAAACAATGCAATAGAAGGAGAGGCACCCTTATTTTTCCTACCAGGCCGCGAAGAGTCTCGCTATTGGTGGACGTATTCGGTACGCCCCACCCTTATCCCTGTTGAGGGCCGGCCTTCTTTTCATCCCCCTTTTTCGGCACTTTCGCGTGGGGTACGTGGAATATTCATATCAATGAAAGAAATACTACAGTTTAAGGATGAGGAACTATGAGGGGTGATTTCCTTTTGGATATTTTCCGTGAAATATTGAATAGTATTACGTCTTTGTCTGTGTCGCCGCCCTCGTTTGGTGTTTGTGGAAATTATGATCAGGTTGAAAATAAACTTGAAAAACTGTGTAAAAGAAGCAAAAGATAATTGTCGTTTTGAAAATAGAATGTTTATTTGGGAAAAACCAAATATAAATTTAGAACCTTGAAGTCTATCAAACAGAAAGACAATGTTGGAAGAATAAGAGAGTGCTCCTACGAATTTCTGAGCTTCCGCAGACTTTATTTATTCTTCATCAGAGAACAAATACACGGAGAAAGATATATAATTAAAATAACAATATAAATGTAGTAAAATATGCGAGAGCAACATTTTATCTTAAATTCAACTATACAATTTTTGTTAAAACGACTACATATTTTGTTGAATTAAACAAATGTGTTATAATTAGAGCAACGCAAACTGCGCTGAAAGCCAGTGGTTGACGCATAAAAGTTTACACAAAATAAACACGGCCGGGACAATTCGGTATAAGCGTTAGTATAACTACGACTCGAAACCCGATCTGTTGTGTATGCATCTACGCTGTCGTATACTATATCGTAGTTCTACGTTTGTTTTGAAAATGTTTGTTGGACACAATAAGAGAATTTATTGCAGAAATGTCTGATTTAAAGTGTGATGGCGCTAAAATTCAATATGTAGTGTGTAAAATAGATTTAATGTGTTGGTCGAAAAGTTATGGGCATGTTTCAAAAAAAAATTCTACACGAGATTATGACAAATTTAAATTTAATTTATGTATTTATTGCATGTAATTTACCATTTCATTTACTAAGGAAGAAAGCATACGTCTCGTTTTGGAATGAGTATTCGGACTTTAAGTTACCAAATGAGAGAACATTACAGAGAGTTGTGCCGTCTGCTCGTGAGCATGTCGAGAAAAGAATTAAATCGGAGTTGCAAGATAAAAAACTGTGGTTATGTGTGGGCGAAACAACAGATCGTAAAAAACATTCTGTGGTTAATGTAATGGTACGCACAATGGAACCACATCGACCGTCACGCTCAATTTTACTAGCTTCCAGACGAATACAACAATTCACTGCCGAAGTAATTTCAATGTTGGTGTTAAATACATTGGAAAAGTTGGAACTTTCAACAAATCAACTGTTGATGTTTATGAGTGATGGTGCCGCTAACATGCTTGCTGTAGGTCGATCTCTTAAAAAACATTGTGCTAAGTTGTTGCATATTACATGTAAAATTCATACTCTCAGTCTCGTAGCAGATAGAATCAGAAAATGTTATCCCGAGGTAGACGCTCTAATAGCACATATAAAAGCTGTGTAAAAACGTATTCGGGAATTTTATAGACTATGCCCCGGTATTCCTGAACCACCACAACCTATTCTTACTCGTTGGGGAACATGGTTAGAGGCTGCATTTTATTATCTTAAATATTTTGAGAATATAAAGAACGTGATTTTAGAATTCGACCCAAAGGAAGCTGCGGCTTGAGCACGTATCACATTTAATTTATTTTGTGTAAACTTTTATGCGTCCACCACTGGCTTTCAGCGCAGTTGCGTTGCTCTAGTACAAACTTAATACAATTGTTCGATGAGAATTTTTTATTTATTTGCTTCTGAATTATCAATGTATTTTGCTATATTTCTTTGGGTGAAGGTTTTAATAATAATCCACTAGACTTTTTTATCATTCAGAGGAACAAATCTTCCTCAGTCTGCTGAATATCCTTCCTTTCTATTTCTTAGATTTCATTTTATTTCTTCTTAGATTTTAAGTACAGTAGTGTTCAGTACGTTCTATTTTCCTTTCAACATCTGTGCATATTGCATGCGACTCTTGCATTGTTTTCTGGGTGGTCTAGATGATAAGATTTGTATATTTTATTTTCGTTCGAGTTTCGTTCCTTTTCTTAGAAGTTATTTGATCATATTCTTAGGACTTAAGAAATCGCATATAACTCGTATTGTTCTACTCCCCCTATTGCCATATGGACACATTTGGTGTTATGTATTTATCTATGTACTTAGGGATGAAGCTGCATTTCAATATTCACTCAATAGATTCCACTCTCAACTCTCCTAGCAGTAAGACCTAACTGTAATCCATTAATATATGTATATATTTTACCATTAGAAAGTTAGAATAAAATTAGTGATAGTAACTTCGATGGTTTTTGATTTCATGAACACACACGAACTAATCTATTTTCAATGTTTTTACGTAACAGGTCTACCTAGCCATCGCCGCGGAAATATTGTACTTAAGTACTCCCTTATATGAGCTGCATAATGCGGGGGAGCACCATCCTATTGAAGCCATAAGGTTAAATTTGGTAAATCAGGATCGTTATCATCTGGAGAGCAAGTGGCTAAAGCTAGAACTAGATCATTTTGAAGGAAATTTAGATATCTTTCTCTAGTGAGGGTTTAATCCAAGAAAAATGGTCCGATCTATTTTCAACAATGCCCACCCAGACATTAAACTTTTCATTATAGTGGGTGTGATTTCCCTCCAGCCAGTGAGGATTTCCCTCCGTTCAGTACATGTAGTTTTATTTGTTGACTTAACCATTTAAAGAAAAAGCAGTTTCACCAGAACAACAAATTCTTTGAAGAAATCTTGTGTTGCTATCTGTTATTTTAATAATTAATTCACAAGATTGATCTCGCCTATAAGGACCATCTTCCAATAACTCTTGGGCGAAATGTGCCTTATGGAAACGCCACTTTTCTTTTCTTTTTAATTTTATTATAGTAATTCTGTGAAGATCGTGGTCACGCCCAACTTGAGTGCTAGAGGTAGGAGGATTTTCCCGTACTGATAATAATATCTTCGCGCAGGACGACCACCTTTAACACTATCTTTAACAGTACGGGTTGTTCTCCGCCGACCAGTTAAAGACTTGTTAACTGCTGGTTTTCAAGATTGTGTTATAAGCAATTTTGAAAATTCATGGCCAGCAAGAACCTGATTTGAACCGAATGGATTTTTAGCTTTGGGAATATTTAAAAAATGCAATGTTTAGAATACGATCAAAAACGCTGGAAGAATTAAAAGTCAGTATTAGGGAGAAAATTGCTGCAATTCAACGCGAAATGTTGTAGGGTAAAGTCGGTGAAATTGTACCACTTCGTAAATTGTACCAGGGCTTAATTTTACACTAGCAGATCTTTGTGCACCATCTAGTGAGCATGAAACAGTACCTAATAATAAACATTCAAACCCGTGTAAAGTTGAAAGTGTGGTCATTAGCAGGATATTAACGCTAATTAATAAAGTATCTTGCTGATATAAAATTCAGGCAATACATATGAAGAGAAGATATGGAAAGAGCTATTACTGCATATAAGCAGAAAAAGTATGGCTTGAATGAAACTTGGCGTCAGTATAATATACCAAAACCAACGTTTAAACGTTATTTAGAACTCAAAAACAAGGTAGCAAATAATGGAAAAAAAACTTTGGGACGTATTCCAGTCTTTAGTTGATGTGTGATGAATTAAAGAAAGGAGCTCCTCCTGGAAGTATAGTACAAATATCAGACACAGGTTACATTAACAGTGAGTTATTTGTTGAATGGCTTCAGCATTTTATTTCGACGGTCAAACCTAGAGAAAAAGACAAATGTCTTCTGGTTTTAGATGGACACACGACTCACTCTAAAAACTTAGAGGCATTGACTATAGCCAAAGAGAATGGTATCACTTTGTTACAGTTGCCAGACCATACCACCCATCGCTTACAGCCATTGGATGTTTCCCTGTTTAAAAGCCTTGAATCACACTATACTCAAGTGGTTGAAAGATTTTTAAGGACACATCCCGGTAAAGCGGTAACTCAGTATGACATTACACAGCTGTTAACGGAAGCATATATGAAGTCGGCTACAATGCTAAATGCCATAAACGGTTTTAAAAAGTGCGGAATTTGGCCGATTGATAGAAATGTTTTTCAAGACGTAGATTTTGCTCCTGCAGATCATCTAATTGGGGCGAAAAATTTGGATGATAGTGAGCAAGATCATGCTCAGGCTGAAATTGAAGAAATTCCTAATGTCGAACATGAGGCTCTTAAAGAAACATTCACCGATAATGGGATGCAAGCAGATGAGCAAAAAGCAAACAGTATTATGAAGTGTACAAATAACGATAGTACTAATGTGTCAGTAGAAGAAGTTATGCGCCTCCCAAAATCAAAAAAAAACAGCTTGAAAAGAAGCGACAAAAGGTCGCTCAACCAGCAGTTATATTAACAAGCACCCCCATGTAAGGGAGACATATTGGCCAACAAAGGAACGTCGCAAAAGGCAATTAAAGTTTTGAATATAACAAGAGCATTGTTTGATGCCTAAAAGCCAAGCTGTTCAAATCAAGAAGAAACAATATTAACCAAAAGAGACCTTGTATTTATTTCTTCCACTTCTTGCGAAACGCGAAAAAATCAAATATTAAAGGTAGAAAATTGCGTTAGATCCATAATCTCGGTTGATTTCTTTCTTTCTCTCAGAAAAAAACGCATGTTCCTCAGAGATATTAAATTATTTAAGCTAATGGCCTAATCAGGGTAAAAGAAACCCTATCTTTTTCCTCTGTTGTGCTTTCTTTCTTTTTTATCTCCAGAGAAGAAAGCATAATTTATTGCACGGATGGTATACATATATCCACGTTTACTGGGATTAACATTTGTTATACATGTAGTTGGTATTATAGTTGTGTATAGTCTGGACAAACAGCGGTAACAGCCAGTGTAGTAGATATGTCGTGCGGAGTCGGCGATTATTTATTTCACACGCGTTCACAGCGTCAGTACTAAATCGATGCTGTATGCGGTTAGTTCTATGTATATGTAGGCCGTCGTAATTTATTTCGTAATTGTACGCTTATGTTTGCTTTAAATATGTCGCAGTTAGGTACGTCGCGAAAGCGACCAATGGCAAACACAGTTAAAAACTTTATAGCGGACATGCCGGACTTAATTTTTGATGGCGCTAAAATTCAATGTCTATTTTGTAAAATCCCTTTAATGTGTTGGTCCAGAAGCCATTGTCAACGTCACATCGAAAGCAAACAGCATTCTTCTGCAAAAACCGGCATACGAGAAGAAAAATTTTCCTATTGATTTATGTGTTACTCTTATTTTATGTAATCTATCGTTTCGTTTACTGGACAAAGAAGCATTTGTCTCCTTCTGGAATAAATATGCGGACTGTAAATTACCTAGTCGGACATCGACACGAAATGTTGCTCGTGAACATATAGAAAAAAGAATGAAAACAGAATTGAAAGATAAAAAACTGTGGTTGTGCATGGACGAAACAACAGATCGCCAAAAACATTCTGTGGTTAATGTAATGGTACGTACAATGGAACCACATCAACCGTCATCCTCCTTCTTACTTGCTTCCAAAAGAGTTATAAATTGTACTGCCGATGAGATTTTAAAGGTGGTGTTGAACTCATTGAAAAAATGTGAAGTTTCAATCAAGAAAAGCCAGGAAATATTTCAAGATAGTCAGGTTAAAAGAGATTTACAAACTATTCACAACAATTACTTCGGACTAGCGGAGGGAATAGAAAAATTACAAAATGTTTCAATGTCACTAGTGGATTCTGTTCAAATTGTGAATGATGTTCACGCACAGTTATGCGCTGTAGAAGGCGAAACAAATTGGTGTGTAATACGAAAATTTGAAAGTGTTTTAGAGAAAGACTCCGATTTTCTTATATTAAGTCAAATTTGTGAAGGTGCGTGCGAAGATGCATTAGGTTGTTTCAAAGATTATTTTAAATATACAAATATAACATCGCTAGATGTGGAACGGTCGTTTTCGGCACTAAAAAAAAACATTTATTCCGCACGTCGTACTCACTTGACTGAAACAGTTGTGGCAACATATCTAATGATTCAAATATTTAACAGATGATTTCACGAGACTTTTAAAACGGTAAGTGTTTCGGCACGTTTTATAATTTATTTCTTACCTTCTATTTTATGTGTAAACTTTTACCCGCTCGCCACGCCTCTGGCTGTTACCGCATATTTGCCCAGGTTATATGTAAGTATAATACGAGGCACATCCAGAAACTAAATTCCGTTTGGTAATAAAATTTATTGCAAAAAAAAACTACATAGCTCCCACCATTTTGTAGACGTTTGTCATAGCGTGGCACAAGATTTTGAGCTCTTCATGGTTGTTGAATTTTTGTCCACCAAGAAACATTTTCAGGTGCAAAAAGAGATGGAAGTCGCTGGGGGCGAGGTCAGGACTATACGAAGGGTGGACAAACTGGGTCCAGCCAAAGTCCTGTAAGAGTTATTGCGTCTTGTTCGCAGTGTGAGGTCGGGCATTCTCATGAATCAAAACAATACCGTTTGTGAGCATTCCTCGGCGCTTATTCTGTGTTGCCCGACGCAGTTTCCTAAGCGTCTCACAGTAAACATTTGCATTAATTGTTTCATCTCGCGGTAAAAAATGCACCAGTAGAATGCCGTGTCTATCCCAAAAGATTGTGCAGGTGTCGAGGTGTCAAGATTTGCTTGGCTTTAGTCTTTCCTGGTGACGAAGTGTTCAGGGGTTTCATAAGCGATCCAAGTCTCATCCCCGGTCACTATCTTGCTTAGAAAATCATTGCCATCTTTGTTGTAAAAAAATCAAATGCACTGGCCTGACACTGTTTTTTGTGTTGCTCTGTAAGAGTTTTTGGCGCCCACCGCAGAGTTTTCGAAAACTCGGTTTTTCAGAAACAATTTCATGAAGAAGTGCTCTTGAAATTTACGGAAGTTTCGCAAAAAGATCAGATATTGTAATCTTACGGTTTCCCTCTGCGAGTTCTTCAACTGCACGAACCAATTCTTCGTTAACCAAACTTGGACGCCCATTTCATTCGTTATTGTGCACTTGATCATGTCCATCTCCTTACCACTAGATCACTCATCGCATTTTCTTCGTAAACCTCGAAAATTTGTCAATGAATGTCGACTGCTTTAGTGTTCTTCGCATTCAGAAAACGAATTACAGATCTAATCTCACGAGCGGCGGGATTTTCAATCAACTTCGTCATTTTAACCAAGCACTATAATGTGTAAATAACCAACAGCGATCTTGAAATGGCGTCATCTCCTTCTGCTTAACATAGAGCAACTACCGCGCATGCGCCAAATTGCGATTGCAGCGTTGCCGTGGTGATAAATACAAACCAAATGTTATTTCGTGGACGTGCTTCGTATTAAGTAATTTTTGCTATTTTCTGTAGGTTGGTAATAATCTTTGTCAAGTTATTTTACTATTATAAATGAAAACGTCATTGTGAAGCGTCAAAATATAGGTATACCAACATTTAACTTCATATAATTTATTGTGTCGATCCGATATTCTTTTAATCCAGGAAAAATGCGATTGACACGAGCAAATAATGCGGCATTTTCCGCTGTCCCAATTGCATTTCGCGAATGATTTAAGATGCAAGTGAAATGTTCGTTATTGGGCATTCAGATGTCTATCATTTTGAGTTGCTAAATCCCCAGCCGCCTTTGAACCTTTCGACGATAGGTGCACTAGAAGATTAATCCATTTTTAATAGCGATTAGTGTTATCTTTTCAAGTATAATTATGGATATGGATTATGTGGTTTGTAAGTGTGTTATTGGGCGTATGTAAGAGATAGGGTTTTATTGATTTATGGAAATACAATTTTTTTTTTTTTTTAAGAATCACGTGACTTCGGTGCTGTGGTATGATTTAAAAGATAACAAAAAGGTTTAGGCAAAGAGCCTCCTTCACGGTAAAAAAAGTAAAAGGAAAAAGCAATTTAAATTAAGTATTTACACCAATTTTCTTCATATTCAGGAAACGTTTAACGTTTGACATTTGACGTTATGTGTATACCGTAAGAGCGAGCTTACTATGATCAGTCGATTTTATACGAACTCGGCACATCTGAACGTGTGCTGTGTTGAATGTCAAAGTGAAATGTCATTTGCTTGACAAAATTGCGTAAACGCAAATTTATTTGTGCATCTTGCTCATGTTATAAACGGTGTATTCGTTCACGTACACGTGTAAGACACGACTTCGCTTTTGTAATTCCGAAAAATGCCGATTATGCTAGCTGATAATAGTACGCTCGCTCTTACGGTATGTAATAGCGATGTATAGTTGAATCAGTGATGTCACTGGTGTACCAAAGTATTCCAAATGTGGTATACTTTAAAACAATTGGTACGATGATACCAAGTGGCTTTGGTGGATTTTTTGGTGTGGAATAGTGTAGGTAATTGCTTTTTTTGGCTTAGTAATTTCCAAGTTAGGCATTAACTGAAGTAGTGAAGTTAGTTACAAGCCATTGTTGACGTTGGTAGGCAGGGTAGATTATTTTGTTTATTTACATTAATTATTTTGCACATCTAACATATTTATGTTGCAATTTTGACGCTTTCTAATATAACAATAAATTATTTATGAAATCGTTCGACAAAGTAAATTGTTATTTTTTTAAAACTACTACACAGAGAAAAAAGCTTCATGACTCTGCGCTTATAGAAATAGAAGTTACTAAAGATGTGTGAGGCTTTGCATTATCATGATCATTTGCAATTTGGTAATTCTGGCCGTTTTTCTTTGATTCTGCGATACATTTAACCTCTTTGCAATCTCTCGAACGGCTATATGACGATTCTCTTGAATTATGGTTTTGATTTGATCATTATCAACTTCTGTAGGTTGACCAGAACGGAATTTTTTAAATCAATTTTGACACATGCGTTCTGTTATGCAATCATCACCATAAACTTCACATATCTCTTTGTGAGCCTCATGCCGAAAATGTTCGTTTCTTCACTCCATGTTAAAATTGGCCCCAAACTGACAGCTACAAACAAAATTACGCGCAACTTGCTTCTAAAATTTTTACCATTGGATAACTAACGTTAAAATTTCTGTGTAAAAAAAATAATAAAATAGTTGCCACAGATTGGTGAATATCATAATTCCTATACATATGAAAAGATTGCCAAAAAATTAATGGTAATACAGCTCATGGTATTGGTGGAATCATTTCCGGCAAAAAACAAAACGAGGGAAAAGGGACAGCGTAAACCCGCGAACATGTTTCTGCCTACCCGGCGTCATCAGCGTTGTTGCCATTCTCCACGAACAGAATCACGATATATGTCCCCACGCCACCTAGGATCGAGAAACATAGACATGCCGTCTAGAGAATAGCGACAACAACACGGGATGCAGACTCCTACCATCTATCGAGCTGGGCTGCTTAACGCATGATAGCATGGCGCCTAAGACGCCCCGTGTCCACACCTTTAAACGATTCCTATAAGCTTACCATGATGTACTAAAATACATATGAAAAGATTGTCTAGTAACTTTCTCGACGCTAGGTAGCGTGGGGAGATATATCGTGATTCTGTTCGTGGAGAATGGCAACATATACTCGAGAGGTGAAAAACATTAGCAAGGGAAAAGGGACACGTACGGAACCGCGCTGATGACGCCGGGTAGGCAGAAACATGTTCGCGGGTTTACGCTGTCCCTTTTCCCTCGCTTTTGCCGGAAATGATTCCACCAATACAATGAGCTATATTAGCATTAATTTTTTGGTTATCATAATTCCAATTTGTATTAGTGATTTGCGAAAATCTCCCCGATATCGTTTTCAAAGCCAGTAACACCAATGTTTACCAGTTTAAATAAATTGCGATTCAATTCACCACACATTTAACAGTGGTTTGATTTTGTAACTAATTGTTAGTATATTTTCTCCTTTTTTGATATAACAGATATTTCAGCAAAAGCAAGTGATAAGACATGTTTGCATGCATAAGTCCGTTGAGATATCTACTGTTCTATCTCCTACCCATTTTGTCATAATACCTAGCACCCTTCTAACACCTAACCATATAGTTATCCCTGTCACTCGTTCGCGATTCTCAGGATTCCTACGAGATTACCGAGACAGTAAGTTTTGTAATATCCTTTGCAAACAAAAGTAATACAAGTATCACATTAAACTTTATGTATCTGTACACACAACACACAAGTTATTTTGTGGTTATGTCATCCTAATATACTAAAAAATATTGTTATTTGCATAACATTTTTATAATAAACAATCAGAGAAGTTTACATCTATGCATATTTTAAAATATATAAAAAGGTTATGCAAGTAATGTGACTAATTCAATAAAAATGAGATTTTTTAGTATGTTCCCATTTTCGGAACCATTAAATTATATTTGTTTTAAACTGACGAAGTTCTTTAAAAGAAAGAACTATTGTTGAATCAAACATATTATGTATATTAAATCAAACAGATATATTTTGAAATCAAACTTGAGGTAAACTGCAGATGGTATCCCTATGAGTATAGACCTAGAAAATTTGCTGGGGTGAGTAAACTGTAGCTGGTATCACTATGAGTATAGACCTAGAAAAATTGCTGGGGTGGGTAAACTGTAATTGGTATCCCTATGAGTATAGACCTAGAAAATTTACTGGGGCGGGTAAACTGCAGCTGGTATCCCTATGTGTATAGTCGATAACTGTTCCTCACCCAAACATTTGAGGTTTAGGTTTTTCAACTAGTATATCATATAATGTCGGTTTTTATATTATTATTATCGCAATTTTAATGCAAGATTGCAATGTAAGATGCCGTATTTCTGCCAAAAACGAAAATAAAAAGAGTGAATAATTTTTACAAAATACTAACCTGGGTAACAATATCTAATCCTCCATCTTAAACGAGGGGACCAAAGAGCCATGCTCACTGTAGATTCTGTGTCACTAATATATTTTTGTTGTAGGTCCTTGATTAAGAATTTTTTTCGTATTGCACATTCTTCTTTCTCAAAAGACTTTCCAAGAGATCATCGCACTATTGAGCACAAAACTCTTACAGACATTAAATACCTATTGCAAAAGGTATTCATTGATATCTTTTCGGTGGATATAACGGATACCTTGTCTAGAACCGCGAGATTATCGCCTTATCGGGTATACATCCATGAGGTGTAGACTTAATACTTCGCGGAGATTAGTCCTCAGATCTACGCCGCTATTTTGATTCGATACGCTAGGCGCAGTTTGTTATGGATTAACGTCGATAAAGTACCAGATTTTCTTCTTTCTGTAACATCGAGATGCCGTCCGCGGTATTACACATTATTGTCGATATATTTTTGTTTTCATGACTTCATTGTTTGTGATATGCGAAAGGCCGACTTTCGTTGGCGATAACGGATCTCGTAATCTTTCCAAATACGGACAAGATTTTGAAATGCATCAAACTTGTAAGACCCTAGCTAACATTCATATGATAGATGAGGTACCAGATTGTTTGGGTATTATTTGGGATATACGAGGTATGCGACGTGATTCGTGGCTGACATATTTCTGTAATGCAGATAATTTTGGGATCGGCACGAATGTCTGATTTAAATTTTTGAATACCGGAATGCAACTATATATTTTTACTGTACCATCTGGAATTTTTAGAAATAATGAGAAATTTTTACTGGGACTAATATTAAATTTGAAGAAACATAACGAATAAGAATGTAATGATAAGGAAGTACTGTTTTGATCAAGTAGATACAATTAAGTACTTAGGAATCATGGTATCAAACGGCAAAGAAGGTTAATAAAGTACGAGGTAGGCGACATAAATGTTCGGCCTGACAGCCTTATACAGGTTTGAGCGTGTTCAAACTGCGTTGCGTCATAGTTGCACATGTGCGAGGCCTACACTAGGTATATCAAGGCTCGAAGAATAGCAGTTTTTAATAGCCAATCAGACAACGTGACTAATGCATGAAAATGTCTTAGGTAACGAAAATTGAGTACCGCGGGGTCATTACATTTTTGGCAAAAGAAGGGCATACGCCTAATCACATTGAACAACATTTAGACGGCGTTCATGGTGAATTATCTCCTAATGAAAGATAACGCAAACAATACGAGAATCTGGAAGAGTTTCTGATAATATCGAACATCGAATAAGGGTAAATCACAAAATACTCCAAGGGCTTCAAGGAGAAGACTCAGTAAGGAAGATAAAAATGCAAAGGATGAAGTGGTTGGTGCATATGTCGAAGGCAGAAACAGTAACAATAACCTATGATATATTGGAATGGGGACCAGAGGCTAGGAGAGAGTGTGGAAAACTTGAAAAAGATCTAACCAGAGCAGGAATTACTAAATGGAAAGGGAAAATCTAGAACAGGCAACTCTGAAGGAAAATATGGAGGTGGAGATTTATCCACTTCGGGGGTATGGATCTAGAAACCTTCGAAAGAAGCAGTGCAACTCCACAAGCATTGTTTAGCCACTCATCTATGTCTCGTGTCCCAGGTTCAGTGTTACAAGCGATATCTTCCTTATTTGTATAGAGATATAAGATCGAGCAAGGTGTCGTCGAAGATAGCATGCAGAATCATAAAAGGTACACTTTTTAAAACTATTCCAAGTAAACCACCCTCTAAGAAACCTTCCTCTAAACCATTTTTTTTAATTGCACCCCTCATCTTTTTGACTTTATAACTGAAGTAGGAATAGTTTGGAATACAACTGTATAAACGAAAATTGCATTTAAGAAATATTTAATACAAAATGATCATATCAATAATAAATAACAAAAACATTCTTACAAATAAACATTAAATACATTAATAATAATCTTAAGGTTCAAAAGTTCGTGGTCGGGGCAGAATACATAACTTCTTTCAAATACACCCACAAAAAGAAGTCCAGTGGACTTAGGTTTGGCGAGTGAGCTGACCATTGAATAGGATCGTTAGTACCAATCCATCTATTGAGATATACGTCATTTAAATACTCTACAACCAACCGCGAGGTATGAAACGGAACGCCACCCTGTTGCCACCACACATCATTGCGCTCTGCTAATGGTATATCTTCAATTAACTTGGGAAGGTCATTATATAAAAAATATAAATAACGTTGCTCTATCAAAGTTATTAAATCAAAGCCATTAAATAATTCGCACCAAACGTTGACACCTCATACTACCTGAAGATGAATCTCACACAGCCAACGAGGATTTTCTGGAGCCCAGTAATGGGAATTATGGCGATTCACCACCCCATTGTTATGATATCGTGCCTCGTCAGTCCACAAAATGTTATTGGAAATCGTGGGGTCATCGTTTAACATTACTTGCATTACAACAGTGAATCCTAGTCTCCGTTCAAAATCTGTAGGCCTCAATGCTTGCAGCAACTGAATTTTACGAGGATGATATTTGTGAAAGTTTAGTATCTTCTGTACTGTTGATTTACTTATTCCCATATCTTCTGCCACAGTTCTAACTAAAATACGTAGATTTGATCCAACATAAGCCAGTACATTTATTTGCATTTCTTCTGTTCTAACTGGTGTTAGATGATGAAAATATTTTAAATTTGATGGAAATGAGACCGTTCGCATTTTAGCTTCAACACGAGGAAATGCCATATGTGATGTTAGGGAATCGCTTTCCGATAATTTTTATGACACTTTCCATAAATTAATAACATATCGAAACATCCATTTGGAGAAAAATTGTAGTGTACCAACAATTTTCGCAAATCGAAATAAATATTTGAGTCTTTTCTACTTGAACAACCTGTACGATTGTATACGTACAATCAAAGTTAAACCAACAATTTATAATCTTTATTAGTAGCTATTTGTTGGATGAAATTTTGATTTATACCATTGTATTCCTAACTTCTAATACTTCAATCATAAAGCCAAAAAGATGAAGGGTGCAATTTAAAAAAATTGATTTGGGGCAGGTTTCTTAAGGGACGGTTTACTAGGGATAGATTTAAAAAGTATATCTTTTAGTATTTTGCAAACCATTTCCGACGACATCTTGCTCGATCTTACATCTCTACAACTAAGGAAGATATCGTTTGTAACATTGAATCTGGGACACTTGAAATACAAGCTGTCCAAGGCAAAAGTATTACAGTTGTACATCTAGGACTGCGTTCCAAATTTTCCCCGATTTTGATAAACTAAAAAGCAAACCAAAGCGTATTAGTTCCAAACATGACTTGATATTAATCTTCTTTAATATCAAATTTAAGTAAATAATATACCTGACACCACGAAACTTTACATAATCTCGAAAAGCATTACCCACTACGCATTCCAATTGCACGGAAATAATTTTAGACAGAGCATCACTTTAGCATTTAATTTTTAGTAACAATTACTTTAATTCTTTATCTTCTATCTTTCTAAGTAATCTTCAAAAATTTCTCAATGTATCAGTCATCAGCCAGAGCCTCATTCAGGCAAACATTTCAATTACTAATGGACCAGAATTCAGAACATCTCCACCCTTGTCCCCCTTTTCAATCACCGATATTAACGTAAGCAACAATTACACCCAGACTTTATACGCACTCTAGACTTTATACCTACGTAACGCAATAACAGGCATCCCTTTTGCTCAAATGGACCCTTGTGCGAAAGGACCAAAATCTCCTGTCCGGATCTACGATCACGCGTATCGCCCTTTCCTTCGGGGTAATCCTCGAATATCTGTTGCTCGGGTGCTTGTCGCGGGCGCTCTATAATTTTCGACCGTCCGCCATGACACGTGTAAGGGCTAAATACGATCGTATTGACGTACGAGATTTCCGATGGGAGAAGAGAGGCTTGTCGACGATTTGTTCTGATACAAAAGGATACTACTGCAACGCGTTGGGAATGGAGTAGGCAGTAGGTTGGTGGTAGTCAACACCGTCTTTTGTTTGTTATCTCTATCTGGCTGGAAAGTCGTTGACGTGATGTCACGTTTCGCTTTTGTAAAAGTTCAGGAGAGGATTTAGTTGTTGAAATAAGTAATGGAAATATGCTTGTGTATGTAATTAAGGGAGTAAACTTGGTTTAATGGGCCTCATCAATAAGACATGTCTAATGTCAACTGAGGATACAATGCTACACATTTCTGCTTATGATTAAAGGTCTTGAGAACAGAACAGAATTAAACATGAGGTCCATGATAAAAATTTCTAAATACAAAAGATGACAGAAGGGACTGTGTCAAAAAATAAAGGCATCGATGCACTCCGCACCCCACGGACTTTTTACTACCTTGAAGGTTATAGAAATGGTTTAAAGTTGATCCAATCCATTGCAATGAAGAAAGATATAAATAGATCTTCAACAGTATCAAGTATCTGGCGCCTAGTCGCCAATGACGTTCACTATAACTAAGCAAAATTTGAAAATTTCAACCTTACTTACTAATGCCAGCCATAAAAAACCTGTGCAAGTTTAAATTTTGAGCTCCTACATTTGTAGATTGGGCGATTTTGCTGTCAAGGTAATTCCACAACATATTAACATCAGAGTCATCAGGCGTATATTTGGCCTCTGAGACAGGTGTAGAAGCAGAAAGTGAACCAGCAATGAGACTCTCAATATCATCTAAAATCCATTTCTCCGCATTTGCTGCATTTTCTTGGGTCCCCAATCCAATTTTTTTGTAGCGAGGATCCAAAAAAGTGGCCGATATTTTGTCTTTTTCATAATTTCCCAGGCGTCGGGAAAGCACAGAAAGCATGTCAGTTTTTAATTCAGTCCCAACAGCCGTTTTGCAATCTATTATGTTCATGGAATGCTGAACTCCTCGCACAAGTGGAATTATTGATGATAATGTGATGAATTTCTCTCCAGATAATGCTGTTGTCATTAAATCCAAAATTTTTAGGATTTTCCACTACTATCCATTCATCTGTATGAAGCGTCATAGGAGCCTTTGGCAGGCTTGACATCACAGCTACCAGTGAGACCTTAATGTCCACTAAACGTTGGAGCATTATGTAAGTGGGGTTCCACCGTGTTACCACATCTTGTTTGACCTTTAGAACACTAACATTTAATTGTTGTTGCATTTGAATTAGTCTTTCTACAGCAGTTACACTATATTTAAAATGTCCCACAATTGATCTGCATTTTTTTAGAATGTCACTGAGTTTATTGTTTTTCTTTCTGAAACCACAGTCACAATTTTGTCACTAATTTCCCACTTGCTGAAAATGTCTGATAGTTCCAAACCGATTTGTGCTCCAATTTGGCTACCTCTCATTGGTTTGGAGGGCGCTGGCATCTAATATACCATTTGCTGAAAATATTGGCTTTTTAGGTTTTGTATATTTTGTAAATTTTTTTTTATTCTTTACAGAAAGTTTTTACTTACTGATAAAGTAGATAGTAACAGTTATATAATGCTGTGTACTATCTGATGTCCAGAGGTCTGTTGTCACTGCAACGAAATGTGCTGATGACAATTTTTGTCGCAATACATCAACTTGTTGCCAATAAAGTTGAGGCAGCAGCTGCGAAGATAGCACTTTCCGCGACGGAATTGTGTAGAGGTGATTTAATTTTGACACAAACTGTCTGAATTCTTTGTCAATTCTAAGTAGCTGATAATCAGCAACAATCATTTTAACTAGCGCCTGATTGATTTTGGCGTTGTCTGCTTCCGCTAACTCACTGTCGGATTAGGTGCAGCCAAATAACCGTTTAGATGGCTGGAATTCCCGCACAGCACCAGAAAATGATTTTGGTGGCCCTACTGTGGATGTTGATGGCCCTGCTGTAAATGTGGATAGTCCTGCTGCAGATGTTGATGGCCCTGCTGTTGATGTTGATGGCACTGCTTCATTTAGGATAATATCTTAGTCGCTAACGATATCATCAGGAACTACAGGCAGTAATTGACTCGGATGCACTCTTTTCAAATGTTGACTTAGGTTTGTTGTATCTTTAAAAAATTTAAATTGTTTTTGACACAAATTGCACGTTAGAAATTTGTTATCCGCTGTTAATTTAAATAACTGCCATACTACAGATCTTTTGCCTCTGGACGTCATTTTTTAGATAACTGTCTTTGATTTGAACGAAACGGAAACGATCGCAAACACAGTACAACTGAGACAGAATTGTGCAGCGAGAACACACATAATGCCTATGGGCAGGTTGCAACAAGTATCAACGAGTGCAAGTCTTAATCATCCCTTTGTCTTTCTTCCAACACAAGTTAATTCCCGATTTCAAGACTTTCAAGTTACAACAGGAATTCTCAAGTGTAAACGTTATTCAGCATTTCGTCTATACCACTATCTAATATATATTTTTTTAAAGATTTAACACATTGACATTGTAATCAAACTGTTTTCAATCAATAAATAAATCAATAATAATAAAAGTGCATTTTTACCAGGTTTTTTACTAAATGCTTTCGTTCAATTTTTTAGATTTAAATTTGGTGACCAGGTGGATGCGCATTGAATCATAATCGAATGTCCGATTCAAATTTTAAACTACGCATGCGCACTGGATAATAATCGAATTATTTTAAACGATTATTTCGATTCATTCGATTATTGAAATATATCGATTATGCCTAATACTAATAGAAATCATATAAATCGCCTCCACGAAAATTATATACAGCGCTGTTATTAAGGGGAACATTTTTGTGTTTGGCATTAGATAACAAATTTATAGCGATATCCACGCTGGAATGGTAACTATCCTCAAGCACAAAACTGCTAGTATGGTGTGTAACTACTACAGAACAATTACAACTTGTTAACACTAAATCCAGCAGTTTAACGTTAGTTGTGTTGGCGTAAATTTAGTGTATTTATAAAATTAATAAGTATATTATTTGTGAAAAAGAACAAAAATCTGTTAAACCAAGAAGCTCCTCTTAGGCACTTTGCATTGATAGATTTATTACGGTAAAATGTACATATGTATGTAATTCCTAGTATTTTGCATTTATTAGAATAAGGTTTTTATGTGCTCCTGGTAAATTAAAAAAAAAACAAGTAATAAGTTTTTGAGAACTTCTACACAAGTACCTCCCATCTTACACAATATAGCAGCATGCAGTTAATCTATGTTGTTTGTAGAAAAACATACAACTCCAAAACTAGGTTTTGAAATGTACCTCTTCAATTATCTTTGAGAATAGGGACAGAGACAGGCATGTTAGAATAAAGTAAATTTTTACATGATTCAATTGTATGGTTGGCAATGAAAATCCACGAATTTAACTACGCAGTCCTTGCTATCACGATTAATACAAATAAATGGAATTACAACTTTCGATTCACCCTCTATACAATATCTCATATTAACGATTATAATAAAATACTTTTATTACCGATTGCAGTTGTAAAACGCAGCTATTTGCATGTTAAATATTACTTTCTACTTTGATAATTTATGATTAGCAATTCAAATCGACCGCTAAGTAGTACATATAATTCTTTTTCTGTTCGATATGAATGCGTTCGTCATCGTAACACAACAAAATCGTAAATATCATTCAATTAATCGAGCCAGCGGGCAAACCTAATACGGAAAAACGTCCAGTTAACGAGCTACTATGCGTACGTAATCAGAAAAAATCGAGAGCGGGTGGCAAACGTCCTTGGTACGGCAGCGTTGCCATAACCGTAACCTTCAAACGCAGAAGGTTTTTTTGCTTCGACGGTTGCATAAGTTACGGTACAAATACGAAGAAAAGCAAAAGTCTCTTGGCTTACGAATTGATTATGTATTGTCGATTACATAAAAGAAGATTAATTGAAATTTGATAGATTCAAATATTACTGATGAGTAGAGTAACCAAAACTTGCGGACTCGCATAGGCGTCGGTATTACGGGTTAATATAAGAATACGAAAAATTCATAAATAAACTTACTTGCTAATTATTCAACAAATTAGAGGCATCAGGATGTGAACTACTGTAAACTTGCATCATTGCATATGTTTCCACAGTTACTTCTTTAAACCTTGTGCGTCGACAAGAAAAAATATTCTTATACATAGAAAACGATCTCTCCATATCTAAGGAAGTTACATTTGCATGTAGAAACTGTTTTTCAAAATCACTTAAAAGTTCACTATTCTTACACTTATTATAAACGGCCTCTAAAGTATTAAAATCGGGATTTTTCCTTAAAAACATCTGCCAACTTTTGACTAGCGCATAATCCTGGCGTATCATTTAATGTGTGTAATTTATTTTTTACACTCTCCACTATGTCTAATGATTCCTGCAATGACAATTCAGTACATTGTAGTTTTCTGATGGCATCTAGTAATACTGTATAATTGGTACATATTGTTGTTAAATCTTCTAAAAGTTGAGGAATTTGAAATTCTCTTTGACTTTCTCTAATTGCTTTGGATTCATTCCGATTAAATCACATTATAACTGATTGAATTTGTTGAAAATGGATCAAACAGTAATAAGCTGCTGTTAGCCAAATACCCCATCGCGTTAAAATTGGTTCAGGAGGTTCTGGAATACCTGGACAAAATTTACGAAATTCTTTTAAACGTTTAGGAGATTTACGAAACACTGCTTTAGTACTTCCAATCATCCGATCAACGTTTCCGTAATGTTGTCGAACAACTTCACCAACTAAATGCAAAGCATGCTGCACGCAGGTTATATGTATTAAGTTAGGAAATATATGTTTTAAGGATCGCCTAACACTTAACATCGTTGCTGCACTATCTGTCACAATCATCACAACTTGATCTTGGGCAATTGCAAATTTTTTCAAAGCGTTCATTATCACTTTTTGAATATTTTCCGCGGTACATTGTTGAACACGTTTGCAAGCTAACAAATATCGAGATGCTGTGTTCTCGCTAGATAAAACGCGAGCTATTACATTCGCAATACTGTTTTTCTTTATATCGGTCGTCTCATCCACGGTAATCCATATTTTTTTGGAACACAAATCACGTTTACACACATTTTCTAGCATCTCTTTCATTCGCGGCAAATGATTCTGTAATTGTGTTTGTGAGGGTAATGGGTACTTTGGAACGTATTGTCGCCAAAACGTTTTAAAAGCTGCTTTTCTCACCAACGACAACGGAAGATTACAAGAGGTAAACATAATTAATAAATGTATGTGGAATAGTGTATAAGGTATTTCAGTTCTTGCATTTCTCATATGCTTAATACCATTGACATGCCCCTGGGAATCAGTTCTGTCCAATGCAGCCAAACGAACATTGCATATTAAGCAAAAAACTGCACTACCGTCATATTTTAAATGGAGAAAAAGTGACATATACTTATGTACATTAGTAGCAAATCTATTACGAGGCATTGTTTTTTTAGGTATGTAAATATTAGTTCTATATGAAACGATACACTAATTATGTACTTGGTATAATACTACAACACACAAAAAACACCAGCTATATTTTCAAAAGCGACACGTAAGTACATAACCTTGACCGTTCGACTAATCTCTGCAACAGCTCAGCTTAGGTTACTGTACTGATGAGAGTAAAGTCTGGACTGCTGAAAATATTAATGCTGATGAAGTTTTAAATCAAACCGAATAAGATGTTGCAAAATGTCTTCAATTAAGTTAAACTACGATTTGATGAATTCTTAGGAAATTCTTGAAAACGTATTAACAGATGAAGTGTATTTTCAATTGAATGGAAGTATTAGTACCCACAATTATATGACTTGAAATATTTTTGCATGGAATGATCAAATCAAAGTATCAGTGTGTCGGATTGGCAACGGTTGCAGTGGTTCTGTAGATGGTACCTTGCGCAACAGCTATATGTTTAATTCTTTGCAAACTGGTCTCTTTTATTTCCACAAAAAAGAATACTAAACACACTCCACGAGCAGGACTTATATCCATACCATATTCAGCGTCTACAGCACCTACAACCGGAAGATTATGCTAAGCGTATGGAATTTTGTCGGTGGGTAAATAATAATCGTAGTGTTGTATTGCGCATAATTTTTACGGATGAAGCAACATTCACCCGTGACGGCATTAATAATACTCGGAACTCTCATGTATGGTTAGAAGAAAATCCTCACGCAACAGTCGAAAGCAATTTTCAGCACAAGTTTTCGGTAAACGTGTGGTGTGGTATGGTCCATAGTTATTTAATTGGCCCTTTTATTTTGGAGAATCACCTCACAGGAGAGTACTACTCAAAATGGATTACAAGCACTATTAGAGGATGTTCCTATAAACATCAGAATGCAAATGTATTATAAACATGATGGAGCTCTTGCACATTTCGCTCGTCAGGTTAAGTAATATTAGGACGATAGGTTTTCAGAGCTTTGGATTGGTCGTGGTGATCCTATTAGTTGGCCTCCAAGATCTCCAAACCTCACACTACTAGGCTATTGTTTATGGGGCTGGTTCAAAAATGAAATTTACAAGGACATATTAGAAATACTGCAGCCAATATGAAAGAAAGACATGAAGCAATCGGGCATTTTTTTCTGTAAATTTAAAATATTTACACAATAAAGGCATTTCGATTGGTTTCCACCTTCCACAAAAGCACGCTGATGAGCCGTTTAACGGCGAAACGCGCGTCCGTGCACGGTGGATGGTGGTGGCCTAAATTTCATTTGGTATTAACTTATTTCCTGCCTAATTAGCTGCCTAAGCAGCTCGCGAATACGCGGCCTCTCCTTATCACATCTTACTCGCTTCTTTACCTCCAAGATAAGCGGGTAAGGCTTACCACCTTTAAGTTGTAGGGAAGGCGGCTTCGTGAGACCTTTGTATCCTCAGTGTTCCCAATATGACGTGCTTTTGCATTTGTCGTGCTATTAGTGTGGCGGTTCCTTCATCTAGACCCAGTTTTTTTATGCCAGTTTTTATTTCAGGCTTCATGCCTCCGAGGACACCAATCACTAGTGGAACAAACGGTACCTCAAGTTCCGGATAAGTCAGCTTCAGTTCGATAATTAAATCTTTGTACTTATTTCTCTTTTCGGTCTCCTTTTCCACTATCCGCCTCTCTGCAGGACACGTCATCTCCAGGACGAACATCGCTCCCGTAGCACGATGGATTACCACCATATCTGGCTTGTTTGCCATGATACGTCTGGTGGTAGAGAAAGCAAAATTCCATAGGATCTTCGCCGTTTCGTTTTCCACAGCAGGCGGTATGTCTCCAGGGTCGTAGGGTGGTATTGGTTTCTTGTCTATGCCGTACTTATGGCGAAGATGGTAGTAAATAACCCTCAGGGCAGCATCGTGGCGTACTATGTAGAGCGTTTGGGCATACTTAGAGCAGGCCAAAAGTATGTGCATTGTTGTTTCCGGGTCTTTTGCACATGCTCTGCATCTTACATCCTGAAGAGGCATTCCCAATACTTCCCTCCTGTACACAAGTGATGGGTAGACTCCGTCCTGGTATGCCGTTATAAATCCCTCCGTTTCAGAGTACAATCCGGGCGACGTTAGAAAACTGAAGGTAAGTGATTGACTTAGCTGGAGTTCTTCTGTGTTTTTATAAAACTGGCTGTGCATGTGTTTTTCCATGTGTGCTTCTTTTAATTGTGAGATACCCTTACTTTTTAGTTGCTGTTTTTGTTGTCAGCGTTAATTCGAGGAATTCTTTGGTATTTTTATTTAAGCTTCTGGCGTATTTCACGTTCACCACATATGTCGCAGCAGCTCTATCTGCCGAATTGAACAAAAGGGTTATTATTATTATTATTATTATTATCATTATTATTATTATTATTATTATTATTATCATTATTATTATTATTATTATTATTATTATTATTATTATTATTATTAAGAAAGATGTTAATGTATGAAATTTTATTTATTTGTAATTACGTTATAACTCGAAAACAAATGAAAATCGGATAAGAACAAATGGGTGCTTTTACATTATTTTCACGTGTAGGTAATACACTCCTGGAGTTTGGCCCGTTCCTCCCGACTCACCCTGTATTTGAATATAGTGATTTTCTCACTGTCCAGAAAATATGCTGCTTTATACCATTTGTATCACTTATCCGTAGACATTCTGTATGTACAGATAAAGTGTCGCTACAACTATCAAAATCTGATGCATACATCGAATGATTTCAGCACTTAGGTAATTGAAATGATGTCAGATACCGCCAATTATCATCTTACCTACCTTCCCGTGCCTCCTTTTTTCCCTCTATTTTTACGCCTGTCATTGCGATTTATGCCCGTTATTGTCAAAAGCTATCGGTGCATATTAGGGCGATCGGTCGAGATCGCGCGAGAGGCTCCGGATGTTGACATCACCTAGGGTTAGGGCGATTGTCGATTGTTTGCGTTTAGAATTACGTAAATGTCTATTTTGTCGCGTTAAGTGTTCTAAATATTTGCTAACTTGTTAATCTCAACTTAAGAGTTTATAGCACGTTTGTAGTGTAAATAATCTTTTCAACTGATTTAAATTTTCTCCAGTGGTTAGATGGGTAGTTGCGCCATTCTAACATGCGTCATAAATGCAATATACTAGCAATAAATATTAAATAATTTTTATAATAAACTTGCGCACCTGTCAAAACATAACCTCAAACACTAGTCAATGTTTAAAATGTTACTGACAAGGTACGTTCAAAAATGACTGATTGCGCCGGTAATTCGATAGTAGATATCTCTAATTTATTAAAATTATCGCGGATCATCGACCTTACATTATCCAAAAAATTGACAAAAAATTTTTATTGTTGTCAAAGGCGTATTAGGCAATTTATCTATGACTTTCTACATTATTGTCAACACATTTGTAAATAACTTTTCAGCAGTACGGAACCAGACTAATGCAATTTACCATGAAAGCAGCTCAATTCAAAGTGATTGGTGGTATAAAATACACCCACCAATGCTCAAAATGGAATAGGTTCTTGGGTATACTCAGTAATGATATGAGCAGTATGTTGCGCCATTTAACATTTTTTATACAAAAGTCCACGACGAAAGTTTCAAGCCTCAACATGAAGATGGTGTTACTCGTCAAAAATATAACTGCGCATGCGTTAGCAGATACTTTTGAAAATTTCAACCATGTTGGATTCTCAGTTGTTGTTTAACAGTCGTTTGCGTCAGTTGATGTTGTGTTGCTTGAAAAATACAAAATGCTATTTGGTCAGAATTTTCTTATTTTCGCAACAGGAACAACTTCAGCCATCTTACAGACATCCGGAAAATAATGTTCACACCAACAAGGCATCGGAAGTTTTAATTTAAATAAGTTATAGGGATTGATGGTATAACCATCAATCCCTGGAGCGTGATTTATAAGTTCGGATAAATCCGTTGAAAAAATGAATTCAATAAATCGTGTTCATTGACTTCGTTTTGTTAAAGCAACAAAAATATATTAACTAATAAATTTATTATAACAATGTTTATTAATATAATAAATGCCCTTACTTTGTGGGAAGCGAAACGAACTTTAGGGATTTTTCATTAGATATTATTAAATGTATTCTTTATACCAATAAACCCGTCTGTTGCATATAGTGTAAATACGAAAGTATGTGTTCATCGATATAATAAACAGCCATTTATTAAAATGATAAACTCGTTTGTTAGGCCAATTTTGAAAATATTACATTAACGTACTTTCTTTATTCTTATTTTTTGTTCAGTGAACAGTGTCAAATACATTGCTATTGAAACATACCGATTGGGAAAATGAGAAATTAGTTATATCGGTATCCCCTCCTCGCTCCCTCGCCGCACATGCGGGAGAGCGTGGAAGGGACTGAGTAAAATTCAAACAATTCCTGCTAGTACACTTCGAACAATGTCTGGATGTAGACCTACTGTGCGAAAAGCGCACGCAATAATTGGAAGTCAAGGTCGCCTGGAAATGAGAGTTTCGCATATTTATTTTATTGTTGCTACGAAGCTTAGACGGAATTAATTAGAAATTCTAACGACGAAAATAAAAACCGATTCTGATGAAACAAAAGAAAAGAAAAATAAATACTCCAGAAATTCTCTCTAAGATCGTCCGCACATACTGCAGTCTACCTCGTAACTAACCACATCGGTAACCTTGAGCCGTCGACTGCCGCTAACTCATCCGCTTGAGAGCGAGGAGCGGATAGCGATACGGCTAATTTCGCATTTTCCCAATCGGTATATATCTCATAACTTTTGGTTTAATTTCTTTTTAGATTTTTTTTATTTCTGTTATTGGTATTTGTACTTCTGGGGACATACTTTATTGATGGAAATTTTAATTCCAATAAATTCTTAGATCTGTATTAATACAACACGATCATGTTTTTTTTTGTATGAATTTTTATGTTTGTTACATTTGACAGTTAAATCATTAAATCATCAACTTCAAATTATGTTTGACATTTATTAACAAGTTTAATAATTCACAATACATTTGATGCTTATTGACGTATCTTATAAATTTTAAAGCATATTAACTATAGATCACCAAACATTCCACATTTTTCAGTATCATATCTTGATTTACATATATCAACAAATTGCTCGCTGCGTTGCTAAACTTCGCGAAACTGGTGCAGTAAATCGCAAACCCGGTAGTTGTAGACTCAAGAAAACAACTCCTGAAACTATCGCGGATATGGTGTATACATCGTTCACTTAAAAAGTCAATTAGAAAGGTTACACAGAGAGCTCATTTGTCATATGGTACTGGTAGCATATTCTTAGAATATTCTCGAAAAATATACATACAAAATTCGTGTTGTGCAAGAAGTCAAGCCCACTGATTGCGCAGTGAGTTTCAATACTGCAATTGGTTTGAAAATTACATCAATGATGAATAACATCCTTGGTAAATCTTTCTTCTTAGACGAAGCTTGGTTCCATCTTAATAGTTCCATTAACAAACAAACCATGCGTATATGGTCCAGTGAAAACCCTTATGTCATGATACAGAAACCATTGCATTCTGAAAAGATTGGTGTTTGGATAGTAGCTTCACGGAGTAGAATTATTACTCCTTTACTTTTTCATAAAACGGTAAACGCTGGATGATGTCGTAATAATTTCCTGCAACTTTTTCTAAATCAGCTGCATGATGACTAGAGTTGCTCAATTTGCGCCAACGGTCAGTGGCGGACGCATAAAAGTTTACACAAAATAAATGGTCAGAAATAAAATATAATACGTCCTCAAACACTTACCGTCTTAAGAGTCTTCCGTGAAATCACAAAGTGTATAATGTCTGTTAAATATCTGCAACATTAGATATGTTTCCACAGTTGTTTCGGCAAACCGAGTGCGGCGTGAGGAAAAAGTGTGTTTATATGCAGAAAACGGAACGTTCCGCATCTAGTGACGTTATATTTGCGTAATTAAAATAATTTTTGGAACAACTTAACGGTTCTGTTGACGCACCTTCACAAATTTTGTCTTAATGTGCCAAAATCAGACTCTTTCTCTGAAACACTTTCAAACCTTTCTAGAACACAAACATTTTTTGCGTCTTCTACCGCGCATAGCTGTGCGTGAACATGTTGCACTATTTGCAGAGAATCCGCTAACGACACCGAAGGATTTTATAATTTTTCTATTGCCTCCACTAGTCCGAAGTAATTGTTCTGAATAGTTTTTAAATCCGTTTTAACCTGACTATCTTGAAATTTCGACTGGCTTTCCTTGATAACCGCAGCTTCCTTTGGATCGAATTGTAAAACCACGTTCTTAATATTCTCAAAATATTTATGATAATAAAACGCGGCCTGTAACTATATTCCGCAACGTGTAAGAATAGGTTCTGGTGGCTCAGGCATACGAGGGCACAGTCTGTGAAATTTGCGAATACGTTTTGGGGATTTGACAAACACTGCCTTTCTATGCGCTATTAAGGCGTCTACCTCAGGATAACATTTTCTAATACTATCTGCCACATGACTGAAAGCATGAATTTTACACGTAATATGTAACAAGTTAGCACAATGTTTTTTAAGAGACCGGCCTACAGAAAGCATGTTTGCGGCACCATCACTCATAAACATCAACAGTTGGTTTGTTGAAAATTCAAACTTTTCCAATGTATTTAACACTAACTTTGAAATTACTTCGGCAGTACATTCTTGTTCTCGTCTGGAAGCTAATAGAATTAAAGGTGACGATTGATGGGGTTCCATTGTACGTATCATTACATTAACAGAATATTTTTTACGATCTGTTGTTTCGTCCATACATAACCAAAGATTTTTATCTTTCAACTCCGATGTAATTCTTTTTTCAACATGTTCACGAGCAGATGGCACAATTCTTTGTAAGGATGCTCGATATGGTAATTTGCAGTCCGAATATTTATTCCAAAAGAAGACATATGCTTCCTTGTCTTGTAAATTAAACTGTAGATTACATGCAATAAAGGTAACACATACATTAAATTTAAATTTGTCATAGTGTCGTGTGCAATTTTTTTTTTAAGAATGCTGTTTACTATTTGCGTGACGTACACAATCCCTTTTGGACCAACACATTAAAGGAATATTGCAAACTACACATTGAATTTTAACGCCATCATTTAGGTCAGGCATTTCTGCTATAAATTCTATAACTTTGTTCAACATTGGTCGTTATCGCGACGTAGGCAACATTTTTAAAACAAACGTAGAACTACGAATTAGTATTTACGGCAGCGTACATGTATACACAACAGATCTGGTTGAGACCTGCAGTTATACTGAGGGTTGTATCGAACCCTCGTCACTGCCCGTTGGCGCTAGTGGGCAGCTCTAATGATGACAAACTAAAGGATGGATACTTCTAATAAGACAATCCCACAGCTCATAAAACATTACAAACAATGAACCTCTTTCGTGAATATCTAGATAACCGTGTAGTAGATTTTCCTCCACGTTCTCCTGATCTAACTATTTTAGGTTATTTTATTTTTCCACACATAAAAAATACAGTTTTTGAAAATACACCAGGCACAATACAAGAACTTACCGACGCAAACAAAATGTTTGTGATACGATAACGCCTCAACGCCTCATTAACATATTTAACAACATGAAATAACGAGTAAGGATTTGTATTGAAACCGCGAGATCACTTTGAGCATTTTAGTAGGAAACATTTTTATTCTACTGGCTTTACGATTATTGACTTAGATTACCACATTGGCCATTTACGCTTCAAACAGAAACTTACTCATATTACAGTAATAACAATTTCTAGTGGTTGGATAGGGAAATTTAATCCAACCGATTCTTTCTTTTGGTATTACCTTAAATCTAAAGATTGTATTTATGAAAAAATAATGAATATTGAACATCTAAGACCTCACCCAGTTATACCATTTTGCAATCTAAAAATATTACAAACTTCCTCTGTAAAGCAGTACAACACCAATAAAACCATCGATTAATCGGTTATGACCTAACTATTTCCTATTACAATCGAACGTTTTTATTCGACTATAATTCAAACTTGCGGCGATACGATAAAACGAATCATTTTCCATTATGAATGAATTATACATATACATTTATATTGGAATATGCAAAAAACCTAGATGCCATAGATTGTCAACAGATGGTGTGTTTTTCTATTCCATTTGCAGCATTAGTGCACCCCCATCGCTTTCAAGCTAACGCATTTAACGAATGAGTTAGAGGGTGATAGTGACACCAGTTACGTACAATGTTCTCCGCTAAGGCTTTAGTGAAGCAGGCATCCTTATAGCAGTTGTTGAATCTATACAACCATGAATAAGTTTTATTGACGAAGAGAGGGTAGTTTGGATATTAGCGAACGCTCTGGAGAAGATTGATTGGTGATACTAATATACTAAATCCTTTTTGCCACCTCATAGATTTTGTACCAAGCCATTTTTGTTCATTTATTTGCTTATTTCTGTAGCTTAAATGAATATTGTCAAATAACATTTATAGGATATGTAAAATTACTTTTACATATCCAATAATGATTGCTTTCATGTTATAATTAGTGTTTTCTAACCTTATTAAAAAGAAATAAGAATACTGCATCATAATGAAATGTTTAGATTTGATGTTCTTTAACATTAGGTAGGTGTACGAACTTTTTTGTGACTGACTGTATGTCAAAAAATGAAAAAAAGACAAATCGATCCATGATATAACCTCTAATTCGTCAAAGCCTCCTTGACGTGTTGTTCATTTAAAAGCATGAAGCACTAAAAAGAAGACATGGCGACGTCCGCGTTGGTCAAAACCGTCGAACAATTACCATATTACGCGCAAGCCACCGTTCGGAATCGATCCAAAAACCATTATCTAATAATGTATTTTCAGCCCTTAAGTAATTACTTCGGCCTCTGGGTATACTGGGTCTTTAATAGCGGGAGAGTGGGTGGTTTTTTTTTTTAGGTTATGTAATAATTCTAAGTAGAACGTCACGCATGCAAGATCGCGTTCGTATAGTAGTAACGACCTAATTGTTATTGTACTGATCAATAGCAGGTTTCGAGTCCTTATTGTATCGTACACAAAAATATTATTATAATTACCAAGAATAAAACAGACTCGAAGGAAATCTGTTAGGTTCAATAACAAGGTATTAATTCTTTCTATCTTACTGGTACACTTAATGGAAATTAATCTAATTGAATTGTGATTCATTTCCTGTGTTAATAGAGATTATTTTGATATTAGTTTTCTACTTGTTATGCTAGTTTATATACTACGATTCAAGTCTTTTTTGTTTACCTTTCCTTCTTCTTTGGATGTCATACCTGGAAGTAGTATTATTTCTCGGATCTTCAAAGTTTGCTGGGGCATTGCTCCTCTGCTATCGAATTAAGTGTTCCTTCCGGATGGTATCCAGGGCTTCCTTATGATTTACTAAATGTTATCCCCAATATGGATCCTGTCTGCTGTTCGTACAACATGAAGACGAGCTGGTGGACGGTCTTGAGGGATTTCGACGGCTCGAGCCAACAACGGGTTATCAGAGCACGTCGTCACAGCTATATCTCGCAGATATTCCGATAGGCTCGGTATCTTCAGGTCGTCTCGGAAGTGTTGATTTCGGACAAACCATGGAGTATCAGTAATTATACGAAGTATTTGATTTTGCAGGGTTTCCAATTTCTTTAAGTGACTAGGTGTCACCGTTAACCATGCAAGCGTATCATAGATTATGATTGGGCGTGATGTAAAGCAATGGCTTGGCTGCGACATCCAGCTGACTTCTCCGGTACATAAGTGGCAGTAACGCGTTCTTGGCACTCACGAACTTCGTTCTAACTCGATTAATGTGTGAAGCTCAGGACAACAGAGTCCTTCCACTCAAGTCTTAAGTCTTTGGTCATTAATAAGTCACTTCTTCAAGTAAAGGTCTTCTTCGACAGGTGAATCGAATGGCCACACTCTTTGACTCGTTTATCTTCAGGCCCCAATTCTCTAACCAATCCTCAATGCCATCTAAAGCAGTCTGCAGTCTCCCAACGATAAGGCCTTCACTCTGACTAGAGCAATAAATCGCCTTATCATCGGTATAGATTGAAAGGTAAACTTCTGGATGTTTAGGGACGTCATAGATATATATGAGAAACAGCGCAGGACCAAGTAGGGATCCATGTGGAACATCAAAACCAATCGGCCGCATAGAAGATGTTATTTTACCAACCCTTACTTCGAAAGATCTGTTCCAAGTACGACAACATTAAACGAATCGGCATCTTATAAGCGATGCCGTCATGCCACACAATGTCGAAATCCCTTGACACGTCGAGAAAGACAGCGCCAACAGTCTGCCCCCGCTCAAAAGCGTCTCTAATTGCTTCCGACAACCTGAGCAACTAAAAGTCGGTACAGAGACCTGATCGAAACTCGAATTGCTCTTCTGGCATTGGATTGAGAATCGCCATTTCGTCTCCAAATCCAGTTAGGATCACTGATTCGGTTAGCTTGGAGACTGTGGAAAGGAGACTGATGGGTTTGTAATTCTGTGAAAACAGGTCATCTTTGCCGGGCTTGGGGATCGTAACTATGACGACATGCTTCCAGACACTCTGAAAATGTTGCAAAGATAGAATAGCATTGATGATATCGACTAGCACTTAGAGTACAGTGCTAGGAGGAGCCCTCAGCGCACGGTTGGAAATTTGGTCATGGCCCAAGGCCTTCCCGTTTTAAGTTTCTGGTATATCTTTGTTTCTTCTGGGGGTGATACTATATTAAGCTGCAAACTTTTCAAACTACCTTCGTATTGGACATCATTGAACATAAAAAAAAATGCAGTAGCTATAACTAATGCACCTCCATCCACATATTTTACTATCTGCCATCTTAGCAAAACGGTGTACCGTCTAATTCCAGCCTTAACCCGCTTCTCAATCCTCCACCCTAATAGCTGCTGATGACCGGGTTAATTTCGATAATGAAACGGATGTCATCCGGAATAATAATAATAAAGCCGGGCTTATATAGTCAATAAAGTTTTAATGCGCGAGGGAACAGATTACGCCGGGATGCTAAAAGAACCTTCACGGCTCCTATAGTGGGGGACCGAGAGGGGTATAACCACTTTGCAAATAAACAGGGTTAAAAGCATTCACCGCATATACATATACACATCGAGCGACTTGCAGAGAGCCACCTCATGAATAAGCAATGTGTTCAAGCCGACGTAGACACCCTCAGAAACGCTCGTGTCCCGAGTTTGGGACATTTAGCAAATGGACCGGATTATGGCGCGCTCACGGACTCATACTCCGTCAGATGCAATTGTTAAGGCTACTCTTCGAAAGAGATCGACTTTACTGGAAGGCGATTTGGTTATTAAAAAAAAAAAGTACAACAAATACGAAAAATTGCTCTACAGACTTGTACTTTTAACATAATAGGATTGTTTTTCTTCTAAATTTGAACCGATCCTGAACAAATCATGGTATAGCTGTATATGATATTAAAGTCTGTATTCCTTATACATGCGACTGGTTTGAATGGTTCTGAATCGGTTCAACCGTGGAAGAAAAACGAAGCCACTTTTCAGTAGTACATGACTAATCAACAGTAAGATTTTTTGTGAGCTAATTAGATATTATGGAACCAATTTAGAAAAAGCTACACATTCGATGCTAGATTCCGTGCGACCCTGGTCTGTGTTGGCCTGGTTTTCTGCTGAAAGGAATCTCATGATTTTAAAGACAAAGGTTATTACGTAACCAAAATGTTATAAAGGCGAGAAAAAAGTTGTTTAACATTTAATTAACACAGGCGACCGGTTTCATGCGAGATGCACATCCTCAGACCAAAATTTGATAATGCAGTAAAAAGTTGTCGAAACAATAAAAGTACAGTTGTACATATTTCTGTTGGTCACGGAAGATTATATAATTTGATAAAAATTGTAAGACTTTATAAACACCACAGATTAGATAGATTTTTGACTTCATTCAATTGGTGGTCCAGAATATTTTCGAAAACTATAACGTTCTTTAAATATTTAAAAAATGGTCAATTACAATAATTCGAAATTCGTCACAGTATCAACACTAAATGAGCTCTACATTTTGGTACTACCAGTGATAAGTTATTTAATCCAGTAGCGGAGATCTGGGCTTAGTATCCTTTTTTTCTTAAATATCTTTTACGCCATTGACTAAAATACAATTCTGGCTGTTTTTCTAGATTCCTCGCTCAATTTAGACCAAAAGAAGTCTCTTGCATTTTTTTCGTAGCATTCACTGTTTTCAGAGTATCCTACCACGTATCAACCAAACTATCGACAGCCTAATGTGTGAGTTTTATAGTAATTGACATTAGTTGGTACGGTCATACTTAACATTCTTGGTTTAAACATTGTGTTATAGGCTGTTATTTTTGTTTTCTTCGATATTTCTTTTTTTCTTACGAATGTGTTGCTTAGCCCATATTATAGTTTTGTCGTTTTCTCTATTCTGTTATTAATTTCTGTGTCTTCTTTCCCATCTTTATGTATATTTGCTCCTAAATACTGAAATCTTTCTATTTATTCTATTTCTGCTTCATCTAGTCTTACTATTATTTTTAAGTCTTCTTTGCCTATTGTCGTTACTTTAGTTCTTCTCACGTTTATTTCTGTTCCCTTTTTCCAATGTTTTGTTCCAGATGTAGATTGTAAGTTCCTTTCATTTCTTGCAAAAACCATCAAGTCGTCGGCAAAAGCGCAATCTGCTATTTCTACTACTTGAATATTTCTGTACCCAACTTTTTTGTTTCCCTTTTGGCTTCCTTTATAACTTCATTTAGTGCTATATTGAAAAGCACCGGGCTAAGACTCCTACAATGTCTTAATCGTTCCTTTGTTAAAAATTCCTCTGATTCCAAGCTTTCTATTGTTACGTAGTTTCTTGTTTTCTTAAGCCTGTTTTACACACCGCGACTTATTGGCCAATTAATTGAATAAGTTGATCTTCGATTTTATCGTACCGTGTAAAATAGCAAAAATCGGTCCCATTTCTTGAGCAATTTAGCGTACGATTAATTGAATTGAATAGAAGATGGTCCATTTTTTGCTACGATTTTTCGACGATTTCTCACTAACTTTGCTGTTTTAATACTAACCCAGTAACAGGGAAATACGTACGAATTTTATTTTAGTGTTTTAAAAGTAAACTGAAATTAAATTTCGAAAATCTACGGAGATTGATGTAATGTGATAATTTGAATTAACTAACCGAAACTAAACTTAAGTAACCAAACCTATAGCTGTGCTTATACCAAAACATTAAACAAAAGTCGATTGCTAATCTATTTTTATATGCAGATGAAAATTTCCTATTTAATAATTCCGCCGTTAAGCTATTAATGAAACTAAACGAGTATTTACGATCGTTAGAAATGGCATAGTTCTACCGATTTCTTGGTCAAGAACTTGTTCAATTAATCAGCCAATAAATTGCGGTGTAAAACAGGCTTTTTTTTTTTTGGCATTAAGGGATCAAAGCCCATCAGCCACATTACCATCGCAATGTATCAAATTATAAAAAACTTCACCTATTAAATTGTAATTCGACAGTCAACGAGAAACTTAATAAGAACTCTGTAAATTTCAATGTTGTTAGACCTTAGTAGTAGTATTATAGAAGTGGGTAAGGCTACTTTATGTGCTACTAAATTCTCAAACAGATTTCGTCTTTGGTGCTCATAGACGCGGCATGCTAAAATAAGGTGATTTAAATCACCCACCTCATATCCACATGTGCAAGCTGGAGAATCCAAAATCTTTAATTTATGTAAATGTGAAGGGAAGCAACCATGTCCGTAGTAGTATGGTTACGGCAATAAATTGTAATTTAGAAAATAAATTTATTTAGATTATTAAAGCAACTGCTAAGAAGATGATTCCTAAAGCAACTGCTCAGAAGATGATCCCTGTTTGCAATGGACGTAGCATACATACACTTTGTCTTTCAAACAGCCACACACATAAAAATCTAAAGAGTTAGGATCTGGTGTTCTAGGGGGCCGAGCTACTGACAGCTCTTCCTACCTAGGCATCATTGTGACCGAAGCGGCCTATCCATCTATCAGGAAAACTTAGATCCCTACATTCGCGAACCAAGCGCGTGGAATGTGTTGAAGCACCGTCCATCTGCATCCAACTTCCATTTCGCACATCTAAAGGTACGCCTTCCAGCAACTCAAACAGATGGCTTTCCATGAAATCGTGGAACGATTCTCCATTTAATCTTCTTAGCGAGAAATAAGGACTGCAAACGTTCGAACTAAATTCCTCTTGGAACGATCGAAGACGAACTACCTATGGATTTTCTTGCAACCACACATGCAGATTGTAATAATTAACTATTCCAATTCTGGTAAAAGTTGCCCCATCGGTCCATAATGTCTTCTGTAAATCATCGGCAGAAATTATAACGTTTCTGTGCATCTCCTGGTTTTAAATATTGGGCAGGTTGCAAATGATAGGCTCTCATGTGATCACCATGTAAAGCACGTAGCATGGTAGATTTAGACACTTGCCATTGCCTACATACTCTGCGAGAACTAGGTCTTAGATCATCAAATGCTCCTAGGATTTGATTTTGATGTCTTCTCGGTTCAATATTTTCTGGATATCTTTCTCGAAAACGATGATGAGTTTCAAACAAAACCCGAGCATTTGGATGTCTTCTATTTGGATACCGCCTGCGGTATTTTCGAATTGCTACTTCGGCATTACCGTCACGAAACCCGTAAATAAAATGAATGTCAGCATATTCCTCATTATTAAATATTTTTGGCATCATGTAATAACAAAAATTAGGCAATACTTTAATAGGTAACCAAGAATTTTGATGTCGAACACTAACAAGATTGACAGATAATAATGAAAACAATGCAATGTTTGAGAGGCGACCACAGCCAACTAATGTCAATTACAATAAAATTTGCACATTATGTAAATTGCCGACAGTTTGGTTCATTCTTGGTAGAATACTCTGAAAACAGTGAAAGTTACGAAAAAAATGTAAGGGGCCTTTTTTGGTTTAAATTGAACAAGGAATCTAGCAAAATAACCAAAATTGTATTTTAGTCAGTGGCGTAGAAGATATTAAAAAAAAGGGCACTCGACTCAGATCTCCGCCACTGGATTAAATAACTTATCACTGGTAGTACCAAAACGTAGACCTCATTTAGCATTGATACTGTGACAAGTTTCAAATTATTGTAATTAACAATTTTTTAAATATTTAAAAAGAACATTATTTTTTTTTTGAAAATATTCAATTCCCTATATCTTGAAAACTAAAGCTTCGAAGGCGTATATTTATTAAAACTTTCTTGTCTAAAATTACTTGAAAAACCGCCAGTGACATTTTCATAGACAAAATCTGGACCACCCTGTACACCTTATTGCAAAAATTAATTAATTAATAACAAAATTTAATTAGCCTGATAGAAGTTGATAGGTTTTTGCAGTAATTTCCCAATTCTTCCAAAGCACGTCCAACAATAGCCTCCAGCAGTTTTCAACCAAAATTTTCTCCCACTAATTGGATGACAATAAGCTAAAGATTCTCTACCGATCCATTTCCAAACAGATAATATTTTAATGTCAATTAAAGAGCTCATTCAATTCGATTTTCAAATATTTCCCTTTCCCATTAACATATGAATCGAATTACATTAATCCTCTGCTCCTATTCCGCCGCAAATGTTTCCAATAAATCGAATCCACTTGCGCTCATCAACACCCTTTAACGCTGGAGAAAGGAAGAGGGAATCCGTCATTGACCGCAACTTCCATTCCGCGTTCCTTATGGTGCGTTTTGGAACCCCTCGACGATCCATTTATCCGGCGTCACGTCGAATATAATTGATTATAGCCCGGAAAAGCGGGAGGAGGACTACGATATGCCTAAATCTATTAGATTAGAGCGGTGGCTGGTGCATTAGAACGATCTACAAGTCATACTCGTACTCGTCATACTAATTTAGGGAAATACGATTTTTCGATAACTTTAACTAGTTTTTCTTATAGGCTTACTTGCAGATTTGGCTTCATTTTTAGTATATTATCCTTGTAAAAGGTGGCCTAAAATGATTGAGCATGCAGGAGATTTCCTGTAGTACTATTAAAAGTAAATGCCATTGTGGTTAGTAGGCTTCCGCGGTCGTCAATAAAACTACACTCTTGGTTTCCGGATTATAGTTTCCGGGTTAGAGTATAAATGCTACCATAGTTAGAAAACGATTAGAACTGCTTATTTCCTATAAATGTGATCCAGTAAAGTAGTAACATCCTCTTTCAATAACTATAAAAGATCATCCCTTAGTGTAAGAGTACCAGGTCGTCTTCAAAAAGCACGTTACTGTAAATTTGAAAGGGGAAATATTGTGGGCCTACGCGAAGGTGGTGATCTCCGACGGAAAATAGACAGACGGATTGGTCATCATGTCGCAATTTTTAGTAGAGTCGAATAGGGCATAAATTATAGTAGCTATAGCAATAGATATTAATTGTATACACGTCGGTCCAGATACGAACAGAATATTGCCTTTGTGAATGGCAACATAGCATTCGAGTCTCATGCCTGAGATATTTATTCACATTCGAAGGGAACGTTACACCCTTTGGGCGCCCCATCTCCGCGTACTTATTTGGCGTGCAGCGTGCAACGTTCTGTCGCTTTGAACTCTCTCGCGGTACTGTCGAGATCGACTACGAGTCTATCCTGTTTAAGTGCATTCTCAAAATTTCTGTAACATAATTGTCTTTTATTGTAATTTTATTGCAGTCCATAAATCAAAGACCTTGAGATCTATCGCCTTCCTTGCCTATACTGATCCCTTCTAATGGATTTTGACCTGCAGCAAGGAAGCAGGCGTTTGATGTATACCTATTCATCCCATTCTTATATATTATTCTCCATATTATCTCTTAATGTAAATACACGTAGGACGACTGCTTTCTTGCCACTACTTTCGCGCCCTCTCATATACGCGCGTAAGTATGTATGCTCTCACTTGCTCGCCGTAACACCCACATTTTTTGCTGTACGCATTCGTCTTACAAAGAACTGAATGTTAGGACGGTTCTTGCCAGTAGCCTCCCTAATATTAATGTCGTCGGTACAGGCGACTAGCTGCACTGTTTTTTTGGCCAACAGGTTTTCTCGCTCGATGTCCATTTGTCTAATTGCATATGATCACTTAGTTATTTTGTAAAAGGAGCCTATGGAGTCTAAAAAAATGTTCAGCTAAGGTGTGGTTGTTGTTTCTTAAGAGCATAAATAGTTTGATAATATTCAATGTTTGAAACTAACGCAAATAAGTAAATGGTACATGGTTGTAAAACGAAAAACAAGGAGAGTCAGAATATCTGATAAAAAACGTGACATGCTATTGAAAAGATTTTTTTTTTCATGGGTCTATTTTTGGACCACCCTGTATTAATTTCACAAGATGCACTTGGAAGCGCGTTTCCTACCCTAGAATTTCATCCCAAAAAATAATCTTCTATCTATTCAAATAACCATCATATTCGTTATGCAACAAAATCCGGGAAATCCGGTATACCTTAATCTAATGTTATTGTTTCATATGTTTCAAATGGCTAAATTAAACGTTTCGTTATTTCATTAAATCCATTTACTAATATCTCTATATTTTTTTAAAGAAACTGCAGAAATTTCATTGTTATCAAAAAATTGATATCTTAAAAATTTAAAGTAGCTATAATCTATATATCTACTCGTAGATGATAGTTTTGAAAACAAAAATTCGCGAAGAATTTCCAGCTAAGTGTGGGATCATCTGTAGGGCAAAAATCGCCGTTTAATCTATGAGATACATCTATTGTTGTTATTGTATAATTGTGTTATCAGAAACATCTTTGTGGCAATCGAAAGTCCATTAATTTAATTAAATTTAGTAGTAGTTGGTATCAGCGGCTGATTATGAATTGGGCTGTAGATGAGTGTGTGCTTTTAAGTACCAATGTTGTATGAATATTTCGAATTTTTCAAGATGCTTTATCAATTTTATATTGCTATACCTATATCAAGAGTATTTGTTGAATGGAACGAGTACAAAAGAAATAATACCTAAACATTATTTCGAGAGTGGGTTGAACGTTCATTTACCATAATCCATCATTGTTTGCGCTTTCCGATACCGAATAATTGGATTTAATGTCTATATTTTTTCATGCGAGTTAAAAGAAAAACTCTGTGCCAAAATGTACCCTGATATTTGTACTTACAGTTAGCTAGATAAAGCTCTCACAACGTAAGAAGTACATATTACGTCATACATAACAGTGACGTCAAAAATTTTCATTGGCGAGGTAAATTTAATGCACAAGAGGTAACCGGGCTAGCGACAAAAATATAACAATACATTTGATAAATGATATATCTTAATTGTGTAGGTAATCAAAATAAATTGTTAATTGTTTTCTGATGTTATTGCAAAATGTAATTAACACTGAATTTGCAATAAGAAGCTCAAATAATTTTGAAGTAATTTAGAATTTTTGACATACCCACTTCTTGTTGATTTTTAAGATTATTTGAGTGCGAGGGGTTTATTGCTTACCGATGGTCACAATCCCTTTACCTGGGTTGAATAATACTTCCCTACTTTGTATAGGCGGCAAAAGTAGATACTTGTGAATATTTTTCTTGAAAGTAGGGATAAAACAAGCATGTAGAAGTAGAGTTTTTTCACACATTATTCGGTCATACGGTTGAGGATGGGGACCTACGAGTCCCTGAAATGGCTGTTCCGAATTAATTAATAACTTGTGTGGTACGGACTATGCCGATACTTTAGTGTTGTTTGCCTTACTATTCACAAATGTAGAAATACACCTAGTGAAATAATGAAGTAATACATGATTTAAGTTGGCAGTGATGTATTGTAGGTTCTTGAACATCTGGTATAATATTCAATCCTGGAATACAAACAATCTCTAATTCAACAAACTCTGATTTGTTTCGTTGTTTAATTCATTCCAACCATACTCAGCTTTTTACGAAGAAATATTTTGAAATCATAAATATGGGTAATTTTGAAAAATGTAAGCCCATTTCTTCACGTAAGATTCAAAAATGTGTCAATCTACAAGACGTTCAATTTAATAAATACGCTGTATATTGGAAAATGTTTTTAGAATATAGATCCAAACGGACTAAATATGTCGTCGAGGTTGGTCTTCGAAAAAAAACATTTCTTGCCCACTATAAAGTGCGGCTTTACTTGCACGAACATAAAAAGGCACAATGTATAGGGTGCTTTGCAAAACTGAATATTATTTCTAACAGAGGTGGATTCCAGAAAACGCAAAAAAGGAAATCTTGTGACAATTAGCCCTGGTCTCCCCTACATCTTAATGACGAATGTTTTGAAAAACAATAAAACGATTTGGACCAACATATTTTTTCTTGCATTGGTTTTATAAAAACTTAAAAGGTATTCCTCGTATATGTGTATGTTGAGGCAACTAAATGTACAGTCAGACCGCAGCTGGTAGAGATGAAACCTTACCGTGATCACGTGACGATTACGGACACGTGTTATGCGTGCAGAAGGTTTCGTAAGGCACGCGACCGCCATGTGGCTGACGGGGAAGACCAACTTTGGCATCCCTTTTCGAGATGACAATTCACGTGAATCTACACAAATGCATACATGTACAATATATGATTACCGACTAACGTTATTGTTAAGCTTAGTTTCAATAATTCTCAACTCTTATCTTGATTTTCCATTACTTTATAACTAACAAGCTCTTCCACATTCACCCCATTTAAAGCAAACCGATAAACTGAGAATATTTTTCGTAACATTTTCATCTTTCGCAAAATGCAAACAACATGAAAGGAGTTATCCACAACGAACAAAGCAGAATTGTTTGTTTCCGTTAATAAATTTCCTAAAACAAAGATAAAAGAAACAACGACAAAGGTCGAAAGTCTAAGTTCAGAAGCTTCATTCAGCTTAATCGACTAGCATATAGTACACCCCTAAAACCTACATAGATACGTACAGCTCCGCTAGTCGGAAGACTTCGGAACTAAAACCGTTTTCTCCTTACGCGCGACCCTTTCCCGGCGAATCCGCCGATTATTTCTAGCTATAGGTGGCGGGCAATCCGTGTGGGGCAGGGAACGGTTAAAGGCGAGGCAAAGCGACCGCCACCACATCTTCTCCTCTGTCCCCGTTGTAATCAAACGGAGTGCCTTTCCTCGACGGGACAGGACTTACACGCTTTGCAAGTATACAGAAACGCCCCCGCGTAGTACTCACCGAGCGCCTCCTCGCTGCTATATGCTGACTAGATCTAAATGTGGTGTATATGATACTATATCTATGTTCCGGATATAAAAGATATACCGTAAATTTTAAAAAATCAAAATGTTGGGAAATGACCGATCTGACTATGCTACTTTATAGATTTTGACCCGCTGAACATGTTCATCTTCGACTTTTATTGATAACCCTAACCGTTTTTGAGTTATGAGACTTATGAATGTTTGAAGATTTCTACGGTTTACCGGGCGCACACAGAGAAATGGTTTCTTGCATCAAGAAAATATTTTTATTTCAAGACTATAAAAATGTATATTATAAGAAAATTATTTTCTTTGAAATTTTATAAGCATCTCATGCTGATAGCCGACAGTGAAGAGGAATTACAGAAATACTTAGAAATATGGAACACAACGCAAAAAGTATATAAAATGACAGAAAGCAAAAATAAAACAAAGGTAATGGTTTTGGGAGACGAACAATATCAAAATAGACAATGAAAACGTCGAGGAAGTAACGACTTTTAAATATTTGAGAGTAAATATTCAAAGTAATGGAAGCCAAGAACTACAAATAAATGATGGAGTAGGAAAAGCAATGAAGACATATTATGCAGTAGCGCAAAGTCTCGTCAATAAAAAAGAAACATCGAGGAAAACAAGAATGACTATTTTCAAAACAATATTAAGACCGATACTGACTTTTAGATGCGAGACGTGGGTACCGAACCAGAGACAAAAAAGCAGAATACAGGCCATGGAGATAAAATCCCTCAGAAGAGTGAAAGGAGATATGAAAAAAGACAATATAAGAAATACGATAATAAGAGAAGAACTTGAATGTGAGCTGGACTTCATCCAAAAAAGACAACTGAGCTAGTGGAGACACCTCCAAAGGTTGAATAGTCATATACCAGTTAAGCAAATCTGAGAAGCTAGGGTGCAAAAATAGAAGAAAAAAGGAAGGTCCAGAAATACCTGGAACGGAGTAATACAAGGAATACTGGAGAAGAAAGGAGTTACATGGGAGGAAGCGAAGAGGATAACCAGATATAAGAAAGAACGAGCTGATTTCATTTACGGCAATAATTGTAATTGTTAATAGTAAATTGTAGATTGTAAACTGACACCCGACACCAGATTCTGATAGATAGTGATTTTGGTAATATATACTGGGTGTCTCCAAAATGTTGGGACATGGCTTAACTACAGACTCCTGGGATTAAAATAAGAAGATTTAACCCAACTTACCTATATCCAAAGTCGCCTCGTTAAGTTGGTACAAGACGTGAAAGTTGTTTGAAAAAAAAAATAATTTTGCGTATAAAAATAGGAGGCTTTGATGGATTGTTATAATTTTTGGTATGGAGTGTTTTGTGACTATGTCACGTTTCGAGATGGTTTTGGTCTTCATCGGTAGGTTGTAAGTGTATTAAATTAAAATGTCGCAATACAAATTTGGTGATAACTTTCTAGTGCTTAGGCTGAGAACTTTCAATTGTTTGTTACAAAAAGGTATTTTCTTTAGGAACATTTTTTATATCTTTGTAATTTTTGATAACTATTACGGTTTCTCCTGAAAAAAATAAAATCTGATCTGATGATATGCTTTTTTTGATAGGAATAATCTAGCAATAATCTAGTTAACCGGAATACTATCTTTTAACGACAAATGAGTATCATTTGTTTGCTACATATCAAAAGCACAGTTTAGTGTGGTAAAAATTAAGTAATTAGTATATATAATATAATAGTATACATAGTATATATAAGTGCAATTAATAATGTGGACATAAATAATATGCCCTTCAAGAATTCCAAGTAAATAACGCCTTCTTTAATTAATAAAACTATTTACTATCCTTGAGAAAATAATGTCTTGTGTTATAACGGCCATTTACTTATACTAAGAATCGCTTTCTGCAAGATTTTCGGATCAAGTGGATAAATGTCTTAAACAAAGAAATACAATTATTTCCTTACAGGTATGTACTTCTCTTGAGTGGAGAAAAAAACGCTAAGAAAATATTTCTTTTGATTTAAATTGTGGATAATTGAAACAGTAATTATCTTGAATTGAGGCGGACAGTCTTGATACAAGTAAACGTTTCTCTGCAACTGTTTGCGCTGAATTACAGTTTATCTGCTCATTTAAAAGAAAGGTGTTCCGAATAAAAAATTGCTTAGAATAAAGTGATCTAACAATGGGGTGGTAACTCGTTATATTAGCATTATTGGGCTCCAGAAAATGCTCATTGGATGCGTGAGACTCATTTTCAGGTAATATGGGGTGTCAACATTTGGTACGGGTGATTTAATGGACGTATTGGTCCACACATCTTTGAAGGAACTTTGACAGCTCAACGTTATTAACATTTTTTACATTATGACCCTCCCGAGTTACTGGAAAATATTCCATTATCAGAGCGCAATGACTTGTGGTAACAACAGGATGGCGCTCCGCCTCATAACTCGCGGTTGGTTGTAGAGTATTTAAATGACATATATCTTAAGAGTTGGATTGGTACTAACGGTCCTATTCAATAGCCAGCTCGCTCGCCAGACTTAAGCCCACTGGACTTCTTTTTGTGGGAGTATTTGAAAAAAGGTTGTGTATTCTACTCCGCCTACGAACTTAGGCGATTTATTACTTAAGGTCCGGTTTGCATGTAATTCCGTTACAAGCAGCAACTTCCAGGGAATTAATTGATCGATTTTAAGGGTGTGTTGCGTCGAATGATGGCCATTTTGAACAATATCTGTAAGTGATTAACTTTATGAATTATTAATGTAAATATTTAATGTTGATCTAACTTTTTGTTAAATTTTATTTATTATTTATTATAGATGTGATCATTTTGTATTGAATATTTCTTGAATGCAATTTTCATTTATACCGTTGCAATCCAATCTCTTCGTCCTTCAGTCATAAAGCCAAAAAGATGAGTGGGGGAAATTTTAAAAAATGGTTTGGAGGAAATTTCTTAGGGGATGGTTCACTATGGGTAGTTTTAAAAAGTATATCTTTTAGGCTTTTGCAAACCATTGTCAAGAACACCTTGCTCGATCCTTACATCTTTACAAATAAGGAAGATATCGCTTGTAGCGTTGAATCTGCGACACCCGTACATAGATGAAATCTAGTTTACAGCATTTTTGTTGTATTAACTGAAATTACATGTAAAAATTACAAGTATTTCCTCTCATCAAGTTAATGGGTTAATTATACGGTCACCGCTGTACAAAGAAACAGCCTGTACATCACCGTATTGCGAACTACGTTTAATAATAATGGAGATGACATTGGAACTCACTCCACATTTCCGTAACACCTGTTATCTAACTCCCAGGTATACCCAGCATATTTTACATAAATACGACACTTGATCGAATCAGGGGATGACGACGAAGGGTCGAAATTACCCTTTTTGAAAGGCACTACGTAATGTACGTAAAACAAGGCTTGCAGTCTAAGTGACCATATGTCGCCACAACGGCCTTCTAGTGAAGAAAGTTAAATAACATCAAAAACACTAAATTTTTTTTTTTGATCTCTCCGCTTCAGTCAATCACGAATCAATAAAGGATTAGTTTAAGTTGCTATTTGGTATTTTGAAAAGACGTAACTGGCAGGTGAGATTAAGTCAATTATGAAACATACCTATGAGATGAAAGGGAAATGGGGATTTGCACATTTCAAGGATTATTAAGGATTATCGCAAGAAATAATTAAATTCTAGTTGAAATAGGCTACATGCTTTCAAATGCAATATTTGATTTACAATTGATGAAAAAAATTAAGATATATTATCGCTTTTTCACTATTATTACGTAAAATTAACGTAGCGTGCTAATCAGAGACTCGTTCAATAAATGAGGAGCTTTTTTTTTACAAAACGCAACATGTCCAAATTTAGAAACAAATCGCTTATAGATGGCATCGCGATCTATGTTAACAGTAGAATACTACACCAATCAATTCTGACCAAAGCAGTACTGGTTCCATTCAATATACACGGCAAAGTTAATATTAGTTTGAAAACGTAACATGTCCGCAGTGTTTACAGAATCAAAATGCAACTTGCCCATATAACCATGCAAACTCCATGTGCTTATTACTAATACTTAATGGTTTAGTCGTGTATTACGACAGAAGTACCTAGACCACTATATTTCGTTAACGGAACAATGGAACAAAAACAATATAAAAATGTTTTACAAAACTATTTAGTACCTTATATTGGTTCATTGCATCCGACTCACGGACCATACACTTTCATGTAAGACAGTGCATTATGTCATAAGGCATTGCGTAATGCGACACCTTGAATCTAAAAATCTGTGTGTACAACCTTGGCCAGGTAATTCACCAGAAATAAACCCAATTGAAAATGTGTGGAATGTCTTGAAAAACATCGTAAGTACACGAAACTCACAAAGGAAGAATTACAACAACATATTGAAGATGTATGGTATAATAGCGACGAAATTAGAAAAACAATAAAAAGCTGCATTGGCAGTGCGCCAAAAAGTATTGAGGAAATAATAAAACACAGAGGAGGAACAAGCAAATATTAGTAAATATATGTTCAAATTATACTTACTTGCATGTCATATATAATTAAATAATAATATTGCCAACGTTACCAACTGTTTTTTTTTTATTTTACCCCAAAATCATGATATTTTTAAGTAATTTGATAGCCAGGGACTGTAGATTTTCAAGGTAGAAATTTTTAAGGGTACACACAAAGGTGGAAGCTGATCTCTAAGAGAAAAAGGGGATTATTTCCAAGGCAGTCAAAGATACAAGTAAACCACTACACTTGCCAGACGTACAAGTAGTATTTCCACATTTCTTTTTACAGAGCATTTCACTCACATTAAGCAGGTGAGATTAGAACTGAGTGCTGTATATAATAAAGAAGATATACTTAATTTCTCAAGCAGTAAACGACACAGATTGTTGTTATCATTGATCGATCAAGAAAACAAAAAGATTTCTGCTAACAACTGGCAAAATTACATTAATCATGTAACAAAACGTATAATTTGTATTTTGTTGATATAACTTTTTTTCAAAATTTCATTATTTTAACTGAAGAAAACATGTGAAAGCTGGATAAGTTACAAAATAATCTTAAGAACATATATATTACTCTTTTATTAATTGGACCATCTTCTTTGACTTTGTCATCAGAGAATAAGTTCTATTAATTTCTCTATTTAGAAATTACAAATGAAAATAACTTTTACTTAACTATAAACCCGTTTGTAAGTGTTTAGTAGCAAATCCAGGCATGTTCATTAAAATATTCTATTATATCTTAGTATAACGTACGTATTCTATTTTTGGAAAACTATTTGCACTACATTATAACAATGTCGAGTGGTTATTTGTCTAACAATCTCAAATTAATCCACAAACTATTGCTGCTACGTCATCATTATTGAAAGTTACTAAAAATAAGGTATTGTACAATCGAGTGGTATGTACATTGATACGTATAAGCTGTAATTTCAATGAATGGGATTTCGAAAATTCAATTTCAGTCGGTTATTCTCATAGATTATACCAAATTTTTACATATCAAACACTTGAAATTGGCGTGTACGAGGTGTGGCAATTAAATAACCGGACTGGTGCTTCTACCGGCAAACAGCGAGCACGCCACGGCAGGTTTGAACATGTCTGTTCTTGTAGATGCTTCCCCCACCCTGAGCTCGATGGGCACGGTTGTATATCGCTGAGTCTCGCTGTAACAATCGTCCATTCAAGTCCTTAAAATGCAGAGTGTTCAGATCGAGTAACGAGTTAACCTCAAGTTTCTTGTGAAACACGAGGTTCTAACTACCCTTCGTGAGCGAGTGAGAAGACGAAGACCCGATTTGTGGAAGAGCAAATCCTGGATGCTCCACCAAGACAATGCACCAGCTCATTGCGCCTTGTCTGTGAAGGCGTTCTTTGCGAAATCCGGCATCACCGTGTTGGACCAACTACCGTACTCGCCCGACCTGGCCCCCTATGACTTTTTTTTATTTCCTAAGGTATAATCGGAGCTTAAAGGGACAAGATTTGACAGTGTGGAAGCGGTGAAAGCGAAAGCGACGGAGGTTCTCAACAAGCTAACAGAAACGGACTTCCAGCACTGCTTTCGACAATGGAAAATTCATATGGAGCGTTGTAGGGATCAGCAAGGAAAGTACATTGAAGGGGATAAACTTTGTCATGTAATTGGTGATCAATAAAATGCTTTGTAGCACCAGTCCGGTTATTTAATTGCCACACCTCGTATGTTTGTAAACTAATTCGCTTTCAATAACTTTTTTAAATATCTATCGTCTATGGAAGACCAGCCAAATTATTGGTGAATCTTCGCGGAAATTACTATGGGATGTATCTGAATTCTCTTTAGAACGACTTTTCTAATGAAATAGAAGAAGAGCCATTAAATATCCACAAAAAATATATTTTCAGCAGGAACTGTATACGAGGGTAGTATGAAAAGTACCCATGTTTGGAGACAGGCAACACTTTATGTCAAAATCTGCATTACCAACTCAGTACTATTCTTTAGTTAACGTCTGTCAAAATTTCCGAGAGATTCATCGAGTAATGTTGTTTTGAGCGCTGTTGAAAGTGAGCAAGTTTCTGTATTTGTGGAATCACGGAAAAAGAACAATACCGGTCAGTGGTTCGATTTCCTTTCTTTGGATGGGAAAACGTGTACTGAAATTAAAGAGAAGTTGGATGCAGTTTATAAGGACTACGCACTTTCCATGATTACCACCAAATACTGGTTTAATGCATTCAAGCGTGGCCGAACATACGAACATACGAAGACAATTCGAACAGCTGGAAAAGTTGTGGCGACGATTTTTTGGGATACGCTAAACATGATCTTAATTGATTATTTGGAGAAGGGAAGAACAATCACGGGACAATACTATGCTGATTTATTGGAACGATTCGACGCTGAACTAAAGAGAAAAAGGCCCCATTGAGCGAAGAAAAAATTCGCGACCATCATGATAACGCCCCGGTCCACTCAACAGCAACTGCGGCAGCAAAACTAGTCCAGGTGCGATACGAATTGGTGCCCCATCCACCATATTCGCCAGATTTGGTCCCCTGCGACTTCTTCATCTTCTTAAACATGGCTTGGTGGGAAGCGGTTCACGTCAGAGAAAAGAAATTTACTAAATGCAAATTGCATTGTCTTCCTTAACATAGGAGTTTCATACCATCTTCGTAAAAAGAAGAAAAAATACCAAATCATTAATTTTTTCAATTCGGATATTTTTGTATACAAAGCTTCTTTTTCAAAACGTTACCATTACCGAATACCTCAAAAATACTTTTTTCGATTACGTGCCAATTCTATGACGGTCACTGCATGTAAAATTCACTCACATAATGTGTTTGATGAGCATGAAATTCTAAATCTTTAAAACCATCTCCATTTCAGGTATAAATTCCACAGCGTAAAACAGATAACAAATTTTGAATTACTTTATTTATAATGTACATAGAAATAATATTCCAAATTCAATGCTTGCTTGCACAAACGTATTTCATAGCTTGAAACCTAACAAAACAGAAGCTAAAAAAGAAGAACAAAACAACCACCTACCACGTCGAAAAATATCGTCCCGTTATCTAATATGAACATCGTATTTATTGCAATAAGTAGCCCTCTTCTTCGACCATCGTATAGGGTGAATCATACGGGATAGCAGATGGTTGGAAAGTAAGGATTCGGCATCACGCACGCTGCTGGTCTAAATCGCTGATCAGAGTTCACGATAGATTCGATGAGGAGCGGTCGAAATGGACTTTACCAACCGGCGCGGCGGCAGTAAGTCAACAGCTTCGAGTCCGCAGTCGCTTGAGCCCCTTTGTCGATTTACTGTAGATATAGGTATAACCTATTCAGTACGAACTAATTCCAAATGCATAAGCAACTGCGTATAATCTATTGTGATGGACTAACAAAAAGATTGCTGTTGTGATAATATTATGATAATAATAGTTTCTAATGTAATACCTATTAAATACATTTTAACATTAACAACAGGTAGCAACGATTGCGTATCGGAAAAAATTAATATATCTTGTGGTTTACCAAAAGGTATACTTATGTATAGAGCCCGGTAACAGGGAGCCCTGCCATAGCCGTACCTGCCTAGTATACAAAAACAATAGTAAGAAAATAGAAACAAAATAACAGAACTAATACATAATTATAATATGTGAAAAGTAGTAAAACACTCATCCTTTTGAGCAGCTTTGGCTACGGAACAGTAAAACTAGAAGCACCATTATCAGTATTAACAACATATGGATAAGAGTGGCAAAAAGTTGACACCATTAGATGTGTTTCCACAGTTGTCTCGGTGAGCGATGTTCGCCGTGGTGAGGAAATGAGTTTATATTTTGAAAAACAGCGTTCAACATCTACAGATGTTATACATGCATGATTAAAATACTCTTTGTACTTAGTCAGTGGATTATTCGATACACCATCACAAATTTGATTTAGTGTGCTAAAATCGGGATCTTTCTGTAGCACACTCTCGAACTTTTCTAAAACGCGATTATGTTTTACGTCATGTATAGTCAGTAGCTGTGTATGCACTCCGTCCATAATTTGTAGAGACTCCAATAATGATAACGATCTATTTTGTAATTGGTCTATTGCGTCAGCTAATCCTTTATAGTAGCTACGAATATTTTTTAAATCTGTTTCAACGGAAATATCTTGAAATTTCGACTGGCTCTCCTTAATAGCTGCAGCTTCGGTAAGATTGAATTGTGAACAACAGCTTTTACTATTTTGAAATGTTTAGCATAATAAAAAACTGCCTACAACCATGTTTCCCAACGTGGGGACATTCCTTTAGGAAAAAGCCAAAACAAATTAACAGGCAAACAACTAAACTAAAAGAAAAAGGTCTGTCTGCACAATTTATAGAACACATATGTAAAATTCGAATAACATATTCTGCCCTATTAGGAATGTGACCAAAGGAGTTGCGCAGAAAAACAGTTGGAAATATCGCATCTACAGCAAATGTTATTGTACGAGGGATGATCATAAAATAAGGTTCTCGTATTTTTAAAAAATAGACAGCATTCTTTATTTCCCTAACATTGCACATCGTTTTAAAAGTAAAAACTTAAGCTATTTTTCGCCATTTCTATCCAAGCATTTTTGCAGACGGTGCTCCAACTTCTGTATCCCCATGTCGTAAAATTCTGCCGCCAGTCAAAATCTTTTCAATTGTGGTGTTGGAAATCTCAGGAATCCGAAGGGAGAGTTGACGAATGGTGACCCTCCGATCTTCAAGCAGTATGCTCTCGACCTTTTCAACGATTTCCTCTGAAAATGATGGTCTTCCGCTCCGCTCTTCATCGTAAATTTCTGTCCGATCTCCAATAAATTCCCTACACCATTTGCGGTCGTGTTGAAGAGCTATACACTTTTCTCCATAAACTTCGGTTAATTGACGATGTATGTCTGTAGGTGAAACCCCTTTCGCCTTTAAAAAACGTATTACAGCGCGAATTTCGCACCTAGCGGTAGCGGCGATCGGAAATTCCATCTCGGACGGCTGCTTAGCCAACACTGAGCGGCGTAGCGAGACGGGAGTGGTACGTATATAGAGTGGGAGAGCTGCTGCACACGCCAATGTTGTCGGCTTTCTCCTAACACGTCTTATTGCTGCTGTAGGGCTTTGGGAACCTTATTTTACGATTATCCCTCGTACATACGTAGAACACATAAAAGAAATGGGTTAACGTAAGAGTAGGGTAGACTTAGCTAAATCTAAGTAAAAACATGCGGCACACGAAAATTGAGTCTTGCAAGTAGTTCACTGCCGTTTATTTTATTATCTAATCGGTAAAAAAGAAACCTTAGACCTTAGATTTTTGGGAAATAAAATTAATAAATTATATCACGTTTTATCACCGAAAACATCCCCAGAAAAGACAGCTGCGTCTGTACTTAGAAGCAATCACATCACGCAACAGCAAACACAACGACAATAACCGCGTTAATAATTAAACAATATTTGCAAAAGCCATACATTCAAAACAGTCGCCTACATAGTCGGGCCTCTTCAGCCGCCCAAATAAGTAAAACAAATAGAATTAAAATTAATATAAATAAAGATACGCGAACGCTATTGAAATCAAACCGCAGGGGTTGGTTGGCGTTTACACAGAGGGAAGACCGGCATCCTCATCGGTGCTAGAGGGAGTCCAAACGCTGCTTTGAGGAGGTTTAATTAGTGTACCCATAAAGTATTGACATGCAAACATTTTCCACTGATTAATACGCTTGGGATATTAGCGAAACTCCCATCTCATAAACGAAAATTCTTTTTGCTATGTGTATGAAGTATATATTAGGAGGTTTCAAAGTCTATAAGTATATGCTTTATTTAACAAATTAGGAAGCGTATCTAGATAAAAATTGTGCTTTTTCAGGGATTTGTGTAAACTGAAAATTGTTTTGATTAATAATCTTATAATTTTTTTCATAGAATTTGGGTTGTGATATTGATTTGATATTGAAATAGAGGTTGTTTTACCGGAAACTGGAATTATGTAATTATCGATTCAGTACTTGGTATTTGAAACACTGAAGCAAATAACGAAAAAGTAAAACATATACGAGGGTCACGCTATATATTTTGAGATATAAGAAAACCACAAGTCTTTTTACGAAAATGATTTTATTTATGTTCAAAATAATCTCCTCCTGCATCAATGCACTTTTATAACCGAAGTTTCCACAACGTAGAAGCGTGAAGCCAGCCATCTCTTGGAATGCTCTCAAAAAATAGATGAATTGCTTCATCTATCTCATCCTCCGTCGTGAAACGTCGACCACGTAAATGTTTCTTTAGGTTGAAGAACAACCAGAAATCACACATGGCCAAATCAGGCGAATAGGGTGGATGTTCAATGACTTTCACCTTATTTTAACGTAAAAATTCAACTGTCTGCTGTGCACTGTGACGATGCATTGTCGTGATGCAACATTAACCCGCGAATGTTGGCCGACTCAAGAACTGCAGGTAAACATTTTGTGGTGTACCAGTTTGCTGTGACTGTACGTTGATTTTCCAGCTTCATTGTTTTTACTAATCCGGTACTACGGAAGAAAACTGCGTACATAACTTTCTTGACAGCCCTTTGCCTTTTGGCCATTGTTGGTGTTGATGCATCTTCGTGGATCCACACGCGGCTCTCCTGGCGAGTAGGAATATCGCAAAATGGGATGTAGGTTTCATCACCTGTTACTATCTTTGATAGAATGCGATGTCCACCATTATTTAACATTTCCAATGTTTCCCGAGCGATTCTTACTCGCTCTGCTTTTTGGAAATCGGTAAGCGTGTGTGGCACCCAACGAGTAACAATTTTTTTTCATCCGAAGATGATCATGTAAAATTGAATTTACTGTTGCGGATCCAACACCAAGAGTTGCCTCAATCACTTGATAGGTGCATCTTGGATCTTCGTCGATCATACGTCTCACACTCTCAATGCTTCCAGCGGTAACTGAAGAACGGGGCCTATCGGTACGTTCCTCATCACCAAGCGATATCCGTCCTCTTTTAAATTCGCTATACCAGCGAAACACAGTTGCACGTGAAGGACTTTCATCACCAAATACGAGTTGCAATCGTTCAAGACTTTGTTGTTCACTTAAACCGACCTTAAAATCGTAGTAAATCATTGCGCGTACATGTTCTCTTGACAAGTCCATGTTTCGATAACAAATCGTATCTACCACGTTTACTCTATGACAGCAGCGACTCAACTGACAGTCAGAGTTTACTACTTAAGGATGGTGGTATTTCGAAATGCAGTGTTGCCAGCTCTAACTTCTCTACTTTTGTGGCATCTCAAAATATATAGCGTATCCTTCGTATATGAAGATGAGACAAATGGAACAAAAAAAATGAAGAAGAAGAATATATAGAGGCAAGATGGTGTAAGATAAAGGAGATAAAGGGCCAAGTAGTCGACAAAATAATCGAGAAGGAGTGTAAGAGAAATAAAAAGAAATGGTATGATGAAAAATGTAGAAAAAATATGGAGATAAAGGTAGAAGCGAGATTAAAATGGATTAGTACGAATAAAAGAGATGGCCAAGAGAAGTATGAGAAGATTAGAAACGAATGCAAAAAAATAATTAGAACGACCGAACAAGAATGGATAACAAAAGCAATAGAAGAAATCGAAGATGACAACAAAAACAGAAATAGTAGAAAATTTTATCGAAAGGTTAAGGAACAAAAAAGAAATAAACCTAAAATAAGGGGAATAAAAACCAAAGAAGGAAAAATAGTAGAAAATTAACAAATTAAGGAGGTTTGGAGGAGATACTTCAGAGAATTACTAAATGACGATCAACAACAAGATAATTCCACAACAGAGGAAGAGGGAGGAGGAAAAGAGGAAGAAAGACAGGAAATAGATGTAAAGGAACCAATCCTAGAAGAAGTGACCGAAATTATAAACAAGGTCTGGAACGCAAAACGCCTGGAAAGGATGGGATAAACATGGAGTTGTTGAAATACGGAGGCGAACAATTGAAAAAATAAATATACGCATTGATATCAAGAATATGGAAAGAGGAGAGAATGCCGTATGGCTGGAAAATAGAACAAATACTAAAAGTACATAAGAAAGGAAGTCAGCGTGAATGAAAATACTATAGGGGGATTACATTACAACCAACCGCCTACAAGGTTTTATCTACGTTAATACAGAGAAGAATAAGAGAGGTAACGGATAATAAAATAGGAGAACAACAATACGGGTTTACGAAGGGGAAATCGACAATTGACGCAATACACATAGTTGAACAAATTATAGAAAAACCTATTAAAAAACCATTATCAAGCGTTTGACTCTCTAAATAGAAAGATTATGTTAGCGATGAAGGAGTTAGAAGTGCCAACAAAACTAATAAGACTCATACCAACGACAATACATGAAACGAAAGCTAGTGTAATAACAAATAAAGGTGAAACTGAAGAGTTTGCTATAAAAAAAACTTGGACTCATATAAAACTCAATCGTGAAAACCGTATCTTAATGCTTCATGTCGTTCGGAAAATATGAGCTTGCAAAATCAGTCAAAATATAATGCGACAAACATTGTGATTAAGAAAAGCTTTCGGACTGCACACGTTAATTTTTTCAACATGTTAACTAACTCAAAAACAGTTGCGTGTAGATATACAGAATGTGGTAAAAAGTTAAAATCCTATGTTGAATTCAAAAAATTTAATAATGTACAAGATGTTTTGCTTGAAATAAACAAATTCGTATTGATTTTTCGATATAATCGGGAGCGATAAGTATGTCAAAATATTTTATATGGAATCGCTCCAATGGTGTTAGCAATCTTATGTTGTGGAAGTAGGTTCCGATAATAATAACCAGAATTTCTACTAAATATTTATTGTGATGATTGATGTGCTTGTTTTTTTTGCATAACGGTTTTTTTACACAGTTCTGCACTTGTATGACGTATTGCTACATTTTAAGTACAAGATGCGCGCCAGAAGTAAATGTGTTACGCGCGATATTTAAAAATACAATATAACATTTAACACAATCTATCAAATTTTCCTATTGGTATATACAAGAGTAATGCATGTGAAAATAATTCAATTTTTGGGTGATCATTTAAAAGGGTTACTGTCGTTATCTTTTTTGGAGAGCTTCCTTTACTAGAATTAAACTAGTCAGCATTTACATAACACATTGAAATGTAACCTCATAACAATAACATTTAAGATATTTTTTTGGGCAGTCAACTTCTCAAGATTCATATAGATACATCTTGTTTGTTTTGTATTATCATCGTTCCAATTGATGATAGCTATCTGACCGCCACTTCTGGGAACGTCTACTCGAAGCCGTTTCTCGGTATCGCGTCAATATTTGTTTTATTTTCTAATGATATCATCATACCGATTATCATTATTATTATTCTAACATTGGTACATAAGTGCACACAGATTTATTTTATGTAATACGGAAAGTAATAATAATTGTATCCTCATTTGCGGCATGATATGAAAGCCAGTATGCATTGTTGCCAAATTACATAATCCCCTGAGTAAAAGCGTATGTTTAATCTGTTTTACTAACTTGGTTTTTATACCAATTCCTCTTCTTTACTTCGGTAACTTCAGAAAATCTCTTAATTACTTCCCTTAATATCACAATCCATTTCAATTATAAATTACCTATTCCTCTCTTTATTTAATCATACTTTGAAATTGTTACACGTTATATCAATCGTAGTAGACACCCCCTTTTTGGGACAACAATAACAAAGCCCTTCAAGTACCAAAAATCGTTTACATTAGTACAACATTACAACTAAACAAGAGAGCTTTGAATATCCATATGCGTCGAATAGGGAAAAATACAGGAAGCACAGATTTGTCGAGCGCCCGGAAACTCATTGTTTCCACCGGAAGTCGATTCGATGCTCTATCGGTGTCAACAGTTGGTGCTGTGTCCGATAGAGGAGGCTTTTAGAGCTTTCGGAAGGGGAATTCGTTCTTGTTATTAATACCTAACGTACACCCAACGACGGCGATGAGACAAAAACTTATCGGAAGCATTAATTTGTGGACACGTTTTCGGCACGCGTTTCGCGTTTGTTTAGCTTTTCTCGGTTTTGTGGGTTATTTATGTAATTACTTTGTAAAGTAAAAATTGAAACATCTGCTTTACAAAAGATCGATAATTTTTAAACAAATCACTTCCATAAATGTTATGTAAATCAATATGTAATATGTAATTTCCTTGGAATTTCCGACGTAATTAAATACTTGAAAAAAATCTCGTCCCAGTAAGAAGTCGAACCTGACACCTCCCGTTTACCGGACGGGCGTGTTAACCACTACACCACGAGGATCTTGATGCCAAGGAAATGACAGATTTTCATAATTTACTGACGGAAGCCAAATTATATTAGTTAATTGACGTACTTGACATGTAAGGATTAAAAATTGTCTGTCAAAATATTATGATATATTTGCAGATAAATTAACAACTAGGTATTAAAAAGTGAACCTTCCTAACATCAAGGTCTCCGTGGTGTAGTGGTTAGCACGTCCGTCCAGCAGGAGGGAGTTGTCAGGTTCGATTCCTTACCGGGACGAGATTTTTTCAAATATTTAATTACTTGGAATGGATGGAGTGGCGGCGACCTGATGAACCTCGTTCTACAAAGGCGAAAGTCGTTCAATCAACGAAAAAGGTGATAGCCACAATATTCTGGAATTGTAAGGGCATTTCACTCATTGACTTTAAAGAGCGCAATACAACTGTCAACAGCATATATTATGCGTCTTTGTTGCACGAATTGAGGAACAATAGCCGTGCAAAACATCGAGGACAATGCTCCCGTCCATACTGCCACTATTTCACAAGCTGCCATCCATGAATGCGGCTTTCAAGAATTGAAATATCCATCGTATAATCCGGACATGGTTCCAAGTGATTATTATTTATTTTCTCATTTAAGGAAAGACCTTAATGGACGTCATTTTAAGGACGATAGCGTGTTGCAAGCAGCTGTAATGCAACATTTTGAGAGATTAGAAGGGTATAGAATTATTCATTGTTCGTTGTAATCAATGTATTGAAGTTAGGAAGATTATATTGACAAATAAAAAAATTAATTTTAGACTGCTAAATTTGAAAGTTCGTGACCGACTATGAGTTACCTCCAGATCTTCAATCCGGCTTTCAAACAGGATAAACTTGCGCAACTGCGTTGTTGTGCGTAACAGACAACATTCTCAAGACTTCAGACCAACAATTAGTAACAATTGAGTCAAGGGCTTTGACAAAGATGGTCTACGCCTAATTGATAGTTTCCTGTCTGATAGGTCACAGTCGGTGAAGTTGAATGGCACAATTTCATCGCCGTTGCCAGTTCTGCAAGGTGTCCCTCAGTCTTCTATTTGAAGCCCAATTTTAATCTCGCTCTACGCTTCATCAATCGTGCTACAACGTCTTAACTGTATTAAACTGTTTCAGAGCTTAATTCAGATCTTGCTAGAGTTTCCTACTTTTCCAATTGCTATAACTTAGACATTAACACCTCAAAATCTCAAGTTTTGATCTGCGGAAACAATGAAGCTTGTAACTTGTTACGAAAAGTCGTTAAAATGTAGATTAATAACCCTAATATACTCGTCCTTACAGAATTTTTATTATATTTAGCCGTCTATATAATTCTGAATATTATTACAGGGTTAGATAAACAGTTTATAGCTGAATCTCGCTCTGAGATTGCGTGGCACATTTTCCTTCTTTTTGTTCTGCATTTATATATTGTTATGTTAAGTATTTACATCGAAAATATATTAGCTGTCACTTTAAAGCGCTTATGGTATTCAGTATAGCCACCCGATAGAAATGAAAGTTTTCGTATCCACAAAACTACTCTTCCTTTAATTCTCCTCATTTCGCAAATCTTCAAAATGAATGTAAAATTCTCCTACAGTAAACAAAAGAGTAAATTCAAATGTATTTCTAACATTATTTCGTACATTAAGTATGTTTCCTTAAGGTATCTTCATTTATTTCGGAAAGTTTTAGTATTTTAGGGTTGTCGCGGTGGTCCACATTAGATTAAATTTGGATAGAAATCATCAAAATTTGCTGTGGATAGAAACAATCGCCATCGCGATTAAAATAAAGGAGAAAAGGGAAGCCAATAAATTCATAAATTCTGGTTAAGCTTTCATCGAGTTAATTAGTATCTTGGCTGCGCTCCCAGTTTAAAGTGTCCGATATTGAGATTAGTGAATAAATTCAAGGTAGAAGAGAAGGTTGGAGATTAGAACAGGCAGATTTTCTGTGAATGTCATAAGGAATTTAAGAGTTTATATAACATCTTCCTAAAATCAAGGTTAGTTTACATTTTTTCAATTTTAACATTCGTTAATTTCCGTTTATTGATATCAAAATTCATTAAGCATTGTCGAAAGGGTATGAAAGAATCCCACAAAGAAGTTAAAAACTTATTTAACGTACTAAATTCTAATTTTTTTAACAATTTCCCTGAGATAAAAACATTTCAATATATATACACATTGTATTTTTCTTTGTATTAGCAATAAAGGCTATTACTATTATTATTATTATTATATAAAACTGCCAATATTAGGTTATGTGGGTGATTTTACAATGTAAGTTCTCTCAGACAAAAGAAAAATTGCTTTCATTTTCAATCTAGACTCACCCCAAATGATCAGCATAAATCTCAACAGATCTCGTGATCATCGACACGACCTTGTATCTTTAATCAGGCAAACTGCGGACCGTACCAAACATTATCCCGATCCACTTGCTTCAATTACCTAACCAGAAGACCCCTATTTCGAGCGCACAAATTACCGTATAGGCTTAATTCCTAGAAGAGCTCATCTACCATATTCAGATCCACGCCGAATGATGAAATACGCAAACCCAGCTCGCAGCACAAAGGAGAAGGATCCGAAGGATTATTACGGGTTTCAATCAGCCCATTGAATGCGTCCGAAAACCATTGTTGTCGGCGAAAAGTCAGCAGGTTGGTTCTGTTTGATTAGAAAAGCATTCGGGCATTTCGTTTTCTCTCCCCCAGCCTCCTTTTTCAATACATTTCAATGCTTTTCAATGCGACGACGGCTTACGCATCGTGCGTTTTCAGCGGAAAAGCGCGGGAGTACCGCAACACGCTTTGTTCTTCCATCTCTTCGACTGCGAGGGCGTTCAAAGGGGTAGCGACGATGTCCGTATGGCACGTCGAAGCCGTACTAATACGTTGAAACGATGGGCGAGTCTGTTATGCAAGGTGGTATTGTTTGGATTTCGGTATAGCGATGACATTTCGGAATGAATCGAGGACGTCGACAATAGGACCACATGTTGTTTGTGTTCATGGGTTTTCTCTAATAAGTAATAAGCGTTGAAATCATCATAATATGTTTATTTGTAACGTGTTATATGTGAATTAACATTTTGAAAAAGAAATATCTATCAGTTTTCTCCCTATTAAGATAAGGAGCGTTTGGGAATTGTGTTCAACAATAATAATATTAATGTTTACATGTACGCATGAGGAAATCTAATTAGATATCCTCATTTGTACGTTTTTTGTCGAGTAAATTACTGCAAACGCCTCTACAGAACTGAACAAATCGTATTGCTACAAATTCTGACGCGGCAATAGTCCCAACTACTGACTTAAACCGCCATGGCGGTTTAAGTCAGTAGTTGGGACTACAAATGAGGATATCTAATTAGATTTCCTCATGCGTATATATACGATTTAAAATATTGAAATGCCATTACCTTCCACAAAGCTATGCCGACGAGATGTATAACATCGAAACGCGCGTCCATAGATGGTGGATAGGTGATGGCATTACTTTTCAATAATATTAATAATAATTATTATTACTACGGATCCACAAACGAGTGCAACGTCAGAGGCGTCTCGCGTAAAAGTAGGTTCGTGAGACACAGTATTATTAAAAAATAATATATTCTTACCTTTTATTGACGTCTTGATGTCCACTGCGACAAAATACTACTGCCCCGGTAAGCCACGTAAAACTGCAACATAAGCAACGCTTCCATTGTCGATTCACTTAGCCTTCGACGTTGGTCTGAAAACGTTTTCGTATATTTCGAAAATGATCGTTCTACATCTAGCGAAGTAGGATTTGCGTAATTCAGATATTCCTTTATCTCTTCTGTGCACTCTTTATCTTCAGTAATAGACCGAACCTTTTGTAAATCAGAATTTTTATTTAAAACTGCGAGCGGCATCTAGTCCTATAGGATCCGTCAAGCTTTCTAGAGCGGTTTGTAAATTATCTAAGGTATTTAATGAGTCTCGTAAAGATAAGTGACTGTTTTGAAACAGCAATACAGCTTGTACAACGGCAGAATAGTTCATGGAAATTTCATCTATTTGTAATTGAACGTCCGAATTGGAAAAAAGTTACTGACTCTCTTGAATCGCTGCAGATTCATTTGATTTAAATTTTAAAATCACATCCTTCACATTTGCGAAATATTTATGATAATAAAATACTGCCTGGAGCCATGTTCCCCATCGAGTTATTACAGGCTGAGGTGGTAGTGGAAATTTCGGACACAATTGTTTGAAAACGCGGATATGTTTGGGAGATTTCATAAACACTTTTTTGATAGATGCTATTAAATTATTCACCATCGGATACTTCTTTCGAATGGTTTCTGCAACGAGATGATACGCGTATATGAGACATGTTATGTGAAGAAGAGTCGGAAAGCATATTTTCAACATCCCACCAACTTTGACTAACATTGTGACTTGGACTCTTGTAATACAAAATTCTTTTAACAAATCTTTTATTATCTTCACAACGGTTTCAGCATCACTTTTTTCAATTCTTTTACTGGCTAATAACAAGGAAGCTGCTGGATCATTACGTTTGAAAGGACGCGCTACAACGTGAATCACGCTGTGTTTCTGTGCATCAATTGTTTCATCCACACTTACGCAAATTTTCTTATTTTTCAACTTGTCTACTATACAGTTTTTTTACTGTACCCTGCAAATGTGGTAAATTGTAGCGCAATTGTCTATTGGTTGGTAGTTTCCACGAGTGAACAGTGCCATCTACATTGAAACTAAAATTGTCATTTTGTGGCTCCCGATACGACGAACAACAAATGGTACGACGACCTTTTTCGCAGGGTTTATATTTTTCAAGATATTCTTCTGTTAAGATTGAAATGGGGCACCCGGTATATGATAAAAGGGAAAATGATAGACTGACTTAGAAAGAGTGTTGGACTGTAACATCGGAGGAAGAAAAATGAGAGGAAACCAAGGGAAAGATGACAGAAAGAAGTGGAAAAAGATTTAATTAGATTAGAGATTGTTGTAGGGAAAAGAAAGGACAAAGGAATGTGGAAAAAGATAGTAACCCAACTCCTGGGCAAACTTGGCTTGTAGTGCTAATATATACGAGGATGGTACGAGAAGCACACGTGTTTGGAGACAGATGGCGTTTTGTGTCAAAATCTGTATTACCGACTATGAGTATTAATCTTTAAACAACGACTGTCAACATGTCGGAGATATTCATCGAGTAGTGTTGCTTTGAGAGCTGTTGAAAGTGAGCAAGTTGTACGTATTTATGGAATCATGGAAAAAGAACAATACTGGTCAGTGATTCGATTTCCCTTTTTGGGATGGGAAAACGTGTGCAGGAACCAAAGAGAAGTTTGATGCAGATTATAAGGACCATGCACCTTCGATGACTACCAGCAAATACTGATTTAATGAATTTAACCGTGGCCGAACATCCGTCTTTAATGAGGAGTGGCCAGGTCGTCTCATTGAGGTGACTGCGGACGATATGATCAATAAAGTTCATTACATCGTATTCGTAGGCCGCCGGGTAAAGAATAGAGAGTGCTAATATGGTAAACATCTCAATTGAGGGAGTGCACAACATGCTTCGCGAAAAATTGAGTATGAGCGAGATGGGTGCCGCGTCTGCTGACAATTGATCAAAAACAGAATCGCCTGATAACTTCAAAGCAATGTTTGGACAAGTTTAAGCGCAGTACGAGAGAGTGTCGTGACTATAGATGAGATACGGATACAACACTACACGCCAGAAACCAAAGGTCAGTCGGCAAAATGAGTTTTCCCCGGCAAACGTGCACCAAAGAAGGCGAAGACGATTCCATCAGCCGGAAAAGCTATGGCGACAATTTTTTTAGAATTCGCAAGACAAAATCTTATTTGATTAATTGGAGAAGGGAAAGACAATCACGGGACAGTACTATGCTAATTTGCTGCCCTAACTAGCGAAAAAAAAAAAATTCTACCGTCATGATAAAGCCCCGGCTCGCTCATCGGCAATTGCGACATCAAAACTATTCCAGTTACGGTACGAATTGGTGTCCCATCCACCATATTCGCCAGATTTGGACCCTTATGACTTCTTTCTTTTTCCAAACTTGAAAAAATTGCTTGGCGGAAAGCGGTTCATGTCAAATGGAGAGGTCATTGCAGAAACAAAGGCCTATTTCGCAGAGTTCGACAAATCCTTTTACGTGGATGGCTTAAAAAAGTTGGAAGATCGCTGCACTAAGTGCTATAGAGCTACAAGGAGATTATGTCGAGAAATAAATTTACTAAATGCAAATGACACAAACACGATGATTTCAATGACCATCTTACAGACGCTAGTTGAAAAATTTTTCATATATTACCGAAAACAGCAAGAAATATTCAGATTTGAATTTCCTCTCTAGCGTGCACAAATAAACCAACACTTAACGTTTATTCATAGCACGCTCGTGAGAAATTGTGTAAAAGATTCTTCAATATCATGTTTTCTTGAATAATTGAAAATATCAACTCAAGGTATATCGATTATTAAATTTTTAATACCCTCTATATCAATTATTTTTGAATCTTAGTAGACTGTAACAAACCTCGAACCATTCCGTATAACATATCAAAAAAACTCAAAAACCTTCACACTTTGATTCTTTCACCGTTAATTTTTATTCCGATCAATAATAATCTGCCAAAGTACTCTATGAGACCGAACTGAGATATTTTATTTTTTTATATTTTAAGTTACATTAGTTTAGTGATTAAATTAAAGAATCATTAAAAACATTGTTATTTTTCTTCTTTTAATGTTGCAAACTACTTTTACAGCTTCGGGCAACAATGCAGATTGCAATTTCGATAGTAATTTTAACAGTCTTTATCAGAAATGTAAAAAACGTGTAAGATTTCGTTCCATGTTGGAAATTTTACGCCCAACGCTATGAATAAATCATCAACCGACGACCGAGCGACGCCTAATAAACTAGAAAACCGCATTTCGTTATCGGTGATTTCATAACCCAGCGCACTAGGGGTGGCCCGCGGTGATTACGATATAATGAAGCGCTCCACTCCGTAATTACAGGTGATCCCGACCACCTGGGACCGTCACTAGGCCCTAGGGACAAACCTACGTAGACAGCCGACGGGAATCTGAAGTATCGATCGATTTAGATTTAGGTAATTTTTATTCTCTCGAATTTTAAAAGTTGTCATAAGAATTATAAGGTTTGTCAGTTTTCAAAAGCCGATTACGGAAAACGGGTTATTTTTGATAAAATTGTGAAATAAATCCAGTTTAACATAATGTAAAGAAACTAATTTTCCTAAGCTAGGGAAGTGTTTGAGGTGTAAATGCTACAAATGTATTCCACTATCATCAGTCATCACTAAAGCTGGCCACGAGCGGTACCGCGCAGTAGCGTAGAGTCGACCAGGCCTCGCGTTCCACTAGAGTTATTCTGCTAATAGAGATGTTTGCTGCCGCAAATAATTCCGCTCATCTTTTAAATAAAAATTAAATAACACGTGCTCAAACACTTACCATTTTAAGAGTCCTCCGTGAAATCACAAAGTGAATAATGTCTGTTAAATATCTGCAACATTAGATATGTTTCAACTGTTGTTTCGGCAAAACTAGTACGGCATGAGGAAAAAATGCGTTTATATGCAGAGAACGAACGTTCTACATCTAGTGACGTAATATTTGCGTAAGTAAAATAATCTTACAAATTTTTCTAGAACAGAAACATTTTTTGCGTCTTCAATCGCGCATAGCTGTGCGTGAACATGTTGCAGTATTTGTAGAGATTCTTCTAACGGCACCGCAGGATTTTGTAATTTTTCTATGGCATCTGCTAGCGCGAAGTAATTGTCGTGAATGATTTTTAAATCCATTTTAACCAGACTATCTTGAAATTTCGACTGGCTTTTCTGGATAGCGGCAGCTTCCTTTGTATCAAATTGTAAAACCACGTTCTTAATATTGTCAAAATATTTATGATAATAAAACGCGGCCTGCAACCATGTTCCCCAACGAGTTAGAATAGGTTCTGGTGGCTGTGGTATACGGGGGCACAGTCTGTGAAATTCGCGAATACGTTTCGGTGATTTGACAAATACTGCTTTGGTATGCGCTATTAAAGCGTCTACCTCAGGATAACATTTTCTGATACTATCCGCCACAAGATTGAGAGCATGAATTTTACACGTAATGTGTAACAAATTAGCAGAATGCTTTTTAAGAGACCGGCCTACAGAAAGCATGTTTGCAGGGATTTTACAGATTACACATTTAATTTTAGCACCTTCATATATTAAGTCTGAAATTTCTGCAATAAATTTTCGAAGTTTATCCGACCGCGGTCGTTTTGCTGACGAAATCATAATTTTTCTAGGACAGATAAACAATTGCGCAAATGACCGGCAGCGAAAATGTCCGTACTTCTCCGCAGACGAAGTAATACTACCGTTCCTCTCGGTCCGAACTGATTCTACGCCGATGCGCGGTACCGCTCGTGGCCAGCGTTAGTCATCACTGATGCAGCACAAGCTTTAGTTTTGCATTTTACTGGGTTGCATACGGAACACAGTTTATTTTATTTGCTTGTGTAGTTTCAGAAGTAAACAAGGTATTTCAGGAGGAAGAAAGTACATATTAAGGTGGTACGTTAAATTGAATGGTTGTTATTGTTTTTATAGTTATAGGTGCATCATTAAAAATGCAACACAGCATTGCTTCTCACAAAAGTATTATTTTGTGATCTTCTAAAGCTTCCTTTCGTTCCGAAACACGCTGCACAGTTCATTATATGCAAGATTCATTTTTTGTTCCAAAGGGAATTTTGAGCGAATTAAAGACAGCGGCCAAGCATATACACCTAACCTGAAGTGTCGAAAGGTCTTTGAAAAAAAGATCAATTATTAATTTGCATATAACCGGTTCCCCAAATAATATTTGTAAATTCAATAGTTGATTTTCCACTAATTGTAAGTAAAGACCTAGCTCTACAAACGAATCCGAATGAAACCAAAGAGTGGGTTATGAAAAGAACTATAAATTTTATCATCAAAAGGAAACTTCTTTGGCTTCTTTAAATGAGTAAACAAATGTTGCAATTTTTATCGAATAGTTCAACTTTTGGTAATGAAGCACCATCAGAAAAAATTGTTTACAAGTAGCTTGCAGAATTTTGTCGTGGCCATGCTTCCGTCATTGATGAATTTCGTGAAGGTAGCCCAAAATTGGTCGCTGTTCCAAACACCAACGATGCTATGCACAACATGATTGAAGAGGATCGGCATGTGACTTACCGTGAGATAGAGGCATCCTTAGACATATCGAAGACTGCAGTACATTTAATGTTGCATGAACATTTAGGTGTGAGAAATATCTGTTTCTGATGGGTTAATTGGTGTAGAGAAATGGTCAAAAAATTAGACAGAGGAACTTCAAAATCCGTATACAACATCGTAAAAGGTGAGCCGCAAACTAAGCAACAGTCAACTGGGTGTTTCCAGATGGACTGAATCCAACAAAAGTTGTTCGCTCACGAAGTACTTCCTTTCTTTTGTTGTATTGGACATGTCGCAAGCAACAATTTGCTTGCCAGAACTCAACTATGACATCCGAAAAAAAAACAATCAATCTCGTCATCATCATGGCACAGCACGTCAAACAATTGCTTATTTATTATAAAAAAACCAAATTAATGCCTCATTATCCATATTCACCTGATTTATGGCATAACGATTTCTTTTTGTCCCCAAATGTCAAATAAAATATGCGTGGACAGCGATTTTTATTACATCAAGAAGCTGTTGAAGCCTTCAGCAACCATTATTGGAGATACCACCTTCAGAATGGAAAAAATGTTTCGGAAATTGTGTATAATTGCGAGGATTTTGAAAAACAATAAAACGATTTGCACCAAATTTTGTTTTCATTCAGTATTTTTGTAAAAACTTAAAAGGTCTCTCCCGTATGTGTTTCAATTATTATTATACCTTTTTTTTATTTGTAAATCTTGCCAATAGTCTCAAAGCTTTTTGGAAAAGTGTTGCTGAGAAGTCTGAGACCTCTAATAGAAGATAAAAAATTAATCCCAGATTTTCAGTTTGGATTCAGGCAAGAGCACTCAACAATTGATCAAGTGCACAGAATAACTCACACCATAGAATGCGCCTTAGAAGAAAAACAAGTCTGTTGCTCGGTTTTTCTAGACATTGCGCAAGCTTTCAACAAAGTATGGCATGAAGGTTTGATATATAAGCTAAACAGAATTCTACGTTGACACCCTCATATCGAATATATCTGACAGACTGTTTAGAATTAGACAAGAAGATGAGTACTCTAATATAAAGGAAATAAAAGCGTGTGTGCCACAGGGTAGCGTCCTTGGACCAATCCTGTATTTGCTATACGCAATTGACTTGCCAGCATTAGAAGATACGGTGGTTGCTTCATTTGCAAATGATCTTGCTCTTCTCACAGTAGGTCAAGACCAAGAAATCTCTCTGTAGAAAATTACAGACAGCAAGCAATACAGTAGTAAATTGTACAAGACAATGGAAAATTATACTCAATGAACTTAAATCCACCCAGGTTAATTTCAATAATAAAAAGATAAGAGAGCCTCTTCCTTTAGATATAGGTGGAACGAAGGTACCATGCTTGATGAACGCCTAATATCTGGGAATGACCCTTGATGCCAGACGTAGGTGGAAAGAGCACGTTGAAAAAACCGAACTAAACTTAAAATACAAATAGTACTAGGTACTGGTTAATAGGAAGAAACTCCAAATTTTCAAATTACAAGATACTGATTTATAATCAGATTTTGTAACCGGTGTGGCTATATGGAATACAGCTCTGGGGCTGTACCAGTGATTCTAACATAAAATGTATCCAAAAATTTCAAAATAAAGTGTTACGAAACATAGTGATACCTCTTGCATGTTCGTAACACTGATCTTCATAGAGACCTCCAAGTACCAACTGTGAAAGAATAGATTAAAAGGTTTGCTGGCAAGCATGAAGCCAGGCTACACCTTCATGAAAGTGCAAAGGTTCTTCAGCTGCTGAACAATTAATGTCATGCACGAAGACTGAAGAGAATCAAGCCACTAGACCTCGTGTAATGTGTTGTGTAAAAGCAGAGTACAGTGCGCGGGTGAGGTGTAGACATGTAGGTGTATACTTTCGAATAAACTAAAAAAAATCAATGGATTGACTTTAGTGGTAAGATGTAAAAATTGTCAAAATTCGAAATTCGAATTTGAAACCAACTTTTTCTAAAATAGGTTTTTGCTCAAAAAGACACTGAGCTGTTAAAAGATGGTAATAAGTTAATTAGAGAATATATGTATATCTTTATTAGAAGAAATGTCGATGAACTGGATCTGATCAACGCAGAGAAGCGTTTAGTAGCATCATGTAGTTCTTCAATGTTAATTATTTTATTTGTTTAAATATAATAGCTTGCTATTCTGCAATTCTTGAACCGATAACAGAAGCATTACAAGCTACGTGGTATGAAAAATTGACACTTTTGTCTTCCTTTGATGTTTCTGCAACTTTATCAGCAGTGTTGGAACACTGCCATTATTTTCCATTTATTTATTTGACAATAATATTCGGAATGATTTTACCCATTACGACATGTACAGTTAAAGGAGGCTTCAGTACATTGTGACGTGTAAAAACATAATTGAGATCCACTATGTCAGGAAAACGAAAAAAATTAAATAAAACTACTCCAATATTTTAATAAAAATTACTCTTAAACGATTGTGCAGTTTTCTACAATTACGTGAATTTTAAATACAAAATCATTCCTACAATGTTGGATGGAATTATCTTCAGAGGATCTTCTTTCTGTGTATTCATATACAGATGTATAGACATTATTACCTCCTCTTGAGATTTATATCAAGGAAGAAGCCAGAATGGGTGCATACAGACTGAAAAATACTAGCAACTGGAGATCGCACAGTGGATCTGGGCACACCAAAATAGAAGCAGTAGTAACTAACCCTATCTATGATATGGGTAGTGATACAACAATCTCCAGGATCTCATACGACAAACCTTTCAAGGTTCTCTTGAATTGGGAGGAATGGAGGGTCGGAGAGGGGAGAAAACCGAAGACCCTAGTCTGGTACACAGATGGGTCCAAAACGGGCACTACTTCTGGCGTTGGTGTATATGAGGAAAACCAGGGATACAAAGTATGTGTATCACTTGGGCGATACACCACGGTATTTCAAACAGAAATTTATGCTATACAAACCTGCGCGTGGGAGAGTCTGCGTCGGCGACCGCAGGGTGAGACGATTTGCATTCTCTCTGACAGTCAGGCAGCCTTAAAGGCACTAGCATCCTATCGTATAACCTCCAAACTGGTATGGGAGTGCCTACAAACCCTAATGGCTCTGTCTAAACACAACAAGGTCACACTGGTGTGGGTGCCAGGGCACAGGAGCATAGCCGGCAATGAAATTGCAGACCAGCTAGCGAGGGAAGGTTCAAAAATGAATTATATAGGCCCTGAACCGGATCTAGGTATTACCAAGAGTACAGTGCGTGGTGCAATTAATGAGTGGATCATAACACAACACCAATTAAATTGGAAACATGCAGCTGGACAAAAGCACAGCAAACGGATGATGGGAAGACCGTCGCAACATCTGACTGCTCACTTGCTTGAATTAAGCAAGATACAGTTTAGGGCAGTAACATGTCTATTAACAGGACATGGCTGTTTGAGAGGCCACTTGCATAAGATGGTGATCTACAAAGATGAGCCCTTATGTAGACTTTGCAATGAGAATTAGGAAACAGCCCCTCATATTATTTTCGAATGTGCAGCATTAGCTCAACGCAGATTCGCTATGCGAAGCACAATTGAACTACCAATGGAGAAAGATTTACTACATAGGCTCTTAAACCTGATTGCGGGAACTAACCTGTTGAAGTAAAACAAAACCGAAGCAGGAATAATACAATAAGCTACTAAGCTTCAGTGTTAGGGATGTAAAGACCAGCCCTGCTTTGGTAGAAAAATCAATCAATCAATCAATCAATCAATAGATATTATTAGCACTATAATACATTTAAAGCGATCTATTCGCCATTCTCAAGAGAGGATGGAATATAATTTACCCAAATCTTCATTATTAACAAAATTTTTTTTTCTAATTTCCGAAACAACCAGGTTTCATTGTTAACAAACCAAAAGATAAGATTCTAACACGCATTCCATTATTGTTTCATGACATAGCCATACAATTCCCGATAATATACTCCACATAACAACATACAGTGGTCTTATCTTTATACGAAACAAGATGCATTCATTGTGTTTTCCCTCCCAGTTTGTTCCATTTATCGCTAACCGAACCGCCTCAAAAAAAAAAGGAAATACTGTACAGACTACCTGTAGCCTACCACTACACAACTACCTAATACTGACAGGAGAATTGCGACATTTTTTCCCGAAAGTAAATTGGGTAACGCTCTCACCTATTGACTCTCGATCGTTATCATTAAAACACAGCCGTGTTCTCTCGATCAATCGACGCGTATCGATCCCTTTTGAAGATGATCCGACCGGTGAAACGCACTCGAAGGTAGGACGACGGTTAGAACAAAAAACTACCGAAACTAACAAAAAAATCTCGTCTACATTCGGTAATATTATCAACGATGATATCGACCACTCGATTTAATGTTTAATCGCGAAAAAACGATCAAAATCACTCTCCCAGATCTGATTACGATATGTAACCTATATTGAAATATTTTCTCGATCGCGTAAAGCATTTGTTACGAAAAAAAAAACTGGTGATAAAATTGTTGTCACAATATTGAATGTAATGGGCGTTGATTTTTTTTTCCATATCTTCATACTGAATAGATATTTTTGTCAAAATTTGTAGTCAGTAGTACAAAGAAAAGATGGTCCAGAACGTGTTTCGATACATAGATCAGCATCTTCAATCTTAAGATACTTTGACATGATTAGGATTTGACCTGATGGAAAAAATCTTTATGACTTGAAATTTAACCAGTTGAATGATTACTGGTGCTTTAAATAGTACGGGGATAGTCTGAAAAGTTTCAAGCCTCAACATAAAGATGGTGCTACTCGTCAAAAATATTCTGGTAGTATAATTGCGTATGCGTTGAAAGGTACCTTTGAAAATGTCAGTCATGTTGGATGTCCGGTTGTTGTTTAATAGTCGTTGGCGTCAGACGATATTACTGTTTCTGTAACGTCATTAAATTCTTGCGTTTGAAAGGCAATACGCCTAGGCAATTTAAAACTAATATGGACGGTGTTTAGCTTGGTTGGCAAAGAACGTTCGGGACGACCAAAAACTACAACCACTACCGATAACATCGGAAAAGTTCACCAAATCGTACTAGACGACCGTCCAATAAAGGTTAGGGGATAGTAGAGGATGTGGGCATCTCGAAAGAATGTGTTCGTCATATTCTGGGGCATGAAGAAGTTAACCGCGCGATGGGTGCCGCGCTTGCTCACTCAGGACCAAAAACGCTTTCGAAAGAACATTTCCAAAGCCCTGTTGAAACAGTCTAAGCGAATTAAATCGGAGTTTTGGCGTCGACTAATAACTGCAGATGAAACTTGTATATGTCACATGGTGAAATTCGTCATGTCATGAAAATCCTAGTCAGTTCCTGAAACTTCGGACTATCGTGTAAACGCTTACGATTTCACCTTCTGACAAGGCTTATCATGAAATGCCCAACTAACTTAGTCATATCGTTTATTAAATCTTTGAACACTATTTGCTGCATCGTAAGTGTCGAAATTTCCAACAGGCAGATTGTGTTTTCGCATGTGGAGTAGATATCTACCAAAATGTGGCACCTACCATGAAAGAAAGGCATGAACGGAGCAGTGAAGAATTATTTAAGGAGCACTAAAGGCCGTTACTATGAAGAAAAGCCTAATAAGCATTCCCATGCCATGAGTCAGTTGGAAGAAGTAGGTGTAGTGCTGATCGGGGAGACTACACGCGCTAAAGAAACTTACACAAAGAAAAGTAGAAGGGAATATTACTTCCATATTTTTTTGGAACATAAATCAGGTTTACACACATTTTCTAGCATGTCTTTCATTCGCGGCAAATGATTCTATAATTGTGTTTGTGAGGGTCATGGGTACTTTGGAACGTATTGTCGCCAAATCGTTTTAAAAGCTGCTTTTCTCACCAACAACAACGGAAGATTACAAGAGGTAAACATAATTAGTAAATGTATGAGGAATAGTGTATAAGGTATTTCAGTTCTTGCATTTCTCATATGCTTAATACCATTGACATGCCTCTGGCAATCAGTTCTGTCCAATGCTGCCAAACGAACATTGCATATTAAGCAAAAAACTGCACTACCGTAATATTTTAAATGGGGAAAAAGTGGCACATACTTATGTATATTAGTAGCAAATCTATTACGAGGTATTGCTTTCTTAGGTATGTAAATATTAGTTCTATATGAAACGATACGCTAATTATGTACTTGGTATAATACTACAACACACAAAAAACACCAGCTATATTTTCAAAAGCGACACGTAAGTACATAACCTTGACCGTTCGACTAATCTCTGCAACAGCTCAACCGATACTAAAACGAAATCTCTCTCAGCGCGGTTTAACATGATTTATATTCAAGGTCGACACTACATGCCTGCTTCTCTACCGGTTTAGTTTATTTATGAATTTTTCGTATTCTTATATTAACCCGTAATACCGACGCCTATGCGAGTCCGCAAGTTTAGGTTACTCTAGTGATCAGTGTAGTTCAACAGAAATTTGTCATTCCACGGCCGTGCGTAGAATTGTTTCTGAAGGCATGTTAAACCTGTCAAGTTAAAAAGAATAAAATTGTATCAAAGACCGTAGTGAAACTAATACATTACATTTTGTCATGTCAAGAGGTCAAGTCGATTTAGTCTATCCCTGCCGGAGAATTTAAATGACTCTTGAACAACCAAGATCATGCCACTAAGTACATATGCCTCAGATATTTGCGTCCAAAGCATACTGTAGTTGTCGCTGAAGAATTAATAAAGATATTTTTGTAATTTGGTGCCCCTTCCATTTTACAAAGTTGGACGTGAGTTTGCAAACAAGATGGAAAAATTAAAAATGTTTTACCCGGATTTAGTCATCGTTCATGGAAGATCACGCCAGAGAGCGTTGAACGTTGTAATCAAGAGGTGGAGCACATTCTAAGGTCTTGGATGGTTGACAACAATACTACTAATTGGTCAACTAGATGTTACTTCCCTCTATGGCAAAAAAAATAAGTTACTGCATAGTTATAGGCCGAATTCCTTATTAGGTAGTTTTTATTTTTCTATCCCACATCAGTATCATTATAATTACTCACACAAGAGCAGTTGCAAGCTTGGGGAAATGAAATAAAAGCTTCCGCGGAAGAAAAGACTTTTGGAACTAAAATAGAAGTTTTTGTAAAAGAAGAAACTTTTGGAAATGAAACAGGATCTTCTGAGGAGGAAGAAAATGAGAAATGACACTGAAAATTTCGTGGGAGAAGAAAGCAAAGTAAATGAAAAGCTTCAATGGAAGAACAATTGAATTTAATGGATAAAGATGGAGAATTGTACAATTGTTTGCACTGTCAAACTGCAGTTACTACCGTGAGCCAGTCCCACCAGTCCAGGAGATGCTCCCAATCTTATTACAGTTGTCACGAACATACGAAATGATATCTACCAGGTCGGCACCGCAAATTGAATTATAAAGCCTTGGTTCAGCATATCAAATTTAAAACTGGCAACCAGTAAATTTATTACAAATAGCCAAGTAGATAAAATAATGTTTTATCCATTAGAGGGGCCCTCGAATCGTTATTTCATAGACAATGGCACACAAAATGTCGTGTCAAGCGTCTAAGAAACAATGCAAGACAAACGGATGTTTGTGCCTTAAAGGTAAAAAATATTACAACTATAACTTCTGCATTTAAATTACCTACCTGTTTTTAACTTTCTTGTTAAGAAGACAGGGAATTTTGCTAAATGGTTTATGTGTTGTGCTTTTAAATTTATTTATTTTATTTTTTGATTCATCTTTCTTGTTAAGATGAAAGTAGATTTAATTTTGTTAAGGTGTTTTATTTTAATAAAGAATATAATAAATACAATAAATAAGGAGCTTGAAAGCCGCCTTCAAGAAATACCGTAACCTGCCTATCCCTGCTAAGCGTTTCGTGAAACTTCGACACTTACGATGCGTCAAATAGTGTTTAAAAATTTAATACAAGATATGACTAAGTTAGTTGGGCAGATACGCCGACGTTTCAGGAACTCCCTAGGATTTTCATGACATGACAAATTTCGCCATGTGACCACGACAGATACACCGGGCAGGGTCACTGCGACGGGTGAATTGGCTCCGAAAAAGGAAAGACTGTTCCATCACCCAGCAAAGTGATGGTATTTTTTTTTGGGATAGTCTTGGAGTTGTGTTAATCGGCTACCATGGAAAAGGAAAAACAATAATGGGGACGCACTACGTATCATTACTCGACAAGCTGAGAGCAGAAATTGCGGAAAAACGGCCGCATTTGAAGAAAAAGAAAGATTTGTTCCAAGACTACTGATCTCACACTTTAGTGGTCGCCTTGGGAAAAATTCGCGAATTGGGGCTGGAATTTTAAGACCATCCACCCTATTCACCAGATCTGACCCCCAGCGACTTCTTTCTGTTTCTTAGCCTCAAGGATTGGCTCAGAGGACAAAGATTTTCATCGAATAAAGAGGCCATCGCATTCGTAAACGCATATTTTGCAGATGCCAGCTATTTGGACAGATCAAAGAGATGGGAGCATCGTTGGGAAAAATATATAGACTTATAAGGAGACTATGTTGCGAAATAAAACTAAATTTGACAAAAAAAAACACCTATTTCTATGTTAGGCTGCAAACTTTTCAGACTTTCCTCGTACAGTAGAATTCATCATTTAAATCCCCTGAATTTCCAGCATGATATAATTTAATCTCTAAGGAACATGATCTACTTCAATGCAAGGATTCCCAAAAAAATTTTTTACGTCGTTATACTATAGACTCAATTAAGTAATAAATAATACAAAAGACAGAGGATTTGATAATAATATCTCACGAACATAATTTGCTGTTGTTATTTCTAGATTACTACGGAAATTGTTGTGATTACATTGTCTAACAACGAGCTCTATCTGAACCTGGTACAGGAAACAAACTGACCTGTCCTAGCTAAATTTTCATAAAAACAAAGACGGATTATTAAGACCATTATTGCTACATATCATCATATATTTTTTTTATTGAAATAGGTAATAATCTTACTGGGATACTAAAATACTTCGCTGACATTCTCGCCACAACACTATTAAAACTGGACGGATTTAATGGTCCTAAATCTGTAACTCATCAAAATGTGTTTGCTTTTGTAAATTTCCATATCTTCATAACGGTTTAATCGTATATTATCAACCTTTTCATGCATATGTAAAACGACGTTACATTTACCGAGCCTTCTCAATTTGAGGTAAGCTAGGTACTTTTTGTGACGAACTTTGATGAAATCCATGTCCATTATTTTGATGAGAAAGTAATTTTGAGAGAAGGATTTTAGAATAGACTTTCCGAACATTTTTTTTGTTAAAATCCGTTAAAGGTTTTTACGATTTGCTGTTTCTAGTCAAAGGGAAATGCTCCCATGAATGATTAAAATCCTCTGAATGATATATCCATTATTACTAGGTTTCCTATACACATCTATTTCTGATTTATTTATATTTCTTATTATTAACATATCGAGAAAACAATCCTGTTGTCTGTCCTCCCCTCATACGTAAATTTAAATTTAATTGTTCAAAAAAAAATCTGTTTTGGGCGTTTGCTAAAGTCAAAGAAGCAAAATCTGTCAACAATATATCTGATCAAAAGCTGTGAAGACTATACCAAATCATTCTTAAGCCTAGTTTGGAAAAAACTTGGTTATTCAACAAAAATTTTTCAAAATTTTCCAAGCTTTTCCTCGTAAAGCGTAATATAATTGGTGGATTGCATTCTGAATATCGTGAAGAAGGAAATTAGCGTTTGTTGCATGACAATGCACCATCTCATCGATCGACACTTGTGACTGATTATTTGACCAAAAAATGCATTCTCACCAACGAACACTCGCAGTATTCACCTGATCTAGCACCGTGAGATTTCTACCTATTCGGAAAAATGCATTTGCTAATGAAAAAACGTTATGCCGACGTGGAGACCATCCAAAAGTCTTGCACCGACATTCTCAAGAACATTTCTACAGACGACTTAAAACATTCGTTCGACAAGCTTCTTGACCGTACAAATCGGTGTATAGAGTCTCAAGGAGACTATTTTGAATAAAATAAATGACTTTTGTGAAATTAATATGTCTATGTTCTCATTTTGAAAAAGTCCTGTTTACTTTCACGCTGAAACATTTCGGGGAGGATCTCAAATCTCCCCTGAACAAGCTAACGACTTTAATAGAGGACACTCAGCTGCTAGAGCTCTATTGGGAACGGTACAGAGAACATTAAGCTCACGTGTCTGGATTATCGGTGACTAACCCAAACAGTATGAATGAATGAATGAAATTAAGGATGAACATAGTATCAAAAAGGAATCATCCTAAATTTCAATTGATGGACTTACCTGCCTCCAAGACTCTCATATGTGGATACTAAAATAAAATAAAATCGTGTTCAAATAAGAAAATAATTGATACTATTCTGTAACAAAAAAGCTGTGGGACCAGTTCATCTCCAGACAGGCAGAGGCGAGGAAATTATAGTCTCTGATCCTAAAACTATATGTGAAACTGAGAATATCTGAGAAAAACGTATATTACTTTTTAATTTATTTTATTTTTCTACAAAATTCTCTTAAATTCTGGATTTATCTAGAGTTAAATAAGGAAACTGTTGCATAGAGAAATACTTTCTGTCATTTAACCAATCCTCTATTTCACATTTTCAAAGTAAAGAAAATGGCAAAATCATGCAGTAAGGAACACGTGCCTGTAACATATTTTTCTGTATAAAATATTTATTTTCTCAATACTTAAGGCTAATTGTTTATCTGTTCTTATTTCATAAGTATGAATAAGATTTCTTTATTTATTCTAGGCACTTTTTTTTCTTTTTCGGAATAAAAATTAAGTTATCGAACATCTTCAATAGGCATTCAAATCTTACAGACACACTTTATCGCGTTCAACAAACAGATAAATATGCGGAGAGGATATATCAGGTGGATATCGATGTTTACCGAAGCTCCAACAACCAAACTCTCCTATTTGAACAAGCTCCCTTATTTATGCAAACATCCTTCACAGTTCAGAGTTTTCGATGATCAAACAACGAGATCAATGTGTGAGAATTCCTCGGTAAATACGATTTTTTTTCTTATAAACAGTAAAAGCGAGAGATATGTTTATTTGGAAAAGAGTTCAATCTTATCTGGTGTAATGTCTATATATATTTACCCAAATTCTCCAAAACTTTAGCGTAGTGCCCCTTCTAAAAATAGATTATGAGGGAATGTGGAGAAATCTGATTAGTGATTACTAGAGCGGGCCAAATTGCGCCATCCAACAGAATCGGAATCAGGCGCAACGGCCGCTTATTATAAATAGCGTATATGTGAGTCACAGCAGATATGTGATATTTCGAAATTAATACACAAGAGTAAAAAAATAAAAGCCGACGCAATAATAATGTTTAGTAATTAGAGCGGATATATATATATATGTACACGCTGAGGTGTTTTTTTTTTCATTATGATTTTTTATTTGATTGAAAACGGTATGCGTTGTAAATGGGATGTAATAAGGAAATAACTGAGAAACTGAACGCTTTTTTTATTCTGTTGTACTTAATAATGTAACTGTAAATAAAGATATAATAAATAAATTCTATCCTTCTTAATAATGCGGATAGGCTTGTTTAAAAAGTTGCACCATCAGATAAGTTTCCACATTTGCCTCGGTGAAGGATGTTCGCCGAGACGAAAAAATGTTCTTATATTTCGAAAACGACCGTTCCACGTCTACCGAAGTAAGACAGGCGCAATTAAAATAATCTTTAGACTTAGTCAAGGAATCTGCAGATGCCCCATCGCACATTTGTCTTAATCTCGTGTAGTCCGGATTCTTTTTTAAAACACTATCGAACTTAGCTAAAACTCGTCCACTTGTTGCATCGTTTATACTGTGTAACAATGTACTAACTTCGTCCACGACTTGCACTGATTCTACCAACGACAATCCAGTATTTTGCAAATTTTCTATCGCGTCTACTAACCCTTTGTAATTGTTGCTAATATTCTTTAGATGTGTTTCAACAGAAATATCGAGAAATCCCTTCTGGCTCATCCTAATAGCTCTAGCTTCGGCAGGGACGAATTGCAAAATAACGGATTTGACTTCTTGAAAATGTTCATTATAATAAAAAGCGGCTTTTAACCACGTTCCCCAACGCGTAAGAATGGGCTGTGGTGGTTCTCGAATACCAGGGCATAACCTGTGGAATGCCCTAGTCCTCTTAGGACTTTTGAGAAACACTTTTTTTGTGTTTGCTATTAATGCATCCACCTCCGGGTAACACTCTCGAATAGTTTGTGCCACAAGATGTAAAGCATGGACTTTACACGTAACATGTAAAAGTCCTTCACACTTTTCTTTAAGGGAACGGCCTACACTACACATTGTTGCTGCACCATCGCTCACGAACAGCAACAGTTGACTGGTTGACACTTGAAATTTTTGTAACGTTTCGAGAACTACGGCCGTAATTGCTTTACTAGTACACTGTTTTAATCTTCTGCTGGCTAATAGAATTGCAAAATTTGGTTTAATAGGATCTAATACGCGCACTATTATATTCAAAATAGAATTTTTTTTGCAATCTGTCGTCTCATCAAGACATAGCCACAGCTGTTTATCTTTTAATTCGGCTTTAATTCGATTTTCAATGTCCTCACGTATTCGTGGAATATCTCTCCGTAACGCTGTCCGAGATGGTAGTATCCACTCGGTATTGTATGTACCCCAGAATTTTCGAAATGCTTTTTTATCAAGTATACGAAGTGGTAGACCACATACCATAAACGTTAAAAGCAATTCTAATTGAAATTGACGTTGTTGTGACACACCATTTCTTTTATTTCTGTGGTGTGCGCTATTTATATGTCTTTCACAATCACGTTTGCTCCAGCACAGTAGTTTCTTTTTACAAACTTTACAGAAAATTGTACTCCCATTGTAGTGTAAATCCACAAATTCACTAAGAAATTTATTAACTTTCGTAGGTAATGGCCGTTTATTTTTAATAGTTACGTTAGACATAATCACTAAAGCGAGCACACCGACGCTTGTTTCTAGTATGCCACGAAGTGGTGCAAACGTAACATCTGCAGACTCGTCATTTGTTGATGAATAGAGCGCGTCATCCGTAAATGAATAAGCGCACTGTTAGTTCGTAGCCGTCGATGAATGAACTTTTTTTTTGTAGTGGCCCACTGTGAACAACGCCCTATTTATCAACGAACACCCAAACTGCAGGTGTATATTTGCGCGTCTTCACGACGTAATAGACAGTGGTTTTGGTCCTCGTCCTAATAATTACATATTTAAATTACCTATGTTTACATACATATATGCGCCCGGCAGCCTGATTGCGAACCTGGCGCGTGGCGCTCTTGGCCCGCTCTAGTGATTACTAGGCCTAGCATAATCGGTCTTCGCGACAGAATCGGATCAGTCGCATGTGCCACGTATTATAAATAAAAAGTGTATGTGTGACTCACATCCGACAGAAGTGAAATTTAGAAATCAATACCCTATGGCAGAAAAAAGAAGAAGTGTTTTTATTGCAACTTTTTATTTGAAAACGGCATTTGTTATGTATGTAATGTAATATATTATAAATTTATTTTCGTTGCGTACGTTAGAGATATTTACATACATATATATCTTTATAATTATGTGTAACGCTGCGAAATGTTGAGGAGAAACTGTTGCAATAAATCAATAATTTCATTCGCTAAGGTAGCTCATGCTGATTCGTCTGTATACATATGTCGCATCGTGGGCCGCGCAACCTTACTTCTAACCTGGCGTGAAGCGCTCTGTACCAGGCCTACAGATTAAGTTGGTTAACTGATTATGAGTTCCGTTCATTGATAATTTGTATAATTTATGGTATGCATATATGAAAAGTGATTAGTATAAAGAATGAGGTGTTTGTTAATGGAGAAACTCTAACAAGGTATGCACACACAAATTGGCGCCTAAAGAGCTTCACTTACTCCTAAAACTACAGTATCGTATCTGTTGACGTTAAACTTTCTATACTAGCCTCTCGAATTACTCGTATTTTTATGCAAACGAGATTTTTGCCCTGTTGTGCGTATTACGATAATGGGATGAATTTCATTGGGGTCAAAGCAGCACTTGATGAAGTTTATGGTTTGATAAATTCTGCTCTCACAAATGAACTTCCCAAATTATTGATACATAGGAAATGCGTACTCTATTAGTTTGAATTGAAAGCTTGCTAAATTATTGGCCATTGCGTGTTTTAAGATCTGATCCTTCCGCACCGATAAAACAGCTCACATTTCGACACCCACACCTTTTTAAAAATTCCAATTATTTGGAACGTTTCAAGCTTATTGACTGACCCTTTGGTTCAAGACTTTTAAAAGCATTGAAAATTATTTGATTTAATTTTTTAATGTAGGTTCTCTAACTTGTTCTTTCATTCCTTTCGGGATCGGGAAGAATCTCAAAGCCATAGAATCTTCAATTTATCTAATATAAGATTTACTACTAAGTACTATTCTTTAATCGACGTCTGACAAAATTCCAGAGAGACTCACAGAGTAGTGTTGTTTTGAGTGCTATTGAAAGTAGGCAAGTTTATGTATTTGTGGAATCATCGAAAACAAAACAATACAGGTCAGTGATTGGATTTATTTTTTTTTTGGATTGGAAAACGTGGTCAGAAATTAAAGAGAAGTTTAACGCAGTTTATAAGAACCATACACCTTCGATGACTACCACTAGATACTAGTTTGGAATCCATTAAACCAGCCACCGTGGCCGAACATCCGTCTTTGATGAGGAGCGGCCAGGTACCTCCATTGAGGTCCCCTCGCAATCGCACAGGTCTATAATAAAGCACACTACATGAAAGCATACATTGTTTTTAAAATTAAGTAATGTTGTTAAACGTAAATATCACCTTTTTCAATGTGACATACCTATTATTTATTTTGACAATACATGTAATCATAAATAATATACACTTACAGACAAAAATATTGCATATTTTATTTTCGGCCTTTATTGTTTTTCTCTTTAAAACTTTTGTGATTTTTGTTGCTAAATCTTGTACACTGGAGTGTTTTACGTTATTAATAATGAAATAAATTACATATGGAGGATTTATAGCAAATTCGTGGAGGAATTATTAAAACAATTTGTTTTTGGCTAAAACGTTTAATTGAAAAAAGGAACATTAATTACCCATAAACTTAATAACAACGCTGCATAATAACACTTTAATACTTAGTACTTCCTCCTCTTGCTCTAACGATATCTTGCATTCTCCTAGGCATGCTGCGCAAAAGATGTTTGATGATTTCTTGCGGAATTCGATTCCATTCTTCCTGTGCAGTAATTCTTAATTCTGCAATTGAGTTAGGAGCTGGATTTCGTGCTCGTATATATTTTTTTAGAATGTTCCATAGATGTTCTATGGGATTTGCGTCAGGACTGTTTGCTAGCCACTTAAAGGCCGCACCTTCGACATCCTCTAGGTACTGGATCACTGTCCTTGCGGCATGGGCTCGGGCATTATCATGCATTAGCATAAAATTATCGCAGCCAACAAAGCTGGCATAAGGTAAAACAAGTTCTTCAAGGATGCTGTGTATGTACCAGTCAGCATTTATTCTGAAATTTACCTCAATGAGTCCCGTGCGACTCTTCCAACTAATGCCGCCCCATAACATAATGGAACCACCACCAAAGCTAAGATTTTATGCAAGATTACATTCTGCGAAACGTTCTCCTGGCCTTCTGTATACACGACTACGTCCATCAGGCTTCCATATTTGTATTCTTGTTTCGCCTGTAAAAAGAAATTTCCCCCATTGATGTCCATTCCAGTTAGCATGACCTCTTGCAAAGTCTAGACGTCGAATTTTGTGACGTGGGAGAAGCCGAGGAACTCTGGCAGGACGTTTTGGATTTAAGCCGACCTCGTTACGTCTCCTTATTACTGTTTTGGCAGATACATTGACTTGTCTTGTATTCAATAATTCATTTCTAAGCTGCGGTGCTGTAAGTGCGTGATTTCGTAAAGATTGAAGTCTCAAATATTGGTAATTTCTTGGCGTTGTACATTTTTTACGACCTTGAGCATGCCGCCTTTTGTATTCTCCAGTTTCATTGTGTCGTCTTACTATACGAGAGACAACAAACAATTTAACACAATTTATGACACTTAAATGGGGCATCTCGCTGACCGAAACTACACACTTGTGCACTAAAGTCTGGAAATGTCATTCTGACAACATCGACTGAAGATCAATCATTGTTTTGGACTCCAAAACACATTACGTTAATTTATAACGTTTTATCGTTATCTCTTATTCACTTATAAAAGGCTATGTTAAAACATTTTTTTTCTGTAATAAATTGCAAAATGCGTAGAACACTTCAGTGTGAAGGATTTAGCAATACAAATCACAAAAGTTTTAAAGAAAAAAATAGTAAAGGTTTAAAATAACATATGCAATATTTTTGTCCGTGAGTGTAGATTATTTGTGCCTACAACATAGTAAGTTCATATAAAGTAACGCGTTTTGTTGTCCTACACATCGCACCTTTAAATTTAAAAATACTATCTAATACATTTAACAATACAATTTTACTACGTTTTGGTAGACATTATTCTACTGCATGCAACATAATTAAAAGATTTTAATGTTGTTATAATAACAAACCATTCATGTTTTAGTATGTTATGTTGTAAAAGAATTAAAGAGAAGGTATATAAATTTTAAATATACTAAATTAAACAATAATTTTTTGTACTGATTACAAGATAGTGTTGCTCTCACATATAGTATTAGAAAATATTGTAAAAAAAACAATATTTATCTTTATTTTAACATTGCATTTTTCTCATTTACATATATTTATCTTCTAAAAGCTATACATAATATTAGTCTAACACTTTATACATCTCTCAAAAAATCACTTTAAACAACAAAGAGTCACATAAAATTTGATTTTTTCACAAAAAAATATTGAATTTACAACGATACGGGACTGAACTTTCACAACCGCATATCGTATACTCCACAAACAGACCACTACAGCAACAGTAGTAGCTAAAAGAACATCAATTCTAACCTAATTATCTCTCCTAAACAATGGGAAGGGCGATCGAATACCGGATTAGAGTGCAGATACACCGTTGATGCGAAGATTTCCCATGTGAACCGTCTCGACGTCACGCCCGTGCCTTTTTTTCAGCTCTCGAAGCTATCCGCAAGGATTTCCTCCTGTCCTCTAATCCGTCTCCTTCTAACAGAAACCTACGGCTATTCACTAGCCATGCACAAGGCGCTAGCCTCTCCGGCGTAATTCGAGTATGCTAACACGTGCCGCGGTGGTCACGTGACGCGGTAAACTCCCTGCACGCGTCTTTAAAAAGTGAACAAACACCCGGCACCGGTGAACGTTCTGGTAGATGGATGGATGAGGGATTTTTGATTGAAAAAAAGCGTTCGACGCCGTTCATGACCGCCCTTCAGCTTTTAGGCTAGGTTGTAATTATTTCTAATCTTTTACGCTTTAGTTTTACCGGCAGACGTGGTTATTGTTGACGGTAAAACACTCAATTATTAGACGCTAAACATTAAACCACTTTTTATAATCACTTTTATCACTGGTCACTAACACTGTTTGTAACGTGGATCGTATACACCTCTTGTTTATTAAATTATATACAAACATGAAGCAGAGGTTATCTATTTCTATTTTGATGGTAACAATAAACTAATTATAAAATTTATTCAAACGCCCAGTGTCCAGTAAATAAGGTACAACACTACACATATTTCTTCTCCATTAAGGAAATATCTTGGTAGAACCTCTCGCTATGTTCACCGCTGACATGTTCACAATTCATCGGAAAGAGGTCAAGGTGGGAATACAAAAAGTGCAGTTTTAATGACACGATGTGACATGACAGGAGATTGTTCACTAAATCTTTATAGTCTTCCGCTCAATGGTTACCCAAGAATTTCGTAACCACTCCTTTAAATGCAATCCAAGCAACTTTCTCATGCCTTCAACAATTCCATCGAAGATTCCATCTTTCACCAGTTCTCTAATTTGAGGGCCTACGAAAATCCCTTCTTTTATTCTTGCCTCGCTGATTCTAGGGAATTTCTCGCGAATATATTTAAATGCATTACCCTCTCGGTTTAACCCCTTCACAAAATTTATCATCAACGCTAATTTTATATGCAATGGCGGGGAATATACATTATTTCGATTTACTAATAGTTCAAATTTCACATTATTATTGCAGTGGTTAGTGGCTGACGTTTAGGCCAATCTTTTACTTTATCATGCAACTCTCTGGCTCGGCTATCCCACTCGCACAAAAAGCGACAAAATTTCTTATATCCAAGTTGTAATCCAAGCAGCAGCGCAACAACTTTCAAATCCCCACACAGATGCCATTGGTATTTTACGTATTGAATCGGTTACAGAAGTATCTTCATATTTTCATGTGATTCCTTCGTATGTACAGCATGTGTAATGAGTAGTCTGGGCAAACAGCGGTAACAGTCAGTGTAGTACATATGTGGTGCGGAGTCAGCGATTATTTATTTCACGCGTTCACAGCGTCAGTACTAAATCGATGCTGTATGCGAGTAGTTCTGTGTATATGTAGGCTGTCGTAACTTATTTCGTAATTGTACGCTTATGTTTGCTTTAAAAATGTCGCAGTTAGGTACGTCGCGAAAACGACCAATGGCAGACACAGCTAAAAACTTTATAGTGGACATGCCGGACTTAATTTTTGATGGCGCTAAAATTCAATGTCTAGTTTGTAAAATCCCTTTAATGTGTTGGTCCAGAAGCCATTGTCAACGTCACGTCGAAAGTAAACAGCATTCTTCTGCAAAAAGTGGCATACGAGACCAAGAAAAATTTACATTTGATTTATGTGTTACTCTTACTTTATGTAATCTATCGTTTCGTTTACTAGACAAAGAAGCATTTGTCTCCTTCTGGAATAAATATGCGAACTGTAAATTACCTAGTCGGACATCGATAGGAAATGTAGTGCCATTTGCTCGTGAACAAATAGAAGAAAGAATGAAAACGGAATTGAAAGATAAAAAACTGTGGTTGTGTGTGGACGAAACAACAGATCGTCAAAAACATTCTACAGTTAATGTAATGATACGTACAATGGAACCACATCGGCCGTCATCCTCCTTCTTACTTGCTTCCAAAAGAGTTATAAATTGTACTGCCGATGAGATTTTAAAGGTGGAGTCGAACTCATTGAACAAATTTGAGAAGTAACTTTTAATGTTTATGAGTGATAGTGCCGCAAACATGCGTTCTTTGGGCTAATCTCTTAAAGAATACAGTGGTAACTTCTTACATGTAACGTGTAAAATCCATACTCTAAATCTTGCGGCACAAACGATTCCTACATGTTTTCTACCGGTAAATGCATTGATTGCTAGTACAAAGGCAGTGTTTCTAAAGTCCCTGAAACGTACCCGATTATTTCACAAACTGTGTCCTGATTTACCTGAACCACCACAGCGGATTGTTACACGTTGGGGAACATGGTTGCAGGCTGTGTTTTACTACAACAAATATTTTGATCGAGTAAACAAGGCAGTTTTAAAATTCAATCCGACAGAAGCTGCAGCAATCGAGAAAAGCCAGGAAATATTTCAAGATAATCAGGTTAAAAGAGATTTACAAACTATTCACAACAATTTCGATGTCGCTAGTGGATTCTGTTCAAATTGTGAATGATGTTCACGCACAGTTATGCGCTGTAGAAGGCGAAATAAATTGGTGTGTAATACGAAAATTTGAAAGTGTTTTAGAGAAAGACTCCGATTTTCTTATATTAAGACAAATTTGTAAAGGTGCGTGTGAAGATGCATTAAGTTGTTTCAAAGATTATTTTAAATATGCAAATATATCATCGCTAGATGTCGAACGGTCGTTTTCGGCATTAAAATACATTTTTTCCGCACGTCGTACTCACTTAACTGAAACAGCTGTGGAACCATATCTAATGATTCAGATATTTAACAGATGTTACCCAGTTTGTGATTTTTCGGAAGACTTTTAAAACGGTAAGTGCTTCAGCACGTTTTATAATTTATTTCTTACCATCTGTTTTATGTGTAAATTTTTATGCGCTCGCCACACCTCTGGCTGTTACCGCATATTTGCCCAGGTCAGTAATAATCCTTTATTTTCTTTCTGGTTATACACCCGATTACAAGAAACAATAAAAAAACACTTGACTATTGACCGTAGAAAAAACGATTCAATAAGTGTAGCTTACAAAGCTAACTTAAAAGCTACCAAAAATAATCAGAACTTATACAACTAAAGAGTTCGCAAATAAGTATAGAAGTAATTCATTGAATAGGTCCGCTATTGGTACTATACCGCAAAAATGCTATATGTGTCAAAAATTTTGAATATAGAACCACTCCTATCCTAAGAAATTTAGGTTATGTAATTACATCAAATTGCACAAATCTGTATACAACTAACGAATATTACAGATTTTGCAACGAATGCTTCCACAAACTTAAAACAAAAACAAAAGCAACCACACTAAAGTAAGTTATCGGCAAGATTGTCTAAAATCCATTTCTTGATCATTTTTCACTTACAACTTCTTTTACTGCAATACTCAATACATTTACGTTATGTTTGGTATTTGACTCAGAAAGAATTTAAGATTATTTATTTGTGTCGCTATTGAAACTAATTTTATTCAATCGAATTATTCCCTACAGCAGTACAGTACTAGTGTGCAACATTCTAATATGCAACGGAAATACACGAGGAAATCGAATCATTGTCTGCACCCTCCTGTTTACCCACTGCTACTGCCCTACAGTCAAAATATAAGACGTAAAACAAAGTCCGTTCATTTAAACGGTCACAAGAACTATAAACTAATGTGCTATTAGTACACCGTTATCATTTTTACTCTTCATGTAAATTGTAAGGATAAATTGGATAGTTTTATTATATTTTAAAACGCAAGTACTTGAATAATAGAAAAATTAACAGTAGTAATTTAATTTTATCAATACATTCAGAAAATGAAGTGTTAATGACAGCAAATAAGCAGACAGTAGGCTGTAATCATATTAGAAACTTGTTAAAATTATGTAAATGATCGAAATTTGATTTAAAAGTCAATATGTACTTAACATCTTACCTCTAATAGCGTGGTAATTTGAATAGAACAAAAAATGGAAATGAATGGAAGGAATATTGTTATAATGGGGATATAGCTCAGTGGTAGAGCGTTCGCTTTGCAAGTGAAAGGCCCCGGGTTCGATCCCCGGTATCTCCACAATTAGTTGTTTTTTTTTTAATTTTATTAATTTAAACTTAGTTCGTTGAAAGCCTTTTAGATTAAACCAAGAATAAAAAATATGCCGGGTATGCCAATTATTTGAGATCGATGAATTTATAATTTATTAAAAATTATTTTACTTAAAAATTATTCAGGACTAAGCAGTCTAATACACAGAGAAAAGTTTGAGGAAGCAACCCCTGTATTTTTAATATAAAAACAATTTATTTTTAAGTTGCCCTAATAAAAATTATAGTCGGATTTAAGTTCATGCATTGCTGTCACACATTTTACTGTGAAATTTGTGACGGGATTACTTTATCTTAATTTTCAAATTATGTAAATTATCTCAAAAACTAAGACAGATAGGTAAAGGGTTTCATTAGGCATTCATGCGTGTTTTCTTTATATTAATAAATCCGTTTATTATATATAATCTATATACGAAAGTATATGTTCATAAATATAATAAACAGCCATTTATTAAAATCATAAACTCGTTTGTTGGACCAATTTTAATAAACAAAAAGTACCTTAATGTATTTTTTTATTGTATTTACGTACCTTTTTCGTTTAGTGTAACAGACTATATAAGAACTAACACGTGGTTCTAAACTGTCGGGATGACGACCAAGGTTTCAAAAAATGTAACTCTTTTAAATTTTCACCACTATTTCGCTTTTATTTAAAGCTTCATCAGGGTCAATAAATGAGTTGAGTAGATAGACCGAACTTGCGAACTAAAATTCTTTCCTTTACGATGTACATTTGAGAAGCAGTGATTGATGAATGATCATGAATCATCAATCACCGACTCTCAAATGTACATCGTAAAGGAAAGAATTTTAGTTCGCAAGTTCGGGCTATCTTTGGAGTGTAACTTCTTTTTGAGTCATCTTGTATATATCAAAACAATTTTAAAACCTGCTCCCAATGAATTTGAGAGTCGGTGATTGATGATTCATGATCATTCATCAATCACCGCTTCTCAAATGTACATCGTAAATGAAAGAATTTTAGTTCGCAAGTTCGGGCTATCTTTGGTGTGTAACTTCTTTTTGAGTCATCTTGTATATATCAAAACAATTTTAAAACCTGCTCCCAATGAATTTGAGAGTCGGTGATTGATGATTCATGATCATTCATCAATCACCGCTTCTCAAATGTACATCGTAAAGGAAAGAATTTTAGTTCGCAAGTTCGGACTATCTTTGGTGTGTAACTTCTTTTTGAGTCATCTTCTATATATCAAAACAATTTTAAAACCTGCTCCCAATGAATTTGAGAGTCGGTGATTGATGATTCATGATCATTCATCAATCACCGCTTCTCAAATGTACATCGTAAATGAAAGAATTTTAGTTCGCAAGTTCGGGCTATCTTTGGTGTGTAACTTCTTTTTGAGTCATCTTGTATATATCAAAACAATTTTAAAACCTGCTCCCAATGAATTTGAGAGTCGGTGATGGATGATTCATGATCATTCATCAATCACCGCTTCTCAAATGTACATCGTAAAGGAAAGAATTTTAGTTCGCAAGTTCGGACTATCTTTGGTGTGTAACTTCTTTTTGAGTCATCTTCTATATATCAAAACAATTTTAAAACCTGCTCCCAATGAATTTGAGAGTCGGTGATTGATGATTCATGATCATTCATCAATCACCGCTTCTCAAATGTACATCGTAAATGAAAGAATTTTAGTTCGCAAGTTCGGGCTATCTTTGGTGTGTAACTTCTTTTTGAGTCATCTTGTATATATCAAAACAATTTTAAAACCTGCTCCCAATGAATTTGAGAGTCGGTGATGGATGATTCATGATCATTCATCAATCACCGCTTCTCAAATGTACATCGTAAAGGAAAGAATTTTAGTTCGCAAGTTCGGACTATCTTTGGTGTGTAACTTCTTTTTGAGTCATCTTCTATATATCAAAACAATTTTAAAACCTGCTCCCAATGAATTTGAGAGTCGGTGATTGATGATTCATGATCATTCATCAATCACCGCTTCTCAAATGTACATCGTAAATGAAAGAATTTTAGTTCGCAAGTTCGGGCTATCTTTGGTGTGTAACTTCTTTTTGAGTCATCTTGTATATATCAAAACAATTTTAAAACCTGCTCCCAATGAACCTACATAGCTCTTAACAAAAGTATTTTGCCGTTTTCCGTATACACATCGACTCGAATGTGGTGCGCCATCCTGTATAAACTTGATTGTATCTTAGGCTTCTGTGATGTGGTGACCCCAGTTTGCCGTCTAATACGGATAAAACCCCTCCTATCCCTTCAAAATCTTTATTCATAGATGACGACTTGCATTCTTAAATTATGTTTGCAATAGATTGTATTGATAACGGAATAGGAAATTGTTTCAAAACCCTTCATACTGAAGGAAAACCTTCAAATTTGGTAACACTGTAGCGATGTAAATCATAGGGGGTCATCCAGGAACTTATTCAAGCTTCGACAAGCACATGTGTAACGCCTTTTTATTAGTCTTGCTAAAGTAGATAAGATACACGAATCAAAGCTTTTATTGTGTTGACTCTGCCAACAAGATAACGATTGAATGCTGTAGTTGTTTTTTTGTTTGCTCTTTCTTAGAAAATGCCACCGAAATGAAAACACGAACATGAATATGTCAAATTTGGATTTACCCGTTCTGTGCGCTACTGTTCTCAGCAATGATGTGCTGAAACCTGCCAAGTTAGAGCGACACTTGAAAACTGTGCATTCACAGTTCAACAATCGTCCCCCAGAGTTTTTCAAGGGAAAATTGGAAAATTTGACAAAGAATGAAGCTTGGACCGAGTGGTTCAAGATACGGAAGTCTGAAAACGCTGTTTTTGCATCATTTGAAATTTCGAAACTGATTAAAGTACCAAAAAAACCACACACAACTGGTGGAACATTAGTGAAGCCATGTTTGCTGAAAGGCGTTTTAGGAGAGGAAGCCAGAAATAAGATTCAAGAGATATCTTCGTCAAATAACACAGTTAAGGATCGACTTTAGAAAACGTCGCAGGATATTGAACAGTTTTTGAATAAAATTAAAAATTAACATGTTTTTGCTCTACAATGCCATAAGACTACTGACATGGCACAATGTTCCCAGTTACTTGTTTTCGTTTGATTTTTAGACGAAGATAATAATACTAGAGAAGAAATGTTATTGTCCCGTGAACTTGAAACCACTTCGATGTCTATTTTGAGAAGCACATCATATGGGAAAAACTCTCTAGCTTTTGCACAGGCAGCGCTCCAACAATGTTGGGGTCACGTACGGGTTTACTACCACTTATAAAACAAGAGAACTTCCTCATACTGAGCACACATTGCATTATCCATCCCCAAGCCTTGGCTACTAAAACTGTCCATAAAAATTATGATCCTTGTCAAAGGTAGTGCTTCAAACGCTCGAATTTAAAAAAAAAAACTGTGCTGATTTGTGTTCCGAACATAAAATGCTATTTTATCATACAGGAATTCGTTGGCTCTCGAAGGGTAATATATTGGAATGATTGTAGAAGCTCAGAGAGGAAGTTAAATTGCTTTTGGACGAGAAAAAAATTGCTGGCATATTTTTTTTTATTTTATTATTTTTTTTTTATTTCAAATACAAATACAAATACAACAAAGTAAATGTTCGAAACAAGTCATAAGAGAAGAAAAGAAAAAAAAAGAAAAGTACATAATACTTAAAACTAAAATTTTGAAATGAATTAATAACCATTTGACAGAAAATCATTTAGATTATAACAATTTATCTCTAGCAAATAATATTTGAGATTTTTTTTAAATAAATGAAAATTGTTGAAATTTTTTAATTTGAGTGGTAAACTATTATAAAATTTACAACCAATAAAATAAGGACTCTTTTAATAGATAGTCTTTTTGCGAAGGGGAGGTAAAAGGTAGTCATTCGTACGAGTATGGTATTCATGAGTGTAATTATTAAGGTTCGACAAACGGGTGCTACGGCAGAAGTGCCGAAAGGAGATTTAGGTCGGTGTGAAGCCGGTGGAGAGTTTAGTCATTCGATAGGCATGGAAGTGAACGGTCGTTCGATAATTATCAGGTTATCGGTGTGCGTCTTTTAAAACATGTATCGTCGTAAGCGAGGTTTACCTTTCGCATCGGATGTGAATAAATATATTAGCCGTTTCCCTGGGTTGGAATACACAGGTACTATCATTCAGTGCGAAATTTGCAATATACGGTTGATAGGTCGCGATGCATTTCACTGTAGAAGACATATTAAATGTAAACGTCATGTACTGAATTTAAGCAACAATATTCCATACTTGGAATTTCTGTATGATTTCGTTTTTATGGTAAGTGTGTGCAACATCCCACAACACCTAGTAGACAATGAACACTTTCGTCATTTTTTGAATAACCAATAGGCAATTGAGGTATAATTTACCACATTTGCAGAGTACAGTAAAAAACTGTATAGTAGACGAGTTGAAAAATAAGAAAATTTGCGTAGGTGTGGATGAAACGACTGATGCACAGAAACACAGCGTGATTCACGTTGTAGCACGTCCTTTAGAACGTAATGATCTGGCAGCTTCCTTGTTATTAATCAAAAGGATTGAAAAAAATGATGCTGAAACCGTTGTGAAGATAATAAAAGATTCGTTAAGAGAATTTTGTATCACAGGAGCCCAAGTCACAATGTTAGTTACTGATGGAGCTGTAACAATGCTGAAAGTTAGTAGGATGTTGAAAATATGCTTTCCGACTCTTCTTCACATAACATGTCTCATACACGCGTATCATCCCGTTGCGGAAACCATTCGAAAGAAGTATCCGATGGTGAATAATTTAATAGCATCTACCAAAAAAGTGTTTGTGAAATCTCCCAAATATATCCGCATTTTCAAACAGTTGTGTACGAAACTTCCACTGCCACCTCAGCCTGTAATAACTCGATGGGGAACATGGCTCCAGGCAGTATTTTATTATCATAAATATTTCGCAAATGTGAAGGATGTGATTTTAAAATTTAAATCAAATGAATCTGCAGCGATTCGAGAGAGCCTGCAACTTTTTTCCAATTCGGACGGTTAATTACAAATAGATGAAATTCCCATAAACTATTCTGCCGTTGTTATCGCTGCCATATCGCTGTTACAAAACAGTCACTTGTCTTTACGAGACTCATTAAATACCTTAGATAATTTACAAGCCGCTCTAGAAAGCTTGATGGATCCTATAGGACTAGATGTCGCTCAAAAATTTCGTGCAGTTTTAAATAAAAATCTCGATTTACAAAAGGTTCGGTCTATTACTGAAAATAAAAAGTGCACAGAAGAGATAAAAGAATATCTGAGTTACGCAAATCCTACTTCACTAGATGTAGAACGATCATTTTCGAAATACCCGAAAACGTTTTCAGACCAACGTCGAAGGCTAAGTGAATCGACAATGAAAGCGTTGCTTATGTTGCAGTTTTACGCAGCTTACCGGGGCAGTAGTATTTTGTCGCAGTGGACATCATGATCATATTATTCTTGAATAATACTGTATCTCACGTACCTACTTTTGCGCGATACGCCTCCGACGTTGCACTCGTTTGTCGAAGCTTAGTAATTATATCGGGAAAATTCGTCCCTATATTTGGAAACAAATAGCAGTGTTTCATAAACAAACAGATTGTAAACCGTGAGAATTGAGTTACTTTTAAAAATGTTCTTACACGACTCTCTATAGTCCAAACCAAAAATTGTTGTAAAGACCCATTTTTGAATTTTAAAAACTCTATCAATGTGGGATGATATGCCCCAATTGATTGTACTGTAACACATGTAAGGCATAATAAAATGTTTACAAAATATCTAAATTACAGTAAGTTATTTTCAGTCTCAGAATAAAACAAGTTTTCCAGAGCGTTTTACATTAATGACCTGTATGTAGGGACCAATTTAAACTTTCATGGATTATTAGGCCTATGGTTTTTGGTGATGATTCAACATCACTGTTGAGATTCATTTGCGAAATTAATTTGATTTTATTATGAAAGTAAAGAAACTTGGTTTTGTCTTTATTAATAAGAAATCTGTTTTGTGTCACCCACGCACAAACATTAGCAAATATTATTTGTACCTTACACAGCAACTCGGCTACATTGGAAGAATTTACAAGTGCGCTTACGTCATCAGCATAAAGGACTATTTCTTGTGCCTGGGGTAAATTTAAAGGTATGTAAATCTTTTATATATATTAAGAAAAGTGTAGGGCATAAAACAGACCCTTGAGGCACTCCAATGCCGGTATCGAGAAAAGAAGATTGAGCGTCATCTATTTTTGTACTTTGTTTTCTATTTGGGAAAAATGAGTTAAACCAAGCTAAGGAAACACTATTAACACCATAATACTGCAATTTATGTAATAAAATTTGATGATTGACAAGATCAAATGCCTTTGACAAATCTATAAAGATACCAATACAATGTATATTACAGTCTAAATTACCATAAATATGTTTTAAGAAATTGAAAGGAGCTGTATTAGTAGATTTGTTTGGACAGAACCCATGCTGATTAGGACATAGTAAATTTAAATTAAAACAGTTTTGCGACCCCACAGTATTTCTCTGCTATTGGAGCAAATGCGAGCTCAAAAATCTCATTAGAAAATATTTTTAGAACCTAATACTAGTTTTAGTTATATTTTTAGAAATGTCTATGTCTTGTTTCACAATTAAAGTTTTATACGAAAGTGTGTTGTAATTATATACTTAACAAGTGGTCCCTGAAGAGTCCAAGTTTTACTTTAGTGGTCCGCCATCTCTCAAAGGTTGGGAACCACTGGTCTAAATTGATAGGTACAATCCGTTCAACGGAAGTTCAGATTTCTTTGTCTAAAGTGGAGCCAATCTTTTGATAATTATTTCATCTCAAACAATCATTTTGGTGTAGATTACAGGCAGACTTAATGTACCTACATAAATTGTCCAATAACAGTATTAACTGTTCACACCCCACACCCCATAACAATATTTTATTCCACTTGTTCTTATCTGACACCAAATCTTTTCAGAACTCACCTATTAACAGATTCATATGCACTTGCAATAAGCAATTCAGTATTTGCAATTCGTTTGAAATATTTTATTGTTTAAGAACGTTTGGAAAGCTAATTACCCAGAACTTATTTTGTCCAACTTCGATATAATAAGCTGCACTCAAAGTTACTTGAAATTAATTTACTACTAGATGTATTCTCAATTGTCATAGTTACTTATTGTGCTACAATGTTTTTGGGTTAATCCCATTGTTGTACAAATATCAATAAAACTAAATATTCTGAACAAAACGCAGTGGTCAAGCTTACCTTCAAGAGCTTTATTCCTGGCTAATAACGCAAGCAAAACGTCCGAATTCGGCGGTCCATCCATGGCGTGCGGTGGCAACATCGGCGATGCACCCGTTGGCAATCCTTGCACGTGACCCAAACTCCTAGACTGTTCCAGCATAGACATAATCATTCAAAATTCTTCGCGCCACTTCCTCGTGGAAAACGAGCAAGATCGTCCGAAAGAAAAGTACGAAAACCGAACGAAACTACAGATATTCTTTTGTTTTCTTCAAATAACTATCGATCTCAGGGACTATCGCACTTAAATTTTGAAGTTCCACTAATCACAAGCAAGCACGCCAACTTCGAATTCGAAATAAACAAACAAAACTTGCATCAGACGGGTATACGAAACGTTTTGTGTATTAGGACCGCCGTGTTGTATTGCCGTCTCCGTGTGCGTGTATATTAGAGATTTTCTTATCAAACTCGTTCTCATATGTGAAGTGTATATGTATTAGGTATCGAGCATTTTCGTTATCAGAAATTTAGCGTCCTTGGAGATTGATGGTGGCAGATGGATGCGATTTCGATGTTTTATTTACTGTTTTTCTCTCTCCACGCGGGTAAATACGGTTTGGAATGAAGTTAGTCAAAAAAACTCCTCCATAGTCTATTTAAAAGACAACGCAATAGTTGTGAGGGAAGATCCTTCATTATAGATGTCTAATTCTTCACACAATTCATGCAGATTAATTTTAAAACCATAGCACGCCAAAATCTATTTCCTAAACTGTTTCAAATCGTTTTGGAACCGGTTCAAAATTAATCTTGGACTTTCATTTTCCTTTTTTGATCACCACCAATTAAATTACGTTTGAAATGCAAAATTTTCTCACCACCACAACAGCCGACATTTCCACACTGGTTTCTATATCGTCTATATTCGCACCCGAAGAATTCCCGAACAACCCCCACCAGCAGAAACGCGTATATCGGCGGCCATTATTGAGCATCACACTCGGCTATCGGAAAGCCGTGACGTCAGTGGACGCCAGGCGTCGGCGCGAGCCCTTGGACACTCCCACGCGACGCGATAGTCATCCCTGTAGGGGATGGAAGGAGTCGTACAAGAACTTGGTGATGTCGTATAGAAAGGGGTGGGTTCAGCATGCGTTGGTTGCTAAGATGTTACGTTTTGTGTACACTTACATACATATCTAGTGGATGTATGTGTGGATATGTGCATATTAATTCTAAACTTGGATAAAAGGGGGATATAAGTTGATGATGTACTGGAGGACGTATATTGTTCTGTCTTTCTTCTTTAGTGTGTACGCGCGTTATGAACATATACTGTGTGTGGATGATGATGTTATTTTGAATGGGTTCTGTTTAAAAACAACAGCATTTTAGGAATGTTTTGAATAAATTAATTAAAAAAATATGACTTGTTCAAAATTCTAAAGAAAATAAGACTAAATATTACTACTTTTAGTAGAAGCTCAGCTTTTTAGATAAGTGTAAGGCTTTGAACACCAGCACGGCTACTGTATAGGGTGGCACAAAGTTTAACCAGCGAAATTTTGTGTGAAATAGGATCCGTTTAAATACTACATCTAAATTTGATGAAAAGATCACCTCTATAAAAGTTTAAAACTAAAAAGTAATGTTTGTTTTATATACTAAATATATTGTAGTGATATTTTTGAATAAATATCAATTAAAATGCTAAATTATTTCAGGGTTTACTTTTTTGTTGTAAAACGTGGGAAATCTCATTTATTGACTTTTTGCAAACAAACTTTTTGATAGAAAAATGAAACGTTTTAAGAATTTTAAAGAGAGACAGTGATTTATTAATATTAATTTTGATATAAATTTAAAACAAGATAAATTATATTTCCTTCGGACAATAGTAGTTGTACAAAAACCTATCACAATCTCTAACCGATAGCTATTTATAAGTTAAATTGTTAAGTTAAAATTTTTATATTTTTGAAATCGGATTTTATAATTAAATGAATAGATTTTGTTTCAAATTTTTATTTATTTGGCCAAATTTTTTTAATAATGTTCGGTACCTGTGCACTGATGTATTACTTCGGCATCTGTTTCTTTGGATCGTAACCGGTCTTCAATAGGTGGACTAGAAGCTTGGTCTTGATATTTACAAATTACAATTGCGAAAAGCTTTTGACATGTTGTATTGCAGTTTATTCAGAGTAAAATTTCATTTACATTTAAATATTTGTAGAAATTATCGAAGAATTTGGAAATTAGTTGTATGCCGAAACTTGTTTATTTTCTCTCTGACTTCTTTCTTTTTTGTTTTTTGAAGTCCCAGTTGACTATATTTTCATAAATAAGCTTGCCTCGTGTATGTCCATTACAAAATTCATTCGCTTCTGTGGTTACGGTGGTTTAATGTTGTATGTACGGTAGTGCAATATAAATGTGGTTACCATGAGAACGATGATTTAAATCCATTAGCTGTAGTATTTAACAATTTGCTTATCCAATTAAAATACATTTTGAATTATTTATTTTTAAAGAAATATAATTTATATTTTAATTAGTAAAAATTAGTGTCTCACATTGTTGTCTGACCTCCTTTTTTTTAACGAAAATCTCATACATCTTATTGTGTAAGACAGAGATAAAATTATACCGCACTAGGGGAAAATTGAGGGAAGAGGTCTACAACATTGCTTCGCCTCGAACTAACAATGATTTTTCGAACTAATGATGATTTTTCTGTGTATTGTTAATTTGAATGTTGTTGTGTATTGCTTTTCTGTACATATATAGTATTTTCATGATATACCTATACATATATCTTGACGTGACCCATGTCTGTAAAGATCTAGCGGTTAAATATATATTATTATTATTATTATTATTATTATTATTATTATTATTAAAGTGATACAAACTGTCATTTTTAATAACGTCTAAATATATCACAACAATATACTTGATCAATCATGAATGCACAACATAAAAATGATTTTCTAATACCGCAATGTTATTTTTCTAAGAATTTCCAAGATCTTATACATCTTCGGGTTTTTAAAATGTGGTGTGTAGTACTGAAGAGAAGGTTTATGCAGGTTGTTCAAAGTTATCGGGACACTATTGCTACCTTTGTTATAATTGTCGCACACTAGAATAAGAAAAATAAGACTATACTCTTGGTTTCCGGTTTGGAACCTTAGCTTTGGCCGACGTTTCGTCCACACTCTTATGGGACATCTTCAGGGCTGTTACTGCACACTGGGGATTTATTCATTCCGGAGGGGTTTATATAGGGCTTGATTTGGGTGAATGGAGCGGAAATGTTAAGCGTGGATGAAGCGGAAATGTTATGCGTCGATGAAGCGGAAATGTATTGCGTCCACGAAGTGGAAGTTTTATTCGCCCATGAAGCGGAAATGTTATGCATCAAAGAAGCGGGAATGTTGTACATCAAAAAAGCGGAAATATTGTGCATCGATGAAGCGTGGCGGTTGCTAGAAGGTTTAATCAGTTGAAATTTCCACGTGTGATGTAAGGGATAGAAATATACGCAATTTAAATTGTTGAGATGTTTGAAAATCTCTATTGATTCGCGAATTTTTCTACTATAGTAATGAGTAGAGCCCGGCAACTGGAGAGCAATCGCAGCGGCGGTGTGACTGTGTTTAGGTGGGCGGGGAGGGCTGGTCGATTATGATTCGACACGACAAATCATCATTACTCAGTTCAGTTTAGCATTGGATAGCGGATAGGGCGTGTTGATTTTATTGATACAGACGTAGTTATTAATTGTAGTTTTTAGTGAACATGTCGAAGGCTAAAAAACGACCCTTTCAAGACATAATAAATAAGTTTATTTCTGACTTTCCCGATTTGTTTTACAACGGGAGTAAGATAGTTTGTAAAGTGTGCAAATTACATTTGATGTCAAATAAGAAGTGGAACTGTACAAGACACGTAAATTCCGCACAGCATAGAAGGCGAAAATTGGGCATGCCACCGAGAAGTGCTTTTTTATGTAATTCTGACGTTGATAAACTGTAATTTGTCACTAGGCTTACTCGATAAACAACCGTTTAAGGACTTTTGGGACAAATACAATCCCGAGTTGCGGTTGGCACGTAGGCATGTTGCATTTGTACGCAATGACGTGGAAAAGAAAATGAAACGCATATTGAAAAAACAGTTTCTTTGCTTATGTGTTGATGAGACAACAGACTGTAAAAAAAATTCAATTGTAAATATTATGGTACGCATACTAGACCCTAGTAAGAGTGTACTGCTGCAGCAATTACGAAGGTTGTACTTAGTACGTTGGAAAAATTTCAAATTTCAAAAGATAAAGTGTTGATGTTTATGAGCGATGGCGATGGCGCAGCGATAATGCGTTCGGTAAGCCGTTCTCTTCTTGAACATGGTTACAAGTGTTTACATGTTACGTGTAAAGTGCATGCTTTACATCTTGTGGCAGAAACCATTCGACAATGCTCTCCCGAGGTAGATGCTTTAATAGCAAACACAAAAAAAGTATTTTTGAAATCTCCCAAACGCCTACGATCGTTTCACAAAGTGTCCTGGTATTCGTCAACCACCGGAGCCAATTCTTACACGTTGAGGAACATGGTTACAGGCAGCTTTTTATTATGCTGAACATCTCAAAATAGTAAAAGCTGTTGTTGCACAATTCAATCCTGCTGAAGCAGCAGCTCTTAAGGAGAGCCACTCGAAATTTCAAGATATTTCCGTTGAAACAGATTTAAAAAATATTCGTAGCTACTATAAAGGATTAGCTGACGCAATAAACCCATTACAAAATAGATCGTTATCATTATTGCAGTCTCTGCAAATTATGGACGAAGTGCATACACAGCTACTGACTATACATGACGCAAAATATAATCGCGTTTTAGAAAAGTTCGAGAGTGTGCTACAGAAAGATCCCGATTTTAGCACACTAAAACAAATTTGTGATGGTGTATCGAATAAGACTGACTAAGTACAAAGAGTATTTTAATCATGCATGTATAACATCGGTAGATGTTGAACGCTCTTTTTCAAAATATAAACTCATTTTCTTACCGCGGCGAACATCGCTCACCGAGACAACTGTGGAAACACATCTAATGGTGTCAACTTTTTACCACTCTTACCCATATGATGTTAATACTGATAATGGTGCTTCTAGTTTTACTGTTCCGTAGCCAAGGCTACTTAAAAGGGTGCGTGTTTCACTACTGTTCACATATTATAATTATGTATTAGTTCTGTTATTTTTTTCTATTCTCTTATTAGGCAGGTACGGCTATGGCACGGCTCCCTGTTACCGGGCTTTAGTAATGAGCACTTCGAGATAAGATGCAGGTAGAGTTAAATTGGGTTTGGTGGCCAGTTTCAAAGAAAAATAAGAGCCTTGAAGAAAATCTATATGGTCTTAGGTTCACCGTTTTTGTTTACCACCACGTAGATCTTTAGGAAGGCGTTGATATCACCTGAACGTAATGGAGGTAGTTAATGGTATTTTAGCGAGCTGGATTTTATTTACAAGAATAAAAGCGCCACGTCACTACAAAATGGAGACAAATTTTCGGCATTATCCACAATGTTAATAAAGTTTTTCAAAAGATTGTGTATTTTGAACACATTATTACCCTATGTTCTCATAAATGGATGCTTTCTTCGCTAAAAAGAAGAAAGCATCTATCGTACTAACCATTTCAGTGAAGTAATAATACCAACAGAATAATATATTTGTCAAAGTAACAGCATACTTTAAACCACAGGAATATTAAATTAAATAAATCGATTTTTTATTGAATTAATCATATTATTTGCATAAAATTTTTATAATTAACAATCAGAAACGTTTACATCTAAGTATATTTTAAAACATAAAAATGTTATGCGAATAATAAGACTAATTCAATAAAAATTAGATTTTTTAGTGTGTTCACATTTTGGGAACGTTCGCCATTAGAAGATGAAGACAAATAAATGGTAAAGAAAAATATATTTATTTCAAACAGAGGAAGTTCTTTGAAAGAACTGTATTGTTGAATCAAACATAATGCGTATATCAAATCAAACAGATATATTTTCAACTCAAACTTGAGGTTATTTGTTTCAAGAGATCATATGTTTGAATCAAATAACGATGTCAAAAACATTATTTCTTTAAACTAAAAAAATATATCCTTGCCGCCATTTAAAATTACTATTTGGTTGACTGAATGCATATTTGTTTGAGTCAAAAACTTTTTTTCTCTGTGTTGACAAAAAATACTTGTTTCCGTGTTAGGCCGGAAACTTTTCAGACTACCCTCGTATGTTATTGCAAACAGAATATTCGGTTTTCGCTGTACACACAAATTTGCTTGTTTAAATGAAATACGCTGTGTATTACTGCGATCTTGAGTGTTTCTCTTCAGTTCATGTCAGCTTAGCAATGTCCATCTAACTTATTTCTTAAAATAATTGAGATTATTTAAGATTTTTGCAGTATGTCGATGTTTTTTTAACAACCCAAATGTTAATTCCCTTATTTCCTAAAGTGGTGAGTTAAATTTGGTTCGATTAAGCATTTCTTATAAAGAAATGTTTCTGTTTCACTTCAGCAGTAAACAAAAAATATAAATAATTTATCTTACCAATACAAACGAGGAGACAGATGAACGACATGTCATAAATTCCGACCATCCAATTGCGCTCGATAAAAATTCCTCCACGCAATTAATTTATTTTCCTTAATACTAACCAAACATTACTTTTGTGTAAAAAGTGTCTCTCATAAATCAAATGATAATACCAATATGAATTTCTGTGAAATCATAACTTGAACTTTTTATAAAGCCTGTTTTACATGTCGCGATTTATTGACCAATTAATTGAACAAGCTTATCTTCGATTATATCGTACCATGTAAAACAGTAAAAATCGGTACGATTTCTTCAACAATTTATCGTACGATTAATTGAATTGAACAGAACATGCTCTATTCTTACCACGATTTTCCGACAATTTCTTACTAACTTTGCTGTTTTTATACCAATCCAGTAACAGAAAAATATAATAAAAATAATAATAAAAATCACTACTCTTCGAGCCGTAATATACAGGGTGGGGCAGTCAAAGCCCCTTTTTTCAGATAGTTCGAAAAAGAAGTAGGGAAAGTGGGGAGAGGTGGAAGTTTGACTATCGCGTTTTAGGCGGTGGGAAGTTTCGTAGTCATGCAGCGTTGGACCGGAGAACAACGCGGTTTTGCCGTTAAAGCATTTTACCTGAATGGTGAAAATTACGTAGGGGCGCAACGAGCGTTCCGCCGACATTTTAATCTCTTGCCTTGAGCTCCTGTACCGAACAGAAAAACCATTAAGAATTGGATTGAAAACTTGGAAACAACAGGTCAGACAACGAAGAAAAGAGGAGGTTCAACAAGGACTATTCGTACTCCTGGGAATATGGAAAGTGTGCGAGTTGCGATCGCAAGAAGCCCTCAAACATCTGCGCGACGCCACAGCATTGCTCTAGGACTTTCAAACCGAACAGTAAGAAGAATTTTGCATGATGACCTACACCTACATCCATAGAAAATTCAAATAGTCCAAGCTTTGAATCGTCGTGATCATGTGGCTCGAGTTCATTTTTGCGAGGAAATGTTAAACGTGTTAGAAAATGACCCACAATTCATTCATAATGTGTGGATGAGCGATGAAGCTCATTTTCATCTTAGTGGGTACGTCAACAAGCAGAATTTTCGCTATTGGGCTCCAGAAAACCCTAAAGAACTTCGTGAATGGCCACTCTACTCCGCTAAAGTAATCGTGTGGTGTGCAACCTCTTCAATGGGAATTATCGGCCAATATTTTTTTGAAGACGATCTTGGCAACGCTGTAACGGTAACATCACCGCGGTATCTTAACATGCTGGAAACATTTTCATTACACAACATCGGCGATTTCGGGCTAATCACAACACTTTCTTCCAACAAGATGGTGCGACTAGCCATACGGCAGCAATTTCTATGAATTTTCTGAGAGCCCGTTTCCCGAATCGGTTTATTAGCAGAAATGGGGATGTTCCTTGGCCTCCACTGTCGCCGGACCTCAGTTCCTGTGACTACTTTCAGTGGGGATATTTAAAATTGAAGGTTTTCGCAACTCCCCCACCATACCTAGAACGGTTGAAAATGCAGATTGAAGAAGAAGTTCGTGCCATCGACCCACAGATACTGCAACGAGTTAGTGAAAATTTCTGTACAAGACTTAGAACATGCTTGAAAAACAACCAGGCACGATTTTCGAAAATTGTACTTTTCATTGCTTATAAATAAATTTCCACTCATGTACTTAAGATTTCTTACAATAAATTGAATTTTCTTTCTGTTTAAATTTTCTTCAAGCTATATAAAAAAGGGGGTTTGACTGCCCCGCCCTGTATATAGTGTACGCCTCGCACATGTGCAACTATGATACAACGGAATTTGAATCCGCTAGAACCTGTATAAGCCTGTCAGTCTGAGAATTTATGGCGCCTACCTCGTATAAGAAACATTTTATAAATATACGGCATAACCCGAATACAGATCTGTTATCCGGATAAGAATCCACAGCTCTACTTATCACCGCAAGATACAAAACACTATCAACCAAAGCATCACTGATTTCATTTCTACCTTACTTAAGCGATCTTCAACTTATCTTATCAAATTTGCTAGTTCTGCCTCAATAGATTCCAGTAGGAGGCATCTGAATGTTATCGTATGAAAACAATTGTATTTCCATTGGCGTTTGAGGAGTTTGTATACGCCCAGAAAGTAAATGTGCTTAGAATCATACTCCATTGTTTTCGCAAAATATATTATCTCGACATGATTTCTAATTTTAATTAATTCTCAGAAGTTTCGCGGTAACTCCGATTCTCTTAACCTGCTTTTAACTTTTCAAACTCTACCTCAAAATTTACTAGAGGAAGAGTCTTCAAATGAATATGGCAATTTTATGCAGTTCAAAGAAAACATTAAATTGAAACCTAAAGAAAATAGATGCTTTAATCTAAAAAAATAATGCATTTCGCATCTGCCAACAAAGATAGGCAATATGTAATTCATACCCTCTTGCGTAATCAACCTTATTCAATCAATAGCGTGCAAAGCTGGACACGAAAGATTTCCTACTACATCTAATTAATCTGAAAGCAATCCATTTTGGTCTAGATACTACAAGCAAGGTCGCAAAAACCAACAGTACTAACATGCATATGTATACATAGGTATATAACGAAATGTAATTGCTGGCCACTACATGCACAAGCAAATAGATATGGACTTAATCCTAGATACTTTTGTGCTATTTTCTTTAATTATTTTGTAATTATAATTACATATACGTCTGTGGCATTATCATGTTGATGACGTGTCTTTTCCGGTGCTAAATTAACAGCTCATTAAATATGACATTTAAAATTTTGATCATTTTAACTAAGTAAATATAATCTTGAATGCATAATTAATTTGTACACAGGTATTTCTGGAACAGTTTCCTGTATAAGCTCACCTTTCCGGTGTTTGTTATTGTCTTTATTACTTTTAGACTTATTAAATAATTTTAAGTTATATTAATTACCAAAACAGCCGTTTCGAGGGCTCCTGGGCAACCTCATTATCAACCGAATGACCCAATAAATCTGGCAGATTTATTAAGTTGAGATGTTGTTTGCTAGAGAAAAGAGTATTATTGACAATCTAAATTACAAGAAAATGGTGACAGGGGATTAAATCTAGATTCTAAAGTGGGATGCCCAATTTCTTCGAAGCCCACAAACACCAATAGCAGCTTTGCAAGTCTTGCTTTGTGCACTGGCTGCATGCTGTTGGAACAACACGTTTGGTGTCAGTTTTTATAGGGTTCCACCTCAGTAGAATAGCTAATTGCATTAATAATAATAGCCTTTATTATCCAACGGACCATAAAGGTCCAATAACAGGATAATTATAACATGTGCAATACAAATAAGTAATATCTTGGAAATGAACAATATTGTATATGTGTAAATGTGGGCACGTGTGTGTGTGACGTTGGTGTATATATACAGGTAAGTACACGCAGAGAAATGGTTCCTTGCATCAAGAAAATAGATTTCCTTGCAAAAATCAGTTTCTATTTTAAGACAATATTTTTATTTCAAGACTATAAAAATGTATAATATAAGAAAATAATTTTCTTGAAATTTTATTTGTATTAAATAAATATTTCGTTACGGTTAGGAAATCAAAAAAATCCGATACAGAGAAATATTTCTTCCAAGGAAATCATTTAGTTTTAAGTTAAGAAAATGTTTATATTAAAAGGTAGGAATGAAAAAATGGTACCGATCTCACAAAGTTCTAGTGAGAAATTAGGCGACCAGTTTCATGATAAAAAAAAAAACATCATTAGGCCAGCTACAAGGGTATCCAATAAAAGAAAAATTACAATAATGGACGAAAACCTAAAGTTAACAGTTAAAATTAGGAGCAAGTGAATGAGCTAGTGAAAAAGTTATTTTTCTTATAGGTTACAGCGCAATTAAATAATTTTTTTAATAATGTAATTAAATGGGGATTATTTTTATATAGTTTAATAAAATTAATGAGTTAATATTTAAGTTTATTTATCCCTTTTTTATAATTATTTATTATATATTTTAAAAAAATTATAATTAAATTAATACACCTGGTAAATGATAATAATAAGAAGAAAATATGTTAACCGGTGTCTTTTGAAAATGTTTATCAAACATACGGTAAAGGTTCTATCATTAATGACAGGCTTAATAAAATGGTCTATTACCCACAAAAAATTCTTTAACGTCTATAGTGGTACCGATTTCGAGCGTAGGCTCATCCTCAGGGACGCTACAAGGATACCAGGAATAAATACAAACTGTACTAAACTTTATCTAAATTAATTATACGAGTATCGTAAAATTATAATAAGCGTGTTTTTGTAAATTTGTGTAATAATTAAAATTGATATTTTTGAAAAAATGTAATTTGTAAATATAAGGTATAGTAACACTGAATGATATATACGAGGGATGATCGTAAAATAAGGTTCCCATATTTTAAAAAAATAGACAGCATTCTTTATTTCCTTAACATTACACACCGTTTTAAAGGTAAAAACTTAAGCTACTTTTCGACATAATCGCCATTTCTATCCAAGCATTTTTGCAGACGGTGCTCCAACTTTTGTATCCCCATGTCGTAAAAATCTTTTCAATTGTGGTGTTGGAAATCTCAGGAATCCGAAGAGCGAGTTGACGACTGGTGACCCTCCGATCTTCAAGCAGTATGCTCTCGACCCTTTCAACGATTTCCTCTGAAACTGATGGTCTTCCCCTCCGCTCTTCATTGTGAATTTCCGTCCGACTTCCAGTGAATTTCCTACACCATTTGCGGACGTGTTGAACAGCTATACACTTTTCTCCATAAACTTCGGTTAATTGACGATGAATGTCTATAGGTGAAACCCCTTTCGCGTTTAAAAAACGTATCACAGCGCGAATTTCGCACCTGCCGGTAGCGGCGAACGGGAGTTCCATCTCGGAATCGCTGCTTAGCCAACACCGAGCGGCGTAGCGAGACGGGAGTGGTACGTATATAGAGTGGGAGAGCTGCTGCACACGCCAATGTTGTCGGATTTCGCCTAACACGTCTTATTGCTGCTGTAGCGCTTTGGGAATCTTATTTTATGATCATCCCTCTTAAATTTATTTTCTTTTAATTCTTTATATGTATAAATTGATTAAGTTAAATATTGGTAATACTTACAATTTAATTTAAGTACAGTAAGAATTTGAAACACAGTTTTTTATCTTTGAATTCCGTTTTCATTCGTTTTTCTATATGTTCACAAGCAAATGGCACTGCATTTCGTATCGATGTCCGACTAGGTAATTTACAGTCCGCATATTTATTCCAGAAAGAGACAAATGCTTCTTTGTCTAGTAAACGAAACGATAGATTACATAAAATAAAAGTAACACATAAATCGAATGTAGATTTTTCTTGGTCTCGTATGCCACTTTTTGCAGAAGAACGCTGTTTGCTTTCGATGTGCCGTTGACAATGGCTTCTGGACCAACACATTAAAGGGATTTTACAAACTAGACATTGAATTTTAGCGCCATCAAAAATTAAGTCCGGCATGTCCACTGTAAAGTTTTTAACTGTGTCTGCCATTGGTCGTTTTCCCGACGTGCCTAACTGCGACATTTTTAAAGCAAACATAAGCGTACAATTACGAAATAAGTTACGACAGCCTACATATACACAGAACTACTCGCATACAGCATCGAGTTAGTACTGACGCTGTGAACGCGTGAAATAAATAATCGCCGACTCCGCACCACATATCTACTACACTGACTGTTACCGCTGTTTGCCCAGATTATTCATCACTCTCTTAGCTTTATTAATGAAAGGATTAATGGAAAAGTTAATGCTTTGGATATCGTTATCTTTAATAAAGTCAAAGATCTTAGAATTATAATCCTGTCTATTCAGAACAACCAGTCCACTACCTTTATCTGCTCCGGTAATGAAAAATTTGTCGGAAATGATTTTTCTTTTTATAGACTCCAAGATCTTATAGTTGAAAGCTATCTTGATTCATAGGTGTCTTTGATAGTCTGTTCTGTTTTCTTTTCCCCTTTTTTTAGGAGATGTACTATATCATTCCTTCAAAGAATTTTTTACGTCAAATCACTTGACTAACTCAATATTTACAGCTAATATTTTTAAGTCTTTTAAATAATATTAAATTACAATTATTTTTCCCGTCAACATTTTAGGGAGAGCTAGACTCCTTCACATGCCATAAGGACTTTTATTTCGATCCGAGATTATAATAACGAAACCACATTTCATTGGAAAGAATTCGTGGGATCCGCTTTCCACTAGCCTTTGTCATTTCAAAGGAATCTAAAGTATTTACGTCAATAAGGCGATTTAGACAGGCCATTGATTGATTGATTGATTGATTTTCTACCAGAGCAGGGTAGACAGGCCATACTTGAGCAGTTTTTACCAATCACAAATAGTTTCCATTATGTTTAATATACAGCAAATATATCTTCAAGAATCATTTTTGAAGCTTTTTATGTTTTACAGTTAAATTTATAATAGTTCGATTGTATTTCCTTTTGAAAAATTAACAATTCCTGACAACGCAGGCTATGGTCATGTTAGGAAAATTTATACCCGAGTGTACAGAAAATTCTTTACATGTATGTACATTTAAAAGAATTCAACTTTCCATTACGCATTATATTATTAATCATTACAATCAATATTGTTATTAACATAATGTAGAAATACTAAGAAACAACTTATGAAGTTATTTTTCTTGTTTTTATCTTGTTACATGTAGTCAAGAGTATTTATCACATCAGATTATGCGTATTATATGAAGATAATAATATAACGATTAGAACCAATTCCTTACGTTAATAATTATGTATAAATGTAGTGCATTGTAAAAAATTATTGACTTAAGCTTTACAGTTATTGCAAAAAGTGGTTACTTATTCATTAAATAAGTATATTATTTCTAATTCGTCACGCTTTTATTATTGAAAATCTGAAGAGGTAGCTCGTGTACAGCTTTTCGTATCTAACTGCATACACATAAAAATGTATGTAAGAACGCTAAAATATAATGTCTAATATAAAATATAACTTCAAATACGCAATTCCAAGTTAAAACAAGTTAAATAGATACAAAACCACCATTTGAAATTGTACTCAAGTTATATTCTAATTCAAAATAAACGATTCTTATTCTAAAACCATCATCGCCTCTGTGTAGTTCTTTGCGCAATTAATTTGCACGTTTGATTGGATCAAGTTCAGCCAAGCCATTTTGGGTGAGAAGGTGAATAGTTGAACAGGTTATTTTTGTTGTTAGAATTTAGAATTGAAAGTGCAGTGGTTTAATGTAAGGATCTCAATGCTCTTTTTTTCAGACACTACGTTCTTTTCTATCAACGTAAATAAATTCTTTGAAAAACCGTTTTATCGCAATTCACAATCAATGTGTTTTTACAGCACCAGGTGGAGAATTCGTTTACACCACGGCCTACCTTGAACTCAAGCTCGATCAAAGACTTAGCAGTGGATCCAACGTATCTCAACCTATATTCTATGGTCCCCATAGAAGTATAATGTTATTGTGAGTTAATTTAAAGTGTAATAAACAGGCGCAGTCAGTAGGATTCGAACCTATGCTTCCATAATACTTGCAGGAGCTGTGGAAAAATTCAGAGTAACAGAAATTTTAAGAGAGATAACCAAATAAATACGCGCTAGGAATAATAAACATGTTAAAACAGTACACACAAACACTAAGGAGAGGATAGCAGGAAAAGAAAGGAGAAAAGAATAAAAAGAACGATAGAAATAAAGATAAATAAATGACAACAACAATGTATATAGATGCAGGGGCTGTTGAGAGCAACATGAAAGAAGTGCATGTCAAGAAAAAGAAAAACAGTATAAAATTTGTTCTAAATTTCACCATTTCGCCAAGGCATGTCTAAATAAAACTGCACGACTTTCTAATATTTTTTTAAAGATAAATGGTTCTGAATACTATGTAAATGTTATTAAATGTAATGTGAACATTTTGAGTTGCAACAAGAAATTTAAGATATATAATGTAATGTTATAACAACAAACTAAATTGTTTTCTAACTTAAATAAATTAATTTTTTCAGTCGGTAGGACCGGGAATGTCTCCTGGACACTCGTTCGGCAGTTTCAACAAAAATTAACAGCGAATACTAACATCAAATCTCAAATTTTGACGTTATACGAACTCCCTTTGGTCATGCGTCACGCACTGCCCAAAACGTGAAATTATCTTCAACTTCAAGTACAATTTAAACATTAAAACACTTTAAATGGAACACTTTGGCAAATATGTATTCACTCAACGACGACTTGAACTAAACAGAAAGATTGTTTGTAGCGTCCCTCCGCTCATTTGTTCAGGGTAGCATTTGTCAAATCACGGCCAATGATGTACGTTATGCGTTTCATAATAAACAATATTTTATATTCTTCCAATTAAATTTCTATTAACTAAAAATACCATATTACAACATTTAGTGTGGCATGCTAGTTCGCGTTCTAAAGCCTAACTCTGTGATTTTCAAAAGTGTATACAACTGAAAAGTGCAGACATTTCCCACATGACTTTGTAGAAAAATGTTACATTAAAACCGAATATTTACAACGTGTAGAAAATAGAGCGAAGACGAGTTATTTAGCCGTTTCACCAAAACTAACAAAACGCCAAAGACAGGAAGAGAGGGATTCGAGGCTATATAAATCACTGACGAAACCGAGAAATAGGCCACAACGGCTTTGCCCTGACAGAAGTTGATTGGGTGGACATTGGCACAACTATAATTCCATAATAAATTTTAAAATAGATACGGATTCCGATGTAAATCTGATTCCTTTAGATGTTAATTAAAAACATTGAAAGAACAAAACTAGATATTAAGGAAAATAATGTAAGATTAGAAGGTTATGGTGGTCTCTTAGTAAAAAATGTTGGTTCCGTAGATTTAATTCTAAATTATAGTAATAAATTCTATGTGGAAATTTTTTATTGTCACTGCATATAATTCAATACCAATTTTAGGATTAAGTACAATTGTAAGGTAAAGTTTGATTCAAAAGAATGTTGATTTACTAGTTGAAACCTTAACAAGAGCAAAAGTCACTAAAAAGTATGCTGATTTGTTTAATGATATCGGATGTTTTCCTAGAGAATACAAGATAAACGTTAAAGAGACCCATTGCACGGAAAAAATGTAATAAAGTATCAAATAGTTATAGAATAATTTATTACAATTGGACCGTCCGGCAACTAGAGATGCATCAGGTTCGATTCCTTACCGGGACAAGTATTTAGTTAAGTCGGAAATTCCAAGGAAATTACAGATTTTCATAATTCATCAACTGAAGCCAAAATGCAATATCTTAATTAATTGGTGTACCTCATGCAAGAATTAAAAATTGTCTGTCGAAGTATTATGATATATTTATAGATAAAACAACAACTAGGTATTAAAAAGTGAAGGATCCTGGCCTCAAGGTCCCCGTGGTGTAGTGGTTAGCACGTCCGTCCAGCAAGCAGGAGATGTCAGATTCGATTCCTTGTCGGGACGAGATCTTTTCAAGTATTTAATTACGTCGGAAATTCCAAGGAAATTACAGATTTTCGTAATAAGCAGTTATTTTAAATCACTGATTTATTAATAATATAACATAGAGACAGCAACAGAGGTATCATCCGCATATGCCACAACATGCGCAGAAGTGAATATAAAAAGAATTAGGGGACCTAGAAGCGAACCTTGGGCTACTTAATATAATTTGATGTCTCTGTTCATATGGGAACTTACCTTATACTTAATCTGGTGTTAGTAATCTTACCCCAAATAATTATTTCTTTGGTGCAGAAAGAAAATTCACGGGTTCTTGGTTGGGATCCGTTTAATTTTTTTCAATTCCAACTATATAAGCTATGGAAGTCTACTTTATGTACATCTCTTAAATAGAGTTTTTTTTTAAATTATTTTAGAATATTTTTTGGTTTTATAATTAGCTCTTCCTCCTGTTTCTTTTTCTTTTTCGTAGAGATATTTTCTGTATATGGCAACGTTTTTCCTCGCCGGTTCTCTTTTATAGAATTATGACTATTGATTATGTTTTCCCCGCGCTCTCGAGGATTTTTCATTGCATGTCGATTGGGAAAGGGGTTGCCATGGCAATGCCAACCGCCCCCTTTTGCCTGCCAACCACACCCAGCTATATTTACCACAGTTGGTCGACCGAGGGGACAACGGTGGCGGCGGCGGTGGCAGCAGCAACAACGGCGGCAAATCTACCCCGGGGTTTACGTCCGTCCTCTTCCAACACGAACCCCCATCTAGTCGTCCTTTCCCGGCTTCATAACTTGAGGAATATCGCAGAATGTCGTACGTCTTCTTCTATTTTCGTTCGTCCAGCTTTTATTCCGAGATATCTACGAAATATTAAAGCCGAAGAATCATTTCCTCGCGACTTGCCTTCGCGTCTTCGCTACACTTCCAACTGCTGAAAAGTTGCTATACGAAAAACCGTGGAAAAGAGATGAAGACGAATATGAGGGTCTCTTTCGATATTATCGAAATTGCCGTTTCATGTTTATTATTCGTAAGATGAAGTATGTCGACGGAGATGATACATATAGGCATTTCGAAAAAGTATATAATACCATGAAATTAGATAATGAAGTATATGAATCTTGCTGTAGTGATGCAGTTCTTGTCGGAGTGTCTGGCTGATGGCGAGCAGGCTGATGTTGTGTACACGGACTTTTCAAAAGCATTCGATCGTTTAAATTTATCGTTTAAAGTCATTTCTCGCCTGGAGTACCCCAGGGTAGCAATTTGGGTCCATTACTATTCCTAATTTTTATAAATGATCTTTCTGCATTGTTAGATTATGGGAAGCTATTATTCGCAGATGATTTAAAATTATTTTCAAGAGTCAGTACTCGCGAAGACTGCCAACATCTGCAAAATCAGCTAGATCTACTTGACCTGCGGTGTGTTGACAACAATCTCAACCTGAACCGTGTAACATTCTCTCGTTTTCACGTAAATCTACCTTAATAGACCATCAATATCGTTAACATATCGTTAACATCATTGGAGTGAATCGTTGTGATAGCATAAAGGATTTAGGAGTGACATTTTATTGTAAACTTACCTTCAATGAACACATCAAGAACATTATTTTGTTATCTTTGAAGTCATTAGGTTTTATTATACGCAATACAAAACATTTCTCGCTAGCACATCCATTGATGATCCTTTATTTTTTCTATGTGCGCTCCAAATTAGAGTATGCTTCTCTGATCTGGTCACAGTTTTACAAAACTCATTGTTACTCACTTGGGAAAGTTCAAAGACGTTTTCTAAAATATATGTATTTTAAACAACAGATCATATATCCACAACGTGGTTATTATCATACCACACTGTTCGATCTGTTTGAATTTCAAGCTCTTCAACAACAACGCACTATAACCGCTTACTAATGGTCTTTACTTTTCTGTCCTCAAATACTCGGCCCGTCAAGTTAATATTTTCTACTGCTCGTTTGCCTGTACCAATTTGCTGATCAGTTTGCTCTTAAATACACTTTTGAATTTAATTAATCCCCAGTAAGATAGTCATAGGCTTTTCTAATTTATTTTATTTAATATTTTTTCAAAACAGAAAAAGAAGAGGTTATTGCCGAAACGGAGCCTATTTTGCAGAGTTCGACAAATTGAACAACAAAACATTTCAACGCGTGCATATACTCGCTATGTTTACCAAACATTTTTATTGCGTCAGTTTTTATTTTTTACCATAGGGTATAGATTTCTAAATTTCACTTCTGTCGGGTGTGAGTCAGATACACTCTTTGAGACTGATCCGATTCTGTCGCGAAGACTAATTATGTCAGGCCTGCTCATAACAGTATTGATTGCAACCTGAAACCTGTGATATACAGTTAGTGATATTGGCACTAGTAAAATGGAACGGCCTCCTGTTACATATATAGGATCTTCTAAATAAATTGATAAAGTGAACAAATGACAGATGGATGATAATAACTTTTACTTGTATAAAAAAAACTATCAAAGCTGACTTGTACTAATATAAATAGAACCAATTGTTAGCTTTGGGAAACTCGTTTTTGAACTGATTCCGCAACGAATTGAAAATATTCCGCAGTTTGATGAAGAATGATGGACATTGTAGAAGAGAACATTGTATTAAAAAAAGTCATGATAAATATGTTATTTGTTTATAAAATCATTCACAATATGTTACCTAACTACATGTGTGCTAAAATAAAATTTATTACAGAAATTCATCATTACAATACTAGAACTGCTTCAAATTCGTTCATTCCAACAGCTAAAAAAGCGCAAACCCAAAAATCTTTGTTTTATAATGGTTTCGTTGAATATAATAAGGTTGCACCCGCAGAGACGTCTTTACAGAAAGGTGTATGTACGTATGTGGATGCAGAGTTCAGTAATGCGGTAGACATTGAGGAGTTTGGAGTTAAGTAAATTAAAATATGAATGTTTTCTGGAAAAACTGTAACCTAATTTCGCGATTATATTTCATTCATTTCTTGCATTTTGCAGTACGTATTTTGTTATAGATTTCTGCTGTCTTCATCTAGCTGTACACAAAGCGATCACATATCTATTGACGAAGAACCTCAACTGGATGTTGAAATGGATATCACCGCAAATGATTCAGCGGAAAATAAAATCATTGGTCGTCGAATCGTCGAAATCAATCACCTGTTTCAGTCGCTAAAATATATTAAAGGTACAGGAATGGAATATAGCTTCTTCGACTTAGAAATAGTCAAGGAAATTAAAATTGGATTGAAAAGCAAATTGTGTGGATTGAAGGATTCATTTGATTCTGAAGACTTCGGTGCAAATATAAATAAGGCAAGTATAATGGGTTCAATGTCTGTAGGTGTAGGTTACACACAACTTTCTGAATTCTGTGCTGCCCTAAATATTCCTCAAATGTCCAGGAAAACTTATCAAAAATACTCAGAGAATGTGTACAATTCCATAGAAGCATGTTTCTCGGAAGAAATGTCTAAAGCTGGGAAAGAAGAAGCCGCTTTCGCTATTGAAGCTGGTGATGTTTTCGACGGAGTTCCTATTATTACAGTTATTGTAGATGGCGCGTGGAGTAAAAGGTCTTATAAAAACAGTTACAATGCTCTTTTTGGTGTGGCTTGTATTATAGGCGTAAGAACGCGAAAAATACTTTTTGTTGGTGTTAGGAATAAATATTGTGGTGTTTACAAACAATACGCACTTAAAAAAAAAATAGGACCACATAAATGTAGTAGAAACTGGACTGGTACTTCAACTTCGATGGAGGCAGATATCATATTGGAAGACTTTAAGAACTCAATGGATGGAGACAGAAGCGTACATAAGATTCTTGAATACAAACCTTATGCACATAAGTTTTTCATTGAAAAAATAGAATGCCGTAACCACATTTTGCGTAATTATTGTAACAAAAGCAAAGTACCTCTTGCATCGCATGTAAAGAAATATGTTTGGCGTTTCCCTGGTTTGGAATTTACAGGTTCGCACATTCGTTGCAAATTTTTCGGTCTAGGGTTGCTAGGTCGCACGACATTTGAATGTAGAAGTCATATTAAAAGTAAACGTCATGTATTGAATTTAAGAAACAATATTCCGTACTGGCAGTTTTTATATGACTTTATTTTCATGTTGAGCACGTGCAACATCCCACAACACCTAGTATATAATGAAAACTTTCGTCTTTTTTGGAATAAATATGTTCGATCATGGAAGCTACCAACAAAAAGACAATTGCGGTACAATTTACCACATCCGCAAAGTATCTACAGTAAAAGACTGTATAAAAGACGAGTTGAGAAATCAAAAGATCTGGTTCACTGTGGACGAAACTACTGATGCTTAGAAACACAGCGTGATTCATATTGTGGCGCGTCCTTTAAAACGTAATGGTCCAGCAGCTTCCTTGTTGTTAGCCAGTAAAAGGATTGAAGAAACTGATGCCGAAACCGTTGTAAACATAATTAAAAAGATGTTAAGAGAATTTTGTATCCTAGGAGGCCAAATCACCATGTTAGTTTCTGACGGAGCCGCAACAATGCTGAAAGCTGGTAGGATGTTAAGAGTATGCTTTCCGACTCTTCTTCACATAACATGCCTCATACACGCATGTCATCTCGTAGCAGAAACAATTCGAAGCAAGTATCCTAGGGTGAATGATTTAATATCATCTACCAAAAAAGTGTTTGGGAAATCTCCCAAACAGGTCCGCGTATTCAAGCAATTGTATCCGCAAATTCCACTACTACCTCAGCCTGTATTGACGCGATGGGGAACATGGATCGAGGCAGTATGTTACTATCGCAAATATTATTCCCAAGTGAAAGATGTCATTTTCAAACTTAATTCTTCTAATTCTCAAGCGGTTCGCGAGAGTCAACATTCGGACGTTCAAAAAGAAATAGATGGCATTTCCATAAATATTCTGTAGTGACACAAACTATTTCGCAGTTAGAAAATACTCACTTATCTATACTAGACTCGTTAAATAACATCAACAATTTAGCAGCTGTTCTAGAAAGCTTGACTGATCCTACAGGGATAGATGTCGCGCAAAAATTGCGTGCAGTTTTAAATAAAAATCCAGATTTAGAAAAGGTTCCATCTATATCTGGAATTCTAGATTGCGCAGAAGAAATACAGGAGTATTTGAATTTCTCAAATCTTACTTCATTAGATGCTGAACGATCATTTGCAAAGTATACGAGAACGTTTTCAGACCGTCGTCGAGGCCTAACCGAATCGACAATGGAAGCATTGCTTATGTTGCAGTTGGCAGTCGCACATTACTGCAGTGGTCATCGATACGTCAATAGAAGGTAAGAATCTATTATTTTTTTATTAATACTGTGTCTACTTTTGCGCGGTGCGCCCCGGACGGTTCCACTAGTTTCTCGAACGTTATAAATAGTACACGCACACCGATCAACCGATAATAACCGAACGTCCACTCGATTCCTTGTATGTACATAGTAAACACAGTTCCTTTCACGACGCCTCTACGGGTGCAACCGTTTGTCACACTTTATATATCAAGGCTGCTGATTGCTTGAGACAGTTTAAAAAATTAATTATAGAGCATATAAGAATTATTAGTAATTGTAAATGTGCATGTCTCGAATTATATGTTAGGTTTAGAAATATCTCATGTATTATATTATTAATTTTATGTTTATTCCTTAGCAGAATGTTGCCAATAAAGGTTTTATTTAAAGCTTAAATTCTACAAGCCAAATAAAGTATTTTTCCGTGGATGTATGTAACCCGATAAACATACCTATAACATGCAATATTGTAATAAAAAAAATAATAATAACACCAAACAAAGGAATAATCGCAAGCGCGTTATTTTAATAATTTGTGCGTTTGCCGTTCAAGGCTGCATCACTGGACCAATAATTAGCATAAATGTTAATTACAAGCAAGGCGACTAATTAAAGTAATGATTATTGCATTACGGAAACAAATAAATTCCCTCTGATTTTATTTTAATAACATGTAAGTCACAAAGTTGCTATTAATTACAACTAGAGAAAGAGATAGACAAAAAAGAATTGTGGTAGTGGTACGAACGTACATATTACGCGATAATAGCTACATTGCAAAAACAAGGCGAGAGCTATAGATATTAATAATTAGTAGGTAATTTGTTTTGCTTTATGATCTGCGTTGTGTTCGCCTCAAAAATATATGCGATCATTAATTATTTATATTTCCTTTGTGAATGGAAATTTTGTGAAAAATATAAATAAATTTGTCATTTATCATATTTTTATTTACATTTTTTTTATTATTTTAAAAGATAAGCAATCTCAGAAGTCAACAACTATTAAATACATCTAAACAAGGTGTAACTAGAGTTCCTGGTAAGACTCATGATTCAAAGGATGAGTACCAAGATATACTTTCTATTGTTCATGCGTTTGCTACAACATTTTCTGCTACCTTATATACACATATATATATATATAAACTCAAATATATATAAACTCAAATTTGCCACCACTTTGCTTACTCCCCGTTTCGGTAAATGACGTAATCCGTGCTATCAAAAAATTACAAAACAAATTAACAGCTGGGGAAGATAATATTCCTTGCTTTTTAGTGAAAGGTCGTGCCTTAGAGCAACACAAACTGCGCTGAAAGCCAGTGGCTGACGCATAAAAGTTTACACAAAATAAACACGGCCGCGACAATTCGGCATAAGCGTCAGTATAACTGCGACTCGAAAGCCGATCTGTTGTGTATGCATCTACGCTGTCGTATACTATATCGTAGTTCTACGTTTGTTTTGAAAATGTTTCCTACGTCGCGAAAACGACCAAAGTTGGATACAATAAGAGAATTTATTGCAGAAATGCCTGATTTAAAGTGTGATGGCGCTAAAATTCAATGTGTAGTGTGTAAAATAGATTTAATGTGTTGGTCGAAAAGTGATTGTCTACGGTACGTAAATAGTGCAGGGCATGTTTCGAAAAAAAATTCCACACGAGATTATGACAAATTTAAATTTAATTTATGTGTTTATTGCATGTAATTTACCATTTCATTTACTAAGGAAGAAAGCATACGTCTCGTTTTGGAATGAATATTCGGACTTTAAGTTACCAAGTGAGAGAACATTACAGAGAGTTGTGCCGTTTGCTCGTGAGCATGTCGAGAAAAGAATTAAATCGGAGTTGCAAGATAAAAAAACTGTGGCTATGTGTGGACGAAACGACAGATCGTAAAAAACATTCTGTGGTTAATGTAATGGTACGCACAATGGAACCACATCGACCGTCACCCTCAATTTTACTAGCTTCCAGACGAATACAACAATGCACTGCCGAAGTAATTTCAATGTTGGTGTTAAATACATTGGAAAAGTTTGAACTTTCAACAAATCAACTGTTGATGTTTATGAGTGATGGTGCCGCAAACATGCTTGCTGTAGGTCGATCTACTAAAAAACATTGTGCTAACTTGTTGCATATTACATGTAAAATTCATACTCTCGGTCTCGTAGCAGATAGTATCAGAAAATGTTATCCCGAGGTAGACGCTCTAATAGCACATACAAAAACTGTGTTTGTAAAATCCCCAAAACGTATTCGGGAATTTCATAGACTATGCCCCGGCATTCCTGAACCACCACAACCTATTCTTCCTCGTTGGGGAACATGGTTAGAGGCTGCATTTTATTATCTTAAATATTTTGAGAATATAAAGAACGTGATTTTAGAATTCGACCCAAAGGAAGCTGCGGCTGTCAAGATAAGCTGCTTGAAATTTCAGGATAGTCAAGTTAAAACAGATTTGGAAATTATTCAGAACAATTACGTGGGACTAGCGGATGCGATAGAAAAACTACAAAATTCTTCGGTGTCGTTAGCGGAATCTTTGCAAATAGTGCAACATGTTCACGCACAGCTATGCGCGATAGAAGACGCAAGAAATGTTTGTGTTTTAGAAAGGTTTGAAAGGGTTTTAGATAAAGACTCTGATTTTGGCACATTAAGACAAATTTGTGAAGGTGCGTCAACAGAACCGTTAAGTCATTTGAAAGATTATTTTACTTACGCAAATATAACGTCACTAGATGTAGAACGTTCGTTTTCGGCATACAAAAACACTTTTTCTTCACGCCGCACTCACTTTGCCGAAACAACTTTGGAAACATATCTAATGTTACAAATATTAAATAGACATTATCCACTGTGTGATTTCACGGAGGACTCTTAAAACGGTAAGTGTTTGAGCACTTATCACATTTAATTTATTTTGTGTAAACTTTTATGCGTCCGCCACTGGCTTTCAGCGCAGTGCCTACATTTTTGCTATGTAAAATTGTCTATTTAGCTTTATATACGAGGTAGGCAATAAATTCAAGGCCTGATATAGAAAAAATAAACTTGGTAAAATATAACAATTTTTATTTTTCAATATAATCTCCCCTAACTTCATTACATTTATTACAACGATCAACTAATTATATTTCAGGTCTTTACACATATCTAAAAACGAGCGCGCACATTCAACCCCACGTTCACGTTGGATATCCCACCCTTTCTAAAGTCCTGGAAAGGATTATGGAACGTCAATTAAGACATTTTCTTTTAAACAACAATGTTCTTCCCAATTGGCAGTCTAGATTCCGTCTTTTACATAGTTGCGCTATTGCTCTGTTATGTGTCACAGACGATATTAACACTTCCTTGGATAAGGGTATGGTCACCATCTTAGTTTTGTTAGATTTCAGTAGAGCGTTTGGCACTATTAATCATGATTTGTTGCTTTCCATACTTCATTATGTTGGCTTGTCAGATACTGCTGTTGAACTTTCTCGCAGTTACATTTCCGGTCGATCTCAGCCTGTTAAATTGGGTCAAAATATCTCGGAATTCAGGAATGTTACTTCCGATGTCCCTCAGGGCTCTATTTTGGGTCTTCTTCTGTATACAGTGTACACCTCAACATTGTCTACTTGTCTTTTGCATTGTCGTTGTTATGCTGATGGTACACAAGTTCACATTTCTTGTACTCCAGATAGACTTACTTCAGCTATCGATCTGCTTAATCAATCATGTTCTTAATCCCAGAATTAAAACACATTTATGTGATTCTCTGCTTTTGTCGCAGTTTAATTTTTGTGATGTCATTTAGGGTCCGTGTATTAATGTTGTTACAAAGAATCGAATTCAAAGATTACAAAACTCTTGTCTTCGACTTATCTTTGGTATTAGAAAATCAGCCATAAGTAGCGCTAACTGGCTTAATATGGAGCGGCGTAGAATTTTGCATAGTGCTTGTTTATGTTGTGGCTATATAATTTTTACATACACGTGGGAAGTACTGGAGGAAGCTACTTTTTGTTTATTACGAAAGTATGGGTGGAAAGGGTCAAAATAAAGTTAGAAGTATTCTGTGGTATTTTTTTGATAAAATAATCAAGCCAGAAGTAACCGATGTTTACATATTTTCGGACAACTGCTCGTCGCAGAATCATGGTGGAATTTCTTTACAGCCTGGTTCATACAGCAACATTTAATTTTATTTACCATCGTTTTCCTGAACCCGGAGATAGTTACTTGCCATGTGATCGAAGTTTTGGAGCTATTGAACGCTTAAAAAGGAAACACGATAGAATTTATTTGCCTGACAAATATATCCAAATAATATACAAATCTGGACAAAAGTTTGAAGTCGTAAAAGTTAATCAAAATATGTTTTTAAATTTAAAAAAACATTATTCTCACTTATTTCGAAGAAATCCGAGTACCAAACAAACAAAATTTACAATATCTAAAAACAGAATTTTTAAATACGGTCGTAATAATATGCCAACATTATTTTCGTGTTGCGAATCTGTTAGGACACAGATATTTCAAAAGTTTTCACTAATAATAATAATAATAATAATAATAATAATAATATTTATTTGTGCCCAACAGTAAAACACCAAAATAGACACATATACATACAAATTATCTAAAGTGTAGCAAAAGTACAAAATGAAATAAATTAAACTTCTTAGAGATACACATAAAACTATAACGATGAATGCATACATACATACGTTGCATAATATACACGTAACACTAAACAAGTTGACCCAGAAAAATGTCTTTATGTAACATATCAGCGCAACGACAAATGCGGTTTATTGGCGCTAGGTGCATTCCATTAGTTCTCACAGGTTTCAAGTAAAATGAAGATACATTTCGCGATTCCCTAGCGGGAACATGAAGAGGTACCCCACACAGTAACTCTGGACAATCAATTTTATTATTAATGAGCCTGTAGAGAAACACCGCACTAGTGCGTTCATAACGTTCATGGAGTGATGAAACACCGTGCGACAGAAGAAGCTGGCCATGATCGTAATTCCTTTGCGGATAGTTACCAGTCTTCTTGAATGTTAAAAATTTTAAAAAGACATTCCAAGCTGTCTCTTTGCCAAGTGATGAGCAAGCCTTATATAACGGACCTCGGTGGCTTAAGAAAAAGAAGTTTGAACATGTAATGCAACTTGCAAAGAACTATGTTCCTGCTGCAGACATGTGGTATTATGAGTGAATCGCAGATTATCACAAAAATTTTGAAGATGAAAGTAGGGAGTCATCCTGTTCTGAATATGAATCTGACGATGATTAATTTAGGTCATTTTTGGGAACTATGTTTGTTTCTGGTTACTATGGTTACTGTTTCATTGTTATAAATAAACTAATAAAGTTATTTGAAAGCATTTTACTATCATCACTTGCCATATTTTCCTCATTACTTGGCATGAAGTGGACATGTCCAAGATTTCCAATTTTTTTCCAAAGATACGAAAGTAAAAATAACGTCTGTTAACATTGAAATTAATTCTTTAAACAATAATCGCCATTATGCATTCACAAAATAGTAAGTCCAGTATATTACACTATAAGATGTTTTTAAGCTTTCCTAAAAAGTTACCAAAAGTGAACTTTATTTATTGCATTGAGCCCCTCAATTGGTGTTACACATTTAGCTAGGAAGTTTTTATTTTCGTATATTTGTTTCTTTTTTACTTGTTTCTCTGTTGTCACTTGTTATTGTATGTTACATTTTTCTATACTTGGCCCATACAGGGCAGTAAGGTATAATGTACCCTGAATAAAAATATTGAGAATGTAATGTAGAATACAAAAATTACGTAAAATACAGATGTTCTATTATAAAAGAATTAAATACTCTGCACTGTAGATAACCGTCATGTGATGAAACAATGGTAGGATCCTATCTTTAGTGATGTTTGTACAGAAGAAGTCCGCAGGTGGGATATATGTTAGTCAAGCGATTGTTCATGTGTTATTTGTCATTTTACTGAAATTGAAATGGAAATGTGCCACGCGGAGAAATGAAATTTCTTATACATATACTAAAGTACCCCATCATTTCATCCTCATTGCATAAGAAACACAACACAACTGTGCTAACTGCGAAAGCCTAACATTCACGTATACATAACATCAACTGCCTGTTTTCGTTTTCTCCCCCAAGAATGGATTATTATGTTTACTTTTTATTTAAAATGTTGTGAAAAATTCAAAAATAAAATAATGTAGATACAGGATGTTCCGTTAAAAAGATGATTAAAAATGTGTTATACTAATTTAAGGTTCTTTTCTAGTCCAGGCCTTGTGCTTAGTAGATGGTCTATTATTCCTTCCGATTAAAATTGACGTGTAGACATTATTAAATCACATGCGGTAGCGAGAGTTTGTTTTCGAGGAAACTTATTCAAAACATCACATCAGTATTTCGATCTTATATTTTTATAATTAACAAATTATTATTATATTATTGTACATTATTGATTATTAGATATCACAACACACAACATTTATAAGATTGATTTTGATTTAGCTAATTCTTGTAATTGATCTGTTTTTATTTGACTTAATTGGTTAGGATTTAGGTTCAAGTACCAAGTTCAAGTATACCAAAATAAATAATAAATTAACTCAGCCAATAAAATAAACAATAATTTATAATATTGACCTTTATTTATTGTAAATGCAAATTAGTACAGTATAATATAGATAAAAAAAGGTATCATTTATACTGGCCAAGCAAAATATAAATCCGTAAAAAAGATCTTGTATAATTTTCATGACTTATATATAACTTAAATTGGTCCATGGTACTGAATGGAGGCAAATCTTTCTTTTAAAATATGACAAGCCGCTACATAAAATTTTAACTAACCATGTAATAAATAGAGTTTGTTAAAAAGGTGGTAGCGGCAGCGGCGCACCGCATAAAAGTAGGTACGTAATATACAATATTATTGAAAAATAATATTGTTACCTTTTCCTGTCGTCTTAATGTCCACTGTGGCAATTGGCAACCGCCCTGGTAAGCTGCGTAGAATTGCAACATCAGCAACGCTTCCATTGTCGATTCATTCAGCCGTCGACGGTGTTGTGAAAACGTTGTCGTATACTTCGAAAATGATCGTTCGATATCCAGTGAAGTAAGATTTGCAAATGCCAGATATTCCTTTTCCTCATCGGGGCACTCTTGATTTTCAGTTATACGCCGAGCCTTTTGTAAATCGGGATTTTTCGTTAAAATTGCATCAAATTTTTGAGTAACATCGACTCCTATAGTGTTCGTCAAGTTTTCTAGAGAGGTTTGTAAATTGTTTATGCAATTTAATGTGCCTCGTGCAGATAAGTGACTGTTTTCTAATTGCTCAATAGTTTGTGCAACTTCAGAATAGTTCATGAAAATTTCATCTATTTGTTGTTGAACGTCCGAATTGGAAAAAAGTTGCTGACTATCTCGAACTGCAGCAGGAATCATTTGAATCAAGTTTCAAAATGACATTTTTCACTTGTGAAAAGAGAATTCTCCTGGAAAGAGAATTTTAATGGAGTCGCGAATTCTGCAGGGCGCTCCTCAAGGTATCCACTTGTATACCAGGCATATTTACGCATCTCCTTATATCGTGGTGAAGAAAACTGCCCTTGCAAACGTAGAATATTGTCTCTTTGAGATAATTGGATGGCAAAGACAGGAAGAACGATAATATCGGACAACTGTCAAGTAAATTGCTTCCATGAGCGGAAAAAGTACACGTCAAGAGGTTGAATGATATCTGTAGCACCCTTTGGAATGGTCATAACTGTAACTTGATGGTCAGTAGACATACCAGCAGAAATGTCCTCAGGGCTTTGTCCTGGCCAAGAGCCCATAAGCAGAAGTGTCTTCTTGCCAACGTATGGAGCTTATACGTCTTTGGCCCACTGTGTAACTAACCTTTTAGTTAGTTTTCCAGACTTGGTGGCCACGATGTACACATTTGGCGGGCGGAACATTCTTTGTTGCACAAGTGGACCCAGACGGTCGGTTGCCTCTTTTAAACACACGAAAAGGGTAGACATTAATTTTCCAGCTGCTGATACAGTGGATTGAATGGTATAACTATGCATGGTCGCTGTAATTGACTGAACTACGGCTTCTACGGATGTTGATCCACGTTAAGCCAGTGTTCGACCCGTATGAATTTCAATTTTAAATCCACTTTGGAAGGTGGTATAAATGTTCTCTAATCCATATTCAGGCAATAAGTTATGCTCCTAACAAAGATATGCTCCTAATAAAAGCCATCGCTTTTGCAGTAACATTTGCAGCTCCACTAATTTGCATTCTTGTACGAAATTTGATTATTTTGCGGGGCACAATGCTATGCTTGTTTTTAAATCTTTGTATCCATCTCTCGGCGTAGACAAATAAATACAGAAAATACTGAAATAACGAAAATAGTAAACAAGGCAGAAGAGATACAATTACAACTGCAATAAAGAATGTCGACAAGATGAAGTATCTAGGAGTAATTACCAAAAGAAATGAAGAATCGAAGAAGAAGTAAACTGAATAAGTATAGCGATAGCAATATACACATAGCTCTGTACCGATCATTTTTTAACAAAAAGGAAATAGCTGAGAAAACAAAAACATACAAGTCAGTGATCGTGCCTATGCTCATATGTGGAAGCGAGTCCCGGGTCATTATCAACAAACTAAAACAAAAATAACGGCATGCGAAATGAAAATACTGCGTGAAATTACGGCAGTGACCAAATCAGGACAAAATAAAAAGTGAAACTATAGGAAGTAGATTAGAAGTAATAAATGTGGTGCAAAAAAGGAAGATGGGACAGTGAAAATAATTTGGGAAACCGGAAGAACGAGGAAAAGGGGAAGACCAAGGAGAACATGGAACGAAGAAGTTACGAAAATACTAGAAAAGAGAGGGCTAAAGTGGGCTCAAACTAGAAATGAGATTAGGGACAGAAGCAAATGGAAAACATTTATCACCTCTACACCTGCGGTAAAAGAGGTTTGGGATAAGTAAGCAAGTAAGAAGTCTGTGAAGAGAAAGTTTGAAATGTGCAAAAGTAAATCTTAATAGATTCCAAAACTACACCAAATTAATGATGAAATGAAAAGTAAATTTTATCTTACTTAACCTTTTTTTCACGTTCCACGGACAAAAAAGTTTTTTATAGTATTTTTGCCACTACTTAAAATTCAAAATGTCTTTTGCTTCAACCTCTTTCATCGTATTGAAAATGCAATGCTCGACAAGCCTCGCGAGAACCGTCCTTGGAACCGAATGAGGAAACTATTTTGGGCCATCTAGTGGATATAGCGCAAACTAACCTATACCTATCTCTTTCATAATTGGTTTGCAACTAGGGTTTTGAAGTATGTAACGGTGGTAGAATATATTCGCTACGTTACTATTCAGTTAGTTTTGTAGGTTTATCTGCATTTTCAGTGAATTATAATAAATTTGTGCATCTTCTACTCATTTAGTTCTGTTGCTTGAAATTTAACAATAATTACAACTACGAACTCTCGACGCAATAAAGTTAGGGATTCGCAACTCTGTTTGTGCTTCCGATGCCCATCTTCTCAAATCATAATCATGAATGATCATTTGACGATCAAGACCAACTTTAAACTGATTAAATACATATTGGGACAGCTGAAACAGCTTTTGGCGTCTCGTTCCGCCGGAAGGTACTTGCTATTCCCACTGCTGTAATTGTTGTAATGATGTAACGAATATCGACCTTTTCTTCCACTTTTCCAATACTCCACGGAAGCACGTCTATAGTCAGTATCTATGACTATTGCATCTGGGAGCTCTTGTTCTTGGTCAATAACATCAATTTCCTCTTCGATGTTATAATTTACATTATCATCTTCTTCCGTGCCCACAAGCTGCGCTCCAAGATATTCTGAAGCCGAGCTGAAATCGTACTTCTTGTTGTACTTCAAAAGCAGGATCATTAACGCTGCTCACAATTATATCGAAAAGTTTATCTGCTAACCTCTATTCAGCACCATTAACTGGGCTGGCTACAATACTTTACGGGGGGTAATGATTATTTATTATTATTTATTTAATATCGTTGAGATATTAAGTGGATTCTAAGCGAGCCCAGCCATGGCTGATGTATCTAGACACTAAAAAAAAAATAGACGACATTTTACTGACATTATGACGCACTTTAATATATTTTCGTACAGGTTCTCTATTTTCATTTTTTCGTGATTTATAGTCACTTCTCGTTGTTAGAAATAAACTGAAGTGTAGACTTTATCACTGTCTAATAGATCGTTCATAGTAGATACCAAATGCACATAAATAATGAACGGAAGACCAATCAGATAGGTATACATAATAGCGGAATATATGTATGTGCGAAGTCGCGCTTTATAAAAAATACTTACTCTATTATAAGTAACCGAGGAAAGAAATGCAAAAAGAGGTAACTTTTACTTTTAAATGTAGTTTGAAGAAAAAAATCATGACCTGTCTAGGGTGAAAATTGTAGCCAAGGTGGTGAAAAAAGGGGTGTAATTTTTCTCCCCCTGCCCCACTAAGGGGGGAAGAGCATTCATCTAAGGTCTGTTTAAAAGTCCCTTTGAAGTAGAACATTTTGGTTTCTAATTCATCCCGATGGCTTGTGCGGTTCCAGAGTTATGGTGAAAAATGCGTTTTTGAGGGTAATTTCAGGCGCACCCTTCACCCCCTTAAGGTGAATATCAGTCGACTATTACAAGTATAATTTTAATAATAGAAAGACTGGTAGTGTAATATAAAATACAAATATTATAACAAACGTTATAAAATATTACAAACATTACAAAAATGAATAAATCCTTATCTCTTTATATTTTATTGTAATTTTGAAAAATCTATACAATTAAAATATTGAATATTATAAAAGTCGAACATTAAATAAACCACAAGTAGCACTGGGAAGTAAAACAATTTTTTTCTGGCGTAAGAGGAAAAGTACTCGGTTCTAATTAAGCTGTTTAGAAAATAAATCGAAAAGCCTGTTCCTTCTATGCTTCAACATGTTTCCTCCCTTAAACTCCAGTGAATTTCCATAGCTTTTAATTAATTATTAAGGGCTTATTACCAAGCAAAACGTCATTTTAGTACCAGGAAAGATCCCATCCGTATATTTCCGCTTTCGCGGATCATCCCGTCTCACTGTTTGCTAATTCTCTTAACTAAACAAGACCGCAGGATCTCTTCCAGAGGATCGCGACCGCTGAAACGAATACACACAGCTGAAATATCCTTTCCTGCATCCGACGAAGATAGAACCATGCAAACGAGAGAATGCGACCCCAGAGCCATACAAAATTGAATTAAGGAAGGCCGTCGACCATAAATATTTCCTTTTCTCATTTAAACAATTTAAATACTTCATAAAAATATCTGCCTTTATTCTTCCACGTCCTTTACGTCGGCACTACTGGTAATGTATTAGTTCTGCTCCAGTACAAGAGTTGTATAGAAGGGTGGGTGGGTAAACGTGGAGTTTGTGAAAGGGGATAAAGGGAAAGGGCGTTTTTCATCTCTTATTCTTTCCTCGAATTTGTTTTGTGTTCTTCGCGTTCGTTGGAGTTCCTTTTCGTCGTATTTTTTTTCTTGTGTTTCGTCCCAGCGTTAGCCTTTTCCGCTGCTTTAATTTCGAGCAGCTTTATTAATATGGTTTTTGTTAGGTTCTCCGGGTTTCAGTCAAAGCTCACTATATGCGTATTATTTGCTTTCGGCCCGGTTTTTGATGAATTATATAGATTAATTAGGTTGATGTTCGTATGTTTTACTAAAGTAGCAGGAAATTAATGTTAGAATAGAGGAAGAAGTCGTCCATGTTTTGCAAACTTCATAATAAAGTCATTTTATTTTAAAACGTTTCAAAAATATTTGAAAATTATAAAAATGTTTCATCTTTTGTCTAAAAATGTTACGTATTTTTTCTAAATAGCACAATATATCTTTTGCACTTTGATGTCACAACCAACTGGTTTCTGGTATTAGTATTGCTTGGTTACCGTGACAACAGTAAACAAAACATACTGACACTGCTGTTCTTAATTGATTCAATTTGAAATGGAAGCACCCCTGTAAAACGTGCGTTTTACATTAAAATGGAAATAATTTTCTTTGCATACATAGTGGATCAAAAAGTCTACTTCCGCACAGAATTGCAGAAGTGCATTTAAATTTTCAAGGCACACTATGATTATTTTTCGAGATCAAAAATAGCTACATTTTATTAGCGATTCTTTTAGAAATTCTTTTAGAAATCTGACTGCACCACCGAATTCAGAAGGTCCTGAAATGGTTTTAACCAAAATTTAATTGAAATATGTTCATTAACAAAAAAAGCTGTGAGAGAATCATTTTGTAAACTTTACCGTGCATTATTTCATAAATGCGTTTCTTACAATATCTTCTGACCAAGGTAGGTCAAAATTTAGTAAAAAAGAAAACAAGTAAAAATTAACTAAACTCGGTACTAAATGCTACAAAATTGCAAATAACCATTTTTCAAAATTCTAACTACAATTAAAAAAGTGAATACAATAATACATCTAACAAATTGCAAATGTTAAAGAAACAAGTAATACCTACTAGCTACATTAATGAAATATAAGTTCTACAGGAGTGCTTCCATTACAAATGTGTCACACTATACAGTGCGATCCTAAAGTGCGCCCCCCCCCCCCAAGCTAACTTTTGATCGACACAAGCTAGCGTTTCTATTTTCTGTGAACTAATTTTTGCCGTTATCCGCATTTCAATTGTATTTTCGGTTTCACCGTAAGTGACGTTAAGTTAAGTTTATTGCGATTAATTAATTATGGTAAGTTTGTTTAAATGTGTCAGTTTTTGATAGAGTATGCAAAATTGCTGAGTCAATTTTAATATTATGTAAATCTGGCAACAATTATCACTTTATTTGCCATAGTTGCTCAACAAATTGTACAATAATTTAAATCATATTTTTTTCCTTTTTTTCTATCCCTACTTAGCGCAAAGTTTAAATATTTCCGGTTGTACAAGCGCAGAGTTCATTATCTTACACTTCGTGGTAATTGCTGCCAAATTCACCAAATATTAAAATTAAGTTCTTGATATTTATCTTACGTGATCCATACGGATGAAACTTAAGCACGTTGCCCATCAAAACCCAACTAATTTAAACAAACCTGCCGCAATTAATTAATTACAATAAAGTTCAATAAAGTAAAGGAGAAACAACAATTAACAAAACAAGTTAAAATTACATAAAATGCATAATAACGAGCACAATGAACGAAGGTATGACAAATGCAGGTTATAATAACAATAAATAACAAGAATAATTTACGCGTTTGGAATTGAGATTTGACAGTTTGGCAATGGTTATGATTAGTTTGCTTAGCAACGAGCTCTTTAGGTCAGTATGGCGTCACAAGAAACAATTTGGCGTCAACTAATTCAGCGACGGAAGCCAAAATATATTAAACAAATTTCATATTTTTTAATATCCTTCCTATTGTACCTCTATTGCTTGATATAAAACATCTTCTACATTTTGTACTATAAAATTATTTTTATAAATCGATTTTACTAAGAGTGGCCACGCATTTTCTATTGGTTGACATCTAGGCTCTTTGAAGCCCATAGTGAAACCTCAATGTTATTATTGTTAAACCACTCTCTTACCAATCTGATTGGGTGAACTTTACAGATGTCTTGTTGAAGCTATTTCTGCATCTGGCAGTTAGAGAAGGCAACATAACATTTTGTAGGATATTCAGATAGTTGGCTCTGTACAATCTCCCTTCTATTCTGTGGCAAAGACTACCATCCAGACCCAAATGTTAAACGAAAAACGACCACTCTTGCCTTATGGTCTGAACATATCCTTCTTCATATCTACGGTCGCGGAGTCTATATACCCTTATCTTACCATCATTAGAGGACTCGAACTTTTTCTCTAAAAATATCTAAAAATCTAAAAGTATAGCATTTCTCCAAAATTTTTCATTATGCACAATTAAATGATTAGCAAATCCTACAGTGTAATTTCCAAGTCCATGATCTTTTACACGCAAAGTTTAGGCATTGTTTATAAATCAATAGTTCCATTTTCTAAAAATAAAGCATTTATTTACTTAGAATTCTTGGAATGCATATTATTTATGTCCACATTATTAATTGCACTTACTTTGTTTAAAACAGTACGACATATCCGTACATAATACAGTAAATTATTCTCATTGCTTGTGATTTTAAAAAGGCTAAGATAGAGGTTATCTACAGAATACTGTACAAGCAAAAGTGAACTTAACGTAGAAGTACACATGAAAAAAGTGTCTAGAAATAACAATCAAGATAATGTTAATAAATAGGTCATAGTGTTGATCTCCCGGCAAAAACAATATAAGAAGAGGAAAGCACATTTTTTGCTTCTGCCCACATTGCTTTTCTATCTCTCAGTTTATATCACTAATCTTCAAAAACAGCACTGAAATATTTCCTGGTGACACCTACTGCCAAGAGGTATAGTCAAACCTTCCTAGATAATATCGACAGACGTACAACGTTTTATAAACTTTTTCGAAAGATACCGGTTAATATAACATTTTTTTTCTTTTTCGTTAGTTCTTTCTTTTGCTCCTAATTTTAATTATTAACGTTAGATTTTGTTTCCATTATTGCAATTTTTCTTTTATTGGATATCCTTGTAGCTGGCCTGATTATGTGTTTTTTGAACACGAAATCAGTCGCCTAATTTCTTAATAGAATCTTGTGAGATCTAGACCATTCTTCTTTCCTACCTTTAATGTGAAGTTTTTCTTAACTTAAAACTAAATGATTTACTTGGAAGAAACATTTTTCTATCTTGAATTTTCTTGATTTTCTGACCCTAAGAAAATATTTATTCAATACAAATAAAATTTCAAGAAAATTATTTCCTTATATTAAACATTTTTATAGTCTTGAAATGAAAATGCCTTCTTGAATAGAGTGGCGCACAGATTTTCACGTATATAACTAAATTTAAATTTTCATCATTATTTGAAATCCTTTTCCTACCTGAAACTGTCCTTCTAACGGATCCTTCATTTTCCCATTTTCTTTCGATTCTAAGAACTGTGCTACGAGAATTCTCCAGCTACAGTTCTACAACTCCGTTCATTTTCCAATTTTGTAACAATTTTTGCGTTTACAGTGTTTGTAATTTGGTAGTAAAATATCATCTGTCAGCAACTGATAATGACAAATAAATTTCACATGATGAATATTCAAGATTACGACAAAAAGAAAAATTTTGCAATTTGTTTGGCCGCAAGCATACACCGTTTTCTACATATTCCAATATTTTTAATTATCACAACATATGGTGCTAAAATTTTTTTTCTAATTCAAATTCATCTCCAAACAAATTTAGACAAATAAACGATTATTTCACTAAACAAACCAAAGTTCTATTAATTACTACACATAACCTTCTTGTTAATTATTTCTCTCGACTAAATTAACTTATTGGAATAACTCTGAACAATAACGGTCGATGTTTTTGTCCAAACGCAAAGCATTTCATTGGCGTGAGAATCTTTTGGGTCGTATTAAACCAAAAATACAGGGTGCAGATCGTCGGGGAATATCAAACTATAGCAAGCCGGCACGTATCGAGTACTATCCAGAAACCATCCGGGAATTAACAACTCTCGGAGCTGTAATGCAATTAGACCCTATCCTCGTAGTATCTGGCTCGCGCCTCTCGCGGGTGCAATAGGCGAAACGCCGGCCGGGGCCGTATAGACACGACACGACAGAATGCAACCGATGCGACCCCTGATGGCGTTAATTCAATTACGCAAAACGTCTGCAATTATTAACAAAGATCTACGATGTCATCGGCGGGGCTCTCGAGCCCCTTTTTCGAATTACGTCCATATATACATACACATGCATATAGGATGGGACGTCGTCCTTAATTTGTTTGCTGAACAATAGCCAGCTTGATTTTATCAGTTTTATTATCAATATGGACGTTATCCTTTCGCTCCTGATTGTAGCTTAATATCTTTTTGAATACGTTTGTTTAATGTTGAGCTTAAAAGAGAGAGCTTTCAAAAGAAGATTCTTTGCTGGCACAGTAAACAAGCTCAGTTGTAACTTTCCGGATTTGTTTTACGGCGGTACCAAAATAGTTTGTAAAATGTGCGAGAAACATTTTATGTGCTGGGACAAGGCGGACTGTAACAAACATATAAATACCGAAGAACACAGAAATAGGAAAAGGGGCGTGCCAACGAAAACTGCTTTTATTTTCGATTTACTTGCCATGATGTAATTTACCACTTCGCTTACTCGAAAAAGAACCGTTTCAAAATTTTGGTTATGCGTTGACGAGACAACAGATTCTAAAAGAAATTCTATTCTAAATGTTATAGTACATGTACTGAACCCCCATAAACCGTATATACAGTGTGTCCCCGGATAGACTGAACAAAAGAGGGAAAAAAATTATTTGTAACTTAACGCAAAAGTGTAATTCTTTATAGAATTTTTTGCTTGTCTCAAAACCACCAATTCTGAAACAAAAATCAGAATATTCTTTTTAGCAGCTGAGAAAATTACATATTATTATTACATATATATATATATATATATATATATATATATATATATATAGACATATAAACAGTCATTGATGAGCCCGTTGAATATATAATTCGGTCGTTGTGGAGCCCAAAATTACGTTGTTGAGCCCGGGGTCGGGCTCAACAACGTATCGAGGCGTATCTCAGCTTTAAATGGCTGGAAATAGTCAGTAGACCCTAAAACTTCAAATTTCGCGGGGGGCTCCATAACGTACTATCCCTATAATTAAATAGACAAAATAGTTCCGGGAAGGACCATGTAGGGGGCGCCCTGATCAAATTTTATATACGGTATATACAAATAGATCAACATGACGTTGTTGAGCCCGAAATTTGGCAACAACTGCGTTGGGTTCCATAACATACCATTGATATATAACTGTATGTTGGTAGCGGATTTATATATCGCGGTGGATTTTCTACTCTATAAGCATCATTAACCTGAATGTTATTGTTCTCGATATTTTACTATCTGTATTAATATAACTAATCGTTAGCTTACCTCCTAATAAAATTATAACACAGTTTTCTGGTAAATTCAGCAAATGATTGTTTCATATAGACGCTGTAATCATAAATTAAAATACTTGTTAGGCCGAAATAATTGATTTCTATTACCCTGGTAAGTGGAATCAGATACTGTAAACTGTTTATTTTGTCAGTTTCTTTGACCGTACAAATTTCAACAATTTAACTTCCTCAGTGATTTATATTTGAATAGTTGTGTGTTATATCAAAGTTATACCTTTTTCTGCAAGGTTTATAAGATTTGCATAATTCTTGTGTTATTTCAATTTAGATAACCTACACACCAACATATTTTTTTCCATAAGCTCTTAGTTTTATACATGTCATCTCTCTATATCGAATATAAGTGGGAACGGTAGAAAATAAATAAAACAACATGATAACTAAAGAATTACATGTGGAAGGAATGAATAATTTTTTTAAACGAGTGACGATGTGTTAGAACAAAATTATTATTGACGGTACCAAATGGGTATGTAATGTGAAAGTGGATGGAGTTTGATATCTGAAAGAATTAATATTCATGTTTCTGGTGATTTGAATTGTAGGGTGAGAAATGAAAAGGCAGATGAATGGTTGGTCAACAGAAGGAGGAAAAGATAAATAGTAACTGTATAAAATTAATGGAATATTACCTTCTGAACAACCTAGAGATAAACACCTATTTCCATCATAAAGAAATCTATACGATTACTCGACAAACATCAATTACAGAAGAAGCATAGTAAGTCACAGTTTAATAAAAAAAAGGCAAGTGTGTGACATGAAGATTAAGAGAGGACCAGAGACATTTCCCGATCACTACATGCTCATGGCAAAAATTAAAAAGCGTAAAGATAAAGAGGAATCTAAAAGAGCGAGTGAAAGTGATGAACATATAGATTGGGGAAGGAGAAAAGAGTATATAGATTCATAGAAGTACCGGAGACCAACGTAGAAATGCTAGAAAAGGAAAATATAAGTATAGAGAATCTTCTGAAAGCTGCCAGAGAAACATGTGAGTTCCTAAAAACAAATTCTATAAAGCAACAAACATTATAGTTAAAGAAGTTAACAAACAAACAAAAATAAACAAAATAAGATGGAAGCAATACTTGAATGAAAGAATAATATAGAAATAGGAAATATAGAAGGAATAAAAAACGAAATTGAAAAATATGGTTAGAAAAATCAAGGAAGCAATTTGATACGAAAGTAAAGAAAGGATAGTAGAAAATGGCCTAAAAACACTGGAAAGCGTAAACAAGCCGGAATATGTATACGAAGAGTAGGATAAGATAAATTATTACGAATGATGCGCAAACGCATGATGAAACAATGCAGAGCGGAAAACAATGCCAACAAAAATAACTACACTGCAAAAAAACAGACCAGAGTATGGGAGGTTGTCAGGAAGTAAGGATAACAACATGAAAGAGGGGGAAGTAAAGAAGGCGGTGAGCTATAATAGAGTGACAGCAGAAAGTTATTTGCAGCATCTAAATTAACATGGAAAGGGAGCCAATTGCCAAGGGTTAGACGAGAGTCGAGCGGTCCAAAAAAGGGTTAGAATATTTGACGACACATTTGAACTTAGGGAAATGCAAAAGACCTTACTGAGCATATTTTGCCTTTATCAATTTGTGTCAAGGTGTCTGAATGTGCTTGTTCAGATGATATCATGATTATGACAGGAAGTCAAAATTTTAATACATATGATAAGGTACCACATGAAATGAGAGTTAATACCCGAAAGATAAACGTAACGTTAACCACTGAAAAAGGAAAATTCAAAAAATAGTTGGGAATACTGTGAAAACTTATCATGCGATGGAATAGAACGTTGATAAGCAAATAAAAATTTCCGCGACAACTAAAATGATACTGTTTGATACTATTTGTAGAGCAATACTAACTTATAGTAGCCACAGGGATACCAATAAAAACCATGAAGAGTAAACTAGAATATTTGGAAACAACTCTTTGGAATTACAAGAAAAGACAAAACGAAATACGGATGTAGAAGGACTAGATACAAAATTTAACATTAAGCTAAATTGTTATGGCGTATAACTTAATACCATACCATACATCAAACATATACCATATATTGAGGTGATAAAAATGAAATGTGTCGCTTGCTCTTTTTGTATAAGTTATGTAACGTCTTACTCTGAAGAAAGGCGTGAAAAAAATTTCAACTTTTTAATGAATGCAGTTTTTTAATATTTATTTTCTGTGTCTTTTCCCTAAAAAATATGGACTACAAATGTAACATTAGTCAATTGCTCGTATTGACTTGTTTGTGTAAGAATGGAATATCAAAGTGGTTAGCGATGAATGCAATATATTCTATAATCATTAATTATAGATTGGTGGGATCATCTCTTACAAATAGACAAACAGAAAAAAAGTATGGGAGGCCAATGAAAACAAAAACAGGAAAATCCAGAAAAACATGGGAGAATGTTACAACTATTACAAGACTATTCGGAATCGAGGAGTAACAGTGACGGAGACTAAATGTGCGACACGAAATAGCGATAGGAAACAATGTGTGCTGAAGGGACTAATCATTCGTTTTGCACTGTGCAAAATTGTTTAACACATGATAAATTCAAGGAAAAACAGCAGCCAAGAAAAATAACAGCTATTAGACATTTTCCAAAAAGCAAGGTAGTCTGTTAATAGGTACTGTATCACATTAGCTGGCGCAAAATTATTCAAAGGCATTATGTGAAAATGTACGGCGGGAAATTTGGGAAAAATCGACATCATAAATTACAACTATCAAATCTGGCTTTGTTTCAACCCATACATTTCCCATGTCCTTTCTTCAAATGATCTCTAATTGAAATTTTTAAAGTACTCCCGGGTTTTTCCTCTTTTTAAGGTAACAAACTGTAACAGTAATTCACTATCTTAGTTCATTCCGTATAGAAGCAAGGCATTGGCCTTGCTTCTTTCTGGTTTTCCTGTATTTCTTTCTGGTTTTCCTTATTTCACCTTTCTATATCACATAACAACAATGATACATATAAATATTCAATAATAAACGCATTGCAAGTAAATCACATTTACAGCGCAAGTCAGTTGCGCATTCCACTTGCGGACGCTGCATAAGATAGATCGTAGCTTAAAAGAAAAAAGAAACACAGATTGGAGGTTTGGCAACGTTGCGGGGCTCCATAACGTACCTAAGATATAAACAAATATACAGTCGGGTTCCAAATAATACCGTTGTTATATCTGGGTTCCATAAGGACATGTTCATACCTAACTTTTTAATTTATAGGAATTTTTTACCCCTCTCTTGGTGCGCTGGCTTCAAATAGAATTAAAGAGGGAGCTGAGGTATACTCTTCTATCTCATCGTTTAAGGCCGGGATCATCAGCGACCCGACAATATATCGGGCTCATTAACGTACTGTTTACAAGTATATATATATATATATATATATATATACAGTATGTCCCCGGATGGACTGAACAAGAGGGAAACATTTTTTGCTTGTCTCAAAACCACCGATTCTCTAGTACGTTAGAAAACTTTCAAGTCTCGCCACGTCAAGTGTTGACGTTTATGGGCGATGGTACCGCGAGAAAGCGTTTAGTAGGCCGTTCTCTTCTTGAACACGGTTGCAACTGTTTACATGTTACATGCTTTACATCTTGTGGCAGACTATTCGACAATGTTCACCCGAAGTAGAAGCATTAATAGCAAGTACAAAGAAAGTGTTTCTCAAATCTCCAAAACGTCTTCGATTATTTCACAGACAATGTCCTGGTATTCGTGAACCACCAGCCGATTCTTACACGTTGGGGAACATGGTTGCAGGCAGCTCTTTATAATGCTGAATATTTGTTTATTGAATATAGAAAAAGCTATTGTTCTACAATTCAATCCTGCCGAAGCTGCAGCTACTAAAGAGAGCCAGACAAAATTTCAAGATATTTCCGCTCAAATAGAGTTACAAACTAATCGTAACAACTATAAAGGATTACATGATGCAATAGAACAATTACAAAATAGAACCTTGTCGTTAGTGGAGTCACTCCAAATACTGGACGAAGTACATACACTGCTACGCACTATACATGACGCAAAATATAATCGCGTTTTAGAAAAGTTCGAAAGATTCCGATTTTATCACATTAAAACAAATTTGTGATGGTGCATCGAGTAATCCATTAACTGAATTCAAAGAGTGTTTTAATCATGCATGTATTACATCCGTAGATGTCGAACGATCTTTTTCAAAATGTAAACACATTTTTTCACCACGGAGAACATCGTTCAACGAGATAACTGTGGAAACATACTAATGCTGTCAACTTTTTACGACTCATGTCCAGTGGATGATAATACTGATAATGGTGCTTCTATTTTTAATATCCGGCAATTGGTATTATACTTACTAAAGGAAGTGCACGCCTATGCCGCCCAGAAACATTACTTCTCTTTACAGATAACTTTTTTTTCTCTCAGGTGAAATATGTATTGTGTTTAAATTAAGTAAAATGGTTTGTCAACCATATAATAGCATCTTTGAGTCGAAGATCAGATGTAGCGCAAATCATATTTATCACAGGTAAATGACATTTTGTACACTATGTTAATAATGAAATGCGAATCGACTAGCTTCGAAAGTGCATAATATGTTCCCTACCGTATTCAAGGTGCGACGTTAAATCAACCTTTTTAGAATGCAATGGTTCTAGTATCATGACAAAAGGGTTTACACTGGACCATATACCCACGGATTCTTTTGTTAATGAAACCATTAAGGTGGAAGCGAGCTTCGTCTGGGAAAAAGGATTTGTCAAGGATATTATCATTATTCATGTAATTTTCATACCACTTGCAGTTCTGCACTCTCACTATTTGATCAATGGTCTTGAGTTTTTGCATAACACGAATTTTATATGGATATTTTTTCAGATCTTTTCTAAGAATATACTGACAAGTACCCTATGACAAATTAGTTACCTATGAAGGCTTTCTAATTGACTTTTTAGGCGAATGATCTATTTCTTGAGTCTATCACTGCCGAGTTTGCTACTTACTGCACCAGTTGATATAATTGTTGATATAAATGATGATATGATACTACAAAATGTAAAAATTGAAGATGAAATTCATCCAAATATAGTTGCATGGAATAAGACCATGTTCTATTGTGTTGCTTTTCTCCATTACGAAAATAGCTTTCAATATTAAATGTTTGGTGATTTGTAGTAAACATCTACAAATACAATGTATTGCTTATAATTCTCTTTTGATAGGGAATAAAGCATTTCCAAGAATTATTTTATAGGCAAATTATAATACAGGTAACAAACCAGCCTCTCATAGAAAGAGCTCGTTGTAAAAACAGATTTCCGAGCTTGACGAGACACATATGGTAATACTGCCGTGCATATGAAATCTTAGCTGACCTCCAATTTCATACCTTGAATACAGTAGGCAACATATTATGCACATTCGAAGCTGGTTGATTCGCATTTTATTATTAACATGGTGTACATACATACTACGATCCTGGCGCGCCGCTAGAAAGAAGCCCTACTTGTTACTCCAACAAACAGTATATTTACTGCTTCAATTGGCAGAAGAGATTCTTATAGGTTCCTCCTTCTGTTGTATATTGTCATCTAATAACATTCTAGCCATGCTATAGGAAGCAACGAGAAAGTTATCTATGACTGCATCTAGATGCGCGAATGTTTCATGCATTTCAGTCATTCTTCCCTTGATCCGAGAGAAATGATTAACAGGGAAGCGTAGCGTGATATTTTGACGTAGTCGTCGCTCTAACGGCAAAACATCGAAGCAATATGTTCGCAGTGAATACGCCCTTGAGGATATCAGCGGGAGAGCGTTGCCATTGCATACTGCCACCCGGTAAGAGAAGGAATTCTCACGAGAATTGCGAAACCTTTCACGGTTTTCAATTTCTTATGTCCCCTATAAATATCACCCGATGATAAATTACAACCGCAATGCAAAAAATAAATATGTATATGATACATGTAATAATAATAATAATAATAATAATAATAACAATAATAATAATAATAATAATAATACTTTATTGATTATGTGACACTTACAGTGTATATAATAATAATAAATAATAATAATAAATGACTCTATTGGATCTTAAATGCACATTACATAAAAAAAGTATACATGTATATATAAATGTGCACAGATCCAACCTCATGGCGAAACCCAGTTGCAGTATGATTTACTGTTCCTGCTCATGTCCACCATGACCTAAATCAGTGAATAAACAATTCAATTCGAATTAAGATGCCTACTTACAAGTATACATGTTATTAAGTGAAAATTACAAAACAAAATGTATTCCTAAATTTAGAATAATAATAATACCGACTACCAACAAAAACACCTATTCCATTCATACTTATCTACGCCCATTAAGACAAATAAGTATACAATTTTGCTTTAAAATTAGAGCTAGCGGCCTGTTTCAGTTCATCCGGAACATGATTGTACATCCTATAAATAGAAAAACTAAAAGATCTTTCATATAGAGACGTATTATGCAGCGGTGGGGATATCAGACCACGGAAGCGGGTGGTTATATTGTGGATGTCTGTCCTAAATTTAATCTTATTGCAGAGATAAGGTGGTGACTTAAACTGCATAACTCTATGATAAAGACACAGTGTTTGCAACTCCCGCCTTCGTTCCATTGAGAGCCATCCAGTGTCTTTTATTTTATGAGAGACATGCTGGAATCGAGGAATACCATGAATAAAACGTAAACAACTGTTCTGAACCTTCGATAGGCAGTATTCCTGTCGATAGCATGGTGGTATAACGGAGAACAGTAATTAAATTGCGAAAGGACAAAAGTTTCGCACAGTAGTTTTTTAACTTTTGTCCTTTCTGTGGGGATACAGTTTTTTCAGATGGAGATACGCATTCCTGATGTAATTAGAAATCTGCTCCCGGTAACGAAAAGTATTATCTATGACTAGTCCCAGATTCTTTGCTTTGCTGACAAAAGGGATGTCATCACTGTTTATTTTGACCTTTATTGTAGATGCTAAATTGTTACAAGTTCTTTGTTTACCAAACAGTAAAGCTTGAGATTTAGCTGGATTCAAGCAGAGAGAGTAGACTGCCGAGATATCAAATAGACGTTGCATGTCATCATTAATTTCTGCATTGCGCTGAGACCAATCGGAGGGTTTAAATGAACAATACAGTTGCGTATCATCCGCATACTGATGCACACTACAATACCTAATGGCAGACACAAGTTGGGAAGTATACAGCGAAAATATAATTGGACTAATTATTGATCCCTGCGGCACGCCCTGCAACAGCGGAAGCGGTGCCAACAACCTACCAGACATCCGTACTGCCTGGCATCTATCAGTCAGAAAATTGTATCAAAAGCCTTCGAGTAATCCAGCATCACCAACACCGTCACAAGGCCCTGATCGGTTGCTGTCAAGGTATCATCTGCCACCTTCATCAATGCGGTTACACAGCTATGACCCCGTCTGAATCCAGATTGTGTACTCGGTAGTAAATTGTGAAAATTGACGAAAGATCTAAGTTGCTGCTTCATTATGCGTCCTAGAACTTTAGATAGTACTGGTAGAAAATCAATCAATCACCGGTAAGACGCTAATCGGTCTTAAATAGAAGGGAAAATACCTTCCAATAAGCAAGAATTAATTATGTTAGTTATGTATGGTGTTATAAAGGGGCAGCAATGTCATATCATGTTTATAGTAATATTGTCAGATCCAGCGGCGTTAGATGTAATCGAGTTAATAATTTTTCACCAATTCTTGAAGGTACAGGTTGATTGACTGTCGATGAGTGAGGTATCGAGTTAAGAAAATAGCTGTTAATTTCGTCGGGATTAGATATATTATTTGGTATATTTACATGCTGTTGTCTCTGAAAGCCAATGGATGACAGATGCCGCCAGAGAGCGGAGTCACAACGACCGCGCGATACAAAATCAAAATATGTCCTTTTCTCTAGTCTAAGTGTAGATGTCGTTATATTACGCAACGCCTTGTAGTAACCCCAATCGCTGGCAGCACCCGCCCTTCTAGTCTAATAAGTCAAAACAAAATCCAATCTAATAAGTCAAAACAAAATCTACAATTAAGTACTAATAAACAAAACAGATAAGAAACCTAATATACATTATAATTACAAATTATATAATTGGTGTAGCAATTGTTATGTGAAGCTGATCATGTATGTATGTACATATATAATATGATATAGTAGTTGTGCGCCACATAGAGAGCTGAACACTACGCAAAATAGAAATATTCCTCAATCGAGTAGAACGTATGTTCGACTAAAAAAATTTTCACTTGTCGTCTAAAATTGTAATATGGTTGCAGTCCTTTTAGTGGCCGAGGTAGATGAACAGCTTAGCTTAGGTAGATGAATAGCTTTATTCCAAGGTTAAGTATTCCACGGTTAACTAATTCCATGCTCCCGGCTGTCGTATGCAAATTCTCTCGAGTACATGTTTCGTAATTGTGATGCATCACGTTTGTAGGTATATTTGCCCTGTTTTTGAATATGTAGCATACAGCTTCCAATATGTAGATAGATGGCAAGGTCAGTATTTTAAGCCTTTTAAAGATAGGTCTACACGAGTCAGTAAAATGAATTCCCTCAATGCATCTCAAAACCGCCTTCTGAGCCACCAGGACTTGCTGCGCTCCGGCAGAAACACCCCACAGCAGAATGCCATATTAGAGTCTGGAGTAGATATCCGCGTAGTATAGTGATACCATACAGGACACTGGAACTTCAGATCTTAATCTTCAGAAAACGCAAATTTCGCTATGTACTTTCTCAACAAGCATTTCGCAGTGCTCTCTCCATAGCAGCGTAGAATCTATTGTCACCCCCAGGAACTTCGTATCGTTACAAGTAGCCAGTGGTACTTCATTTATATGCAGGTTTAATGCATCGGGGATTCTTTATCTTGCATGAAATATCATATATTTGGTTTTGTCTAGGCTTAAACTGAGTTTATTTTCCGCAAACCATCTACAGTCCCAAGCCATATTACTTGAAACCCTTTTACCTGGAAATTCCCATCCTATTATAGTGATATTCTTTTGCTTTGAATCCGATCGTTTATAGGGGGACTAGATTATTGTATCAATAAATAAAAATACCAGAGAAATGATATTTAGAAGAGTAAAGTACGTATATATAAATATTTCAGTTATCAACTTACATTTAGCGAGTTCACAGTTTAGAGAATGCATCGATATTTTTAAAAATATTTCCTCATAACCGTATAGAAGCTAACTTGTGGAGTATAGTTAAGTGTTTTGTGTTGATATATCGTTATTGCAAAGGTAAAATTGTTATTCTATCTCTCTCTTAATAATTAATTATTTGGAATTTGAAAAAAATTGAAATATTTGGGGTTTTTTTGTAGAAAATGCCCGGGAAAGATTTAACAAGTGAACAAAAAGCCGCTATACAAGCTCTTCTACAACCAAACAAACATTCACAACGAGAAATTACAAAATTACAGGAAGTATCTCCTTCTTCTGTATCGCATTTAGCTAGAAACTTAAACGAAGGAGCTAGCACATCGACACAAAGACGGGCAAAGTGCGGTCAGAAAAGAAAAACTTCGAAGAGATCTGATCGTGAAATTGTTCATCAGGCTTTGAGCAATAGATTTGCTACAATTAAAATGATTCAAAAAAAATTTACTAGAGAGAGGAATAGAGATTTCGAGCGGAACTGTCAGGCGTCGATTGCGCGAAAATCGCATAATGGGCACGAAGACCTGTAAAAAAGCCGCGTTTAACAGAAAAAATGAAATCTGCTCCTCTCAACTTTGCAAGAGGATATCGACATTTCACAGACGAGAATTGGAAAAAGGTGAATAACTTAACAACATGATTTTTACTGAATTAATGTTTGCATTATTTAATAGGTTTTCTTTAGTGACGAGTGCTCGCTCTGTGTGTTAGTGCAGCGAGCACAATTTGTTCGTAGACGACTTGGCGAACGTCTCACATAGTCCACGGTTCTTCGAACTGTAAAACACGCTCCTCAGGTAATGATTTGGGGAGTGATTAGTGGAGACGGACCCGACCCTTTGTATTTTGTAGAAAGTACAAGAGCAGTACATAAATGTGTTAAAAAACACGTTATTACCGTATTTTAAGCCAGGACGTCGCATACCGACAGGGCGTATATTTATGCAATATAATGCTCCTTGCCATGTGGCAAAAAAGGTTAAGAAATTCTTTGAAGACAATCACATACCTCTTTTACGTTGGCTCGGAAATTCACCGGACCTCAATCCCATCGAGAACGTATGGAATCGACTAAAAAGTAAGGTATATGAAAGAGAAAATCCTACAAAGGAAATATTAATGAAGAATATAAAGGATGTATGGGAGAACCTTGAAGATATAAAAGAGACAATCATATCTTGCATTGAAAATATGCCCCGAAGAATTAAGGGTGTTATTAAAAATCATGGGTTATGGACTAAATATTAATTACTTATTTAATATTTACATATGTTACATATTTTTACAATATATTTTATAAATAAAAGATATAATACATAATAGTTTATATTTTATTATGAAGAAACTACAAAATATTGAGTGTTTTAAGTACTTTGGCCAGGGACTGTATGCAGTGTATTTAATAGCGAATTAGCAATTTGCTGAGTTGTCTCCATATCTTTTTCAGGCGTAATTAGAATTGAAATGTCGTCGGCGTAAATAGCAAGGCGACTGTTTATGTCATCTTATGTAGAAGATAAGTCAATAATTATGTGTTTAAGTATTGTAAATTTTACATCGTCGAACACTGTCATTCCAGTACATATATATATCCCACTCCTACAAAGGGTGTATAGGATTTAAACCACAGAGCAATAAAAATTCTGCATGTAAAGAACGCATTAGAAAAAAAACGGCTACAAACCAAGGGAAATCCGGAGAGAAACAACTACCAAACTAAAGAACTATTTAGGATAAAGGAATTGACATCATGGTGACCAGAAACGTGCAAAAAATTGACTTGTTTCCTCTAAAATCTGTTGTTTAGAAGTTCGTAGGGAAAGGGTACTTTAAGATCTCGCTGTGTACGTATATTTTGTTTTTTGAGGTTAATTGTAACTTTGGCATCCTTTTGGCAACAAATCTTTCATCCAAAAGTATCCGTTCCTTTTTCTGTTCATAAAGCTGGCACGAAATACATACTGGTGAGTGCATTCCATCCTACTCCACCTATTGTTTTTTTTTTTCCGGGAAGCTTTCAAGAATCCAATTCTAGCCGGTAGAAATCGGAGAGTGGAAATCTCGTAAACTCCAAATAAAAACGACCCGCTTAAATAACTTTCGGGTACTATTTCGTAAATAAAGGCCTCGCAAGTAAGGTGGAGGAGAGAACGCAAGACAAATCTTGGCGAAAGGAAGGCCGGAATCCGCGGCGCACGTAATCTATTGCCGTCATCTAGAGCATCGGACAGTAGCGCAAGGAGATATTTCTTAATTTCTAGCACGTCTCCTATATATTTTCGACGAGATTGCTCGCTATCGAGTCGAAGAGGGCCGCACCGGAATCAGTTCTTTATCGAATTAAGGAACTTGCCCCCTTTTTGGGTAACGGAAGTACATAATTCGCGTACGGAGTCTGCAGGATGCAGGATTGTTGTTTTGGTGATATTAGAAGCTTAATTTTTAGTTTAACATATGGAGTCTAGAGTTATATACTACCCTTATAGATCACCGCTGTATATCAGGAAATACTTGGAAATTTAAAATGATTTCAATTATGTTGCGTTAAAGACATAGGAATACTTCGGAACAGTAGCAAGTTTAGTGGCACTTGATTCGCAATATTTAATGAGAGCAGTGGACTTGATGGATCTTCCTGATTGTTTTTGTATTCCCATTCAGAAATTAAGTAACATGACGCTTGAAAAACATACAGTTCCGCCTGGCTTAAAAAGTAGCATATTGAAACATATGTACAAAAAGGGTCCTCGTAATAATTACGAAAACTATAGAGGAATTTCTGGTTGATAAGTCACTAGAACGTTATGTACACAACGCCATAAGCGATTTTTTTATCAAATATAATGTTATAGATGGATATGAGTGTTTAATGTTGATATCATAATAGCTACTTTCCTCCGTGGTTCTCACCTACGATTAAGAAAAGCCTAAAATTAAAAGCCTATTATCATAAGAAATGGAAAACAACATGAAATAAGCATTACAAAATGGAGTTGCAAGTTGGTTAAGACGGACATTTATCTCACTTATACTTCATACGTTCATCGCAGTGAACTTAGCTTCATGACTAGAGCAACGCAAACTGCGCTGAAAGCCAGTGGCTGACGCATAAAAGTTTACACAAAATAAACACGGCCGGGACAATTCGGTATAAGCGTCAGTATAACTGCGACTCGAAAGCCGATCTGTTGTGTATGCATCTACGCTGTCGTATACACTATACTAGTTCTACGTTTGTTTTGAAAATATTTCCTACGTCGCGAAAACGACCAAAGTTGGACACAATAAGAGAATTTATTGCAGAAATGCTTGATTTAAAGTGTGATGGTGCTAAAATTCAATGTGTAGTGTGTAAAATAGATTTAATGTGTTGGTCGAAAAGCGATTGTCTACGGCGCGTAAATAGTGCAGGGCATGTTTCAAAAAAAAATTCCAGGCGAGATTATGACAAATTTTAATTTAATTTATGTGTTTATTGCATGTAATTTACCATGTCATTTACTAAGGAAGAAAGCATACATCTCGTTTTGGAATGAATATTCGGACTTTAAGTCACCAAGTGAGAGAACATTACAGAGAGTTGTGCCGTCTGCTCGTGAGCATGTCGAGAAAAGAATTAAATCGGAGTTGCAAGATAAAAAACTGTGGTTATGTGTAGACGAAACAACAGATCGTAAAAAACATTCTGTGGTTAATGTAATGGTACGCACAATGGAACCACATCGACCGTCACCCTCAATTTTACTAGCTTCCAGACGAATACAACAATGTACTGCCGAAGTAATTTCAATGTTGGCGTTAAATACATTGGAAAAGTTTGAACTTTCAACAAATCAACTGTTGATGTTTATGAGTGATGGTGCCGCAAACATGCTTGCTGTAGGTCGATCTCTTAAAAAACATTGTGCTAACTTGTTGCATATTACATGTAAAATTCATACTCTCAGTCTCATAGCAGATAGTATCAGAAAATGTTATCCCGAGGTAAACGCTCTAATAGCACATACAAAACCTGTGTTTGTAAATCCTCAAAACGTATTCGGGAATTTCATAAACTATGCCCCGATATTCCTGAACCACCACAACCTATTCTTACTCGTTGGGGAACATGGTTAGAGGCTGCATTTTATTATCTTAAATATTTTGAGAATATAAAGAACGTGATTTTAGAATTCGACCCAAAGGAAGCTATGGCAGTCAAGGTAAGTCGCTTGAAATTTCAGGATAGTCAAGTTAAAATAGATTTGGAAATTATTCAGAACAATTACGTGGGACTAGCGGATGCGATAGAAAAACTACAAAATTCTTCGGTGTCGTTAGTGGAATCTTTGCAAATAGTGCAACATGTTCACGCACAGCTATGCGCGATAGAAGACGCAAGAAATGTTTGTGTTTTAGAAAGGTTTGAAAGTGTTTTAGATAAAGACTCTGATTTTAGCACATTAAGACAAATTTGTGAAGGTGCGTCAACAGAACCGTTAAGTTATTTGAAAGATTATTTTACTTACACAAATATAACGTCACTAGGTGAGGAGGTTGCCAAATGGATGTTGCCTACACCGACTTTTCATGTGCGTTCGACCTCATAGACCATCGTATTTTGTTGGAAAAACTGAGTTTTTTCGGCATCGGCAAAGACTTTTTTGAATTAACTCGATCATATCTTCAGCGCAGAATTAATTATGTTTACTTTGATGGCTTTACGTCCCGACTTTTTTACTCAACCTCTGGGGTACCACGGGGTTCGAACCTTTGCCCTCTCTTCTTTAATATATACATCGATGATCTTCTCAAATCCATCAACTGGCCCGTATTAGCCTACGCCGATGATATTAAGATTTACCATACTATTAAGTCATCCAATGACGTTGTCGTTTTGCAAAGTAATCTAGACAAAATTTATTCCTCGATAATAACCTTAAACTAAACATTGATAAATGTTTCTTTTTATCTTTCACAAAAAACTACATGCAATCGATTCTCAATATTGCATCAACAATACTAATATTGCTCGCCAGTCTTCGATTAAAGACTTAGGTGTAATATATGATGAGAAATTTACTTTTTCCAACTATGTTTCGACGGTTATGTCAGTGGCCTCTTAATTATTAGGATTTATTTTTCGCACCTGTAAGGATTTTACCAACATTGATACCATCAAAAACCTTTTCTATGCCTACGTTGTCTCTAAACTTGAATACGTATCCGTTGTTTGGTACCCTTTTTATGATATTTAAATAAATGCTCTCGAACAGATTCAGCGTAAATTCTTGAAATATCTCTTATAAGATCGATGGTCGTTATCCTGTCCGTGGAATTCCTTACAGTGAGTTGATTGAGAGGCATGGCATAGTTACACTTGCCTATAACATTAGTGGTACATTTATGAAGAACATTACCACCAACCAAATCGACTCACCTGATTTACTCTCCAGAGTTGATATCCTCGTGCCACGTCTGGAAAGAAGATCGGACGAATTACTTCAATTCCCACTGCTCGGACGAACGTACTGTAGCAAATATCTTTAGTCCACTCAGCAAGAAACTTTAATCAACTTGGCTTCGATCTATATTAATAATCTTAATAATGTTTAATTTTCTCTTGATTTTGGAAATTTATTTTGATATATTTTCGTTTCTGTGTTTTCTTTTTATTATTGTATGTACACACGTATTATCTTTTTGGGCATGTAATAAACTATTATTATTATTATTTATCGCGTGTTTCACTGTTATGTTATGTGAGTGATCTGTCACTAAGTTTATGTTCTGAATTATGCAAACACACCGTATGGTCTTCAATTTTTGAGTTTGATTGCTACATAGATAGGGAGCTTATTTTCTTGTATCGGCGCTGAACTGTTACAAAGCTGCCGACAAGCTATCGCTTAGCGGCTTAGTGCGCGAGATTTGTTTTTGTTGAAATAGAACAATTTTTTAGTTTTAGCATGTTTTGCTTTTGTTTTTTAGAGTAATCAAAAATAGGTAATAATTGCTATTAAAAAAATCGATTTTTTCTTGGACGACTATGTCCGTGTTTGAACTGGAATCTCGGGGCAGCCTTTTTGACACTTATCGATACCCTTAAATAGCTATTTATGTAATTCTTAAGAATATAAAAACTGATGCACATAGCTAATGTCAAAGGAGAGAAAAATTTTAGGAAAAAATTAATTTCTGAAAATCTCTAGACTTATATTTAAAAGAACTACGAAAAGAATTCATAATATACAGAATATTCTATTTGAAATAAGAAAATTAATATCCGCCATAAAATTGAAAATATTTTCACGAAATAGATTTTTATGCATGATATCATTCATCGTTGTCGCGAACACCCTGCATACTAAACACGAACCTAGAACCCTCAAGTTCAAGTCTTTACACAGTACGCTGGCACTGGTCAGAAACCAAAGAACTAGCAGATAGCAACATTCGTTTACCGTGGAAAAGCCAACCGATAGTAAGTATATTCGAAACTATCGAAAAATCGCCACTATAGAGACCGTGGTCCACCAAAAGAAACCCAAAAGCCACTCTGATAACCTTCCGTAGCAAAAAATCATGCATTTAAACATCGTTGGCATGTGCTGTTCACCATGAAAAAATTTTGAGTTTAAACGTAGTCGTATCAGCTTGGTTAATGGCCCATTGAATCAAGATTTAAAAAAGAAAATGGATTATACATTTCATGAAGCATGAGAAAGATGATTACATGTTGAGTGTCGTGCTGGCTCATTTTGATCCAGCAACGCATTGAGATCGACATTTCTAAGATTCTGTTAGAGCATTTTAAGCAAAACAAGTGATTTTGATCGATTAATAATTATTGATGAAGCGTGGATCCCACCACTACATTTCTGGGACAAAGAGAGAGTCAAAACGATAGATTGTGAAGAGTAAACCCGCTCCGAATAAGGCAAATGTCTTTTATTAGCCGAGAAAGTGATGCGCCACTACTTTTCTCAAATTACTACCAATTAGTTGTAAAAAAATAAAAGATACATCTTTTACGCACCGAATAAGTAGCACTATCATGATTTGGAAGACTGAAAGTACGTTCTTATTCGCAAGCATCACGTTATAATAATAATAACAATAATAATAATAAACATTTATTTCCCAACAGGCATATTGTCCAATAATAATAATACATGAAAAAATAAAGAGTACATTTTTACAAGTTTTACTTAAATAAGTCACATCGTTTATTAGCCGCCCTGGACAAAGTATACGTCGGCGCTCGTCTCATTGTGTTAGTCCTTGCGAATGGAAGAATGAAGCGACTATTAGATCTTGAATTCAAACGTGGCACAAGAAAATTCATTCGTTCGAGTATGTCTGGACAATCTATGTCATTTCTAAGCAATTTCTGTAGAAATTTCTCGCAGATGCCATCTCTCCTTGTATTCAAAGCCAGCATGTCGTGCTTTACCAGTAGTCCATCCTGTGGACAGGAATTTTGAAAATTTCCGATGGATACGATCTAGATTTAGAAGGTTACAAGTATATAAGGGATACCAAATTAAAGCAGCATACTCCAGTTTACTGAGTACAAAGTATAACGACTTTAATAAAGAAGGATTATTGAAGTATTTAGAGACACGCATCACAAAACCCAAAGATTTCATGGCTTAAGAACAGATATTGTTAATGTGAGCTTTAAATGTGAGAGTGGTATCGAAGTGTACATCTAAATCCTTAAACTCAAGGTTACGTGACAAATTGGTACCTCTGATTTGATAGGACAATAAGTACGGTGAACAAGAACGCGAGTATGTAAGTACACAGCATTTATCAACATTTAACTTGAGTCTAAAAAGCTCACACCATTCTATTAACATATCAAGACCATTTTGTAGTTTCCTCGTGTCATCAACGGAAGATATTTCCGAGAAGATTTTAATATCATCTGCATAAGCAAGGGTGGGAAGGTCAATTTTCAAAAGCAAGTCGTTAATATAAAGCACAAGCAGTAACGGTCCCAGGTTTGATCCGAGGAGACTTATCGCCGAAGGAACAAAACCGAAGGAGCTCAGCTTCACGTAATGACTACATCTCAAAATAATTAACAGACACACCATCAGAAGATGCTAGATCTCACACAGAAGATGCTAGATCCCGCCACTGTCACAAATTCCATTTCAAAAACATAATATAATAACGCTAAAAAGACGCTAGTAATAGCAAATCAGATATCAACTATGAAAGTGAAACGATAGTTCTCTAGATTTCACTCGCGAATGTGCTTTGTTATCAAGATTATCAAAGAGTACAAGAAAAGGTATTGGATACCTAAGAACATTCAAGTTATGCAATGAGCTATCCTCAGGAAATAAAACTATGCTGGCAAACATTGCTAATAGATCTGGTATGCTATGCGTTGAATACATTTTTGGAAAATTGAATATTGCCATCACCATTATAATTTTATTTTTATATATCTTCCCTATTCAGTATTTTTTAACTTTTTAACTAAATAGAAACACATCCCCGATATTTTATTACAATTGCTTTATAACGAAACACATATGACGTTGTATTATTATAGATTATCTTTCACAACTAATAATCTAACCACCCACCTACACAATTTAAACAAGTTTCCTCCTTTTCTTTCCTGTTTATGTTGATATTTCCGCATATCCGTCAGTTTGGGACGCCATGTTATATTCGGTCACATTAATCATTCCTCTCTCCGATGGCACAACCTCTGGGGGTCCTTAAGGGTTCGGCTGGGAGTTACGCGCTTACCAGCAGAGGGCGCCTGACGCGAGAAGGGAGTTGATTGATTGTAAAGTCGCTCGTCGTACGAAGGATACCGATCATTTAACATCGTAACAGTTTCGCTGTTGTTGTTAGCTGGTTGTTGGTGTTATATGACTTTGGGTATTCGAGCTTTACGAGATGACATCACGGGAGAAAAAGAAAGGAACTCGTAGCTGATGTTGTCTGAAGTGGTCGTCATATCTGTAGCCCAGAGCCAATGTTAAGTCGAAATTTACGATGTTTTAAATAAATATTGAAATGTTTTAATACATAGAAATTGTTCAAAAAAATTGAATCTTTGTAACTTCATTAAATTTGTAAAGTTAGCGTTAAATACATTGGAAAAGTTTGAACTTTCAACAAACCAACCCCAAAACATATTCGCAAATTTCACAGACTGTACTCCCGTATGCCTGAGCTACCAGAATCTATTCTTGCATGTTGGGGAACAAGGTTACAGGCCGCGTTTTATTGTCATAAATATTTTGAGAATATCAAGAACGTGGTTTTACAATTCGATCCAAAGGAAGCTGCGGCTATCAAGGAAAGCCAGTCGAAATTTCAAGATAGTCAGGTTAAAACGGATTTAAAAACTATTCAGAACAATTACTTCGGACTAGTGGAGGCAATAGAAAAATTACAAAATCCTTCGGTGTCGTTAGCGGAATCTCTGCAAATAGTGCAACAAGTTCACGCGCAGCTTGCGCGGTAGAAGACGCAAAAAATGTTTCTGTTCTAGAAAGGTTTGAAAGTGTTTTAGAGAAAGATTCTGATTTTGGCACATTAAGACAAATTTGTGAAGGTGCGTCAACAGAACCATTAAGTTGTTCCAACGATTATTTTAATTACGCAAATATAACGTCACTAGATGTACAACGTTCGTTTTCTGCATATAAACACACTTTTTCCTCACGTCGCACTCGGTTTGCCGAAACAACTGTGGAAACATATCTAATGTTGCAAATATTTAACAGACATTATTCACTTTGTGATTTCACGGAAGACTCTTAAGACGGTAAGTGTTTGAGCACGTATTATATTTTATTTCTGCCCATTTATTTTGTATAAACTTTTATGCGTCCGCCACTGGCTCTTGGCGCAAATTGAGCAACTCTAGTGATGAATCTCGATTTTGTATAAGGATACATGATAGCCACATAAGGGTCAGACGAAGACGTGGGGAAAGTCGAAACATCCAATTTTCTGTTGAAAGGCGTGTGCACCGAGCCATGGGTTTTATGGTATGGGGAGCTATAGCATATGGGAGCAGGTCTCAATTGGTGTACATCCGAGGCACCATGAATGCCCAGCGTTACGTTGATGAAGTGGTGCGAGAATATCTGTAAACCGGTTCGAAGAGGCCCATGTCAATATGTATGCCATGGCCACCCAGATCTCCCAGATCCAACCGCTCGCCAACCACACGTGTGGAACAGTATGAGAAGAAAACTGAGGAACGAATCCTCCGCAAACACCAGAAGCTCTCCGGCGTGAATTGCAGGTTGCTTGGGACACCATACCCCAAGAGGATATCGACCACCTACTGAAATCAATGCCACAAAGAGTGAGGGAGTGTAAAACTAATAGCGAGGGCCCAACACATTATTAATAAAAAAATAAAATTAAATTGTGTTAATTTTTTCTTTTTCTTGCCAAGTTTAGTAAAAAAATTCGAACCCCTCCTTGGTATTGCAATTTCCATGTCGTGTAATATATCTCTATGCAGTAATTACATTATCTAAGAGAACCTGCTACCCATAAACGTTACTCTTTATAAGCGAATTGCAGACAATAGAACTTTATACCAACATATTGGTAAACAAGGCATAAATCAAGCGGCGGGGCGTCCCCCAATTTTCGTTGCATTGCTGCAACGTCCCGCTGTTAGTTTCATGACGCTCTATCGGCGGTACCACCTTCTATCATTGTTATTATTATGATTATGTGCAATCAACGCGTCCATCGTACTACTACCAGGAAGTCGTTGTCTATAGGAGACTATAAATATTAATTTCGTTTTTTACGCCTCTCGATTTCAATAAGTTAATTCACGATTGTGTTTTGACATAAGCATCCTTTATTCTATACGAGCGAATTTATTTTACTTTAGAGATTAATAATTGATGAACGCAGTAGTAAGGCGTAACATATGTCCATGACGTTTCAAAAGAAAATTATTCGATATGCTTCGGTGTTGATTCAGAGCCATCCCTTGAAAATGTTCATTGCAATCAAATTGTAAAATTAATTCAATAAAATTAGACTTTCTTTGTTGCATATGAAAAATTGGCCACTACAGAGTCATTGAAATTTGTTTCAATGGCTTTAGAAAATATTTTGGCGTTTCTTTCAGTAAGACATTAGAAAGTTAAGCGAAGTTGGTTATAAAATCACAGCAATAAAAGTTGGTGGAAACCTAAACCTTGCTGCTGATATTTTACTTACTAATGAAGCCATCTTTCAAAAAATCAAACGGGATTATGGGTTTCCACAGTGGATTCTGATTTCCTTGATATCTGGCAAATATTATGGACAATTATTTGATGCGAATTTGCACCAGCATTTCGATCAAATTACTTCCACAGGATATCTAATTTTCGATAGATTTATAGAGTACTTCGGAGACCCTACTCAATATCAAAAAAATCATTGTTTCTAAATTTTTTCAAAAAAAATAAGCAATTTTTTAATGCTAATATAGCTCCATGGTATTGATGGAATCATTCCCGGCAAAAATAAAAACATTAACACGCAGACATGTTTCTGCCTACCCGGCGTCATCAGCGTGGTTGCGAGCATTCCTTTCTGCTGCCTGCATTGCATTTACCTTTCAGTTTAGGAAACCAATCTCCAAAACAGCGCTGAAAATATCTCCCGGCGCCGCCTAGCGCCAAGAGACACACTTGTGTCGTCCTAGAACGTAGCGACATAAACCGGAGTACAGATACCCGCCACCTATCAAGCAGCTCATGGGCTGTTGAACTCAAGGTGGCGTTACGCTTAAACGCTACGGCAACTATACATGCAAATGATTCCTCATGCCTAGTAACAAGAACCAAAAATAACGCTAATATAGCTCATGGTATTGGTAGAACCATTCCTGGAAAAAACAGTGCTAGCAGAGAAAAAAACACTAACACACGAACATGTTTCTGCCTACCCGGCGTCTTCAGCGTGGTTACGAACATTCCTTTCTGCTGCCTGCAGTGCTTTCACCTCTCAGCACTGTATTTTTATACATCATGGTAAGCTTGAGGAATCATTTGTATCTGCAATTGCCGTAAGGCTTAGGCGCAACACCACCTTGTATTCAGCAGCCCGTGAACTGCTCGATAGGTGGCGGGCATTTGTACTCCGGTTTGTGTCGCTACGTTCTAGGACGGCATAACTGTGTCTCTTGACGCTAGGTGGCGCCGGGAGATTTTTTCAATTCTGTTTTAGAGATTGGTGGAAGTAAACGCAATGCAGGAAGCAGTGCTCGTGACCACGCTAATGACGCCGGGTATGTAGAAACATGTCCGTGTGTTAGTGCTTTTTTTCTCCGCTAGCATTGTTTTTGCTTGGAATGATTCCACCCATACCATGAGCTAGATTAGCATTATTTTTGGTTTTTGTTACTAGGCATTTTTCCATGTGTAACTCAACTTATCATCAAATAAGAAAATTAATATCCGCCATAAAATTGAAAATATTTTCACGAAATAGATTTTTATGCATGATATCATTCATCGTTGTCGCGAACACCCTGCATACTAAACACGAACCTAGAACCCTCAAGTTCAAGTCTTTACACAGTACGCTGGCACTGGTCAGAAACCAAAGAACTAGCAGATAGCAACATTCGTTTACCGTGAAAAAGCCAACCGATAGTAAGTATATTCGAAACCATCGAAAAATTGCCACTATAGAGACCGTGGTCCACCAAAAGAAACCCAAAAGCCACTATGATAACCATCCGTAGCAAAAAATCATGCATTTAAACATCGTTGGCACGTGCTGTGGGCTCTATTTCGTCATTTCTCACCATGAAAAAATTTTGAGTTTAAACGTAGTCGTACCAGCTTGGTTAATGGCCCATTGAATCAAGATTTAAAAAAGAAAATGGATTATACATTTCATGAAGCATGAGAAAGATGATTACATGTTGAGTGTCGTGCTGGCTCATTTTGATCCAGCAATGCATTCAGATCGATATTTCCAAGATTCTGTTGGAGCATTTTAAGCAAAACAAATGATTTTGATCGATTAATAATTATTGATGAAGCGTGGATCCCACCACTACATTTCTGGGACAAAGAGAGAGTCAAAACGATAGATTGTGAAGAGTAAACCCGCTCCGAATAAGGCAAATGTCTTTTATTAGCCGAGAAAGTGATGCGCCACTACTTTTCTTAAATTACTAACAATTAGTTGTAAAAAAATAAAAAATACATCTTTTACGCACCGAATAAGTAGCACTAACATGATTTGGAAGACTGAAAGTACGTTCTTATTCGCAAGCATCACGTTATAATAATAATAACAATAATAATAATAAACATTTATTTCCCAACAGGCATATTGTCCAATAATAATAATACATGAAAAAATAAAGAGTAAATTTTTACAAGTTTTACTTAAATAAGTCACATCGTTTATTAGCCGCCCTGGACAAAGTATACGTCGGCGTTCGTCTCAAAAATAACGCTAATATAGCTCATGGTATTGGTAGAACCGTTCCTGGCAAAAACAGTGCTAGCAGAGAAAAAAACACTAACACACGAACATGTTTCTGCCTACCCGGCGTCATCAGCGTGGTTACGAACATTCCTTTCTGCTCCCTGCAGTGCTTTCACCTCTCAGCACTGTATTTTTATACATCATGGTAAGCCTGAGGAATCATTTGTATCTGCAATTGCCGTAAGGCTTAGGCGCAACACCACCTTGTATTCAGCAGCCCGTGAACTGCTCGATAGGTAGCGGGCATTTGTACTCCGGTTTGTGTCGCTACGTTCTAGGACGGCATAACTGTGTCTCTTGACGCTAGGTGGCGCCGGGAGATTTTTTCAATTCTGTTTTAGAGATTGGTGGAGGTAAACGCAATGCAGGAAGCAGTGCTCGTGACCACGCTAATGTCGCCGGGTAGGTAGAAACATGTCCGTGTGTTAGTGCTTTTTTTCTCCGCTAGCATTGTTTTTGCTGGGAATGATTCCACCCATACCATGAGCTAGATTAGCATTATTTTTGGTTTTTGTTACTAGGCATTTTTCCATGTGTAACTCACTCTACTTATCACCCCCTACATTAAATAACTAATTTCTTACTACGTAATCTTTATTAAACGTAAAACTAACAAAAATAAACAGAAAATTATAAATACCTTAGCACACCAGAACATACCGCAACTTACTTATTTCTACATTCGATTAGCAGGCTGACCTCGTCTGACCCCAAACTAAATCTAAGTGTCAACATCTTCAGAACCAGCATGCCTAACAACCACGTGATACTGACGAATTTCCAGATCATCCTTGGACGTTAAGGTCAGCGAAAAGTTTCCTGCGCACCTAGGGTTAATGAAACGCACAGGAAGTCTTACGTGAGCTGATAAACACTGATCGTTGATGTGGACAGTTTTAGGTAGGATAACATTGGATTTCTTGTGAATTGCCACATTATAATCTACGGGTCGACAGATTTTTGGGATTTTGGAAGATATATCGGTGAAATGGACGAGCCTCTGAAGAACATGCATGCCGGTGGTGGTATCTGTGGAATAAGAATGGGAGGAATATTTAATATTCAGTACAAAAGTTGAAAATATCAAAAATGGTTTGGCTATGTACAGAGGAAATAAATTATGATATAGAACGTTTGTTTAGACATTTTGATTTGAACTTAATTTTTTATAAATGTATTTAATTTCCAGTTTAATTCTTAGCTTTTATATCCTGCAACAAACATGGAAATTTAGTATATCGTTTTGATGATTTCTACTAAAGATTGAAAACATATAGATTCAGCAAAATGTCTAGATTAAAAAGTAACGAAATATAATATTTTGAACAGGGTGCGTTGTTGGTTGGCCCCGGCACTTTTAAGATTTCAAAATATTCACATTTTGTGCTGATTTGTGCCGTAAAAAAGATATTTTGTACTACCTTCGAGATAATTGGGCTTTATATTTTAAGGAAATGGAAGCTAGATGGTCCAGTATTTGTTTGTATTTTATTGTGCATTTTTTTTTTTATTTTAATAAGACTTTTCTATTTTGCAAGACATTATTTTACTTGCCACTTGTCCGTTGCTGAAAAGGTCATTCAATATTTCCTAAATAACAAACCGAAATAGTTTCCCTTTTTAAAATTTTGGAAGATAATAAACATATAACTTAAAATAACACTATCCTAAAAATACGTTACATTTACTGAAACCTTTCAAATTGAGACACTAGCTATGACGGCCACTCTACGATTTGACCAACTGTTCTAGTAGATAATAAATAAAAAGATTTAGATATTAACATATATTACATATAACAGAATTTATAATGGAAGTGGGGAGGCTGATGCTGCGACTGATGCTCAGAAACACAGCGTCATTCATGTTGTAGCGCGTCCTTTAAAACGTGATGGTCCACCAGCTTCATTGTTATCCAGTAAAAGGATTCAGAAAACTAATGCAGAAACCGTTGTCAAGATAATAAAAGATTCGTTGAGAGAATTTTCTATCACAGGAACCCAAGTCACAATATTTACTGACGGAGCTGCAACAATGCTGAGAGTTGGTAGGATGTTGAAAATATACTTTCCGACTCTTCTTCACATAACATGCCTCATACACACATGTCACCTCGTGGCAGAAACCATTCGAAAGAAGTATCCGATGGTGCATAAGTTAATAGCATCTACCAAAAAAGTGTTCATCAAATCTCCCAAACACATCCATGTATTCAAACAATTGTCTCCGAAATTACCACCACCACCTCAGCCTGTAATAACGCGATGGGAAACATGGTTCCAGGCAGTATCTTACTATCAGAAATATTTTTCACAAGTGAAAAATGTCATCTTGAAACTTGACCCAATTGAATCTGCGGCAATTCGAGATAGTCAGCAACTGTTTTCCAATTCGGACGTTCAACAACAAACAGATGAAATTTCCATGAACTATTCTGAAGTTGTACAAGCTATTGGGCAATTAAAACACACTTATCTGCACAAATTGCATAAACAATTTACAAGCTGCTCTAGAAAACTTGACGAACACTATAGGGGTCGATGTTGCAATTTTAACGAAAAATCCCGATTTACAGAGGAAAACACCGTCGACGGCTGAATGAATCGACATTGCTGATGTTGCAATTCTACGCAGCTTACCAGGGCGGTTGCCAATTGCCACAGTGGACATTAAGACGACAGAAAAAGGTAACAATATTATTTGTCACTAATATTGTATATTCTACCTACTTTTATGCGGTACGCCACTGCCGGTACCACCTTTTCAACAAACTCTAGTAATAACAGTTGTGAGTATGTGTCCCGTAAAAGACCGCTGCAAACACGAGTGACCGTCACTGGTGATCCAATGTAAAAAAGGCCCTTAGACTGCATACAGACGAGCGACCGTTCGACGCCCAGCATACCAATCGACAAGATCGCTCCGCAAAGCCTGTCGGCTTTATAAAGATGTATCTGACGTCTTCTGTTTATGGAACAGTGAGCACATGTCAAAGAGTTTACACATTACTCCGTTCACTATACTTTTGCAACTGTTAGCAGTTGCTGCTGCAATTATTATTGATTCAAATTTAAAAAAACGCGCTAAATAAAAATTAAGAAGTCCTCGAAACTACTATTCGGTGTTAATTAATAATTTGTATGGTGCGGAGTGTGCTGAGACTTATTGCTGTTTGTCGTACTACCCCACAGTCCTTGCTATCATTATTGACACTTGGTAAAATTAAAAAGAAATTGCACTTACTGACATATCGTCCCTTTAAGCATAAATTGTATTAGGAGCAGAACTTACAAACAACTTCTTTCCAAAACTCCACATCAGCCACAGCAAACTTCTGCAGCACTTCGATGATCCCGTTCCACATAACGCGATTCTGGCAAGGTATCTCTAAGAACAACTCTTCATTCTTCTTGCAGTTATCTAATGCCAATTCGCTGAACCCTTCTGGCAAGCAGACCTCCAGCACTTGTTGCAAACTGGACGGAGACACGATAGTAGTTATTGAAACTGCGAAATCGCCGACTTCGCGATTGGTAAAGAATACCCAGGTAGGTACTGGCATCGTATCTATGGCAAAAGTACAGAACTTCAATACCCCGACGCCATCTTCGTTGCATTCCAACTTAGTTTCGATGGGAATACATCTCGACAAGGTGAAGGCGCGATATTCCAATCTATAAGGGATATTTCTAACTTCTTCGGCGGTGGTGTACTGTTGGCAGGTGAACTGGATCGCGTAATTCGCCTTTACTGTGTAGGGCGATGTTATCGACAGTTGGGTCTCGCGATATTTATAAAGTTCAGTGAGAATCTCCAATGTGGTCGTTGTATATGTGATATTAGGTATTCCCATTAAAGTCACCACTTTACTAATGGCATATCGATAACCTTTATATTCACCACTGAGGATCAAGGTACACTCGCAGTACCTGACAAATTTAGCCCAATAAGTTACGTTAACCTTGCACGACTTGCGAGGCTGAATTATATATAGAGACTTGTCAACTGTAAAGCACGTGTCTACATTTCCATAAAGGAGAACCTTATAAGCCACGGAAAAGTTGTTGTTGTTCTTTAGCACGAACGATTTACTTGATCGCTCACTCAATCCAACCCGGAATTTTAAAGTCTCCATGGGATACATATTCGGTAATACTTCGAAAAGGTATCCCGCGATCACCAATGTCCTCATTGGATTAACGTTCGCTAGATCTTCAACAGTGACATCCGCAAGATTAAAATTGAGGATGTTCCAGCTTTGGATCACTTTGACATTGTTGTGCAAAATCTCCTCCGGCGTCGTCGGCCATTTTCGGAGACCTTTGAAGTGCTGCTCGAGATACGGACAATAAGCCAAAGTCACGGCAGCAAAGACGAAGCCGTCATCCATATTCTCACCGAAGTACGTAATATCCCTTTGGCTTAGGAAATCGTTATCAGCCCAATAGGTCGTCCTTACCGTGTTATAATGAAATTCGAACCAATTCAAGACTAACAGCTCTGAATTGCTGAACAGGTGATTGTTTGTAACGAGGTTTTTAATCGAATGTCTGTATTCGAAATGTGGTGTTCCCTCTTTATCTACAGCAGGAGGTAAAGCTTCTAACGGTCTAATTAGTCTACCATACACTACCAGCTTATAGGTTTGAAGGATCACGTCCAACCAACTCTGCTTAGTGAGCCTATTGAATTCGCCGAAGTCGTCTATGTTCAAGACCTCATCATCGATATCCTGCTCTCTCAATGGATGGTTGATGTAGAAAGTGTACATGGGAAAGGTCATGAGATACTCTGGACATATGCAGCAGAAACGCGCTCCTAGATCAACGAGGAAGGTCAACGCCTTTTTATACAGTTCATAGATGTACTTGGCCTTTTCAAATTCATTGTCTGAAACGGGGCTAAATAGAATTGTAAGGGTGAGATTAGGTAAGATTATACTGTGGATGCAACCTCCATTCATGCGAAGAATGAAGAATGCTTTGGTAAACTCTGGAAAGAATTGGTTAAAAGAACTTTATTATCTCTTCTATTGATAAAAAACTACATTTCTTAACAAATCATGCCCTCTGATCTGTATTTGGTAGATGCGCGAGATTTGTACGGTGATTGTTTGTTGGATTGCATATGTCTTCGTTTCAGTGAATCTGCTCTGAATATGAATGAGAGTTCTTTTAGAAATTCAAATAAAAACCCGACATATTATTATGATTTTTGGAAAATCATCCACCTGAAATATTTTACAAACTAAAACGAAAACAAAAATTCCCAAAAACACCCAAAATCTACTTTTATTGTAAGGAGAACTTGCATTGACCTGTAAGTCACACTTACGACGTTTGCACTTGCGCCCCCACGACGACCGTACCAAAAATTCTTAATGGAATGACTTATCGTGTGATACCTCCAATGAAAGCTTATCTTCATATGATTATATTGGTGTAACACTCGCCCATTTTATTTTGCATGACGAAGATGAAAAGACCCAATTACATCTACATCATGATTAGAGTTGGCCACGCGCGCCAGCGGGCAGCGGCGTTGTTTCGATTAGGCTTCGGGTTCCACTAGAGCTATTGTGTGTAGATGTTTGCTGTCGTAAATACTTTCGCGTAGTTGTTAAATAAAAATAAAATAATGCGTGCTCAAACACTTACCATTTTAAGAGTCCTCCGTGAAATCGCAAAGTGAATAATGTCTGTTAAAGATCTGTAACATTAGATACGTTTCAACAGTTGTTTCGACAGACCGATTTAAAAAATATTCGTAGCTACTATAAAGGCTTAGCTGACGCAATAGACCAATTACAAAATAGATCGTTATCATTATTGGAGTCTCTGCAAATTATGGACGGAGTGCATACACAGCTACTGACTAGACATGACGCAAAATATAATCGCGCTTTAGAAAAGTTCGAGAGTGTGCTACAGAAAGATCCCGATTTTAGCACACTAAAACAAATTTGTGATGGTGTATCGAATAATCCACTGACTAAGTACAAAGAGTATTTTAATCATGCATGTATAACATTGGTAGATGTTGAACGCTCTTTTTCAAAATATAAACTCATTTTCTCACCACGGCGAACATCGCTCACCGAGACAACTGTGGAAACACATCTAATGGTGCCAACTTTTTGCCACTTTTATCCACATAATGTTAATCCTGATAATGGTGCTTCTAGTTTTACCGTTCCGTAGCCAAGGCTGCTTAAAAGGGTGAGTGTTTGACTACTTTTCACATATTATAATTATGTATTAGTTCTGTTATTTTTTTTCTATTTTCTTACTATTGTTTTTGTATACTAAGCAGGTATGGCTATGACGTGGCTCCCTGTTACCGGGCTCTAGTTATAATTAAAAAAATTATGTTTACTTACAAGCTATGGAAGTTAAAATTTGTGCAACAAAAAAAAATCAACATACTTTATTTGTTTAATAACATTAGAGCGAATGAAAAGCAATGCGTCAATTTAGTCAGTTTTCGACCACTGTGCGCCGTCCAGATGTGTCATTCCACCTTACAGATCTGGTCTGCCGCGGGACAAATCTTTTAGTACCTACAAACGTGCGACGGGACAAAAATAAACTTGGACGACTGGCAAGCGACAAGGTTGTATGAGCAGTATAACAAGGCTCACTTTCGTACGGGTTTTTACTGCGTACCGTCCAAGCTCACTTTTGTACCATTGTACCGGGTGGCAAAATAAGAATGGCAGCTGGCTATATCTCAGAAACTAGTAATCACAGAGCACAAACAAAACATTCCCATTCAATTGTTAGCTTTGTTATTGGAAAAGGTCTTGATAGAAAATATTCACCGTGGGCGCTAAAAATTCTAAGACTAATTATCAAATTTTCGCTATGAAACAAAAAGCTACTAAGATTCAATGAAATCTTGTTGCTAATGTGAAAACTGCAGTGAAAGACAATTTCCAAAAAGAACTTTTTAACGACTTTCATGTTCCAAAAACAAAACAATTTTCATCGCATTCTATAAGCTAGAGAATCTAGAGAAAATACTTACTCTTGCTGGAAATACGATTGCGCATGGTCGCCAAACAAATTTATGAGTATCTGTATCAACGGCGGCACGCAAAATTCCTTATCCTTGTCCATTTTCGTAAAGTTCACGTATCGGATACCTCGCGGTATTTTGTACGACGCCTTCCCCACGAACACATGCCTGCACAGGAACGCTTCCATAATCGCCACGCACGACTGCATGTAATCGTACAAGTCGTCGTCCTCGTCCGGAAAGAAGGGATACGAGTCAAAGAAATCGCGTAAATCGAACTCTTCGCGGATTTGAGAGACCCCATCCGCTATTGAGATGAAAGACGGCTTTCTCTAAAGACAAAAGATATTTCATACGTAAATAATAGTATTCATTTGATTTAGTACAGGCAAGCGTTGTTTTTAAAGCTTCCACGCCAGGAAAACTGACAACCTAATTGTTTAATAAGATGCCCGGATAGCCATTGTCCAGAATCTTTGGAAACAAGGGTTCCTTTTGTAAAAGACGTTGAAGTACTTACTACACCAAGAAAAGGACAAGTATTTATTCAACTACTTGAAATTTCCAAATTGCGGATACGAAATGGATTTATTTTCCGACCTGGTTCTTACTAACAACCAGGATATTAATCGATATCCAAGAAATAATGTCATTAAACTACAATCCCTGTAGCATAATCAATTGTCACTAGTCTGGGCAAACAGCGGTAACAGTCAGTGTAGTAGATATGTGGTGCGGAGTCGGCGATTATTTATTTCACGCGGTCACAGCGTCAGTACTAAATCGATGCTGTATGCGAGTAGTTCTGTGTATATGTAGGCTGTCGTAACTTATTTCGTAATTGTACGCTTATGTTTGCTTTAAAAAAAGTAGCCCTCTTTCGATCTACGTCGATCGTGTGCCTCCATATCGCTTGCTCTTTTTCACAAGTCCCGTACAATTTGCTCCCTTTTGACCCTCTTTCCCGTCTATAACCGAGGACGGAAAAGAGGTTACGTGATTTTCACAATCACATATTACTATTTATAATAATTGTTCTGTTTTAAATTGTTTGTGCCGTGGCATGCTTTATATATTTTTTTTAACAAAAGGCTAAATATTTTTACATGGTATGGGTTAAAGAAAATCAAACAAAACCCAAAAATATATATGTACATATTCTGAAGAAGACGCTAAAACTAATTGTCGAAACGTCAAGATGATTTTATTTTTACGTTAGTCTACTTTCAATCTTTAAAAAAGCCGCTACGGTCAAGACTTAAAATTGTAATTCTAAAAATGGCTCTTTACGAAAAAGGTTTTCCGCCCCGTGCGTTACACTTTAGTGCGTCCCTGTGAGTGAACATTAACAATGAATACAATGACTCGCTATAGTTCATCCCTACTGTGATGCCGAACACTATAAGTTATCCGTTTTTCTCTGTTCGTTTCGCATTTAAAAATTATTGTTCATAGTTTTATTGTTAATTTTTGCTGCATTCTATGAAAACAAATTCTGATTCCCATTTAATAAGATTAAGGTGGTGGTTAGCCAATTATGAAAATATGTTTTCACTTTTAAATGAAATATATAAATATATATAAATATAAATATGGAACAATTTTTTTTTTAACTGGGTATTCTTACCAGAGAAACCACCGATGGGACCTTCTTCATTTGTAAATCGTACTCGGGATGCAATAGGTAAGTGTGGACCAGAGTGTAACTCGTCAGGAAGGAATTCTCGACTACCTTATGAGCGGTTACTACGCACCTCGCATTGCAGCTACAAACCACCAAAATATCGAATTCCGTCATGACGCATTTCTGCGGCGTCGAATGGATTGTCAACCACAACTCCTCCGTGTTCTTCCCGATCGGCTCCCTACTCAGAACTGTGAATTGTTCGTCGGAACCGTCCTGAGTACGGAATTCCAGTGTGCAATCCTCTAAATGATTTTTCAAAATGAACATCCTGGACAGCGTCACATGAATTCGCAAAGGTAACGGCGCAAAGTGCAACAAAGGTCGATCGCAGGTGATGATAGCTGGGGGGTAGGTCCCTTGCAAGCACAGAATATTATGCGCTTCGCTGGAGTCATCCGACTGTAGAAATATCGGTAGGACCGCTTTGTAGGTTCCCACCGAAGTAGGCATAAAGCGCACTTCGAAAAACACTTCTTCGCGCGCGTCTAGGTTGCAGATTATCACCTTATGGTCAGTAGTTACCTCCTTTCCTCGTAAGTACTTCAAGAATAACGGTTTAAGGAGATCGTCCGTTCTGATGCAAATCACGTCCGCTTGTGGTTGCGCGTTGAAGATCCTCAATTCGTACGTGGGTTGGCACTGATTGGGAGGCGGCACGTAAGAGAGCTTAATAAACCGCTTGGATAAGATGATTTTCGCTTCGATGGCGTGGCTGTGAACCGTTATAACCGGGAACGTAAGCGATACTTGGACTATTTTACTGTTAGGCACGTCCATCACGAAATTACTAGCTTGATTTATATCGTGTATAGTGGCCGCGGCACCGAGAATGTCGTTAATGGTCATAGGTAAGATGAATTTGTCGCTGGTGATGGCGTAAGGTACGAAACGTAAGTACAGCTTAACAATCTCGTATTTTTCCAACCTTATTTGTTCGACAACATTGGTATACCACTGATTATCACTTTCGATCACCGCGAATTCCGTATACATAGACATATCGAATTTAACAGTCGCTATGGCGTTGCTTTTGTTCTCTACAATAAAAGGGATGATATCCACGGTACTGCACGGAATCCTCTTGAACCGCAGTATTGACGGATTGACGATTATATCTGGATAGACTACGTTACCGGTCACGATTAATTCGAGTATGTGCTCACTGTTAACCTTAAACTTTATGCTAGCATTGAAGGTGACGCAAGCTGTGAGGGTTAAGGTGATCTTCAACACCTCGTAACTATACGCAAAAACGACACCCTGCTCAGGGAAAACGCTGATATACTTAGTGAACCTGTCCTCAATCAGCGAAAATTGCATCGGAATTCCAGAAGTATTCTTTAAAACCACCACCTTCGCCGTGGGAATATTTAACGGCAGATCTTTGAAAGACACACGCTCGTCGACAAAGGACAGCTTTTTAGTATTAAACGGGGCAATCAATCTCAACTGTTGCGTACTGTTGCCACCGCAGAAGAACTCAACGTCAGCTATTAAGCTACAATCAATATATGAAAGATGCTCCACGGAACACGTGAGAACGCAATTCCCCTTGACAACTCCCTCCATCGGTCGGATACGGAAATTGCTACAGGTTACCTTCCATGAGAACGAAACTTCGGCATTTAAAATGTTAATAATATCTACATAACATCGAGTGTTTTGTTCGGGGAACTCTATCAAATCGGTGCTTAATTGTAGGTTGATCGGATGGACGCTTGCAAGGATGTACATCAGAACAAAAGCGCAATCGTTGAGGACCAACTTCATCTCCGTAGTGTAATGGCCTACGCTAGGAGCTATGTACGTGACGGGTATCGCCACCTTATTCTTCCCTTTGACCAGTTTTCGATCGCCCTCAGGGAAGATCAGATTGGTCTTATCGAGCTTAATGTGTGCGCTTATCGTATTTGTGTTATTGTTGGTGACTGTTACCATAAAATCGTATTTCTTATGCGCCGCTATCTGCAACGAACAGAAATAGAAGTTCTTTAAAATAAACTGCAATTGTTGAAATCGGACAATTGTTTACGAAATATGTACACTGTCGACGAATAAAAGAATTTCTTTAACGTTTTAATAAAAAAAAAATTACCGGTCCAGTATGTATAACCAACGGATCAACGACGATATTAAGAATCTGCATTGGATACAATACTAGGGGTAAATACTCAGTTGTGTCTGGTTTCTGGTGCGCTTTTAAACGCTGAGGCACGGGCAATTTAAGATCGGTAGCCAATAACTTTCTTCGATTGCTAAGGGAATAGTCCCCGACGCCTCCCTTGGATGTCACCGATAACCTCAGCCGTGCGGCTTCTTGTCGGGTGTAATTCATGTAGCAATTGTCATTATCCAGTTTGGCTTGGACACCAACTCGCGTGAGCTCATAATCTGGATCTGATGGCGGACTATACCGGGTTGTTTTAGTGTATATGGATTTATACCTACGATAAGAAAGAAAAAATAAATTTCATATCTTTGGAATGATGTTAATAAAAAAAATATATTGTTGATTTTTTTTACTGCTCACAAAAACTTAAGAAGAGAAAAATTTTCCAGAGATATAAAATGACTTGATAAAAGCTTACAATGTTTTGATTGAATTTTACAACCCATATGCCAGGCACAGTGGTTTCATTATGAAACCATGAATATTTGAAATTGGAGATGCTAAATTATTCAAAAATATGTAGAATGTAAGTAGAGAGGCGCACATTTTAGGTGACCTGTTTCGGGTCAACGGAGCGGAAATGTTATGGATCGATGATGCGTGGCGGTTGGTGGGAGGTTTGATAAGTTGGGATTTCCACGTATGATTTAAGGCAGGGGCCTCCAAACTTTCCAGCCTTAGGACCATACTGATTACTCCAGTAAGTTCCAAGGGCCAAAACCATTTTAATTTTCCTGCCATTATCTATAATTTCTAGAGTAGTCGCCGAGTACGCGCCCTGAGCGAGCATACGCTTGCTAAATTGGCTAGTTCAGTTACTATTGTGTATTGTTGCGACCGCGGCACTTGACGACTTCTGGTGGTCAAAAGTGGAAATAGGCAGTGGTAGAACCCTCTATCGCTAACAGATGGCGCTAGTAGTACTTTCGATAACGCAGTTGGTTCCAGAAAGTTTCGGTGTACTCCACTCACTTCGAGATGGCAGTAATTGGAGTATAAAAAGGCTAGCGGCGCGACCGCGAGTCAGTGTGCCTAGGGAAGGCGAAGGAAACGAAACTGTCTGTGAAATAAAGTAGTGTTGTAAATAAAGTAGTGCGTAATTTGACTTGCTGTTTTTGTGTGTGATTTACTAGTTTGGAGAAGAAGCGAAAAATAGACAGTGAATGCAGAACATTCAAAAATCAATGGAAGTATCAATATTTCGTGATTGAGTCCAGTAATAAGGCGCTATGTTTGATTTGCAATGAAACCATAGCCATTCTCAAAGAATATAACATTAAACGTCATTATGAAACGACACGTTTTCAAAATTACTCAAAATATACATGAAGCTTGCGGACAGAAAAACTTGTTAAGCTTTGAAATGTGGATTGAAATCGCAGCAATCTTTGTTAATGAAAGTCAACACTGAACAAGAGGCTGCAACTCGTGCCAGCTTTCGTGTGGCTCTTGAAATCGCAAAACGTGGAAAACCATTCACCGATGGAGAAATGATCAAAGAATGCGTAATTGCAATAGCCGAAGAAATGTGCCCCGAAAAGGTAAATTTACTTAAAGCTGTCAGTTTGTCAGCAAACACCGTGGCTCGGAGGGTACAAGACATCGCAGAAAATATATCATCTCAACTGTCTGACAAAAATGGACATCTTGAGTGGTTTTCTCTGGCCTTGGATGAGTCAACGGATGTGTCAGATACTGCTCAGGTGTTGATTTTTATTCGAGGAGTAGATAAAAGCTATGAAGTGTATGAAGAACTTCTTGATAATGATAGTATTCACGGCCCGACTACTGGGGAAGATATTTTTAAGGGAGTTGAAAATGCCATTAATAAAAAGAACCTTCGATGGAAAAACTTGTAATCTATTACAACTGATGGAGGCAAAAACATGTGTGGTAAAAATAAAGGAGTGATTGCACTTGTGTCAAAGGGTGTAGAAAATGATTAGTCTTACATTGTATCATTCATCAACAGTCCTTGTACGGAAAATGTTTGGATATGTCTGAAGTTGTAAAACCAGTCATATCAGTTGTTAATTTCATCAGATCCACTGGGCTGAATCACCGACAATTCCGCGAGTTTATTGAAGAGATTGGACAAAATGACTTACCATATCATACTGCCGTACGCTGGCTTATTTGCGGAAAAGTCCTTCGGCGCTTTTTTGAACTTCGAGCAGAGATCGAAATTTTTATGAATGAAAAGCATCGTCCTCTTACCGAATTACAAAATAGCGGATGGCTGTGGAAGTTAGCATTCTATGTCGATTTGACAAAACATATGAACGAACTGAATTTGAGATTGCAAAGAGAAAACCAGCTTCTCCCTGATTTATGCACTAATATAAAATCGTTCCGGCAGAAAATAATACTGTTTCAATCACAATTACGTAAAAAATGTTTCACACATTTTAAAACATGTGAAATATTCAGCCACACTACTGAGTCTGAGTTTCCCGTCGATTTTGCAATCGAAGCTTTGAGTGCTTTGAAGATAAATTTTGATACTCGTTTCTCAGACTTTGGTGTCATTGCGAATGAAATTAAGATTTTTCAAAATCCTTTTGATACTGACATTGAAACCCTAACCCCGGAACTTCAAATAGAAATTATTGATTTACAGTGCAATGATATAATTAAGAACAAATATCAAAACTCATCTTTGTTGGAATTTTATAAGAGCCTTCCACTGCAACAGTTTGCCAATTTGCATAAATTTGCTCGTGGGCTGTTTTCTGTTTTTGGTACTACTTACTTGTGTGAGAAAACATTCTCCAAGATGAAGTACACAAAGAATGTATACAGATCTCAGTTAACCAATGAGCATCTTAAATCTCTTTTAATAATTGGTACAAGTAAAATTGGTCCACAACTACAAACTATTGTCAGTGGAAAATCACAATTACATAAATCTCATTAGTATTTTTTACAAGTGGACATTACAAACTGTTAGTGGGATTCATTTCAATTATTTGTTAGTTATTATGCTTAAGTTAAACTTTCTGCGTATTATACTTGTCATTAAACTATACCTAGCAAGTAAATAAAACCGAGCTATTATCATTCTGTGTCTTTTTATCCAACTTATCACAGCAACAATAACAACAATCAGCCATTAGCTGTCGCGGGCCGGATTGATCACACTGGCGGGCCGGATTTGGCCCGTGGGCCGTAGTTTGGAGACCACTGATTTAAGGGATAGCCGTCTTCGCGGTTTAAATGATCAGGATGTTTAAAAATCTCTGTTGATTCACGGATTTTTCTCCTATAATAGTGAGAGTTGCGAGATAAGATGCGGGTAGAGTCAAATTGGATTTAATGGCCAGTTTCCAATGTATTCTCAGCCAACGCGAACCCAGCTACACGCAACAACGCTCGTACTTATTGTTAGTAACACGAATGCTGACCGGTCGCTTTGTTTCACCGGTGTATACATTACCGCATGAGTATGGAATCTGGTAGACACCAGGGGCTTCCGGATGATTGCGGTCTTTGATGGGAAAGTAGTCTGAAAGCTTGAAATTGATTTCGAAGATGGTATTTATATAGTTCCTGATGAGAATCTTGCTGATGCGACCGGTGACACCATGAATGTAAGGTAGATACGCTTGCTTACCGAAATTAAGGTTAGATGAGGGGACTTGCTGTGGAGAAGGGTTGGTGTAGCGGTTAATGGTAGTTTGAATATCTTTCCTAGAATAATTATTGCGGGTCAGAGTTCATGAGAAAGCGAATTGGGTCCAAATAGGAAAATGGCCCTTTGGATAAGAGAACTGATTATACCGCGTTTTTGGGCTGGATGATGGTGTGACAGGCCATTGAGATATCTATTCGTGTGCATGCGCGTTCGGTAAACGAAATATCCCAGCGCACCGCCAGGACGCCCGTATACGAGAACGTCTAGGAACCGTCCGATTCGATCTACATGGTGAATTCAGGATTAAGACAACATAATCTTTTAGGCCATGTAAAGCACACTTAGTTGGATTGAATTGTAGCTTCTTATTTTGAGTCAAGGTATAGTTATGATAAGATTACTTACTTAGAAGTCCTCCGCCATGGTCGTGGTGATTTTTGTGTATTGTTCGGCAAAGCCATCAACGCAGAACTATTTTTACTCACAAGATGACGGGCGACCACAGCTGTTTTAGGTTTCTTCTTGAGATTGTGGGAAAACTTCCCAACTTCCTTTATATAACCAGGCGCTGTCCCACGGTTGATTTGGGGCAATTCTTGCTTGGTAACAGCTTTCACTTCGATCCTGATAGGCACCGATACTTTTCCGAGCAATTTATAGTCGCTATCCATCTTAGGATAATCGTAATAGACCAAATCGAACTCTATGTGACTACTTACACTCCCTAGCTGGTGCGGAGTGATATAGACAGCCACTTGGACACTGCTGTAGGCTTTAATATAGATGTCCGTCTTATCGAGATCAATAAAAGCGATTTTCTTATAGACGCAGATGATGGGCAGCCTATGGGATTGGTTCCTGAGCTCCAGAACACGCGTTTCCCGTTTGTCGACCAACAAATCTTTCACAATCAGCTCGTCTGGGACTACGGTAACTTCTGGTTTCTCGGCAATCCCGTGCAGGTAGAATTTCAGACATTCGAATTCATCAAAGGGCTTGCCAATCGCCGTTTCCCCTGCCGGAGTGAAATGTTCGATAACGAGGGGGATGTCGACTTCCACTGTTAAGTTGGAGAAGATTAAGCATAAGTATGGACAACTAGGATTACTAAGGAATTGAAGCACCAATAGGTTAAAATAATTAAAACGTGTTCAGTAAAAAAATCAAGAATCGTTAATTTTCATTTAGTTATGTTGCTTTTGGTCTATAAAATACGTCCCTCCATGTAAAACAATGCTTTCGCAAGCTTTTGAGTATAAGATGAGAAATCATCAAATATCTTGCACTTACATTTCATTGATTTTTTCATAGCTTATTGGAGCAGTTTAGAAATTAATTTATATCCGTCTCAATGTCTATTATTACCTACTGATGAAAACCTAACCTTGATCACGGTATGATAAAGGTTATTCTACAGGGTTTCCTAAACTTTATCAGTCTGCAGCGCACTTGCAGGTTTAGTATTTTGTCCCGGCACCCTTTTCAAAATATGTGTACAATGACATAAATCAGGCACAGGAATGAAAACAACTCTTAAGAGTTCACAATGTGAAGCTCACATTGAATCACAAGAACCATCAAACTAAAATATGAAAATAACCAAAAATTAATGCTAATATAGCTCATGGTATTGGTGGAATCATTCCCGGCAAAAACAATGTAGCAGAGAAAATAGCGCTAACACATGAACATGTTTCTGCCTACCCGGCGTCATCAGCATGGTTCTGAGCACAATCTTCTGCTGCTATAATTGCGTTTACCTCTCGGTTTATGCTGCTAATTTCCAAAACAGCACTGAATATATCTTTCGGCGACACCTATCGCCAAGAGACAGGCGCCAATAGAGACAGGCGATAGGTGTCGCCGAAAAACATATTCAGTGCTGTTTTGGAGATTAGCAGCATAAACCGGGAGGCAAACGCAATTATAGCAGCAGAAGATTGTGCTCAGAACCATGCTGATGACGCCGGGTAAGCAGAAACATATTCATGTGTTAGCGCTATTTTCTCTGCTACATTGTTTTTGCCGGGAATGATTCCACCAATACCGTGAGCTATATTAGCATTAATTTTTGGTTATTGTTACTAGGCATTCTTTCCACGTGTATTAAAACATGAAAATACAAAAAAATATGAAATAAATGGTGAAAACCTTTAACTACAAATAAATTAATGTCACGGGTGAGCTTGCTGATCGTCACACATTTTTTTCAAAACGCGGAATAAGGTTTGATACTGTCACTCTCATTTCTCGCTCCACATCGATTTTTTACCGATATTTGCTTTTTATTAAAGCTACAGATGAAAATTCGGCTTCGCATAAATACGTTGTCGCAAAGGGAATGAGGATCATTACAGCTTTTGAACTCAGAGTTGTTTATTTTTGATTAATATCCAAAACTCCACTAAATCGGAGGAAGCAAATTTTGTTTTCAGGCTGTTACCGCAAGAGAGTTCAATTAGACTCTCTTCTTCCTGCGAAGTGAATTCTGGTGGAGCTTGGGCACGGAAGGGATCTTGGATCCACACAAATTTCTCTACATTATCTTCCTCAAAGTATTTTGCAAACCAGTGTGAGCTTTGCGAGGTGTTCCTTGAAAAGAGACAACAAGTCTTGTGAAACGACGACTTTATTGCAGGCCAGGTATTTGTGCAATTCAGGGAAACAATGTTGACCGCCTTCGTCGTTGATTTCCCTTATGTACAACTCTCTTATCTATAACTGCAGCTTTTTCTTAAACGCCGCAACCTTCTCCAAAAGTTTCAAAATGTGCATGTTATTGCCTTACATACACAGATTGAATGCATTCAGCTTGTCAAATATATCGCATAAATACGCTTGTTTCAGCAAAGAATCGGGTTCGGCAAATTACCTGGAGTTTTCATGACCTTCCTCTTGTAGAAAAGTGTGAATTTCTTGACATAGCTCGAATGCACGGGATAAGACATTGCCACGTGAAAGCCATCGAGAACTGCAGTAGTATAGCAGGGCCGTGTGTTCAGCTCCGTCTACGACACTTTCTAATACAATTCAATTGAGAGCTCATCGACTTTGATGCAAATGTTTCCCTATGGATGATGCGACCAGATATCGATCGAGCTCCATCAGCATATATACCGATGCACTTTTCCCAATCCGAATCATTTTCGGTTATAGACTTGTCAAGCATCTTAAATAAGTCTTGATCCTTTGCACTTCCAATGATGCTTTTGCATAACAGAAGGTCTTCAACTATAATATTATCATCCAGGAAGCGTACATAACAAATAAGATGTGCGCCTTTGTTACTATCAGTAACCTTATCAAGTTGCAGACCAAATTCCGTGCCTTTCATTTTCTCTATTAATTGGTCATTGAGATCCAGAGCTATGTGATGGATTCTTCGACTAATAGTGTTCTTGGTCAAAGATATCTTCGAAATTTATTTTCCCACCGATTCTCCTAACATAATATTAACCATGTCAAGAGCAGACGGTGGAATAAGCTCTTCTGCGATAGTGTGAAGTTTTTTGCACTTCACCATTTTGTATGCGACCTTAAAAGATGCTAGTAGTGCGTTGCTTGGTACTTATTGCAACTTGCTACTAAAGAATTAGCGAGATTTTTCAACCATGTTAGAGTGATTGGTCTCGAGATGTCGCTTTAGCTCACTTGAGAGCATACACTCGGTCGCTAAAACTTTTAAACAGAGCACACACTGCGGTCTCTCTTCATTGTTTACTGAAGTAAGCCAAAATTCAAATAGTTATCATCGTATTTACGATATGTCCGTTTCTTTGCTACCCCACTACTTGCTTGATCACTCTCACTTTTCTAGAAAGTTCTACAAGCTACGGGAACGATCTAGTCTAGATGTTCTAGAAAGTTCCATTAGCTTCGAAACCGTTTCGGAATGTTCTACTCTCTACGGCGCCTCGAAGTGCCACGGCGCACACTTAGGAAACCCCTGGGTTATTATGTTACTATTACTATTGAGACAGGCCGTGGCATTAACTCTAGAATCTTTTTCTTTTAAGTCAGTAGGTGATAACAATGGCCTATTGAAATGTTGATACTGTTTATTACTAATGGCAATACATTTCCTTTTGGCATAGACTTGAAAATTGATCTTCAGCTCTCCCTATTTTATGTAAATGGTATTTTGAGGCTGCATGACCTGTTAATAAGCCTACCAGTATTCTGAATTCCCTCTATGATGGTGGAAAACTGGAAGTGTACATGTTTTCTTTCGTCTTTCTCCCAGTTGTTGAATGGAAAGCGACAAATAATAAAATGTCAAATCAAGTCCTAGTACTTAAAACGCTTGAAAAGAATGCTATTAACAATGTACAGAACTAAATATTTTCAGTTCCAATTAAGACCGTTTTTCTTAACCTATTGATGGTTCACTTATTTGTTTAACTTACAATCAAATAGACCCGAAGTACTCCAGCTGCTTCTCGAATTACCAGAAGAATCCAAGTGCGTAGGACGTAGTAGCGAAGCTTATTGAAGGTAAGATATTAAAAATTAAAAGGAAGGAATAATAATTGTTGCTTACAATAATCCTGTAACGAGAGATACTTGCTCTTCACGCGACATACGTAGACTGTGCAGAAATAGAACTGTTGTTCGGTTTCCTCAGGCTTGGGTTTCGTAGGTCGGAATCTGAGCATTCAAATGATCAGAGAGACAATTGAATTACTTCAAATGAAAAATATTACTCACGTGAAATGTATAGCCTTCACCTGCTTCGGTTGAAACAGACCATGCGGCGGATTCACGTTGAAATTTCCGTAATCAACGATGGCACTATGGCACGCTTCAATGCTCTGAAGTAGATGGGAGATGTTTGACATAGAAAAAGGATGCTAACAAAAGTACTTACAGCAAGCTTATTATCCAGCTCGCCCATTGAACAGAACATTGATACTGAAGAGCTGTAGTTCCTAATGTAGATCGATTGCCTGCTCGATAGTCCCACATAAGTCAGGGGAAAATCGATGAGGGTAAAAGAGCTGGCCAGACCATCGCTTACAATCTCTAACCGAGGATGAATCACCGTGGCGGTGAGTAGAAGACAACACATGGCCTCAGCTTTTACCCAAGTATCGATACGCATAGGGCCTTCCTTGTTGGCCACTAGTCTTAAGGTAACGGTAATGGAAGATTTCGACTGGGGCAGAATAGTATGTAGTACAATGTGAGAACGGTTATTGAGTCATTCCATGTCAAGTGGACCAATTTTCAGAATCAGCCACGCTCGACCATCTCAGATTTGAATAAAATTTTGCATAAATGTTGCATATTGTATGAAACTAAGCGGTGCAAGATTTGACATCATAACCCCGGACCCTTGAATCAAGGGTGCCAAAATGTCGCGCGAGCTTTACATCACTTTCAACCAATTTTCAGAGACGGTACACACAAATGTATTAGTAGTAGGGAAAGGAGGTTTGGAGATATTACAGATGTGTTCAACCTTTGCAAACCTATTAAATTTCAGCCATGTGGCGTTGTTAGTTTTCATTCTATTGAAGCTCAAAGTCAAGAAAAAAATTTGCGCGGCAAATTTGTAGCGATTATGGCAGGCCTGTATCATCAAGAGTTGACAAGATGCGGAGCCGTCCTTTGATAAACCTTCAGAGAATATGCCTGTGATAAAGTCCTCTAAGTCTCAGTACTTCATCTTGAATACTTAATTAAATATAATTGTTTAAAGTTGCTATCAAAAATTGACGCATAAAATTTTGACCATGTGTCTCAAATTTGACAGCTCCAATTTTCTTGTGTTAACTACCATTAGAAAGAGCAAAAATTGTTCTATCAGTAACTGTTACTTTTATTTTAGAGACACACCAACCAAATGTTCAAAATAACAAAAAATTCTAGCATTTATGCGAACTGTTGTAACATACCTAAGCTTACTTTAATAGCTTTTGCTTTTAGATAAAGCTTAGATTATTTGCTAAAACTCTGCAGGATATACGTATTAACCCAGAGACAATAGTTTTATGCTTCTTTTGTTAGAAAAGTCCACAAGCTGACAATGACAATTTCCTCAATGCCGGTGTGAACAAAAAGGGCTGCTGAACCTTTTGTGAATTGAAAATGTTTTCAATGTTGTCCTGTAACTTACAGTGTTGACCCATAGGTCCAATGGAAGCAGGTGAATTTCCATGTTGGACTATTTGTTGTTCTAGTGAATCTAAATGTCATCTGTTGACTAATTCAAAACAAGGGTTGACATTAATTGAAGAATTTCCTGCTGATAAACAAACTTCGTTACAACAATAATCTCCTCAAGTCCTGGATTTTGGATCAACAGTTTGCTTTCATCATGAAGCCCCGTTTCTAACCAGGTTTGAGTTTTTGCAAAGGAGCTGTTGTAGCCGATTTTCGAAAACTGGTCATAACACGAAAAAAGGATTAAAACCTCTGGATGATGATGCAGTAAATCAGCTGAAAGTGCTCTCAAAGAAAGTGTCTATTCCTGGCCAGAAATATTGCCCAACATGTCAGAAGGACTATAAACTCAAAACCACTGCATTGTTGTCATCTTCAACAGCAACAGATGACGATGAGGACCATTCTGAAGCCTCAGAAAAGCTCAATGGAAGTTTGACTTCAATTAATGTTTCACCCTTGAAATTTTAAAAGATCAGTAAATGCACAAGGCTATGTAAAACGCAAAATTAGTCAAGTGAAAAGCGCTATGAGTAGTCAAGTTAATCAAATTGCACTGGTAGGTGGTTTTGATCCAAGAGAACTCGAGGCACAGGCTTCTACTGCCCAGAAGTGTGGCAATTGTGCTGATTATAATGACTTTATCAAAGAGTTGAAAGAAAAGCTACACATATCACCATAGGTTAACATTGTAAATTGCAGGACAACATTGAAAAAAATTTGCAATTCATAAAAGCTTCAGCAACACTTTTTGTTCACACCAGCAATGAGAAAACTGTCTCTATCAGCCTGTGCACTTTTTAACAAAAGAAGCATAAAAACATTTTTTCTAATTAAGTATGCAAGATGATGTGCTGAGATTTGAAGGACATTATCACAGGCATATTCTTTGAAGGTTTATCAAAGGGCAGCTCTGCATCTTGTCAGCTCTTGATGATAAAGGCCTGCCATAATCGCTACAAATTTGTCGCGCAAAATTTTTTCTTGACTTTGAGCTTCAATAGCATGAAAACTAACAATGCCACATGGCTGAAATTTAATAGATTTGCAAAGGTTGAACACATCTGTAATATCTCCGAACCTCCTTTGAATACTGCTAATACATTTGTGTATACAGCCTCTGAAAGTTGGCTGAAAATGCTGTAAGGCTCGCGCGACATTTTAGCACCCTTGATTCAAGGGTCCATAGTACCTGCAATTTTTACTTTTATGATGTCAAATTTTGCACAGGTTAGTTTCATGCAATAGGTAACATTTATGCAAAATTTTATTCAAATCTGAGATAGTCGAATATGAAGCACTGGTCCACTTGACGTGGAATTACTCTATTACGAGAATTTAAAAGATATTCCCACTAAAATGAAAGCATAAGTTCCCACTGGTGCACTAATCTACTGATGCTCTATCTGTATCTAATGAATAGATGCATAAGATATAATCAAAATTTGAAATGCAAGCAAAATAAGACAACATTAACATATTGCAAGTTCAAAAATTAAATCCCCAAAGTCCTACCTGCAGCAATCCTCTAGAAGGTTCAATTATCAGAGTATAATCATCAGTTGTCGAACTATCGATATAAAAGCGTGCTGCTCTTAAGCCATCGTTACTAAGGACCGTAGTACGCACTGGAGAAGCACATCCGGCATCTATAATACCAAAATCAATGGATTGAGGAGTAACTTGAAGCTCGCAAAAGCCAATGGTCCTAGATTCGAGAAAAACGTGCATAAAATTGCACCAGGGGTATTAAAGTTTCATTTACTTACGCAAATAACCGGTAATCATAGCGATTTTCGTTGATGTAGATAGCAAAAATGCAACTTTGAGCGCTGACATGGGAGTGAACGTATTCTACTTTCCTTACGAAACATAACCCTGGGGATAAATTATAATTCTGAACCGGTTTAACTTTGTACGCCTGAAAAATTTCATCAACCACTCGGAATCGAAGCAAGTTTTGAGCAAGAAAACAAACTTACAAACGAAGTGGGCGCTGTTATCCTGACGACGACTTTCGATTTGCTGATATTCTGTATCGACAACGTCTGCTTATACGTTTTACCTTCGAATGCACGCTTGAATTCTAAGAACGGTGGTGTTATGCGCACTCCGAAGGTGTCCAAGTACTCCTTTTTATCCGCAGAAGACATCGGTAATTCTCGGTATATCCAGTGTTTTAACAAAAAAAAAACCTTTCTAACAAAAACGTGAACACTTAACGAAATAACATGACATTTGAGGTTAACCCGACGCTATAGCAATAAATAAATAAAATATTTTTTTAATGACTATGCGATTTTTATTTTTCTAAAATGAAGCGTCGATTGGTAGGATTTTAATGCGCATTCGATGGTAAAATGTCTAACGGTCCAACGTCGCTTACAGAATCAACAAATTCACACAAAAATAGAAATCCTGGTTGTTAGAGATGCTACGTGTACTCAAGTCGAGATGAAAACATATTTGAGAGTTACATTTCAGAGGTTTTTTAAAATTTACAGGCTAATCAGGGATACAATAAAGACAAATAAAGATTATTTACGCTATTTCGGATAACTAATAAATTAAATCTTCTCGATTAACAACATAAATTTATTAATTACCAGACTTTTTTACTGAATGGTTGTCAAATTTCAAATGCGTTCAGCCGATTGTCGTTTTTGCATGTTAGAACAATGAATATCTTATTTAATCTAGAAAATTACTTTTACCAAAGATGAAAATTTAACTCCTTCTTTGCATATTTTTTATGTATCATCCTTTCTTATAAAAATTACTTTATTTTTACTGTCAAAATTGATATTTGCGTGTGATGTGGAGATTCCAACCAATTGCTTATCTTAAACGTTAAAAATATGGGCAACAAACCAAGAAAAACGAGAATTCCTGCCAAAGATGACATATCCACGTTTTTAGCTGAAGCAGTTAATATGAATCAAATCTGGATTTTCTTAATAATAATAATAATAATAATTTATTTTCTGTCATGACCTATCGTAGGCATTAACGTTGTCAATATAAATGTATATATAAAGTGATTCATAACTACGTAAATAAATAAAATCTGTACATATAAAGAGTATAGAAAAAAGAATAGGATATTGTATAACACAGACAGGTAGAGTCAAACACTGTATAAAATAAAATAAGATAAAGTTTATCGTATGGTGTTGAAATACTCGTCGAGTGTAAAATTCGCCGTGAAGGGGCAACCTTTTCAATTTCAATTTAAATTGTTTTTCATTTAAAGACTTGTACATTTCGGGTAGATGACTGTATAACTTCACAGCCAAATAATTATTTCATTAATTCACAAGGTAGATTTTTCGCTAGCATTTTTTTAATTTCGCGGTTGATTTAACTTGATAGTTCCAGCAATAAAGATCATATTCGCAATCATTACGTCATATTTATGAGATTGGAAAATTGAAAATTTAAGAAAGCCAAATAGGTTATGTGACTAGCAAAGTTTTAAGTTAAATGCTTATTTCTCGGTAGCGATGGTTCTAATAGGTGACGCAAGGACATATAGACACGTGCGAGCGAGAAAAATTATGTATATACCCTGGCAATTAAGGGTATTAAATACCACAAATCTTTTAACGCCATAAAAATTCCAGATTTAAAAATAAATAATGTTCAAACACAAAGAAATTCATCAATTCAATGAACGCTAAGTTGCTACATTTTTTCTCTATCATCAATGAGGAATGTAAACAAGTAGTAAGGAAAGTCACGATTGGAGTTGGCCCTCGAAAAATGTTAAATATTTCATGCTACAAAAAAAAAGTAATTACACTGGCTATTAATTCCGACGTACTTTGACCACACTCTATGACCACACTTCTGACGAATATATGTAGATGTAAATATGTATTCCGATTTTGCACTTAAGACTATGTTTACGGACATTTATATACCTAGGCGCCGTTTCACACGACAGTAATCTTAGTACTATAGCACGTTTCACCCTAGTTTTGAAATATTGCGCTTATGGGAACAGCAGTAAGCCTTGTCAGATTTAGGGTACTAGGTACTTTGATATAGCAGGTTGGTACTGTATACTTAAACTAACTTCATTGTTATTATTAAAAGGTTAGAAATTTTAGCTCCCAATCTTATTTTAAAATTTACATGAGAATAATTACATGGAAAGAAAGCAACTAGTTTGTTCTTTTTTGAAGTGCAAATATGTACGACTTCAATAAGTTATTTTAAGAATTGGACGAACACCTCCAGAACGGTGTTATACAAAGCTAATCTAACCAAAATGATATTCATGACAATCACAAGCAGTGTAGTTAAATGTTATTTATTACTTCAAAGATTAATACATTTATAAGATACTGTGTGAAATGATTCAAACAAGTATATTTACAAAAAATTACAATAATTTTCACATGTCAACCTTTGATAAAACGAGTATTCTTTATTCTTAAAACAATTTTCTAAGAATTGGTTTAATCAATTGACATATTGGATAGTGAGGATGAAGATGAACCTGGTAAATGTATAATAAATTGGGTCATCCTGCATTTCGTCCAATTTGCTCATATGTATCTTTTTCTAAAGTCAAGTACAAGTCATCAGAAAACATGTAATAAACATATGGTAAAATGTATACCTTTCATAACATGTCTAATATAACTTTGTCAGTTCTCAATGGTAATATTTTCATATTCTTGATCAATAAGGACAGGTTTCTCATTTATTTTAAAGCTGGTATTATTGTACTTTATAAAGTTTTTCACATGCTCCGATACAATTTCAATCAGGTTTACACATAGTAATAAAATGGCAAACATAGAATAAGTACATATGTCGCATTTCAATAGCTGCTTCATCGAGTATATATTTATTGTACTTTTCTGTAGAAACAATGTTTAGATATCCCGTTAGGAATATTTTTTCTCTTAACCAAAGAAACGTCAAAGAGCAGTAATTTCACGATTTTTAAGTTAATCATTATTCACAATTCTTTCTACTTACGATAATAGATAGCACTAAAAGATGCAATAGTTTTTATAAATAACTCATTAATCAATAGAAATGAAGGCATAATATGAAAATAAAACTCTGAATTTGACAGACAAAATAAATTTTACCGATCAGCTGATCAGCGATCTCCCTAGGAGAAATCCCGCCGAAAGGCGTGGCAACAGCGCTGGTTCCAGACAAGGATAGTTTTATACAAATTATTGTAAACTAGCAAAAGAGGGTTAAATTCCATAAGACTTCCAAACCAGGGTGAAACGCTCAAAGCTATACGTTCCCAACCTCCAACTTACACTTACAATAAGCAAATTAATTCACGCAGTTACGATTTTTGATTTTTGTCATTAATAACGCTGTCCACGAGCGGTACCGCGCATCGGCGTAGAATCAGTTCGGACCGAGAGGAACGGTAGTATTACTTCGTCTGCGGAGCAGTACGGACATTTTCGCTGCCGGTCATTTGCGCAATTGTTTATCTGTCCTAGAAAAATTATGATTTCGTCAGTAAAACGACCGCGGTCGGACAAACTTCGAAAATTTATTGCAGAAATTCCAAACTTAATATATGAAGGTGCTAAAATTAAATGTGTAATCTGTAAAATCCCGTTAATGTGTTGGTCCAGACAACATTGTCTACGACACATAAATAGTGAAAAGCATGTCTCAAAAAGAAATTGCGGACGAGACAATGAAAAATTTATATTTAATTTATGCGTTACGTTTATTGCATGTAATATACCGTTTAATTTACTAGACAAGGAATCATTTATCTGCTTTTGGAATAACTATTCGGAGTGCAAATTACCAAGTCGAACATCGTTATGAAGAATTGTGCCATCTGCGCGCGAATATATTGAACAAAAAATAAAATCGGAGTTGAAAGATCAAAAATTGTGGTTATGTGTCGACGAAACAACAGATCGGAAGAAACATTCTGTTCTTAATGTAATGGCACGCAAATTGGAACCTCATCAATCGGCACCTTCAATTCTATTAGTCTCCAAACGAATACAACAGTGTACTGCCGAAGTAATTTTAAAGTTAGTGTTAAATACATTGGACAAGTTTGAACTTTCAACAAACCAACTCTTGATGTTAGTGAGTGATGGTGCTGCAAACATGTTTTCTGTAGGCCGGTCTCTTAAAAAGCATTCTGCTAATTTGTTACACATTACGTGTAAAATTCATGCTCTCAATCTTGTGGCGGATAGTATCAGAAAATGTTATCCTGAGGTAGACGCTTTAATAGCGCATACGAAAGCAGTATTTGTCAAATCACCGAAACGTATTCGCGAATTTCACAGACTGTGCCCCCGTATACCAGAGGCACCAGAACCTATTCTAACTCGTTGGGGAATATGGTTACAGGCCGCGTTTTATTATCATAAATATTTTGACAATATTAAGAACGTGGTTTTACAATTCGATAAAAAGGAAGCTGCCGCTATCCAGAAAAGCCAGTCGAAACTTCAAGATAGTCAGGTTAAAATGTATTTAAAAACCATTCACGACAATTACTTTGGGCTAGCAGATGCAATAGAAAAATTACAAAATCCTGCGGTGCCGTTAAAAGATTCTCTACAAATAGTACATGTTCACGCACAGCTATGCGCGATTGAAGACGCAAAAAATGTTTCTGTTCTAGAAAAATTTGAAAGTGTTTTTGAGAAAAATTCTGATTTTGGCACATTAAGACACATTTGTGAAGGTGCGTCAACAGAATCGTTAAGTTATTTGAAAGATTATTTTACTTACGCAAATATTACGTCACTAGATGCAGAACGTTCGTTCTCTGCATATAAACGCATTTTTTCCTCATGCCGTACTAGTTTTGCCGAAACAACAGTTGAAACATATCTAATGTTGCAGATATTTAACAGACATTATTCACTTTGTGATTTCACGGAGGACTCTTAAAATGGTAAGTGTTTGAGCACGTGTTATTTAATTTTTATTTAAAAGATGAGCGAAATTATTTGCGGCAGCAAACATCTATATTAGCAGAATAACTCTAGTGGAACGCGAGGCCTGGTCGACTCTACGCTACTGCGCGGTACCGCTCGTGGCCAGCTTTAGTCATTAAGCTACATTCACAACCTCCAAATTAATAGTTATAATTAAGAGTTACAATTAGTGTAACAAATGTGTTTAAATGCGTCCGTTCCCAATGTTTGAAATTAATAATCTTAATTTAACACAAGTGGAGAAGTTTGTAAACTACAAACTTCTACGTTCAATAAGTACGTCAACATAGAGCTTACGCATGCGTTGTTTTGAAATAGCACGAATGTGGTTCAGAAACAAGGTTATGTTTAGTAATATGATCTTTAGGTAATGTTAAAATCATGTTGAAACGTATTACGTAATGATAATGATTAAAATTAGGTGGATTAGGTTAGGTTTATGTATGGGTTTATGTTTGAACAGTTTGGATATATCAATCGTTTTCATTGGTGCCTCCTAATCCGGTCGATAATATATCCACTCTACATTATCGAATTAATTATAATGATCAATATAGTTAATGCGGGACGCCACGAAAAATACAAGTGAATTAAAATTAGAGCATGCTGCATTGTGAACGATCAGCAATCGTAAATTACTGCGTAAATTAGCTTGCTTAATTCTTAGTATAAGTTAGCAACAAATACTTTATTGAACAATCTTCATTTGGTACATCTTAAATAGTGGTATTTAGTTTCAAGTTGGGTACATAAAATAAATAAAGGTTGGTATAATCGAATATATAGGAAGGAGTAGTCGTTAAGTAAACAGGGTTGTTGCAGGTGTTGTAAATGTGTGTATGAATTGAATATAAAAATAAGTTAAGAAAGAATCTGCATTTTTTTTCTCGATATACCACAAATAACGGACAGACAGATATTTCTACACCACCTCAATCATGATCATTACGTAGTACGTTTCAAAATGGGTTTAACATTACCCAAAGATCACATTAAAACATAACCTTGTTATAACTTGTTCTGTTTTCTTGTACACAAGGTTACTGAATCTGCGTATTTTAAGATTATGTGTCACAAGTACAATATTAATGGAAAAATGTAGTCCAGTAAAGCCATACAATTGCTAATTGACCCAAATAAACAATATCCTTATTTATATATAACACATCAATGAATTGGCGAAGAAACTGGCTAGCGCAATTTACAGTATTATCAGAATTAAAAATGTGGCCAGCAAGATTCGTTAATTTTCATAGTGCTGCTGTTTATAAAATTCAGTTTTGGGGAATGTCCTCGGAAGCAAGTCGTATATTCCTTCTGCAGAAGCGAGCTCTGTAAAATATTATTCCTTATGGATACCTCTAATGGTGGTTGTAGTATAATTAGGGTAAATATATATATTAGCACAGATAAGTCAAATAAATAGTTTATTTGACTTAAAAAAACAGAAAAAGTTCATTACACGTTTTGACATTACAAGACTCAAGTTATGACTAGAGCCTGGTAACTGGAGAGCAATCGCAGCGACGGTGTGACTGTGCTTAGGTGGGCGGGGTGGTCTGATCGATTATGATACGACACGACAAATCATCATCACTCAGTTCAGTTTAGCATTGGATAGCGGATAGGGTGTGTTGATTTTATTGATATAGACGTAGCTATTAATTGTAGTTTTTAGTGAACATGTCGAAGGCTAAAAAACGACCCTTTCAAGACATAGTAAATAAGTTTATTTCTGACTTTCCCGATTTGTTTTACAGCGGGAGTAAGTATGCAAAATACATTTGATGTCAAATAAGAAGTGGAACTGTACAAGACACGTAAATTCTGCACAGCATAGAAAACGAAAATTGGGCATGCCACCGAGAAGTGCGTTTTATGTAATTCTTATGTTGATAAACGGTAACTTGCCGCTAGGCCTACTCGATTAACAACCGTTTAAGGACTTTTGGTACAAATACAATCCCGAGTTGCGGTTGCCAACGGAGAAAACTGCACGTAAGCATGTTGCATTTGTACGCGATGACGTGGAAAAGAAGGTTGTACTCAGTACGTTGGAAAAATTTCAAATTTCAAAAGATAAAGTGTTGATGTTTATGAACGATGGCGATGGCGCAGCGATAATGCGTTCGGTAGGCCGTTCTCTTCTTGAACATGGTTGCAAGTGTTTACATTTTACGTGTAAAGTGCATGCTTTACATCTTGTGGCAGAAACCATTCGACAATGCTCTCCCGAGGTAGATGCATTAATAGCAAGCACAAAAAAAGTATTTTTGAAATCTCCCAAACGCCTACGATCACTTCACACAGAGTGTCCTGGTATTCGTCAACCACCGGAGCCAATTCTTACACATCGGGGAACATGGTTGCAGGCAGCTTTTTATTATGCTGAACATTCCAAAATAGTAAAAGCTGTTGTTGCACAATTCAATCCTGCCGAAGCTGCAGCTATTAAGGAGAGCCAGTCAAAATTTCAAGATATTTCCGTTGAAACAGATTTAAAAAATATTCGTAGCTACTATAAAGGATTAGCTGACGCAATAGACCAATTACAAAATAGATCGTTGTCATTATTGAAATCTCTGCAAATTATGGACGGAGTGCATACACAGGAACTGACTATACATGACGCAAAATATAATCGCGTTTTAGAAAAGTTCGAGAGTGTGCTACAGAAAGATCCCTATTTTAGCACACTAAAACAAATTTGTGATGTTGTATCGAATAATCCACTGACTAAGTACAAAGAGTATTTTAATCATGCGTGTATGACATCGGTAGATGTTGAACGCTTTTTTTCAAAATATAAACTCATTTTCTCACCACGGCGAACATCGCTCATCGAGACAACTGTGGAAACATATCTAATGGTGTCAACTTTTTGCCACTCTTATCTATATGATATTAATATTGATAATGGTGCTTCTAGTTTTCTTGTTCCGCAGCCAAGGCTACTTAAAAGGGTGAGTGTTTCACTACTTTTCACATATTATAATTATGTATTAGTTCTGTTTTTTTTCTATTTTCTTACTATTGTTTTTGTATGCTAGGCAGGTACGGCTATGGCACGGCTCCCTGTTACCGGGCTCTAGTTATCAAGCCGCTGTTACTATACTTCCGATAACCCAGGAGCCATGCAAGCTAGCGAAATTATTAATGGCTTGTACTGGAATACACTTAAGCTTGCACATCCTAAGAAAAAAAAGCCATTAAACTCAACAAGACATGGCTATTCGGAACGATTTCCATATCTTAAATCCAAAATAGAACATCTGAAAACATTACTTCAATTGGTTGAAGATCTCTATAAGCCATTTTTGAAGAAATAATTATCAATAGCGCCACAAAATTCGGAAAGGAGAAACAGAAGAGACAGTAACTATTAAGGTTTGTTTAAACCTACTAATATTCGAGTTTTGTACAGAATGTATTTTGAGTTGCAATAAAAAGTATTTTGTAATTGCAAAGTTTTTATTTTCAAATTTGAATTTTGGAGTTTTGAGTGTTTTTCGTGGACTGTCCTTGTGGATGCTAATTCCGTATAGTATAAATTTCACTCCCTCAAGAATACTTACTTCTATCAAAAATAGGGTTAGAGTAAAATGTTTTTATCACTTCCTGAAAACCATTAAAATGTGATAGGTTATTCCTGAAATAAACGATTCAGTTATGTTTAGTAAATTTGTACTAGTAACAGTTTAATTGGATAATTTTTCTGTGATTTCTGATGTAATTTTTCGTTCATTTGCTAAGAGTAGCAAATTAAATACTTCCAAGAATTGTTAAAGTCTATTTTTAAATAAATTTAGCTTGATGCAAAATCAAATCAACTCAAATTAGGTAATATATTCCATTCCTCTGCGTGCATTGGATTTTTAAGTACCTGAAAATCTTATTTTCAAACAAAAAAGTAATTTTGTTTAGTTTTATTGACGTTACTATCATTACAATTTGTGAGACTAGCCATTTACAGATGATAAGAGTAGAATTATTTCACGGCATCGCTGAAATTTATCGTTTCATTGAAGTTAGACCAGCGTTGAACAAAAAAACAATAAAAAAAGCAAGAGCATTCAGATTTTCATCAACATTCAGGTATTATTTTCACTAATCGACTTAGCCGAAGAAAACACAAAGATAACCCTGTATTGACGTAACTCCATTCCTGTCGATTGCAGCTTGATAGAAAAGGGCCGCAGAACGTTTACGGTCGGCACCTGTATAGGAACTCTGATGAAGTCCTCTCGACATTCCTGTTCGAATGTGATTTTTGGTGGTAAATTTATTTTGCAACGCGTCTCTTTGGTCACGATGAATTCGCCCCTGGCGCAGATCTCAGGAAGGTCGAAGGGTTGAGAGGTGAAACGTATCAGTTTTTGTAAGATATGCATTCCCGTAGGTGTGGCTGTAAAAATTTTCATTAGATGAGTTTTTAGTAACAACTCGTTCAAAGGTAATAATAATTTACTTTCCAAATATAGGTACAGAATTCTCCAGATAAATATGAGATTAAAATTCTACATACAGTGTCACACAGAAAGTTCGCGTCATACGGGAAATTTTTTTTAATCAATGTATGAAGGAAGCATTAAAAGTTTCAAGCCTCAATATAAAGATGGCGCTACTCAAAAATATTGTGGTAATATAATTGCGCATGCATTGACAGATACTTTTGAAAATTTCAGCCACTTTGGATGCTCAGTTGTTGTTTAACAATCGTTCATGTCAGTCGATGTTAGTATTTTAGTAAAAATGGAAAAAATCGAATATCGCGCCGTCATTAAATTCTTGCATTTGAAAGGCAATAGGGTAAAGTCGTGTGAGATGGCCAACATTTTGGAAACCATATCACCTATGAATTACAATATTTTTTCTTGTGTCTGCACTAGCGAAATTATCATACTAGCAGAGAACTACGAAACTACAAGCGAAAAAGTAAAACATTTCTATTTTTTTATTGATTATAAAAAAAATTAAAATTGGCCACCTATCCCCATTCATTTGGGTGAGGTGACCAATGCAATATAGGACAGACGGTAACAAAGTATAAACAGATAAACTAAACACAACAAAAATTAAAGAATTTCTAATGAAAAGCTGAATTGCATTGTCTATTTGCAAACTTACTCCAGTATTATCCAATTATTCGACTATTCGAATAGTATTCGACTATTCGAATACTATTTCACTATTCGACTATTCGAACACTATTTCACTATTCGAATATTCACATTTTCGAATATTCGGATATACCAATACTCGAAGATTAAGATATGCACCAATTCGAATACTCGAATTATTCGAATATTATTCCCAGCCTTATTTCCTATGCTCAAGGTTTCGCTCGGAAGACAGAGATTTTCATCGAATGAGGGGGCCATCGCATTTTGTATTAATCAAAGGCACCGCTTTTGATAAAAAACGTTCATATATTTTTGCGACATCACCCATCCCGCTCTCTAATCATATTGTAAGTTATAGCGGAGAGTATTTTAGCTTAAGTTATTCGAATAGTAATTTGCAAACTTACTCCAGTATTATCCAATTATTCGACTATTCGAATACTATTTCACTATTCGAATATTCAAATTTTCGAATATTCGGATATACCAATATTCGAAGATTAAGATATGCACCAATTCGAATTATTCGAATATTATTCCCAGCCTTGTTTCCTATGCTCAAGGTTTCGCTCGGAGGGCAGAGATTTTCATCAAATGAGAAGGCCATCGCATGCGTAAACGCCTGTTTTGCAGAACAAGGTGCTAACTAGTATTTGGACGGACTAAAGAGATAGGAACATCGCTAGGAAAGATGCGTGGACTTACAAGGAAACTATGTTGAGAAATAAAACTGAATTTGACAAAAAAACTTTTGTTTCTGTGTTAGGCCGGAAATTGCCCCCGTATGTATCCAATTCGAATAATTCGATGAATGTCCGTTAATGGATATTTAAAAAATAATCCGTAGTAATATCAAAAAAACGTCGTATAGACGTTCACATAGCATCCATTGCATCTAACGTGGATGTTCTCCAAGATAGAAACATACTCCTAACATTGTAGGTACGTCCATAAAAGACTAATATGCTACTTGGATACCGGTATAGCTTACTTACCGAGTTGTTCCTTCCAGAACTCCACATCTTCCGAGTACAATAGGAACATATCGATCATTCCCTTCCAGAATAACCCGTTCCTGTACGGAATTTCCAGAAACAATTCGCATTCTTTCTTTCCGCGATCGACTAACTCTTGGTAGTTGGAGGGAACGACCACCTCCAATATTTCCTGATTGGTGGGCATTTTCGGCTTAGTCGGCACGTATACGGTGAAGTCGCCCAACTTCTGGTTGCGGAATATCACCCAGGTGGGCATTATTCTATCGATAATTGCAAGAGCGCAGAAGGTAACGTTCGCCTTGCCCTTGTTGTTGAATTCGATCGTGGATTCCAACGGGTAACATTGTCTAAAGTCGAACGGTTCACGATTCACATTGGTGAACGCCGCCTGAACATCTTCCACCGAATGAATCTCGTGGTAGGTGTAGATAACTTCATAGACGGCTTTACCTGTGTACGGTGAGGTGATGTTGAAGGTTATGTGAGTCACCTAAACATGAGTACGTATAGCATTAGAATATGGAGGGAATGGAATCCATGGCGGTGCAATGATCATGTTGCAAGTTGATGGAGGTTATGATGGTAACAGTGGAAATTAGAAGTAGTAATGTGTACATTAGTGATAGCTTTATACCGACCTTCATCCGCAGGTCTTGACGTTTTCAAAGATTTCTAATAAACTATGATAAATCTTAATATAGACAATTGAGTGACAAGGATTCGGTCTATCCTCCAACTCTTCATTTAACAAAATTGATACGTAACAAGTATAACATATCATATCGACTGTTATCAATAATTACACTGTGCTAGTTGCAAAATGCAACAAGCTGGGCACCCGGGAGGTAAACCTGGTAAAAGCGATTGGATTCAGCGTACTCTAATTACGCTGAGTCCAATCGTTTTTAAAACTTAGTTCGCGTTCTCGAGCAATTTTAATTTAAAAATTTTAAGCCCAAAGAATCTCCTGGAACATTCTGGAATTTTCTGGAAAAAACTGATCAATGGCCGAAGAGCTTTCTGGATCCTTCGAGAACCTTCCATGGACCGTTCATGGACCATTCGTGAACCTTCTAGAAATTTCAATCCCGCCACCGCCACTTGGTCAAATGGGTATATAAGCGGCGCTGTTAACCGCTGAGAGCTCAGTATAAAGCTCTGGAATCCACGCGAAACAGAATACTCAGAATGATGACTGAAGCACCGTGGTACGTCAGAAGTCAGCAGATCCGGACCGATCTGGGGGTGCCACTGGTGGAAGATCACATCAGGGAGCTGGTGAGGGGGACGATAGAGAAGGCCTCGGCGTCGGAACATCGACTTGTACGGGAGGTGGTGGAGCCACAAGATCGATCCACCTGCGAGGAGGAATATTAGGAGAATAGAAGACTTTCTACAAGGAGCTAGAGGAGATACCTCTGAGAACAACAATAATAAACGACACAACCTAAACTAACAGTATGATGTCTGCTGTTCACTCGAGATAAAGGGGAGCGTAGACTCAAGTCTGCCCCAACGGGAGATGGAAGACCGCAGTGCGAGAGCTCAGTCTGTTTTCAGAAGTCAAAGTGTTAACCTCTAAATATTAATGCAAATAACCCAAACCGAAGTGAATAGTGAAAAGTTCGAGATTGTTCATTGTATTGGCTTGTAAAATCAATTAATTTGAAATATCAAAAATGGATAAATGTTCTAAATTGAACACCTTTCGTTACGTGTCTGGAAAATTTGTAATTAAAACCACTCGGCGTAAAATAAGTGCTGAAACCGCTGATTTGTATCAACAATATTTCTCGCAAAATGTTCTTACTAATATATGTTGTACACCGTCTATTGTTTGTACAACATGCGTTTTGAATTTGAATAAATGGACAGAAACCGGAACCGCTATGCCATTTGGTATTCCGATAATTTAGATAGAACCTAGAGAACATATCCAGCTGAATGTTATGCGTACGTGAATTATACTGATGGTATGAACAGAAGAAAAAGTGGTCCTTTGAAATACGTTCCAACAACATATAGTCAATTGCCGCTGCCGCATTCAAATACAATTCCTGCTCCAACAAAACCAATTTCAACAGAACAGCCATCAGCATTGGAGGCCATGAAAACCAAAGAAGCAGGCGTATCAATGTATAAACCATCAAATGTCACTGCGCCATGCAATCACATTGGAATCACGCAAACTTGAATAATATGATAAGAAGCCTGAAACTATGTGTCACAGCGACAATCCATTCTTTTGGCAAAGGACTTGAAACAAACGAACATTTTGGCAGCAGATGTTCGCAGCAATCAATCGTCATCATCGTTTTATGAATTTTTTTAAATCCATTGAGAATAACTCGTTTATTGCACTGATAACCGTGGTTTGATTTTAACGATGCAAAATGATTATAATCCCGAGCATTGGCGATTCTTTATCGACTCGTCAAAAAGCAGTTTGAAAGTGATTCTGCTACACAACACCAATTCAAAAAATTCCATTCCGATTGCACTGAGCAACAATACAAAAGAGACATATGCATGGCTAAGAGAAATCATCGTTTTAGTGCAATATAATGCCCAAAAGTGGAAAATTTGAGCCGACTTAAAAGTGGTGGTTCTTTTAAGAGGTATACAAACGGATTATAAACAAAATATGTGCTACATGTGCATGTGGAATACCCAATTTAGATGGCGACAAAACAACATTATTGAGATTCCACTTGTGCCGATCGAAAAGGTTCTGTTACCACCGCTCCACATCAAACTAGGAATTGTTAAAAATTTCATAAAAGCATTGAACCCAGAAGCAAATGCATTCGAGGAATTGCGTCGTATTTTTCCGCGATTAAGTGGGATGAAAATAAAAGAAGGTAGATGTCTGAATCTGAATGTTGATCTATTAAAATATCATTTTGTATTACAGCAATATTTAATGGATCGGACATTCGTCGTTTGCACTCATGCACTCATTGACGTGGAGCTTGTGGCATGGGATTGTGTGAAAGAGGTTATCGACAATGTTCTCGGAATTCATCGATCCGAAAATTGGCGCATATTAATTGAAGACATGTTCACTGCTTTTCACCGCTTAAATGTTCCAATGTCATTAAAAATTCATTTTTTGCATTCTCATGTAGAAAAATTCGCCGAACAATCACCAAAAAAATCCGATGAGCATGGCGAGCATGACGGCGAGGCTCGAACATTGGTACAGCGGCAAAAGCTACATGCTCTTTTGGATGGCATTTGTTGAAATTTACAAGAAGAAGACGATGATACAGAAGAATCAGGACAATCAGAGAATGAAACGTGAAAAAATCAAGAAATATGTTTTTTTTGCAAAAAAATTATGAAAAATCGACTGAATCGATTTAATTTTTTTCAAATAGTTTCTATTCGATCGATTTCCATCGATTTAAATTCAGTAAATGGTCAAAAAATATATAAAAATTACGTTTTTTAGGGTCCTTGGGCCTAAAATTTTTAAAATGAAATTGCTCGAAAATGCGAGCTAACTTTTAAAAACCGAAAGTGGTTTTAAGTGAATTAGCGACAATACTTGTGTGAGTTTGTAAAATCAATTGTATTTTTTACCAGTTCAACACTGCATCTAAACATGGAATCAGCATAAGCTACTGTAGGTTGCTCTAGAGAGTTTTACAGTTCACAAGAGAACTACATGATTACCTTCTTTCTCCAAATAGAAGCTCTAGATAACTTGAAATTATGAGCAAGCGTATCGAGTTGTTCGAATCGTAAAAGTACATTCAATTAATAAATTAAACTTGTCAATAAACCTTGCAAAGTTTATAGCGTATTATACATAGGGGTGTATATAAAAATATATAGGCAGGTATAATATATCATTATACCTGCCGTTCCAATCACGTGCGTCAGCAATTATGAATTCATATCAATCAGTTTTTCTCCAACTATTAATTATAATTTAATAAACTCTGGCCGGCAGCCTTAGACAAACACTTTTGCATTCTCGCTTATAGATCGGTCGTCCGTAGGCGCGAGTGGGGTGGGAGCGCGGGTCGTTTAATATAATAAAAGTTGATCTACATCCGAAAAACGAAGATGCGTCCGAACACGCCGTCCTTTGTTAATGCACGTTTTAGATAGGTATACGTAGCGCAGAGCCAACGCGAATATCCGTCTCGAAATTCACCGCAGAGTTGAACGAGAATACTGAAGGGACGCGTTGTTAAGGCTTTTCTCTACCTCAGGCCTCGTTTAATACAATAAAAGCTGAATATTCGAGCGAAATAGAGAAAAAATTGAGAAAACGAGCAGCAAATAAGCGCGCGCGCGACTGATGCCGACGGCAAATGTGATCCTTCCTCTTACCCGTTTAGATGGTATGGCCGGCCCCAAACCCGCGGAAGCCCCACAATGAATTTTTTTCAAAGACTCTGCGCGACGAACGGCGTAGAGCATTGACGTGTGGGAAATCGGAACCGCTAAAACGCGACGCCGACTAGGATAGTATTCACTACTCACCCTCAATGAGGGTGTTACGTGTGACTTAAGTACACTGAGAATTGAAACATATTTGATTCACTACCAAATGCTTAGAGTATCGATAACCATCTCGTTGCTATATATGCGAGACTGATTTTCTTAAAAATTTGGGAAGACTTCTAGACCTGGAAGAGGTTGATGCGCAGGCAGCCTGTACCGTTAGGGAGAAAGGAGGACCGACCGCAACTCTCTCGGGTCCCTTTAGTATCAAAATAAACCATGAGCGAGGAAGAAATACATGTCTCCGTGGAGCAGCGAATTATCATCAAGTTTTTGGCCAAGGAAGGGGTGAACCCAACCGAAATTTTGCGGCGATTACAGACACAGTTCGGGGACAACACCCTGTCAAGAACCCGTGTATTTGCATGACACAAAAATTTTTCTTGAGGGCGTGAAGAGGTCGAGAGCCATGATCGCCGCCCAAGGACAAGTGTGACCGAGGCCAACATCGAGACGGTCCGAAATCACATAGAGGAAAATCGGGGCATAACTCCCTTCGAAATCGTTGCGGAAGTAAACATCAGTTACGGGAGTATCGAACGGATCGTGACAGATGACGGGATTTCGCAAAGTGGCCGCTAGACGGGTTCCACGTCTGTTATCGGAGGATCACAAGCGATTGGAGGTTTCGCAGAGACTCTTCAATCGATACCAACAAGAGGGTGAGGCCTTTTTGAATTGCATCGTCACCTGTGACAAAACTTGGGTGCACCGCTACACGCCCGAGTCGAAACAGGCGAGTATGAAATGGAGAAAGAGCGGCGAGAGGGCACCGGTGAAAGCAAAAACGCGGTTTTCAACCAGAAAGGTAATGGAAACAGTTTTTTTTAATCGGCAAGGTGTATTTCACGTTGAATTTCTCCACAATCGACGCACAATTAATGCGCAGTATTACTGTGAAGTACTGGATGCCGCGAAATTGTCATTTCGAAGGAAAAGAAAGAAGCAATCGGCCAGAAATGTCATTCTTCCGCATGACAACGCCAGGCCACATATGGCTAACGCTACGATGCAAAAAGTGGATGCATTAGGATGGAAAACGCTGGAACATCCACCCTACAGTCCAGACTTGTTACCTTGTGACTTCCATCTTTGTGAACTCCTCAAAGAAGCGCTTGGAGGCCAGCGTTTCGACGACAACGTAGCGGTGGAAGCGTTTGGTTACACAAACGTCCGAAGAGTTTTTACGATAATGGGATAAAAAAGCTCCCAATCCGATGGAAAAAATGTATTTCTAGGGCGGGAGAATATGTAGAAAAATAATATATATTTGTAAGCTTAGTTAGATAAAGTTAGATTTTTTTAAAAAACGAGTCCCGTTTATATTTGATACACCCTCGTAATAACTGATATGAAAAATGTTATAGAATAAGCTTGATGAGCACTAATGGTAAATGAATTTATTTTTAGTTAATTATGTTTTATTTTACTTTTTATATGATTTTAAGCTATTTGCAATAGGTTTTTGTAACGAATTCCTAGCTGGTGTGTTCTCATTTGCAGGCAGTGTATTATATTACCTTATACAACTCGACCGGGAATTCGAACTCCATCACTGCGAACGATACGTCAGATTCGCCGACCAAAGTCACCACCTTGCTCCTGGCGTAGCGATAACCTTTGCATTCACCGCTCAAGATTAGCGTGCACTTTATACGTTTAGCGAATCTCGCCCAGTACTCCACCTGGATAGTAATACTTTTCTTCGGTTCCATCACATGTACAGCGGCGCTAACCTTGAAACATCCATCTTCGTCTCCGTATATGATAGCTTTGTATGCCACCCTAAAATTGTTAGTATTCCTGATCGTGAAGGATTTCGTTTCCTTCTTGCTCAAAGGAACGTTGAACTTCATCTCTTGCGAAGGCGTCATACACGGCAAGAACTCGAAGAGGTAGCAAGCGATCGTCAAAGATCTCAATGGATGGAGCATCATAAGGTCGCTAACGGTAATCCCGAGGCTAAAATTGAGAATCTCCCAACCCTGAACCACTCTAATATTGTTATGCAGGAACTCCTCGTAACAGGAAGGATATTGGCATAGCTTCTTAAAATGATCCTCTAGGTAAGGACAGTACGCCAAGGTAACAGCCGCAAAAATGAATCCATCGCTCACCTCCTCGCAGAAGTGGGTCAACGATCTATATTTCAAGTTCGTATTATGTGCCCAGTACGTTTCCCTCACTTCGTTATAGTGAAATTCTAACCAATATAACACCAACAGCTGGGTGTTGTTAAACACGTGGTTGTTCTTGTTGGCATTCTCGATAGAATGCCGATATCTCTCCTGTGGCGTTTCCATATTTGATGTCGCGGATATGTTACTGAAAGATTGATTCAAGCGCGGAAAGGTGAGAACCTTATAGGTTTGCATAATCGTATCGAGCCAGGTTTGCTTCGAGAGCTTGTAGAACATGGCCAGTTCAGTTATATTCATTGTTTCAGTCTCGTCGCAACTCTCCAATCTGTTTCGGGCGTAGTACTTGTACATGTTGAAGGGCATTAGGTATTCCGGAAAGATACAAATGAAACATGCTCCCAGCTCTTTTAAGATCGCCAACGCTGTCTTATATAACTTGTAGACGTAATTAGCTTGTTCGTCCTCCCGATCTGAGAATTGGCTAAATCATAAAATAAGGTGTTAGTAAGATAGCATTGAAAGTAACAAGACTTAACTAAGGATAGAAATTAAAAGGCCACTTCAATTCAATATGTAAATTATATTAAAGGGGAAAATAAATTCAGTAATACAAAGAAGACGATTACTATCCTCAATTTATTGATGTTCATTTCAAATGTTGATAGATAGGTAATGGTAAATATCCAAATATGACAGCTATTTAACTTAAAGTATTGTAAACGGCAATAATTTCTATATTCCAAATTCGGGTCAATCGAGCGGAATTAAAATAAAGTGTATAACGTGGAACATGAGCATATAAAGAAGCCAACTGTATGACCAGCGAAACATCAAGAGTAAACTCAACGAGACGCCCAGAAGATTATTCTACAGCAGAAAACTGGAATGTTCTTTTTTTGCAAGGAAATCTTTTACATTATCAGTAGAGTAACCTAAACTTGCGGACTCGCATATGCGTCGGTATTACGGGTTAATATAAGAATACGAAAAATTCATAAATAAACTAAACCGGTAGAGAAGCAGGCATGTAGTGTCGACCTTGAATATAAATCATGTTAAACCGCGCTGAGAGAGATTTCGTTTTAGTACCGGTTGAGCTGTTGCAGAGATTAGTCGAACGGTCAAGGTTATGTACTTACGTGTCGCTTTTGAAAATATAGCTGGTGTTTTTTGTGTGTTGTAGTATTACACCAACTACATAATTAGTGTATCGTTTCATATAGAACTAATATTTACATACCTAAGAAAACAATGCCTCGTAATAGATTTGCTACTAATGTACATAAGTATGTGTCACTTTTTCCCCATTTAAAATATGACGGTAGTGCAGTTTTTTGCTTAATATGCAATGTTCATTTGGCTGCATTGGACAGAACTGATTGCCAGAGGCATGTCAATGGTATTAAGCATATGAGAAATGCAAGAACTGAAATACCTTATACACTATTCCTCATACATTTATTAATTATGTTTACCTCTTGTAATCTTCCGTTGTCGTTGGTGAGAAAAGCAGCTTTTAAAACGTTTTGGCGACAATACGTTCCAAACTACCCATTACCCTCACAAATACAATTACAGAATCATTTGCCGCGAATGAAAGAGATGCTAGAAAATGTGTGTAAACGTGATTTGTGTTCCAAAAAAATATGGATTACCGTGGATAAGACGACCGATATAAAGAAAAACAGTATTGTGAATGTAATAGCTCGCGTTTTTTCTAGCGAGAACACAGCATCTCGATATTTGTTAGCTTACAAACGTGTTCAACAATGTACCGCGGAAAATATTCAAAAAGTGATAATGAACGCTTTGAAAAAATTTAAAATTGCCCAAGATCAAGTTGTGATGATTGTGACAGATAGTGCAGCAACGATGTTAAGTGTTGGGCGATCCTCAAAACATATATTTCCTAACTTAATACATATAACCTGCGTGCTGCATGCTTTGCATTTAGTTGGTGAAGTTGTTCGACAACATTACGGAAACGTTGATCGGATGATTGGAAGTACTAAAGCAATGTTTCGTAAATCTCCTAAACGTTTAAAAGAATTTCGTAAATTTTGTCCAGGTATTCCAGAACCTCCTGAACTAATTTTAACGCGATGGGGTACTTGGCTAACAGCAGCTTCTTACTATTTGATCTATTTTCAACAAATTCAATCAGTTATAATACGATTTAATCGGAATGAATCCAAAGCAATTAGAGAAAGTCAAAGAGTATTTCAAATTCCTCAACTTTTAGAAGATTTAACAACAATATGTACCAATTATACAGTATTACTAGATGCCATCAGAAAACTACAATGTACTGAATTGTCATTGCAGGAATCATTAGACATAGTGGAGAGTGTAAAAAATAAATTACACACATTAAATGATACGCCAGGATTATGCGCTAGTCAAAAGTTGGCAGATGTTTTAAGGAAAAATCCCGATTTTAATACTTTAGAGACCGTTTATAATAAGTGTAAGAATAGTAAACTTTTAAGTGATTTTGAAAAACAGTTTCTACATGCAAATGTAACTTCCTTAGATGTGGAGAGATCGTTTTCTATGTATAAGAATATTTTTTTTTGTCGACGCACAAGGTTTAAAGAAGTAACTGTGGAAACATATGCAATGATGCAAGTTTACAGTAGTTCACATCCTGGTGCCTCTAATTTGTTGAATAATTAGCAAGTAAGTTTATTTATGAATTTTTCGTATTCTTATATTAACCGGTAATACCGACGCCTATGCGAGTCCGCAAGTTTTGGTTACTGTAATTATCAATAAAGCGAGATAATGTCTCTGCGCGGCATATGCGCGCGCTACCTTCAATAAGTACAATACCAAAAGATAAGTACTAAATCAAATAACAATAACAGAACCAATCAAGAATTATAATATCTGAAAAGCTGTGAAACACACAAGCAGCGTTATCAAGTAAGCTGGCGAGCAGCATCGGAATTACCAAAATTTAAAATTAGAAGCAACATTATCAATATTATCACCCACTAGTTTGTAACTCTGTTTCAACGGAAGTATCTTGAAATTTTGTTTGGCTCTCCTTAATAGCTGCAGCTTCGGCAGGATTGAATTGTAGAACGACAGCTTTAACTTGTTTGAAATATTCTTCCCCAACGTGTAAGAATCGACTGTGGTGGTTCACTAATACCAGGACACTGTGCGTGAAGTGATCGAGGACGTTTTGGAGATTTGAGAAACACGTTTCTTGTACTTGCTATTAATGCATCTACCTCGGGTGAACATTGTCAAATAGTTTCTGCCCCAAGATATAAAGCATACACTTTACACGCAACATGCAAACACTTGCAACCGTGTTCAAGAAGAGACCGGCCTAACGAACAAATTGTCGCGGCACCATCGCCCATAAACATCAACACTTGACATGGTGAGACTTGAAAGTTTTCTAACGCACTAAATATCACCCTCACAATGCTTCACCAGTACACTTTTCCAGTCTTTTGCCAACTAGTAACAATGGAAATGTCGATTTATGAGGGTCCAGTACAAGTACTATAACATTTAGAACAGAATTTCTTTTATAATCTCGTCAACACATAACCAAAGCAACTGATTTTTTAATGTAGATCTGATTTTCTTTTCCACATCTTCGGGTAGAAATAAAACATACTTGTGCCGTTTTCGTAGTTGGTAATTGTACTTATACCAAAAGTTCTGATTCTTTTTAATAATAATAATAATAATATATTTATTATATGCAAAAAAGAACAGAAAGAAAATTACAATAAAAGAACTGGTTTTACATACAACATAGCCAATAAGACCAAATCGCCTAAATACAAATAGTATTGTCGGCGCTCTTCCTCTGGCCTATAAAAAAAAAAATAAGGAATTAAAAAAAAATAAAAAAAATATATATATAAACAAAATAATGACAAAATAGAGAATTTCATGTGTGTACATCGATATTCAGATAGAGAATCCAAAATCCTGTTGTTAGTCCAAGTCGGTGGCTGGTCACTGTTGGGAAAGAAGTACCTCCGTGATCTGCTTCCTGATAAATGACGAAGACGACGAAAAGCTAGATAAGAAATTTGTGCTGCGGATGTGTCGGGAATGCTCTTGATGTCTAAAGCGTACTTCATAAGTCGGGAATGCTCTTGCGCTGTGCAAAGTTCGCCGATTTTGCATGTTTAAGATCTTAGAAAGCAACAGCTTATGGCTAACACCACGCCTACCGCGCATGCCATACGTTAAACGTGTACAGGCATTGTGCACCATTTGAATTCTTTTTGCGTCAGCTTGGGTTATACAGAAGTTATAGATATCATCGCAAAAAGTAAAATTCAACAAAACAGGAGTATCGCAGAGCAAACGTTTAGTCGCTTTGTCCAGTAAGTGTCTATTTAGAAAAATTGATTTGGGCGGAGGTATTGACTTCTTAATTAGATGGTAGACGTTTTCATGAAAACGGATGTTATTATCCAAATATACTCCTAGACTTTTTACACAATTTGACACCATTGGAGACTGGCTCTTTACACGCAAATGCAGATTAGTAGCATAATATTCTCGAGCTCCTCTTGATCCGAGAAGTATCACCTGCGCTGATGAGTGTCTGCCACAGAGCCGTGATAGATCCTCATTGATTTTAGATTGGGCATCCAGTAATTGCGACGGTGGAAACGAAAAGTAAAGGTGTGTATCATCAGCGTACAGATGCTATTTGCAATGTTTGATAATTGAGGGCAGATTGGAGGTGTATATATTGAAAAGCAAGGGGCTTAAGGTGGAACCCTGTGGTATCCCACTGGTACGACAATAGGATCTGAATATGTGCCACCCAAAACCACACGCTGCATTCTCTCTCCGAGATAGGATTTCAAAAGTGAAACAGCTGAATCTGTCATACCAGCGCACTCTAGGATTGAAAACATTGAGGCATGATGAATGGTGTCAAAAGCACGAGTAAAGTCTAGTAAAACTATTACCGTAATGTCACCGTCATCAGTCTCTCTAATAATGTCATCAATGACATGAGTAAGGGCAGTTGTACAGCGGTAATTGGGCCGAAATCCAGATTGGAATAGAGGTAAAACCTTAAAATCAGCAATAAAAATTTCTCAAATATCTTTGCTAAGGTAAGTACAACACTTATCGGGCGTAAATCTTTATAGTCTCCAACATTTTTACTCCTAAGGATTGGCGTGATTAAAGCAGACTTCCAGATGCTAGGAAAAACAGATTGATCCAAACAATAGTTAAAAATATGGAGTATGTAGTCACTCATTACAGGTTATCATCATGGCAAGTAAATCGAAAATAAAGGCAGTTTTCGTCGGCACGCCCTTTTTTCTATTTCTGTATTCTTCGGTTTGTTGTCTCTTGTCCCGCCTTGTCCCAGCACAAATATTTCTCACACGCTTTACAAACTATTTTAGCACCGTTATAGAACAAATCCAGAAAGTCACAGATAAACTTATTTAAGTGCCAGCAAAGGGTCATTTTTAACTTTGTTCACATTACACATTTTAAATTAATAATTATATATTTAAATAACGAATAACACGTAACACAAAACACAACGCACGCTCCCGTTTCCTAAACTGAACGAAAAATAAACAAGCGGGACGCTGACAAAGCGAGGGGTCACATGGCTGCGTGACGTCGGCTGCGTTCCGCATGGCGTTGAGAGTCATGTGCTACGTTGTGTATTGATCGTGTCATTTCCGTTTTTCTTATTTAAATACTTTTCATTACTTTAATTATAGCTTTTGCATTATTGTTAATGAAAAAGTGTGTTAATTCTCGAAAACGATAGGAAGACATCGTGCAGATGCCGAGTGTAAAAACAATTTGGTCGCAGCTAAAGCCAGCAAGGAAAATGTTTTGTGTTATTTTTTCAAAGATAAGAATGAGGTTTCGAAGATTATCAGAGAACAATTTGTTTCTTGCATTGTTCAAAGGTTTAAAAATATATTAATATACAGTATGTCCACCGAGGAACTGCATCGATCGATACATGAAAGAGTATACATTAGAAAATCCTGAAGGCTTGGTAATGTACTAAAGTCTTGAAATTGAACTAAAATATTTTCAATATCTAGGACTTCCAGTTACACCGGAAGTAGCTGTCAAGTTTGTTATTTTAAACAGAACGCCCTGTATATTATTAGATTTTTGATTTCCTGGTTTAATTTTAAGGTTTATTTGGTAAACAGCTATGTTGCTATTTCTAAACATATTTGAAACATTTGCATTTTTTGAAAATTTTTGATAAATGGGCGAGTGCATGTGAACTGTGAAAGTATTTAACTTGGAAAATTGTTCCATAGTGATCATAACTAACTTAGATATCTCCAAAGTTAGATGACATTTAAAAAAAATACATAAGCTACATTCTCATTGGTAGGTACTCTATTCTTTGACGTAACTTTTCCGCTCCATTCACCCAAAACAAGCCCTATATAAATCCCTCCGGAATGAATAGTCCCCAGTCAGTGTGCAATAACACCCCTGAAGATGTCCCATAAGATTTCGGACGAAACATCGGCAAAAACTACGACAACAACGCGATTCCAACCCGGAAACCAAGAGTAACTAATGTTTACTTTCTAAAAGGATAATCTTCAGGAAAGCTGTACTTTTTCTGAATTTGTGATTTGACTTCGGTGATGTTAAAACAACAATAAGGATCATTTAAAATGAAACATTCAGTTGCAGTGCAATTTTAGATCACCCGACAATTAAATTATAACTGCTGATACTTACTGTAATTCAAAGTATTTCGTCACTTCATCACCTAGCAGATTGATCAATAGTTGAATGAATGGCGGTATACAAACCATCCTTTTGCCAGTTGCATACGTTCCAGTTTCGGATCTTTTGGGACAAGGAATGTGAGAGATACTGTCCGGCAATTTGTAGAAGCATTTTCCATTAAAACCCTGGTTGTAGACCCACGACTCCATTGTCGCAACACAACCCTCCATAAAACCGTAGATTTCATCCTTTTCGGGCGGGTAAAACGGATAGCTGGCAAAAAATTGCGTAAGATTGTGTTTTTCTAACATATTCGGTAAGGTTGCTACGGACGCGTACGATCTTTGACCCTGGAAAGAGCATTTATTCGTTTAATCCTGGCAATCACCTGACATCTTTCTAACAAAAGTAAAGAATCCAAACGATCATCTATCTTTCTCTGGCACATGATATACGCCTATTATTTTAAGTCACAGCATACGTTTTATAAGCATCGTACAAGACAAAAACATAAATAATGAATATTGTGTGCGGTTTTGTAATGGAATGCAGACATTCAGTTTTATTATGACAGCTTATAACCTTTGGCGTTACAAAAAAATCTTCCCTGATTCTTGTGGATAATAGCGCTGTGATAATTTATTCCATTATATCCTAATTTACATATACTGACGATGTAGTACTCATGGCGAGATCCAAATGGGAATTAAAAAACACCTTCTAACTACTTTCAACAAAAGCCAGAGAATATGGACAAATGATAAATGAGAAGACGATAAAATACATGGTGATGAAAAACAATAATAAGGAAGAATCACCTACCCTGGTAATCAATTGTGCAGGATGTCTACTTCCTACACAATTGATACAGGCTAGAAAGGGTAGAACAAATAGATTATCTAGGGATGATATAAACATGCAAGGGCGAGGAAAAAAAGAAATAGACAAAAGGTTGGCAAAAGAAAGTAAAGCTGCTGAAACATGGACAGTGAACAAATAAGACAGAAGCAAACTTGAAACCTGGGAAAGACAAGTATTAAAGAGAATATATGGAGGAACTAAAATAGATGGAGAATACGGGAGAAGAACAAACAAAAATCTTGAAGACTTATGTAGTCAATCAGGTATTGTCCAAATAACAAGGGCACAGACACCGGGGTGGCTAGGACGCGGCCAGGATCCAGAATAACAGATGGATTAAAAGAATATTAATAGAAGGAAGAGGAAGAAGAGGGCAACTCGGAAAGAAATGGTTAAGAGAGATAAAGGAAGACTTAAGGAGTGTGGGAATCAAGGACTGGCAAATAGAAGCGAAAGAGAGAACAAAATGGAAAAGAAGGATGATAGATCTCGAATCCAAGCTTGGCCTGCAGCGTTAATTTACATTGTTTTGTAGTGTATTTGTGTTCACAACAAAAGTACGTACTATCTTCTTCGAATTCAGAAGTAACAGAATTAACTGGATCTCAGTTCTGTCAAATATAGAAGAGGAAGACAAAGATGCGGAAGAAAAAAAAGAAGAATAGGAGTTGAAAGACGAGGGGAAGAAGGAAAAAATAAGGAGGAGAACGAGGAGGAGTACCTATATTGCAATTTCCTATATTAACTTATTGATCAAAATCATATTAACATATCAACTCAACATGGAAAATCCAAATGACTCACCGATGGAGGCGATATTCTTCGCGGGCCTAAATTTACCGCCGAAGTCAGTATATACTTATAAACCATCGCGTAGTTCGTGAGAAAGTCATTTTCGGCTACCAGATACGCAAGTACTCCATAGACGGTACCGCAACTGCAGGAGACTCTAATACTGAAGTTCTCGTTGATGTTCTTCAGTGGCCGACACTGCCACACAACCCACAGTTCTTGCGTGTTCTTTCCCGTCGGAAATCTCTTCTGCACCTCCACCTCCAAATCGCACAGCGAGCTTTGCAACTCTACCGTGCAATTCTCAAAATGATTCATCAGCGTGAACCTCCTGGTCCCTTGCACGGCGAGCATCAACGGCAATGCTTTGAAGAAAATGACGGGATTCGCGCAAGTTATAGTCGGCGGTGGGAAATCGCCTTTTATTCGAAGATGATTGTGCGGCGTACAGGAATTATCCGATCTGATGAACAGCGGTAGCAAGACTTGATAATGTCCTACCCTATCAGGGCGGAAGGAAATCTTTAAAAAGATTTCCTCTTTGGGCTCTAACTTGCAGGTAATCGTGTCTTCGTTTTGAACCGGCTGCTTTCCTCTCAAATAGGTTATGTAGAACGGATGGATTAGGTCGTCAAGGCGGATGCAGAATTCTTCGCTCTCGCTCTGCCCATTATATATCTTCAGTTCATAGTCGGGTTTGCAAATATTTGGAGGTGGAACGTAGGTTAAGAAAATGGTCGTCCTCGATAAGTTTATTTTACCTTCAGTCGCCTGGCATAGTACGGAGGTAACGAAAAGAGTTTTCGGTAGGTGGATCACATCACTATCCGGCACGACATCTGTTAGGAAATAGGCTACCTGTTTACCCGCACCTTGGTTGAGGGCTGGACCTAATATCTCGTTGATAATCATCGGTAGATAAAACTGATCGTTGCACATCCCCATAGGTGAAAATCTAACATAAAGCTGGATAGATGTACGTTTTTCCAATTCCATCAAATCCACTTTCTCCGTATCGTAATCTCTATTGGAACAGGAGTAAACAATAATCATATAATTGACTGAATCTCGGTTAAATGATTCAACAATAATTGAGAATGATTCACCTCTCACTTTAGAATCTTTCAATAATAATAATAATAAACCCTCTCCAACAGATTGCTCCATACAAAGGACAAAATAAAAAAAGAAAAAAGGTGTATTTTACAATGTAGCCAAGAAAAATAGAGTTTATACAATACAATGTGCTTAGTAATATTAGCAAAGTATTAAGGTAAAAACATAGAAGTCATTACAAGAGTCATTAAGTGAGAGTGATGTTAAGTTAAACGTGCGTGACAGAAAATATTGGTAAATTTAACGATGAATGAAGACGTGCGTATTACGTGTAAAAGATAAAAGCGCTGTCTAGCAGTAGAACGAGGAATAAAAAGTTGTAATTGACACAACAAACTGGGAGATAGTGTGATAGTGTATTAGGTTGTAGAGGAACTTTATTAGTTCCTGTTGTTGTCTAGCTTCGAGTGATTCTATGTAGAAATATAAATATTTCAAATATTTTCTCTGTACCCTCTCTATAGCTAACACAGACCAACAATAAAAAAACTTTTTTATTAATTTTACCTAATTCTTATGCTTTTGGATGTGCTGAGTCCGAAAATAATATTACAAAAGTTGTATCACCCACCAATTTTTCACATTTTAATATTCAAAACGCGAAAAGTTAATTTTTTATCATTCAAATGCAACGTATAACGTAATACGTTGGCAGTAAAATCTATTGTTATTAGGTTGGTAGTTCTGGTAAATGGGTCAGTTGTTTGTTTTCTTTCAATCAATATAACCTCACTTTTCAGTGTGTGGCCCATGTGCTCTAAGTTTTAGTACTTATTTATTAATCTGTGCTCTAAGTATGGCTAGCCGTGGTTGTAAAAACTGTCCTAACACTTTTTGTTATATATGTGGTGAATTTGTTGTTAAAAAACATCGGAGAAACATTACTGACTTTGTAAAAAGAGTATACCTTGCATATTTTGATGTAAATATCGGTGATCAAGAAAAATGTTGGGCTTCTCACAAGGTATGTTATGTTTGTGTCGAGGATTTTAGGAAATGGTTTAAAAAAGAAAAGAAAGCTTTCAGATTTGCATTACCCATGGTATTGAGAGAGCAAAAAAATCATTCAAATTATTTTTGCAGCGTTGATGTTTCTGGGTATAGCTCCAAAAATAAGAAAGTAATTGTTTACCCTAACCTTAATTCAGCTATTCGGCCGGTAGGACATGGACTTCCTGTCCCTGAGCCACCTCGGTCTATTGATGACGTTTTACAATCCAGTGAACCCAAATCTGATGAAAGTCAACCGGGCGATGGTGAGTTCGAATGTTCACTAGAAAATTTAAAACCGCAGTTGTTTACACAAGGTGAGTTAAATGACTTAGTGAGAGATTTGGGTTTGACTAAGGAAAAAGCAGAATTGCTTGGTTCTAGGCTGAACATTTATTAGCATCTGGGACATCTATTTACCAATATAGAACAAGAGATCAACAGTTTGCTCAGTTTTTCAAGCAGGAAGAGGATTTGGTTTACTGCCATGATATTGGTAGTATAATGAACGAATTTGGCATTGAGTACAAGAAGGCAGATTGGAAGCTTTTTCTAAACTCGTCAAAAACTAGTTTAAAAGCTGTTCTCTTACGCAATGGAAATACCTATGCTTCACTGCCTGTTGCTCATTCAATCGATATGATGGAAACTTACGAAGATCTTGACATGATTTTACAAAAAACTAACTATCCGGCTCACGATATTGGATGCTATGTGGGGATTTAAAAGTTGTTTGCATGATCCTTAGTCAACAAAAGGGATTTACAAAGTTTCCATGTTTTATATGTGAGTAGGACAGCAGAGCAAGGGATCGACATTGGTCCACAAAACAATAGCCTGTAAGAAAAACGTTAACACCTGGTGAGAAGAACATATTGCACAAACATTTAGTAGATCGAAAAAAGATTCTTCTACCACCTCTACACATAAAGTTAAGCTTAATGAAACAATTTGTAAAAGAATTGCCTAAAGATGGTGAATGTTTTAAATATTTGTGTGAAAGATTTCCACATTTTCCAGAAACCAAACTGAAAGAAGGTGTTTTCGTTGGGCCTGACATTCGTAAAATGATGTTCGATTCCAACTTTGAAGCAAGGATTACTACAAAAGAAAAGGAGGCTTGGATATCCTTTAAGCAAGTTGTGACTATGTTTTTGTGCAATGTGAAAGACCCAAACTATGAGCTTATCGTAGCCAATATGATTGACAAGTTCAAAAATCTGGGATGTCTGATGAGCCTTAAAGTTCACTTCTTGCGCAACCATCTTGCCTTTTTTCCTGAAAATTTGGGCGATGTGAGTGAAGAACAGGGGGAACGGTTCCATCAGGACATAAAGGTGATGGAGAAACGGTACTAGAGACGGTGGAATATCAACATGATGGGTGATTACTGTTGGTCACTTCATCGAGACCAACAAAATGCATCGCATCGTAGAAAACGCTATATAAGAAGCTCTACAGAGAAAAGAGAAAGGAAATTCAAAAAAATAAGCACCTAAAATATTTGTATTGAAGTGGTATATGTTGTGGTAGATAAAAATTGTAGCCTAATTAAATAAAAGTAGGGTTTAAGTTAAATGTTTTTATTTTTTATATATCCAATTTTCTCCATGTTAAAATATAATCGATGTCATATTGTAAGAGAACCGTGGGTAATACAAAAAAACTGATAGCAGACACGGTTTCAGCACCCAAAATCCTCTGGTAGCGGGCGTCTTAATAGCGTTTACTTTTCTTCTCAGATGTTTACTCTTTGACTGTTATTTAGGAACTGAACTGGTTCGCCGAAGTGGTGCCGTATTTATATTAGCCGCCCCACCTATTTAGAACTTCGCGAAACTTGACGCGACAATGTCTAATAGTATGCTATATAAGTCTACTAGAAAATTTTAGAAACTTTGCGAATGTTCCATACTTTTCTGGAATATTCTATATGCTTCGAGAATGTTTCATATCTTTCTAGAAAGTTCTACAAGCTACGGGAACGATCTAATCTAGATGTGTGACAATGTTATTTCTATGGATGGAAAATGTTAAAGCGCAGTCAAAATAAATTCCCAGGTCTTTAACGGTCGAACTTCTAGCTATAGTCAAAAAAGATAGGATTTATCTTTTCAATGTAGGTGACATCACTACATTTGGCAATATTCAACTTTAGATTATTAATAATGCACCAGTCAGCAACCACATTCAACTGATTTTGCAAGTAGGTACAATTCATGTTTGAAGTTATTGACATAAAAATTTTGAGATGATCCGCAGAAGCACCAAAGCCAAGAAATATATTTTGGTGCTGCTTGTGTAGAGTAAGAACATAAACCCGAGGAGTGAAAAACAACGACGAGAAAAGGATTGTGTTCGGAGCGTCGCTGATGACGCTGGGTAGGCAAAAACGTCCGTCGGCTAACGCTTTCCCCTTTCTCGCCTCGTTTTTTGCCTGGGGAGGAATTCCACCAATACCATAAGGTATATTAGCATTAATTATTGGTTATTGTTACTAGGCATTCTTTTACATGCAGTTCATAACTATTCCGTAACAAATTGACTTCAAATGTCCTTCAAAATTAACAGAATTCAATACAATAAAAATCCAAAACCCAACAAAACTTGACTATGATTGATTATTGACTAACATTTCTTAATGATTTACCTTACCTGTCAGTTCTCGTAATGAGAAATTCTGGATACATCGACATATCGAACCTAATCGACGCCAGAGCGTTGCTCTTATTACAAATGGTGAATCGAATAATGTCGACGGTGCTGCAAGGTATCTTCTTAAAATGCAACATCGACGGATGCGTTTCGATTTCCGGATAGATTACGTTACCAGCGAGTCCAAGCTCTATGAAACCGGACTTGCCGATTTCAAATTTCAAACGCGTATTGAAGATCACGCACGTTGTCAGCCTCAAAGTGATCATAATAACAGCGTAACTATTCGGGTACACCGTTCCTTGAGAAGGAAACACTTGAACGTAGTTATCAAAATGGTCGCTAACCAGCGAATAGGTCTGCGACACCCCGGAGTCGTTTTTCAATAGCACCTCATCAATGACGGGGATGTTTAATGGGATGTCCTTGAAGACGAGGTTGTTATTGACAAAAAACAACATTTTACTAGCAGATCGAACGCCTAATCGAAGGTGTTGGGTATTCCTATCCGCAGTAACTAAGACAGCATCCGCCATCAATGGTCCTGGTTCGCTAGGAACGTACTGGACGTAACACATGAAGGTGTCGTTGCTTCTAACCATCGCCTCGCTGGGTGCGATATAGAAATTCTTATAAGGCAAATCCCACCGGAAACAAACGTCTGTACTGAGAAAATTCGAGACCTCCAAGTAGTGATTGGTTACCTCATCGCTGAACATCATGTTGTTCGTTTGAAGCGTCAAGGTGATCGGGCATACGTCGGCGAAGACGTGTATCGCTACGAAAGCGCATTCGTTCATGATCAGCTTCAATTCGGCTGTATAGTATCCGATTCCGTGCGAGATATAGACCGCTGGCAAGTTAATCTCTTCCTTTCCTTTGATCAGCCTTCGATTACCGTCCGGGAACACCACAGTTGACTTGTCCACTATGACCCTGATGGACATCGCCTCCGAATTCTTGTTCTTTATATTGATCTTAAAATCGCAACTGTTATGTGCGGCCATCTATATTTAATCAACATTTAGAATTAAGTTAAATTAAAAGGAAGGGATATGTGCATTGTTCAACAGAAACATGTTAAAGATTTGTCCCATCTAAAAAGTGATGAATAAAATTTAGTTTTATTACTAGAGTCCGGATTTTTACTCACCAAAAATATCAAAAAAAAAAGGCACAACAAATGTAAAAAAGGTAGATTTATTCGGTAACTCGGTTGAAAATGGGGGCCCAGTAAGCCTTTGAAACAGCTGTTCCGAATTAATTAATAATATTTTGTGTGGTGAGGAGTGTGCCGATACTCTCTGTTGTTTGTCGCACTTTAAGCAGATTGAAAAGAAAACGTACAGCGAAAAAGAACGCAATAAAAAGAAAAAAAGGCAAATAAGTTTCTGATTTCGAGTCGAGTATATTTTAAAGGGCATATTTGACTGATAGTTTGATTAGTGTTAGCTGAACCACCAGAATAAATTTTCCCTACTTCTATGAGGATATTTAGAGCAGGTCTTTTGCTAACAACATTTTGAAATTTAGTCGCCACTTTTTGTCCTACAGCTTCGAGTGCAATCTGTCTCAAAACACGGATACTTCCCATGCCATCCTCGTAAATTCCTTTACAGGCTCTGAACGTACATGTTTCTATTGGACAATCCTCAGAATTAACAATACTCGTATTGTTCAACAAAATATTCACGACACACTCCGCACCACACAAATTATTAATTAATGAACTCGGGAAGGCCGTTTCAAAGATACATGGGTCAGCATCCTCAGCCGCGTACCAATTGATGTGAGAGAACATATATTAAATCTAACGAATCCGCTATATCCCTTCTTTTCAAGAAGGTGTTACATGTACGGGAAGATAGAAGCGTCAAGTGTCGCACAACACATAAACGATACAGGACACAATATAAAATTAGAAAACCTAAAATTAAAAACGTGATTTCGCCGCGTGGGTTGGACGTCTATGAGGCTATTTACATAAATAAGAATGCAAACCTAATCAATAAAGAGAAGGGACCTTTACACTTCTCATGTCTTTTCGATTTATTACGGTAAGAGGCCTTTTGATTTACGACAGAGGCATTGATCCTCCCGCACATTCCGTATGCATCTTTAGTTTTAGGAGTAGAGAAGGAAAGAACTCAAATTTGACGAACAGAAAGGACATAACCGTTGTCTGACTTGATTTTTATTAAGGTATGATGACCATATGTCTCGGTTCGTGGTGACAGACCTTTTTCGCATTTCTCCTTATTTTAACTTGCTTTCTAGCCTAAACGACAAAAGTAAATCTGATGTTTTCGCGGTTATGATATGAAACTTCAGGTTTTCGGGTTCTATCCCGCGTAGTGCGTTGGTCATGAAAATGACCGTTGTCACGACATTTCGGTAGAACTGCGAGTGACTCGTCCGGCTGTCGCTATATATGCCTCTGTGGGCGGGTTCTTCGGTGGGGTGGGGGTTTCTATCGGTGCGATTCGGTTGTTCTTCGGAAGAGTTTCTTCGTCGGTACGTGTAGTTTGATTTGGACTGCCGGTGTTTTGTTGTGTCCGCGTAGCAAGTAATGGACGCCAAGAGCTTGGGAGTCGTGTGGCATTGTCCCGTTTGTTCATACTATACGGTCTTTTTTCTATTTCTATAGCTTTCCTTATGACTCTTTGGTGCCGTGAGCTTTCGTTTGCGATGGTTCTTGTGCCGTCAAAATCAATCTTATGTCCTGTGTCCAGAAAATGTTGCGCTAGTTCGTCACTAGCGCACTAGATTCAGCCAAAACTTGAAAAAAAGGGATAGAGTGGGTTCGTTAGATTTAATAAATGGCCTTCCCGAGTTAATTAATTAATAATGTATGCCCTGAATACTTTGTTTGCTATACTGTCCCACAGTCCTTGCTATCATTACTGGTATTGTTACCTCCCACAATACATGATCTGTGCTACGCTGATTTGTATAAAGAGCTATCGCTGAAGTGAGAAGCAACAAAGACAAGCTAGACATGAAGAAGACACACCTAGATAATCATTCTAACAGTTATATAATGCAGCAGACTGTAGGATGCTTTAGGATCTAACAGAATATTAGCATTGTACCTTACCGGGCCAATTCGTGCATTCAACGGGCTTACTACAACATTAGCAATCGCTTCAGGAGATAAGTGCATTGGGGTGTAGCTTTCGCCATGATCGCATAACTGTGTAATGCTTGAAGGTGCCGTCAACTTCAAATCCTTGCACATGAGCTTGGGTCGCGAGGTGATATGGTAATCGCTGGAAGATTGCAACTGCGGCGAAATCGGTGGATGCAACTTCGATGCCATTCGCCTGGTGTAGTTGGTATAGTAACTGTCGGCGGCCATCTTAACTTTGCGATCGAACACTGTTAGTTCATATTCAGCGTCCAGCGGCGGCACGTACCTAGGGATCTTTGTGAAAAGAGTTTTGCACCTGGAAAATGTCAGATAGTTGCATAATGATGGTTCTTTTTTCATTTTCGACATTAAAAAATTATGTCCTTCTTAATGTGTTGCTTCCTATTTAATCGGAAGTGACAAATGCAGATTGAATGAAGTAGTTTCGTGGAAAACAGCGTTTTTATTTCGACCACCTTTAAAGTATCACAGTGTCAACGAAAATAATGGTAGAGAGCCTACAAAAAGTCATGATCACGGTGCAGAAAACGAAAATTCGTTCTGTAACGCCAACTCAAAAAACATCGATCGGTTCGCTCGTCATTCGCATTGTCGACTACGTTCGTGTTATATCTCCCGTTATTGTTTGCGTTTGCTTGAATTTCTAAAAAAATGACTTTTTTAAGACCACATTCATTTAATATAAACCATTTAAAAGGTAAGGTTTATAAGATCAATATTTATCACCTAGTTAAATTTGTAGTTATTACATTATGAAATGTTGAAAGCATGAAGCTAGAAGAAGTATAAAATGTATTTTATTTGAACTGTTGGCTTTTTCAACAGAATTTTTGGTAGTATGAAGTAAACCGCTGTTGAATAATTTAATTCTTAAGTAATTATTAAATCCCACATTCTGCCTACATCTGTAATTACTATTAAAGTAGAAATGCTACACGCTAACAATGTTCAAAATTCAAATTCGCGCCTATTTCAACATTTTATGCTAGTGCTAATGTTTTTAATTTGGTTAGTATAATTCCACCTCTACCTCCACTTCCTACATTTTAGTTCCGCCTTCGCGCAGCACTATGGTTATAAGTAAGGTTCGACAAACAGGTGCTACGGCAGAAGCGCCGTGAGGGGATTTATCTTGCGGCACAAACGATTCCTACATGTTTTCCACTAGTAAATGCATTGCTTGCTAGTACAAAGGCAGTGTTTCTAAAGTCCCCGAAACGTACCCGATTATTTCACAAACTGTGTCCTGATTTACCTGAACCACCACAGCCGATTGTTACACGTTGGGGAACATGGATGCAGGCTGCGTTTTACTACAACAAATATTTTGATCAAGTAAAGAGGGTAGTTTTAAAATTCAATCCGACAGAAGCTGCAGTAATCAAGGAAAGCCAGGAAATATTTCAAGATAGTCAGGTGAAAAGAGATTTACAAACTATTCATAACAATTACTTCGGACTAGCGGAGGGAATAGAAAAATTACAAAATGTTTCGATGTCGCTAGTGTATTCTGTTCAAATTATGAATGAGGTTCACGTACAATTATGCGCTGTAGAAGGCGAAACAAATTGGTGTGTACTACGAAAATTTGAAAGTGTTTTAGAGAAAGACCCCGATTTTCTTATATTAAGACAAATTTGTAAAGGTGCGTGTGAAGATGCATTAAGTTGTTTCAAAGATTATTTTAAATATGCAAATATAACATCGCTAGGTGTCGAACGGTCGTTTTCTGCATTAAAAAACATTTATCCCGCACGTCGTACTCACTTGACTGAAGCAGCTGTGGAAATATATCTAATGATTCAAATATTTAAAAGATGTTACCCAGTTTGTGATTTCACGGAAGACATTTAAAACGGTAAGTGTTTCAGCACGTTTTATAATTTATTTCTTACCTTCTATTTTATGCGTAAACTTTTATGCGCTCGCCACGCCTCTGGCTGTTACCGCATATTTGCCCAGGTTATTTATTATACACATTTAAAAACATCTCTTCGTGTTCAAAAATAATTTTGTTAGTTGCGATCTTTAGAAAAGTTTTCACACTCACTTTTATCTATTTCAAATAGTAAATCTTTTATTTCATTTAAGTTATTCGAAATAAACGGTGTAGCATTTGTACTAGCAGTACATATTTTCGGGCTGATAGGCCGTGGTTTTTGATATGTCGAAGTCGACGTTTCGCCAAACACTGCGTTCGACATCTTCAGGGCGATGTTTAGTCTCCACTGGTCGTCTGATGAGTGGTGCTTAGATTGGAAACGTTCCAGTTATTTTTAAGCGGTGTAGTATCTTTGCTCCTATTGTTTTGAGGAATTTGTATTTCCCGCCGATGCAAATAAGTTTCTATTTTTAAATTAGAACTAATTACAACAAAATAAGTAATAATAGAGCCTGGAGAATATTTAATTTTAAATAAGGTGTCATTTTGGTTACCATCCCTGTCTGTAATTTTAAACCAGTTTTGGGCAAATCTAAAGAATTCAAAATACCTATGAATTCCTGAAGTAAATCATTTTTGATGATCTTCAAACTCATTCATACTAGCCGAGATAGCTTTTGCAAGATTTTTCACGCTCAATTTTCTCCAATTTTCCTCTCGACTTGGTCGAGGATTCACGTTTTTTTGTCACATACAACGGACACTTAGGGAATTGAGTTGGAATACCATCTTTTTTAAGCCTAAGATTTTTTAAACTTACAGTTATAGTTTCACCGGTCCTTGGAGCTAAACATATCTTCTTTTACAAAGTGTAACTCACAAACCCTAATATGCATCGTTGGAAAACAGCCGACACTACAGTACTATAAATAGACCGCACGAGTCACGCTTTTATCGTTTTAGAAAAGTTTTTATCGCTTATACAACACTAGAAAAACATTACAGGTATCACCAACAAAGTACGGAAATATCACTGTACAGAATTTTTTTTTGAATAAAACCAATATAATTTGGATAAACCAATTCAAAACGCAAGAGGCGGTCTGAACGTGTAAATATCAAACGATAAATATGGCTGATCGTTCACCTAAACCAATACACGCTGCAGCTTGCTGACGTCAGAGCAGTTAGGCCTTGTTATATCGGCGGTAACAGCCCGTTCCATCAATATGCAATTCAAAAATACAAAAACATACAAGGTGTTTTTGAAATTTTTTGAAAACTGGTGAAACTTTGACACAATTCTTCAATTCTTAAGGTTTCTTACATGTCACAGACATCACCAGACTTACCGAATGTTATTTCTCCAGGGTCGTGTCGATCTTGGTCTATCATTGGGTAAAGCAATCAACGCCGAGCTAGTTTTGCTCACGAGATGAGGTGCAATTACAGCGGCCATCGGTTTTTTCGCCGGCGTATTGAATCTAATGTCATCGCAGAACTTCCCCGTCTCTCTTAAGTACGTCGGTGTAATTCCGGTGGTGAATTCGGCCTGTGGCACCTTTTTGACTGCTTTCGCTTGAAATTCTACGGGCACAATTACCTTCCCGATAACCTTGCAACCGTCATCAGTCCTGGGATGATCGTAGAAGGCCAGATCGAACGCTATTTGTGTCTTGAAGGTACCAATATTGTGAGGCATTACGTAGACGGCTATTTGGACGCTGCTGAAAGGTTTGATAAAGATCCTAGTCTGATCGAGATCGATATGGGCGACTTTTTTATAGATAAAGATTATGGGTAACTTCGTCGAGCTGTTCTTCAGCTCTAAAACGCGCGTCTCCTTCTGGCCCACGCTCAGATCGGTCAAGGTGATCTCGTCGGGCGTTATTGTCACCGTGGGCTTCTCAACGAGGCCGTGGACGAAAAATTTAATGCAGTAAGTGTCGTCGATAGGTTTCAACATTTCGGGAGTTTTAACGAATGTATTTGTTGTGAAACATAAATCCGTGTCCTCTGAAATTAAAAGCAAGGAATACACCACGTGAACAAATTTAGAAAGCGAATACTACAAAGTCACATGTTATAAAATACTTGCGTTGGTCGTAGGTCCCAGAAGAAGTGCAGCTACTTCTGGTGTGGGTGACCGAAACATTTTCAGGGTATGTCAATACATCTACATCAATGGAAAAAATATAATTGCGTTATTTGTCGTAGTACAATACACAAAGTATTTACTTAAATCTTCGATTGTCAGATATTTCCTTCGTATCCGGCACATGTGAAATATGCAAAAGTAGAATTGTTTTATTTTTTGTCCTCGTCGTAACTTCGTCGGATGAAATCTAAATCAAAAGAAGTATGTGTTCTGTAGTAGTAAAAATACAACAAGCTAAATCGCTGTCATCAGCGCCACAATGAATGGCGTTCAGCCGATTGCAATCCAATAACTGATGTCAGAGTGATCCTTTTCTGATTTAATCTGTTTTTGCATATATTCCGTGATACTCCGGAATTCATTAAACGCTCTTTTTAATTTATCCTCGATAGATTTAGGAAAATAAGCAAATTTCCTTCTTATATCGGCAGCATTTGCGCTGTCGCCTATACTTTTCATTAAAGAGATCCTGTCAGGCATTAGCAAGTTAAAGCAAAAATAAATTTCAACTGTTTCTACAGTTTTAAATTTGACCCAGAAGTATCGATTTGTGAGCCCACTCCTGTTAAGCTTGATATAGGCACAAATAAGGATGAAGTAGCAGGTAAAAACAGAGCGTTCAAACTAGCAGAAGTTAGAGAACGCCTATTATACAAGGAATTCAAAATGTTACTGCTGCCAATTGGAAAAAATGTGTTTTTTTTCCTCGTTTTTCTAGTAAAATGTACGTCTTTCAACTTTTTCTAACTTGAAAACACATTAGAAATGCATAGAAACAATAACCAAAATAATGCTAATACAATTCCTCATGGTATTGATGGAATCACGCGATTCCATCAATACCATGACGTGCAGGCGCTCAAAGCGCCTCATGTGCACACCATCTCGCGTTCAACAGTCTAAGAACTAGATGACACTAAATGACGCCGCTCGTCATTTCGAAGAATAGCGATATAAGCTAAGAGGCAAATAGCGGTATGAGTTAGAGCAGTGGTACTCAAAGTGTGGGTCGCGACCCCTGGGGGTCGCATTAAAGAACTGAGGAGGTCGCGAAAGGATTTCCAAAATAAAAGAAAACGCCTTACTAAGACATTTATTTCCATCTTTCGAAACGTAAATGAAAACATATAAAACAATAATGCTTTAACACTTAACTAACCCAAGTTTTATCGTATATTCAGGAAAGTTGACTACTCATGCACCTTATGGAACATAAACGAAAACATTAACACTTTTATACATAAAAAAATTACAAAGTAAAAGAATCTTAATGCGACGTATATGCCTGTTTTTCAAAAACTAGCATCTCCAAACTGGGCTCTGTATTTGATACACACACAATGATATTATTTTCAAGTTCGAGACGATTTCTCACTTTTGTTTTGATGATAGTCATAGACGAGAAACTCAACTCGCATAAATATGATGTTGCAAAGGGAACCAAACACTTTACAGCTTCGTTTGCGAACTGGGTGTATTCTTGCATTCTTTTGGTCCAAAACTAATCTGGGTTCTGCGAAAAAAATTCTAGTTTTAACATTCCATGACTTGATATTTCAATAAGTTGTTCCTTCATGTTTGTTGCAATCTCAGCGTGCTGAAAAGAATTGTCTAAAAGCGGATTCAGTATCCATCTGTAATTATTATAACTGTTTTGAATTCCTTTGGGGAAATAGTCGCAGAGCTGTTGCTTCAACTTGTGCAAACTGATTTGCATACCTGCAAAAACATGCTCAGAATTTATCGCACTATACTTAGTTAAATCTTCCATGAGTTCTTGAATACGCTGGAATGAATTAAACTTCTTTTTTCCAATTGAAGTCGACCATAAATCAAGTTTTTTTTTTATAAATCCGTTAATTTTATCTGTGGCTGTTATTATATTAACATCGCAGCCTTGCAAGCTATTATTCAAAATATTTAAGTGTTCAAAAATATCAGGAAAGAAAGCCAGTCTAAGAAGCCAAAAAAGACTGGAAAATAGGTTCTCATATTCCAATGTTTCATCATGCAAGTACATCAAAAGTTCTGATTTTAACTTGAAAATTCTTTTCAAGACGTTACTCCTCGAAAACCATCTTCCTTCTGTATGATAAAGAAGATTTACATACGAGGAACCCATGTCTTCACAAATTTTTCTAAAAATACGAGTCTGTAACGCTTTTCCTTTGATGGAATTCACAACTTTAATAACACTTTTCATAACACAATCTATTTCGGGAGGTAAAGATTTTGACGCAAGAACTTCTCGATATAAAAAACAGTGTTCTCATGTAGCATTTGGCATTACTTCTTGTAATTTGACAATAAAACCAGATCGATATCCTGTCATAGCCTTGGCGCTATCGGTGCATATAGCAACGCATTTCAACCAGTCAATATTGCACTTATCAGTACTTTGCATAAAAGTGTTGAATAAGCATTTTCCGGTCGTATTGGTCTCTAATAGCGTACAAAATAAAATATCTTCTGTAATACCATTTCTCGTATCTTATCTTACAAATGCTACAAATTGGGCACAGTTAGAAATATCTGTAGATTCGTCCATCTGTAGGAAGAAGTACGTGCTCTTCTTAATATTTTCAACAATTTATGTTCGAATATCTTCTGCCATGTCACTTATTCTTCTTTGGATAGTACTGTTGGACAGCAGTGTTGTCCTAAACCTTGTAGCCTCTTTTTCACCAACCATTATTTGCACCATTTCAACAGCTGCTGGTAAGATCAGATCTTCAGCAATTGTATGTAGCTTATTGGATTTTGCAATGCGAATTGCAACTCGATAACTTGCTAGTAATGCTTTTTCGTTATGAGTGGTTGTCGATGTAAAAGTGGCTTGCTCCTTGTGCAGGGAGTTTAGCTTTATATGCACAATTTGTATGACTTTCAAGGGTATCCTGTAGCTTAAAAAGTTGACGTGATTGACAAAAACTGCGGTTATTTTTGGATCCAGAGGTCAAAAGTTAGTTGAAAACAAGATTTAAGACAACGAAATTGCTGTTCTCCAGTGTAATTTCTTTTTGTATGTAGCCTTTCTGATCCTATTTTCTGTTGATCGACGTTCTAATGCTTCTTCCCCCACAGATTTTAGTTTGTTTTTAAGATATTTATTTTAAAATTTTTTCGTTCACTTGGGCTAACCGCTACTGTAACATCTTCTGAACGGCCATTAATTGAAACACATACTAAAGAATTCTGCTCCATGTTTAAGACTGAAGATAGTAATGTTTTATAGAAACTTAAACATTTTCGTCACGCCAACTTCATTTCCGTCACGTTTCATTATTTTGCGAGCGTGACGGAAATGAGAATTTGGTGAATAATAAAGATTTATATCAAAAAAACGTAAACAAGATAAACTAAGGTTAGGAAATCAGAAACTGTACGGCGTTAACCATTTTCTAACAACTGATTTCATTACTTAAACCATGCATGACGGAAAAAGCGAATCGCGGTTATACGTGGTTTAACAATATTCATCACTGGCACTTTTTAATTTTTAACTAATTTTAGAAAATCAAGACATGACAGATTAGGAACAAATAAGTGTTACTGTAATCAATAGTAATCATAGTAGTAAAAAGTAAGTGGCATCGTTGAAATATGCCATAATTACGCGTGACGGAAATGAGAATTAATTGTTTAAAAATTTTAAAAATATAAAATTAACTTTTGCCAATTTTTTGTTTCTGCCTTATTAGAACGGGTCTTAATCCACCTGGTACAGCAAAATATATTTCGTAAATTTACGAAATACGTGTGCGACATCCTAGTATCATCAAAGTAAAAAGTTATTGAAAATAACACATATATTTGCAACTCACGTATCGGAAAGATACTTACTTGAAGTGCACAGCTTTAACTTCTCCAGATTGAAACGTGCCACAGCTTGGATAAACGCTACAGTACTTATAGTCGATTTCTTGTTCGCGGCAATCCTCCAGGCGCTAAAATAAAATCCAATTGAAAACTGCATCTAATGTGCAATAAGATCCGCTGACCTTAATAACACGATCCACTTCCCCACTCATGGTGAACATAGCGGCGGACGCGCTATAGTTCCTAACATAAATTGTTTGAATGTTCGTAAGCCCAATGTAAGTTTCCGGAAAGTCAATCAACGTAAAGGTTGTAGCTAAACAATCGCTGATAGGTTCCAATTTGGCGCTGATGACGTTAGCAGTGAGCTGCAGCATCGAATGCTCATCGGCCTTCACCCAAAGGTTGATGAAAAGCTTCCCTTCCTTGTAGGGAATCAGTCTTATGCTGACGGCGATGGAATGTTTTGGCTACATTAAAAAAAAATTCGTTCGAATGTACCTACATATGAAAGCAATTTGTTTGATTTAGTCTATAGTTACATGGAGCATGCCTTTGACCGGGTCTGCAATAATCGTGTATTCATCGGTAGAAGCGTTATCCACATGAAAACGTGTCAGTTTATCTCCAACATTGCGAAGTACGATATCACGGGTGGATGAGGAACAACCGGCGTCGATTAGACCAAAATCAACGACCAATGGTGTGACCTCAAGCTTGGAAGATGGGGAGATCCTGTAAAATAGAAAGCATTACCTTGGGATGTTTAACTTTTTCATAAAATTGTCCGATCGTCAAATAATTTTGCTGCACAAATACATTACCCATTTTCTTTTCGCCCAATGGAAAAATTATTTTGATGTAGAACTTCAGAGTGGGCGTTAATTTTGGTACACTTCTATTGATAAATAAGAAATACATAAGATTCAAAATAGTAGGTATTCAATAGTCAAAACTTCCCAACAACACTGAACACGTGTCCTTGTGTTCTTATGGAGCAGCCGCCACTGTATGAAATTTTGTTACAAGAGTCATTCCATGTCAAGTGGAACAATTTTCAGAATCAGCCACGCATGAAATTTTGACAGTTTTTAAGACCCTGTATATCAAATTCGACAACTCCAATTTTCTTGTTTTAACTACCGTTAGAAAGAGCAAAAATTGTTCTATCAGAAAATGTTACTTTTACATTAGAGACACAACAATCAAGTGTTCAAAACAACAAAAAATTCTAGCATCTATGCGAACTGTTGTAACATACCGAAGCTTACTTTAATAACTTTTATTTTTAGCTAAAGACTAGATTATTTGCCAAAACTCTAAGGATAAACACAGAAAAAAATGTGTTGTGAATTGAAAATTTTTTTCAATGTTGTCCTGCAACTTACAGTGTTAACCCATGGATCCAATGGAGGCAGGTAAATTTCCATGTTTTACTATTGGTTGTTCTAGTGAATCTAAATGTCATCTTATAATTCAAAACAAGGGTTGAAATTAATTGAAGAATTTTCTAGCGATGAACAAACTTTGTTACAACAGCGCCCCACTCAAGTCCTTGATGTTGGATCAACAGTTTGCCTTCATCATGAAGCCCCGTTTCTAACCAGGTTTGAGTTTTTGCAAAGAAGCTGTTGTAACCCATTTTCGAAAACTGGTCATAACACGGAGAAATTAAGACCTCTGGATGATGATGCAGTAAATCAGTTGAAAGTGCTCACAAAAAAAGTGTTTGTGCCTGGCCAGAAATGGTGCCCAACATGTCAGAAGGACTGTAAACTCAAAACCACTGCGTTGTTGTCATCTTCAACAACAACAGATGATGATGAGGACCATTCTGAAGCTTCAGAAAAGCTCAATGCAAGTTTGACTTCAATTGATGTCAAAAGATCAGTAAGTGTAATGCACGAGGCTATGCAAAACGCAAAACTGGTCAACTGCAAAGCGCTATTAGTAGTCAAATTAATCAAATTGCACTGGCAGGTGATTTTAATCCAAAAGAACTCGTTGTACAGGCTTCTACCATCCAGAAGTGTGGCAATTGTGCTGATTATAATGACTTTATCAGAGAGTTGAAAGAAAAGCTACACATATCACCATGGGTCAACATTGTAAATTGCATACCAACATTGAAAAAAAATTACAATTCACAAAGGGTTCAACAGCACTTTTTATTCACACCAGCAATGGAAAAACTGTCACTGTCATCCCATGCACTTTTTTAACAAAAAAAGCATAAAAACATTTTTTTCTGTTAATATGTTTATCCTGCAGAGTTTTACCAAATAATCTATGCTTCAGCTAAAAACAAAAGCTACTATATTAAAGTAAGCTTAGGTATGTTACAACAGTTCGCATAAATGCTAGAATTTTTTGTTATTTTGAACACTTGGTTGATATGTCTCTAAAATAAAAGTAACAGTTTCTGATAGAACAATTTTTGCTCTTTCTAATGGTAGTTAATACAAGAAAATTGGAGTTGTCAAATTTGAGACACAGGGTCCTAAAAACTGTCAAAATTTTATGCGGAAATTTTTGATAGCATCTTTAAACAATTATATTCAATTAAGTATTCAAGATGAAGTACTGAGACTTAGAGGACTTTATCACATGCATATTCTCTGAAGGTTTATCAAAGGACAGCACTGCATCTTGCCAGCTCTTGATGATACAGGCATGCCATAATGGCTACAAATTTTATCGTGCAAAATTTTTTCTTGATTTTGAGTTTCAATAGCATGAAAACTAGCAATGCCACGTGGCTCAAATTTAATAGGTTTGCAAAGGTTAAACATATCTGCAATATCCCTAAACCTCCTTTCCTCACTACTAATACATTTGTGTATACAGCGTCTGAAAGTTAGCTAAAAATGCTGTACGGCTCGCGCAACGTTTTGGCACCCTTGATTCAAGCGTCCATAGGATCTCCAATTTTTACTTTTATGATGTCAAATTTTGCACAGCTTAGTTTCATACAATAGGCAACATTTATGCAAAAATTTATTCAAATCTGAGATAGTCGAGTGCGAAGTATTGGTCCACTTGGCGTGGAATAACTCACAAGTAATCATACTTACGCAAATAACTCGTAATCATAACGATTTCCATCGATATAAATGGGCAGAATGCAGCTGAACGAAGTCTGATGAGTATAAGTGTATGTAACCTCTCGAGTAAGGCACAATCCGGGCGATAAATTATAGCTTCTAACGGTTTTTAAACTATAAGCCTAAAACATCAAAAAAAAGACATCAACGATCACATTTCCAATGATTTTAGAAAGAGCTAAACCTTACAAAAGAGGTGGGCGACGTTATCCTGATGACGACCCGTTTTTTGCCGATATTTTGTATTGACAGTTTCTGCTTATACGTTTCACCTCCGAATGCGCCCTTGAACTCCAAACATGGTGGAGAGATACGAACGCCGAGGACATCCACAAAATCTTGATTTTTAGGTCGAAGAGCTAACTGTCGTCTACTTTGGTAGTGAAGTAAAGATGAATCTGATGCCATAGCTTAAATCCGAACACAAAAAATGGTAACGAACATAAGTCCCTTAATGATTAGCCCGAACAAAAGAAATAAAATAAAATAAAAGACGCCACTTTACTACGACGATCTATTTTGGAGGTAAATGCAAATTTAGGTCAAGCGGTCTACATTCGTGGGAAAAACGTAATAAGTAAAAAGTTATCAATTACAAAATATTACATATTACACTCATTAATGACAGTGACAGATGGCATGTGTCTAATAGATGTCAGGAAAAGGAACACGTATTTCAATTTACGTAACCACAACGTAACTAACTAACAAAATAAATGATTAGGATTTGAACTTGTTCAGTATCTTAGCAATTGCATCGAAACAGAGGCGTCCTCCTTTTACTAATACAGGATAAGAACAAAAAATATAAAAACGAACAATATTTATCCTTTTTCAAAGTACTCTCCTTTACATTTAACGCACTTCGACATCCTCCCAAACCATTCTGTAAAACAGGTAGCCCAGGTTTCCTTGGACACTGCACTAACATGCTCTTCAAATGCATTAACAGCTTCCCGTGGTGTTAAAAATGGATTCCACGTAATTTCTTCTTAATAGTTGGAAAGAGGAAGAAATCATACGGAGCTTGATTCGGGCTATAAGGTGGATATGACATTAATTTTATCCCAGCAGAGCGAAGAAACTCCGTTGTCAACTTGGCAGAGTGTGCAGGAGCGTTGTCATGGTGTAACAGAATTTGTTTTTTTCTGAACTCTTGACAACAATGTTGGCAAGCAATTGGTGGTATATCATTCAGCATTAACTGTTTTCCTATTCTCTAGAAGAACAGAGCAAATGTAACCAGTACGGCTGAAGAAAGAGGCAATCATTTCTTTAGCACAACTTCGTGATTGTTTCATTTTTGTGGGTCGCATTTCATTTTGAAACATCCATTGAGTAGATTGCTGCTTTGTTCATGGATCATAACAGTAGATCCATGTTTCATCACCTGTAACGATATTATAAACGGCTTTAGACGTACCTTCACGATGACGTTCAAGGTTTTCTAGGCACCAGTCGACCCTTCCTTTTTTTTGATCAACTGTTAAACAATGTGGCATCCAACGACAACACACTTTTTTCACATTTAAATGTGTGTGAAGGATTGTCTGAATTGCAGTCGTTCCAATGCCAAGAGTTGCCCGAATTTCACCATAGGTCACCTGACGATCTTCTTCAATCATGCGACGAACGGCATCAATATTACTTGAAGTTGCTGAAACAGACCTTCACGATTTTCATCCTCAAGAGACGATCTTCCACGTTGGAATTCTTTGAACCAGTTAAACACGGTCGTCCGACTTGGGGCTTCTCCAGGAAACGCATTTTGCAAACGAACAAATGATTCATTAAAGGATAAACCTAAACGAAAATCATACAAAATCATTCTCGAGTCACTTCCATTTCACACTGACCATTTAACTTTTCAAAAAATTCTGTAAGCTTTTTGAAAAAATATATCAAATTCAAATAAACTGCGACTTATTCACAAACACTTGCTACATTAAACTAACCTCAAATTTTTTGACAATTACTGTCAGTGTTGCCATATTCACAAATATACAGTGCGCTCCTTGTATAATTGAACATTTATTGATTCAAAATCATCACATAGTCACTTTGACGCTGATAGCGTTCCATTTACAAATATTTAGTTTCGGTGCAATTGCTAAGATATTGAACAAGTTTATTTTGTAGGTTAGTCACGTTGTGGTTACGTCCACAGGCGTTTTCCATTCGTAAATGATGTGAACAGAAATTCTATTAACTGAAATATTCAAATCAATTGGTGATGCAAAAGAATAAGGAATGTTCAATTAATACCCATTAAATGACAGTATTTAGGCATAATAAGAAAACATTTTAAGTATGTACTTATGGGGAGGAAATTATTACCGAGGTACACTAATAAAATGTTGATAACATTTTAGTTCAACTTCTAAATATTCAATGCACTTTAACTTCTGGTTCATTAGAGTCCGACATCTCTACAGAGGCACCCAAACCGAGAAGGAAGCTTCATAAATTTAAAAATATTCTGGAAGTGTATGATAAGATAGAATTTAAAGAACATTTTAAATTGAAAAAAGTTACCTGTAATTTCTTAATTGCTATATCATGAAATAATAGTTAGTTCTTTAATTTAAATTTTTAAAAAAAGGTTAAGAAAAATAAGGTACTTCCTCAACTCACACACACGAGCATCGAAAAATTACTCCGATAAAAGCAGTGTTAATGATGATCTGGTAGTAATCATTAAGGTTTTTGAAAGATATCAGATAAATTCAATGTAAGAAAAAGTTTAGCACATCGTATCATTGACAAGATTATTAAATATATTTGGTAAAAAATAGTAACAAACTTATTAAATGACCCAACGAGTTGGAAAAGTTAGCAATTCGTCAAGGATTTAAAAATATTAGCCCTCTGAAGACACGCATGTACTATCGCTTTCATAGAAATCTGAGCCCAGCTTGACATTTTTTGAGTGCTGTGACAATGACTTTACAAATGACAGTATTTTATGTTTAACCTTATATGTTATATTCGTTTATTTTAAAAACTGTTTGCTTTTAACAAAAAATATATCAAAGATTATTTTTAAATACAAACATTTTTATTGAAAACCATATTTCATTGATCGGGCATTGTTATTATACTTCAATAATTAAGTACTGCACAACACTTGTCAATTTACGATTGACACTGACAAACAATTTGACATTAAATTATTTAGTTGTCATATTTTACAAGAGGCGTCCTCCTTTTACCTTATTAACTGAACATTTATTGATTCAAAATCACCGTATAATCACTTTGACGATGATCGCGTTCCATTTACAAATATTCAGTTTTGGTGCAATTGCTAAGATAGTGAACAAGTTCAGATTGTAATCACTTGCAAATCATTTCAGTTTATAATCACTTAGTTATTTCGTAAAAGAACGACGCCTTCATGTTTAAAATGGATAATGTCATAATACGAGGGACGTTCAATAATTAACGAGACAAATGGCTGTGGAAAACAAATTTATTCAATGACAATGAAATTTACACTACTTTTCAATGTAGTCTCCACCAACATTTAGGCACTTCTCCCATCGCTTTCTGAGCTTTCTAATTCCAGTCCTGAAGAATTCTTGACCTTGATGTCCGAGCCACTTGTGTACAGCTTGTTCGACCGCTTCGTTATCTTCGAACTTGGTGCCACGTAAAAACTGTTTGAGCGGGCCAAACAGATTAAAATCGGACGGTGCGACATCGGAACTGTAAGGAGGATGTGACAACACCTCCCAACCTAAATTTTCGATCATCTATCGCGTTTTCTATGCAGTATGGAGGCGGGCATTATCGTGCAGCAGAATCACACCTTTCGAGAGAGCACCCTGGCGTTCTCTCTTATCGCAAGTTTCACTTTATGTTGAAGCAAGTTACAATAGTACTCACTGTACACAGTACGTTGTCCTTCTAAATAGTCACAAAAAATTGGGCCTTGAGAATCCCAGAAGACCATTAACATGAGTTTACCGAGAGTTTTGAATTTTTTCTTAGCGGACGAATCCGGATGTTTCCATTCAAGACATTACCATTTGGATTCAAGTTCATAGTGGTAAATCCACGTTTCATGGCAGGTTATAACACGGTCTAGAAAGTCATTACCTTTTGTTAAAAACCGTCGTTTGAGTTCAGAACAAGTGCGAACAAGGGTGTCTTTATTGACTTGAGTTAACTGTCTTGGAACCCATCTCGAACACGTTTTGTAATAATTCAGCTTGTCATGAATGACTGAATACACAGTTCCAACACTAACATTACACAAATCTGCTATTGTCACGATTTTTATACGCCTGTCGTCGAGAATAAGGTCACTTATACGATTTTGTAGCGCGTCGGTCGACACTTCAACCCGTCGCCCGGAGCGATGAATATCGGTGACACTTGTTCTGCTCGATTTAAACTGTTCAATCCAGTTATACACGTTTCCGCGGCTTAAACACTTTTTACCATACTGTTTCAACATTCTTTATTTCTTTCAAACAGCTGACTTAATTTGCCCCAAGGCTGCCAACTCGACCCACAGAAAGTTTCATCTAATAATATTCAGCAGTTTTCCCACTAATGCGATTTGTCTCGTTAATTACTGAACGTCCCTCGTAATATCGCTTTCCCAGATTTTTATGAAAGCGACGGTATATTGCAACAGAAAGTCAGATTATAGCATACTTGATGTTTTTTGTGGGGAAACAGGAATAACCGTGCATCATGGAGAGATGCACGGTTATTGAAAAAATCATTATTATATGAAAGAGTAAATGTTTTACTTGGAGTTGATTTTCTCATAGGTGATTCTGCTTACAGTTACAATATCTAACCAACGGCTGAACGCACATCAACAACTTTTGACAGATGTTACGTGAAGATATGTATCTTACACATATCTTTTGGCTATTCGTTTGAAAAAGGAAATCTTTATAATGTGAAAACATGTTGATTAAACTTTATTATCTTCTTTTTTTATATAAAAAAGTGCATCGGCAGTCACAAAATTGACATATTACACTACATCATTCTGTCAAACATCAAACAAAGGCGCAGTTGTGTCAGTTTAATTTGAGATCCTGCATTCAACGCATCGCATTGTGCGTTCTACCTTCGAACTTTCGATAAAATCGCGCATTCGGTGCTTTTTTTCGTGACTTCTAACAAATCCCATCGCTATAGTGCCGCCGAGTTACGCTTTCATTTTTTTGTTCTTTTATGTGATCCTCTTGTCAAACGCTTGCCTTTTTGTTCCTCTTTTTTTTGCGTGTATATGTCGCCGAGTTTGGTGCATCAAACTCATCCGAAACCGGTGCAAGCTGGCGACAAACGGGATTTCTTAGACGTCTTCGGAGTGCGCCTTACTCCGCCGTTCCTCGAATTTCAGCAAGCGTTCGAAGGTAGAACGTATAAGCAGAAGCTGTCGATACAGAATATTGGAAAATCGAAGATCGTTGTCAGGATCACAGCGCCTACTTCTTATGTGAGTATGTTATGGATTTATCAATCCAGCATTTTGAAGTTTCGTCATTTTGTAGGCGTTCAAAATCAAGCCTGTTAGAGGTTACAACTTATCACCGGGATTGACGCTTGTGAGGGAAGTCAGTTGCGTATTTTCCTATGCCAGTTCGCATAGCTGTATATTCGCCATTTACATTAATGGAGACCGATACGATTATCAGCTGTTTGCGTAAGAATAACTAGCTACTTTTATTTAAACCTTTCTTAAAAAGCAATATTGTTAAATATATTATTAATTGAAAAGTAAGTAGTGTCGCATCAGAATTAGTAGCAATACGATTTGTTCAGTTCTGTAGAAGCGTTTGCAGTAATTTACTCGACAAAAACGTACAAATGAGGATATCTAATTAGATTTCCTCATGCGTACATGTAAACAAATATATTATTGAAAGCGTAATTATCAAAATAACATCAAAATTAAAAACTTCACGTGGATTTTACATATATGATTCCTATTTATTGATGCAATTCTTGAAGGTTAAGGCTACTGTCTATGTTTTTAAATTTACATACAGTGACTCACATTAAAAATGATGCGGTGGTATATAATCTGTTTTACTGATAAAAACCGTTATTAAATAAGAAAAACAATGCATTTAGAAAATATAAGAAAAACAGTAATAATATATCATATTATAACACCTTTTTTATAAATTTAACTTTGTATTACACATTCTAAACTCTATAATTACACAATATATCTAAGCCGGGCACAATCGAACTTCCCAACAGAATCGGAACAGTCGCATGGGCCGCGGATTATAAATAAAGAGTGTACATATATGTGACTCATGCCCGACAGAAAGATATTTTGAAATCAATACTCCAGTGTCAAAAAATAAAAGCTGACACAATAAAAATGTTTGGTAAATAAAGCGAATATATGCACACGTTGAAATGTTTTTATTGCCATTATTAGGTTCTTTTTGTTTGAAAACGGCATTTGTTGTATATGTAATGTAATAAGTAGTCTGGGCAAACAGCGGCAACAGTCAATGTAGTAGATATGTGGTGCGGAGTTTACGATTATTTATTTCACGCGTTCACAGCGTCAGTACTAAATCGATGCTGTATGCGAGTAGTTCTGTGTATATGTAGGCTGTCGTAACCTATTTCGTAATTGTACGCTTATGTTTGCTTTAAAAATGTCGCAGTTAGGTACGTCGCGAAAACGACCAATGGCAGACACAGTTAAAAACTTTATAGTGGACATGCCGGACTTAATTTTTGATGGCGCTAAAATTCAATGTCTAGTTTGTAAAATCCCTTTAATGTGTTGGTCCAGAAGCCATTGTCAACGTCACATCGAAAACAAACAGCATTCCTCTGCAAAAAGTGGCATACGAGACCAAGAAAAATTTACATTTAATTTATGTGTTACTCTTATTTTATGTAATCTATCGTTTCGTTTACTAGACAAAGAAGCATTTGTCTTATTCTGGAATAAATATGCGGACTGTAAATTACCTAGTCGGGCATCGATACGAAATGTAGTGCCATTTGCTCGTGAACATATAGAAAAAAGAATTAAATCGGAGTTGAAAGATAAAAAACTGTGGTTATGTGTGGACGAAACAACAGATCGTAAAAAACATTCTGTGGTTAATGTGATGGTACGTACAATGGAACCACATCGACTGTCACCTTCAATTCTATTGGCTTCCAGACGAGTACAACAATGTACTGCCGAAATAATTTCAAAGTTAGTGTTAAATACATTGGAAAAGTTTGAAGCTTCAACAAACCAACTGTTGATGTTTATCAGTGATGGTGCCGCAAACATGCTTTCTGTAGGCCGGTCTCTTAAAAAACATTGTGCTAACTTGTTACATATTACGTGTAAAATTCATGCTTTCAGTAATGTGACAGATAGTATTAGAAAATGTTATCCTGAGGTAGACGCTTTAATAGCGCATACGAAAGCAGTGTTTGTCAAATCCCCAAAACGTATTCCCAAATTTCACAGACTGTGCCCCCGTATGCCTGAGCCACCAGAACCTATTCTTACACGTTGGGGAACATGGTTACAGGCCGCGTTTTATTATCATAAATATTTTGAGAATATTAAGAACGTGGTTTTACAATTCGATCCAAACGAAGCTGCGGCTATCATGGAAAGCCAGTCGAAATTTCAAGATAGTCAGGTTAAAACGGATTTTAAAAACTATTCAGAACAATTACTTCGGACTAGTGGAGACAATAGAAAAATTACAAAATCCTTCGGCGTCGTTAGTGGAATCCCTGCAAATAGTGCAACATGTTAACGTACAGCTATGCACGGTAGAAGACGCAAAAAATGTTTGTGTTCTAGAAAGGTTTGAAAGTGTTTTAGAGAAAGATTCTGATTTTGGCCCATTAAAACAAATTTGTGAAGATACGTCAACAGAACCGTTAAGTTGCTCCAAAGATTATTTTAATTACGCAAATATAACGTCATTATATGTAGAACGTTCGTTTTCTGCATATAAACACATTTTTTCCTCGCGCCGCACTCGGTTTGCCGAAACAACTGTGGAAACATATCTAATGTTGCAGATATTTAACAGACATTATTTGCTTTGTGATTTCACGGAAGACTCAAGACGGTAAGTGTTTGAGCACGTATTATATCTTATTTCTGACCATTTATTTTGTGTAAACTTTTATGCGCCCGCCACTGTCTGTTGGCGCAAATTGAGCAGCTCCAGTGATGATAGTATCTTTGAGATTTAATTTTTGTACAACGTATTCTATTAACTAGAACGTAATTAATTGCAGATTATCTTATTGATTGTTTCAACTTGCCTGAAGATGAGCTAAATTTTGCTCTAAACCGGTAGCGAAAGAGTTTTTGTGAAATTAAAACCATTATTACCCCCATTCTCTTCAACCTTATAATATTTACAAACCTTGGTAATTACCCGTTTAGAAAGAATTACCCTATGCATACTTGAATACTGGAGTGCATCACTTTTACGGTTATATTAAATATTTAAGTATTATAATATTATCGTTTTGAATTTATGCTAACTTTCAAAGAATTATTTTTATTTTGCTTCTATAATACAAATGATTACTTTTCACAACGTTTTTGTCAATAAAACAAATTATACTGCATCATTTTCAATGAAGTTATTGTTAGAACGAGGTAATATCGTCTCTGCGATACATAGGCGTTTCACCGGAATAGCGAGCTGTGTGCAAAAATCGATTCTCGCTTTGTCAGTGTCCGCTTGTTTATTTTTCGTTCAGTTTAGGAAACGAGAGCATGCGTTGTGTTTTGTGTTACGTATTATTCGTTATAAATGTCTAATTATTAATTTAAAATGTGTAATGCTAATTGCTGGCACAGTAAATAAGTGTATCTGTGACTTTCCGCATTTGTTCTACGACGGTACTAAGATAACATTTGTGCTGGGAGTGCTGCTTATTTATTTTCTTATAATTTTTAAAGCAAAAGCAATTGGACCACCCTCTTCACAAGGAAAATACACCGAAGCAGACGACTAGCGGAATTGTTCCTTAAACCAAGAAAACGTATCAACATGTTTACATCCCGTTTTCGTAGTTGGCAACTTCAACTCGAGGTTGTACTTCTACCAAAAGTTCTGAGACGGTTCTTTTTCGAGTAAGCGAAGTGACAAATTACAGGTTATCATCATGACAAGTAAATCGAAAATAAAGGCAGTTCTCGTTAGCACACCCCTTTTTCTATTTCTGTGTTCTTCGGTATTTACATGTTTATTACAATCCGCTTTGTCCAAGCACATCAAAAGTTTCTCGCACACTTTACAAACCATTATCCCACCATTATCGCAGAGACGATTACCTCACTCTAGCTATTATACATTGGTAAACATGTAGCCAACATAATATATTGCTTATGTTCTGCTTTAATACCGTTTGATGTTTGTTGATATTTCAGACGCAAACGTTAGCTCAGGTTGTTGAACAAATATCAGTTAACTAGGCAATCAGATTACTAGCCAAACCAATCGACTGTCAAACACAAATTTGAGTTATTTTCTTTCTTTGTTAAATAAAGAATGATTTTTAACCATGAACAATATCATGGAAACATTTCCATAATAAATAACAACCGTAAAACCTTTGGTCAACTATTCTATGAATGAATAACATACGGGGGCTATACAGTATTTATTGGCTTTGTTCCAACACTCTCAGAAAATCGTAAGTTTAGCGACCAGTACCTGCGCAATATGCTGCGGTAAATTTGCGGTTTTCTGAAGGTACTGGAACAAGCCTATTGTCTCTAATATATTGAACACATTATTTTTCAACATAATAACATTTACACACTAAAGACTCGCGACATTATATCGTGCTGCAAAGCTCTTTTATCCTGTTGTTTTAATAACAGAAAAAATCTTGAACTACTGTCATAACGTCGTCGTCGATGTTAAATTTGATTCCCCGAAGACTTTCTTTGAGTTTTGGTAATAAATAAAAAACACTAGGAGCTAGGTCGAGTAGGTGTAATGGATCGGCCATCAGTTCGAAACCTGCATTGTAAATTACGTTTAAGGAAAAGAGGCTTTTATGCACTGGAACATTGTCCTGATGAAAACGAATACCACGCGACAACTTTCCTCTCTTTCCTTTCTTTAATACAGCTAGAAAGATGATTAATTAATGTATCATAATATTGACCCGTGACTGTCTGGCCACGTTCCAGTTAATCAATTAATAACATTCCCTCGGCATCCCAGAAAGTGATAGCCATAATCTTATTCGCTGAAGGTCGAATCCTGAATTTGAGAGGTGGAGGAAATCCTCGACGTCGCCATTTCTTGCTTTGTTATTTAGGCACAGGATCAAAGTGGTGAACCCATGTTTCGCTAACTATAACAAACCGATACAGAAAAATTTTTGGTTTACTGTTAATGTCAAATTCGCATCTGAGGTGGTGATTCTTGTTCGCTTTTACTCAAACCTCAACATTCAGGGTACCCATGAAGTCCCAAACAGTCATTGATTATTGTTCCAATTGTACCGTTTGATGTCTGTTATCTTTGTCTTTGGTCAAACGTCTAGTAATCACAAACACGATCAATATTGCGGCCTGCCAGCACCTTTTGCATGTTCGCAAGTTGCTCTACTGCATCGAAACTCCCAAGACCAATTCTTCACTGCCTGATATAAAGGAGCATCATTCCCAAGCACATTAACCATAACTTCATAAATTTGTTGTGGCGTTAAACCTTTCTTCTGCAGATATTTAATAACAGCATGAAGCTCTTTTTTCTCGATTTCTTTTTAATCTTCGGACAGCTTCAATTTTAACTTAACACAGCTTGTTAACAAATGCAACTACAAAAACCAATATTGGTTCTTTGTTTGAGACAATAAATACTATACGGCTCCCATACTTCAAAGAGTTAAAAAAACACTCAAAGGTATTTCGTATATCTTTTTTTCTGTTCGGAATAGTACCGTATCTTATTCCAAAGTGATCGTCACGCCGAAAAGTATAGATTTTGGCTCGATTGATGTTGGTTACGCATCTCCGGCTCGTACGCTCATCCTCAAAAATGAAGGAAGCAAACCAACACGTTTCTACATCGACACCGCAGTCAAAAATGACTACACTCTTATTATTGAGCCAAATAAAGGAATGTTGCAGGTAAGCATACTAATAATAGAATGTAATCATGATACTATACCAGAATACCATATTTAAAGACTAATTTAAAGACCGTGTACTTTCTAAATTTTAGTTTGTAACCTTTTGGTTGCCTTAAAGGAAAAGATTTTGAAAGCACGAGATATCCACCATAAATTCTCGGCCTGATATAGAAGAAACAAACTTGGTAAAATATAACAATTTTTAATAGTAGGGTCAATAAAACTGGTCAATTACTCACAATTCGTAACACGCTCCCAAATAATAAAGATAGAATAGAAAAAAACTAAGAAACGTGGTGTCTATAAACTTATCTGTGGTGACTGTCGGAGTTGCTATGTTGGCAGGACGTATCGTAACTTCGAAGCTCGGATAAAAGAACAGGTAAGATGCTTGAGACCCAATTCAACGGGATTCTCACACTTTGCACAGCATTTGGTTTCAAACAACCACAATTTTTCATTAGAGGACAACTTTGAGATTTTACATGTGGCTAACAAAGGTTATTATTTAAATAACTTTGAAACTCTCGAAATTATGAGAAAGCAATATAATGACAAAGAAAACTGAATCAATACTCAGTTACAATTTGAATCTACCCCGGCGTTCCAAGTCTTTTTTGAATAGATATTATTGTCTTGGGCGTTCTTCCTCGTAGTATATACAATTAATAGTAGATGTCGCTGCTAATTTTAATTTTTCAAATTTATTTATTTATAAAAAACAGTACAGTATTTTACATCTGACAATCGGTACTTTTTAAATTGTTTGTGATAGTCCACTCTTTACAAATACTTTAAATTATTTTATATATTCATATTTTAACATGTTAGTCCAATTTATAGTGTCTTATACATTTCTTTTATCGACAAATTCTTACTGTTTTTAAATTAAAATTGTAAGTATTACCTATATTAATTTTAAATCAGTTTCTACACAAAAAAATGAAAAGATAAGAAATTTTAATTCCATTCTTCTTTGTTACACTTACTATATACAAGTTAAAGTTTAAAAATTATTTTAACATAATAATATTACAGCTTAAATTAAAACTAATACATAAATTAACACTTTATTCATTAAGAACAACGTTTTTTCTTTAATTAATTTAGATGTAGTTCTTCTAATATGTATTTATTCCTGGTGTCCTTTATAGCTTACCTGAGCATTGCTCGAAACTGGTAGCAATGTTTTAGAATATTAAATGAATTTTTGTGAGTAATTGACCAATTTTATTGACCCTACTATTATGATGAACTCACGAGTCACAATTAAACAATAACAATTTTTATTTTTGAATATAATCCCCTAATTTCAATACATTTATTATAACGATCAATTAATAATTCTATACCCTTGTAAAAATAATCAATAAAGTTTCCCCTCAAAATATTGTATTACAGCTACTTGCAATTCACTATTGTCCATAAAACGACGTCCCCTAAGGTCTTTCTTTAAATAAAAAAATAAATAATAGTCACTTGGAGCCATGTTCGGACTATACATACATATACGGTGGATGTTCCAATTCTTGAAAGCCGCATTCGCGGATGGTAGCTTGTGAAATGGCGGCAGTATGAACGGGTGCATTGTCGTGTAATAATCGAATACCTTTCGTCAATTTTCATCGACGCTTTGCGCGAATATTGTCCCTCAGTTTATATAATAAAGACGCATACTATGTCAATGAGTGAAATAGCCTCACAATCCCAGAATATTGGCCATCACCGTTTTCGTTGATTGAACGACTTTCGCCTTACTAGGACGAGGTTCATCGGGTCGCCGCTATTCTATCGATTCCTTTTTGGATAAAGGATCATAATGCAGAACCATTGCCTCATCTCCTGTGACAACGGACTCCAAAATCGGTTTCGGGTCGTCTCCGCGCATGTTTAAAAACGAGCTCGCACATTCGACCCGACGTTCACGTTGGAGACCAGAAAGAAGATGCTGTATTCATCTTGCACTAATCTTATTCATACCCAATTGATGATGGAGAATTCGGCGAATACTTGTGTCAGAAATATTAGACATCACTAGCTAATTCATTCACTTTCAAACAGCGATTTGCTAATACCATTTCTTCAATAATTGAAATGTTTTGAGGCGTTATCAGTTTAATTGGCCGATCGTGGCGCTCATCATCTTCATGGGATTCTTGCCCCAAACGGAAACATTTTGCCCACTTTTTTACAATGGAATATGAAGGAGATGAATCACAATAAACGCCGTCTAAAGGTTGTTTAATGTGATTAGGCCCTTCTTTTGTTGAAAATTTAATGACTGCGCGGTATTAAATTTTCGTTACCTAAGGCATTTTCATGCACTAGTCACGTTGTCTGGCTATATAGTATAGGCCTCGCACATTTGCAACTATGATGCAACGGAGTTTAAATACGCTCGAACCTATATAAGCCTGCCAGGCCGAGAACTTATGGCACCTACCTCGTAGTTCTAAGCAAGAATTGCTAAACAACTCGCTTCCCATTCTCGTTTTCAAGAATGATTGCCATTTTAACGTCCATTTCTAAAATGCGTTATAATTATTGACAACTTGAGAATGTTATGCTTCCAATTTAAATCAAAACTGTATTGTATATCCCCAGGCGAACAGTTCAACTAGCGTCAGTATCAGGTTGATCGCCCTGAGGGAAGAGATCCTTCAGATGGATCTCTGGGTGAAAGCCGAAAAGCCCAACGTCGTAGTATTAAAAGCGGAAGCGATCGGTTCGAGATTCGAACCAGTTGGTAGCGGTTTATCGACTACCTTCACTCTGGTCGATTTTCCGGTAACGTATTTAGGTTTGACGAGCACGGAAACGATCTACATAAGAAACTTCAGCGCGTCGGCGAATATGTTTTGCATGATGGGCGAAATTGATCATAATATTGCGGTAAGGACCGATTTTGTTTAATGACTTTAATTTAACTTAACTATTGTGTAACACAAAATTCTTACTGTATAGAGCTTAGATATCTGTCGGGAGCGCCACTTCGATTACAATCATTTCACTACGGAACCAGCCTTTGGTATGTTCCAGCCGAGGCAAGTTAAAGCTATCCATTTCAAGTGAGTTTGTTTGATTTCTTAAATAACACTGTCCCAAGTATAAAAATGCCTGTTTCCTATGTATTTTTGCACGTTGAATTCAAATTCACTTTCAAAATTACTGCATCACCCACAGTTTTTGACTTCCTGTATATCCACGTAGCATAATACTGTGTGCTTTACAACAAAATGCCGATAAATATGCCGGTGATATTTAGGCATTTGAAATAAAATGTTACGCAATATTGCGTAATTCTAAGTAATCTGGCGCCATTCGGAACAGGCAAAACAGGTCTCGACAAGCTGGCCGGGATCAATATAAGATCTTTGGCCGGGAGCGCAGTTGCAGTAAATTGACCGGCTAGAGAACATAGCAGCTCCACATTTGTCTTGTTCTAACCCTTGAGAAAGTGTGCTGTTGTGTTTAAAGTGTTGTGTTGATATCCCAAGTACCACTGAAATGCCGAGAAATTGTAAAAATAATCCAAATTCGTTCTGCTACGTCTGCGGCGAGTTGACTCTTAAAACCCAGAATTTGTTGTACCACATGTGTTCGGCTTCTCACAGCATAGGCAAAAGGTTCATGTCACATACCTTTTGCAGTTCCTATGGTATAGAGAGAACCTAAAAACCACGTTTCGGACTGCTGCAGCACCTGCAGAAAACATGACTTTGAGTGATGATGAGTCTAGTGATGAGAAAGCACATCAAGTAGCAGAAGAAAATTTGAATTTGGATCCCACATTTGAATCAGGATGTTCTTCAAATGAACCACATTTGCTGACTCAAGGAGACCTTAGTGACCTCGTTCGCGATTTAAATCTAAGTAGCAAGCCGAACTTTTGGGATCCAGATTGAAGGGTTGGAATCTACTTCAGAGTGACACAAAAATTTCGTTTTATCGTAGTCGCCATGCCAAATTCAATGATTACTTCTCCCTTGAAGATGACCTGGTGTTCTGCAATGATATTGTCTCGGTTATGAGTGCACTAGGCCATGAATATCACACTGATGAATGGCTTTTGTTCATTGATTCCTCCAAAGCTAGCTTAAAAACCGTTTTACTTCACAATGAAAATAAATTCCCCACTCAGGCAACATGAAGGAAACATGAAGATTCTTTTAGAAAAAATCAAATACGATGAATTTAAGTGGAATATCTGCGGCGATCTTAAGGTTGTGACGCTATTACTCGGATTGCAACTCGGCTACACGAAATACTGTTGTTTCCTGTGTGGATGGGACAGTCGAGACAAGAAAAACCATAATGTAAAGAAAGTATGGCCGACACGAACATCATTGACTCCAAGAGTTAAGAATGTCATCAATTCCCCTCTTGTCGATCCTCAGAAAATTTAGCTGTCCCCTTTACATATAAAACTAGGACTTATGAAAAATGTCTTTAAAGCAATGAACAAAAACGGTCGCGGATTCGCGTATTTGAGGAATAAGTTCCCCCGAATCAGTGATGTTAAAGTAAAGGAGGGTATATTTGTAGGACCCCAGATCAGGGACTTGTTTCGAGACGAAAAGTTCGATATAGAGCTGAACAAAAATGAAAAATCCACCTGGCTTTCATTTAAGAATATTTGTGAGAACTTTTTAGGCAACTTTGTATGAAACATTGGGGTGCAATATATTTAGATTTTTTCCCGGGCAGTCTTGGAGCCATCAGTGACGAACATGGGGAATGATTTCACCAAGATATTTTGGACATCGAAAAGCGCTACCAAGGCAAGTGGAGCGCCTCTATGCTGGCATACTATTGCTGGACACGAATGAGAAACGTTCCTGACGCTAAATATAGCAGAAAATCATACATTTGTGCATTTTAGAAACATTTTTTGGTTGTTCTATAAAAAAACATTATACACGTTGTTCTACTATCTATTGCGCTGTCACTTAGGAACCCTGCCTGATAGAATATTTCTAAAAAAAGATTTGAAATCAGCATAAAAAATGCTGCAAGGTTCACATAAACTAATTTGCGGGACAAGAAAAAATTTAAATTTTGTTAACCAGTGAATTAATTTTGTTATATCACTCGTGGACAAATTTGGAGAAACACCAAAGTTACACTGTTAATTTTCTTAAAACAGCAATGGCTTAAGCCAAATTGTTTGACACGCATTCGTTTTTTTTTTTTTCATTGATACTGACAGGGAAACACAGGTAAGTGCATCTCACCGATTTAAATGAAACTTATCAAATCGTGGTCGTGCTTCTGGGGAGCTACAGCAAGACGATAGATTTGATCAAGTCAGACGTGTATTAAAAAAAAATACTGAGGGTTGGCGTACATGTGTATAAAGTGCAATGTGCCAATTTATACTGAATGTTTTGCAACATATCATAAAATGAAAACTAATAACTCTTAGAGTTTGTTTTACTTTTTGGGATTGGGCTTACGGCCAATGTAGTTGAAAATGTGTTACATATGTTCTTGTAAAGCCGTTGAACTAAAAAAAATCACGTTTATATGGGTTAAACCAGTCACAAGTTTGTGGTTGACCCAAAGCATGCTTCCTTTAACATTGTCTGTGTTTCTGCGGCAGTCTTACCGAGCGTAAAACAGAACTTGATACATATACGCTATCCCCTCAAACCAGCCATTAAAAAATCGCAAGCACAAGCAGACACAACAATGAAAAATTGTTCAGTAACAAAGAGCGTTTTCACTTGTAATGACGCAACTTAGCGTACTGACTCACAAAGGGTGTACACAATTCCACGTGATGGCGTTTGATTGTGTTTCAAATTTCGGAAACTTTTGGATAGCATCTCGTACAAGTCGATAAATTGCTATTTCAAAGAATTGTTTCTGGTCTGCTTGATATGTCAGGTCAATTTTAAAAGTTTAACTTTTTGATTTAGATTTCAGCCGAAAAAACCTAAGCCCGAAAATAGATGTTCATCTTACTATTTTTGCACCCTCCACATGTGCAAGATCAGGAGCAAATTTTTAACGCACGAGGATTACTGTAAGCAATGTGTTCTTTTTCGGCTATATAAATATAATCATTTTCCTTCTCGCTTTAACTAGCCGAATTATTGAGCAACGATGTCTTGCCCGGCCTTTTCCAACCAAAATTCAGTTGGAATTCATCCTGCATCGCTCAGCGTAAGTGCCCCTTTCCAAAATCCCAGTGATCTTTTTTTTTTCATAAATATTTCTGCCGCTCTATTTAGAGGCAAGCGATATAAACCATTCCATTCTTATGAGCGATGATATAGACGAAAGGAGCTTCGTGAAACCTACGGAACAATGCAATTGCGTCAAGTTACACCTTCACGCCATTCCGGAAACGCCTCAAGTCGTCGCTGTTCCGGACGAGTTAACCTTGACCGATCTGCTGATGGGACAGCGTACGACCAGGGTTCTCGAGCTGCGAAATTGTTCAGAAAATCTACCGATAATCGTCATTTATAAGAAGGTGGCCTATATCGATCTTGATAGTGGGCATATCTTCATAAAAGCGAACACTAGCGTCCAAGTTGCCGTTTACATAACGCCGAAAAAAATCGGCGCGATCACTAGTCACATAAACTTCGATCTAGTGTACTATGATTTCCCAAGAGTGGAAAATGACGAGTTTAAAGTAATTGGGAAGGTATCGGTGCCTATAAAATTTGAAGTGAAAGCTATTCCAAAAACGATAACGCCGCAAATTAACAGCGGGTTTGAACCGAAATATGTAAAGGAAGTCGGGAAGTTTTGCCACAATCTTAGGTTCAATAGTAAGCAAGTAAAGATTCCTAAGACGACTGTGGTATCCAATCAGCTTGTTAGTAAAAGTAGTTCGGCTCTGATTGCACTTCCAAACGATATGCAAAGGTCGATAAGACCTTGGAGGGATAAGCCAAAGTAAGTAATACTTATGTTAAAAGTAAACCTAAAATGTTGTACGGAGTGTCCTAGTATTAATTGGCCAAATTTACTGTAAGGACACCTGAGATAATTAAATCTATGTCCGGAAACAACTTGTTTTCGAGGTATAAATAAAAACAGCAGTACTACATGGAACCTAAAATAGCGCTCAAGATTTATAATGTACAAATCAGCGGATTTCACAAAAATTTCGTGCAGTTTTAAATAAAAATCCCGATTTACAAAAGGTTCTCTCTAGTACTGAAAATAAAGAGTGCACAGAAGAAATAAAGGTATATATGAATTACGTAAATAAAAGGTAACAATATATTATTTTGTAATAATACTGTATCTCACGTACCTATTTTTGCGCGATACGCTTCTGACGTTGCACTCGTTTGTCGAACCTTACTTATAAGTAGAGTTGGCCACGCGCGCCAACGGGCAGCGGCGTTGTTTCGATTAGGCTTCGGGTTCCACTAGAGCTATTGTGTGTAGATGTTTGCCGTCGTAAATACTTTCGCGTAGTTGTTAAATAAAAATAAAATAATGCGTGCTTAAACACTTACCATTTTATCCTCCGTGAAATCGCAATGTGAATAATGTCTGTTAAGTATCTGCAACATTAGGTATGTTTCAACAGTTGTTTCGACAGACCGAGTGCGGCGCAGAGAACGAACGTTCTATATCTACTGACGTTATATTTGCGTAATTAAAATATTCTTTGAAACAACTTAACGGTTCCGTTGACGCACCTTCACAAATGTGTCTTAATGTGCCAAAATCAGAATCTTTCTCTAAAACACTTTCAAATTTTTCTAGAACACAAACATTTTTTGCGTCTCCTATCACGCATAGCTGTACGTGAACATGTTGCACTATTTGCACAGATTCCAATAACGACACCGAAGGATCTTGTAACTTTTCTATTGCCTCCGCTAGTCCGAAGTAATTGTTGTGAATAATTTTTAAATCCGTTTTAACCCGACCAGCTTGAAATTTCGACTAGCTTTTCTTGATAGCGGCAGCTTCCTTTGGATCGAATTGTAAAACCATGTTCTTAATATTCTCATAATATTTATGATAATAAAGCGCAGCATTTAACCAAGTTCCCCAACGTGTAAGAATAGGTTCTGGTGGCTCAGGTATACGCGGGCACAGTCTGTGAAATTCGCGAATACGTTCCGGGGATTTGACAAACACTGCTTTTGTATCCGCTATTAAAGCGTCTACCTCAGGATAACATTTTCTGATACCATCTGCCACAAGATTGAGAGCATGAATTTTACACGTAATGTGTAACAAGTTAACAGAATGCTTTTTAAGAGACCGGCCTACAGAAACCATGTTTGCGGCACCGTCACTCATAAATATCAACAGTTGGTTTGTTGAAAATTCATCCTTTTCCAATGTATTTAACACTAACTTTACAATTACTTAAGCAGTACATTGTTGTATTCGTCTGGAAGCTAATAGAATTGAAGGTGACGATTGATGCGGTTCCATTTTACGCGCCATTATGTTAACGACCGAATGTTTTTTACGATCTGTCATTTCGTCCACACATAACCACATTTTTTTTTCTTACAACTCCGATTTAATTCCTTTTTCAACATATTCACGAGCAGATGGCACTATCCTTCGTAACGATGTCCGACTTGGTAATTTGTACTCCGAATAGTTATTCCAAAACAAGTCAGACGCTTCCTTGTCTAGTAAATTAAACGGTATATTACATACAATAAAAGTAACACATAAATTAAATATAAATTTGTCATAGTCTCAAGTGCAAGTTCTTTTTGAAGCATGCCGTTCACTGTTTACGCGCCGTAGACAGTCCCTTTTGGACCAACTCATCAACGGGTCATCACATACTACACATTCAATTTTAGCGCCATCATACGTTAAGTCAGGAATTTCGGCTAAAAATTCTCTAACTTGGTCCGCCTTGAGTCGTTTGCGCGACATACGCAACATTTCTAAACAACACGTACCGCGCTAATGGAAGGTCGAAGCTACACTGAGGCTTGTATGTAACCATATAGATACGACGCAGCTGCCTGTTGGCGCGCGTGGCCAACTCTACTTATAAGTGTAAAAGTAAAACTTTTAAACGCACTGCAAACTTGCGAAAACAATATTAAGCTTTTTTCATGCTCTTACTTTTCTCCTGCAGATGCAAGACGATATTCACAAAAATGTCACGGTACGTACCGCCTATAAATTCGGAATACGAGTTGACAATTTTCGAGAAGCAAGTGAAAATCGAACAGGATAATTACTACATGAATTATATTAGGCAAGAAGCTAAACGATTAAAATTAGCTGCTAGCGTACCCATGAAGAAAGCAGCTGGTGATTACGAGATTGATAGTTCCAAAAAACTCTTATGTAAGGATCTCAAGTTACCACAACCTGGGCCGGTCAAAGCTAAGGAAACAAGCAGTTATACCCAATATTTGCCGTTGCTTTTAGACCCCCTACAAATCGTCAACATCATTGTGGATCCTTTGGTGGTTAATACCGGACCGGTACGTATTGATGATAGTGCCGTGCAAGTGTAAAGCAAGGGAGTAAGGATTTTAAGATTTAATTCAATACATACAGTGAACATTTGATATAGTCACCTTGACTGGAAACAAAATTTTAAAAAAGTCGCTTTTAACAAATCTTGATTACATTAAAATGGGTGGTCAATATTTCAAAAATAATACATATGTATTATATTTAGATAAGTAATTTAAAAAAAAGGAATTAAATCTTTACTGGATCACAACAAATCTTATTAATTATCATTATCAAATGAACAAACATATTTAGTAATAACAAATTTATTCAAACTTCTTAAGAACTGCTCTTTCTCGAAATAGAAACACTTTCTGACCATTCGATAACCAAATTGAACCGATAACTTCATCATTGTTAAATATTTGTCTATTGTTCTCATTTACGTTTTCTTCAGCGTGGCTCAGAAACACCTTCATAACTGAATCCAAATCATGAACATTTTGTCCTTCCCCAATTCCATTATTTCAGAGTTACTTGCAACATTGCCTCTTACTACTGAGTTAAATAAACTAGCAATGGGAATACTATCCTCCTCTGTGAAATGACCAATTGGTAAAGTGAAATTACCTTCTTCATGTGACGAATATATCTTGAAAGCATTGACAATTACAACCAGTGGAACTTCGTTCCAAGACTCCCACTGCCATGTATGCTACATCTTTCAGCGTAATCCTGTTTAACGCTATGTTTATATCTTCATTCTGAGATGCTAATGTTGCTAACAAATGCTTGCGATAACGAACTAAAAGATTTAATGATGTGCTGATCCAGTGGTTGTAGGGAAGGGGTCATGTTCAGAGGCAAGAGCAAAATTTTGACGTGTTCATTGTCAATATATATAATATGTTACATCAGGAACAAATTGCTCCAAAAACCATTCTTCAAATAACTTTGTCGTTAGCGCATTTTTGGAAGAGCGATAATATAATGGATCAGTGACATTTTTAAAGAATATTGGATGAGTAACTTTCCCAATCATCATTAAAGGCAATTTATGATTGCCAGTAACATTAGCACATGGCATTAAAGTGACCCTTTCCTTTCTGTTTTTTTCCCAGGTGCGTTTACTTCATTTCCATGAATATTAGTTTTATTTGGCAATCCTTTGCACACCAATCTTGTTTTGTCACAGTTATAGATTTGGTCCATTACATATTGATCTTTATTAATGATATTTTTAAATTTTTCTAAAAACACTGGAACTTGTGAATCGTTGCATGAGAGTTTCTCACCAGATATAGTCAATAATCGAATGCCATGTCTTTTTTTTTTAAGTTGTTTACCCACCCATCACTTGCCAAAAACTCCTTAGTAAATTCCATTCGACAAATTTCACTTGTGACAATATTTTTTAATTCTCGCTGTTGTAGAAATCACGTACATAAAACTTGCTCCATTTCAAGAAGTTCTCCTTTTTCTCTGTTTTAGAACGTTGCAGCACGAGGCGACACGCTTTTCTAAATTTTCTTTATTTTTGGCAATCTTCGAAATAGTTGACTCGTCCACATTATATTTCACACACAGCTCTTTTACTTTTGTCCCCTTCTCAATTTCTCGTAAAATATTTAACTTTTTATAAATAAATAAAAACTGTCTCTTCTTTATTTCCATCTTTAATTCGGTTATTTTAACGACTTCAACTGTCAGTGGTTATTATATCAGTAATTATATCGAATGACAGAAACAAAATTTGTTGACAATATCAAGGGTTGCTTATACCAAATGTTTCTTATATCGAAGGTGACTACGTCGAATGTTCACTGTAGTAACATTTCACAACAATTTTGTATTCATGTAATGCATGTTTATTTAGCGAATGTATTATGTTGATGCAATTATTGCTAGAGCAATTATATCTGAATTATATCGAGAAATAACTACAAGCGTTATTGTCGAGAAAACTTCGTCTTTATTAATTACACATTACTAGAATTTGTTAAAAAGGTGGTACCGGCAGTGTCGCACCGCATAAAAGTAGGTACGTAATATACAATATTAGTGAAAAATAATATTGTTACCTTCTCCTGTCGTCTTGATCTCCACTGTGGCAGTTGGCAACCGCCCTGCCAAGCTGCGTAGAATTGCAACATTAGCAACGCTTCCATTGTCGATTCATTCAGCTGTCGACGGTATTGTGAATACGTTGTCGTATACTTCGAAAATGATCGTTCGACATCCAGTGAAGAAAGATTTGCAAATGTCAGATATGCTTTTTGATTTTCAGTTATAGACCGAACCTTTTGTAAATCGGGATTTTTCGTTAAAATTGCACCAAATTTTTGAGCAACATCGACTCCTATAATGTTCGTCAAGTTTTCTAGAGCGGCTTGTAAATTGTTTATGCAATTTAATGCGTCTCGTGCAGATAAGTGACTATTTTCTAATTGCTCAATAGTTTGTGCATCTTCAGAATAGTTCATGGAAATTTCATCTATTTGTTGTTGAACGTCCGAATTGGAAAAAAGTTGCTGACTATCTCGAATTGCTGCAGAATCGTTTGAATCAAGTTTCAAGATGACATTTTTCACTTGTGAAAAATATTTCTGATAGTAAGATACTGCCTGGAGTCATGTTCCCCATCGCGTTATTACAGGCTGAGGTGGTGGTGGTAATTTCGGACACAATTGTTTGAATACACGGATGTGTTTGGGAGATTTGATGAACACTCTTTTGGTAGATGCTATTAACTTATCCACCATCGGATACTTCTTTCGAATGGTTTCTGCTACGTGGTGAATTGCGTCTATGAGGCATGTTGTGTGAAGAAGAGTCGGAAGGCAGATTTTCAACATCCTACCAACTCTCAGCATTGTTGCGGCTCCGTCAGTAACGAACATTGTGACTTGGGTTCCTGTGATACAAAATTCTCTCAACGAATCTTTTATTATCTTGACAACGGTTTCTGCATTAGTTTTCTGAATCCTTTTACTGGATAACAACAATGAAGCTGGTGGACCATCAAGTTTTAAAGGACGCGCTACAACATCAATGACACTGTGTATCTGAGCATCAGTTGTTTCATCCACACATAGGTAGATTTTCTTGTTTCGCAACTCGTCTTTTATACATTCCTTTAGTGTATCTTGCACACATGGCAAATTGTATCGTAATTGCATAGATGTTGGCAGCTTCCATGAGGAAACGTACTTAGCCCAAAAAAGACGAAAGTGTTCATTAGATACTAGATGTTGTGGGATGTTGCACACACTTAACATAAAAATAAAATCATATAAAAATTGCCAGTATGGAATACTGTTTCTTAAATTCAATACATGACTATTATTGCATATTGTGCAATAAATATGCGAACTTCTATATTCTAATCCAGGGAAATGCCTGAGATATTTATTCACATTCGAAGGGAACGTTACACCCTTTGGGCGTCCCATCTCCGCGTACTTATTTGGCGTGCAGCGTGCAACGAACTGTCGCTTTCAACCCTCTCGCGATACTGTCGAGATCGACTACGAGTTGAAAATTACGCCTAACCACGCCGCTAGCGCTACACTACTGTCATCCGGTACCACCTTTTTAACAAACACTACACATTACACTAACATTACACATTACATGTAACTGCGCACAACTAACTAGTGTCCAGTACGTCAAATATTGTTGTGGCTAAGGCCACGTAAAACACATTATAATACAGCGAACAGTATCATCCGTCCCAGAATCATTTCCTCGAATTGTAGGTCATTCTGTGAACTCCGTTCCGTTAGAATCCTACCCGGTGCCATCAAATTGAACTTATACCCACTTCCAATTTCCTTATTTCAGATAGCAGCTCACGCCAAATACGAGTTCACCATTAAGATAAAGAACAACAACAAGATCATGATTAGCGTCCTGATACGTCCGGACAAATCTAACGTCTTCTTCCCCGAAGGAAATAAACGGATGGTCAAAGGACGCTCAGAAGTCGCCTTTCCTGTTGTATACGTGTCCACAACGGTCGGCTTCCACACGACTGAGCTGAAGTTCATTATCAACGAGTGCGCTTACATCATCGTCGATGTAATGGCGAATGTCTGTCCAGTAGCATTAAAATTAGATAAAACTGTGATCGAATTTGACAGCAATAACTCGAATCAATATGTGAAAATTATAAATCCGCTCAGCACAACTGTGGCTTTCGAATGGAAGCTAGCCTGCAATCATTTTCGGATCGAACCGAAAGAGGGCTATTGCAAAGGGGGGAATTCGCTTCTGTGCACTGTCGAGCATCTTCCGGATGTGGATGGACCTTCAGTAACCGATGTCGACTTCTCCTGCGTCGATAAAACCGTAGATCAGTTGAGATTGATAACCCGAGCCGACAATAGTACCTTGTTCTTTAGCAAATCTCATTTGATCTTGAAAGACGTTCCGCTTAACATCCCTAGGACGGAAACGGTGCTTCTGAAAAACGATTCGTCCAGGCCACAGTGTTACTCCTTAATTCACAACGAATTTAACCGATATATCAAAGTGCGACCCAGTTGCGGAACCGTTTACCCTCATAGCTTCAACGTTCTCACGTTGGCCTTCAATTTGACGGATTGCGTGCATTTCACGGTCAAATTACGCTTCCACGTCATCCGATCACAGAACATAGAGTTGAAAATCACCGGTAACGTCATCTACCCGGACGTCGTGGTGTGGCCGAGCACTTTAAACTTTAAGAAGATCCCGTCGAGTACAACGGCGGCATTGCGGTTCAATATCGAAAACAAGAGCGCTGCAAAGGCGATAATCGCGTTCGATATGTCGATGTATCCAGACTACGTAATCGCTAAATCGTCGAAATGCTGCTACACCGAAGTCGTAGAAAAGATCACCATCGCAAAATTCTCTGCAGTACACCTCTACGCTCACTTTAAACCTAGCGCGACCAGTTGCGATAAGTTCATCTTACCCATGATCATCAACGACATTCTAGGTCCCGTTACATGTAACGAATCGAGGAGTGTCGAGCACTTTTTAAAAGTGAAGGTTCCTCACGGCATTCCCAATGTCCTACCGCACACTTTATCTGTGCCCACTGTCAGTAGTTACGCAACAGAAGCGAAGATTCTGTTATCGAGGACTCATATCAAGTTGAACTTCGCACACTACCCTAAGAAGTGTAGGAATTCTTACAAATTGAAGATCTCCAACCCGCAAAACGAATCGGAGAAATTCTGTATAAGAACGGATGATCTAAAGCATCCCCTTTACCTAACTTATACACAAGAAAAAAAAGTTGTTGAGGAATCCGACAACGTGGTCGTTTGCACCTTAGATCCGCTAGAAGAATTATTCTTTGATATTTGCTTTAAGCCAGATCACTTCGGGATGCACAAAGCTCTCTTGCCTATTTTCCTGCAGTCGGATAAATCGCTAAAACCCCACAATTACTTATACATCGAAGCGGTCTACGAAGCGCCGACTATCACTATGGATCCTCTTTATATGTACTGCAGACCGTTACCACTTAGGTTCTTGCTAATCGGCACCAGAAAGTTCACATTCATGCATCATTTGGAGAGCTGCAAGGTTGAAGGCAAGACTAGCGAACCGTCCATAGAGGTGCAAGTACGCGAAAGAATTGTCGTGGATGAAGATTTGCAGGAAGTATGGATTCGAGGGCATAGCTATTCACAAGATAAGGGCAGTTTTACTCTTACGGTTTGGATATGGTGCACTTGCGGTGGAGCTTACACCACCAATTTTAACATAGTTACTGAGAACTGCTTCTTGACCAATTACCCGTTGGTTCACCGCTACGTAATGAAATATGAATGTAACCTTCTCAATAAGAATCCTTCGCTAGAGCTGGTGGTAAGTCCTATGATTATAGTCCGGACTGCTATATGCACGGATATTTTTTAATACGTTGGTCAGTGACACGCGCACATACAGCTAATCAATGGCGGCTGATAAGGGGTGGCAGGATAAAACAATTTCTTTTGGATTTTTTTTGCTAAGCTAAATAATAATACGGGGTGTCCAAAATTCAATCTTACAAGTGATATTTTCCTTATTTGCAGAGATATAAGATCAAGCAAGGTGTCGTCGAAAATGGTTTGCAGAATCCTAAAAGATATATTTTTTAAATCTATCCCTAGTAAATCACGCCCTAAAATACCTCCCCAAACCATTTTTTTTTAAATTGCATCCCCATCTTTTTGACCTTACAATTGAAATTCTAGAAGTTAGAAATACAAAGGTATAGACAAAAATGTCATTTAACAACTACCTATGTACTAATAAAAACACATTATAAATTGTATTATAAAAAGTTTAAATTTGGTTGTACGTATCCAATCGTATACAATTCAATTTTTGAATGTTTACCGGTGCACGACTGAATCAACGGAAAAGGTAATATCTTCTATCGGGTACAGTGCAAAGTATAGGAAGGAGATGGATACATATGAGGTTTGTCTTCTAGCGTTACACATGACGTTTGCGTTGTACTAACATACACAGTAATATAGCCTGACAGAGACAGAAAATATAACGAATGTGTTTTCTTATTTCTGCAATGTTTTCATGATGTTTCCGGTTGCCATGTTTAATTTTAAATGTTGACAGCCGTTAAGGCCTTGTCCTCTATTTAATTTTTCTGCTTTTTATTTCGTTATTTATCCCTTTTTTGTAATAATATCAGTTATTTTCATAACTATTATTACGCCATCTTATTACCGTTTTTCTAAATGTTATTTTTTTGACAAGCACACACTACTTTATTTCTTGTTTTTATTCATTTATTGAGGTTATCATACCTGGAAAACGGCTTAATCTGTGCTGTAAACAGCTAATCTGCAACTTGTTAGAGTACTTCGAAGCAGAAAACTTAAAGGAGAATGTTTATTACATTTTAATACACCTCAAGAGGTAAGTATTTATGACTTTACTTGGAAGTTGTTTGTTATAAAACTTAATTTTCTAACGCATTGAAAATGTCAGTAAAGACGGTATATAACGTAAACAACAATGACAACAACAAACCATCTTCTTCTGTCTGTTGTTACCACGTCAAAAACTAAAGACTGAGGACATGAATGAGCGTTCGAAGATGGAAGTACGTAATGTTTTCTAGAAAAATATGTCACTTCAATGTCTATAAACAGTATTTTGCGAGAAAGAGATATACTGCATATTAGCGTATCATCCTTAAATAAACTTCTGATACACATAAGATTTAAATTTAAAAACGATAACCATCGTAGAGCATTAATGAAGAAGAATTATATTGCTGCATTGCGATTTTCATTTTTAAGAAAGTATGACATGAATCTAAACTCTCCAACTAGGAGAGATATTGTTTTCTTGGACGAAACCTGCATTTTTTTTCTAAGGGCAGCAAACGGAGATTCTGGCAGGATGACAATGTAAGAAGTATTAGAAAACCGGAAGGATATGATGGTAAACGTTTTATTGTTGTTCGTGCTGGAACCAAAAATGGATTTATAGCAAATGCAAGTTTGATATTTTCTTCAAAATCTCAAACTTCGGATTACCATGGCGAAATGAACAATGCTCTATTCACAGAATGGATTGAAAAACAACTAATTCCAAATCTCAAAGAACCTTTATTGATACTGATGGACAATGCTCCATACCACAGTGTTCTGTTTGAGAGAAATTCTACAACCGCATGGAAAAAATAGACATTGTTAATTGATTAAATAAAAACGAACTTTTGGAAATCGTCAGAAGAAATAAAAAGGAAAAAATATATGTTATCGATGAAATTTTTAGGAAGCATGATCATGAAGTACTACGTATACCTTCATATCATTGTGATTTTAACGCTATAGAACTTATATATATGGGCACATGCGAAAACTTACTACAATAAGCATATCGGACGTGAAAATTGCGGATGGTGTAACAATAACACAAACTCACAACCTGATTAAAAAAAATGTAAAATTTTTACTACTACTCTTTTGTACAATAATATGTAAGATGAAAAATGTATTGTTTGTTGTTTAATATTGCTAAGATGTTAAGTGAATTTAAAGCGAACCCAGCCATGGTTGATGTATCTAGGCATTGTTTCTTTTTCGACCGTTTCACCTTTATATACATACATACACGTAACTTTTTTAGCACTTATATCAACTCCTTCTGGAACAATTTCAAAGTCATTTTAGGAATATGAATACGTGTATCTGAAAATATTCTAAAAACAAAGCCAAAATATAGGCAGTAAATCAAACATTTATGAAAAAAATAGACGACATTTTACTGACATAAACTGTAGAATTTATCACTGTGTAATTAATTGTTCATAGTAGATGCCAAATGCACATAAATAGTAAACGGAAGACCAAGCAGATAGGTATACATAATAACGGAATATACCGTACGAGCGAGCATGCTACGCTCACCTAGCGTAATCGGCATTTTTCGGAAATACGAAGGCTTGCTACGTTAATAGCCGATGCGATGTATCTAACAATTAAGGTACAGAATTGAATTTGCGTTCATCGAATTTTGACAAGCAAATTACATTCAACACAGTACACACATACATAAATGTCATTTTATTATCCTTAAGTTTCTTAAGGTCGTTTCTATTTTATTCTAAAACCCAACTGCGCAGCTACAAACTTTTTATACAACTACATTATATTTAATTTCAAAAAACACGATCAAAATTGAAGAAGCAACTGGTTGAAGGAGTTATGCTACAAAAAACTATTCCTGAATAAATTAGATTTCAATAGGACTATTTGCTATCTTTTATTGAATGATTATTTTCAAATGCGGTTGGTTTGATTCTGCGTTGAGCTAGCGCTGCACATTCGAAAATAATACGAGGGGCTGTTTCCTCTTCCTCATTGCAAAGGCTACATAAGGGTTCATCTTTGTAGATCTTATGCAACTGGCCTCTCAAATAGCCATGTCCTGTTAATAGACATGTTGCTGCCCTAAGCTGTATCTTGCTTAATTCAAGCAGGTCAGCAGTCAGATGTTGCGACGGTCTTCCCATCATCCGTTTGCTGTGCTTTTGTCCAGCTGCATGTTTCCAATTTAATTGGTGTTGTGTTATGATCCACTCATTAATTGCACGACGCACTACACTCTTGGTAATACCTAGACCCGGTTCAGGGCCTATATAATTAATTTTTGAGCATTCCCTCGCCAGCTGGTCTGCAATTTCATTGCCCGCTATGCCCCTATGCCCTGGCACCCACACCAGTGTGACCTTGTTGTGTTTAGACAGAACCATTAGAGTTTGCAGGCACTCCCACACTAGTTTGAAGGTTATATGATAAGATGCTAGTGCCTTTAAGGCCGCCTGACTGTCAGGGAGAATGAAATCGTCTCACTCTGCAGTCGCAGACACAGACTCTCCCACGCGCAGGTTTGTATAGCATATATTTCTGTTTGAAATACCGTGGTGTATCGCCCAAGGGGTACACATACTTTATTCTCCCCTCTCCATCCCTCCATTCTTCCCAATTCAAGAAAACGTTGAAAGTTTGTCATAGGAGATCCTGGAGCTTGTTGTATCGCTACCCATATCATAGATAGGGTTTGTTACTACTGCTTCTATTCTGATGTGCCCAGATCCACTGTGGGATCTCCAGTTACTAGTATTTTTCAGTCTGTATGCTCCCATTATGGCTTCTCCCTTGATATAAATCTCAAGAGAAGGTAGGTTTAGCATGGTTTAGCAGCTGTTGGAGTGCTTTTAATAACTCCAATTATACATAGACATGCCAGTCTCTGAATTTTCGAGAGACTAGTTATCGCATGCTTCTGTGTAGTCTTAGGCCACCAAACCAGGCAGCCATAAGTTATCATGGGTCTTACCACCGTAGTGTGCAGCCAGTACATCATATGTGGTTTGAGTCTCCATGTTTTCCCAACTGTTCTACGGGTTGTCATTAACACCCTCTTACATTTGTCGGTCATTTTTTGTAAATGTGAGTTCCAGTTCAGTTTAGAGTCCAAGGTTACACCTAAGAACCTAGCCTTCTCTTGGTGAAGGGAACAAGTGCAATTTTCCCAGGATTTACTCTAAGGTTCTCCTTCTTGCACCATACTTCTACCATTTTTAATGCTCTCTGCATTAGTTCTGAGATTATGCTGGCGTTTCTTCCACTGGTAAGTATTACAATGTCATCAGCATATCCCTGTGTATAGTAGCCAGCATTGTTTAGCAAGATCAGCAGTTCGTCTATAACCATATCCCACAATAGAGGGTTTAATACCCCTCCCTGCGGGCATCCTCTGGCGACAGACACCTGCATCGTCTCAGCTGCCATTGCTGCCTCTACTTGTCAGCCATGGAGCATGGCTCCGACCCATCTACAAACAGTGTTGTCTACTCCATGGCTGTTTATAGCCTGTAATAGTGATTCAAAAAGGGGTTACTTTTATTTTTAAATGTAGTTTGCAGAAAAAAATTATGACCTGCCTAGGGCGAAAATTGTAGCCAGGGTGGTAGAAAAGGGGTGACATTTTTCACCCATTGCCCCACTAAGGAGGGGAGGGCATTCATCTATGGCCAATTTGAAAATCCCTTTGAAGTAGAATATTTTGGTTTTTCATTCATGCCCATCGCTTGTGCGGTTCCGGAGTTATGATGAAAAATGCGTTTTTGGAGGTAACTTCAAAAGCACCCTTTTCCCCCTTAAGGTGAATATCAGCCGATAAAAAAATACGTGTCCTTTACTTTTTGATGGTCTACCAATATACCAAGTTTTATTGAAATCGGAGGGGGTCAGTTCTGTCAGTTTACTTGTATGTTAGTATTTCGATTATTTCATTACAAAGCACTGTATAAGTATTATTCAACATCGAATGAAAACCTTGTGGAGTTAAAGGTAATTAAATTTAAAGTTCCACTTTCAAATTGAATTTCGACAAGTCTACATATACAGCGTGTCCACCTAGAACGTGGGCGGAAATACTTCCTTTGTTAAAAAATTTACAGAACAAGTTTTCAAGTAAAATATATTCGAACATTCGTTCTGCACTTTATAAAGTTATATCCAAGTAAACAGGATTTCGCTGCGGACGATACAATTTTGTTTTTGTTTTTTTAATGGAACACCTTGTTACGTTTTTGGATGTCTTTCTTCAATTCACGTCAACTTTCTTCAATATTCCCCGCTTTAAGGTGCGTTTATAGCAGAACTGCGATAAACAACAAAAGCAGCACGCTTTGCATCAATTGGTGTGCATTTTTTTCTGTCACGTGAATACTAGTAGCTGTAGTAACAAAGTAGCAATACTAATTTATGCCTACCCATCGAAACCATTCACGAACCACCACCGCAGGTTTAGTTGAGAAACTTTAAATGCAGATACTTTTTGTAGAAAGACCTCTATAATGCTTGTATAGCATAAGCAAATTAAAAAATCCCATATTAAAAGAAACCCGTGGGTAAAAAATTACACCTTTTAACGCATCAATGTGTTTGTTAAATCAAAAAAACTTTAAACATATGTACATACATTCATTATGAAATCCCCATTCTACTTCTTTCCAGGTACGGCCCTCGCTCATCTCACTACTATCGCCCATCGACAAGCCCAAACTTACCATCGAAGAAGACGAGGTATGGAAGTTCTATGAAAGTTACCCCTTTTTTCCACCCAGGTCGAATTCAATCAACGATACCGACGAGGTATTCGTCGATTTTATGGAAACCTCCATACAAGTAATGGAATCCTGGATTTGCTCGCAAGGTTTTTTCGGAATAACCTACTATAATATACCAGACGGTATAAGCCATGTAAGATTCATCAATGATGAGAACAATAAGCTTAAGCCTAGACTGCCTTTGGTGGAGATGCTGATCAATATAATCGGAGAAGACGCTGAACAATATTTTGAAGTCCAGTAAGCGCAATACTGTCCCTTACTTATTCTCCATTAATACATGTACATATTGAAAATCGTTCAGAACTACTTCAATTAAGAAAGTAATGTGGGCTAGTAGCATGAACTTCATAAGAAAGGCCATGGAATCATTTTTCGTTGTAATTTCTGTACTACACACTTAACTAAACGATTTGTGCGGTGCGGAGTTTGCCGATACCTTTCATATCTGTCCCAATAACTTTATTTTCCAACACGATGATTGCTCAATGTACAGGCTGATTCATTTCCGACCTTCACCATGAGGATCTCGCTTTTTTCTTCTTTTACCTCTAGTACATACCTATATTTGGCCTTGCAGAGAAAAACTAAAAACACATTCTGAAAGCCACTTTCGATTTTCTGTCTAATGGTGTAGTCCAAATATGACCCTTCGGTTCCTTCTGGCCATCGTCAATTTTCTTATTTAGCTTTATAGACCGATTTAGCGTAAGAACAACGGTAACTATCTTAACTACCCAATCGCCCACTAGCGAGGTGTAAAACATCCCAAGCTCACGTTTTTTACTTTGTTTCTGTATTTGGCAAGAAAGACATGTTCTTTTTAGAATAAGGTAGTACAACAGCAAGGTCTCCGGTAAGTTATTTTGAATGAAGGCAATGCATCAAACAGGTTAATATTTTTACTGTTATTACAGATAATAACGGGAAAAATGGTTAAATTCCAAAGCACGGGAACTTGTGCTTAGTGCCCCAGCAGATTTTGAGAAAAAAAAAGAAAACAGGGACCCTTTATTACCTTTAGGTGCTGTTTACGAGGTATTATAGATATTCTACACTCATAATGATATTTGTAAAGTATGTATTGTTGCAGAGAATAAACAGAGCACTTGGTATGGCTCGACAGACTACTTGGACTGTCAAAAAATTTGCAAAATCTTGTCCTCCATCTCCTGACAAAAAGACCTCGTACTAAGCCAAAAAAAAATTGAAATTCTACCAAAATCTGCTTTAACATCACTTCACACATTTCCCATTTAAAATTCCTAGCCTATTTCAGGTTATATATTAGATATTCCAATAGATGCTGTCAGACAAAAATAATTTGTGTTACAATACATTTATTTTCAAGTTAACTGTTTATACAGTTTTCAATTTGACCCAGATGTACCGATTTGTTTCATACTGACAAAAATTGATGACGTGCGTCAAAAGTGAAAATAGACGAAGTGTAGTTACCGTTGTTCTTCCACTAGATCAGTCTATAAACCGACAAAGTTTCATTTAGATCGGTGAGATGCACTTACGTATATTTCCTTGTACGTGAATAAACTACTTCTACTCGCTTCTACTTTGCCCCTAGCATGAGGCTATCTGCATCAGTAGAGTTTGTTAAAAAAGTGGTACCAGCAGTGGCGCACCGCATAAAAGTAGGTACGTAATATACAATATTAGTGAAAAATAATATTGTTATGGCAACCGGCATGTTATGTGAAGAAGAGTCGGAAAGCATATTTTCAACATCCTACCAACTCTCAGCATTGTTGCGGCTCCGTCAATAACGAACATTGTGACTTGGGTTCCTGTGATACAAAATTCTCTCAACGAACCTTTTATTATCTTGACAACGGTTTCTGCATTAGTTTTCTGAATCCTTTTACTGGATAACAACAATGCAGCTGGTGGACCATCACATTTTAAAGGACGCGCTACAACATGAATGACGCTGTGTTTCTGAGCATCAGTTGTTCCATCCACACATAGGCAGATTTTCTTATTTCTCAACTCATCTTTTAAACATTCCTTTACTGTACCTTGCACACGTGGCAATTTGTATCGTAATTGCATAGATGTTGGCAGCTTCCATGAGGGAACGTACTTAGCCCAAAAAAGACGAAAGTATTCATTAGATACTAGATGTTGTGGGATGTTGCATACACAACATAAAAATAAAATCATATAAAAATTGCCAGTATAGAATACTGTTTCTTAAATTCAATACATGACGTTTACTTTTACAATGTTTTCTACATTCAAATCTATCGCGACTTAGCAATTCGCTATTGCATATTGTTCAATAAATATGCAGACTTCTATATTCTAATCCAGGGAAATACCTGAGATATTTATTCACATTCGAAGAGAACGTTACACCCTTTGGGTGTCCCATCTCCGCGTACTTATTTGGCGTGCAGCGTGCAACGTATTGTCGCTTTGAACTCTCTCGCGGTACTGTCGAGATCGACTACGAGTTGAAAATTACCCCTACCAGCGCCGTTACCGCTACGCTACTGCCATCCGGTACCACCTTTTTAACAAACTCTAGGCATCAGGCATGACAACTGCGCATATTGCGACCGCTCTCAAACCCTAAGTAAATTATTTCGATTGCTGTATATTGGCAACGCATGCGTAAATTTTGTATCCTCTTTTGATACATAGAACTAAATAAAAGAAGAAAAATTACAATTATCTTAGGTTATGCTACAAGATAATGACGTGTGACCAAAGAATTAAAAAGAAACTAATATTATGTTTGTGTATGGCATCGATGACGTCACTGTTATTTCTCCCGAAGGGTACATTTCTCGCGAAAACGTAAAATTGTGACATACCCACATACAATACGTATGAATGTATGTTGACGTATGTCGCGGAAAATCGATTTATTTGTATCAACTTTTCATTATTTCACAGGACAAACACCAAGTTTGAAGCTAACGAGTTAGAACACGCCTACATTGTTTATCACATTTACAAGAAAGTCATCGAGTTCTTAATCTCACAAGGAGCTCTTTTTGCTTGCGTACACCCAGCGTATCTATTACCCTTCAATATGTACACCTTGTACATAAAAAATATGGCGAATATGGTGGCAGATGAAAAACTCTTGACAATAGGGGATCATTCCATGTTTTGTAGACTTGGCAAGCAATGCTGGCTAGACGTTGTCCTTCAGGCTTACAAAGTGATCGTATTGAAAAGAGTAATACAACCTTACCAGGGAACTTCGTTTAACGACGAGGAAGCCCTAAACGATCCCACTCAGAAATATCGCCATTCTATAAAGAATATCGTCAGAAATAGTCATTTGTTCAGCGCGCCCGAATTACTACTGTTGAATTGGTTGGAGTTTCATTATAACGACGAAAGGCAAAAATATTGGCCCGATAATCCGTATTTGGAATATAGGAAGGTATCGCATTTCTGCGAGAATCTTGAAGATGGTTACGTATACGCCGCTCTCACATTAGCATACTGTCCTTACCTTCAAGGCCACTTCAAAAAGATGGCGCCGCAACCCGTATCGCCAGAAGAGATCCTGCACAACAATGCCCTCCTTGTCCAAAGCTGGGAGATATTGAATTTGAACACGGGGGTCACCGTCAGGAGCATGATCGAAGCGCATCCATTAAAGACCCTGGTAACTATAGTTTACCTATTTGAAACCTTGCCGAATTTGCATCCGAAGGAAAAGCTCGAATTGAAGGCAGGTTTAAGCGCACACATCACCAAAAGTCTAATATTGGGGAATCGCAACGATTTCGATGTCGCCTACAAAGCTATCCTTTACGGAAACAACGATAAGTGCTTCAGCATTAAAAAAGACTTCTTTGTAATCGCACCGAAAACTAAATGTAAGATCCAAGTCACCTACTGGGCCAAATTTGTTAAACGTTCGAGCTGCACGCTCATTTTAAGCGGTGAATGTAGTGGTTATCGCCTAGCCAAAAGTAAGGTAGTAACTCTAAGCGGGGAGCCTAATGTTTCCGTCGTTTCCGCTAGTTACGAGATATCCACTGAATTATGCAAGATCCACGATGAAAAGTTGATCGTTCGCTCGCCGTACCCCGTTCCGGCATCGTACAGGATCCAGCACGCGTACGAAAATTGTTTAAGTTCTGATGACGTCGATCAGCTTGAGTACAGAGAAGATTATCGCGCATTCAATTTACCGCGATGCATTTCAACGATTACAGAATTAGTCTGTAATAAAAATGGCGAAGGTGAATTGCTGGTTTGTGTCTATCCGTTAACAATGAGGGTCATACCGGCTACGCTGTACTTTCGAAATCAGGAAGTTGGGGATTTTGCCATTAAGATTACCACTTTGACAACGGTACGTGAAATTTTTACGCTCTCCCATTTCAATAAACGCACACGGAGAAGGTCACTTGTTAAAACAACAAAAACTTGTTTATTGTGACTTTTTGCTTGCACGTGCAACAATATTGGTCAGCATAAGAAATTCAACACAGTTACGGCAACACAAATTTAAATTGACTTTTTCATTAACGCAACAGTGCTTCTTATTGAAAAAACCAATAACACACGAAGGCATGACAATTGTTCTATAGTAATATATTTTTCGTTGACGGAACTAAAATGTATCGTTAGCTTAACAAAAAATAGTTTTCAATGTTATTATTGTACCATCAATTTCAATGCCGAAGGTCAACGTCATTAGCGCTGACAAATTTGTGATGGTGTATCGAATAATCCACTGACTAAGGGTAAGTACAAAGAGTATTTAATCATGCATGTATAACATCGGTAGATGTTGAACGCTCTTTTTCAAAACATAAACTCATTTTCTCACCACGGCGAACATCGCTCACCGAGACAACTGTGGAAACACATCTAATGGTGTCAACTTTTTGCCACTCTTATCCATATGATGTTAATACTGATAATGGTGCTTCTAGTTTTACTGTTCCGTAGCCAAGGCTGCTTAAAAGGGTGAGTGTTTCACTACTTTTCACATATTATAATTATGTATTAGTTCTGTTATTTTTTTTCTATTTTCTTACTATTGTTTTTGTATACTAGGCCGGTACGGCTATGGCTCGGCTCCCTGTTACTGGGCTCTAGTAATGACGTTCAGACGCCAGAGTGTTCCTGTTTCTGATCCATTTTCAATTCAGCAGCTTATACAGCCTCGGGTCCTCCTCCCCTTGACGTTTTATGAGGTATACTTATCTCCACCCAACGATAATCTCGGGAGGCTAAATGACTCGTCTTCCCTCCATTTTCTTTACGTCGTAGATGATTGTTGTCAATGTAAATTCTTCCTACAAACTTCAACGTCGAATGATAACATGTTCGTGTTATGGTGGAAAGTTTCGTTAAAGGGACTTGATTATTGTAAAACAAAAATACAGAAAAAAAAGAAAGCGTGAAACAGAACTAGTCAACCATAAAAGAAAAAGAACAAACAAAAACTCACTTCACATTATAGAAATAATAATTAGCTAATATTTTTTTTCCTTAAAATTATACCTAAAATTATACGCACCAATTACTTTTACCTCCTGCAGTAAATTATTGAAATGTTTACACCCCATGAATGGTTTTTCTGAAAAAAGGTGGTAGTGTAGCGAGGAGGTAAGAGATAATTGGCAGCGCTTGTGCTATCGTCATGGTATTTGCTAGCACCAAATTGCTGCTTAAAAGCGAAACAAGCTATCTCTAGAATGTGCAAATCGTATACAGTCAGAAATTTGTTCATTTTAAACCTGTTTCGCACAGATTCATAGCGACCTAAATTAAAAATAGTTCTTAGTGCTCTTTTTTGTAATACGAATACTCTATCAAGATCACTGCAGTGACCCCAATGAATTAGTCCGTACCTAATTTTAGAAATGGAAGTGGAATGATAAAATGTTAGGAGAACTACAAAGCTGCATGAAATTCTAAGATTTTGAATAAACAAAAGATAAACCTGATAAATCCCGACATAACAAATCTATACGAGGCGACCAATTGACATTTTCGTCAAAAACAATACCTAAAATTTTATTAGAAGTTGAAAATTTTGCAAAGATATTATTTAAATTCAGGACGGGAACTTTAAATTTGAAATTATTGCAAAAAAAGATGCATTTTGGCTTTTGTGAATTTAATACTAACCGATTGGTGTCTGACCACCTTGATATTCCCCCAAAAATAGTAGTAGCTCTAATTATAACTTCTGGAAAAGGAGGGGCATCAAGAATAGGAGTAATGTCATCGTCATCAGCGTATATAGTTGTAGAAGCCGAAGGATCAATGTCAATCAGGTCCTTTATAAATATTATAAATAACGTAAGACCCGGTACCCTGCCCTGTGGAATTCCGACATTAACAGCTTCATAGTCTGAATAAACATTATAATAAAGAATTTTCATTTATAGTTCCGCCAGACATAGACGAAATGGCCACCAAAAAGTCATGAAGTAGGGTAGATATGGTCTCTACCTGTTTTTGTATATCCTAAATGCCCACCGAGGATTTTACGTATCATTACATACGTATTAGGCCGATTTCCTAGTAAAAAGATTAAAAGAATATATTATTTTTTAATAATACTGTATCTCACGTACCTACTTTTGGGCGATACGCCTCTGACGTTGCGCTCGTTTGTCAAACCTTACACATAACACAAATACCGATCACATGACTTTCTTCCGTTTTTAATTCTAAGCACTGTGACGGAGCCGTAGAATAACCGGTACGTCATTGTAAAGAACGGATCTTCGTAATTAGCGTTATTTATATAACAGCTAAGGGTGATTGTATCTTTGTTGCTTTATACAGAGCGCATGCATCCAATGAAGAACCACTGCATTTCGTTAAAGGAATAAAAACATTATTTCGCTGTATACAAACGAGACTTGTTAATGTTACGCAGATTTTGTTGAACCAACAATTGGCCTTCTCCCAGTACAATAGAGAATTTCTAGCTTAACTCTTATCATTTAGCCGCTTCTTCGGCAAGAAATATTAACGGTGGAGTTACCATACGGTTTTGGACTATCACAGACGAACGATCTTGAAGTATTTTTGGAAATCCCATGCCAAAATCACACAATGTGGAAGGGAATCATTGAAATGCTTGTCAAGTTCGCCGTAACAGATGTCTTCTTCTGGAAGGATGTTATACGTGCGTAAAATATCATTAGAATAGTGTTGTTCTAATTTTGGCCTTACTCTTCTTTTCTTTTCTGGTAATATTCTTTGCTTTTTTATAGGCACAACAGCCGGAATGCATGCTTTACAGCGACTCCTATGTTTAACAAGCGAGCCTTATTCTCACAACATCAAGTTCTACGAGCCTTGCGAGTTCAAGATTAAACCTGACAAAAAGTCCAACGTAATACTTCCCAACACGGTGTACATAGCAGACAGATGTTCATCGAGTTGCGTGAAAGTTCCTATTATCTTCAAGGAAAAGCAACACGAAGCACATGACTTCGCCATAATCTTGAAGTCACTAGACGGTTCGGAAATCCGCCATTACAAAGTGTGCTTTGTGAAAAGGGCGGAGAGCGTCTCAGATAATAAGAATAACATTTAGGAACTACGTCTTAGAGATCTTATATTTTTTTCCTTGGAAATCAAAACAATAATGCCTCTCAATTGATTTCCAGCAAACATTTTTTTGTCGAAATTGCGTCGTCTATATTTTTCACTCTTTGTATATTTCTTTCTTCTTATTTATATTAATGTGTATTGTATATTTTCTTTTTTACTTTTAAGTTTAAGTAAAGATAATGTATAAAACACGTATTTTATTTTTACATTCTGTTACCAAAATAAAGGCCACGTTGATGATTGAACGAGGATATACACTACCGCTGATAAGTATTTGGGATTTTAATTTTTTTGTATACAAAGATTGTATTTAGGAAATACATTCCAGCATTATTGAATAGTACGCTAATAATCAGTAAGATTCACTTAAATTCATTAAATAATATGGGTCCATTTACTTCTTTTATCTATGTGAGAGGTAATGCCGTCATAAAAGCGCAGGTAGTAGCCACAACAAAGAGCGTATTTCTTGAAATTCCAGGAAGAAAGTAACAGTTGATGAATCATGAAGCTATAATAAAGCCATTTAAAGTAATATTTTTAAATTACAATCAGTTATCGTTCCATGTAAGTAGCAACAACATCTCTTAACTAATAATGTTTATAATTTCGTTTAAAATTTTCAAACATTTCGAAAAGGAAAATAAGCAACCGTCAAATTTCTAGAAAATTACATCTAAATCCATCTACTGTTGATTATAATATCAAACAATACAGTGAAAGTGGCAGTTTTCTAAATAAGGTACGAAGTGGTTGACCAAGTGGTTGAGCACGTATTATATTTTATTTCTGACCATTTACTTTGTGTAAACTTTTATGCACCCGCCACTGGCTGTTGGTGCAAATTGAACAACTCTAATAATAAGTGAGGGCGATTTTGTTATGGCGTCATAACTTCAAACCCCATAAAAATCGGATAACAATATTTGAACTTCTTGGAGTTATTTTTGCGTGTAAAACATACAGTGAGGACCTGAAGTATCCCCCCTCCTACAAACTTTTGAGCAGCAGCATTTTAAAAAAAAAGATCAATTTCTATTTCTTGTGAACTACCTTTTGGCGTTATCGGCAATTCAATTGCATTTTCGGTATCACCGGAAGTGATGTCAACTTTCTTATTTAAAATAGAACACCTATATATATTTGCGCTTTTGGAAAGGTAATCGAAAGGCGAATCCATAGATATCACATATGTCATACTTTAACTTAAGAAATATAATGATATGCGGCAATAAAGGTTTTGGTATTCTGTTTTTGTTCTTACGCAAAGTTGGCTAGGAAAGAGTGCCAAATTGTTTCTGGTGATGTTAGATTAATCTAAAGATCTCGTTGCTAAGCAAAGTAATCATAACAATTGCCAAACTGTCAAATCCTGATTCCAAAAGCTTGTTATTAATTGTTATTGTATCCTGCATTTGTCATACTTTCGTCGTTGTTAATTGTTGTTTCTTTTTTATCGAACTTTATTATAATTAATTATGGTAGGTTTGTTTAAATTTGTTAGTTTTTAATAGACAATGCTTAAATTTCAATTCTTTCTGTTGTTGACTTTACAATAGCATCCGCATGGACACGTAAGATAAACTTTAAGTACCTATTTTTAATATTCGGTGAATTTGGCAACAATACCAGGAAGTGGAACATAATGAACACTGCCTTTGTACAGTTGGAAATATTTGAACTTTGCGCTAAGCAAGGATAGAAAAAAATAAAATCTACAGAGCGAACTGCTTTAACAAAAGATACTTGTTGCGCAACCCCGTCAAGTAAGGTGATAATTGTTGCCAGATTTACATAGTATTAAAGGTGACCCAGCAATTTTGCATAGTTCATGCCAAAGCCACCATAAAAGGTAACAACACAAAAAAACAAAAATAGACATATTGTCTAACAAAAAATAACACACTTAAACAAACCTACCATAATTAATTAACTGCAATAAAGTTCCATAAGGTAAAAAAGTAACAACAATTAATAAAATATGTTAGAATGAGCGAAAAAAATAACGAGAGCAAGCAACGAAAATATGACAAATGGAGGATATAATAACAATAAACAACAAAAATAATTTACGCTTTTGGAATTGACATTTGACAGTTTGGCAATTGTTATGATTACTTCACATAATAACGAGCTCTTTGGATCAATTCTACGTTACAAGAAACAATTTGGCACTCTTTCCTAGCCAACTTTGCGTAACAACAAAAACAGATTACCAAAACCTTTATTGCTGCATATCGCCATATTTCTTATGTTGAAGTATAATATATGTGGTATCGTTGGATTCGCCATCGGATTACCTTTTCAAAAACGTAAAAATATACAGGGTATTCTATTTAAAGTAAAAAGGTTGACGTCACTTCCGGTGATACCGGAAATGCAATTGAACTGCTGATAACAGCAAAAGTTAGCTCACAAAAAATAGAAATGAACCCTTTTTTCTGAAAACGCTAGCTTCTCGTCGTCAAAAAGTTAGCATGACGGGGGATACTTTAGGACTTCACTGTATATATCTTGATGACTGGCTTGCTTCAAACTTCAAACCAAACACTTTTATTTAAAATTCTTTACGGTTTAAAAATAACAATAAGTATGTAACTTCATCTAACATATTTTGACTTTCAATCTCAAATTCCACTTTGGACAACAAAGAAGAGTTGAAAAAAAAAACAGATTTCTTTAAATTATGCGTATAACATTTTTCATGCGTAGTAATTTGCAGTTTTCGTTAAAGAAAACAATTTTTCATTCAATGTTGATTTTTATTTTTCCATAATAAAACAAAATTATAAAAAAAAGCTTCGCCCCCGGGTGGGCTCGAACCACCAACCTTTCGGTTAACAGCCGAACGCGCTAGCCGATTGCGCCACGGAGGCTTGCGCTTTGTTACTTCTTGACAATTGTATAAAAACTAAGTGAATTCTTATAGTACATAAAATTATTTCTCAACAATATTTCATTTATTAAATAAACTTCCTATGCTTACAATAGCTTCTTTTACGAGTGATGTCTCTAGAAATAAATTAAAGACATCACAAATTATCTTTTATAATAATGGGAACTTTCACAAAAAACGGGCTACCTATCATTTAAATTTCTCTTTAACGTTTATTAGTTGTGAGATACCTAGTAGGTAGTTTCACTCTTATTATTAGGATGTACATACATGGCATAAATACATAGTTAAATAATTTTTTGTTGTAGCTATAGGAAGTACAGTACGTGTCCAAAATGGTTGTTAAATCTGTATCAACTGCAAAAAATTGATACAAAATGTTCTATTCAAAAACGAGTTTTATTTATTTTAAATTTCCTTACTTACATTCATTTATTTACTGTAAAATTGCGTATAAAAACGATTTTCTGTTAATTAAGTCATATAAATGTCAAAGTGGTAGTATACACCACCCGATGATCACCCGATTTTGCACGAACTCAGCGCATCTAAACGTGTACTGTGTTGAATGCCACTGTGGAATGTAATTTGCTTGACAAAATTGCGTAAACGCAAATTCACCTTACTCATGTTATAAACGGCGTATTCGTTCACGTACATATGCAAGCCACAACTTCGCTCTTGCATTTCCAAAAACGCCTTGCTCACGTTATAAACGACATTCGTTCACGTACACGTGTAAGACACGACTTTGCTATCGCATTTCCGAAAAACGCCGATTATGCTGGTTGATCATAGTATGCTCGCTCTTACGGTATGCTCGCAATGAAATATCATACAACAATCTCTGTTTTGTATATCCCCAAAACAATACTTTCTTATTAGATCAAATTGTTAGCAAAATTTATAAAAGTAAACGAATGTTTTGATGTTTTTTTAGTAACTCGTATTTTAAGGTTGTAATAAGATTTTAATTTTATTTTGGATGTATGAGAGACAGCTATATAAATGAAGCAATTAGATAAGTTACATGAACATCAGTTGTTTCATCCACACATAGACAGATTTTCTTATTTCTCAACTCGTCTTTTATACATTCCTTTACTGTACCTTGCACACGTGGCAAATTGTATAGTAATTGCATAGATGTTGGCAGCTTCCATGAGGGAACGTACTTGGCCCAAAAAAGACGAAAGTGTTCATTATTTACTAGATGTTGTGGGATGTTGCACACACTTAACATAAAAATAAAATCATATAAAAATTGCCACTATGGAATACTGTTTCTTAAATTCAATACATGACGTTTACTTTTACAATGTTTTCTACATTCAAACCTATCGCGATTTAGCAATCCGCTATTGCATATTGTGCAATAAATATGCGGACTTCTATATTCTGTTCCAGGGAAATGCCTGAGATATTTATTCACATTCGAAGGGAACGTTGCGCCCTTTGGGCGTCCCATCTCCGCGTACTTACTTGGCGTCCAGCTTGCAACATACTGTCGCTTTGAACTCTCTCGCGGTATTGTCGAGATCGACTACGAGTTGAAAATTATCCCTACCCACGCCGCTACCGCTACGCTACTGCCATCCGGTACCACCTTTTTAACAAGCTCTAGTAATAAATGATTTTTTTTATTTTTCTTTACTTCTCTTTTTATTTAAGACCTTGCTTGATAATGTTGGCAACATAACCAATGAAACGTCGCAATAAAATAAAAAAAAAAATAGGAAAAAGTTTTTCCTTTCTACCTCAGACCTAAACATCTAACAGAACACCAATCAACTTTCAAATAATAAATTAATGTAAAAAAGAAGAATTGAAGTATCTTTACTCCAAAGGAGTCATTACATGCAACTTCCCTTATTGCCTAAAGTATGAACTGACTGTTATTTCAATGTAAAAAAATGGTTTACCACGACATCTCACAATCTTTCATGGCCAAGCGCATTAATTTCCCATTTTCTAGTTTGACAATACCGAATCCCCTTGTATTCTTAGATAAATCAGATTCATTACGTCTCGTAACCTATAATTAGGTAAAGGTACAATGGAACAAAAGTAAATCTGGACGATACGCAGTAAACCTGTACGAAAGTGAATCTTGCCCATACTGCCGATACAACCCCGTCGCTTACTACTATTATTAGATTTATTAGGTTTGTTTCTGCAGCCGATTTGTGATAGTTTGATGAGAGGTTAATTTTGATTAATCTACGCATGCGCGAACTAAAACTGATTTGAAACCGATTTAACAATTTAACTGCACGAACGCTTTTTTTACAATTATCAGGCGATATATAAGTTACAAGCGTATTTAATAGACTTAAGAGAGACAATATATTCAAATATGCAGATGAAAACAATAGATTTATCTTACATTCAAATATTACAAAAAGAAGTAAGCGAAGACAGAAGTAAACGTGAAATGTTTAAACAGAATTACAACCTTAAAGGAACTCTCAATTCCTAGCAAAACCACTGACATGAATAACACACGCGTGAAGTGTGAACATATACAAAAAAACCTATAACACAATTTTTCACTTCGCAATATAACAATGCGCATGCGTCTGATAAATTACTAGACGAGAATCTTCAAACTGGAGCAACTATCAGCAAACGGTTAGAAATTAATTTGGAGATCTGCACGAACGCCAAATTACGTCAAACTAGTAGTCAGAGTTTGGCGTTTTAACTGCATGAACGCTATTTTTGTAATGCGCATGCTCTAACGATTTCAAATGATTTTAAATCGCTGCAGAAACAAACCTATTATTATTCTAGTCAGTTCTAATTGACAACCGGAATAAAATTCAATTTTAAATATCAAAGTTTGACAGCTACTTCCGTTATAACCAGAAATCTTATTATATATATATATATTATAGATTATTGAGAATATTTTAGTTCAATAGTACATGTAGGTTATAGTATATTACCAAGTTATCAGAATTTCCCAATGTATACTCTTTCATATATCGATCGATACAGTTCCTCGAGAGACATTCTGTATATTAAACAAGTTTTTAATATATTGAACCAAGGTTAGGCCAAGATTTAACAATATAACATTATTATTGGCAATGTGAGGATGTGGTACAAGTAAAACGTCTCTAAACAGGTTCGGAAAAGTCATTAAAATAACAACATTTTATATACATTATAATATACATTCGTACTCTTCGGCCTTCCACGGCAGACGATATTTTTGAATATAGATATTATACGAGCACAGCTGTTATTTGTTAATTAACGGGACGCTAATATAAATGTTCAAAACGTGCGCCATCGCGCTGTAGGCAGTGTTCATAACGGGAACACAGATTTTCAAACATATTCTGGAATGTAGGTTGCTGTAGATTCCTGAAAAACGAGACGACGCGCATGAAAGCGGCGCGAAATCCAGTACTGTATATTTTGGCTCATACCGTATATGTTGTTTATTACTTCTATTTCGATAATTTAATACATAATGTACAGATGTAAAATTCCTAACATAAATTCTTATTCTAACCTTTTTTTAATTATTTAATATCTGTATTGAGTCCGGATCGTATTAAAACAATTTGTTAGCCCGCTTTTGTCTTCTACATGTCTGGAATTAATAATGCCCTTAAATCATCAAATTTACTAATGTATGCGGACGACACACAGATCTATTATTCTTTTAAGCCGGCGGATTAGCAACAAGCTGACTCCAGTATAAGCGCATTCTCAAAAATTCAGTAATATAAGTGTCTTATCGTAATTTTATTCCAGCCCATAAATCAAAGGCCGTGAGAGCTATCGCTTTCCTTGTCTATACTGATCCCTTCTAATAGATTTTGACGATTTTATATATACCTATTCATCCCATTTTTATACATTATCCTCCATATTATCTGTCTCTTAATATAAACATACGTAGGACTACTGATTTCTTGGCACTACTTTCGCGCTCTCTCCTATACGCGCGTAAGTATGTATGCTCTCACTTGCTCGCCCTAACACCCACATTTTTGCTGTGCGCATTCGTTTTACAAGAACGTTGCACGCTATTGCAGTAGCCTCCATACAGGGTACAACCTCGGGAATCTTCTGGAGATCTCCCTTTATCAAGGCTACGTCATTTCTTTTTGTGAAAATTGTACATATTGAAATGAGCTTCGAATGTTATCGTAGTGGGGGCCGCTTGGGCATGCGTTGAGTTGGCGCCCCTGTGGTCATGTGTGCGGAATTTAATCACGATCGCGACACTTGTCTGCTAGCTACAACAGTATAAGCATGTCAGCTCCGCTATTAGTTCACACCAAAGAGGAACAACCAGCAATGATCCGATTTTTGTGGTCAGAGGGTGTGAAAGGTGCTGAAATTCACCGGAGACTTTTGTCACAATTCGGGGACAGTGCTTTACCTCGTAAAATTGTTTTTTTTGGTGGATCGAAATGTTTCAAAAACAGGGAGCTGGACGGCCATCAACCTCGACCACCGCCGACAACATTCAGCAAGCTCGAGAGATGGTTACAGCAAATAGGCGAGTTACCATAGGTGAGGTTACATCTTCTTTAAACATCAGTCACGGTTCTGCCTATCAAATTATCCACGATGAACTCGGGATGCGGTGCAAAAGTGGCTTCACGACCAACCGAAAACCTTCTACCATGAAGGCATACGGAAGCTTGTGGCTCGCTGGACCAAGTGTATTGCTAAAGGTGGAGACTTCTTCGGAAGAATCGGACAGTAGTTTCGACGATAGTGAAGAAATTGAAGATAACGATGTGCAAGAAAATATGCCGCCTTTAGGAAATACTCCATTGAATGTTATGTGGACTTTCAATGGGATACCAAGACCTTCATTTCGATTCACTGGAAGCCCGGAAATTAAAATTTCTACTTTTACAAAAGATAATCGGTTTTTACTGATGAACTTATCGATATTATTATGACAGAAGCTTATCGATATGCGCAGCAGTTTATACAAAAAAGTAATCTAAAATCGAAATCGCGAACACTTCATTGGAGTGACAATAATTCCAAAGAAATCAGGACCTTCTTAGGTATACTGCTTTTACATGGAATCATTTCAAAACCTGATACAAAATTATATTTTTCGTGGAGAGAAATTTTTTGCAAAAGTTGTTAGGAAGATGCTTGCTTTTATTACATAAATTTCTGCATTTCTGTAATAACGAAGAATTTGATCAAACAACTTCACGAAAATTGTATAAAATTCAACCAGATTTAAATTACTTGCAAAACAAATTTTTAACTGTATACGTACTCGAAAAAAATATTGCTGTCGACGAATCACTCATTGGCTGGAAAGGAAGACTTTCTTGGAAACAATACATTCCATCCAAACGAAGGAGATTGGAATGAAGATGTATGCACTTTGTGGAAGCGAAACAGGCTATTTGTACAATTTTATATTATATACAGGAAGGGGTACAATATATGGCAATAACATTTATCCCGACGAATCTATATCATCTGGAATTGTATCAGAATTAATCCACCCACTTTTAGAAAAAGGTTATTGTTTATATATTGGCAACTACTATACCAGCATTAATTTAATAGATAACTTAGCGCAACACAAAACGGACTGTATAGGGACAATGAGGAAAACACGAGCAAATATCCCGAAAGAAATTAAAAATAGAAAGTTAAAAAAAGGAGAGCATATCGTCATGTTTCGGCGAAAACAAATGGTCCTCAAATGGCAGGACAAAAGAGAAATTCTAATAACAAGTATCCACGATGAGTAGAGTTTGTTAAAAAGGTAGTACCGGATGGCAGTAGCGTAGCGGTAGCGGCGTGGGTAGGGGTAATTTTCAACTCGTAGTCGATCTCGACAGTACCGCGAGAAAGTTCAAAGCGACAGTACGTTGCACGCTGCACGCCAAATAAGTACGCGGAGATGGGACGCCCAAAGGGTGTAACGTTCCCTTCGAATGTGAATAAATATCTCAGGCATTTCTCTGGATTAGATTATAGAAGTCCGCATATATATTGCACAATATGCAATAGCAGATTACTAAGTCGCGATAAGTTTGAATATAGAAAACATTGTAAAAGTAAACGTCATGTATTGAATTTAAGAAACAGTATTCCATACTGGCAATTTTTATATGGTTTTATTTTGATGTTAAGTGTGTGCAACATCCCACAACATCTAGTATCTAATGAATACTTTCGTCTTTTTTGGCCTAAGTACGTTCCCCCATGGAAGCTGCCAACATCTATGCAATCACGATACAATTTGCCACGTGTGCAAGGTACAGCAAAGGAATGTATAAAAGACGAGTTGAGAAATAAGAAAATCTGCCTATGTGTGGATGAAACAACTAATGCTCAGAAACACAGCGTCATTCATGTTGTAGCGCGTCCTTTAGAACGTGATGGTCCACCAGCTTCATTGTTGTTATCCAGTAAAAGCATTCAGAAAACTAATGCAGAAACCGTTGTCAAGATAATAAAAGATTCGTTGAGAGAATTTTGTATCACAGGAACACAAGTCACAATGTTCGTTACTGACGGAGCCGCAACAATGCTGAGAGTTGATAGGATGTTGAAAATATGCTTTCCGACTCTTCTTCACATAACATGCCTCATACACGCATGTTACCTCGTAGCAGAAACCATTCGGCAGGAGAAGGTAACAATATTATTTTTCACTAATATTGTATATTAAGTACCTACTTTTATGCGGTGCGCCACTGCCGGTACCACCTTTTTAACAAACTCTAACGATGAGTCTACACAAGCAGTAAAAAGTGAAGGAGGTTATATTATAAAAAAAACCCACAGTAGTATTAGATTATGGGAGGAGTAGATTTGGCCGATAGCAACTTGCATTCTTATTCTACTGCGAGAAATAGAATGAAGAAATATTGTATGAAACTTTTTTGTTATTTTATAGATATAGCAACTTGAAATTGTTACAACATGTATAAAGAGCTTGGAGGTAAAAAAAGTCCATTAAACTTTATTTTAGATTTAGCAGAAAATATTATTGATACATATGGCGAGAAGCAAGAATCAAATATTAGACGATCTCAAACACCAAAACTTTCTCGTTTGATAGAAAGACACTTCCCATCGATTATACCACCCACAACTAAAGAAAAACCTACCAAAAGATGTGTACTATGTTACCGACAAGGAATTCGTAAAAAATCCAGATATTGGTGTGAAGAATATAGAACCGGACTATGCCCAGCTCTGTGTTCTACTAAATAAGTATAAATGTACCTTTTAAAAATAGAATGTATTTTCTACATGCATTGCCTTTTATTATATAATTCTACTGTTTTTCCATAGTAATACTGACTATAATGTATGAAATATTTTCTTCAATGGATATGACGTATGAGATAAATTCTACCTGTGGGTATAACGAATATGTTCGCTTACGGTAGAAAACTCGTTCCACTGTGGTATGCACTTTCTGAATGACCTTGTACCACTTAAGGGGTTAACACAATTATGTAACCCGACCGCAGATTTTTGTTAATTATTGCATGTCACAGATGAAACTTCAAAGTCATGGTCAAGTTTCTATTGTATTGTTTCACATAAATGTATCATTTTTTCCAATAATCTTTGTGCCGAAACGTACAGTACAGGATTGTGGCAATTTTTTACATAAAACTTCCTAATTTTATCGAAATAAATAATAGAAAATGAGTAAGTTTATCACTTCTCTGTACAAACGATTTTATTATGGGAGCCTATCTAAATGCATGAACCAAATGTTTCCTGCCTTCGAATTAGACTCAGATAGTATTGGTTATTCACCAATAGATGTCGCAACGAAAACGAACATTTTTTTCTAATAAATCATCTGGTTTTATATAGTTAAATCATTTTCATCGGGTTCACAATTCTTTCGGAATAAAGTCTTCCGCAGTTCATCGTTTTACTCCAAATTTGTCGAATGTTTGGAAGGATAGTATCACAAACCTGCGAAACAGCACAGGTGTTGGTAACATTCTCGTTGCTAAGCAATGCTACCTGTAAATTGGGAAGCTGTTGGAGATACGAAAACATATGAATAGTTATTGTTATTGCGCTTTATTTGTTCTGTCAACCATTGTAATTATAAGAACACTACATACATATTGCATTATGCAATATAATGTCTAGAACAATATTGTTGCATTTTTTACAACGTATGTAACTAAAACTTGTACACTATTGTAGCAACCCTTGTAACATATCATTGACTAAATTTTTACAACAATAATATATTTAATAGAAGTACTATTCGTTAATCACAATCGAGTGGTAGGGAATTGCACAAGTTGTAGCCTGTATATTTTGAAACAAATGGTAGTAAATTGTTCTACAATTGTTTGATTCTTTATAACATTTTTTTTCCGTAATGGCGACAAATTATCGAGCAAAATGGGCAATATATCGTTGACTGATTTTTGTTCTTTACACATATAAATAAACACTCTTTTTAGAACAACCCAATAAATCAATGTGTAGATCTTGTGGTACAAAATAAAATTTAATTTCATACGGTTTTTTCTCAGTTTTTTAATTCCCATTCAGTAACGACTTTGGAAGTGAAAATAGTCAATGTAAAAAATATCTAACTTATATGCTACTTTCTAAACAGTCTCTAATTATATGGCTTAGTTTATAAAAAAAAGCCATGTCTCGAAATTTTAATAATACTAAGATATAACAAAATAGTCTCGTATTTAATGGCTTATTAGAAAAAGGACGTGGATTATAATAATGGAGACACGTGTACCAACCTTACCAAACTAAATTATTATGAACAATCGTAATTGTAATTATAATTAAATTATTATTGTGCAACCGCACAATTTATTGCATTAGAAAAGGAATTAGAAATGAAAAAAAACACTTCTCATCTCTCGTGCCTCATTTTCAAGATCCTGGTGAAGGACAATCGTTTGGAAATCGCGTGCAGTACTGTAATAGTAACTGTGAGTATGGAGTGGGGTATATTAACCCCCCTATATATATACTCATACGTTAGATATATGTATATTAGCAGGTGTATATACCGTAACAGTATCGTATTTGATAGGTAGAAAAAAACATCGAGAATGTCCAATTTTGTTTTTGTCTGGCCCAAACTAAAATTAGGTTAGGTGAATTCGCAATTAACGAGAAAGGAAGCAAAGCACATAGAAGGAAGACTTTTTTTTTCTAACGTCCAAACACCAAAAGTGATATTTTTAATTACTTCTTCTTGACGCGTGTTTTTGTCGCTACAACTCGAGGATCTCTTGTGAAAGTTACAGCCGACGGAGTGTATTCGTCGTACATCGAGTGCGTACTGCATGTGTGCAGAGGTATATAAGTTCTATTACGAAGGTCCAGATCAGTTTCAGTATTTTTGGTGCAAGCAAAATTGTCGGGGGTCTATCAATAAACATTTCCCTAGCGGAAAAATCTACACCATGAACGCGGACGAGTTCAGACAATTCGGAAAAGCTATGATCGATTATATCGCCGACTATCAAGAAACCCTACGTGATCGGTAAGTGAATTTTGAATTTCCTCGGAATTTTAGACGATTTCCAAAAAGAGAAAGGGAACATTGATACTTTGTTTGATCGTTTAATTTATTGGTGGTGGCTTAGAAGATGAGAATCGTAAAATACATAATAAAACGGGTAATTTGACTTCATTTATGTGGTGCGGGAAATTGTTGCTACAATTTTAAAAAAGGTTATAAGAAAAATGTAAAATTCGATATTCATTTACAAAAAAAAATGCTTAATATCTGGAATTTCAGAATATTTTACACGAATTTATGTTTTCCCCATCGCAAGCGAGTAGTAGAATAGAAATAGATTATTAATAATATATTTCTATTACTAATAATTATCCTTTTTTTGGAACTTATTCCTACACACATAAAAATCTGAAACCATTTCTGATACTTTTTCAACTTTTTTCAGTGTCGGGCAATTACTCGAGTAAATGAGTTATGATTAATGAGTGAATTATTTATTGACCGCGATTGATGAGTCACGACTAAATTACTCATTACTCTTATGGTAATAATTGATGAGTGAATTATGAGTAAAATATAATTAAGTAATTTTTTTGGAGGATAAAAAATTTAAAAAAATCAAAATAGAGTGTGCCCAATTTGAAATGGAAGCAGTCCTATAGAACTTATATTTTACCAATTTTTTTTTTTTTTAATACATAATAGACCATATGGTCTACTTCTACACAAGATTTCAGAAGTTCATCTAAATTTTGAAAGCGTATTATGATTATTTTTCCAGGTATAAAATAGCAAAATTTGTTTAACGATTTTTTTATTAAAAATCTGAATCCAGAAGGTCCTTGGTGTTAACCAAAATTTCATTCAAATATATTTATTAATAAAAAACGTTATGAGAGAACCATTTTTCAAACTCTACAGTGCATTATTTTATAAATCCGTTTCTTACAACATTTACTGACCCCGGTAAATCATAATTTACAAAAGAAAAACAACTAAAAATTAAGTAAATAAATGCAGTTACTTATTTAGATTTATTTTAGCAATTATTATCAAACCTAGTTCTATCAATGAAGTTAATGAATAATTATGCAGTAACTGCCAATGTCACAGCCTGCATTAGATTTCACTTATAAACTATTAATTTCGACATTATAGCCTACTTTGGACTATACTTAAGTTACTACTACTGTATTTTTTGTATGAAATAACATTTACTATTAACAATTGTAACGTTTTTTAAAGATACTGCAATACAAAATTCTACTAAATAAAAATAAAGCGAAATTATTTTAAAAACCAATGCAGCTAGGAGGTGTTACTTATTTCTTTGAAAATTTGTAATTTGGTAGATATATTATCGTATTAATTGTAGTTAGATTTTTTAAAAATTTTAGTTGATTTTTTTTATAAATTTTGAACTTACCTTGGTCAATAGATACTGTAAGAAGGGGATTGATGAAATAATGCACTGTAAAGTTTGAAAAAGTATTCTCTCATAACTTTTTTATTAACAAATATATTTGACTGAAATTTTGGTTAAAACCATAACAGTACTTTCTGAATTCAATGGTGTAGTTAGATTTTTAATAAAAAAATCGCTAATAAAATTTTGCTATTTTCTACCTCGAAAAATAATCATAGTGTGCCTTGAAAATTTAGATGAACTTCTGAAATTTTGTATAGAAGTAGACTTTTTGATCCACTATATATTTTAAAAAAATGGTTTCATTTTAATGTAAAATATAGGTTTTACAGGGGTGCTTGCATTTCAAACGGGTCAAACGGGTAGAACATCTTGAAATAAAATAAAAAATGAAAAGAAAAAAATGATCAATGGGGATTGAAGAAACACTTTTAGTGAAATTAACAATAAACTGAGAAAAGACGAGATATTTGCCTTAAGGACGGCTCTTCCTTCAAATAAACTATTTGACAGTATATTTTCTTTTGGTATATTCATCATAGTGGCATATAAGAACAACCGTTCTACGGGAGCGGAAGAAGGCAACGGAGTGTTGAACTTGTAAAAAAACCTTTTTATTGCTGGATATTTTTCCAAACTTGCTAAATCTCTTGACGGTTCCTTAAAATACTGATGTATTTGTAATTCAATCGTAGACCGGTCCTTAACTTTGAATGATAGTATATTAAAGTTAAAATATCGTAGATAAATGTTGTAAATGTAAACAAAGGAAAGGGATTATAATTTACTCAAGACGAAAATGAGTGATGAATAGAATTGCTCAATTTGCGCCAACAACCAGTGGCGAGCGCATAAAAGTTTACACAAAATAAATGGTCAGATATAAAATATAATACGTACTGAAACACTTACCGTCTTAAGAGTCTTCCGTGAAATCACAAAGTGAATAATGTTTGTTAAATATCCGCAACATTAGATATGTTTCCACAGTTGTTTCGGCAAACCGCGTGCTGCGTGAGGAAAAAGTGTGTTTATAAGCAGAAAACGAACGTTCTACATCTAGTGACGTTATATTTGCGTAATTAAAATAATTTTTGGAACAACATAACGGTTCTGTTGATGCACCTTCACAAATTTGTATTAATGTGACAAAATCAGAACCTTTCTCTAAAACACTATCAAATCTTTCTAGAACACAAACGTTTTTTGCGTCCTCTACCGCGCATAGCTGTGCGTGAACATGTTGCACTATTTGCACAGATTCCACTAACGACACCGAAGGATTTTGTAATTTTTCTGTTGCCTCCACTGTTCCGAAGTAATTGTTCTGAATAGTTTTTAAATCCGTTTTAACCTGACTATCTTGAAATTTCGACTGGCTTTCCTTGATAGCCGCAGCTTCTTTTGGATCGAATTGTAAAACCACGTTCTTAATATTCTCAAAACGCGGATACAGTAGCAAGTATGGTATAGCTGTGTGTTATAGCGAATATAGATTGCACAATACTTTCAACTGCTTTCGATCCCTGTGAAGCTAACGTGCGACCAGAGTGCAATTCCAAGTTGAATCCACTTTCATCAGCGTTGAATGTATTAGTAGAGCCTACCTTCACAATATAAGGTTTTACTTCTTGTACGAAAGCCGACGAAATTTGATTTAACTCTGCCGTGTCTGTACCATATGAACGGGTTATAAATTTGGTAATTTTTCTAGAAACTATCCTGTATACTGTCTTGAGGTTCCATAACCAATGTGGGGATGCTCTGAAATTTGTTAATCTGATTTCTTCATTGACTTCCATAGCCCATTTACGAAGATCTAGGTCGTGAATTATAGCATGCGCTTCGCTGCTAGTAACAAATTTATTACAAACATATTCCGAAATTTGCAATAATTTCTCTCTTCATGTTCCTCCTTTTTGTATTGATATCTCCCATCTAGAAAGCAAAAAATTTGTGAATACACAAATGTCTTAAAATTGGCCTGCAATTACCTATATAATTGTTGTAAAGACTTTACTCTCTTAAATCTATGTCTTACAGCTTCAAATGAACGTCGTTTTTTCCCAGATTTCCAGAAGGTAACAGCTTTTGTCTTATATATTCTAAATCGATAATATCTCCTTCTTCTGGTGCACATCTTCTTCTTCAAATTGTATAACTTCTAAGACTTCTTCCCGCGAAGGTGGATATCTATCATCAACAAATTCTACAAAATGTGGCCTAAATTCTTGCAAGAATTCTAGCGTTACGTCGTTATCTACTTCAAAGGTTGTATCGTCCCGAGATCTAATTAATATATTCTTCAATACGTCGTGCATTTCACTTTCTTCATTGTTGAAAACTATTAGACGATTATCATTTGCGACATTAAATGTCAGTATTAGTAATCAAACTACATTTACTGGATTTACTACCATTGCTGAACCAGTACTCTAATTCTCACAGTCAAATGCAGTATTAAAAAGTTATAAAAGTGACTTTTTCTTATATACTTATTTTTATCCAAACAAATCAACAATTTTAAACTATTACATATTAACTATTACTCACATTAAAGATTATTGTACTTATTATAAGTATAAGTCATACTTTATCATTGCTATCATATGTACGTACAGCTGTCGTCACCTGCTTTCATAAGTATCATTAGCAATTTACAAATTCATATATCGAATCTTAAAGAATTAATAAACTCATTGCATAAATTATTCTATTACCTTGATTGTGAGTCAGTAATAGAGATATCCGAAATACGTGTACACATCAAAGATAATACATTATTCACACAATATCTGCGGATTACCTTTAACATATCTTTGTTTTGCATAGGCATTGACATAAAGCGACGTTTCGTGAGGCAAGTTTTATCCTTCTCTAATAATTATTTTACAAAAAGTGATGTACGTTTTTGAAACTGCTTGAAAGGCTGTTTAACATCCACAGTATGGCATTTGAATAGGTTCATTCGTGAAGGGGTGGGGGAAGCACCACCAAATTTTTAAATACTAATATTATGCTATTTTCACATATGTAATAGAGCTCAAAGAGACGATTATTTTGATATATAACTTTGATGTATTTGGTCCAACCGTTATCGATTTATTTTCAAAAAACCGAAAATCAAGTAAAATTTCAGGGATGGTTTCACCTTCTTAAAACGAAATTGGGCCGATAAGAAAAACGGTTTCGAACATCTTGGGGTGAGGACTACTTGTCCACAAAGTTTCAATTTTTTTTTGAATTTACGGGTTCGGGATGTTCCCTTGTTAGAAGTACTGTTTTACAACGTTTATAACGTTTCACAACAAGAAAAATCTAAACAGTAAACACTAAACCCAAATACATATATCAGTCAGCTGATAAAATACTAAGCTTTTTTGCGGTATTTTTCAAAATACTCACCATATTTGTCCTCCCTGTAAATCTACAGCATAATTTTGATTTTTTAAAAAAAGTTCGCAAGAGTTAAATCTGAAAAAAAAACGCCAGAGATTTCATACAATCTATATCGAATAATTAATCATACTAACCTTGGCAATACAGCTCCGATGCGGTTGACTGAAAATTACATAAATCCGGTTTTTTTAAGAATCCGCGCACCTATATCGCCATAAAAACGAAGTAATGTAAGTGGCGACTTCAATTTTTACGCACAATATTATTTCGGGGAATTTAAAAATGATTTTGAAGCATACGTAAAGGTGAAGTAGTAATTTTGTTTTATAATTAGCAACAAAGACAGTGTCCTTGTTTACACCTTGTGTCGATCGAGTTTTAAATTTGATTTAAATTGCAAAAATGTGTCTGTGGAAACATTTTTCGTCAATTAAATTAAGTAAACAAGGGCATCCAGTAAACGTGTTTTTAAATTTCGCAGGGGATTTAAGTTAGTAGTTCCCGCAATAAAGATCATATTCGCATGCATTGCTGAAATTGGTGTATATATCCACTATTGCCGAAACTACTACTTTTCTATTAATACTTATTGCTCAATTGGCTATAATAATTTGTGATAGATAGAACCTATTAGTTGGCCTCGCAAAAAGACACGACAAATCTTTAAACTCATCTTAGAATTCTCTTTACTCAGTGAAGTGAGTAAGTTATTTAATCAATGATCACAGTCACAGTTACTAAGGATTAAAAGCATAATACGTTATAGAGCGTTTCACCCTGGTTTCGAAGTATTGGGTCTTATGGAGTATAACCCTCTTTTGCTAGTTTACAATAATTTGTATAAAACTATCCTTGTCTGGAACCAGGGTTATTGCCACGCCTTTCGGCGGGATTTCTCCTGGCGAGATCCCTGATCAGCTGATCGGTAAAATTTATGTTGCCTGTCAAATTCAGTGTTTTATTTTCTTATTATGCCTTCATTTCTATCGATTAATGAATTATTTATAAAAACTATTATATTATATCTTTTAGTGCTATCTATTACTGTAAGTAGAAAGAATTGTGAATAATGATTAACGTAAAAATCGTGAAATTACAGCTCTTTGACGTTTCTTTGGTTAAGAGAAAAAATATTCCTAACGCGATCTCTAAACATTGTTTCTACAGAAAAGTACAATAAATATATACTCGATGAAGCAGCTATTGAAATGCGACATACATATGTACTTATTCTATATTTGCCACTTTATTACTATGTGTAAACCTGATTGTGATTGTATCGGAGCATGTAAAAAACTTTATAAAGCACAATAATACAAGCTTTAAAATAAATGAGAAACCTGCCCTTATTAATCAAAGATATGAAAATATTACCATTGAGAACTGACAAAATTATATCAGACATGTTACGAAAGGTATAATATTTTACCATATGTTTATTACATGTTTCCTGATGGCTTGTACTTGACTTTAGAAAAAGATACATATGTGTAAATTGGACGAAATGCAGGATGACCCAATTTATTATACATTTACCAGGTTCATCTTCATCATTCTCACTATCCAATATGTCAATTGATTAAACCAATTATAAAATTGTTTTAAGAATAAAGAGTACTCGTTTTATTAAAGATTGACATGTGAAAATTATTGTAATTTTTTGTAAATATACCTGTTTGAATCATATCACACAGCATCTTATAAATGTATTAATCTTTGAAGTAATAAATAACATTTAACTACACTGGTTGTGATTGTCATGAATATCATTTTGGTTAGATTAGCATTGTATAACATCGTTCTGTAGGTGTTCATCCAACTCAAAATAACCTATTGAAGTCGTACATATTTGTACTTCAAAAAAGAACAAACTATATATATAGTCGATTCACTCTAAGTTCCGTCTTCCCCCAAATTGAGGGCTGATGATGCCAATCAAGAAAAACAAAATTACCAAAAACATAATTTAAAGAATACAATTGCTTTTTGTGTTAGAAATAATTTAACACCTTTGGAACTATAAGAATATAGTAATTGAATTAAATTGAAACTAATATTTCAATTATTGAAGCTGTAATATAGAAAAAGAAAATTGTATATAAAATAACTTTCACCCCTCCACAATGCTTCGTTGCAAGATAACCAAAACATCAGTTGTTTACTGTTTCTCGTGCGTTGACGTTTTTTTATTCCATTTTGGTTGCATTTTGTTATTATATATCGTGTTATATACGTTTTAATAACTGTTCTTTTCAGAACAAATTGTGCATTATGCCGAGAGGTTTAAATTCGCAGTCAAAAGCGCTGGTCGCGTCACTTATAAATTATTTTGAAAGAGAACGTGATAATGGTGGACCCCTTATTCCATTAGTCTCTGTTCGTCAGGTAAAAATTATAAAAAGTATTATACATATACTACAACTTAATTTTTAGAGAGTTGCAGATGCCCTGTCAATTAATAAATCTACCGTTTGTGGTATCTCGACAGAAGTAAAAGAATGCCGCCCCCTCAGTAGCCCCAAGAAAACCAGACACCGCGTAAAAACAGTGACAGCTGTTGATGATTTCACTGTTGTGGCAATCCGAAATGCACTCTATACTATGTATAGACAAAGTAATACTATTACATATTCTAATGCGGTTTGAAGTGCTAAATTTGTATCTTTTCAGAACAACAAGTAACATTAACTTTACTTTTACAAAAATTGAAGGATGATGAAATTTTCTCTGGGGGAGAACTTCGTTAATGAAAATTTTAAAGAATATTGGGTTTTCTTGGAAAAAAGACGATCCTCGCAGAGCCATGATGGAACGTTCGGATATTGCTCTTTTAAGAATTGATTTCCTTCGAAACTACGTTCAAAATATTAAAAATAGTTATTTCTGGGACCCGGTATTCCTTGATGAAACATGGGTATTTGAGAATGGCACAGTTGGTCGATCCTGGCAAGATACCAGCGTGCAAAGTGTTAAAAGAACAAAAATTGATGGGAAAAGGTTAGTGAACTGATATTATAGCCCCATGAGGTCCACATGAATATTATTTTTAGATATATCATAGTACATGCAGGTAATCGCAGTGGTTTTATTCCTGGTGCATCATTGATTTTCCCATCAAAAACAAAAAATGCAGATTACCACGGAGAAATGAATGCAGAGACATTTTTGGACTGGTTTGAAAATTATTTATTAAGAAACTTGGAAAAACCGTCTATGATTATTATGGACAATGCCCCATATCACAGAACATGCGTCAATGTTTCTCCAACAGCAGCTTGGAAAAAACAGGACATTCAAACTTGGCTGACACAAAACAACATTGTATATGCTGCTGATATGTTAAAATTGCAACTATTACATTTAGTTCAATTGTAAGTGTTGTTTTACTATTTTTTAATATATACAATACATATATATATATCTATTTTAGACATAAACCAAACAAAATTTATGCTGTGGATGAACTGGCACACCAGTACGGACATAGAGTTTTGCGATTGCCACCGTACCATTGCATATTCAATGCTATTGAGAACATTTGGGGTATAAGTAAGGTTTACTATAACAATCATATCGGAAGAGATGGATCTGGGATGGAAAAAGTGTTGAGTATGTGGCAAGAGTCAATTGACCACATTACAACGGAAATGTGGTCCAATACTGTTAACCATACAGAAAACACTGTCATTGAATGGTGGGAGAGAGAAATTGGTTTTGACCAAGAAGAGGTGTTACCTTTGATAATAAACCTTGAAGGGGAATCTTCAGATGAAGAAATTATCTCAAGTTCGGAACCTGAGAATGAATATTGAGTTTTTCACATATTTAATTACATTTGTACTCATTTCGCACCTATGTATTTAAAATCCAGATAACCACTTGTTTCTCTTGTATATTTCTCACTACAGCAATAAATGACTTGAATGAATTTTATATGTCTTGCATAATGTATTCAACAAATTTAATAAACAGTCTAGTTGTTTCGCATTTATTTCTTTCTGTATTTGATGCATTCCCTTTTTTTGTTATTCTGATAGAGTAATACTTCAAGGTGTATTGGTCAAGTTAATATAACGTCTTGTATCTGAAAATTTTGCAGGTTAAAACCATTACTTATCCTCTAGCAATGTAAATCCGTTTATAATTTCGCAATCGTAATTTATGAATTTTTGAAATCTTGCATTGATAACAGGAATAACTATAGAAATATCCAGAAATTTGCCTAAATTTAACAGAATGACTAATTACTCCCATATTTTTATTGGTTTTATTCGGTGATTTAAAAATCTTGTGATTTCTAACCTATATTGGCTAACGTCAGTTTGGCGGATTTGGCATCACTGTGGAGGGGAAGTGCCCTTTAAAAAGACGGAACTTACAGTGAATGGACTATAGTTGCTTTCTTTCCATGTAATTGTTATGTAAATTTTAAAATAAGACTGGAAACTAAAATTTCTAACATTTTAATAACAATGAAGTTAGCATAAGTATACCGTACCAACCTGCTATATCAAAGTACCTAGTACCCTAAATCTGACAACGCTTACTGCTATCCCCATAAGCGCAATACTTCGAAACTAGGGTGAAACGCGCTATAGCTGCTTCCGTTTTAAAGATCAGTTCAGATCAATTAGCACTGAACCGAGTTACCGCACTATTTCGTAAATCGAACATGAATTTTCGTCCTAACGTGGTCGTGTCCTAATACTAACTAACAAAATCAAAAAAGTTCAAGTTTAATGAATATATAAACTATACGTTTCGATAACGCTTCAAATTTTCGTGATATTTCTATCCCTATTTCACTTGTGTGGAAGGAAATTTGCAGCTACGTGATTGGTCCTTTCTTCGATAAACTTCGTAAAACGAACGAACGTATTTGCTTTAAATTTGAAACACGTTGTAACATTTTCAGCGACATAATCATTGTGGAATAAAATAATACACCTTGTGGCGTAGATACCAAATAATAAGCCCGAAAATGGAATTTATTCAATTTGAAAACATTCATTGCTAATAATAAAAACATGAGGTATTGTTGTTTCAAACACATTTCTGTGATGCGTATTTCCTTCATACATTCCTATATTAAACATATGCACTTCCAAATTGTCAAATTGTTACAACTTAACGGCTAAAAACGTTAAGTTTAATCAATTTAATTCCTTTTCTTGGGAAAAATCGACTTTTTCTTCTAATACAATTAAAACATAACAAAAAACCTTAAAATATTGACTTTTTTATTATGTTTTATTTTTATTCAAAGAAAAAGCCGATTATTCCCAAGGAAAAAGAAATAATTTAATTCCTGTAAGTGCAAGTGCTGGATTTGTAAGTTAATACATTTATTTTAAAAGTTGTTTATAAAAATATTGTGTTAAGAAACACAATTTTCCGACCTTTCCCTTTCCGACAGTATAAATCGTATATCGTTCTTTTCACAACTATCTACTCCTTTTTACATATTACACAATAGACCATTAGTTTAACACGAAAGATATAGCAAGAAATATATTAAGGTTTATTCAAAATACATTAGGGATGTGTTAGACAATATATGCGTATAACAATAATTCAAATATTCCCGCCATAATAACGGTCCAATGCATCTCAACCCTAAACGTAAGTTAGCCAGTAAGAACAAGATGGTTCCAACAGAAACATGTAAGTCATATTATAAATGCAATAAACAGTTATTTGCAACCACGTGTTTTATTAATAATTCAAGACAACACAAAGGATCCAACAAAAAGTGCAGCGAATTACTGCAGATATACTCAAGATACCATACAGCATAAATATGACAATGAATTCAATAACACAGGTTTGTTTCTGCAGCGGTTTAAAACCATTTGAAACCGTCAGACGCATGCACATTGTTATATTGTGAAATGAAAAGTTGTATTATAGGTTTTTTTTGTATATGTTCACACTTCACGCGTGTTTTATTCATGTCTGTGGTCAACAGGCTAGGCAATACAAAAAGTAACTGCAGAAAATGTGAGTAGTTTCTGGAGATTATTTATCGATGACTCGATGTTGAGACATATAAAACAATGCACCGAGGCTGAAGCTAGAAGACAACTAGACAGTCAAGACTAGCAATTATCTTTAGGAGATCTAGAATCCTTCATTGCCATTCTATACGCACTTGGTGTTCAGGGTTCCAGTCACTTAGAATTAGATTCTTTGTGGTTTAAAAACTGGGGAATATTGTTTTTAAGTCAAACGATGGCTAGAAACAAATTTAGAGAAATCATGCGATATCTCAGATTCGATCTCAAGTCTACAAGGAAAGAAAGATTGGAACATGACAAGTTTGCTTTAGTTTCTGAAATATGGCGAAAATTTGCTTACAATTGCAAAATTTGTTATCTGCCCGGAGAAAACATAACAATAGACAAACAACTTTTTCCTACAAAAGCAAGACGTCGCAATATATGTCCAATAAACCGAATAAGTTTGGCATTAAATTTTGGCTTGCTGTTGACATTAAAGCTAAATATGTGTTGAATGCCTTCCCATATTTAGGAAAAGATGATTCGAGACCAATAGGACAACCACTTAGTGAATATGTCGTTCTAAACCGACAATTTTTTTACCAGTTTCGAACTTACAAAGAAATTAACAAAACTAAACACCACAATTGTTGGAACTGTGAACAGGTCAAGAAAAGAAATTCCCGAAGTAATCAAAAAAAGCAAAGGTTCTTTATATGAAACTATTTTATTCACAAGTAAAGAAAATGTTTGCACTTTCACAGTGTATCAAGCCAAAATAAACAAAAATGTTCTCCTTTTAAGTACGCAATATCCAACAGTTTCGATTGATGTTGGTACAAGGAAAAAGCCAGAAGCAGTTTTATATTACAATAGCACAAAATATGGCGTTGACATAGTAGATCAAATGGCCCGAAAATACAGCGTGAAGGCACCCTCAAGAAAATAGCCAGTCCATGTTTTTTATAATATATTGGATCTTGCTGCAATCAATGCGTTTGCTGTAGACAAAGACATCACTGGCAAAAAAATAAAACGTCGCGACTTCATTTTGCAATTGGCTCTCGCAATAATCCAATAACAACGAAGAAGACCCTCAGGAGGAAACATCGAATCAAAAATGCAACAAGAACTTACGGGCTGGATCAAAGACAGATAAGCAATCTTGCAAAAGACGTACATGTCAAGAAAAGAAATGCGAAAATAAGACTTACGATAGATGTAAGAACTGTAACAAGAACATACGTGGAAAATGTGGATTTAAAGTAACTTATTGCAAAAATTGTAACGATATTTAAAATACGAAAGTTAAGTTAGAAGTTATTTTTATATTTTGTGAATAAATATACACTTTTATGCAAACAAATTATGTTAATTAAAAAAACAGTCGAAACAAAATTGAGTTTTAATCACCGGTCCATTTGTCCGGGGCGGCGGTTCGAGGTATGAAGAATTCTCGGCCGTTCTAGTGTTTACAAGAACCAAACAAACATTTAGTTTTTAGCGCGTAACTTTAAAACTGTTCGAGGGAAAGCGGTACTATATGAATGTATTTTCTGTATTTCCATGAGATATAAGTGATTAATGATGAAGTGCGTTATTTAGAAGTGTTAATTATGTTTTACGGGCGATAAAAATCGCAATAAATGTAAAAATAAAAGCTTCATAAATTAACATAAATATAATTAAAGTAAACAAAAAAAAACAATTATTTATTGCGTAACTGCTAATTAAATATCACGTCGCTGGAATTACGAATATAACTAGGAATGAAATAATAGATTCAAGAGCTGAAACGTATTAAATACCAAATATAATATAAATATCTAACTTACATATTTCTACATATATATGTCAATATGATTATCTACAATTGCAGAAAAAAGATCATGGGAAAATAATTTTATGCAAATCCATATAGAATTGCATATATAAACATATCTTTGTATAGAACTTGTATGTATATTTTAACACTTATTTTAAACCTAACCTTCTTAATACTCGCGTTTCTCCTTATTTCAAGAGAGAACAACAATCACAATAATATTGATGTTATAACAGGGGAATTATTTAAATTATAGAGTAAGTTAGTTCTTTATAATTTATGCACGTATTTTACACAGGTGCATAGATTTATTAACAAACATTCATTAGATTGACATTTTTATTAAAACGCGGCGTTTGTACGGTGAACGTAAGGTAAGTGTGAGGATATAAGGTAATTAAACATCCACAGCTTGTAAGAGGGTTGAATAAAAGTAAGATAAAGGATGAGAAAACTGTCACTGATGTCCACTCACTCCCTCGCAATTCTCTAGTACTAGTAGCATCTTGACGTTGCCATAGTCTATGCTCTCATGTTTGATAAAGGTGTTCAGTGACTGCTGACTTATCCGTGTGTCCTTGTTATTCTATTTATCCGAAACACCCACAGGATAAAATTGTAAAAGTTTGTCATAGTACACAACCTCCAACTTATACTTACAATTAAGCAAGGTAATTAATACAGTAATTTACGATTTATAATCATTCACAATCCAGCACACACTAATTTCAAACTGTATTTTTCGTGGCGTCCTCTATTAATTACCTTGATAATTATAACTACTTCGACAATGTAGAGTCGCTATATTATCGACCGGGTTTGAGAGCATACGAAAACGATTGACATATTCAAATATAAACCTAACCTAATCCGCCTAATCTTAATTATTATCATTACGTAGTACATTTCAACATAATTTTAACAGCTTTAACATTACCCAAAGATCACACTGCCAAACATGACCTTATTGCTGAACCGCATTCGTGCTATTCCAAAACAACGCATGTATAAACTGTACACGTACAAATTGAACGTAGAAGTTTGGAGTTTACAAACTTCTCCGCATTCGCCAAAATTAAGATTACTAATTTCAAACATAGCGAACGGACGCACTTAAACACCTTTGTTATACTTCAAACACTAATTGTAACTCTTAATTATAGCTACACACTTTGAGGTTATGAGTTGTGAATGTAACTTTCTCTGCTGCTATTAAAATTCAGATTATTAATTTCAAACATTGTGAACGGACGCTTTTAAACACTTTTGTTATACTTTAAACACTAATTGTAATTCTTAATTATAGCTACTAATTTTGAGGTTGTGTAACAAATAGTAGTTTTTACATAAAAGCAAAAGTACCTAAACGCACTGACATGTCTTACCTATATAGGTGTCCCAACCTTCCGGAATTGCAAAATAGCACCTACTGCATCCTTCAAAAACATTTTCGTATTTATAGGGTGATCGATAATTTGTTTATTTTAAGTAGAATGCCTGTATATTATTAAGTTCCAAGAACGGTTTTACGCACGTAAATAAATTGTCAATTTGGCGACCTTGAATTTTTTTACGTATCTAATACACTGAAATTGACGGATTCAAATTGACCAATAAATTGATGAATTTAGAGCCAATTCTAATTTGCGTCAATTTTTTAGTAACTTTCTGATGATTTTGCGAATTTCGTTATAGTACCAATTCACGGTATTTGAAATTGACAAAGTGACGTTCACATATTAAAAACACAACCGCAAACATCAAAAAGGTTAAATATAGAATGAAATAATGTTGGTATTCCTACAATCTAACGCTGTCATTGACCAATTTATTGATTCATGTAATACGAATCCTGAATTTTCAGTTTATTGACCAATTTATTGCCGTGTATAAAACCGCTTTTAAACCGGGAGTATTTCACAGTTATTATGAAAATTTCAGTAGCGTCGGAGACGGGAAGTTACGTATAAATCTCATTGATAAATTTGTCAATACTTTTTCTAATTAATTAATGAAATTAAACCCCAAACACATATTTAATATTAAGATGTGGAAAATGAAATTTTATATGCAATAAAAAAAAACAAAAGTTCTACATATCACATTTCAATAAATAATTCAAATATTTACACGTGTTAGAATAAAAAGAATGTTTATAACAAATGATACATATGTAAGTTTCACGTAATTACGTTCACATTTGAATTCCATTGATTAATTTATGAATATAAAACTCGTTTGTTACATTAATTATTTCAGTACGCGCAATATAAAATTTCTTATAAAACATATCAAAATGTTCTCCTTCATAATTTAAACAGACTTGAACTTTTCGTTTCATGTTTTCGAAAACATTTTGTAATGTCTCAACATTAATATTTTGAATTTCGTTTTCAATAGCGGCCTGTAGTTCGTCAATATTATGAAGTCGAGTACGATAGATTCTATTCTTCAAGCTTCCAAATAAATAAAAATCTAAAGGAGTCAGATCTGGTGATCTTGGAGGCCATCTCCCTCGGAAAATAGTCTCACTAATTTAGGCATTCCCCAAGGTTCTAACCTGGGCCCTACCCTCTTTTTAATTTATATCAATGATCTTCCAGATTCTATAAATTCGGTTGATAGTATTACATTATTTGCTGATGATGTCAATGTTGTCATTTCCTCTAGTAAATTAGATGGCCTATTTGCTAAAACAAATTTAGTTTTCAGTACTATAACAAAGTGGACATTCACTAATAAATTAGTAATTAATAAGAGTAAAACTCAAACTATTTTATATAACAATAAATCTAGATATAACTTGAACGGCTTTGTATTAAATAACGATTTTGTAACCTTAGTGAATTCTTCCAAAGTTTTAGGCGTCTTTATTGATGAAGATCTAAAATGGGATGCGCATGCTAATGACCTATATAAAGCATTATGCAAAATTTGTTATGCAATGAGTAATTTGAAAAACAGTTGTAGTCTTGATATTTTAAAAACTTACTATTATAGTAATTTCTTTTCTAAAATGATATATGGAATTATTCACTGGGGACTAAGCTCGAGTGTCTTTCGAATTTTCTTGCTTCAAAGAAGGATTATCGCATTATGTTTAACTTAGGATAGCGTACATCTTGCAAAGAAACTTTTAGATCTAATAAACTTTCGACTTTTTATGATGCTTACATTATGGAAGTCGTTTGTTTTGTTTTTAAGTACCGTAATAATTATTTCAACACTGACGTTTCTCATTTATATGAAACGCGAAATAAAAATTATTTATTGCCTCCATCCCACAAAACAAGCTTGTTTCAAAAACAATTGTCTTTCATGGGCTGTAAGTTGTTTAATAAGCTCCCAGCAAGCATAAAAATTATAAATAATGTATTTTTTAAAAAGTCTGTTAAGAAATACTTGTTATCGCTCAACTGCTATCACATTACCGATTTTACTGATTTATAATGTAATTATAAATTGTATAAATTGGGTTTTCCTATATGCCTTGTAGGCGTTTATATGTATTTGTTGACGTTTTCTTCCCTACATGTTGTGTTTACTGCTGTTATACTCATGTTTGGTTCTGAAATAAAGATATATTATTATTATTATTATTGTTATTATTATTATTATTATTATTATTATTATTATTATTATTATTATTATTATTATTATTGCTATCTATACACCAATTTTAATTGGGTGTGAACTTATTTCGACCAACATGTGCGGATTTACAGTGGACCAAGTACGATAGTTCTGGGAATTTGCATAGCCAGATAAATGGAACCAAGCCTCATCGGTAAAAAATGTATTGTCCAATACATCATTGTCATTCATTATGTCAAGAAACCGCTGACAGTACTGTACTCGGGCATTAAAATCTTAGGGAAACAGTTGCTGAACCACAGTCAATTTATACGGATGCATGTGTAGTTGTTTACGAACTACATTGTGACAACTTCCGTATGGTAGGCCTGAACAGAAATGTTTATTACATATATTATATTAACAAGAAACATTTACCAGTTTGCTGTAAAAGTTTACGAAGAGATTTATTTGGGCATTGTTGCATTCGTTGACTGATATCTTCGTGAACCTCTTCCGTTACAATTTTACCAGGAGACTTCCGTTGGCATACACTTCCAGACTCCATAAAGCGTTTAATAGTACGTCGTTCATGCTGAGCAAAAGTGTCAAACGGTGCAACATCCTCTGGATACATTGCGATGTACTGCTCATAGCAAAATTCCGTCGAGTATATCCAAGAACCCTCTTCATTTTGCATCCCACTGCGAAAATACGCCATTACGATAAATGTGTCTTGTTCCACAGAAAACACCATCATCGAACCGTTATCGTCCTTTAGTACTGATAAGTACTGTTATTTAAAAATATAAAGGGAAATATACTAAAACAAAGTGAGAATAACACATAACCGCACACGATAAATCTCACTCAAAACATCCGCACGTCAATGAGAATTATAACTATCAATTTTGACAGTAGAAAATATTATAAACTTAACAAGCCAAAAATATCTACTTCCAGATTGCCAACTTAATCAGCCTTTTTTGATCACACTGTATACTTGGTTCCATACTGTATCCCAAGCCTGTATCTTCTACTTCAGTTATGTCTTTGCTATATATTTACATTCTAATTGACATTTTTTTGTCAATATATACATGTATTAATGTATGTACATATATGCATATACTGTAGAAATAGTAATAGTAATAAATATATACTACATCACCAATGTAAAAAGTAGCTACTTACTATTTTATCACTCCACGATTACAAAAACTAAAGGAAAACGAGGAATACCTAATTAAATTTTAATGTAAATCGCTCTAAATTCAATTTTCTAATAGCAGAACCCGTGCATATGGCATGCACATAACCTCTTTTCCATTTTCCCATTCTCCGAATAAAGCCGTTGTTTTAAATCTCGCACTCTCGGTTAATTTGATGTACTAAATCCCTAGTATAACGTTTAATTATCTCTCGATCCTGTCTCCGATCTTAATTAATATAATCTCGTCTCGTTCTATTTCAGTAAAGTGCTACCCTCCGTCGAACCGGGATATTTACAGCAACTTCTACCCGATGAGCCACCGCAGAAGGGCGAACCCTGGCAGCAGATTCTGAAAGATGTGGACAGGATCATTATGCCCGGAGTTACGCATTGGCAGTCGCCCAATTTTCATGCGTATTATCCAACGGCATGCTCGTATCCGTCGATCGTCGGTGACATGTTGAGCGGAGCTATAGCTTGCGTCGGATTTAGTTGGGTAATATGTGTTTTAAGTGTTTTGTTACTTCTTTACTGATAAAAAAGGACCAGTAATTACTATATAAATGTGACCTACGTACAATATTTAGCTGATACAATATGCATGTTAAAAAATTGATTCTTTAATGCTGAGGCCACACTAACGTTAATGTTTAACATCCATTATCCCAATAATTATTATAAATTAAACAACCCGATAAATTGAATGGCCACACTTGCATTTGACGTCTAGTCAATAAATTAACGTGGTTTTCGATCAAATCAATTCAAGATGAAAGTTGAGGCTGCTGCAATGGTATATTGTATGAGAGTCTGTTTGAAACGCTTCTAAAATCATTCATTTTTTCATTAAACCACTCCATTTTGTACGATCGTATTTTTTAAATCAAAAACCAGAATCTCGAACCTGTTGCGTTCAGAACACGTGCTAAATCGCTTTGATATGTCAAAAAAGTCCGTCATGTGAACTATAGCCTAATGTTTAACGGGTCTAATAATGAGTCATTATTAGACCCGTGACGAAAACAAATTAGCACCTTAAGTCGTACCTACACCTGTGTTTAAATCAAATAAGGCGATAATCAGCAGCATTGGACGTTAGTGTGGCACCAGCATAATAGTTATTAACTAAAGAAGATATATACACTACCGTTCATGGAAGTTCGGGCAAGCAAAAAAATTTACGGAAGTCAAAGAAAATAAGAGAAATATTAAATGGCCATGTATTTAATACTTACTTACATGATTTTACATATTTTCAAACACAAATTTATTGAAAAGAAAAAATTAATGTGTAATACAAATAATTTAAATCCGATTTTCATCGAAAAATCCACCTTTTGCCTTTAGGACTGCTACCACTATTCTCGGCATCCGATTCACTAATTTTACTAGTGTTTCATTGGGCAAGCTTGTCCATACCTCCTGGAGAATGGTCCACAAATGTTCCTTCGATTTTGGACACTTTTTCCTAACACATGGGTCTAATTCTTCCCATAACAACTCTATCGGGTTCAGATCGGGGGACTGTGGCGGCCATTCCACAATTTTTAGGGTTCTTTCATTTTCTTCTTGCTGCAGGTAATCTGTGCACAATTTAGATTTATGTTTGGGGTCATTGTCCTGCATAAATTCAAATCCACGACCAATTAATCGGACTCCTGACGGTATGGCATTTTCTTCCAGGATTTTCCGATATTCTTCTTTTTTCATTATGCCCTTAATTTTGAGTCCCCTGTTCCGATTAAGGAAATACAACCCCAAACCATTGCAGATCCGCCTCCATGCTTCACCGTAGGAACTATATACTCCCGTAACATTCTTTCCCCTTTTGATCTGCATACGAAAATTCTCCGTCTATTTCCAAAAACCTCAAACTTGGATTCGTCAGTCCACAAAACGTTTTTAAAATCGTCCACTGTCCAATCTCTATGAGCTTGTGCCCATTTCAGTCGTTTCAGCCTATTTCCTCTTCGGAGTAACGGTTTTCGACAAGCCACTCGCCCATGTAACCCAGCCTCTTTCAGCCGACATTTCACAGTACTCACAGAAACTTTGGAATCTCGCTCATTATTGAATTCTGCAGCAATTTCTGATGCTGTTAGTCTTCTATTGCGCTTACTAATTATACTTTTCGTAAACCTTCCGCAGGAGTCGTTTTTCTTGACGGTCCTGGCCGATTACGATCTTGCACGTCACCGGTTGTCTTAGTATCGTGTACTGTAGATTTTTTTATTTTTAATTTATCCGCAATCCGTCTTTCTACGTACCCTTCCTGATGCAAGGTAATAATAACAAATCGTTTTGAAACAGCTAGAGGCTTTCCACGGGGCATTTTAAGCAGTCAAACCGAAATTATTTTATTTTTCACTTGCACAACCACAGATACTTTCACAATAACAATCTCTTCAGAACTACTGCGTTTACAAATGTTATAATACTTTATAAAGGGTATACGAATATTTCCATGTAACACGAGTGAATCAGCTAACCCTCCTGGGGATTATTACAATGCTTTATTGTCACGGTAATTATTGGGGATTTCCAATATAATTATATATTTTATGATAACGGTCTTATAATAGACAAATACTACCTGGAAATTGGTAAAAGGCTTCCAGAAAAGGTTAGTTTTAATAATTCCTCACAGAAATGTATATTATATAATTTTAAAATTTTTTCCTAAACAGTTAATATAATTTGTCAGCTTGCCCGAACTTCCATGAACGGTACTGTAATTGTTATTGAATGAAAAAATTGCAAAAAAGCTTTTCTAAATTAAAATTGCAGATACCTTAAATAAATTGCTGTCCTGTAAATTACAAACTAAAGATTGATTGGTATTCATATCTACAAATTTTGAATAATATTCCAAAGTCCACATTGATATATTATTTAGGTATTATTTAATTCGATATAAACTAAAACAACACTTGAAGAAAGTGCCATTGCTTTCATAAGAATCTGGGACAACTCATACGAATTCATTTTGACGTTTTTTGTATCTTGTGGCAATTACTTTAAAAATTACAATATTTTGTATGTAACCTAAAAGTTAATTTTTAATTAAGGTTGCACGTTATATTCGTTTGTTTTAAAAACTGTTTGCTTTTAGCGAGAAAACATAGGTATCAAAGATTTTTTTACGTATATTTTTATTGAAAACGGTTGTGACTTTAACCCGACGTGGGGTCTGTGAGAGTTTTGTATATAATCCTTAATCCTGCATTCCTGAAATCGTTGCAAAAGTGACCACAGTTTTGACTTCAGAGAATGACACATTTGTGTATAATTCTCTGTTTTAATCCATTTTAATTGTAAATAAAATCATTATAGTGCAATGTAAACTAAAAAAACCTGGATAAAAAGTTAATTATTAAGTTAATTATTTTCAAATTTCTTTAAATAATCTAATAAAATCAAACAATAATAAAAAAATCCTCCCAACAAAACTGCCTACATTCTTTCTGTACACTCGGGATACATTTTTTTAAAATATTTATAATGCGTTTGCTAAATACTAGGTAAGTTCTATTGTACTTTCGTATTCAAAATACGTTCACTTGCGGTTACTAAATTCGGACATCGTATAGATAATCTTTTTTCATTGGCCAATTTCACTTCCATTCAACACTTTCTAACGAACTTGACCTTGTACTTGATTACAGATGGCTAGTCCGGCCTGTACGGAACTCGAGGTGGCTATGATGAATTGGCTCGGTAAAGTGCTACATCTACCGGAGGAGTTCCTCAACTGTTCCGAAGGACCAGGCGGTGGTGTTATACAGGTAATTCCATTTTCGAATCATATAAAAACGTAGCTAATGGGTGAATTATTATTTATTATTAAAAATATGTTGTAAAGAGTTGTGGAATGTATTACGTATTAAATTTAAAAGAATGTAAAAATTGTTATTTCGATGTTCTTGGATTAGAAATTAACTTCACACGGTACATTATGTATATGTCAAAGTGATTGGTGAAAAATGTCGATAGTAGTAGACTTCATGTTCGTTAGCTGTCAGAATGGATCAAATTTATATATAAAGGCTGCTTTACACGATGTGTAATTATGTACAATAACGGTCATTGAAAAAAAATTGCATTCTGTAATTTGACCTTTTAAAGTTATTAATGTCAGCGTCATTGAAAACGTCGCTTTTGACAAATCAGGAGCGGATGCCGGTGGTAAAATTTAAGTGGTCATAGATTCTGAGGGTGTCACAATAAAATATTAATTTGTTTTTCTCATTAATTTCTTATTTAATTTAATGTTCAATAAATGTAATATTCTATCTTGCGTCCCTGAATTGAATTATTGTCGTGACGTTTTAAAAATGTCATTGATTGTTAATTTATCAGAAAATTAACAAATCCAACATTTTTTATTTGTCAAAGTATACGACTTTTCATTGGCTCCAACTGTACATAATTATGCACGACGCATGCGTACTATCGCTTTCATTAAAATCTGGGACAACTCTTATGAGGTCATTTTGAGGTTTTTTGAGTATTGTGACAATTACTTTAAAAATGACAATATTTTGTATTTAACCTGAAACTTATACGTTATATACGTTTATTTTAAAAACTGTTTGCTTTTAGCAAAAAATATATTAAAGATGATTTCTAAATACACGTGGAAAGAATGCCTAGTAACAATAACCAAAAATTAATGCTAATATAGCTCATGGTATCGGTGGAATCATTCCCGACAAAAACAATGTAGCAGAGAAAATAGCGCTAACACATGAACATGTTTCTGCCTACCCGGCGTCATCAGCATGGTTCTGAGCACAATTTTCTGCTGTTACAATTGCGTTTGCTTCTCGGTTTATGCTTGCTAATTCTACCACTCTCCGCGAAATCGAGCATGGAAAAAAGTTTCAGAGCTCTTAGCATCAAGACTGCACGAGAAAAACTTGCTTGAAAATGGAGCTAAGGTGTCCTATTTTCGATCAAGAGGAAGTGCGTTTCTACAATACTTTCGAAGTCATGATCTATTTATGTATTGCCATAACGTACATGGTTTAATGGAAGAGTTGGGAATTTCAGCCTATAACGCAACTGGATGGCGACTGTTTATCGATAACTCAAAGCGGCCTTGAAGTGTGTTCTCCTCCACAATGGAAATTTATTGGATTTAGTCCCGATAGGCCATTCAGTTCGTTTGAGTGAAGAATATATAGAGAGTCATTGATTTGTTGCAATACCACATGCACCAATGGATCATTTGTGTTGACCTTAAAATGGTTAGCTTCCTTCTTGGCCAGCAACACGGATATACCAAGTATCCCTGCTTTTTGTGTATGGACAGCAGAGCTCGTGAGAAGCATTGGGTGCAGTCGAATTGGCTGCCACGATCTGACCTGAAACCTGGTGATCCAAACATTGTACATCAGCCACTTGTCGACAGAAAGAACATTATATTTCCACCTCTGCATATAAAATTGGGTTTCATGAAGCAATTCGTTAAAGCTTTGCCAATTGAAGAAGACTGTTTCAAGTATCTCATTTCGGCATTTCCTAGCCTGTCATTTGAAAAGATAAAAGCTGGTGTTTTTGATGGTCCACAGATTCGGCAGCTTGTTAAAGATGAACATTTCATCGGAACAATGTCAGAAATTGAAAAGAATGCTTGGTTGGCATTCAAAAACATTGTTAAAGACTGTTTTAGAAATACACGAGCACAGAATTACGCGAAAAATTGTCCAGCAACTCTTGGAGAGCTTCAAGCTGCTAGGTTGCAACATGAGCACCAAATTGTATTTTTTACATAGCCATCTTGCTAACTTCCCAGAGAATCTTAGTGCAGTCAGTGATGAGCAGGGTGAGCGATTTCACCAGGATTTGAAGGTCATGGAGGCACGGTATCAAGGTAGATGGGATGTACATATGATGGCTGACTATTGTTGGAGCATCAAGCGAGAATGTCCACAGATTAAACATTCCTGAAAAAGCTATAAGCGAAAATTTTTGCCTTAATATGTAATTACCGTTCGATAAAAAAACAACTATTGAACACAATTTAACTTGCAGTAACTATTATAGCCTTTGTATGAATAAAATTATTCTTTATAAACAGTATATTTGGTAAGTTTTTACTTTATTTTCCTTTATATGCACAATTTGTATGACTTTTGAGGGTATCCTGTAGCTTAAAAAGTTGACGTGATTGACAAAAACTGCGGTTATTTTTGGATCGAGAGACCAAAAGTTAGTTGAAAACAAGTCACAGATTTAAGACAACGAAATTGATGTTCCCTTGTGTTACTAATACTCTTTGATATCTTCAAAAGTGATCATTAAAATTTTTATTGAATTTTCAGGGATCCGCCAGTGAGGCATCTTTAGTAGCCCTTCTAGCCGCCAAAGATAAATATGTCAGGGCAATCCGTGAAGAAAACCCTGATATATCCGCTTCCGAAATTAAAGGCAAATTAATAGCCTATTCTTCGGATCAATCAAATTCCTCCGTAGAAAAAGCCGGGATAATCGGTTCCATGACGATGAGACTGCTTCCATCGGACGAAGACGGTTCCCTTCAAGGTTCTACGTTACGTGAAGCTATCGAAAAGGATCGGGAAGCTGGATTGATCCCATGCTTCGTCATAGCTTCCTTAGGCACGACAGGGACTTGTGCTTTTGATAATTTAGAAGAAATGGGTGCGGTTTGCCGGGAAGAGAAGGTTTGGTTGCATATAGACGCAGCTTATGCGGGTTCCGTGTTTATTTGCCCCGAATACAGACATTTAATGAAAGGAATCGAATACGCGGATTCATTTAATTTCAATCCGCATAAATGGATGTTGACGAATTTCGACTGTTCCTGCATGTGGGTCAAAGATGCCAGGCATGTAATGGATGCTTTTAACGTCGATAGGATCTATTTACAACACAATAAGATCAGTGATCTTCCAGACTATAGACATTGGCAGATTCCTTTAGGTAGAAGATTCAGAGCGTTGAAATTATGGTTTGTTCTGAGATCGTACGGGGTGGAGGGCATCCAACAGCACATTAGGAAAGACATAAGCTTCGCCAAGCATTTCGAGAACCTCGCAAGGAAGGATGTAAGATTCGAAGTATGTACCTCGTCCTTAGGATTGGTCACCTTCAGGTTGAAAGGTGACGATCACCTTACCCAGCAGCTGCTAGATAATGTAACAGCCGATAAGACGCTCTACCTCATCCCTTGCCATTACAGGAACAAATTGGTCATTCGATTTGCCATCACGAGCAGGCACACCCAAATGTTGGATGTCGAATTCGCATGGAAGGTGATTTGCGAGCAAGCTAAGATGGTTTTGGCACCTAAAGCAAGTGAAGAAGAGCCTGTGATTGGAGATAAATGCAAATTCGACGCGATCACCATCACTACGACGACGGAATGTCTAGAGAAGTCGAAATAGTAGGATTTTTAACAAAGACAAAGATCATACCATAGCAAACATTGCTTACCTACGTCAATTCTATACATTGAATTACTTATAAATCACACCATTGTATTATGTATATTGTTTATATATTAGTAGCTTAAGTTTGTAATATGAATTTTGTACATGTATGTGATATGTGCAGCATCTAAAATATTGTAGTTGAATACAAACCCCGGTTAGAAAGACAATATTATTTTCTTAAATGAAATCGACGAGATCCTGATGATGCCATATTCCTTTTATTGGCATCTCATTGAACATTTACATTTGTAAGTTTTATAAATAGAACGGTTTCTGCTGTATATAAGACATATTTACCTTGTAGTCAAGCCATTTATTAAGAATATAAAAAATAAACGTTTATATATTGAATTATTTTAGTTAAAACTCATTTAAGAATATATTTACAAACTATAAAACGGGTCAAAGTTTTATTGTAAGTACGAGTTGTCCCACAGTAAAGATATACAGAGTATTCACTAAATACTAGGAGCCACGTGACTAAATAATATAATATTTAATGGATTGATGTTAGTATTATGATTCATTAAAAAATTGGCAGTTGAAATACGTATAACCTCATTTACCAAATCATTTTTTAAGTCTCATAAATAAAGGTAGGTAATGTCTCTGCACGGCATAGGCGTGCGCTTCCTTCCGTAAGTGCAATACCAAAAAATATGTCATAAATCGAATAATAATAACAGAACCAATCAAGAATTATAATATCTGAAAAGTTATAAAACGCCCACCCTCTTAAGCAGCGTTATCAAGTAGGTTGGCGGGCTGCATCGGAATTAGCGAACATTAAAAATAGAAGCACCATTGGCAGTATTGCAACCCACTAGATAAGAGTCGTAAAAAGTTGACAGCATTAGATTAGTTTCCAAAGTTGTCTCGTTGAACGATGTTCACCGTGATGTGTTTATATTTTGAAAAAGATCGTTCTACATCTACAGATGCATGATTAAAACACTCTTTGAATTCAGTTAATGGATTAGTCGATGCACCATCACAAATTTGTTTTAATGTGGTAAAATCGGAACCTTTCTTAACACACTTTCAAACTTTCCTAAAACGCGATTATATTTGGCGTCATGTATAGTGCGTAGCAGTGTATGTACTTCGTCCAGTATTTGCAGTGACTCCACTAACGACAGCGCTCTAGTTTGTAATTGTTCTATTGCGTCATGTAATTCCTTACAGTTGTTACGAATAGTTTGTAACTCTGTTTCCTTGAAATTTTGACTCTCCTTAATAGCTGCAGCTTCGACGGGATTGAATTGTAGAATAATTTGTTCGAAATATTCGGCATAATAAAAATCTGCCTGCAACCATGTTTCTCAACGTGTAAGAATCGATTGTGGTGGTTCGCGAATACCAGGACACTGTTCGTGAAATCATTGAAGACGTTTTGTAGAATTGAGAAACGCCTTTTTTTGTACTTGCTATTAATGCATCTACCTCTTGTGAACATGGTCGAACAGTTTCTGCTACAAGATGTCTCATCAACACATAACCTAAGCAACTGATTTTTAATGTAGATTTGTTTTTCTTTTCCACGTCTTCGCGCACAAATAAAATATGCTTTTCGTAGTTGGCAACTTCAACTCGGGTTTGTACTTATACCAAAAGTTCTGAAACGGTTCTTTTTCCAGTAAGAGAAGTGACAAATTACAGGTTATTATCATGACAAATAAATTGAAAATAAAGGCAATTCTCGCTAGCACGGACTTTTTTCTATTTCTATGTTCTTTGGTATTTACATGTTTGTTACAATCCGCCTTGTCCCAGTACACCAAATGTTTCTTGCACACTTTACAAACTATTTTAGCACCGACGTAAAACAAATGCGGAAAGTCACAGATGTACTTATTTACTGTGCCAGCAATGGGTCGTTTTTTAGCCTTGTTCACATCACATATTTTAAATTAATACGTATATATTTATAACAAATAACACGTAACACAAAACAGCGTACACTCTCGTTTCCTAAACTGATCGAAAAATAAACAAGCGGACGCTGACAAAACGAGAATCGATTTTTGCAGACAGCCCGCTACTCCGGTGAAACGCCTATCTATCGCAGAGACGATTACCTCGCTCTATTCATAAACGTTGAGCGTCTGGTCATATTTGCATGCATTACACTGAGATATTGGCAAATATGTCCTTTATTGCCGGAATTACCAACCTAAATCATCCGCAAAATTTAATAATGCCAACTGGGTTGTCGCTCGTATTCTGATATTTATTTCATTAACATCAAATTACATAAATTTTAATATTTGGGATACACCCAAAACGTTATGGTGTCGTAGTTTTTCTTTTATTTATTTAAATACCAACAACTTTACTCTTAGTTTTAGTAACTTTCCTTTGAATATTTAATTTTTCTTCATAAATAAATAAAAACAGGCTTTCCTAATAACAAACGAAATTGAGTTTTTGTCTAATAGATGTTTACAAACACTATCTCCTTATTTAATACATTTCTATTTACTTACTAATTAAGAAACCAAAAATAAAAGTCACTAAGATTTAATAGATTATTGCACCATACTCTAAGAATTTTGAAATGCACTGACATCTGTTAAAAAAATATATTACCTAATAATAATCTATGAGTTTGAAATAAATTAGTTGTAGAACTCTGCAACACAAATTAAATAAATTCCTGTAATATAAGCGTGCTGCGCTCTATGATTGATAGCTGCAAGTTTTCGCAATATACTGCTCATTGAAATATAGATTTCTATGAGGAACTGTCGAATTTGAATTATACTACAGATGGCGATAATAACCATCGATAATGATGCGGGCACAGTATGCTGTGATACGGGGTTCTGATAAATATCTCCAAATACTGGATCAGAATGTCGTAGATTCTAGTTCCAAATTAAAATATGTATTTATTACAAAGAGAATGTCCAATTGCAAGGGAAGTTTATAAACAAGATCGATATACGAAACAGAACTTATAGGAACAAAATTCCTATGTACTTTCAATACCTATAATTTAATCAACGTACGATTGATAACGGGAATCCACGAGAAGTTATTGAAGAAGGGTTGATCAAAAGATGCGAACTAAGAAGGTTGACGGGGTTTTGAATAGACTACATGTGACCGTTCGCAAAGCTAGAGACAACAAGGAGCTTGCTTCCCAAAAAATGTATTACAGAGGAAATTGCAAACTGTTTAGCACGTTAAAAATCCCTATCAAAGGTTGAAACACCTCTGGATTCGGCAAAATTCTAGTGGGGTTGGGTAATGATCATAGTAATCGATGCCTAGAAGTGCGAGGTGTATTCCGTAACCCGACGCTTCACCTAATATACAACAACAAACTGGAGAGAAACGCAAAAGAAAACTGGGGAGAAACATCGAATTGAAAGAAGGGGATAACTACGTTTTGGACCTAAAAAAACATTACTTGGACATTCCAAAGGAAGAACGTTGCGACATCATACTGGAAATATGGGAAGGTATCGCTGACTATATTGACCCGGAAATATTTGATAAATAGGAAGAATTAGAAAAGGACGAGGAAATTCGCGAAGAAACAGGAATGTACGTTGTTCCAAGAATCAACTCACAGACACCATGATGGAAATCAAGAAATTAGCTCAACAAATTCGTAACAAGAAAGTCATCATGTGCGATGAAAGCAGGGTGAATAAGCAAAACAAGAAACCAACGATGTCTCGTACTACCATAGCCAAAGGTCGCAAAAGATCCGTCTCTAAGCTTCATTATCAGATGGAGGAACTGGGAGTTGATATGTCGGAAACAGAAAACGCTAACTTCACTAAGACTAGAGGTAGAAGTCACTCTTTGAGACCACCAGCCTAACGCATGCGCATGGAAACTAGCGAAGGCACATATCAAACAAGAAATAGAAGCGTTTCTAGAACTCCAAGAAATGAATTGGGCGTCAAAGATGTAGCTATGCGAAATAAACTATCTAAAGTTGCTCATAGAGCTATCAGCAAGAAAATTGGTAAGTACGGCGTTAAAGTCGAAGCTGATTGGTTTATTGAAACTAAGAAACCGAAACATCTATTCTCTGGGAAACATAATGTTGGTATAACTGACAGGTGATAAGTGTTAATTGTCAAATGGATCGCGTTGTGTGCATATGAGATGATTTGTAATTAAACGGATTAATACATTGCGTTAGGCACCGAAAAAATTTAGTTTCCTGGACGGTATACATTCAAGGTTTTTTAATGCTCGGTAATACTTATTTCATCATCTAGGAATAATTGCAGCATTCTTACAACAATTAAAATGTTCTTCTGCAACATTTTATTGCAGAAAGAGGTCAGTGCTTGTATTGAATTAGTAAAACGCAAACAAGAATTATATTCTAATCGAGATCAATTATTCAAAAATACAAGTTTCTTTTCCCATTTGAAGCTTTATTAATTTAGAACTTACAATAGCGTTTAGACGTTTTCCCGTTTTCCATGAAGAAGAAGAAAAAAGAAAAGTTGCGACTCACTTAGACTACATTTCCCACTACACACGACTATACCGAGTGATCCGTATACGCGTCAATGTTTCGGGGGCGGACCGCCCAGCTTCTTCGTCAACTGTATGATCCGTTCCGCTTCCCGGACACCGCTCAGCCTAGCGCCATGCACCGTTGAGTAGTGCCCAGCGCAAGTCGCCTCTCCAGCAAACAGTAGGATTGGCGGTTCGGGCTCGCAAGGTCCGGGCAAAGGAGAGGACAAATCGCATTGATGGCCGATGGTTGAGTTCATCCCCATGTAGCTGTAGGAGCCGCAGAAATAGGGATCGGTCACCCACTTCGAGCGCAGGATTGTCGAAGGAAAGGGTAACGAGGCGTCACCTGTAAATTGACGTAAGACCTTCGTAATTCCTTCGGCGACCTCTTCATCGCTAGCCTTTTCCATAATCGCGGCCTCGGGACCCGAAACATAAGCGCATAAGACGTGTTTACTACCTTCGATCTCCTCTACGTGACTTAAACCTTTGGTCCAATCGCATCGCGATGCTAATTCATCGGCGGACCAAGCGAATTTGATCCCGCCTTCGTGCCAGACCCAAAACGGTCTGGCGTAATCCAAGAACACTTTGTTAACCTGCCCGAACCCCAGAGCTTTAATTGCCTCGGTTTTCTCAGCAGGTAGAGCGGGACAAAATAGCTTATCCGCATGTTGTTTAAGCACCCCCAGAGAAACCGTAACTATAACGTAATCGGCACAATACTCGTCACCATCGCAGCACTGCACCACCGCTCTAGGACCTTTATTTCGAGCCTGCACGGCGCCCCATCTAATATTCCCGACCGGCTTGCAATATTTCAAGCTGCAATCCGGAAGATCCCTTAACAAAGGTGCAAGGATGCCGACGAATCCCAACGGAACTCTCACGTTGCCTCCGGGGATTTGAATGTAGCTGCCGTAATTCTCAGCGCTTAATTTAGACAAATCTTCACCCCATCTCGACCTTATATTGCTGGTTAGACCGTATAAAATTCTAGACGCATCGTATCTCTGCTCCTCGGGGAAATTTTGGAGCTCCTGCTGGATGCGCAGATTGAAGAAGTTCATCAAAGATCCGTGCTTGCCGCTACCCACGCTGAACAGCGACGACGCTTCGTGCTCTATCTGCCGGAAGACGTGGTAGGCGGTGACTGCTACCGGAGAATCGATAGCCCTACCATCGCTAGTGCAATATAGCCCTTTGCTGGGGTCTACGCGCGCTAGTGGTTGACTTAGGAGACCTTCTTGAGCAGCTAGATTGTAAACTGGGTTAGCGCTGCAACCGCCCTCTATGAAATGGGCGCCCATCTCGGCTATAACGTCGCCCAGCCAGCACGAATGGATTCTGCCACCAGGTCTAGAAATAATATAATGAAATGATTGTTGATGAAACATTTTAGGTCCTATCCACAGTTTGCTACATGACACTTTAAGATGTGAATAATCAATTAAGTTGGTAATACTGAAAACACAATGTATTTCCTTATATTTTAGCCAATTATCTTTATTAATATATCAAAAAAAAAAAAAACAACCTTTCATTAGTAGGCCTGATACAAATCGCTTCGCGCCAGGTTAAAAGTAAGGTTGGGCGACCCACGACGCGACGTATATATACACGAATCGGCATGAGCTACCTCAGCGAATAAAATTATGGATTTATCGCAACATTTTCTCCACAACCTTTCGCAGCGTTACACATAATTATAAAGATATATCGACCGTTGCTCGATGAATTTATTTTATTTAATTTTAAATAATAGACCTACAGTATTGTGCAAAGTTCACACAGAGAACATCCTTCACCGAGACAAATGTGGAAACAAACTTGATGATGCAAATTTTTCACCAATCTTATGCACGCTGTTAAGAAGTTACGTTTATTTATTATATTACTTATTGAAGTCAAACTTTTTATGTGGAATTTTAAAATTAACGTAGCCTTTATCATAAAAAGCAATCAATATAAACACATATATTACTTATTTCTGCAAAACAAAAGTGCTTTTTTACTACATACCTACTCATATATTTATGGTATTAAGTATAACAGATTTTTGAATAAACCACTTTATTACTTAATATATTTTGGTTTCCGTCGGTGAATTATTAAAATTTCTAATTTTCCTTGGAATTTCCGACGTAATACTCGAAAAAATTTCGTTCCAGTAAGAAATCGAACCTGACACCTCCCGCTTGCCGGACGGGCGTGCTAACTCCTACACCACGGCGACCTTGATGCCCGGAAGGTTCACTTTTTAATACCTGGTTATTATTTTTATCTGCAAATATGTCGTAATATTTTGACAGATAATTTTTAATTCCTACATGCCAAGTACACTAATTAATTAATATATTTTAGCTTCCGTCGATGCATTATGAAAATCTGTATCTATGGGTGAATTATGAAATTCTGTAATTTCCTTGGAATTTACCGAGACGAAACACATAAACGATACTGGGCATAATATTAAATTAGAAAACCTAAAATTGATTAAAAACGTAATTTCGCCACTTGAACTGGACGCCTATGAGACTATTTACATAAATATGAATGAAGAAACCTAATCAATAAAAAGGAGGGACCTTTACACTTTTCCTGTCTTTTCGATTTATTACGGTAAAGAGGTCATTTGATTTATGCTTGTGCTATAACAAGAGACATCGATCCGGAGAGAACACAAATTTTACGGATAGAAAGGACATAACCGTTGTCTCACTCGATTTTTATTTTTATTAGGGTGAGATGGCCACATGTCTTGCGTTTCGTGGTGACAAGACCCTTTTCCGCCCTTTCTCCCTATTTTAACTTGTGTTTTAGTCTAAGGGGCAAAAGTAGGTAGGTACTTGTATATATATATTTTTCTTGAAGAGTAGGGATAGAGCGAGTTCGTTAGATTTAATATACGAGGGATGATCGTAAAATAAGGTTTCGCCCAGCACGTGTCTTCGAGACAGCCTTTCCGAGTTAATTATTAATTTGTGTGGTGCAGAGTATCCCAAGGATATTGTTGTTAACCGGTCAGCAAGCTTGCCCAGCACGAGAGCTTGCCCAGCCGATAATTCTGAGGTTACATCCTTGTCTGTCCAAACTTCGGAAGAAGTACCACACCTGCAATCTTCCACTGCGCAGACGTAGCATGACGTTAGCCAAATACGCAAATAATGCGATGGCCCTAGTAGAGAGGAACTTCAAGGTTTTGTTAGTAATACCATCCCTATCAGGAGCCTTACCAGTATGTAGCGTTGAAATAATTGCCTTTACCTCTCGCGGCGAAACCGACCTTAACGACACATCTTCCACTGGCATTGTTTCATCATTGATTTCCTTTGGAATGTCAAAGCTAACACTTGGTTTACGAAATGTTTATCAAAAAGAATTACGCAGAATGGAACTAAAGACAATGTTTGGTAATATTATAATATTTTAAGAATAATATTTCAATTCAACTGTAATTAATAAAATTTTAGAAAAGTTACCATTTAACCATAATTTAAGGCCAAAATTTTGACAACTGTCAAAGCTTATAACCTCTCCCTCCCATGATTCCAATTAATATAATTTTGACAAGTGTTATTTTAATCTTTTCTAAGTCAATTTACGAAGTTATAATGTAACACATACTGTAAGAAAAATATGTACTACAATGTACTTACCTATCTGTAGCTTCTAAAACGGTGAAGTTACTAATTCCACTTTGGGCTAATCTTTGAGCAGCCGACAGACCCGCTATTCCCGCTCCAATGATAACCACAGCCGGTTCCGGTTTGCAAGGATCCAGCATGGAATCCGTAATGTGACATACTTCGAAGTTACCGGAGGATTTTGTTCTTGATTTGGCCGTGACGTGATAACGGCATACACTTGACATAGACAAATTTCTACAACGACAATAACAAGATCGAAATATCGAGAAATTAGCACCCCGAAAGCGAAAAGGATTAACGTTAAACAACGTCGCAAAGCGTTGCTACGGAAGGACTTACCGACATTCTTTCAAGATGTAGAGGGTCAAGAATGGTATACGATTAGTGGCGAACATTTTAATTTTTTACGAGAATTTACGTTTAACACCTATAACATTTTGAAAGTTGTAAAATGTCAATTAGTTTCTGCGATGATTCGCTATTGTTTTGAAAGAAGGCGTTGAATTGCTTGATCACTAAACCACTTAGCGGTATTTTGGAGAGGCTTCAAGAAACAGCTTATTTATCTACCTGAGACGTAATGGAGGAAATATATTCCAAAGGTATGAAAATATATGTTTTGAACATTCTGGAAGACATTTTTGAGCTCTGTCGACGTGAGAAGTTTAGTACCTTCAAAGTTGGCAATTATTTTTGATAATTGGTACTTTTGTACGTAATGGAGCCAAAGAGAAGATCGTGTTGTTATAATTGCATTACATCGTTGCGGACATTCGCAAAGTACAATTTTCAATTTGCTAAAAAAATTGGAATTTACGAAAAGGTTTGTTTATCGTACGATTGAAAGATACAGCGAAACTGGCAGTGTCGATGACAAGGTAAGATCTGGCCGTCCTCGATCAGTTCGCACTCCGGCTGTCAAGGCACGCATTAAACGAAATCCTCTCCGAAAGCAGAAACTATTGTCATTGTAGATGGGTGTGACTAAAAGCACAATCAAAAATATCCTAAATCAAGGCCTTAAGCTTCGCGCTTTCAAAAGTAAAAGCGGTCACTTGCTCAACGCACGTCTTTCTGTGAGAAAGGAGTGAAAACCAGTGCCCAAGTCTATCAAGGGACGGTCCTGGAAAAGATCGTAAAACCTCTAAGCCAAAGCTTAATCAAAAATCAGGATTGGGTCTTCCAGCAGAACTCTGCGCCTGCTCACAAGGCCAAAAGTACTCAGTGTTGGTTACAGGCGAATAACATCGACTTTATCAAGCATGAAGATTGACCATCTTCTAGTCCCGATCTTAATCCTCTGGATTATAAAATCTGGCAAGCTTTGGAGGGGAAAGCCTGCGCTAAACGCCATAGAAATTTGAACTCGCTAAAAGCATCTGTTAAGAAGGCAGTGGCGGAGATAGACATGGAAATGGTGCGTAATGCGATTGATGACTGGCCTCGCAGATTAAGCGCCTGTATTACGAAACGAGGGGATCATTTTGAATAATTTTTTAATATCTTATTGAGAACACTATATTGGTCCATTTTATCAATAAAAGGTTCTTATTTTCTTTTCTGTTTTGTTTAATATAATGATAAAAGTTGTGACAGAACTTAGTGACCGACTAAGTACTTCCTTTGTGTTCTGGGCATTATTTTCCTCTTCCCATATTACGAAATTAAAACAATAAAGCTGACAAGGCTATGCTTGCTTTCAATCATCATTAATGTGATTTTTCAAATATCAACAGGTGACCTCTTCGTTATCATATCTTCGTAACCAAGTTTTTAATTAAGCCCGTGTGACGCTAACCTTTTTTTTTGTCTAGAAAGTAGTATTCAAGTGACTAAACTAGAAATTAGAATAAATTTGCATAGTGTAAATCAAAAAAAACTTTATCCAATTTTGATACTAATTAATAGTAATGTTTTATTGCTTATTTGTGTTTGGGCTGATGACAAAAGCAAACGTCAAAGGAATATACATATTGTACATGCCAGCTAAAATAAAGAATAGCTTTATTAAGGTTCCATCTGCCTATTAATTAGATTCGCGAATTTAGGAACTCTTGTATGCTATATGGTTCGAAATTTATAATGATTACTTGTTTTATTATATGTGTTAAGTTGTCAAAAAATTTTAAACTCACATAGTTAAGACTTGTTTCCATCAACAGTAACCTGTGTTTGGAGTAACAGTAATAGTTGTACTTACGCCCGGTGTGGTAAGGATGAAGAAAAGTATTACGTTCAAACAAATATTTGTGTTTAAATAAAAAGACACACGATCTAGTTCTGTGGTACTATCCCAAAAGATAATCCAAAATTGTATTTTCTTACGAACGAAATCTATATGATCTTTCCGCTTAAGACAGTCATCCACAGCAAAGCCCAAAAGACATACTGAATGTTGTACATTATAGTCATGGTTAGTGAATCGAAAAAAATTGTAATAATTCATTCCTTTCACGCAGAGAAATGGTTTCTTGTATCAAGAAAATAGATTTTATTGCAAAAAAAGTCTCCATTCAAGAAAATATTTTTATTTCAAGCCTATAAAAAAGGCTATATAAACATTTTCAGAAGCAGCCTTCAGGGTTGTTTCTTGCGAAATTCATTATTTGGGCCTAGAATAGAACTTGACAGCATTAAAAGTACTTACTTGTACTTGGTAATTAAGCCATAAGCTCGTCTAGAATTGAAATCCATATTTCCAATGTGCGGAGAAAACTAAAAACTTGGAAAATAATCAGAAAATGTAAAAATAATTACATAATAACCTTGTCTGACTCCAGAATAATCACGTTAGTAACTATTTTGGAATATTATTCGCCTTAACAAACCTGAGGAGCAGCAGAATAATTTTAACGTGCCTGATTACAAAAATGCTGCTAACATTAAAAGAAGGATATTGTCCTAACTGCCCTAAATCTTTCTGAAGACTTCCAGCATTCCTTGATGAACCAAGAAAATGATGATTTACATCCATTTTCAGAAATTCCACGTTCGCAGTTTTGAATTTTTTGCCAAATTTATTTTATTATAGTTGATTAGGATTAAGTACAAAGTTCATAACTTTGTACTTAATCATAATCTCTGTAAGATTAAGAAAATATAAAATAAAAAATAATAAACTCTTTAACATAAAAAAAAAAAGATTTCCTCTGCAATCTATTGAAACACAATTTATAACTTTTTGCCAACTCTATACTCCTATTACATTACAGGCTGAATTGGCTGAAGAAAATAACTTACAAACCCTGACATATAACTAACCTGGGCAAACATGCGGTAACAGCCAGAGGCGTGGCGAACGCATAAAAGTTTACACATAAAATACAAGGTAAGAAATAATTTATAAAGTGTGCTGAAACACTTACCGTTTTAAAAGTCTTCCGTGAAATCACAAACTGGGTAACATCTGTTAAATATTTGAATCATTAGATATGTTTCCACAGCTGTTTCAGTTAAGTGAGTACGACGTGTGGAATAAATATTTTTTAATGCCGAAAACGACCGTTCGACATCTAGCGATGTTATATTTGCATATTTAAAATAATCTTTGAAACAACTTAATGCATCTTCACACGCACCTTCACAAATTGGTCTTAATATAAGGAAATCGAAGACTTTCTATAAAACACTTCCAAATTTTCGTATTACACACCAATATGTTTCGCCTTCTACAGCGCATAACTGTGCTTGAACATCATTCACGATTTGAATAGAATCCACTAGCGACATCGAAATATTTTGTAATTTGTCTATTCCCTCCGCTAGTCCGAAGTAACTGTTGTGAATAGTTTGCAAATCTCTTTTAATCTGACTATCTTGAAATATTTCCTGGCTTTTCTTGATTGCTGCAGCTTCTGTCGGATTGAATTTTAAAACTACCTTCTTTACTCGATCAAAATATTTGTTGTAATAAAACGCAGCCTGCAACCATGTTCCCCAACGTGTAGCAATCGGCTGTGGTGGTTCAGGTAAATCAGGACACAGTTTGTGAAATAGTCGGGTACGTTTCGGGGACTTTAGAAACACTGCCTTTGTACTAGCAATCAATGCATTTACTAGTAGAAAACATGTAGGAATCGTTTGTGCCGCAAGATTTAGAGTATGGATTTTACACGTTACATGTAAGAAGTTACCACTGTGTTCTTTAAGAGATCGGCCCAAAGAACGCATGTTTGCGGCACCATCACTCATAAACATTAAAAGTTGCTTAGTTGAAACTTCAAATTTGTTCAATGAGTTCAACACCACCTTTAAAATCTCATCGGCAGTACAATTTATAACTCTTTTGGAAGCAAGTAAGAAGGGGGATGGCGGTCGATGTGGCTCCATTGTACGTACCATTACATTAACCACAGAATGTTTTTGACTATCTGTTGTTTCGTCCACACACAACCACAGTTTTTTATCTTTCAATTCCGTTTTCATTCTTTTTTCTATATGTTCACGAGCAAATTGCACTACATTTCGTATCGATGTCCGACTAGGTAATTTACAGTCCTCATATTTATTCCAGAAGGAGACAAATGCTTCTTTGTCTAGTAAACGAAACGATAGATTACATAAAATAAGAGTAACACATTAATCAAATGTAAATTTTTCTTGGGTTCCTATGCCACTTTTTGCAGAAAAATGCTGTTTGCTTTCGATGTGACGTTGATAATGGCTTCTGGACCAACACATTAAAGGGATTTTACAAACTAGACATTGAATTTTAGCGCCATGAAAAATTATGTCCGGCATGTCTACTATAAAGTTTTTAACTGCGTCTGCCATTGGTCGTTTTCGCGACGTACTTAACTGCGACATTTTCAAAGCAAACATAAGCGTACAATTACGAAATAAGTTACGACAGCCTACATATACACAGAACTACTCGCATACAGCATCGATTTAGTACTGACACTGTGAACGCGTGAAATAAATAATCACCGACTCCGCACCACATATCTACTACACTGACTGTTACCGCTGTTTGCCCAGACTATATATAACCATTGCAACGAGCGTTGAAAAATTCACACTTTATTGAGTTGAAATCAGATCAAAATTAATTGCGTTGAACCAAGTATTAATTCCGACAAGTTTGGATGATAATTTTATTCCCAGCAAGTACCTAAGTATTTTGAACACATATACTTTTCCATTTGCCAAATGACATTAGAATTGTCAACCCTTTATCTTATCAAGCAAATCAAAGTTGAACCGCAGTAATCAATTTAGTAAGTAGGTGCTGGAACAAAACAATCTTCCGATACTAAAAACCGAAATTAATAGAAACGTCAAAATTCACGCATTCTCGGAACAAATTCAAATGTGATCAAGATCGAAACAATGGGCAAATGTGCCCCGGTGTTTTTGGCATATGTTCTAAATTCGTTCGGCGTTAATATATTTAGAGAGATCACACCAGGATGTGAGCCGCTCATTTCTTGTTTGATTTTCCTGACGTCGGTCTTCTTTCTACTATGGGACATGCGACTGTATCCTTCGTCGCTGAGAAAGCTGACCAAGTGCGGTGCGTGTGTCATTGAGGTAAGATTCTGCTTCCTTTTCACATATTTATATTGTATTTAAGTAGAATTTTGGAGCAGATATGTCAAAATTTTAATTTTTGAAAATCAAGAATTAATGAATATTTTTGACATTTCTTACGTGCTCATTAGAAAATAATGCTGTCTTTAACAAAGAGAGAAGAGATAAATTTGGACACCACGTCTTATTTAAGATCCAAAATCTTCTCTGGCTAGTTTGAAAAACATACCATCCTCTCTTCTTCGTCAAATGTTAGTTGGATGAACAAAATTACATATTATGAAAGTCTATAATTTTCCTTGGAATTTGCGACGTAATTAATTTAATTAGAAATATAATTTTGTTAAGCAAAATTCACATTTTCTGACAAACCTGGAATATGAATGAAAAAAATTGATATATAATGGTTACATGTTAGGTTTTAAAGCTAAAAAAGTTTTCCATCTGGTTACAACTTAAGTGGACACACTGTATAAGATTTTCTGCTTAATATCAACGATAGTATAACATACAAAAGCATATACGATTCATCCTCAAAAGGCCTATACATGTGTTTATTGCTTTCCGTTTCTAGTACTTTCCAGCAAAGATGGACAAGGTACACGCAGAGAAATGGCTTCTTGTATCAATATTATTATATTATTATTATTATTATTATTGGCTTTGGCTTGCGCCGTTGAGCCATTTACCACATAGGTATACGAGGAACACGCTATATATTTTGAGATGCCACAAAAGTAGAGAAGTTAGAGCTGGCAACACTGCATTTCTAAATACCACCATCCTTAAGTAGTAAACTCTGACTGTCAGTTGAGTCGCTGCTGTCATAGAGTAAACGTGGTAGGTACGATTTGACATCGAAACATGGACTTGTCAAGAGAACATGTACGCGCTATGATTTACTACGATTTTAAGGTCGGTTTAAATGAACAACAAAGTCTTGAACGATTGCAACTCGCATTTGGTGATGAAAGTCCTTGACGTGCAACTGTGTTTCGCTAGTATAGCGAATTTAAAAGAGGACGGATATCGTTTGGTGATGAGGAACGTACCGGTAGGCTTTGTTCTTCAGTTACCACTGGAAACATTGAGGGTGTGAGACGTATGATCGACGAAGATCCAAGATACACCTTATCAAGTGATTGAGGCAACTCTTGGTGTTGGATCCGCAACAGTAAATTCAATTTTACATGATCTTCGGATGAAAAAAATTGTTACTCGTTGGATGCCACACACGCTTACCGATTTCCAAAAAGCAGAGCGAGTAAGAATCGCTCGGGAAACAAATGGAAATGTTAAATAATGGTGGACATCGCATTCTATCAAAAATAGTAACGGGTGATGAAACTTACATCCCATTTTACGATATTGCTACCCGCCAGGAGAGCCGCGTGTGGATCCACGAAGATGCACCAACACCAACAATGGCCAAAAGGCAAAGGGCTGTCAAGAAAGTTATGTACGCAGTTTTCTTCCGTAGTACCGGATTAGTAAAAGCAATGAAGCTGGAAAATCAACGTACAGTCACAGCAAACTGGTACACCACTAAATGTTTACCTGCAATTCTTGAGTCAGCCAACACTCGCGTGTTAATGTTGCATCACGACAATGCATCGTCACACAGTGCACAGCAGACAGTTGAATTTTTACGTGAAAATAAGATAAAAGTCATTGAACATCCACCCTATTCGCCTGATTTGGCCATATGTGATTTCTGGTCGTTCTTCGACCTAAAGAAACATTTACGTGGTCGACGTTTCACGACGGAGGATGATCAAATCAAATTTTCTGCAAGATTTTCTTGAATCAAGTTAACAAATGTCTTAAACAAAGAAATACAATTATTTCATTGCAAGTATATACTTCTCTTAAAGAAGCAAAGAAAAAAATGCTAAGAAAATGTTTCTTTTGATTTAAAACAGTTATTGCATTGCGGATAATGGAAACGGTAATTGCTTTGAATTAAGGCGGACAGCTTTTGATATAAGTAAACGTTTCTCTGCGTGTATGAAAAATTACTACTTTTCTGCAGCGACTAGGCAGATTCGTGTTTATTAGTCTGCCGCGCAGGTGTTCGTGTTGCCTACCGGTTTCCCAGTGAGTTGACAAAACACGAGTTTGTCTAGTCGCTATATGCTTTGCAGTGCTTTTGATAAATGACTTTTCAAACACTTCACTATGGATTATTCACTTCGCTAAAACCCTTACCACACTGATCATGTAATCATCATCAGCAGTAAAGCTGAGCTGCTCAGTTTTACTGCTCAGCCGATGATGATGGCTATCAAAACGTGCATCCAGTACGAGTGAAGTATTGTGGTAACGGTTTTAGTGAAGTGTTTCAGTGTTCCCGTGCTACAGAGTTCGAGTACTTGTTCAAGTGGCTCTTGATTACAGTTCCTGATAGCTGCCTTCCTGATGGAGCACATCATGACCGATTTTTGGTTTCCATTAGAATCGAGTTTAATGGCTCTACTGCCTAAGATAGCGGCCGCCGAAGAGAATCTTTTGAAGCACGGCGGTTGGAAGTCCAGCGGTATATTTGCTCCACTCAAATATAACGGTACACAGGTTATTGCCAGTTATATGTTGAGCATCTTCTTCCTTTTTGCTGTGATGCATGCTACAAGGATAATCGATCTAAGATTGCTGTCGTAAGTGTTTTTCTTCTTTCCTAATTTAAAAAAATTTCCAAGGGTAATCTAATCATTTCACACATTAACTCAAATACCATTTAGTTCTGAAATATGACAATTTCGGGAGGAAAAAGCTACCAAGAAAACTTTTACTTAATATTTTCAATACTCTACACGGAAAAAAATTTATAAAGAATCAAACAATTGTAGAACAATTTACTACAATTTGTGTGTAAATATACGACTGGCTACAACTTGCGTAAACGGCTGCCGAAATTAACAATTACCGTTTTTTTCCGTATATAAGACTAATCCATTACGACCACACCATATCTCGAAATCATTCAATATTGAAGAATACAAAATCGCATATAGAATCACATTCCCAAGTGTGCTACATTACATAAGGATGTGTAAATATACTTTATTAAATGTGTGGTTTACATTCGCAATGAAAGATTATACAGTGAGGTCCTAAAGTATCCCCCCACGCTAACTTTTGAACTACAGATGCTAGCGTATTTAGAGAAAGTAGGTCGATTTATATTTTTTGTGAACTAACTTTTGCCGTTATCGGCAGTCCAATTGTATTTTTCGGTGTAACCGGAAGTGACGTCAACTTTCTTATTTTAAATAAAACATCCTCTATGTTTTTACGTTTCTGGAAAGATAATCGAAAGGTGAATCCAACTATACCACATATTTTGTACTTTAACTTAAGAAATATATTGATATGCAGCAATAAATATTTTGGTAATGTTACCATAATTAATTAATTGCAATAAAGTTGGATAAAGTAAAGAAGAAACAACAATTAACAATTAAAGAGATAAAATACTGACAAGAACAAAGCACGAAAGCATGACAAACGCAAGATAGTATAATAACAATAAATAACAAGAATAATTTATGCTTTTGGAATTGAGATTTGTCAGTTTGGCAATTGTTATGATTACTTTGCGTAGGAACAAGCTCTTCAGATCAGTCTGGCGTCATAAGAAACAATTTGGCGCTTTTTCCTAGTCATCTTTGCGTAACAACAAAAACAAATGACCAAAACCATTATTGTCGTATATTGTCATATTTCTTAAGTTCAAGCATAACATATGCGGTATCGTTGGATTCGCCTTTCGACTACCTTTCCAAAAACGTAAAAATATATTGAGTGTTCTATTTAAAATAATAAAGTTAACGTAACTTCCGGTGACAGCGGAAGTGCAATTGAACTGTCGATCACGGCAAAAGTTAGCACACAAAACATAAATCGACTTATTTTTTCTAAAAATGCTAGCTTCTGTCGTTCAAAAGTTAGCATGGAGGGGGGATACTTTAGGACCTCACCGTATACAAAAGTAAAGTTACACATCTCTCGTGTAAATTTACAAAATATCTTTTACAAGATGGCTTTTTTTCATGTGCAGGACATGCGGCGTTGGCATGTTCCTCAAAGACGTCATACTGAAATTAAAGAAAACGAAGAGGAAAATTCTGAAATTTCTGTTCCGCCGAAGACAGGTGAAATTCAAAATAGGCGGCAGCCGTTCCAAATCTCTGATGTCGTCTTCTGATTACGACTGCGACTGCGATTGCACGTACGATGATGAGTCGGGAATGGAAGAAGGGCCAGGTCCGGACGAGAACGAAGGCTACGAGGATGAGGAGCAAGACTATTCTTATTCCGACAAATACTGACATGGCGTCTAAAAAGGTTTTGATTCGTGTCCTTTCAGTAAGGCATCTCCTCTGAAGTGAAATTCAAACATGCACTGATAAACATGCTCTTGGCGTGAATAAAACGCCTTTTCTTTGTGCCGTTGTAACCGTAAGTGACGTCAAAGTTGTTATTGTACATTGTATCATAGAGATGTGATACCGATCTGAAAGATATGCAAAATTGTGTCTGTCAGCAATAAAATATATTTCATATATTAATACTTTATTTATTTATGCAGACTACGCCAGTTATTTTACATTTTGCAAAATTCTGTGTACAATTCTGTACCCTTCTGTTGCTTAAAATCACTTGGTAATTTATTTTTCATAACTTTAAAAATTTTGAAGGGCCACAATTGCAGACTATCATATCCGCATTCAGGGCTTGGTGTTATGTGCAAAGACGAAAGCCAGTTAGGTTCGAGGCGTGACTGAGTGCGAAAAAGGAATACGTCAGCATTAGTAGAAGTAAAAAGCCAGCATCGCACATGCATTGGCTAAGTCATGTACATCATTTGATCGTTATCTTAGATAAGGATAGAAAGCATACACGATACTGCCTCTTTACCCCCCTAACGCTGACGTATTCCTGTTTAAACTCTCAGTCACGCCTCGATCCTAATTGACTTTCGTCTCTGGTTATATCTTGTACTGTCGATTACAATATTCGATGTACATTACAAACGACCAAGCCAAGTATATTAAGCTGCGATCACATAGGAAAGCGCCGAATTATTGCATCGAGTTTCAGCTTAATATTAGCAACTGACAGTTGTGACTTAAGTTACATTCACAACCTCCAACTTACAATTAAACAAGTTGTAATTAACGCAGTAATTTACGATTTTTGGTCATCCATAATTAGAGCGAGGCAATCGTCTCTGCGATACATAAGCGTTTCACCAGAGAAGCGAGCTGTATGCAAAAATCGATTCTCCCTTTGTCAGCGTCCGTTTGTTTATTTTTCGTTCAGTTTAGGAAACGAGAACATGCGTTTTGCTCTATGTTACGTGTTATTAAGTGTACGAGAAACATTTGGTGTGCTGGGACAAGGCAAACTGTAACAAACATGACAAACATAGAAAAAAGAGCGTGCTAACGAGAACTGCCTTTATTTTCGATTTACTTGTGATGATGATAACCTGTAATTTGTCACTTCGCTTACTTGAAAAAGAACCGTTTCAGAACTTTTGGTATAAGTACAACCCCGAGTTGAAGTTGCCAACTACGAAAACGGCACGTAAGCATGTTTTATTTGTACGCAAAGACGTGGAAAAGAAAATCGAATCTACATTAAAAAATCAGTTGCTTTGGTTATATGTTGACGAGGCAACAGATTATAAAAGAAATTCTATTTTAAATGTTATAGTACGTGTACTGGACCCTCATAAACCGACATCTCCACTGTTACTAGCTAGCAAAAAACTGGAAAAGTGTACGAGTGCGGCAATTGTAAGGGTGATACCTTAGAAAACTTTCAAGTCTCGTCACGTCAAATGTGCATGTTTATGAGCGATGGTACCGCGACAATGCGTTCGGTAGGCCGTTCTCTTCTTGAACACGGTTGCAAGTGTTTCCATGTTACGTGTAAAGTGCATGCTTTATATCTTGTGGCAGAAACTATTCGACAATGTTCAACCGAGGTAGATGCAATAGTAGCAAGAGAAATGAAAGGATTTTCCCATATCTCCAAGACGTCTTCGATCATTTCACGCAGAGTGTCCTGGTATTCGTGAACCACCACAGCCGATTCTTACACGTTGAGTAACATGGTTGCAGACAGCTCTTTATTATGCTGAATATTTCAATCAAGTAAAAGCTGTTACTCTACAATTCAATCCTGCCGAAGCTGCAGCTATTAAGGAGGCTGAAACTATAAAAGATTACCTGACGCAACATAACAATTACAAAATAGAGCGTTGTCGTTAGTAGAGTCACTGCAAATAGTGGACGAAATACATACACTGCTACGCGCTATACATGACGCAAAATATGATCGCGTTTTAGAAAAGTTCGGGAGTATGTTAAAGAAAGATTTCGATATTATCACATTAAAACACATTATTGATGGTGTATTGACTAATCCATTAACTGAATTCAAAGAGTGTTTTAATCATCTTTTTCTAAATGTTAACACATTTTTTCAACACGGCGAACATCGTTCAACGACACAATTGTGGAAACATGCTGTCAACTTTTTGCAGTGGGTCATGAATGATGGAATCATCATTTATATTAATAATAAGAAAAGGAGAAATATTTCCATCGCAACATGAAAAAGAGCTATTGAGCTTAGAAACAGCCAGCTTCGGTAATATTAGAACGAAAAAAGGAATTGTTCATTGGTTTAATAAGTGAATCAATGAGACTAAAATCAATATTGTTATTGAATTGTTGTTTTAGAAGATCGGTTATAAGGTTAGTAAAAAGATTATTGAAGACGCGGCTGAAGATGAAGACCCACGAGTCTTCGAAACGGCTGTTTCGAGTTAATTAATAATTTGTGTGGTGCGGAGTGTGCCGTAAAATAATAATAGTGGGACCTATTGTTGTTTGTCTATTAGATTTCTTGTTAATTAACTGCCAGACCGATTTGTTGATATTATTTGATTGTAGAATAGATAAATCATTGTGCTTCTTTTCTTTCTGTATCATAAAAAGATTCAAATTTGACATAAGCTTCTTTAAAAGCGGGCCATTTAATTTCAATTTCTTTCAAAAATTGTAATTGATTTTTAGCATAAATTATGTCTTGGTCAATCCAGATATTGTTCTCATTCTTAATATATGTTTTAACTAATGAAAACAAATGTTAATATAGTATTAGTAGAACAGTCGTAAGCAGATACCCAGCTTTCGTGACCGTAGTTATAGATATTCTTTACTTACTGCCCTCCACTGAGTAAATGTTTTAGAAGGTCCATGTCCTTTAGAATTAATTTCTATAGGAAACTACTACCATAAAGCAACAATTTTACCTGATGGTTTCGTTTTCCCTATCGCTAACATTTTATTTGAACTTATTTTAAAAGTTCTTCGTTTTATCTTTTTGTTGTTTTCTGCAACCGTTTACACACATTACATTCAGCTGAAAGATCAAATTGGAAACCTGCAACTTGCACTATAAACAAACCAAATACAAAATACAGTATCATCATTGATGATACTGATAATGGAGCTTCTAATTTTAAATGTCCGGTAATTCTGATGCAGCCCGCTAATCTACTAGATAACGCTGCTTAAGAGAGTGGGCGTTTCACAAATTTACGGATATTATAATTCTTGATTTGTTCTGCTATTATTATTCGATTTATGACATATTTTTTGGTATTGTACTTACTAAAAGAAGCGCACACGTATGCCGCGCAGAGACATTACCTCCCTTTAATCATAACCTCAAAAGCATACGTAGGCATTGAAAGGAAGTTGATAAAACTGACGTAAATGTAGCTATCAATTACAAGTTTACCATTACCTGCGCTATGATTGGTCGGTGCAACGCTGTGGCAGTTCCAAAGTTTGACATTTATATACTTTTGCACTACCGGCACTACACTTCATAATTTTACACTTCATAGCAGTCTGAGCGTTTCGTAATGTGCAAACTTTAGAACCATAATGTAGTTCTTACGCTATTTTTGCACTACGTTATGTGAAGGCAGCTTTAAACTATTATAATATTCTTCAAAGTACCTACTCAAAGTAGACCACGCACTGCAGCAAAATAAATACTTCTAGGAAAAATTACAGACCGAAAATGCACTGTTTTCTTTGTTTAAAAAATTAATTCTGCTTGGATGTAAGGTTGAATTATTCAAATTAATCTCCTTTTTTTGTTATTTTTTGTCGGAATAACAATTAAGTAATATATAAATTTCCGCAATTGTTTAGTAAAATCGTAAAACACAATAATTTTACATTATCATCCACAAACAGAGATTTATTCATTCTGCTTTAAGTCGATAAATAACGCTCTTGGACGTATATCATGAATAAAACAATGGAGTCTTTCCGCCGAATCTCTAAGCTTAATAGGAAATTCTATTCCCCGATAAAAGAACTGGCGATTTATACGTGTTAACGTTTATTCATGTAGGTATCTCATTAATGACGCCAAGTCTGCTTTACAGATCTTAATTAGAATTTCAAATATTAAAAAATGTAGACAAGGAAGTATTTCTTTGTTGAATCATGCTTCGCTTCGAGTAAATTTAATAAGAATTATTAAAAATAAATGTATACATGTATACATATCTGTTTGATCTTAACCAATCTAAAGAAAAGACTTAAAACCGCAATGGCTTTGAATAAATAAGGAAAGTTGGTTGTCACATGGACCACCATTAAGAGATTTTCATGCTCATCATCTGATAACTCCGCGTCTGATAATTTAGGATTTTCCGGCGGCATAAAACGTGGGCACGTTAACGGTCTTATAACAAGAAACATCAGTTTCACACCTGTTTTCAACTGGCATTGTAGCTCACGAGCAACGTAATATTAGAAGCACAATTACTAATTAGTGAGACCGTACAAATAATATAATTATGCACCACACTTAAAGCTGTACCTTTAGATTACAATAACGATAAAATTTTTCTTCGTCAAATCACTTTTTGCACTAAGAAACGCAGTATACACACCACCGTTCATGGAAGTTCGGGCAGACAAAAAAATGTACGGTCAAAGAAAATAAGAGAAATATTAAATGGCCATGTATTTAATACTTACTTACATGATTTTACATATTTTCAAATACAAATTTATTAAAAAGAAAAAGCTAATGTAATACAAATAATTTAAATCCGATTTTCATCGAAAAACCCACCTTTTGCCTTTAGGACTGCTGCCACTATTCTCGGCATCCGATTCACTAATTTTGCTAATGTTTCATTGGGCAAGCTTGTCCATACCTCCGGGAGAATGATCCACAAATGTTCCTTCGATTTTGGACACTTTTTCCCAACACATCGATCTAATTCTTCCCATAACAACTCTATCGGGTTCAGATCGGGGGTCTGTGGCGGCCATTTCATAATTTTTAAGGTTCTTTCATTTTCTTCTTGCTGCAGGTAATCTGTGCCCAATTTCGATTTATGTTTGGGGTCATTGTCCCGCATAAATTCAAAACCACGACAAATTAATCGGACTCCTGACGGTATGGCATTTTCCTCCAGGATTTTCCGATATTCTTCTTTTTTCATTATGCCCTCAATTTTGAGCAAGTCCCCTGTTCCGATTAAGGAAAAACAACCCCAAACCATTACAGATCCGCCTCTATGCTTCACCGTAGGAACTATACACTCCCGTAACATTCTTTCCCCTCTTGATCTGCGTACGAAAACTCTCCGTCTATTTCCAAAAACCTCAAACTTGGATTCGTCAGTCCACAAAACGTTTTTAAAATCGTCCACTGTCCAATCTCTATGAGCTTGTGCCCATTTCAGTCGTTTCAGCCTATTTCCTCTTCGGAGTAACGGTTCTCGACAAGCCACTCGCCCATGCAACCCAGCCTCTTTCAACCGACGTTTCACAGTACTCACAGAAACTTTGGAATCTCGCTCATTATTGAATTCTGCAGCAATTTCTGATGCTGTTAGTCTTCTATTACGCTTACTAACTATTTTTATTCGTAAATCTTCCGCAGGAGTCGTTTTTCTTGACGGTCCTGGCCGATTACGATCTTGCACGTCACCGATTGTCTTAAATCGAACTATAGTATCATATACTGTAGATTTTTTTATTTTTAATTTATCCGCAATCCGTCTTTCTGCGTACCCTTCCTGATGCAAGGTAATAATAGAAGATCGTTTTGAAACAGCTAGAGGCTTTTCACGGGGCATTTTAAGCATTCAAACCGAAATTATTTTATTTTTCACTTGCACAACCACAGATATTTCCAGGTAACACGAGTGAATCAGCTAACTCTCCTAGGGATTATTATAAAGCTTTATTATCACTGTAATTATTGGGGATTTCCAACATAATTATATAGTTTATGATAACGGTCTTATAATAGACAAATACTACCTGGAAATTGGTAAAAGGCTTCCAGAAAAGGTTAGTTTTAATAATTCCTCACAGAAATGTATATTATACAATTTTAAATTTTTTTCCTATACAGTTAATATAATTTGTCAGCTTGCCCGAACTTCCATGAACGATACTGTATGCAAGCACCATTTACAACTTAACCTCAATGGTTACTGCTAATGCGTAGAACTATTACACTATCAAGTACAGTTGCAACAAATATGTCTGTCTTATTGGCCCTTATTTCTTCAAAAATGAGCCCGTCAATGGAAATAGTTACCGCACCATGATTAATGATTTTTTATTTGAAAATGTGGAGGACGTTGATACGGACGAGATGTGCTTTCAACAGGATGGCGCTACGTGCCATAGGGCGACAGCAATCATCGACTTATTGAAATCAAAATTTTACGATAAGTTAATTTCGAGGAATGGACCTGTTAATTGGCCTCCAAGGTCCTGCGATTTGAAATCTCTCGATTATTTCCTGTGAAGCTACGTGAAGTCACTGGCTTATGTTAATAAAGCAGCAGCAATTGACACTTTGGAAGCCAACATTGTTTGTGTTATTCGTGACTTACAGCGCAGTGCTCGGAAAAGTGACCCAAAATTGGACATCTAGAATACGCTTCGTCAAGAACAGCCGCGGTGGTCATACGCCCGAAATCATTTTCAAATGTTAATTCCATGAATCATACCAAAAATTTGGTTAGAATTTAATTTTTTGTATTATTTTTTTTGATTTTAAGTTGTATCGGCCTTAAAAAAACACCCATTAGTATCGGCGTGAATTTTTATTTGTTCTTCGGTAATATTTAACCAATTTTCCCCCAATAGTTTTAAAAATTATATTCTTTGTTTTAAGAAGAAAACGATAACACAATAGCTTCGAGACCCACTTTTACTACTTATTTGTATAAGGAATTATTTGCATAAGGAATCATCAAATGCTAGGTCCTCGTAACCGTGGAACGCAAGTGACGTCACATAGTCACTTGACTCGAAATGTATTGCGACATGGACATTAGGCAATCCTTATATGCGTTTACAAACCTAGGAGAAAGATTTTCAAAAACAAAATTGCACCTGGACTACAAATATGTTGATTTGTCCAATCAACAATGTTAACCAATATTTCATCCGTAAAAAAAAATATTCTCAAATGTCAAAGATATTTTCAAAATTCTTAGAGATCGTTGTGGTTGAACGATTGATCACGAAATTGCTTTAAAATACCAAATTGTCAGATTTCAACCCTGAATTATTTCAGTGACTGGTGTTTTCCCTGTTTTGTAATTCTATGTCCTCCGACAAGATGTGGACCATTTAAAGGCATAAGTAATTTCTGTTTAGCATTAGAAATATTTTTAAAATAGAACATCTTCACATTCAATATTGTTGGTTTACAAAGCTAAAAAGTAAACAATCGAATTTAATATTACATATGTGGTACACCGTACTAAAATTTACAAAAGAAATCATAAAAAATACACCGTTTTTCATGTAACGTTTAACTTTCCATCGAGAATTATTACCAACCTAAAATAAATAACCCATCGAGGGACTATTAAAACGAAATCACCGTACAGAAACCCCGATCGGGTTCCCGCTCGACGACTTGATTGCTGATACTCTTACATAAGCTCCATAATTCCATTCTCGCGCTATTCAGTCCTTATTGTTCAGGCCGTCGCCATGACGACAGAGTGCTCTTTGACGGCAACAAGTGGAGAGGAAACGACTCCACTGACCCATTTGAAAGCGTTCGTTGTCGAGCTTTTCAGATTTAAAGCCAAAGAGACTCGAGGGAAATGTCAAATGCAGGATGATCTATGGGAGGGCTTTTTAATTAGTCTAAAGTGTAATGTGGTGTATGTTATTATTTGGTATTTGATAAAATTTAAGCTCACTATACAGGACGTAGGGAAATTGAATGACAAATTTGAAGAGTGGATTCTCAAAATGTCATTCTCTCGTTTCAGTGGAGTAATAATACCAACAGAATAATATATTTGTCAAAATAATAACATATTTATCTAACCTTTTAATGGCGAACGTTGCCAAAATGGGAACATACCAAAAAATTGAATTTTTATTGAAGTAATCATATTATTTGCATAAAATTTTTAAAATTAACAATTAGAAAAGTTTACATCTATGTATAGGTATTTCAAAACATATAAAAATTAGATTTTTTAGTATGTTCCCAATTGGGGAACGTTCACCATTAAAAGGTGAAGTCAAATAAATGGTAAAGAAAAATATATTCGTTTCAACGAAGTTTTTTAAAAGAACTTGAGGTTATTTGTTTCAAGAAGTCATGCCTTTGAATCAAATAATGATGTCAAAAAAAATTATTTCTTTATATTAAAGAAATATATCTTTGTCGCCATTAAAAATTATGATTTGGTTAACTGACTGTATATTTGTTTGGGTCAAGAACTTTTTTTTCTCTGTATAGCTAAATCGAAGGAGATATCGGCAGTTAATTGTCTATTATAAGACAAGCAGAGAAATTAATCAGCAGAGACTTTTTTCTTACTGAAGCTGATTCCGCAGGTCTGACAAACCAATTTGTAGATTGGGACCTTTCATGCCTTTGGGACCTTTTGCACTATAAACACTGAATTCGGTCATCTTTCGTAATTTTGCTGATGTTTCTTTCATTTTGTTGGTTTTTGTTCTGCGTCTAAGTGCACTTTTGAGAATACCAAGGCTTTTAATTTTCTAAAACATGTAAACCAACCAACAAACCATCGAAGAAACATTCTTCAACTTTCTAGACCTAGCAAAATGCTTTCTTACATGTCTGTTATCGTTCAAACTATAGAACTTTGTATATTAAACTTGCTGCCATATTTAACTAATAATTTTAAGTTTTTTAGCAAAATGTGTTTTGAATGTCTGTCCCTCATTTATCGTCTTATTCTTCTGCATATCTCAGATCAAGTAAACGCAGTACTTCATGTAATATTTACCATTCTGGTATTGATTATTTCAAATATTTCATATGTATAAGAAATTTAGTACATATTTTGCTTTAAGTAGTTTTCAATTATTGATATAACAATTTGTAATGAATGTAAAAAATAAAATATAAGTACTTATTATAATATCTACTATATCTACTATTAAATAAAAGTGTTTTGGCTACAAAAACCGAAAAATACTCGTTAATGCCTTCATTACCTACTCTCTTCAAAATATACAATCAAGAAACATAATCTAAAAAGCACAACAAAACTATTGTAAACATACGCGAAGAACAGATAATCTTGTAACCCAACTCATTGGACCGTATAATCTACTCTTTAGTAAACGTACATTACGAAATTTATTCGTAATCCCAACATTTAAACAATCTATCTGTATCATAGTAATACATACAATACAAGACGTCAGAAGCAGACCAAACGATATCTTAGAAACCAGTTTTGTGAATTTCTTGCTAACTAATCGGCTCGAATCGTACAAGGTTTATTAGAAGCTGCTACGAACCTCATTGATGGAAAATACTTCGAGTTTTTGGGGAAATCCATCCTCTAGAACGCTACGCTGATTCATCATTGAAGTTAACACATAGGTACATATGTAAATATGTTTATATATGCATAATTTCAATATTCCTGGTAGTGTAAGTGGTGTAAATACATAAATATCAATGGTATTTTGTGTTTTTTGTTTTGTAAGTTTAACGAAACACAGGAAATTTGATCTCTTAAGTATTTTATATAATGAATGTTATATGGATAATAATTAAATACTTCTTAGTAGTAAATAGGATTCTTCGCAAAATATCTACATACCAAAAGAAACAGTAATAAAAACAGTTCGCGGTAAATCGGTATTGGCAACAGATTAAAATTAAAAAATACTTACAATTACATTAACCTTAAAAACGATATTCATAAAAAAATATTGCAGTAAAGAAAAATAGTACAATTAAAATCTTTCTACTAAACTGAAAAGTGTTTGATTTACATATTTCTAAGACTCAATTCATTTGACAGAGCCTTTTCCAATGAAAAGTAAGATGTCTACTGTTTCTAACCTAATTTGTTACTGGGTCATTTTTAGGCCACCACATTATAAATTAAAGCACTTATTGTTTATTAATATTTTTCTTTAGGTGGTTATTCTATTATTCATACTCAACATGAACTAGTTGAATACTTACGTAATATTCTTGTAAATCTATTACACCCATCTTCTTCTTCCTGTTTGGTTTTTAAGCCTCTTAACTATAACCTTATTAAAACGTAGTTTTTCAAAAACTCACAAAAAAACAGAAATAACCTAAAACACTCTTACATATGCTCTTAAATCAACAAACTGATTCTATTAAAGCTTTGTTCTAACAAAAACCACAAACTATTCAGAGCCAATCATACACTGTGAAATCAGTCAGAAAACAGTTTCGGATTTTTTTAAATCAATCGAAACATGTCTGACTAGTTTGTGATGAAACAAACCTTAAATTACGTATGCGAAAGGTTATGTTAACTTTAGGTTTCATACATCATATGTAATATGCAGTTGGAGCTAATACCATTGGCAAAATAATTTTCCTAGCTAAAATGTTCCAAGAGAGAACACTGCATATCACCCAAATTTCAAATCTGTCAAAAGTAAAACAAGTATTACTTCATTTATAGTGTATTAAATATAATTTTAAATATTAAAAATAGAACAAATATAAAATGAGAAATGTGCAAATTAAATACGAGGATAAGCCAAATATTATCTACACTTTCGCCATAACAAGCTTTGAAGGTTATCGTAGAGGCGGCCGCTTGCGCATGCGTTGAGTTGGCGCCTCTGTGGTCATGTGTGCGGAATTGAATCACGACCGCGTCATTTGTCTGCTAGCTACAACAGCATAAGCATGTCAGCTCCGCTATTAGTTTGCACCAAAGAGGAACAACGAGCAGTAATCCGATTTTTGTGGTCAGAAGGCGTGAAAGGTGCTGAAATTCACCGAAAACTTTTGTCACAATACGAGGACAGACTGACACATGATACATATAAGGAAGCAGTGTTGCCATCTCAGCGGACTAGCGATTAAATTTTGTTGCTTTTGGTTAGATGTGACTGTGAATAAAAAAGGATGAAACCTTTGATTATTTATACTACGTAGTACATATAATCAAAGGATGAAACCTACAACCGATTTTTTTACCGAATTTTATGTAATATATATTATATTCTTAGATGATTTTTTAAGTGATAATTTGCAATTTATACTTGGAAATACCCCCATAAACATATTTTATTTTTTTATTAAATTAACGTTAGTCTCGCATATACGTAGTTGAAATTACAAGTGCATAAGAAATAAAAAGTGTCTTTGCCTCTGTTTTTGCCAAGACATTTAAGGATACATCGCATAAAAATTTTGTATTGACGACATTTTTTAAAAACAAATAATTGCTTGTATTATATTGAGAAATTGATCGAGCAATGACCTCACTATTCAGTTATTGTACAAATTATAAGTTGCTAACAAAACAAACAATTATACTAGTCTGACGTTTTTTGAGTGTTGTTACAATGACTTTAAAAATGACAATATTTTGTATTTTACCTAAAAGTTACACGTTTTATTCGTTTATTTTAAAAGCTGTTTGCTTTTAGCAAAAAAATATATCAAAGATTATTTTTGTCGCTTTACGATTGACGCTAACAGACAATTTGACATTAAATTATTTAATTGTCATATTTTACAAGACAGGTTTAAAATGGATAATGTCATAATAGTATCGCTTGTCCCAGATTTTTATGGAAGCAATGGTAACAAACCTAAAACTGTGGTATTTCCGTACCAACCGTTTTAAAGTGCACCGTTTTTGTTGCATTTGTATAACCTCTGGCAACACTGACTTGGAACTTTTGTAGAAAGTTATGATGACGCAGATTAAATAATTTCTAAGATGGTTTGACAATATTAATAATATTATACTACTTATGAGAGAAAGTACATTAATGAGGACAGTATTTGACAATTGGCAGTACGTACAAAAAAGGTAATTGTGAATTTCGCCAACCAGTTGAACTAAAAATTCCTCACAAGCTTCTTTCAAATTTCTCTGTTTTATACAAAAATCCCTTCAGAACTATGACTTGCTTTGATAGTTTTCAGTATTAAAACACAAAAATTAAGAATAATTTTATTCACAAATTCAAACAAAATTAATTAAAAACGCGGTTGGTGACACTGGTAAATGTCAACTAATTATCATATCCTTATGTTTCGTCTCAATGCGGAACTAAATTTATCATCTTTGAAATTAGATAACCATATCTTTATCTCAATAATTAATTAATGTTCTACTTGTTTATAATTGTCTTGGTACTTTTTTAAAATATCAACCCCACGTAATGTATTTCTCATAACAGTACTACCATCCTAAAAATAACAAATAATAAGCATACAATTACCGTACAAATATATCCGGGGATATTTAACAATAATAAAGCATTTGATCAATATTGCGAACTCCTCTCTATTTTGTGAAACCCCACTTCTTCTTCGGGACACCAGCAACAAGTCTTTAAAGATCCCGTCGCTTCAATGGTGCGGAGCATATCGCTCGGTGACTTGATCTAGTCAACTTGTACCGTGCAGTAACACGTTTAAATTTAGAGAGATCCATTAGCTGTTATCCGAACAAAAGATAAGATTTTGTGATTGTTGATCGTTGAGAAAGCAAAAAAAAAAGGTGCGTTCGTGATAAAATTTGGTAGTCCCTATCGGTTATTGATTGGATAAATACGTAATATTTTTTTCTGAATTACGAGATAATTGCTAGGAAAAAAGAGTGCCATGGAAGGGGGTTAGTGATTTAAATAAAAAACGCTAAAAACAGCCAATCTAGCTTCTTCTGTTTTGATGTTTTTCTTTTAGTTCGTTCTTATTTTTTTGAAGTATTAATTTGAAATTTTTGAATATTATTTCTGTGGAAATTATCGTTTTGCTTGTTTAGTTTAATTTTGCATTTGAATTTGTGAAAGCTACCGGTTTAGCAATACCGTGCATTTACTTTACGCTTCTGTAATGTCATAATTTCGTTATCCATTGACGTTGATTGTGCCTTTCTTACTCGAGCGGCGCATATCCTAATTCTTGTAGCTTGTAGCGATATTGGCGATGTTATATTAGCAGTAAAGGCGACTATGGCATGGAGTTTGTTCGTTACAGCAACTTTGTTCGGCGTATAATCGCGTTATACGTATATTAGTGACGTGATTCGTGTTGCTTTGATTGCAGAAATGGATGCGCCGCAGTTCAAGGAGTTTGCCAAGGAGATGGTTGATTATGTAGCGAACTATTTGGAAAATATAAGAGACAGGTTAGTCAGTAAACTACGTTTTGTAACAATAACTTAACATTTTAATAAATGATAGACGTAATGTAAGACCGCTAGAACTTGAAATTATAAAAAATAACACGAAAAATCAAATTCGAAGCATTTATTTATGGTGTTAACATTTGAAAATGATTTCGGGCTGTTCTTGACGAAGCACTTTTTCGAGCACTGCAGGAATAAGACGAACAATATTGACTTCCAATGCGTCAATCGTTGCTGGTTAATTCACATAAACCAGTGACTTCACGTAGACTCACAGGAAATAATCCAGAGGTGTCAAATCGCAAGACCTTGGGGACCAATTGACAGGTCCATTCCTCGAAATTAACTTATCGTCAAATTTTGATTTCAATTAATCGATGGTTGCCGTTGCCGTATGGCACGTAGCGCCAACCTATTGAAACCACATTTCGTCCGGATCAATGCCATTCATATTTTCAAACAAACAATCTTTAATCATGGTGCAGTAACGATCTCCGGTAACAGTAACGTGAACTCTGGCCTCATTTTTTAAGAAACAAGGGTCAATAATGCCACCAGCATCTAAACCGCACCAAACAGTGCTTTTGTCTGGATATAATGGAGTTTGTAGAGTCTCTTGTGGATTGATCCCACTCCATATGCAGCAATTTTGTTTATTCAAGTTAAGCCAGTTAAGCCAAAAATGAGCCTTGTCGCTAAACACAGTTTTACGATGAAACAACGAGTCAACTGCTCTTGAGCCCAATCGCCGAAAGAACGACGCAGATGATGGTCTCGTGGCTTTAATTTCTCTACCAGCTGGATCTTGTGCGGATGTAAACCAAAATTTTTGCGCAACTTTTTCGTCGTAGTGGACGGGCAGAGCCCCAATAACTGTGATCGATGTCGAATAGATAAATTATAAACAACGGCAACAATATATTCTTCAGTACGCACATTCCTTCGTGTTGGTGTAATTGCATCATGTAGAGAGTATGTGGTACGAAATCTATCCACAGTTCGACGGACGGCTTGCTCAAAATGACGATTATGTGGTCCATAAAAATTTCGAAGTCGAAAATAAATTTGAATAATTTGGTAGCGTTATTCAAGCGTGAGTGTATTCATGATGACTTGCCAGAGTATACTGATTATAAATGTCAAAAAGTGAACGCAGTATGACAACTCGTTTGACAGTTAACATTTTCGTAAGTTCTATCTAAGCAAAAAAAAGTACCTTATAAATACTCTTAGCGATAGGTATCGCCGAAAGACATATTCAGTGCTCTTTTGGAGATTAGCAGCATAATCCGAGAGACAAACGCAATTATAACAGCCGGGTAGGCAGAAACATGTTCGTGTATTAGCGCTATTTTCTCTGCTACATTGTTTTTGCCGAGAATGATTCCACCAATACCATGATCTTATACAAGGTGGTCAAAAATGTTAAATATCGTTTGCGTGAAATAGTATTCTGAACAAAATATTGTTCGGTATAATTTATTTCGTATTCTCTCATTTAAAAGGCAATTGCTGTAGTCCCATGTTACCAGACAAACCATTAATACGTTGTTGGTCCCTGCGACCGCACTAGGGTAGTTACGAGTTAAAATAGTACACTTTTTGGATCTGCTTAATACAGAGACTACTATTTATATTAGCTATTACTTTAATGGTAGCTGTTTATTTTTTAAAATTGTTTTCAATGTTTCGAGAATGTTTCTATTTTGTGGGTTTATTTATGTTATGGTTATGTTATGGTCAAAATGTATTAGTTTAATACCGTCGTAACGAGATATATTGGACACCACACAGTTGGGTATTGACACCTTAGTATCTGGTCATAAATATATCTCTAAATTTTTCAATTTCTTTTGGGTTGATTGGTGTTCCAACTAAGCTAAATAAGTTATGTTATATTAGAGATATGATGAAAAAATGAAACACGTATAAACTGTTGTTAAGGTATATTTGACAACAAATTAAACAAAAACAAATATGCAATAAACTCCCGATTGTCCGAAATCGGGACGAAGTTTCTACGCCTAATTAAGAACGGATGGCTATTCTCGCTTGCAGCAATTATTCTGGACATCATAAAATTCGCCCCATGTATATAGGAAAATCAGAAAAGCCAAATGCATTTAAAAATCTGAGCCCTTACGTGACGCCGTTGTACCAAAAACATCAAAAAAGCTCATGGATGGATTCATGTTTGTTTAGAAACTGGTATCTTGTTTCTTACATCAATAAGTTACAAAATTCCTTAAGAAAAATGGAGACGAACTTAGGTTTGGAGACATTAAAGTTCTATTCTTACCATCAAATGTCACCTCTTTACTTCAGCCGATGGATCAAGCGTTTTGGAAGACATAAAAAGAAACTACCGAAAAAAAATTATTGCAAATTGTATTGGAGAAAGAGAACGAAGGAAAAGAATCAAGCGACTGTTTGAAAACTATTAACCCAAAAAATATAATATGTTGGATTGCATGGAACAGTATAAAACAGTCGACCATAAAAAAGTCGTAGAACAAAATTATTTATAAACCAAATGAACCAACAGAACTGAGCCTACATGAAAGTGAAGAAGATGAAGATAATGTAAGATCATATACATTATCTACATCGTCTTCATTAAGATACGAAGCTTTAAGGACATTACTCCAGAAGATATTGATGCATGGGCTCAGTTAGAAAAGGAAGATGATGAAGAACTGTCAAACTTAGACCTAATTAATCTAACTAGCCCCATGACGAAGAGGAAAATAGTGAGGCGGACGTAAATCCAACACAAAATATTTTACACCGGGAAGCAGTAGAATGTTTAGATAAGATATTAATTTATATCGAACAACAAGCGTAGGCAAATACAACTGATGCCTTTTTTTGTTAAAAGATGGAGAGACATTGCACGAATGTGGCCTAGCAACAAAGTTACATGTGGTTGTATGATCTTTGGGTAATGTTGAAACGTACTACGTAATGATAATGATTGGAATTAGGTGGGTTAGTTTAGATTTGTATTTGAACAGTTTGAATATATCAATAGTTTTTATATGCCTCCCAACCCGGTCGATAATATAGCGACTCTACATTATCGAATTAATTATAATGATCAGTTTAGCTAATAGAGGACGCCACGAAAGAATACAGATTAATTGAAATTAGTGCGTGCTGCATTAGCTCGCGCGGTCATAGACAACATATACTTGCGCGCGGCTTCTGAGGCTTGCAAGCATGTCATGCGCAGCTCTCCACATTATAAAGTCACGAGCGTATGCATGAGTAGTGTGTACGTAGCTTTATGTTTAACAAAGTACTATTTTTAGGATCCTAATTAAGTAATCATCTCCGAAAAATAACATGTTTTGTGGCTATTGCATTATTCGTCGTTATTAATAAATTTAAGCTCTGCGCTGGTAATCAGCCGGTACGTGGAGTATGGGATATGATGATGATTATTAACAAATTTAACGACCTTGTCGAACAAACCCGCAAATCGCTTAATGGCGCTCTATTATTGTATACCTATATTTACATAATATAGATATCATTTTCGTTTATATTAATGATATTAATGCAATAGTTCTATATATATTATATATACGTGTTATACGTATATTTATCTAAATACTACTTATATTTTTATATACGCCAGTATCGTATGTATGTATATAAAATGCGCTTTACTGGTCAAGGTCTCTATTATCAAATAATATCTCACATATTAGCAATTGAGAAGGTTTTTTAAAATCCAAGGATTTCGATTGAAAGTGTCTTGAATGGAGGTTATTTATTTTATTATTCATAAAAACTATACCTAATTTGTTAAAATAAAAGTTCTTTTACATTACTTTTACTTTAGAAAGTTATTCTACAAACAGTAAATAATCTGAATATTGGATTTCAGTTATGAATCAATTTTATTTGATTAGTTTCTTCCGGTATCTTGTACCTATATTCATGACAAATAAGTAGTAACATATAAATATTCAGCTTGTTATTAATTTAAAAAAATATACCATCTTCTTTTATAGATAACACAACATTATAAAAGTTAAACTTGCACTGAAATTACATCAATAGTGAGCAGTCAAACTTGATCAAAGTTGAAATAAAAATATATGACATATAGTGTAGCCAACGCTTATGTACTGATCTGTTTAACTGCAAACTTCGAATAAATCTCAAGAAGTTTAGAGCTACTAGTTTTTTTGTTAATCTCGCTCAAAAAATATTAACTAATATTATAAGAATAGATCTCAAACAGTTACTGGCGATAATAAAATGACTCAAATGACAGCAGTAACACTATTATCAACTCTCCAACCCCTTTCAATTTCTTTTCAAGCATAAAACAGTTTTATTTTCGAAAAATGAAAAGTATGACCTTATCTATAATAGAAATAACAAAATAAACTTTACTGCAAAGTTTCAGTGAAGCTAGATGCGAGTCTTATAATGGTTTCTTTAACGCAGTTGTGATTGCTGGATAGTAGAGAAAAATTAACAACACTTTCAACAAAAATTTCACGGCATCCAATTTGCTTTATTTATATGTAGGTTAGTTACTTTTCTTATTTCAAAATAGTTTTATTGCGAATATTAAATTTACACTAAAACTACAGAATTTCTTCAAGTTCATTACTAGAGCCGTCCTCCATTTATGTCCCTAAATAAATATAAATCGAATAAAAATCACTTTATCAATTTGAACCGTTCCTTTTACACTTATTCACTTGATTCTAAACTGAAACTTTTCACCGATCTCCCTCCCCTCAAGCAGCAGCTATTTTCTATGTTCAGTTTGCATTCAAACAGAATTCTGAGGTTATGTTTATGTTTAAATTGGTTTACGTCAATTACGTTTTGATTTTAGTAAGCTGAATAAGGTATAAGTAAGGTAAATAATCGTTTCCGTGGATGATGTATCATCTAAGTCTGTTGATGATTTTGTCTTTATATGCTGTTAAAATTGGTTTAAATAATGCGAAAATAATAAACGGAAAGTTACCTCTACAATTCTCTCAGCAATATTGAATCCCTCCATGTTTATAGCTTGTTACATTGAGGTTATCATTTCACATTTAAGTGATGTTCCTTTTGGCAGTATAATGTTCACTTCAAAATCATTCAGTTTGTATTCATTTCAGTTCACAATCACTTCAGTTTCGCGTAAATGGAGGACGGCTTAGAGCGGGCACTTTTTAAATTTCTCGGATTTAAGTTGGCAGTAGTAGGCAATATAGGATATTACAGAAATTGGCGTATATGTCATTTATTGCCGGAACTACCAACTTAAATCATTCACAAAATTTAAAAAGTGCCCGCTCTACTCATTACTAATTTCTTCAACATTGAGGAAAAATAGATGTGATAGAAAATAATTTGACATTTAAATACAGTTCTGGTAATACAGTGTCTATTATAACTGAACCTCGTACTACGAGGAAGTAATAAATTAAATCACATATACATATAAGGAAAGCAGTAAAGGATGACTTAAAAAATTATTTAGAAAATGTCAGAAATCTTTCATTCTTTAAAACATAAGATCTTCAAAATTCCGCAATATTTGACATCTAATATTGGCATCACTGCTGTAATTTCAACCGTCATTTTTGACATTTGATTTTTTTCTAACAAAGCTTTAATTGATTTCTTGTAAGTGTATATATTAGCTGAAATCAAAAAATAATTTAGTGAATATACAAATTCAAGTTGTTATATAACGAGAAACAATATGATATAACAGCAATTACCTGAGTGACCGTAAGTAATGTTTTGTTACACAAAAGTAATGTAAGATAATTTGCGTGAACTATCTTGTCATTCTATTCTTGCTTGAAACGCTCTTATAGTTGCACGGTATGTTTATCTATGTCGATCTATATCGGTATCGGAACATGCACAAATATCTTGCAACATTACACTAAGAAAAAAAATCCGTTGATATGAAATTAGAACATAATGTAAGCAGAAAGTAAAAGTTAGTGTTTCGCACTTGAAAACCTTGACCTAATGCACGATTTTCTGTTCGTATGTGTGTTTTTTTCATTCTTCGTTTTCATTGTAGACGTGTACTGCCTACGGTCGAACCCGGTTACCTCAGACCGCTGATTCCAGATTCCGCTCCACAGAAGGCCGATAATTGGGAAGACGTATTAGCGGATGTAGAAAAAGTTATAATGCCAGGGGTATGACATTTTTTTTTTACTAATCGAAAGAGTTTTCACATAAAATGTCTCACTAAAAGCAATCTACAGGTATTTTAAGCATATTTAAGTTCGTCGCGAATCATTTCTTGAATAACAGCATTTATTTGGACCGTAGGCTTCCGCGGTCGTTCCAATCCAGAAACCAAGAGAATAGTACTTGGTTTCCGGATAGGAACCGCGTCGTTGTCACAACGACGCGGTTCCAACCCGGAAACCAAGATAATAACAGCATTTACGTTTGCTTTTTGTTATTAATAAAATTTATGTTTTCCACTCTTTAAATTACTTTTTTCGAAAATGTTGTTATGTGAGAAATTAAAATATTGATGGTACCAATACCATTGAGACAATTAAATGATATATACCGTTTACATATGATGTAATGGAATTTTACGTCCCTAGGGACGTAAAGTAATAATACATTGATATAGCAGTAGGTGTCAATACATAAGAGAAATTTTCGAAAAATGCTGCTTTTTTCGAAATTTTGCGACGGTAGTAGAAAACATTGCGTGCCACTCGGTTCGCAAGTGCTTTTGCGGTCTCGGATGTATTACAAAACTGCACTTACGTCCCTTGTAACACAAATAACTATTTCGTATAAAATTTCGAAAATTTATTTTATACGACAAAAAACATTTTATATACGAAGCAGCACGCGATACAAGTTAATCTTACTCACAAATTGAACTAATCCAAGTATACGATAATTATTACACATATTGTACATTATACAACAAGCTCAAGAACACAAATAGGTGATTAATGAATCCATTGGAAAGAAACTGCATATAGAATCAGAATCGGGTAATTTTTTGTTAGTTTACGAAAAGGATATAGCTCATTTATCTTCTGTTTAATTATTATCTACTTTGTTTTTGTTTTGTAATTTCCTGAATAGATTGATCAAATTTATGACCCTAAACATTCAAAGTTGCATTCACGGTTAAAAAATCGTTGCATACTTAATTTTTGAATATGTAATTAAATTAAATACTTTCTATTCAAAATAAAAATGGAGGAATGAAGAAATCTTGTTTATTATAGCTTTAATAAATTGTTCAATATGTTTAGCGATCAAACTATTCCAATTCAAAAATTCAGACTTTCTAATTAAGCTTGACAGGAGTTATGCAAAAAATCGGTTTCTGTTTTTGATACTATTTATCATTACATGTGTTAGATTGTTAGATTTTCGAAAATAATAGTCAAAAGCCGATTTTTGTTACTTCTCTTGTATTTTCTCATTTAACATTTACCTACAACACAATCAAAAACTAATTAAATATGTTAAATATTGGGTCGGTAAATTAGAGCTTGACATAGTCGGTAGATTTTGATTTGACATAGTCGGTAAGTTAGGATTTTATATAAACGATATTTGAACCCGATAAATCAAATTACGAAGGATTTTTTTATGTTATCTACTAGTTATAAAAACAACGAGATAGAAAACAAATATTTTTTTTTCTACGTAAGAACTGTTAACACTAACGGCGCAATTCCACTGAGGTAACATTTAGGCAACATGTGGCATGCGGCAGTGTCGCATGCCACACAGTCAAATGTCACCGGTCTCATGTGTCACTTTTCAACAGGATTCACCTTGTCGAACGATGTCGCAAATTATCCGACGATCAGTGAATCTATGCGACATGGAGTGGAATATTGATAAAACTACATTAATTATTGAAGATTACCATAATGCACCAGAACTATGGAATAACAAAAGTGCTGTCTATAATGTCAATAAAATAAGAGTTGACAAGTTAAAGCAGTTTACAAGCAAATATGACTGCAGCGTCATTGATGTGAAGAAGAAAAACAATTAAAAAGAAGAAAAGTAGTGGATCTCCAAAAAACACAGAAAATGGTTTGCGTAGGATTTATTGAGTTTCTTGGAAAGACTTTTTCTAGCAAATTGTTAAATAAGGTTTCATCGTCAGCAACCACTTTGTTGATAAATTCTTTCTTCTCCACTATCTCGGCTTTTTTTCTTTTTCTCTTTCTAGTGGAGGCTATTACTAAATACCCAACTGCTGCTACAGTTTCCGAAGACATGACGAACGTTATTGTGCCGCTTTAATGGAATTGGTTTAGTCGCATGCTCCACACAAAATCAACAAGGCGTATACTACACTGGGCAACAGGTTTCCGTGCAACATCGAATTTGTAGCACGGTTTGAAGCCGTCCACCAAAAACAAGCGACACTAGAACCTTATCCTATACCTTCGAAAAAAAAATCTTTTGGAAATTCTGCAAAATACGACTTCACAGCTTTTTCATCGTTCAATAAAAAGCGATGTCCTCTTAAGTATTTTTTGACTTTTGGAAAAAGATAATAGTCACAGGGGGCGAGGTCGGGATTATAAGGTGGATGTTGTAATTCCTCAAAGCTGCATTTATTGACTACTACTTGAATAATTCGTGCTTTATGCACCCTGCGATTGTCGTGCAGAATCAGAGTCTTCTAAGCATAATTGTAGGGTCTTTTCTCGCGTTTAGCCGCTTTCAATTGTGCCTTTGTAGACATCCTTCGTTATTGTAGTCCCTTTTGGCATATACTCAATTCAAAGAATTCTTTCCGCGTCCCAGAAAGCTGTGGCCGCCACTTTACCCGCAGAAAATTGCGTCTTGATCTTCTTGGGTGGTGGAGAACCCTTATGAATCCATTGCATGGACTCTTATTTCGTGGGAGGATCTCAGTGGTGTACTCAGGTCTCATCCCCGCTTATAATTCTATAGCAGAAGTCTTCATTTTGGGATAAAGTAGTCAAATTCTCCTCGTAAATTTGTCGTCTACACAGTTTTTGCTGGGGACTGAGCAGCCTGGGAATCCAACGCGCCGACACTTTGCTCATTCCCAAATCTTCGTGTTGAATTTTAAAAACACTCGTGTCTGATATAGCACCAAATCTTCAACTTTGTTGGTGATTTCTTCAGTTCGTGTTTCCAGAGGTCTGTCGCACGTTGAATCATCATGAATGGATTCCCTTCCCCATTTGAACTACCTGCGCCAATATTTGACTTCATCACTATTTTCTCGTGGATATTCTTCGGGCTACTACCTTCTTTCGATAGAAATTTCATGACGTTTCTGTATTCAAGATTCAAATCACTCATTTTCGCTTCTTTAAACTCATATCTAAATGACAAATGTTAGCAATTGGAACCAAACTTGGAGATGACACTATAAAATGTCACAGAAATTTGACATAAGAAAATTGTCGCGATAGCATATTGTTTTCATAGCTAGGTAGATAACATAAAAAACTAATCCTCGTAAAATAAAGTATTTGGCTTTAATAATTTTGCGGCGAAAGGTCTGGTACTATGGTTTATAACAATCTGTTTCTTATACAGTATAACTTTTTGTGGCTTTTTGCAAACTTCTATATATAAATCTGCACGCCCAAAGGTGATTTTCTGATTTGAGGAGAAATTTTGCTCAATAAATTGCAACATATAACATAAGTTATTTTCAAACTAAAAAAATAATCGCTAAAGTTTATATTCTTGGTTAATTTTTATTACATATTATGTAATAAAATAACTATCTATAATCCTTTTCCCTTTCTTGGTGACACCAAACTTACCATTTGAGTTTTAAGCGATGAAATTAACTTTTAGGCTAGTGGACGTAAAATACAATTCACTAAACGTTGTTATTATTTCAAGTAACACAATTAATTGGTCTATTTCTTTTTTATTTGCCTATTCGAAAGTATAAATTACAAAGACACCAATATTTGACATTGATAACTTTTATGGTTGAATTTTGCACTTCGTTTAAAACGTAGTAAAAACATAATAACATTTACTAGGTATTTTTACATAAATTATATCAAAGAAAGAATTTAATTTAAAAAACCATTAAATATAACGCACATAAGAAAACAAAACACTTATTTGTTTTCGCACTTTCAACATTTTATACCACAAAGACAACAATCAATAATTTGGCCTAATGTATTACTCCACCAATTATGGTATTTAATTTTTTTATACAAAAAAAGAAACGGAAGTAAACATTATGCTACAAATCAGTCAAAATTCATATACAGTTTTGTGCAAATCTTATCAGCCACTTCCAGGCTTATGTTTTTGTAGGAATTACTACAAGCTGTAAGTTTATTCATTGACGCAATATAAAATGTCATATTCATTTTTCACATACCGCGAAATACGATCAATTTTTTACATGTCTAAATATGTCTCTAATTTAAAGGTAACCCATTGGCATTCACCAAGATTCCACGCCTATTTTCCAACGGCCAACTCATATCCTGCAATAGTAGCCGATATTTTAAGCGGTGCTATTGCTTGCATTGGCTTCAGCTGGGTAAGTCTCAAATATTGTTTGTTATGTGTTTGTTGCGTAGGCGTTTAATTTATGGCATTTTTTCCTTGTATGAAAGTTGTTTCTTACTAGAATTCTACAACCTAGTTGCCATGAAATAGTTTTCTGCTTCTCTTTTGTTTCATTTTCAACGAACGAACGAAACAACTTTTAAAGTTTTTAAATTTCGCGGAAATTGCATGTGTAGAAATTTAAACAGAATCTTTTCGAAGAACTAATGGTTCTTTTATCGTAATTAAAATGGATTGTAAAAACCTTCGAGGCTTGTATTTGTAGATGTAATGATTTTAATGTGCGACGAACTAGTTCTTTATTTGCTTCTGAGTCATTTCTTTCATTATTTTTTATTGCAACATTGTAGCAGGTAAAAAATTATTCTCGATTTGCGGTTTGTAGGCAAAATAAACTGTTATTCTTCACAGAAGGGTTTTACTAAGTTTTTTAAAGGATATTCGATAAAGAAATTGAGATTTTACTATTTTAAACTGTTTTATTTATAAAATTAGAAAATTATTAAAAAAAAATTTTAAAATTTTGATCAATATGATTATATACATATATAGTTTTTTGCCACGCCATTTAGGCCCAGAGCTTTGTTATTCTTCTCCAGCTTTTTCTATCTTGGGTTTTCCTTTTCTAATCTGTTATTCTTTTATGCTCTAGATCACTCTAACACGACTTCTTTCCATCGTTTATGTTCTGGTATCCTCCACGCTATTTTCTTAGCCGTTCTGTCTTTTGCCATTCTTTCTATATGGCCCAGCCACTGTAGCCTTCTTGCTTTGACAACTATATCTGTTTGAGGTTCTTTGTATAAGTCATATGTTTCCTCATTGCTCCTTCTTACGTATCCCTCTTCCGCTTTTTCTCTCCCATTATTCCGCGCAGTATTTTTCTTTCCCAACGTTTTGTTCTTTCTCTAGCTGTTTTCTCTAGCTGTTTAATTTAAAACCCCCAAGTTTTGTGGATCTTGACAGTTGTTTTGCCCTTATTAAGTATCATGGCCAAATCATCTGCGTATCTTATTAGTTGATGACTTTTGAAAAGTATGTTCCCCTCTGTTCAGTCTACCACTCCTTACAATCTTTTTGAGCACCAAATTAATAAGTAGGGTTGAAAGCAGGTCTCCGTGGCGCAGTCCTGTTTTTATCATAAAGTCCTCCTCATGCTCCTCCTTTAACTCTCACGTTGCAGGTTGTCCTTTTCATCGTAATTTTTATCAATTTTTGTAATTTCGTCAATATACCAAACTCGTTCATCACCTCTGTCAATTTATTTCTTTTCACGGAATCATACGCCTTCTTAAAATGGACGAATAGTACAATTGCCGGTATTTTGTATTCATAACATGTTAGTACTTTCATTACAAACAGCTGATCGGTTGTTCCTCTGTCTTTCCTAAAACCTGCCTGGTATCCCCCAAATGGTGGATTGAGTATTCTTTCCAGCTTTGTTTCAATAACTAACAATAAGATTGACTCTTAATAAAATTTGTAATTATTTACTTAAATGAATGACTAACATTATCGGATAATGAGACTATCGACTAGTGTGGGAGGATTCAAACAATTTGGCCAGTTACTTCAAGTTTGTTGGCCAATCTTTTGGATGATTTTGCAAAAAGATTTTATTGTCGTTTATTTATCATTTTTCCTCCTTATACATGCAGTACTCCATAAATATTAATCGCAATATTAGATATAAATATTGGTGCTAATATAAGCAAAATGTGTGAATGCATTTATGTTCTGTTACCAACTGTTTATATATAATTTGGATGCCTTTTTACTAGAGCTGTTACCCAGATCTGGATAATCTACTATCCAGATATCCGGATTTTGGTGTTATCCAGATCCATTATTCGAAACCTCAGATCCCGATCCGCTATCCGAAATCTTGGATCCAGATCCGTTATCCGAAACCTTGAATCTGAATCCATTATCCGAAACCTCGAGTCCGGATCCATTATCCGAAACCTCGGATCTGGATCCATTATCCGAAACCTCGGATCTGGATCCATTATCTTGAATTTGGATTCATTATCTGATCGAATCCATTATCCGATAATGTGGGCTCAGCCCCGTTCTCTGAGAACTTTTCCGAGCAAATACCTGCAATAGGTTGAGTAATTATTCAACAATATAGCTGTAATAATCACCAGATGTATTGAACACTTATGTAATGCAAAGTAACTTTGAATTGTGCGCATGAAAGCCCAGTATTACGGATCCGGATCCGAGAATTAGATAGTGGATCCGGATAGTGGATCTTGATCAATTTTTTTGGATACCTACAAGTAATTTTGAGTGCATCCATGATATTTGCAATTACTCAATTCCAGATTTGTCAAGATCTTCCTTTTTCATGTTTTTCTGGATGTTTGTTTCCCGCATCCGTTTCCAAGGCTTTGGTGTCACTCATCCTCTGAATTCTTTTTAATTCTCCATAGCTCCTACAAGGTATTTTGTCAAATGTCCTTTCTGAACCTAGGAAGACTATTAAGAAATTCTTTCTCTCTTGTAGTGATTTGTGTATTAACTGACTTATTGTAAGTATATGATCTTGTATGCTTTTTCTACTTGTATGTTATCTATTATTTGCTCGAAGCCTTTTTATGGGGGTACCTGACAACATGGACGGCCACACAAAATTTTCCAGGAAGGAGGAAAGCTTGAAATCAAATAAATTACAACAGGAGTTTTTTTTTATTTATTTATTTATTACTTTGACAAAAACACAAACACATTAATCGTACAAAAACTGAGTAATAGTTTAGGCCGAGGCTATCAACAACAGCAAAAACTGTCTCCTTCGTTTATCGCTTGCAAATCTGTTTGTGACAGTTTCAATGGATTTCGTTTTTATTGTTTCCTTTTCTAATTTTTGTCTGATAGTCGTGTTTGTGACATAATCTCAACCATGTTTTTATACGTCTAAATCCCATTCTTCCATTCATTTGATTCATTTGATCATGTATGGAGCCCTTTTACTCATAACAATGCCCATATACATATGTATCAAAAGCACCGTGTGCCTACGTAATATGACAATTACACGCTCTTATCGAGAAAAAAACCTATTACAATACAACCAGTCGAACTGAACGTTAGAATTTTTTATATGCATTACCGATCAACACATTGCGAAATTTCCAACGGTCCTAATACATTATTTATCACGTACTTTACGCGGCACGCAATCACCAGGATGGCATCTTACTTGCAGATCGCGAGTCCCGCTTGCACGGAACTCGAGGTTGTCATGTTGGATTGGCTCGGCAAGATGCTGGATCTGCCAAAGAAGTTCCTAGCTTGCTCGGGCGACAAGGGAGGTGGCGTAATTCAGGGCACGGCGAGCGAAGCGACTCTAGTAGCCTTGTTAGGCGCTAAGGCACGCGCCTTGGCGAAGTTCCGCAAGGAATTTCCGGATTTATCGGATTTCGAGATCGTTTCAAAGCTAGTAGGATATACGTCAGGTGGGTAGAACGAATTTAGTTAAGGATTTCAGGGTTTCGAACGAAAAAAAAACTGGATTTTTCTCTGGAGACACATGTCTGGTAATATCGTTCCAATTGTAATTGGATATTTTCAATTGAAAATCTATACGCTATAGGATTTAAATGGAAATTCACGTAAATTAAAAGATTTTTTGATATGAATTAATTAAAATAGGCCAAATACATTCAGATAAACACACAGATAATCTTAATAACAAAATTATGAATAAATATTCTTCAAATAAATCCACCTCCTATTCCCGGATGGGGGTCACAAAAGAAATTTTTTTTTTATCATTGATATAATGATGAAAAATCAGTCTATAACAAAAAAAGATAATTAGATTGGTATTAATAGTTTAAAACAATGTTGGATTATTATTGTTTATAATCCAAAATAAGGCGGTAATACAAATTTTAAAATCAAAATTCTAATTCTTCAAACTGTATTTCTTGTTAGAATTTTCTTTAAAAATTTATAAAACTTCGTTTTTAAACAATGCAAATGAAATGAGAATTTCTACAAATATGGGCACATTTTAGGAATTAGTAGTAAAAACTGTGTTCAAAATAAAGAAACTTATGTAAAAAATCTCGAACCACATAAACGTTATATAATTTTCACTTCCATATTTAAATTCTGTCCAAGAATATATCTTCATAATGTCAATATGTTATTTCTAGTCTGTATACACTAGTTTACGTTGCGACTTCCCGCGATTCTCAATATTTCTGTTTTAAGAGTGTCAAGTGAATCACTTTTTTAAATTAAAGATATTCTTAGTAAAAGAAAAAGTACTTATTGTTACTACTCTGTTGATAGTTAATTAAATGATCTCTTATTCCTTGTTCCAACATTACAGATACTTAAAAAAAAAAACAGGAAATACCTGTATTTAACATTTCTATTTTAAGAATTTTAAATGTGCATATTTTGTTAATATCAAATAATTTATGCATATTTATAATGAAGTTATTACGTGATAACTCGGCGATTAAAAAAATATATTTGCACGGGATTTTCATTAGTTTATTTCTACACTATAAGTTGGTAGTGGAAATATTTTGAAATACGACGTTCATTTCACAATTTTGCCAACTTAAAATTTAGACGTGTTGAAATTTGACGTTTATCGAAGCTAAATAGACACAACAACGCTAACGGAGGAAATTAACAAGAAAGCTATCCATAGAAATCCAGCTAACGATGTGTAATTTAACAACTAATTAATAACGTTGCAAAACCTTCTTCTTTAATTATTTTATTTCGCTTCCAGCACAAAGTCATTCCTCGGTTGAAAGAGCAGGTTTATTGGGTGGTATCAAGCTACGTTCTCTACCAGTAGATGGCGATTACAAACTCCGTGGCGAAACCCTGGAAAAGGCAATAAAAGAGGACCTTGAAGCTGGATTTATTCCGTTTTACGTAAGTTTAATAAAATTTCCTATATACAGGATAGGTCACATTAGCTGATATCTTGAATATGCGAGTAAATTAAATAATGAATTGGAAACCGTATGCGTAAAATTATTGTGTTTTAAAGGGATCATAGATTAATTAATAAACCGCAACAATTAGACTTAGGCTTCTCAGAATGTTAATAGTTGCTCCTTTCTTTCTTCAAATCCTGTGTATTTTTATTTTGGTTTTTATATTTTAATTCTCGTTCGCATTTTAGAAAGCGGTACAACTTTCGTGACATATTAATAAAGTATTGTGCTGACATAATTTATGAATTCAATATATTTCTAAAGAAAAATTTAAAACAAATAGAAACGGACTTTAAGGCGTACCCTGCGGCACTCCTCTTTCTCAATCTTTCCTTTATTCAACTATAAGCACTAAAAATCTCATGATTTTAGGCCGTAGCAACTTTAGGAACCACATCTTCGTGCGCTTTCGACAGACTAGACGAAATCGGGCCCATTTGCAACGAACATGATGTTTGGTTGCACGTAGATGCGGCTTATGCCGGTTCGGCTTTCATTTGTCCAGAATTTCGTTACCTAATGAAAGGCATAGAGCGCGCTGATTCCTTCAATTTCAATCCGCACAAATGGATGTTGGTCAATTTTGATTGCTCGACGATGTGGCTGAAAGAACCGGCATGGCTAGTGGATGCGTTTAATGTGGATCCTCTGTATTTGAAGCACGACCAGCAAGGAGCCGCTCCTGACTATCGCCATTGGCAGATCCCATTAGGACGTCGATTTAGGGCGTTGAAACTATGGTTCGTACTTCGTCTGTACGGTATTGAAAATTTACAAACGTTTATCAGGTAATTTTTTGAGTTTTCAGATGTACAGAGTGCGCCAATTGTCAGGAATTCATGTAAAGATTGTTTTCATATTTTTTGCCGGACAATTGGTGCACCTTGTATGTATTTGGTTGATAGCCTTGAAAATCATCATTATCAACTGCATTTCGTAGGAAACACATTTTCTTAGCTCACTACTTCGAGGAACTAGTTCGCGGCGATGACAGGTTCGAAATTACAGCGGAAGTAATCATGGGATTGGTTTGCTTTAGGCTCAAAGGCGAAAACGAGCTCAGTGAACAGCTGTTGAAGAGAATTAACGCCAGAGGCGTCGTCCATATGGTTCCCTCGAAGATAAACGATATCTACTTCTTGCGTATGGCGGTATGCTCACGATTTACCGAACAACAAGACCTCGACGTTACATGGAAGGAAGTTCGCGAAAATGCCGACCTAATACTTGCCGAAAAGAAGAACAAAGTTAATTAATTTCCTTTGAAATACCCTAAGACACCGAATATGACGATTATCTAAAATCGTTGTATTCTTCGTCTATTTTATTTATTGTGATGTACTAGATGTATTTATTTTTAGCTTCAATGACAATTGCGCAACAGCTACTGTAATTAGAAGAAATTTCGTTAATATCGTTGTAAATCTGCAAAGTATTGTTATTTAAGATGAAAAAGACCAATTAGTTATTAAGGAAGATATATAAAAAAAGTATATAAAATAATATAAATATGTTGCATTCCAACTGCTTTTTTTTTCTCAACCTGAATCTCATATGTCAACTATTTCTTTCCTCAAGAGATAGTACCATTGAATATAGAAATACTATTGTATTCCTTTAATCAATGACAGCAATTATAATAGCTTTCTGTTTTATCGCTTTGCGTGACAATACAGAACACATGGACATGCATCGTCGAGATCGAAGTAGGAAACAGGCAAAGAACTTTAAATAATAGAACCCAATCATCTATTTTTATTTCGCTACCAACTGAAATCGTCCGCGAAATTTAAAAAAATGTTTAGTGGGAAGCATCTGTTTACATTCAAGAGTGTAACGAACGCTAATGTATCATGAGTTTTTAATTTTGGCGTTTTAACGCAGTAACAAAAAAAAACAAAGATAATCTAAAAGATACTAATGGAAGAGTTATATTTTTGAATTCTCTATTTATCTAGATATTATTTAAGTGTGTCATATGAACTGGCAATTTTTGCTTTCAAGAATATTCACCTCTTTACCAAAAATTCAGCACAACATGGTAACCAGAAATGTTTCTTGCCTAAGCATACCTCGCCATCTAACGTCATTATATGAACGTAATCCGGAATACCGTGCTATCAAGGTTTAAAATGATCTGCCTTGTACAGTCAAGCATAAGTCACGAGTTCAAGAGCTCACTGAAAGATTTTTTACTGCAGAAATGCTTTTATTCTTTCTCAGAATATTTTAACATCAATACTTCTTAAGTATCATTTTTTTTTAATCTGTCTGCGTCTGCGTTCTTTATATGCAGGTAGTGGGTGTGCATTGATATTTACTAACATATTTACTTATACTTTGATCTTTTTTCTTACTATATATTTTCTGTATTTAACGTTGTCATATATGTATATTATATGACACGCAATAAATCTCTCTATTATTATTATTATTCATGCCATAATTTATGTCTCTCATAGAATTGAGTTAATTTGCCAGAAAAAGAAATACAAGTTCGAATAAATTAAGCAATAAATATAAATATATCAAAAAATAAAAACTATTCAAAATGTCCACCTCTTCCCTTCACACACTTTTTCAAACGATCCGGCCACTTACCTATCACCGCACGCACTCTGTCGAGAGATATCAAAACCACTGCTGCCACTAAATCAGCCTTCAAAGCCTTGATATTGCAATGAGTTTTAGAGCAGGCTTTTAGCTCTAACACATCCCACAATCGATAGTCCAGGGGGTTAAGGTTGGGGTTTCCAGAGGGCCAATCTTCAAACTCCCGTACATTCGTCTCTAACCAGCGTTGCGTCGTCTTTGCAATGGGTCAGACGCTGAGTTCAAGGGCTTGACAACTTGCTCCAAAATATTTATCTGGTAGTTAATAGCCGTCGTTTTTAGTTTTTACCCCTTGTTCACAAAAATGAAGCTTTGTTACCCCTTCGTATAACACTCTCCACTAACCATGACTGAAGCTGGATGATGGCCTCTTTCTACCCTCAGGATTTTTTCAGAAGCTTCTCAATAGGTATCTGCATAGAATGTCATTTTGACGGTTGAGCTTTTCTTCTACTGTGAAAATTTTTTTGTCAGTGAACAGAATTTGCTGATATCCACCCTTAGTGTATCGCTGCCACAACCTCTTCGCTCTTGTTGCTCTAATGGAACGCAGAGCTGCTGTCAAGCGATGTCCTGTGCTTCGACGATAAACTCGGAGTCTCAGGTCTTGTTTGATAGTGCGGGATATGGTTCTAGGTGTGATTTTCATTAGCCTAGCCAAGATTTTCTATTTTCGGAGAGGATTTCGTCAAATTCGCTCAGCCACGGCTTTGATGGCTGATGGTGTCCTTGAAACTCGTGAGCAGGTGGCCGCCCGCTCCTTGGTCTGTCATCGACTGAGAATATTTCGGTGTACCCTTTGATCAATCGGTAAACGAATTTCTTCGTAATACCTAGCGGTTTCAAGAGATTGAAAATTTCGACTGGCGCTTTGTTACACTTATGCAGAGCAATAACAGCAACAGGATTTTCTTTCAAGCCCCACTCCATGTTCACAATACGTTTTAGAAATAAAGTGAGAATTATTTGACGCTTGATTTTTTATTATTCGATTTTTTTTTAATAGGGACAGAACTTATGGCAGAATCTGACACGATAACAACTTTAACATAAGAATCACAACAGCAACAAATTTTGTACAGATTCATATTTCCAACGTATATAAATTTTTATTATATAAAATACACTTGCTAAAATTGTTATAGTGTCAGCCGCTCAACCGCCTTTAGCAAAAGTTGCTATGAATGCTTTAATTTTACCATATTCTAATTGTATAAGAAAGATTATTCAATTAAATGAATATTGTCATAAATAAATAGAAAATAGGATAAAGTTTGTGTTCGATATTAATAATAAGGAGACTAAAAAGAAGTAATTATTTTCAATGGATAAAAAAAGTTTAACGGTTTCTGGTGCAACTTGGTGAAAAACAGATAGCGCCAGATTAACGCTTGGCAAGGCAACACTGTTACTAACACTTCATTTAAAATGTTTTTGTGTCAAATTAATTTTGTATGATGTTACAAAAATTATATAATGTCACTCGGTTATATGCGATTCTAAACGCAAATTACATCCGAAATGTACAGATAACACCGCTATTGTGTTTCTACAAAGGGTTTTTTTCCAAAAGATCTCAAAAAAAATTGTTATGTAAACCTAACCTCTTATTAACATATAAAAATGTTTTGGTTCATCGTCGGTTACATATATCTCGCATCAAAATATTAGCTATCACAATTCTAGGATGGTTAGGCTTCGAAAACACAGACGAGGAAAAAGAAACAGAACTGATAATGACGCTAAAACGTGCAGTACTATCTGAACAACGAGAGGAATACAATAAAGCCGAACAACTCTTGCATTTAGCTTTGAGACTGGCTCAGCAGCAACAGAATCAACAGGGGATACTATATTGTTATGATTTAATGGCCAATTTAGCTTTTAATCAATTACAATTAGAAAAATCTGAGAAATTATTTGTCAGTGTCATGCAGATGTTATTAAGCAATGGTGTGCCACAAGATGATCCGAAAGTAATTTAAAAAATACAAAGCGAAAAATGTGTTTTCTATTAAAAATTTATTTATACAATAGGTGATCCATATCAGTCTTAAACTTGCAAGAATATGTCATTTGAAAGCAGAAGAAGACCGTGCCGAGCTAGGTTACAAATGGTGTTTGGAAAAAATTGAGAAACAGAAAGACAAGGATATTGATACCCAAACGCTTTATGGGGTGATCCAAGATTGGTATGCTCAATTCTTGCTTGATCGGGGTGATGTTAAAACATCTTTAATACATTTAAAGGAAGCATACAGAACATGCTGTGATCTAAGAGGCAGAAAGGACAGCCAAAGTATGTTACTTTTAAATGATTTGGGTATTACATGCTGGAGAGCAGGTGACTTGGAAGGTGCTGAAGACTTTCTAAAACAAGCAATTGAAATTGGCAATACCATGGAGGATCAATCATATGTAGGGATATTTTTAGCTAATTTAGGGCTTATTTATTTACAGAAAGGAATGTTTGATATTGCAAAGAAATATTGTAGAGATGCATGGACTATTGGTAAGATTTTATTATCTTGAATAAATGGTAATTGTTTCCACAACTTTTGCAGGCAAGAAGTTTAATAACACCGAAACAGTAGAACAAGCAAATTATTGCTTTGAGCAAGTGGAATTACAGCATAATTAATTATGTACTTATATTTATTTTTAAAATATAGTTTCATTTAATTTATTGACTATTTGTAAAACCTTTTTGTCCTAAAGGATTGACTTAAATATTATTAAATTTGACATTTGTAAAAATTAGAAGATATTTGGCCAATCTCACCGTAATAAGTAATTTTTAAAGCACTAAGTATTACTCGAGCAAGTAAATTTTATCTATGGCGCATGTTTTTCTATCAGTTAAATTTAAAATTAAGGTATCTCAATGAGATTGGCCATAAAATATTGTACATGAAGTAAACCATCAATCTCAATAAGGAAGTTGTATAGAATGTTCTCTTAACAATCACTATTTTTAGAGAAAAATGCTCTTAGAAATCCTTGTAGTTCAAAATTTAAACAACACGAGGTATCGGCACACTCCTCACCACACAAAATATTAATTAATATTTTGTGTGGTGAGGAGTGGGCCGATACTTCGTGTTGTTTGCCATACCACCCCACAGTCCTTGCTATCATTATTCACACTCTTAAAAACAACAATAAGACGTTATTCGATCAAGTGCATATTAAAAGTATGTTTGTAAACATAAAACTAACAATGTGGCATCGTTGACGGTTGTTGGGGAGAACGAAAAGTTACTAAAACGTCATACATGAAGTGGACCATCAATTATAAAATAAAATCGAGAACTTACTTTACAATTAGTTTATTTAAAAAAAGACAAATTATAATAAACACCAAAGTATAATTAGAAATAACTTTAATCAATAATTACTTCTTTTGCTTTTTCTTCTCAGCTTCTTCTTCTTTTTCTTTCTCAATTTGTATGACATACTGCTCTATCGTCTCGCTATCTAGCATGACCATTGGTTGGCCCTGTCTCATTACCGCAATCTCTAAATTCTTTTGGCCTGATTGAACAACCTCTAAAAGTGCTTTAATAGCTAACTTCACAGTTTTAGCTTCTGTAGCTACCTCCTCATCAGTATAATACTTTTCTAAGAATTCTCTTACTGTCTTAGCTGATCGCCCTGTAGCATTAGCTTTCCATTCATAATATATACCAGAAGGCTCGGTTTGATATAAATGAGGGACACCGTCATAATCAAAACCACCAATTAAACACGACATACCAAATGGACGTCTTCCGTTACTCTGCGTATATTTCTGTTTCAAACTGGCAATATACCGTGTTATATATTCTAAGGTAACTGGATCTTCAACTGTTAGCTTATGCGATTGACATTCTATTTGTGCTCGATTTATTAAGATTCTGGCGTCTGCTGTAAGTCCCGCAAATGCCATCACAACGTGATCGTCTAAAAGACATATTTTTCTTACTGTTCGTTCTTCTTGAAGTTTAGCTACAGATTTCTTTTCAACTCCTAATACTACCGCATCTTTACCACGTACGCCTACCTATAAATTAAAAATTTACTTCAATATATTTGACGTTCTTAAATGACCAACAATTAATCAATGAACTTTGTTAAAATAAATAAAACTATAGCTTTTGAATTAATACAAATTCTCTGCAATTTCTATTAATACTTTCCGGAGTTGTATAATTATTGCATTACTACTTTAATTTACTTTGGAAACATTTTGCCGAGTCATAAACAAAGTTTAGGTTAGAGTAAAGAAATTCACTTACGGCAGTTGAGCCTTTCCGCACAGCTTCTTGAGCGTATTCAACCTGCAATAAATGCCCATCTGGTGAAAATACTGTAATAGCACGATCGTAGCGGGCAGACATATCTTTTAAATCTAAATTAATAACAATATAAGCTCAAACTCCTTAAATATTTGCTTGGTAATGTCAATAACCTGTCAGATTGTCGAATAATATATGCATTTTCATTTATCTACCAATATATAAAAATTTAAATCCCTAATTAGCAATTATATTAAACAAATAATTATTAATTTTAAGCAAAAATGCAAATCTATAGTCTATAAGGATTTAAATAAAAATTTGAGCTAGAAATAATAACAGAGTTTTTGCAGTAGTTGAAATTACAAAATTGAAATTACAGGAACCTGCATTATAATAGGGATTTATAATTATAAAAATTAAAATTGCTTATATCTATTCGACTAAATATTTTTTGAAAACGAATAGTATTATCTTTAAATATATTTTTGTAATTACTTTCTCCTTTCTAAAAAAAAATTAGGAACAAAAAAGCTGTCCTAAAATATGAGTTGGTTACAAATAGACGTGTCAAAATCGTCGTGTAAATTTATCATCGTGAGTAGGGGAAATAGATTAAAGTTTGAATAGAGCATGTAATGCAATACGCGTAAATTTTTAAAATTCATTAAATAAATCGCACGGAAAAATTGTACAGTACGTTTTCGCATCAACCATAGAAACATAATCCTCTAAAAATGACAAATCGTCTTCAGAAGCTTTTCTTAATTCTTTTGTTTTTATCCTGTGCAATATACAGTGTGGTCAGTCAAGCGCATCAGCATCATCATCATCATGACGATCATCATAGGCATTCACACGACCACAAAGAAATACCATCGTTCAAATACAGTCAAGCTGCAAATGAGAAATATAAACCACATTCACATCAACATACTCATGAAATACCGAAGAATAAGGAGGATTTTAAGAGACATGCCCCCCTAACTGGAAGTGATTTATGGTTGTACGCTATGGGTTCAACTCTATTAATAAGTGCAGCACCTTTCTTCATTTTATTCTTTGTTCCATTAGATAACACTGAAAAGAAACAGCCGCTATTGAAAATCTTGTTAGCATTTGCTTCAGGTGGATTGTTAGGAGATGCTTTCCTTCATTTAATTCCTCATGCCACAATGAATGTTGAAGATCGTGGACATAGTCATAGTCATGGTCATTCTCATTCCGATAGTGAAGTTCACGGACATGATATGTCAGTTGGATTGTGGGTTTTAGCTGGAATCACAACTTTCTTGATTGTTGAAAAGAGCGTTAGAATATTGAAACAAGGGGGTCATGGACATTCTCATCATGTTGCAATAGTTAAAAAAGACAACAATGTGAAGAATAAATTAAAAAAAAATGAAACCAAAAATAAGAAAACAGAAGACGAAAGTAAAAATAAAGGTGATGAAGATAAAGATAACGAAAAGAAAGATATTAAAGTAGCCGGGTATTTAAATCTCGCTGCAGACTTTAGTCATAATTTTACCGATGGCCTAGCTATTGGTTCTTCATATTTAGCGGGAAATACAGTAGGAATCGTCACCACTATTACTATTCTATTACATGAAGTTCCTCACGAGATTGGTGATTTTGCCATTCTCTTGCAGTCTGGAGTAACTCGCAAGAATGCAATGCTCCTTCAACTAACAACTGCCATTGGTGCTCTTGGTGGGACCGCTGTCTCGTTATTTTTACAAGATAGCGAAGATTTAATGGCAACAAGTTGGATTCTACCATTTACAGCAGGTGGATTCATTTATATCGCTTTAGTGTCTGTTATTCCTGAATTACTTGAAGAAGATAAACCTAGCTTTGCACAGACTATTCTACAAGTAACTGCTTTGTTAATCGGAGTGTACATGATGGTTCTGATAGCTGAATATGAATGATACAGGCTATATTTGTTGGAATTCTTCCGCACTTTAAATTCCATGAGATTCGCATTATAGATAAATATATTTTTATAACTTTATTTATCATATAGATCGGCATAAATTTTACAATGGATGTAATCATTAATAAACCTACTCTACATGTAAAAATAATAGCATGGAAGCAAAATCTGACATACTTAAATATTGTAAAGAAATATTAATGAATAAAGTTAAAGAAACCTAACTCAACAGTATTTATCTTTGAAGTGTAAATAAAACTTTAGATAATCATTTATCTGATCAATAATAAAATTCATTCTTGTCAAATGTAAAATCGAAATATCTTTTATTTGTTTAAAAAAATGTACACGTAATAGGTTCATTTATATCTTATGTAAATATCAGATAAAGGAATTTAAATTTTTGCGCCAAAATATAAATTAGACTGGGTCGGTAAAACAGAACTACAACCTTAGAGAACCGGGAGAAGTGAAAAGTTTAAAACGATCAACATACGTAGTTTATATGCTTTATCTTTTGATTTGAAATGATTTATTACAAATGTCTGTATAAGCCACAAAAAAACAATATTTTATCATTGGACATTTGCACACATTGACGCTAAGAAACCCACGAATATATCCTTTATTGCCGAAATTACCAACTTAAATTACCCGCAAAATTTAAAAAATGCCAGGTGTCTCTTAAGAGGGTTATCTAGCCTACATCTTAGTTAGCATTGGTTAGGATCAGGTTAGCATTGCAATCATTAAAGTGTAGAATTAATTGATATGATTAGTTTGTGTTAAAATATTTCCATAAATAACTTGTAACGTAGTTTGAATTAACATGTAACAACATTAAAATATCGCAAACGAAATTCTGGGACGCTCAGGACAATGTCTTTGCTGTTGTTCCTATTGTTTTATACTTTATTGTACAAGGTTTTTTTTGATGTATTACACTTCAACATGGATTTCTTCAATAAATAGATTTGCTTACTCATATTTATATGATAAAATGATTCATAGCTAAAGTACTACGTATAACAGCTATACCTAGATGCGATAAGTATTAAAAAGGAGAAAGTTTCGACAAAACGAAATTTTATTGCTTGTCTTACGTATGTACGTACAGTATATCGAACAACAGATAAAATATAATTTGTTTCATTCTTTTTTCCCTGGCTTTCAAAAGAAGCAGCAATATAGATGGATAGCTATTGCAAAACTCTGTTATTTATTATACCAATAACACAGATAAATACGAAAAACATTAAAATTGTAACAGATGTTTTCATCGTAATATTAAATAACCTGTTACGCAAACTATCTCAAATTACACGTGTTTATTAATATATTAAGTACAGAAAAAGGATTATAAAATTACCTTAGAAATATAATTTGTTGTAAATTGTTGCATGCCATTCTATATTTGAAAATAATTGAATAGCGTCACGTGATTCGTAAATGTGTATAGCTAATTTTAGCAATTTCTTCAAAAATTGGAAAATTTGAAAAGGTTTTCATAGTCGTTTGTCTTTACAAAAGAAATAAACGAACGCATAAATAAACGATACATGGTCCACATGGTCAATATGTTAGTAATGCGACCTGTATTTCTACAAAATTTGTTTTTTTAGAATTCTATTCTATTACTCTTTTTATCGATAAGTTCGCTGTTTTTAAAAGTGCATTGCATTTTGAAATCACCTATATTAACTGCGTTTAATTTAATACATTTATGTTGATTCTGAATATGCTGAATAGGATTACGTGGGATTTACACATTACACACATTACCATTACATGATTTGAAGAACGAAAAGAATGATGTCATCGTTGGAATAGAACGTATTTATGATTTTTTATATGTTTACTGTTTATTTCCTACAGAGATAAACTTCTAAATAAGTCTGTAAAAAAATGGTTTGCAAGTGCAAAGTGTATATCAATAACCTACAAGATTAATTTTTAAATGAATTGTTTAGAAAATGGATAAAGGAAGGTAATTGTAAACATATTGATTCGATCATTTTCCATTCTTAAAGATTTCAGGTGGTATTTTCAAATTTTTATCTTCTTTTCTAGGTTTTCTTTATTGTTACTAGACCCAGGTGAAATCTATTTTGAAGATTTCAGTGCGGTTTTTGTCACATCCGATGTAACATCTATAAATTACGATTATAAAAAGCAAGATGGAAGATTAAAACTATGTTCAAAATCGTTAGTATTCGAACCCAAAGACATATCGAAACCCTTAATAAAAATACCACTAAAGGAATGTAAAGTTATCGAAGAATGGAAAGGAAAATCTAAATTTATCAAGAGCAATGCAATCCTTAACATTATATCCAATCGATACATTGAGATGTTGGAGGGTAACGAGATAACCCCGTACAAATTCTGTGATTATAGTAGATTCTTATTTTTGTTGAATTACGCGAACGTTAATGATTGTTTATTACAAATTTTACAATTACAGAGAGCGAATACATTACCTCCTTTAGAACAATCGAATATGGTAAGTAGAATTTTTCGTTAATGATCAAAAAGCCCTTATTTTTCAATAATGTTGTACCGTAGATTAGTGCAATTGTAAATTCAAGGCATGCGGGTGTAGAATTTAATCCGTTATGGCTTGATTTATATGAAAAAGTAATTATGGAAACACAGGGTGAAAAAATTGATCCGTTAATTAGGAATCCAGGTAGAATAGTATTAACGAACAGCAGATTTTATTTTCAACCTTATAATAATATAGAAATGGTAAGAGTTTGCTGAAGTATTTTAATTTGTTTGAATTTAATAAATTAATTAATTTACAGTCTCCATATTTAAAGATAAATTTGAATTGTATTAGACGGATGGTTAAACGTCGTTTTCTTTTGCAACACATTGTAAGTAATCCTGTAAGATTTTAACATACATACAAGTGGTTCCAAAAAATTCGGTTTGTCCCATATTATGAATACTTAATACAATTTATTTCTAAACTTATCTTTAAAAAATTAAATACACATGGTAAATAACAGGAAAACATTTTGTAAAAACTCATTGGTTAATATATTTTGGCTTCGTCGATAAAATATGAAAATCTATATTTCCTTAGAATTTCCGATATAATTAATTACTGAAAATAATGTCCACGGCGAGGAATCGAACCTCACATCTGCTTGCTGGGTAGGCGTCGATAAATTATTAAAAATTTATGAGGTTCGAAGGAAAATTATAGATTTTTATAATTTGCCTACAGAAGCCAAAATATATGAATTAAATTAGTGTACTTAACATATAAAATTTAAATTGCCTGTCGAAATAGTACCATATATTTGCAGATAAAAGTAATATCTAGGCATTAAAAGGTGAACGACCCTTGCATAATCCTCCTGGTATACTGGTTAGCGCACCTACCCTACAAGCGGGAGATATGAGGTTCGATTCCTCGCAGTGGACATTTTCAGTAACTAATTACGTCGTTTGTGCTTTTAATAAGGAAATTAATAAATAAATATGACTATTTAATGTTTCTTCTGATCTGGCAACACTGTCTAGTTATGTGTATGCGCCACGTGGAATGGGAACCGTAAACTGCAGGATTACTTCGTTATTTTTCCAGCACATTGCAGATATGGGATTTCTGGTACCTCAAAGATCTGACCGATAAACTAGAACTAGGCACCTGTACCTTTCAGCTCTCTTATTATTCGAGGCGCTAGGAGATTGGGAAGGGCTTCGAATTACTTATCAATCAAAAATAAAGGGATTAAGAAGATGGATACAGAAACTATCAAATCGAAATGTTGTCACTGATTTTAGTAGTATTGACCTTGGGGGGCGAACAGTGTTGTATCTGTTTCACGACCTTCCACTTAAATCTTTGATCAAGGAAAAATTCCAAGTATTTCACGGAACCTGTCCAGTCAAGCTTGTCCGTTTGTGAATATGTTATCGCCAGGTGGATCTTCTTCGCGTGAAGCGATCCAAAGGCCTCATCGGTCTATCCAATCGATTATTTCGTTTGTGGACGTCTGAGGATGTCTTACCAAAACATTTTCGTTCCTTGAGGACAAGTATCTCGCGATGCCGCCCGCGAAGATTGCCATGCCCACACCCGGCGGTGGTCTGGGTATGTCATTGATGTAGACAATAAAAGGCTGCGGGCTGAGAAGAGAGTTCTAGAGAATGCCCCTCCATCCTGGCACAACCTGTATAATTTAACAAATTTATTGCTATAGAAACATAGTTTCGTGAACATTAGTAACAAGCAGCATACTTTTTTTGGTGTATTACAATTTATTTGAGAGTCTGTAATGCACTGCATCTGTCAAAAGATGCAATTTAATTTAGAATCCAAATCTGACAAAAATGGTTTTTAAAATAGAGAAGTTAATGGCCACTCCCGGTATAAAAGAGTTGAAAATATTTTGGCTGAGTTAGCTTTAAAAGATGACTTGTGTATATAAATTTTCAAATTTTTATTTTACTCACTTGCCCACATACTTTTAACCGAAGCTCGCCTGTATAGCATGTTCAATTTTCTCTGTTAGATACATAGCTATTAAATCAGTTTTGGTTGACAACCTAATCCAATAACAAATCATTTAGAAATCCAAATTATACAAAGCGCGTTTAAATTGTTGAAAAAACTACATGTAGCAATCTACTGTGTTTCCTGAGATTGTTTTTAAAAGTCGGATTTAGATAATGATTATTTGGAATAACCTGTAATATTTCTACAACATCATTCAAAATTAAGTACCGCGCTGTTTGCACATAAATATTTTCAGGGTTTAGAGATTTATTCGAACGAAAACGACAAGACTGCCGATATTTACATAGCTTTATCGAATCAAAAGTCTAGAGACGAACTATACACTTCCATGTTGGCCCAAACCGATCTCAAATTGGAGACTACCGAAAAACACGAAATGATGTTAAAATGGCAGAATGGTATCGTATCGAATTACGATTATCTGCTGTACATTAATAGGTAAATGATGCGAAAATGGTAGTTGAAAATGTAATCGTTTTATGACAATGTTTTATTAGTTTAGGCGATAGAACAATTAACGACTTGACGCAGTATCCGGTGTTTCCGTGGTTGTTGTCGGACTATAAGAGTAGCTCAATCGATTTGAACGATCCGAATTTATACAGAGACTTATCGAAACCAGTCGGTGCCTTAAATCCAGCTAGATTGGAGAAATTAATGGAAAGGTACTCATTTATACATACAGTAGTGGCCAAAAGTAGATAGACAATGTTTTTTCTTATCGCAACTAATAAAAGTAATATTTATTAATTAGTACACTATAATATAAAAATGTTATTCAATTTTAAAAACGATTATATATAATAAAGTTAATATGAGAACATAAAAACATTCTTTGGCAAAAGTGACAAATTCCATATATCATTTGAAATAATGAAATTATAATTTATGCTTGATGTAACGTCCCAACACGCACTTTATATTGAAAGTACGAGGGATGATCATAAAATAAGATTCCCAAAGCCCTACAGCAGCAATAAGACGTGTTAGGCGAAATCCGACAACATTGGCGTGTGCAGCAGCTCTCCCCTATATACGTACCACTCTCGTCTCGCTACGCCGCTCGGTGTTGGCTAAGCAGCGATTCCGAGATGGAACTCCCGATCGCCGCTACCGCCAGGTGCGAAATTCGCGCTGTGATACGTTTTTTAAACGCGAAAGGGGTTTCACCTATAGACATTCATCGTCAATTAACCGAAGTTTATGGAGAAAAGTGTATAGCTGTTCAACACGTCCGCAAATGGTGTAGGGAATTCACTGGAGGTCGGACGGAAATTCACGATGAAGAGCGGAGCGGAAGACCATCAGTTTTAGAGGAAATCGTTGAAAAGGTCGAGAGCATACTGCTTGAAGATCGGAGGGTCGCCATTCGCCAACTCGCTGTTCGGATTCCCGAGATTTCCAATACCACAATTGAAAAGATTTTGACTAGCGGCAGAATTTTACGACATGGGGATACAGAAGTTGGAGCACCGTCTGCAAAAATGCTTGGATAGAAATGGCGATTATGTCGAAAAATAGTTTAAGTTTTTACTTTTAAAACGATGTGTAATGTTAAGGAAATAAAGAATGCTGTCTATTTTTAAAAAATATGGGAGCCTTATTTTACGATCATCCCTCGTACAGAATGAGAATATTGGACTTCTTCAAGAACCTATTCCGCAACACACCATATCCTTTTCTTTCTTAGTTTTCCGATTACTAAAATTACACAAATCTTTTTTTTAAGGTATAACGAAATGCCTGAACCAAAATACATGTACGGCTCTCACTATTCCACCCCGGGGTTCGTACTGTACTACCTAGTTCGACTCTATCCGCAGTATATGTTATGCCTACAAAATGGCCGCTTTGACCTACCGGACAGGATGTTCAATTCCTGCGCCGACGTTTACAAGAATTGCCTGAACAATATGGCCGACTTCAAAGAGCTAATACCACAGTTCTACGACGTAGAAGACGAAGGAAAGTTTTTGATAAACAGCATGGGTATCAACTTCGGTTATCGGGATAGCGGGGCCAAAGTAGGTGACGTACATTTGCCACCGTGGGCTAAGAGCCCGAAGCATTTCGTTCAGACGTTGAGGGATGCTTTAGAATCAGATATAGTCTCGAAAAATTTACATTCGTGGATAGATTTGATATTCGGATACAAACAACGCGGTGAAGAGGCTGTTAAAGCGTATAACGGTAAGCTTTTTTTTGTTAATTTGCATGTATAATAATGTATCTAATCAGATTGAAGAATATTGAGAGAACAATTGAGAATTTTCACATTTTTTAATAAGATAATAAAGTATACAAAAAATTAAGTCGTTTCATCTATGATAAACTGAAACAGACCGTTACCTCCGATGCATAAGGCCTGAGCGCTTTAATGTCAGCAGGCTGTGACGTATTTTGAAGTAAGTCGCCGATCATTCATACGTTCAGATCGTTTCTTGCGTTTTGAATTGGTTTATTCAAATTATATTGGTTTTATTTAAAAAATACTGTGCTGTGATATTTCCGTATTTTGTTGGTGATACTGGTAATGTTTTTCTAGTGTTGTATAAGCGATAAAAGCTTTTCTGAAACGATAAAAACGGGATAACCTAAAAACTGTGGCGTCGGCTGTTTTGTATGTTTTGTTTGCGAGTTACACTTTGTGAAAGAGGGTATTATTTATTTTTCAACAGCTACAGACTCAAGGACCTTTGAAACTATAACTGTAAGTTCAAAAAATCCTAGGTTTAAAAAAATGCTATTCCAACTCAATTCCCTACCTGTCCGTTGTATTTGACAAAAAACGTGAGATTTTATTGTTCAAATAGTTTTATATTCTTACGTTATATTTAACAAAATTATTTTTGAACACGAAGAAATGTTTTTAAATGTGTTAAACGTTCTGTTTTAATACAATATATTTTAAATCATATCACCGAACGTAGCCATTTGGATACTGACATATGTAAATGTCATATTCACAGCAGTGAACGTATTGCAACAATTAACTGAAATTTTCAAAAGTATTTTTCAACGGATGCGTGATTATATTACCATCTTCATGTTGAGGCTTGAAACTTTTCAGACTACCCTCATAGGAATAATAATGATATCAAGGACTGTAGGGTAGCATGACAAACAACACAGAGTATCAGTACACTCCTCACCACACAAAATATTAATTAATTCGAAACAGCTGTTTCCTCCATTCTCAACCCGGTTACCGAATAATTTTTTTTGTTATTCGGTAACCCGGTTGAGAATGGAGGCCCATCGAGCCTTCGAAACAGCTGTTCTGTTCCGAATTAATTAATATTTTGTGCCGATACTCTTTGTTGTTTACCCTCGTAGGACATAACGTAGCCGAATTCCCTACCTAGAATTTTACTTAAGCTCCACCTGGAGGCGAATTTCAAAACTAGCTACTACAATTCCCTTTGCACTATATAAATAAAGAAAAAGTGTCAGAAGCAAACAGCGCTTTGTAATTTGTCAACTAGCATATAGGTATTATTTTTTTTAGTTTTTCATTACATGTGTTACGAAGGAAATGTTGATCTTGACTCAATAACTGATATGCACCAACGACACCCACTTGAGGTGCAGATCATGGAATTCGGGCAAGTGCCTAAGCAAGTGTTTAATGTTCCACACCCCCATAGAAAAGTGGGTCAGATGTTGATGGAGGTGTCTCAGGTAGCTGCTGTCATAGAAAGTGACGCTGAATTTGGTAAGTGAAATGAAATTCCATTCTAGTTTCTATTCATCTTCGTTTCGACCTGTAACTTTTTTGTCTTTGCTGTATATTTCGAAATAGTTTAAAATTGTGGAGCTTTCGGATGATTTTCTAACTCAAGCATTTCTAAGATATGTACCAGCCTTGGAAAACTTTCAAAACCTTGGAATGCGTTGCAAAATTCGCAACTCACAAAGGTCCGATCAGTTGCTTATACGTAAGCAATGACAGCGATAAAGTAGTGTCGGTAGGTCAAGATTCCAGAATGAAAATATTCTCGATAGCGAACAATCGACAAACGCGCAGCGCTAACATTGGGAATATGCCATTGAGTGGTTGTATCGAAGTACCAAAACTGAATACGATAATCGTTTGTAGTTGGGATAATAGCATGTAAGTATAGTAATAATTATGTCATATTAGAAGTTTTTGTTGATATCAATTTGATTGTTTGTTCAGTAAAATGTACGATCTCGACTTCGGAAGGATAACGCAATCGGTTGAAGCTCACGAAGACGCTATTACTTGCATGATTTGGGGTGTTAAATCCAATTTGCTATGTTCAGGAAGTTCAGACTGTACCGTTAGAGTGTGGAGAGGTTTCAACGATCATGGAACTATTAAACCGATACAGTGCCTAATATGCCAACTGGATCATAATTCGGAAGTCACTTGTCTCGCTTTTGATCCGTAAGAACATACGTCCTATTATTTTGCTTGAAATAAAAGAGAAAAAATGGGAATGAGGATACGGATACATGTTTCTACATAACAAACTTCATAAAAAGATTACCCATAATGCTCGGGTCACACTAACGTCTAATGCTGTTAATTATCGCGTTATTTGACATTAAACAAATGTCAAATATCACAATAATTAACAGCATTAGACGTAAGTGTGGCCCAAGCATTATAGTAAATAATATATTTTGCTGTAGATTATTGTATTTTTGAAAATTGTAATATTTCAAATGGGTACATAACGATCGGTATGTATGTAAGTTCCTACTTTCCTCTAAAAATTCTTGTTTGACATTCCAAAAGGAATTAGAATTTCTTATGAAAAATTGCCGGTATTTTTAAATGCATCCTTTTATCTAAATCTTTGTAATTAATATTAAACAAAAAAATTTGAATTATAAATTCAACAATTCGTAAGTAATATAAAATTATATTTCGGTTACAATTTTTTTAACAAGGTACACAATGTCGTCCATAAATTTCGTACCATATGGGAAGATTTTTTACTGTTTACCTTTTTGAAAATATTAGTAGGAATAGGTTAGTCTAAAAACTAGTCGCCAAGCAAGAGAACAATATAACATGTTATATGTTTTACATTTCACGAAAAATTTGAAAATCGAAAAATCACAAAAATCAAGAAACCCTGCAAATGAAGAGTTATTTTCTTTAAAATAGCACTAAAAATTAACTGTTTTGCTTAACTAGTTTTAAAAGTAAGACATTAATACTCTGGGCAAACAGCGATAACAGTCAGTGTAGTAGATATGTGGTGCGGAGTCAGCGATTATTTATTTCACGCGTTCACAGCGTCAGTACTAAATCGATGCTGTATGTGAGTAGTCCTGTGTATATGTAGGCTGTCGTAACTTATTTCGTAATTGTACGTTTATGTTTGCTTTAAAAACGTCGCAGTTACGTACCTCGCGAAAACAACCAATGATAGACACAGTTAAAAACTTTATAGTGGACATGCCGGACTTAATTTTTGATGGCGCTAAAATTCAATGTCTAGTTTGTAAAAACCCTTTAATGTGTTGGTCCAGAAGCCATTGTCAACGTCACATCGAAAGCAAACAGCATTCTTCTGCAAAAAGTGGCATACGTAACCAAGAAAAATTTACATTTGATTTATGTGTTACTCTTATTTTATGTAATCTATCGTTTCGTTTACTAGACAAAGAAGCATTTGTCTCCTTCTGGAATAAATATGCGGACTGTAAATTACCTAGTCGGACATCGATACGAAATGTAGTGCCATTTGCTCGTGAACATATAGAAAAAAGAATGAACACGGAATTGAAAGATAAAAAACTGTGGTTGTGTGTGGACGAAACAACAGATCGTCAAAAACATTCTGTGGTTAATGTAATGGTACGTACAATGGAACCACATCGACCGTCACCCTCCTTACTTGTTTCCAAAAGAGTTATAAATTGTACTGCCAATGAGATTTTAAAGGTGGTGTTGAACTCATTGAACAAATTTGAAGTTTCAACTAAGCAACTTTTAATGTTTATGAGTAATGGTGCCGCAAACATGCGTTCTTTGGGTCGATCTCTTAAAGAACACAGTGGTAACTTCTTACATGTAATCTGTATAATTCATACTCTAAATCTTGCGGCACAAACGATTCCTACATGTTTTCCAAAAAATAAAATGCATTGATTGCTAATAAAAAGGCAGTGTTTCTAAAGTCCCTGAAACGTACCCGATTATTTCACAAACTGTGTCCTGATTTACCTGAACCACCACAGCCGATTTTTGCACGTTGGGGAACACGCGTTTTACTACAACAAATATTTTAATCAAGTAAAGAAGGTAGTTTTAAAATTCAATCCGACAGAAGCTGCAGCAATCAAGAAAAGCCAGGAAATATTTCAAGATAGTCAGGCTAAAAGAGATTTACAAACTATTCACATCAATTACTTCGGACGCTAGTAGATTCTGTTCAAATTGTGAATGATGTTCATGCACAGTTATGCGCTGTAGAAGGCGAAACAAATTGGTGTGTAATACGAAAATTTGAAAGTGTTTTAGAGAAAGACTCCGATTTTCTTATATTAAGACAAATTTGTGAAGGTGCATGTGAAGATGTATTAAGTTGTTTCAAAGATTATTTTAAATATGCAAATATAACATCGCTAGATGTCGAACGGTCGTTTTCGGCATTAAAAAACATTTATTCCGCACATCGTACTCACTTGATTGAAGCAGCTGTGGAAACATATCTAATGATTCAAATATTTAACAGATGTTACCCAGTTTGTGATTTCACGGACTTTAAAAACGGTAAGTATTTCAACACATTTCATAATTTATTTCTTACCTTCTATTTTATGTGTAAACTTCTATGCGCTCGCCACGCCTCTGGCTGTTACCGCATATTTGCCCGGGTTAGTTATATATTTTACATTTCACGGAAAATTTGAAAATCGAAAAATCACAAAAATCAAGGAACCCTGCAAATGAAGAGTTATTTTCTTTAAAATAACACTGAAAATTAACTGTTTTGCTTAACTAGTTTTAAAAGTAAGGCATTAATATAAAAATGTGTAGATCTTTCATTGTCGCTATAATTGATGTATATTTTTCAAAAAAACACATATTTCATAAAAATATCACAAACTTGTTTTTGTTTTCGTTAAAATGTTATAAATGTTCCATTTATAGAATTTTTAATTTTTGTGGTTTTTAAATTCTCAAATTTTCCAGGAACACACAAAATGTTCATAACGTGAAATTGTTGACGATGGAGTATGATTTAAGTTGGTGTTTGGGCTAACGATAGATAACCCAAACACCAACTCAACACAAAATGTTACTTTTTTGTTTGGTTTGGTGTCTATCCTGCCCCCATTCAAATATTTTCAAAAAATTAAATAAAAATCATCCTATATCTCATAAATATTAAAAGCAAATGTTGAAAATAATTAAAAGAAATAAGCAATATAATTTTACTTATTTTTTAACGAAATATTGTAAAATAAAATTAATTATTTGCTATTTAAATAACTGAACGTATTTAAGATGGGTGTGTGAAGTAATAGGGAACCCAAACAATGCTTTACTATAAGTTAAGAAATTAGAAAGAACCCTAAATTAAAATAAATAATCAAGATTAAAACATAAAAATGGTGGCATAAATTCTCCTCAAAACTCCCTTTAACTCCAAAATACCATTGTAGTGCGTATAATAATTTAATTTTGTTTCGTATTTTAATAGCCTAAACACTTACTTGGCAGTGGGTACTGAAGATGGAGAGGTGTACATTTGGAAGATGGACGATCATACTTTAGATGGAAAGTTCCAAGTCCACAGCGCTTGCGTCAAGTCTCTTTGCTACAGCCCGGATGGGGATAAACTAGCGACTTGTAGCTCGGATAAGTCATTCAAAGTCCTCGATTTGCAAACGGGAATGTCGGTTTACGCAAAAACCATGGACTCCATTCTAAGGTGTTTGAAATGGGACGGTTTTATGTTGCTACTGGGCAGCGAGGATGGAACTTTATATATTTGGGATATCGTTGAAGTGAAGTTGTTGTATCAGAATAAGATCCATGATGGTAAGAACTTGCCCGACAGACAAATATCGTTTTTAAAAGAATTGTTTTATAATTCTAGGTCCGATAAATACTTTAGATATCTCCCCGGATAAAAAATACGTGGCGACCGGCGCTGAGGATCATCAGATTTGCATTTGGAAACCGAATTTTTGATTTTTTTCTTTTATTTATTTTTGATGGAGGGTACTTATATGTCTTTCTTTATCACTGATATATTTGGAACAGTATTTCACTATTATTTTTCTCTTTTTTTATTATTTATTATTCTATACAATATTTACAAATAAATATATTTGGAAGATTTGGAAGTTTGACGTAATTTTTGTTTTATATTTCGAGTACACCTGGTGCATGGGTCTACCATTTGGAGGGTAACATTTAATTGATATTGTTAGGATTTAGTGATCGTAAATGAAATTAATTCAAGCTTGAGGTATTTTGACAAGTTTCTAGCTTCATTCACACATCGTATTACGAAATTAGTGCAAGATTTGACAACTGATACCACTAATTTGCTTTGCCTAACCTAAGTCTATCTATTGATATTAACAATTTCTTTTGTAATGAACGGAATAAATAACTTGCACTTTTTTAAATTACATTATAATAAGAAAGTACATTAAAAATGAAGAATTTTTTTATATGATAAACTTATATGAACATTTTACTTCTATCACAAAAATTCAAAAACAAATCTCTTATTTTAAATGTAGATGAAATGCGCGCGCTTGTGGTTAGTCGCTTGAGGAATCGTTTTACATGTGCAGATACCGTAGCGCTCAGGCGCAACGCCATCTTGCGTTAACTAGCCCATGAGCTGCTCGAAAGGTTATGGGCTGTACTCCGGTTTCTATCGTTGCTTTCCAGAACGGCATGACTATATCTCTTTGTACTAGATGGCGCCAGGAAATATTTCAGTGGTTTTTGGAAATTGGTGGCATAAACTGAAAGGTGAACACAATGCGGGCAGCGAAAAATAGTATTCGGAACAAACATGACGCCGGCTAGGCAGAAACGTCCGTTGGTTAGTGCTTTTTTCTCTGCTCACACTGTTTTTGCCGGGAGTGATTCCACCAATACCATGAAATATATTAGCAATAATTTTTGGTTATTTTTTTGGTCAGTTCAATAAAATCGTAAAACCGTTTTCTTTTATTACGAAGTCTGTTAAAATTACTTTTTGACAAAAATATGTCGTAGCCGTCGTAAAGTTGGAGTACAAAAGAATCTAGATCTTTGAGATCATAAATGTCATAGGAAAATAAACAATAGGGAAAACTGTTACATGGCGTGAACTTTATGGAATTCTCTTTTAAGGTGTGAAATTACTATAAACCATTTATTTGAACTCGATCTTCACTAAGCGATTGAACAGAAAATCCATCAATAACGGGCTGTCTCAAAAATGTACTTGCGTATGAGTTTGCAAAGCGATGAGTCATCGCCGACGACACATCTCACTACATGAAAATCCATTTTGAAGAAAATATTTATAATAATCGAGAAATTTGGGTATTCATTTTATTAAAAGTTCTGAAAGTGGTTCAAAACCAAGTTGCTAGAGTTGTTTCTGTAGCTATTGACCAAGAGACACACTTATTCAGTTTAATAAATGTCACCACTGTTAGTCCACATAGATTGTGTACTATGGAACAAAAGTAAACTTGGACTAGCAAGAGACGAGGTAGTATCTAAAGTATACAAAAGGGTCACTTTCGTACAGGTTTACTTTTCTGCCATTGTACCTGAAGAGTGTGAGGTAATCAAAACAAAATTAACTTCATATGGGTATATTTGAGTATCACAATATTAATTGTTCAGACAACAAATTACTATTTTTTTTAATCATATCTATCTTTTATATACAGGCTACACATAAAATACAAAATATTTAGTTAAAAATCTAAAAAATATATATAAACATCAACAATATCATAATAATCGTCACATAAGGCATTCATAATTTCATTTTCTAACGATCTACACGTGTCAAAATAATCTCAATATGCGAATGCTATACCAAGGCAACCAACCCGTATAAATATTAATATACGATAGATTTTGTCACGATAAATGCATCACATCACAATTCCCAATAGGAGCTACACGAGTGTTGAGTTAGAGTGAGTTTGCAGCCCTTTATATTCAGACAAGATCGTGTTCAACATGTCCATTATTTCTTGCGCGAGTTCGAAACGATCCGAAGACGTGTCATCCGCCTCAGAGCATTCTTCAACCAAATCGAATAAACGTTGGTATTTATACGCTATGTGAACTGGGGGAGTGTGAAGCAGGCCATTCTTTACCATGGGATAAGGAGCGTTCCTACTTAATAGCAGCTGAAAAATCAACAATTGTAAAAGACATTCTTAAGTATATTGATAGATGGCGCTCGATTTATTACCTTACAAATTGCATAGTAATTATGATCACTAACGCTGTGCCTACAAAGTTCTCCTTGTGAATAAGCGAAGCCGTCAGAATCGCTGATCACCTGACTTTTATGTCGGATCTTCAAATCTGGAGAATTTGAAATAATCACGTTGAATTAATTTTACATTAAAATCGACAATAACGAAAGTTTTTACCGGAATTCTCATGCGCTACCACCATATTCTCCAGATCTATAAAGGTTAGCTTAAGCGCATCATCTACGGCTATGTTGTCCGCGGAAATGTCAGTTAAATAGAATCGAAGATACGGATAGTCGAAGGTGAAATTCTTCGCACCTTGTAATAGCTGCAGGGTCAGATAAGCTCGATCTATCCAAGGTAATTTGATCTTATGGAGTAGGGTTAAGCCTCTATTCTCGATGACCGCCAATCTACCGCATGAGCCGTAATATTTTGGTACGGGCCAGTTCTTGTCGGATTTTAGAAGCTGAAATGGCACAGAAATATAATTTTGGAAGGTACGGGAAAGTTTTAATGGATGGGATTGTCCTCTCTTTAGTATTTAGTAGTAAAAGTAAATATTGGACGAAAAATAAACATTTCTGATTGTCAAGTTTTTTCAAACAATAATTTCAAAAAACTTAACGGATCTTTGGTATATGACAACAATACCACGAACTACTAAGTGATGTTAAGCAAGGGTTTTTTATTTCCCCCGTAACAATCTACGTTTTTCTTTCTTCAAAATTTGTAATAACAATTTTTTTAAGTACGAATTCTTAGGATTTTGTTCACGTGTTGGAGAAGCTGGAGCGACTAACCATGTGACCAACACTTGCTCCAATTCCATTCTTTGGCATTATTTTCGTTTGTTAACAGTGTTCTGTTGACACTGGCAATTACAGAACTTAGAACAAAAAACAAATGAAAATATATCTCGAAGTGAATTGGAAAAAAAATGCAGTAAGTGCTCAAAACTTGAAAGAGACATATGAAAACAAAATACCTTAGAAATGCAAAGAGAAACCAAATGAAAATTAGCCATCCAGGAGATAAAAACAATTATTAATATGTAAATAACAAAAATACGCCATCTATGAACCAACGGCTAAATTACACCACTTAAAACTGTACCTCTAATTTCAAAATTAAAGAGATATCTATCAAGAAGGTAAATAACTAACAGAAAACCTTAATGGCAAAATTAAAATGTAACACTTTTCCCTTTGAATACAACAGAAACCTAAATTACATAACTTAATACAGGTATAAGAATAAATAATTATATTTAACTCACTTGGAGGATCAAAGGTTCTACGTTAATCTTTAGCATCGTCCAAACATTCTTCAAATAATCAGCCACTTCCATATCAACAGGCTTCATATAGTAGAAATCCTCATAGAGCACGTAAGCAGCAGCATTAGAGCAAACCTTAAACGGTTTAAACTCATGCACATTACCGTTCATATATTCGACTATCTTCTGAGTATAGTTCTGTTCGTCGTCTATGAAGCCTAAATTGCAACCATCATTCAAGCGGTTCTCATAACAAACGTGATCGTCAAATCTACGCAGCTCTTCGTTGCTGGCCAACTTCTTGACGATCACGTTGATGTTGTTATACTCCCCGTAGTAAATGTTTTTGAAATTTAGAACGTTGGCCCGCGAAAGGAAACTGACTACGATCTCATTGGTTTGGAAAGCCTGGCATATCCCACTTCCATAGCAATAAGGGCACTTTTCAATATCGGAATATGACGTAATCGGTTTTACGAAGAAATATGCCGCTATCGCGATTACGGCGATAAGGATTGCGATCGAGACGCATGCGCAACCTATCTTTTTGTTACACATTATTTTAGTACGAGTTTAACGATTTAAAATGATTTATTTAAGGTTAAAAAATACGTTTTGTTACAATTTTTGTTTTCAATTCGAAATCATCGCACAGAACTTATGATATTACTTAATTTTAATACTAAGCGTTCGGAATTAATGGATTGTTATTTTTTATCACTTTCATATTACTTCAGTCCTTGCTGTAACGCCTTCTGTCTGTAACCGTACAGTTCTTTCACCCATTTTTCCATACGCGCTTCTTCGTTTAAGAAAAGCTAAAACAATGGAAGAATTGTCATTAAAAACTTTTGATATCGTACCCTATTGGAATTACATGCAAGCAGAATCAGTTCTAAAAGTCACATCAGAGTATGCACAATCAGTTAATACACAATACAAATACAAAAGAAGATGTTTCTTCCAAAAGGTGTTAGAACACTTTTATGAAAAGGTTGCATTTTTTAAGTGGAGTATGTTATAGAGCGGTCACCAATTGGTGGAGCGCATTCCAGATCCGGACCATCGACCTATTTTGTGCGGACCGTAACGAAACAGTAAAAATTACAAACTTATTTATTATAATCAATGTAGCTATAACTTTCTGTCGGTGCGACAGGATCGAATCCGTTGAACGAAGTACGTACGTATACATATGTACATTGATTCAATAGACGCAATCAGCGGTGAAACTTCTTTACGCATTTCTTGGCTTCTTGCTAACCATATGAAACCATTCACAGATGCAGATATCTTAATATAATAAAAGTTGATCTACATCCGAAAAACGAAGATGCATCCGAACACGACATCCTTTGTTAACGCACGTTTTAGATAAGTATACATACGTAGCGAAGAGCCAACCCGAATAGCCGTCTCGAAATTCACCCCAAAGTTGAACAAAAATACTGAAGGAACGCGTTGTTAAAGCTTATCGCTGCGTCAGCTCAAATAAGAATATTTTAAAATTTAGAAAATCAAGGATTAAATGGTACGCATTTATTTATAATTAAACCTATAGAAATAGAGTCTTTGTTTAATCGTCTACTTCTTTAATCTCTTTCGTAGTGAATATTAAGTTTGGTTAAGTAAATATATAATTAATAATCGTGAAATTTATGGCTGCAACTTATATCCACGTCCTATCTATAATATAATACGCATCCGCTGGAGTAAATCTTTACGTTTATATACGATTGGTTTTGAGCGATTTAAAATTTTCGGAAAACAACGTGTGCAATTCAAACGAAACATGTCTCTCTCACAAGCGCTCCCATGTTTGATATGTGGTACTATATAGGTTCCGATACATCATTATGAAAACTATTTTATTATTTATCTTCATGTGAACTTTAATTAGAGAATGCATGCTTACGGCAGAAAATGTTTTGTTTGAAAATAAAGATGTTATTTTTTTCGGCGTATTTCAATATCAGCGTCTACTAATACAAGAAATACCCGCATTTTGGCTGAAGAAAAACCATTCTGATGTAAAACGTCAATTAATGACTGCAAAATATTATGCCTCGATTATGGAAGAATTGCGCGATGTTACAGACATCGCACAGTTGAGTATTTTTGTAGGATACTTGGACATAACCACAGAAATCCTTGTTGAGGAGTTATTGACTATTTTGCCTTTGCTTGAACGCATCAGAGGAGAAGGTAGGTTCTAGGTGGTAATGCAATATCTTGGAAAAGATTGATTAGACTTGAAAAAACATAGCAATAACCACAGCCAGCAATGGTTAGAAGTAGGAAAGGATTAGTTCAGCGTTTGAGCACCGAATCAAAATGTAATGATAATTTGATTTCTTATCACTGGATTATACTGGATTAAACTGTGCGCTGTTCTACAAACTCGACCCCAATTTTGAGAATACTATGCAAAAAGTTATAAAAATAGTAAATTACCTATGTGTTGTCTTCTTTAAACTATCGTAAATTGAAATTATTTTTTGATGAAATTAATGCTTAATACAATTTAAGGTGTAAGGTTTGAAAACATTTCTTTCAAATTGTGGTAAGGCTTCTTCAAAACCTTTTCTCCGTTTCTTAAGTGAAACAGAAAATGTGGCTGCCGTCGCTTTTTTAACAGACATTCTTAAACATAATGACCTGAATGACAAACTTCAAGGGAAAGGAAAGCGTGTGTGGAAGCTTTTCTCAGAAGTAACAAGTTTTTCACGAAAAGTCAACCCCTTGTATAACGATATTAACAACGAACGCTTGCACTTTCCAAATATGAAAATACTCAGCAGTAACAACGAGATTGATGTCAACCGGAACAAGACTTTCGAAAGATTTTGAATGGGAATTTGAGAACAGATTAAAAAATCGAGAATGTTACAGCAATATCTATTCTCTGCAGTTTAATGGTGAATGGAGCAGTGAAGCTACAAATGTTTTCGAACATAGTATTAATAATAATAATAATTTTATTAATCCCTTTTAGACTACAATAGTAGTATAGGACAAGTCAATAAACATTAAACATTAAACATACGAAAAATACAAAAAACGCAAGTATAATGCAAATAACAGTACAATAACAATAACAGAACAGTAAAGCTGCTTTACATATGGAAATGATTTTGGAGGAAATTTGGCTTTAAACTTTGTACAATGTTTGGCTCAACCTACGTGTGTAACACAACATTCTCAAAGAACTTCATTAAAAATAAATTTCGATGATCACCGGTGACCATATCCAGGACTTAATGGCAGTAAATTGTTAATTCCAGACTTCGGTTATCGACCCCTTTGAAATTTCATCGGCCTCCAAGGGCTCGATGCTGACCCCGTTGGGAACTATTCCTAACAGTAACGTGATATTTATAGTCTTTTAGACAATAGTGACCCCTTTCAGAAAGATGGGTTGAATATAACATTGAACAGCTTAGCGCAATTAACAGAAAAGAACAAATAATCATTCCAGACTTGTAACCGATCCTCAAACCGCAGCAAGAGATTTGACGGACCGAATGTGATCGAGTCATATGACGTCATGGATTTCTCAATCAAATTTGAGCGGTTAATCTGCCCACAGCATACTTATTATTTTTTGTCTACAGTCACACAAATACGTTTCAAAAAGTCGAATCGCGAGGCCTCTGATTTCACAAAATTACATTTTATGCAGTACTATAGGAACACTGATACAATCAAGGGCCTTTATCGTATTTACAAATAAATCAATGCAAAAGCGCTTTACATACACTTATATATTAAGGAATTTCTTAGGAGCCGAAATCGTGTTCTGAAATACTTACATTATGATAGAATATACTATCGGGTTCTGTCGGTTCCACCTCCGGCACCTTTATCGTCTGCTTTTTCAGATCGATAACGATATTATCGGGAATCTTCTTATTCCCACCGCTGGACATGAACTTCTTCTGCGTGAAGCCTTCGCTATTGATCTCGTTCAACACTTTGGAATCGATCACTGTTGGGGAATCGTCGAGCCTATTCGAGGGGGCCGCTTTGCCGATGGCATGACCGTTACTTTTCTCCCTGGATTTCCGTTTAGCATCCGCGGACGAGATCGATGACGAACTAGAGGTCGAGCTACTGCTTCTTTTCGTTGACGGCTTTCCGACGTACTCTCTAATATAAGATCGTGATCTAGAGCGTTGGGAACGATGCTTATCGCGCGATTTGGAACGTTTATGATAGTCCTTGGAGGTGGAAAGGTTACTTTTAGATCTATCCCGCGATCGGGAGCTTTTATACTTTGTTCTGTGCGATCTGCTTCTAGACGAGCTTCTGCTCTTTCTGTAAAGTAGGATTGGCTAAATGTAAAAAACGGACATGTCAACATATTCTATCTGAAAAGTAGTGAGAATAAGAAAAGCACGTTGCTAAAAGGGATTGTGTATCAAAAGTAAAAAAATGTTCTTGAGAAATGTTCTATACTTTAGCATAATATTTACTTCATTCAGCCATCATACTTTCATAGTGGTATTGAAGCGTTAGTAAAATGATTTGACGATGAATTGCAATTGCTAATAGTAAAGTGCATAAGAACATAATTTGTTAGTAATGGAAAAATTATTTAAACGGAAACTTCCCAAATAAATGTATTGCAATGCAGAGACTCTCTACTTATCTAATAAGATTCCCCACAGAATTCGATTGTTTCTTTAAACGTTTTCAAAAAATGAAATTTATAAATAGGATAAAACAGAGCCTCGATTATCCGAGTGTTAACTGACAAAAACGTGGGTCACCCACATTGAAACTGTAGTAATAAATAACTTTAGTACTAAACTTGTTTTATTACATTAAAAATCCATTGTAACCATTTTTTTATCCGTCGGTCACGATTATTTCGGATAATCGAAGCTGTCCCGTTAAAAAAATTGTCAGAAAGTGTAAACAATGATTTTCATAAATTGATACCAGCGTACTTAATAAACAATAAAGTAAATGTAGCAAAATGTTGGTAAAAATACTAGAAAAGAATTTAAATGAGTCTGTTAGTAAAAAATAACATCTGATGGTAATGCTCAACAATCAATTTTTTTCATTTCAATTTTTTTTCATGAGCAAATAAACAAAGCTAAGTCAAAACCACTGTAAGTACTTAGGAAAGTATATTAGGAATTAGGCGTTTGTATTTTGACCGCAAAAGATGTTATATAATATCAAACATGTAATTATTTGTTCTTACGCAATAAATTTCGGATATTTAAAAGATTATGTGCGCTTGTTTATTAACATTAATGTTGTTATCTGAAAAGATACCAGTAAAAGGTTAAAAAGTTTTCTGATCGAGAATGAAAATCAATTATAATCAAGCAGACCATCTTAATGTGTATTTAAGAGAGAAAATGGAAAATGAAAAAGGGTAGTGCACCAAAAAAGAAATGACTTATTTACCATAAATGAACACTAAAGTATCGACACGACATGATTTTACTATTATGCCCGGTTTCGTTTATATGTTGCGCCATACTTGATGATTCAATTCTTCCATAGCGGTAATGTGCCATATGTTCCTTGAGCTTAGTGCCTATAGCGCAATTTTAAATTCCAGAGCTTTCTTTCATATCCGGTTTATCTTTCGGATTGTCTAGAAACTCTAGAAGGTTTCTAAGCGTATATCGTGAAACACACGTTCATATCTTGTTCCTTAAAAACTTTGCTAATACCGTTACCGATATTTTGTGAAAGGGAAGTTTCACAAATTTCTTACCGCGGGTGTCTGTCGGAATTAAAGTCGTAGAATTGCTCTCATAATGCCGATGTTGGATGTTCTTAAGGATGCGTCCGACATCTATAGAAGAGTAACCATTATAAATAGCTACATTTTTTATAAATTTAATTTCAAATAATTTGTGTTGTGCGGAATGTGCCGATACCTTAGTACTTGCCATACTAACCCATCATAGTCCTTGATATCATTATTTTACCATAAATTAAGCTAATATGAGGTATGCGATTCATCAACAAACAGTATATTAATTTTATTTTTCAAATATTTCGGAAATAAAGCATAGAAAAGGCAGGTTTATTTTAGCCACGAATAATTTTGCGAAGCGTTCATTCAAATTTGCTATTGAAGTAGCATTTGGAAATAAGGTAATGCTGTCTCAATTTTCAAAAATATTTTTTAATATATTTAACCACAATTACATCTAACAAAAGTACTGTAAAAAAACATGGCTTTCTAATCAACAATTGATATCGTTTTTTATGTCCAAGGTTCCAAAGCATGCTTAGTAACAAATTTAAACCAACTTTGTTGTTACCTAGATTTAGAATACCGACTCCGGCTTTTGGAACGATAAGTTTCAGTTCTTTTGTCTTTTCTTCTCCTACTTCTTGAATCGCTAGAATTCGATGAAGATGACCTGGATAAAAATAAGAGAAACACATATTTGAAACAAAGATATGTGACAATCGTAAAAATAGGAATGAATAATAATTGTACCCAATAATGTAATAAAATAAAATTGTTGTGACATGGACATTATGACTAGTGAATATTGTCGGGTAACAGATCCGTATGTAATCTAAAAAGCGGAAACTACTGCAACCGGATTTGATTAAAAAAAGAACAATAAAAGTGTAGTTGTCTAAAGCCTATTTTACACGCCGCGATTTATTGGTCAATTAATTGAACAAGTTGATCTTCGATTTTATCGTACCGCGTAAAACAGCAAAAAACGGTACGACTTCTCGAACAATTTATTGTACGACGAATTGAATTCAACATGCTCTATTTTTGCCACGATTTTCCGACGATTTTTCACTAACTTTGCTATTTTAATACCAACCTATTAACAGAAAAGTACCTACGAATTTGGTTTAGTGTTTTTAAAGTAATGCGAGGATAAATTTACGACGATTATTATGTAATTTGAATTAAGTAATCGAAACCAAAGCAACCTAAGCTAATCTGTGCATATACCAAAACTGCCAAAACATTTAACAAAGGCAGATTGCCAATTTATTTTTATAAGCAAATGAAAATTTCCTACTTAATAATTCCCCCGTTCAACTATTAACGAAACTAAACGAGTATTCACGATTATTAAAAAAATTGTTCAATTTCTTGGTCAAGAACTTGTTCAATTAATTGACCAATAAACCGCAGCGTGTAAAACAGGCCTTAAATCAAAGCGATGGCGACTATGACTAGTCCAACAATTCTAATAGTAGTCTTCTCAAATAAAAATCATTTCTCATCACTTTTTATACCAAATTCTCTAAAGGAATGTAGTACAATTATTACAAGTTTAATTAATCCTTGAAATTAAATTGGGAACCCAATTCATAACTAGGTAGATATTACAATCAAATTAAAAGAAATATATGGTTTGGCTTTGTGCCAATCAATCTATAACACACGTACATATAAATGAATTATTTTCAGTTAGATTCAAAAGCAATAATTCTTAATTTAGAATATTACAAGGAATTAAAAAACAAAATAACAATGTAACATACTACGCATTATTACAGTAGCTGTTTTCGAAAGCAATTAATGTAGATATTTGATGTTTTTATATTCAACAGAGTTATTTCTTTTTGATTTAAAGTGTTTTCTTTTGTGATTAAGATAAATATTTGCAAACAGTTCACGAATCATTCATACAATACTGAAGAATAGAACTATAACAATCATCGCAGTAGTAATACAAAACATAAATACAAGTACACATTTTATTGTATTCAACTGACAATCATCTTACTCCTAATATAAACATTTTTAATTTGCAAAATATGAAGTTCTTATTCTCTACACGTAAAAAATTTGCCCCACAAAAGCACCAACATTCTATATTTGTTGTGCTACAGCTTTTGCATAACAAATACAGTTATCGCATAACAAAATAATTGGTACCTATCTATAGCTAAACTGTCAATGAACTCACCTTCGTCTACTACTACTACTTTTATGTTTTTTGTAGCTTCTTTTTTCGCAATCTGAATCGCTGGAATACTTACCCATGACGCTAAACAAAAGTTAGGTTAGCAAAAATCGCTCGAAACGTAAATAAAATTATAGATTTATTGAATAAACGGACATACTACCTGTTAAAAGTGAACTGTACACACTAATACACCACTATTTATCGACAAACTCGATTATAAATTCACTATTATTAACTATTTACATTTTTTAGCTACTCTTTAGCAGAATTTACGCTAATTTACTCAAGATGATTGCAAATAAAACGTCAAAATTCACAGCGAAAAGATGCCACACAAAGTAATTATGTTTCTCTTTTTAACAACTGGAATTCCAAGGAGACTATCTGCTGCGATGTTACGACGTAATGGACAAGAGAAAAGATGTAGAGTTCACAATGGAACTAATAAATAAAGGATCTAATATTTAATATATTTACATAATTGCCCAAAATGATATCAAAAAGTAGAAAGGAGTTTTTTTACTACTAATTAGATATATATTTCTCTAACATTACATGTCCCTATTTTTCCCATACAGCTACAATCGTTATTTATTTAATTTGTTTTGAGTACTAATAAAATCTGTAACGAAAAATGCTCTTCAAGTCAATTTTTAGGTCCCAAATTGTATTCGGGGATGTTAGGAGATTGGTACTTCAAATGTTACATCTATTCATTTGATTATTTAAATTGATTTAACAGTGTTCCAGCCTCAGATGTTTGCTAATTGTAGTTAATTATCGTTGAATTAATATATTGCTAGCTAATAGTTACAATAAATAGGATAGAACCCACTCTTGGCATTTTAAAAATTCCGCGGCTGATTTAAGTTGACAGTTCCGGCACTAGAGGCTGTTTTACACGACGCATAATTCTGCGCAGAATTATGCATATGGAAATTATGGATTTCTGTAAATCAGCAATATTATTCAAACCTAAGTACGCATACGCCAAACATAAAATTAAGCATCATGCAAAACAGCCTTAAAGGACATATTCGCCAATTTCTAGTGAGAGTAGTGCGAAACTGTCAACTTAAATCATCCACGAAATTAAAAAAATGCCATGTAGGTTTGTTTTGAGTTAATTTTAAAATTTGTCGTGATAATCTAAAAACCTTTAGCGTGACAAATTGGTACCTTAAAACTGTACGACGATCAAGATACATTGTAATACATAGGCGTTCATACGCAAATATTACATGTGCCATACAAGTGCTTTTACGTATTTTTCATTGAAAAAGATTAAATATCGTCAAGCTAAGGATAATAGCACAGACAACAGTAAGAATATGTTATCAGTAGATTGTTCAAGTCCATAATTTAGAGGTCTTAATTAAAGGCGAGTTCGGGTATTCGTTCGGAGTAACTCCATTTACTCCAAATACCCTACTCGCGCTCTTTCGCGTTCGGGAACGTCGTACAGTTACTCCATCCAATCGTTTAAGAGTATGGATTGAGTGATCCACTCTTGCTCTACTCCTAATCCCCTCCACGTGCTCTGTACTCTTGATCTGCTCCGAACGAATACCCGAACTCAGCTTAAGTCGATATTTCATATACACTCTTTAAAGCAAAATGTAAAAATTGCAAAATAGCTGTTCTAAGAACAATAGTGTATACATATACACAGTAATGCGCGACATACAATTTGTAAAAATACCGATTCAGCTAGGGAAAGTAAAATTATAGGTTTGTTCGTTTGTCTTACTCGCGTTAGTTCTAGAGTGATCGTTTTCATTGCTCAGAACTACTCTAAACGGGTACAAACGAACAGTGCAAATTGGTATTTATATAGTTAGTGTTGGGTATCATCGATATATTTCAATAATCGAATGAATCGAAATAATCGTTTAAAATAATCGAATGATCATTCGAAATCATCATTTGAAATTTGCTAACGATTTCGATTATTTTCCACGATTATTTGACAGAATCCGAGTGACGAGTGAATTATTTCGAAACTCGAAACCTCGAAGTTTCGAATACAGATCTCGAATCGTAATCCGTTTGTGTGCTCCTGCGCAGTCGAAACGAATAATGAATGATTTCTGAACCATAATCGAATGATCGATTATTCGGGTATAATCGATATATCTCGATTATATCATTCATAATCGCCCAACATTAGTATACATAACCTAAAAAATTGAGAATGGTGGCAATTGGCAATCACGATAGCTAAAAAATCATTATTTATTAATTGTTGTATTTCACTTTCAATGATTACAACGGATGTCATTTTGTATGTATATGAAGTAAAGTTGGGTTAGGTAAATAATGGAATGACAGCTGCACTGAACTGCACAAACTTACTCCACCTCCTGAGGAGATGTAAGTTTGTGCAGTTCAAAACTGTCGGAAGCTGCCCAACATATACAAACGAACGTGCAATTTAGAAATTCGAGCTACTCCGTATGACACTAATTGACAAACAAACAAACCTTATAATTTATAAACTTTTATTGTATTAATACTTTGTGCTATTTTCCCGTATGCATGCTAACAGAATTGGTCAACATATTTTTGTCTATTAAAATTTTGCAATTCTTTGAGACATATGTTCACAGTTCCAAATCTTGGATACTAAATGTTATATTTATGCGCCAGATGGCACTTATTTAGGGTTTTACAGCGGTATCTAGTGATGAAATACCTTATCAGAGAAATAGCCAACTTCATGTTAAAACCCAAGGCAAATAAACAGTGCACAATCGTTTGTTTAGCGTGACGCGCCAGCGCAGTTTCAAATTTGTTTTGGACGTGTTTGGTAGTGTATCGATTTGTCACTTAACGTCGTAAATCGTAAAAATTGAGGAGTAGATAAATATGACAATTATAACGAAACCGATCACCGAGAAGAAAGCGGAGAAGCTTGTACTGCCAACGTCTGAGAATGACCAGCTGGCCGGCGATACGGTAAGTTTTGACGGGTCGACCTTCCCCTTTTTCAACATAGAGAAATATGGCCACGGTTTTATCGTCCACTCTAAGCGTGTAAATGTATTAGAACGTCGTCATTTAATGTTTCTCATTTTACGTGTCATAAAAGGTACTTTGGATTGAACACATACGAGTAATTGAAAATATTTAATGTCAATCATTAAAATTAAACGGTAAAAAAGTAGTTAATATCCGATAAATCGTTCCCCATTTTCGTGCAACGCAAAATTATAAATAATCCTAGTATATTTACATATTAACAATCAGCTGTCGCTTATTACGTGGGGGCTTTAATGATTACGATATATCGCTACTTAATTGGCGTATTTTAAACGATTTAAAACGTTTTGTTATGCATTTCTGTTTCGAGAAATATACGTAGATGCATATTTTACATAAGTTATTCATACTTGCCCTTTGACAAGGTCTATAAATTTTTAATTGGTAACGATTTGTATTTCTATCTAAAATCGAGGGGCGAAAATTATTGTTCTTGGTAGGAACGTCAGAATAATAATTTCCATCGTCAAGATACGGTTGTGAAATACACATGAAAGTTACGCTTTTTTATATTTAGAATGCCGAACAAAAAGCTGGTTGACATGACAGTACTTGGTAATTGAGTTAGAGTCATTATGATTCCTTTAGACTATCTGTTTATTGTTCCATTAATTTCCAAGAATTTTCGATATATGTTTGATTACAAAAAAACTGTTTGCTTTTATTATTTCTTTTTCCTGTAATATTTTAGGAAGCAAATGCTAAATAAATCGATTAAATTAACAAGCTATTAGTACTGTTTTTGCTACCGATTAACATGTAGTTGATGGAAAAATAGTTGAATAACACATTTTTGTAAAAAATAGACCGATTTAAATGGAACATTCTATATATTTTTCAAAATTTTGAAAATTTCCGATATAAACATTTTATATTCGATTTTGTAAAATGAATAATAGGCAACTTACAGTTTACATTAGTGGTTTCTATTAAAAATACAACTTTGTAGTTCAATATTTATAGTAGGCCTTCGTAGCTCAGCGAAAACAAATAGTTTACGTCTTTAAAGTGTCAAAAAAGTATACAGGCTGTTCTAAAATTCCTATTACAAAGTTGTAGGGCTTATAAATGAGACTAAGTGGAGTACATTTTTAATACAAACATATATCAGGAAACGCATCGTTTCCGTGTTACAAGCAAAACAAGCACAAGCCATTGTGTTTAAATCTACCGCTTCTGCTATGTGAAGGAGCGAATGGGTGTATGCATGACGATTGATAAGAATCGGGATGGTTACATTATGCGACAGTACCACTCTACCACTTATGTACCTACTCAATACACCTGGCGGTTCTACCACGACGTGATTCGCAGTTGTAATGTCTGCAACGAAGTTGTTGGTCGCCATATTGAGCCAATGTTGTAGGTACAACAAAAATAATCCAGCGGAAAAGATTTAAATACAAGTTTTAATAAAATAAATGATTTAAATAGCAGCTTCTTTTAATTGTAGCGTAATAACGATGCGTTTCCGGACATGGGCTCCTATTCAAAATGAACTGTACATAGTTTCATTTATAAGCCCTAGAATTGTAATGGGAATTTTAGAACAGCTTGTACAGTATACATTTTTTGCGCGTTTAACCCAAGGGTTTTTAAAAGCATGTTTCGCAGAACCACGAAGTTCCTTTAAGGTCTCGCAAAGGTTCCGTGAAAAAAGTTAAACTTAAAGTGGAACTTGAGACTAAGAAGAACATGAGTTCTTTTGCCTATATGTATTAGTAATAACCAGAAGATTCTTTAAATGTGGATAGTTTGAACGATAACAGTGTGTCTGACATCAGTTGATCAAGACCTTCCTATGTAACTTAGGGACTTTAAAAACATATCGCTAACAGCCATGCCAGTTTTTATATAAAAGTACAAAAATGGTTGGATCGGTACGTAGCACTAGCAGTGGGTGATGACGTAAACGGGAGGGCGCGAACAACGATTCGATTTCCTCGTGTTGTGTACACTACTATGCAACGGAAATATACGAAGAAGTCGAATCGTTGCCCTCACCTTCCCGTTTACGTCATCACTCACCACTACTTTTATTATTATTATATTTGTTAGTACACCTGAAGAGAGAAAACATTTGAAAAAAAAAATAATAGCCAAAAAAAGTCAAATTGCGGATTTCGCTCTTATGTAGAAACATTTGAAAGCCAAAATTAATATCTCTGAAAGATGAAAGTATATACAAAAGTTACTCAATACATGTAGGATATTTGTGATTCTGGAATTCGCCTAAATTGAATTAAATTTCAGTCTAGTGGTAGGTACTGTTAATAAAGTTATTGTTTATTTTATGTATTTCGTTAAATTCCATGTTTTCTGTCTGATAGTTTATTATGATTTAGTTAGCTCTTATGCTTTTAAATATTTATACTTTAAATTCCTCTTTATTCCACAGAAGATAAACATCTTTCAAAAAATAAAAAAATAGTAGATAACTATTTTTCAACTAGAAAACAGAAAATAAACGTTTTGTTTAGAATACTTTTCATGCGATGGACGTTTAGCGAATTATAGGCACCCTGAATTGCTTTTTTGTTACATTGTATAATGTTACTTTTTATCAAAATAAATGTTTTTTTTTATTGTATTTATTATATTTAGTATATAGTGCGGTCCTAAAGTGTCCTTCCCCATGCTAACTTTTGAACGACAGAAGCTAGCGTTTTCAGAAAAAAATGGTTGGTTTCTATTTTTTATGAACTAACTTTTGCCGTTATCTGTTTTTGTTGTTACGCAAAGTAGGCTTGGAAAGAGCAGCAAATTGTTTCTTGTGACGTCGCACTGATCTAAAGAGCTCGTTGCTAAACAAAGCAATCATAACAATTGCCTAACTGTCAAATCTCAATTCCAAAAGCGTGTTATTTATTGTTATTAAAGCCATTTGCATTTGTCATACCTTCGTTCTATGTCATTATTATTTTAACTTATTTTGTTAATTACTATTTTTCCTTTACTTTATCGAGCTTTATTGTAATTAATTAATTGTGGTAGGCTTGTTTAAATTTGTTAGTTTTTGATAGGCAATAGGATTTGATAGGCTTAAGTTTCAGTTTTTTATGTTGTTGATTTTACAATGGCCTCCGCATGGACCACGTAAGATAAACATCAAATACATAATTTTAACATTTAGTGAATTTGGGAACAATTACCGCGAAGTGGAACATAATGAACACTGCCCTTTCACAAATATTTGAACTTTGCATTAAGTAGGGATGGCTAGTATAAAATTTACAGGGCGAACTGCTTTAACAGAAGATAATATGATGTAAATTATTGTACAATTTGTTGCGCAACCATGGCAAATAAGGTGACAATTGTTTACATAATATTAAAATTGATCCAGCAATTTTGCATGGTTCGTGCCGGAGCCATCGTAAGAGTAACAACACAAAAAACCTCAAAAACATATTGTCTATCAAAACACATTTAAACAAACTTACCATAGTTAATTAATTGCAATAAAGTTCAACAAGGTAAAGAAATAACAGCAATTAACAAAACAAGTTAAGATGAGGGAAAATAACCAGAACAAAGAAGGAAAGTATGACAAATGCAGGATATAATAACAATAAACATCAAGAATAATTTACGCTTTTGAAATTGAGGTTTGACAGTTTGGCAATTATTATGATTATTTAGCTTAGCAACGAGCTCCTTAAGTCAGTCTGGCGTCACAAGAAACAATTTGGTGCTCTTTCCTAACCACCTTTGCGTAACAACAAAAACAGATTACCAAAACTTTTATTGCTACACATCGTCATATTTCTTAAGTTAAAGTATAACATATGTTGTATCATTGGATTCGCCTTGCGATTATCTTTCTAATTACGTAAAATTATACAGAGTGTTGTATTTAAAATACGAAAGTTGTCGCCACTTTCGGTGAAACCAGAAATACAATTAAACTGCCGGTCACGACAAAAGTTAGTTCACAAAAAATAGAAATCGACCTATTTTTTCTAAAAACGCTAGCTTCTGTCGTTCAAAAGTTAGCATGGGATGGGGGGACACTTTAGGACCTCACTTGATTATATTTGTTGCCACTTTACGTATATTCAAACTTACAACATTTATAGTAGTTAGGTTCCGTCAAAAAAAAGTCCTCGTAACGGGGTTCTATGACCAAAATAGTTTAGGAACCACCGATTTAGCACTTTCTAGCTTGAATTAAAATTATTTTTATTTGGTAAAAATTTTTTTCGTAAATTTTTAAGTTTTAGAAGCCAGATGTGCAATGTAACGTAAAAAAATTCTGCTTATCTTTACGCATAACATTTTTTTTAACTAATAAATAAAACTCCTTAGATTCGTGGCCTTATTTTTTAATTAAAATTTGTCGAAATGGTTAACATTGAAAATTCTTGCCGTTTCGATGGAACGTGCCATCTTCATCAAAAGATTTGAAAAAATTATCTGGAGGATACAATCAATAATTTTATTTTAAAGATATTTACACAATAAGCACTTACAATTTTACATACTTGTTGTCAACATTTTTTTATTAGTATAAACATTATTGGCCAGGAGAAAAGAAATGGGGTTTATCTTCAACGTGTGTGTTACAGTGTCTCAACTGTTCCGAATATTTTGAATTTTTCTATTACACTCTGCACTGTAGAGTGCGGTTTACCAATAATTTTAATTATTTAGAACAATGAATTATTTTTTTTATGTAGTTTCATTATTAGTCCATCCGTATCAATGGACATGCGTTTTCCTTTATGATCCATCCATGATCCATCTTTGCAAGTGAATTGAATGCTTATTTTTCGCAAGTACGCGGACCTATAAGGGGGATTTACCGAATTCCTAACATATTTGTTTCCCATGACGTGACATTCCATTTTATAATATTTATTATATTATGTCATAGTTTTAAACAATAATTGCTTTCATGTTGTAATTAGTGGAATGTTTAGATTTGATGTTCTTTAATATCAGGTAGGTGTACGAACACTTTTGTAACTGACTGTAGTTCAAGATGAAAGTATTAGCTGAGATTGCTGGGATGTTTTCGAAACGACAACACAGTCCTTGTCAGGGCGAAGTTAAACGCTGAGAATCGTATAACCTAGCCACGCGCATGAGAATCTTAGAAAGACAACCGTGGTATATCTACTACTGTTATAAATCGGGTTTCGTTTACTCAGAATATCGTATAGGAACACATTTGGAAAATCCAAGAAATTGTTTCTTTCTCATTTGAATTTATCTGTTTTTTTCTTGTTTCTAAGTGTTTTACATACATCGCTTTTCTATTGCGCTGGTTTTGTTTTATATTCATGCTAACTTTTGAACGACAGATGCTAGCGGTCGATTTCTATTTTTTGTGAATTAACTTTTGCCGTTATCGGCAGTTCGATTGTATTTCCGGTGTCACCGGAAGTGGCGTCAACTTTCATATTTTAAATAAAACAACCAGTATATTAGGCAATCGAAGGGCGAATCCAACGATACCACATATGTTATACTTTAACTTAAGAAATATGACGATATGCAGCAATAAATGTTTTTTTAATCTGTTTGTGTTGTTACGCAAAGTTGGCTAGGAAAGAGCGTAAAATTGTTTTTTGTGACGCCAGACTGATCTAAAAAGCTCGTTGCTAATCAAGGTAATCATAACAATTGCCAAACTGTCAAATCTTAGATCCAAAAGCGTAAATTATTCTTGTTATTTATTGTTATTATGTCCTTCATTTGTGATACGTTCTTCTTTATTCTCGTTATTATTTTCTCTCATTTTAACTTGTTTTGTTAATTGGTGTTATTTCTTTACTTTACCGAACGTTATTTATTACATTTAATTAATTATCGTAGGTTTGTTTAAATTTCACAGTTTTCGATAAACAATATGTCCTCTTTTTAGGTTTTTTGTTGTCACATTTATGATGGCTTCGGCAAGAATCATGCAAAATTGCTGGGTCAACTTTAATATTGTATTACAGTCGTCAACACTTACAGTAAAATGTACATAGCTTTACTAATACGTTAGTATTAGTAATAACTTAACGATTTATTTTTGTATGTACACCTACTTCTATAGTGTATAACTGGTGAAAATTTTAATTGAATAAAATAAACGGTGTTCGAGATATAAAATTTTTACTTCAAGTACATATAAATTATACACCACAAAACTATTCGTACCATATGACATAACGCACGTTCTGTGATTCCCCTAACATTCTAACTGTAAAGAAATGCCACTGAGGGGAACCCCGATCGTCGAACATGCAGACGTTCATAGTTTCGGCACAAACAGTCAATATTAGTGTAGTGTTAAAAATTTACGAACCATTTTTAACACTACACTAATATATATATATAAGGTAAAGAGGCAACTGTACGAGAACGAGAAGTTATCTTTAATTTGCATACTGAAGGCAAGTCGTGTGCTGCAATTGGAGCAATAATTGGTAGAAGTAAATCTACGGTACAATATATTATAAAAAAAAATTAAAACAGATGGAGTTTTCCATAATAATCGCCACCTCACAGGCCGTAGAAAATTATTATCCGAAGCAGATGAAAGACTTCTAATAAGAGAAATAAAGAAAAACCCTCACATTAGTGTTACAAATCTAACAACAGTGTTTAACGAACATTTTAATAAAACTGTATCAAGTGAAACATGCCGCCGAAGTTTAAAACGACATGGGTATAAGGCTCGAGTAGCGCGAAGAAAACCATTCATAATTAAAATAAATCGCGCTAAGCGTTTAAACTTTGCAAAAGAATATGTGGATAAAGACATTTCGTTCTGGAACAGAATTATATTCTCTGACGTAAATTCAACTCGTTTGGTTCAGATGGACGCACCTTTGTGCGGAGGAAGCCTGGCACCGAACTCCATGAAACAAATTTGAAACCTACAGTTAAACATGGGGGTGGGAACGTTATGGTGTGGGGCTGTATGGCTAGTGGTGGAGTTGGAAATCTTGTTTTTATCGACGGTATAATGGACAAGATGAAATATCTCGATATTCTGCGTGTAAATTTACGGGATAGTGCAGTCAAATGGGGGTTGCAAGACAACTACTACTTTCAGCAAGATAACAACCCCAAGCATACAGCTTACATCGTAAAAACCGGGTTGCTTTTTAATACTCCACATTTGTTGGTTAATCCTCCACAAAGTCCGGACATAAACCAATTGAAAATCGTGGGCTGAAGTAGGTAGAAGATTACGAAAAACTGAAGTGACGAATAAAGAGATTCTGGAAACTTGGAACAACATACAACCTGAAGTAACGACAAATTTAGTTAATAGCATGCAAAGTAGATTAAAAGCAGTTATTGCATCAAAAGGTGGACCAACAAAGTATTAAACTACTAACTCTTTCCAATAGTGCATACAAATATAGTAAAGTACGAATAGTTTTGTGGCGTATAATTTCTATTTACTTGAAGTCAAAATTTTATATCTCGAACAATGTTTATTTTACTCAATTGAAATTTTCATGAGTTATACATTATAAATGCAGGTGTGCACACAAAAATAAATCTTTAAATTATTATTCACACTAACGTATTTTTTAAGCTATATACATTTTATTGCGAGGGGTACGAATAGTTTTGTTGACGACTGTATGTAAATCTTGTAACAACTTGTCACCTTGTTAAAGCAGTTCGCTCTGTAAATTTTATACTATATCTATCCCTGTACTTACTTAGTGCAAAGTTCAAATATTTCCGGCTGTACAAGGGCAGTGTTCATTATGTTCCACTTCGTGGTAATTATTGCCAAATTCATCGAATATTAAAATTAGGTACTTGATGTTTATCTTACGTGGTTTATGCGGAGGCCATTGTAAAATCAACAACATTAAAAACTGAAAACACATTTCCTATCAAAAACTAACAAATTTAAACAAACGTGCCATAATTAATTACAACATTAAAACACTACACCAAGAAAAATTATCTGAATACAAAGGCCAACAGAATGGGCTTGAAGTATTAACATCTTTTTGGGGAATTAGCAGATTTGAAATTAAATTAAATAAAAAACATTGGAATTTTAAAATGTTATTGCCTTTCAGAATGAAATAATCTAATAACACAAACCGAATAATTCATAGATTATTTTAATGTTTTTACTTATTCCCCATCGCTAATTCAGGACACAGATGTCTGAATGTTGTCTGGTTCGAAAATTCCTTGGTACTTTTCAATATCCGCGTAAAACCATTCGTCACATTGTGGTACATAAGTTTTCGCTAAAGCCATTACATGTTCAAATTTATTCTTTTTGAGTTTCCCTCCTCATTATTTGGTAGTGTTATATTTTGTACCTTTATTTCAAAATAGGTAATCATGGTAAATGACGCTGATTCTCTGCATTTGTACTTTATCATCTAGTTGTTTTAGATGGTCTTTAAAATTCAAAAACATACCTTAAGTTGCATTAAATACATTGAAATTCTTGCTTTTCTTCTGAATAATATTAATATAGTCACTGGTAAATATATTCTATTCTAACTATGTCCATCGTTTTCGATTGCTAAATGAGAATCAACACCGTTTTACTCCAGGTAAATCTACTGACGCTGCTCTTTTTAGTTTCATAAGTCGTTTATATCATAACTCTGATAATGGAGTGCCTTGCTTGAGTATGCTGATAGATCTTTCTAAGGTATTCGATTCTGTGGATCACTCTCTTCTGCTCTACAAACTTGAGAGGTATGGGATCAATGGTGTTTGTTTAAAGTGGTTCCAATCTTACCTTTCAACGAGAAAACAATATGTTAGCGGTAGCAATTGCGTCACAGGTGGTAGGATTGTGGAAAGAGGCGTCTCACAGGGATCGGTACTGGGACCAACCTTGTTCCTACTTTTCGTCAACGATCTTCCTAATTGCCTGAGTAGTGCGGCTGCTGTGACATGATATGCCGACGACGTCAGTATAATTGTCTCCATGCCACACACCAGTGATCTCTTCGTAGCAGCTAGTTCGATTTTTGATGACATCAGTAACTGGATGAGTGCAAATAAATTGGTTTTAAATGCCAACAAAACTAGTTGTATGCTCTTCTTTAATGAGAGGAAATACAGAATCGACCAACTCGACTTGGCCAGCTCTGATTTTGAATTGGGTAGTACATCTAGGTTGCTTGGCCTCGTTATAGATGAGAATTTAAAATGGTCTAATCATGTAGAGCAGCTATGTCCTAAGCTAGCGAGGTCATGTTATGCGCTTTACCAATTGAAAAAATCATGTAGTGACTTCACCGTTAAATCATTTTACTATTCGGAATTTTATTCGAGGATGCACTACGGAATTATACATTAGGGCTCTTGCGTTGACGCAGATCGTATTTTTATTTTACAAAAAAGAGCGATTAGAACACTATTTGGTTTGAGACAGAGGGATTCTTGTAAAGAGGTTTTTAGAAATAATAACTTATTAACGTTTTATGATGTGTACGTCTTGGAAGTACTGTATTTTGTTTTTAAATTTTGTGACTCTTTTAATGTGAGTTTGCCACACACTTATGGTACTAGAAACTGGAAAAACTATCTGTTGCCACCTTCACACAGAAAACATCAACCTTTCAAAGAAGCCTTATGTTCATGGGAACGAAATTGTTTAATGTTTTGCCTAACGAAATGAAAGAGTATCCTAATGTGTTCATTTTTAAGTGAAAACTAAAGTTATGTCTCCTTCAAGTTAATGCTTACTCAATTCAAGATTTTATCGATTTCTTTGGTTAGGTGGTAACTATATATTATATTTCTGTTACCAGCTTGTACTAAGAAATAAAGAGTACTGCTACTAGTACGCTTCCCTATTTCTTGTTCTATTTCACCAAAGCATCTATAACATAGTAAGAAACTGTGGGCGTTTGTTCAGGATACCTTTGCTGGATTAATCTAAACTTTTCAGTTGCCACCAGCGAGTATGAAAATTGTACCAGGATATAGTTTTTATTTTGTGAGGTACAATTATCCAAGAATACGTATATATCAGTGACTTCTGGATTTTCATTTTAATGAGATAACTGAGTCGCCTGCGTCTGGCAGTGCCTCAGTATCGTGCAAAAACCGGTTATGTCCAGGACAACTCTGGTTTATGCACAGTATTAAAAAACGTAACTATCAATACATTTCCATGCGGGCAATTACAGAGCTAAATGGCTGGTTTATGCACAGGATGAACTAGAAATTAAAGTTTTACAAGAACATAAGCTTCAGTCATTTTGTCCAAAAAATGAATTTGCATTGGACCCCGTAATTGCTTTTAACATAGTAAGATTAGTAAGACGCTATTGCCAACCTTAACCCTACCTACATTACTATCTCTTACAGGTTGGAGTTATTATATAATATTATAGTTACCTTACTTTATAAGAATATACATTTTTTTTAGAAAGTAATGTGAAAAACTTGTACATCTGCTAAACTTTCTAGATAGACTTTTAGTGACTATTTGATAAAATATTTATTCATCTACATATTATCCCAATTTTGTGTTTATGGATGTTGATTAAGTAATTTCGATGATAGCAAAAGCGGATTAATGTTACTTACTTTAGTATTCAGCAAATTGGGTCTTTAAATTAACGTGAACATTTGATGCATTCTACTTAATTTTATGGATTTAATGCAATAAAATTCTCATAATTGCAGATTATACTTTCGAATTCTGGTATTTCCATATAAACCATAAACTGTAATACAAAACCTTAGTTGTATTATATTATAAAAAGTACTGCGTTACAAAATCATGACTGCTGCGCTATTTATCCGATTAACAGGTCCGTAATCAAGGCTTAATATTTGTTAATTTATTTATGCTGTCTAAAACGGTAAAATAAATGCTTTTTATTAAAAAAGAAACCAAAAAGAAACTTATGGATGTTTTTTAATACATATATACTATTTTTTGCTTTAAAAACTAAGAAACATAAAAATACTGACGTCTAAATACGTAAAACTAAATTTTAGAATAAATGGAATTTCCAAAGCATTGACAAGGTGCATGCACAATTAAAAAATCTACCGCCTGCAGAGAATTTGCAGTAAAAAAACTACAAATTATTCATAAATATTCATAAAGAGGATGTAAAGAAATACGTTTTTCTAGGAAAAGCAAAACCATAAAGAATCGTATTTTTGTATGATAATTACATGTATATGTTGTAATCTTTCGTAGATAATGACTAATGATGATAGACCGCAGATAAAATGAACAACATTAACATACATAGTGAACTCTTTTTTACATCATATGTAAATACCAAAACGTAAGACCAATACATGTTCTACCGATTTTAAAATTGATTCTTAAGCCTATTTAAATTCGTTTGACATCAGACTTACGCATTTCCTCTGATAACTTTAAATATTGCTATAGACGGTGTAATTGAGTGCAATGCTGATATGGTAACAACGCTATCGGTTGAAAATTTCCTAGTGTTACATATTTATTAATTGTAATTACGTAAACGATTGGGTAAACATACCGGGTAACCATAATTTTCCAAAATATTTCTACGAGAACTTAAAAAATATGTTTTTGAATTATTTTCCTAAATCTTTATTCATATAGTATTGACGATTCTAACAACGAATTCATATCGATACAATCTTCCAAGCCAAATATTTAAAATTAATTTCAAATTGGTAACTAGAGAACGCGAAACAAGGACAGTTTAACACAACTGAAGAAAGTCTCCTCGGTAGAGGAATGAGTATTACTTGTTTCTCTTTGTCTCAAGAATTCAGTAGTGAAATATTATATAATCAAGGTGGGACACCTTGCATAATTCTTTTATTCTTATCAAAATCAGTTCACACTTACAAACACCCAGAGTGAGAGAATCAAAAGAATATCATTCAAAAATTTGACATGCAAAATGCAAGGTTTTTCCAAGCAGAAGTTGAAATGAGTATAACTATATACTCACTAGATACCGAACGTATGGGAAAGTTTTTAGATACTGATAACTTGTTCAAAACTGTTTTGCTTTTTAAACCAATTGTTACAACAACTAACAATAAATATAACAAAAAATACTTAATATTCAAATTATTGATAGCGGGCCGTTATTTTCAATGGTCCTCAGTTTTCTTCTGACTTGTCGCATCATCCCCTGCACAACAGCAAGGTCGATTTCTCAATGTTTTTGAAAAATGCAACGGTTTAGTAGGTCTTCCCATCTACTGTCGTATACTTTTCTGCTCGATAGTCTTCTATTGGTCAAGCCTGAGGTACATTGGGAGGATTGTCCAATTTGGGAACAAAGTTTATATTTGTGTTATACCAGTCTCTAATTACTTTTGCATAATGACATGAAGTTAGATCACACCAAAACATTATTTCATCATCGGCATGATGTGTATTTCAAAACCGGAGCAGTTTAGAGAAGCATCTTTCAATATAAAATTCTGCAGTTACGGCCTCTTCTCGAACACGGCCAATGTACGGCTGCGAAATAAATTCGGCCTCAGAAATGGCACACCACATCAAAATTTTGTCCTCAAATTTGGATTTACCTTTGAACTTGACATTGTCTGGCGTATTTTATATGTCGTTGGTATAAAAACCGCCGTCTCCCTTCATCTCTGAATGAGACAAAGTAAAATATTTCTCATCGTCCATAACAATCAGTTTATTGACAAATGCGCCTTAAAGCACAACATCTGTTCGTTCTAACTGAGCCATAGTATGTTTTGGTGGCTTTCTTCGTTTTCGAAACACCACGTTATTTCGGGAAATTCATCGAAAAACAGTGGTCTTTAAAATCTTCGAACTAATTTTCGCTGTGAGACTCCGTCTTGAGTTTTTGCCCCCTCGCCCTGCTCAAAATTCTTGGTCGACCTATTTTGGGCAAATTAACGCACGGTATACCCTCTCCACAGTCCTTTATGGTCTGATAAATTGTTGATGCAGAAATATAATAATATAACAACTGTTTCAAAGGCTCAGTGGGCCCTCATTTTCAACCGAGTTACCGAATAAATCTGAAGAAGGGTATATATGTACATATATACATATATAGGAGGGATAGACAAGCATGGTAGAATTAAGAAAAAAGTTTTTAGCTTTTCGTTCAGATTAATTCGGTAACTCGGTTGAAAATGGGGGTCCACTGAACCTTTGAAACAGCTATTCCGAATTAATTAATATTTTGTGTGGTGAGGAGTGTGCCGATACTCTGTGTTGTTTGTCATACTACCCCACAGTCCTTGCTATCATTATTGATTTTCCAACAGTTTGGAACCATACGTTACCATTTTTAGAACTGATGAAGCGTAGTTTCAATACAGTCGGTATTTACACCCATAATTATGAAACTGTATGGTGGGGGTGTTGGACGGTTTCGGACAAACAGCGTAATTTATGAACAAACAACAAAGGCAAAAACTCTAATGAGATATTCAAATTGCCCCCCATTTCACAGCAAGCACGACATCTCTGCCGCAAAGATCTTGGAATTCTTTCGAAAATCCCTGCGCTGGCTTGGATTCGGTATCATTTTTGATCTACTCGTTGCAGTTCCTCGAGATCATTTACAGGTGACCTTGCAGGCCGTAATAGAGATCCGCTCTTTTTTCCCATTTTTGTTCAAAAGTTTCTGCTCTCTAACGGCAAAAAATGCGCTGGAGTACCATCGTGCTGGAACCACATTTATTGCCGTTGGTGCAAAAGAATGTCATCTAAAAGATCACCCATTGTGTTCTGCAGAAATTTTAGGTAAACAGCGCCTGTTCCCGGTTTACTAAAATAACCGGACCTAGAAACATGTCAATCAAAATTCCCGATCCAAATATTCAATGAAAAACGCACCTGATGTCTGGATTCCATAATAACAAGTAGATTTCCGTCGGTCCACACATGCGTATTGTGGAGATTAAAAAATCCATTTCGTCTGAACCCGGCCTCATCAGTAAAAAGAATATTGGCAGCGAAATTGGGGCTCTCGGTATCATTGCGTAAAAACCAGCGGCAAGGAACCAAACGTGTTTGATGATCAGGTGCATTTAGGCCCTACACTCGTTGTACATGGTAAAGCTGCTGGTCGTGGAGAATTCTTCAAACAAGAGCAACATAAATTCCTACCTCAGCTGATATTCTCCTCAAACTCGTCTCCAGAATCTGCTCTACCCGTGCTAAAATTGCCTCTTCTGCATCAGTGGAAGACACCGGCTTTACTCTTCCGGAATCATGGGACTGTTTCTCAGATGGACTAGTATCATGCAATATTTAGTTACAAAAACACGAACTGAAGCTATTTGGATATTGGGATTAAGACGCGCTTCTCTGGCATTCTCACTAGTGGACTTCCTTTTTCTTTTCCAAGATTCCTGACTCCAAGTGGAATCAAGTACCAATTTAACAATGAATAGCAGGGAGGGAATTTAAAATGTCACCTTTAGCAATTGCATGGGATCCAAAGTTACCCTTTAATTTACTATATTCCCTGGGATTAATGTTTTTAGTGAATATCAGCTAGTTCTCAGCGGATTCGTAATCGCATGCAAATTTTTTGGAACACCTTTCTTTTCCGCGATTGGAAGAATCAGTTACTTTATTTTCTATAAATATTGGTAATAATAACTTTATTTATTTATTTAAGCGTGTTCTGCAATTTTATTTTCCATAGATAACTTCAACGCCAGAACGACGTTACACATGCGCAAAACGTATTTCAATCCCAATCCGAATATAAAAATCGTTTGCGCTTAGAGTATAACTATCTATCTGTCAGAAATTCGCTATAAAACGCTTTTGAAATACTGCTCTTATATTTGGTCTTTTTTTATCATTTACAGCAGCTCATCGGTGACGCCGAGGCTCCGCAAGATCCCCACTTTATCTTCCTCAGAGCTCGCGCTCGTCGCGTGTCGACAAGGACCACCCTATGCTTGCTTTTAACGGCGCTAACGGTGGTCAGCATTGGTATAATTTGCGGTACCTATCTTTACCGCCAGTACCTACGCTCGCAGATCTTCAAAGGATGGTGCAACTTCCCCGTGGAACAGCCTCCAGATTCGGCTATGCTCCTCGATACCAATTTCATCCAGGAAGAATTTGAAATCGACCTTAATCGCGAAGAATATGAGAAGATCAACGTGCCTGATTTTCGCGACGGCCGCAGCGGACGTTTCATTCACGATTTCAACACGAACAAGACCGGAATCGTCGATATCACCGGCCAGAGGTGCTTCATCATGCCACTGAATCGGGACAACGTCCTACCGCCGAAATCCTTGTTCGATTTGATCCAGAAGATCTGGGATGGTTACTATAAAGTCAACACAGAGGTGGTCAGAGAGACTATGAGAGTCGTAACGCCACCTATCGAGGATACCAGTGAAGCTGGTAATTACATTGCTAAGGAATGCAATGGAGTGCCGATTTATCGTTTGGAGAAATACGTTGGTGGAGGTAAGATTTTATTTTGCAATTCTGCATTACTATATTGTATGTCTTAGAATTTAATCAAGTTATTCTAACAGGCGATACTACTCGTCAAATAAAAACTCATTTTGTATCATAGTAAAAAATCGGTTTTTCTTGGTTTCCCCGACGTAATTAAATTTAATGAATAAAATGAGACTTGCATTGACTCCGGTAGGATTCGAACCTACGGGTCCCGTTTGCCGGACAGGCACGCCAAATCAACTATACCAGAAGTTCCCAAACTTTATCAGTCCACGGCGCACTAACAGGTTTAGTATTTTGTCCCGGCGCCCTTTTCAAAATATGTGTACAATTACATACATAAATCAGGCACAGAAATGAAAACCACTCTTAAGATAAACCTCACAATGTGGAGCTCACATTTATTAAAATTGAATTACAAGAACCATCACACAAAATTATGAAAATCCAAAAAAATATGAAATAAATGGTGAAAACCTTTAACGACAAGTAAGTTAATGTGACGGATGAGCTTGCTGATCGCCACACATTTTTTCAAAACGCGGAGTAAGGTTTGACATTGCCACTCTCATTTCTCGCTCCACATTGATTTTTGAGCGATATTTAAAATCCGGGTTCGCGTCACAAAGGGAATGAGGATCCTTACAGCTTTTGAACTCAGAGTTGGATATTGATTTTTGATTGATATCCAAAGCTTCACTAAACCAGAAGAAGTAAATTTTGTTTTTAGACTATTGTCGCAAGAGAGTTCAATTAGACTTTCTTCTTCCTGCGAAGTGAATTCTGGTGGAGCTTGAGCACGGAAAGGATCTTGGATCCACACAAATTTCTCGACATTGCCTTTCTCAAAGTATTTTGCAAACCAGTCGGTGAGCTTTGAGAGGTGTTTCTTGAAAAGGGACAGCCAGTCTTGTGAAACAACGACTTTATTACAGGCCACGTATTTGCGCAATTTAGGGAAACAATGTTGACCGCCATCTAAGTCGCAAATCTTGCAACTTGCTACTAAAGAATTCACGAGAACTTTCGCCCATGGTAGAGTGATTGGTCTCGATATGTCGCTTTAGCTTACTTGAGAGCATACGAGGTCTGTTCAAAATGTATCCGACCTGCCATGTTTCCCACGAAAGTAATAAAGCGAGTGCGATGATATTTGATAAGAAGTTGTGGAGTACCCTCGTACGCGTGTGTGTAAAATATCCTGTGCGCAGCTCGTGATCCTCGGCAGTTGCAAGTACGTGAGTGCGGTAGTATGTTGGCGGCTGGTCGTGTTTGCAAATTTCACGAAATGACGGAACGACTGGAGCAGCGCTACTGCATCAAATTTTGTCAGAAGCTTGGTGATACTCAAGTGGACACCATTCGGAAGATTCGGGAAGCTTTCGACAAAACATCTCCGAGGTCAAAGAAAACACGGCATGTCCGCAGCAATGTGAAAGTGATGTTGACAGTTTTCTTCGACTAACGTGGAGTGGTTCATCATGAGTACGCTCTTCACGGACAGACCATTAAGGAGTACAACCAGCGAGTCCTCCGTCGTCTTCGTGATTCCGTGCGGCGCAAGAGACCGGATCTGTGTACAGCGGGAACTTGGCAGCTGCATCTTAACAACGCACCGGCGCATTCCTCTCATCTAATTCAGGCTTTCTTGAGCAAACACAGCGTCCCAGTTGTTCGTCAGCCTCCTTATTCTCCCGACATGGCTCCCTGTGACTTTGGCTGTTTCCCAAGATGAAAATGCAGTTGAATGGGAAAAGATTTGACACTCGGGAAGACATTATGCAGAATACGACGAAGCAGCTGAAGCGCATTCCAAAAACGTCCTTACAGAAATGCTTTCAACAGCGGCAGCAACGCTGGGATAAGTGTGTACGGTCCTACGGAGTTCGACTAATCTCTGCAACAGCTCAACCGGTACTAAAACGAAATCTCTCTCAGCGCGGTTTAACATGATTTATATTCAAGGTCGACACTACATGCCTGCTTCTCTACCGGTTTAGTTTATTTATGAATTTTTCGTATTCTTATATTAACCCGTAATACCGATGCCTATGCGAGTCTGCAAGTTTAGGTTACTCTATAATAATGTGTTTAAGGTCTGTATATTGAGGGAGGGGGTTCCGTTTTATACCTGCTATACCATAAAAATTAACGTACTCAAATAATACCCGGAATTTTAAGTGTAATTGATTATTTATTAGTGTTCGGATTTCATTTCACAGTACCGTATTATTTTCTAAATTGCGGTAGTTTACTTGTATATTTTATCTTAAACTGTACACAATCTTAAAAAGTTATTTTTCTTGATTACAATCCACCGATTTTAGTTTTTAGACGTTGTATTTGGAAAACAAGTGCAGCAATATCTAAAGCTTGTAATTCCTACATTTACATACCGTTTCTTCTAAACAACCGGTAGAATTTATAATTTAAAAGTGATTAAACATAATTTTCTTGATTTCAGTCGTCAAACGTTCAGCGGACCTCCACACCGAAGCCAAGTTTGCTCAATTTTCCGGTAAGGGAATTACCGAATTCGACATAGTTAACCTGGAAGACGTCCAGGCCTATGAAGAGGCGCACAAGAAGCAACAACATTAGTCCTCGTGAGACGAACAAAAAGTATAAACAAATAAAAAAAAATATCGTTAATAATTACGCATTATACTAGGCATATAGATGCTACCTTTATTTTACTATACTCTATGTATACAACAAGAGATAAAAAAAATGTAGTGTAAGGTCTTTTCAAATTATAGTCCGTTTTTAGAGTCGTATATGATAATATTGGGATCCTATTTACCTATTTACTATCTTTTCTGAGAACCGGACAAGATATGTCCCAAAAGCAACAAAGAAATGTATTTGAGTATGTAATATAATATTTACGCGAATAATATAGTTGGTATTATAAGTAATGTTATAAATATTATCGAATGGTGCAGTAAAAGTAGACGAAAGAAGGAAAATAGCAAGAAGTTTTTGATAAAACGAAAAGGAAGGGGATTCCCCAAGCAGGGTTCTTAAATTTTTGGCGAAGGTTCGCTTGTCACCTTCGCAACGTTAATATCACCATTATTCAAATTGTTGTTCTTGAAGAATTTAATCGATAAAACCCATCAAATTCCGCAAATTTAAGAATCGATGATTGTAATTAATTATTTTTATCATTATGATTATTTAAAAACAGAAAGTAAACCAACAAAAATAGATGTATCAATAAAACTTTTATATAATAATAAATAATTATAACATGACATTACTACCTTAAAGATTGGTGATACATGAATTTAATTGATATATATATATATAAAGTATATAATATATGAGTATATACCATGATTATTTGTTTATGTCATCCTACATTTAGCGAATGACAGCATGGTTTCGATGTTGAACAAGGCATTTGTGTGAAACCAAAAGGTGCAATATCGATATACTCTTGGTTAGGTTGAGGCTCAAGTTGTTAATATTTTTTTTTCGAAATGAAGTTCAACGATGCTGCTCTTTGTTGAATGTAGAATCTTCTTTGTGTTATATATATATTTAATCTTGATTTGTAATTTATCAAACATTTGAATAAAATGTGATTATAAATATTTATTTTAATAAAATAGTTAAATCACCAACGTATGTTGTACTTATTTCGATGAGAGAATATAATCAATTTACATTAATTGCAACCCAGTACATTTTTTAAATTTCCCGGTAAATTTAAGTTGGTAATTCCGACAATAAAGATCGTATTTGCTTGCATTGGGTTAAGAAATTGGCGAACATGCCCACTATTGCTGGAACTACCAACTTAAAACGTCCGCGACATTTTAAAAAATTTTTTACTGGGAATTATAAAATGTCAAGTATTGTATTTAAGGTAATGTATTATGGAGCCAACATGATTTGTTTGAAATGAGTTGAGACAAGCTGCAGCATGAATAAAATAAATCAGAATAACTAGCTCATATACCGCCAACTATAATCAATAATCAGTGTTAATCTGGCAACACTGGCATTGTAAGTTGCAGTGGCGCATTCGAAAATTCAGTGGGTCTTCTCCAAGTACTCCCCGATCCGTTCGAAAATAGCGCATAACTCTTTCGAACGCTGGTAAATGCTCCACTGTTACCGACCTCTGGGTTGCGTTCAGATTTACACACCGTGTGTACACTGGGCTTCAATTCTCGTTCAGATTTCAAAGTTGTTTTGTCTGGATAAGGGCCAGTTGTACCAGCCAAGTTCACCTGTTGGTCAACGTGAACTTCGGCTCAACAAGAGAACACGCCGTTGTACCAGCCAAGTTCAAGCTTGATCTGAGAATCAATATCCCAGTCAAGTGAACTGAACTGAACGTCCAAGATTGGCCGCTCAAGCCTAGTTCAAGTAGATTTCGACATAAAATATAACCTATAAACCGTGTTGTGACATCTTTTTCTATTAACGCAATTCGCGTGAAAATGAATGTTAGGAGAATTATCCGATGGTGAAGATTTTTTAAATCTAATGTCGTAATGCACCCCAGGCAGCCGAAAACTTAGAAACTAGAAATCAGTCCAAAATCTGGGGTGATGAAGAATTTAGGGACAGATTTAGGTTATTCAAGGAATGTGATATTTCAAATTTCAGATGAAATTCGTTTCGAAAGTAATAGGCAAAGTATATAACTAAATACTACTTAGCCAATACAACCTTAAAATAATGAAATATACATTTGTAGAAATCATGCATTAACATCTGCTGAGATGGTACTTCTTACTTTACGTTTCCTTTCATTTGGATCATTTCTGGAGATATAATTGATGTAGATAAGTTGACAGCAACCAGAACTTTTCAAAAAGTAATCCAAGCAATTGGATTAATTCCAAATTTTATCAAAATTCCTAGAAGAAATAAATGAAACAAAACAGCAGTTTCATGGTACAAGTAAAGGGGATTTTGTGGAAAATTATAGAAATCGAAAGGAATTCTTGGTAATCGTGCACTTTACAACTCCCATTCTTTTCAATTAATACTCAAGTTATAATAATAATAATTGCATTGTGCGACATGTGCTAATTAATGAATATTTTCATCAATTAATAAATATGAATGGGTTTTAAGGATTCAACAATGTGCACAATATTATGTTTCGAAGAATACACATAAAATGTATACAATCTTCATCATTTTTTAAAATAACAAAACAAAACAGTATTATTTTGTGTTTTATTTCCTCCGTAAAATTTTCATTTTTACTTGCTGCTCTTCTTCCATCATCATTTGTAGATTACTTTCTTTTTGGAGAATTTCTAATTTAATTTTGTTTTTTCAATAGCTGTAATTTTATTTTAAATTTTTAACTGCGCTCTTCTAAAAAATATTTTTTGTAGTTCTCCCAATTTCTTTTTTATCTGCCCATACTAAAACAAATCGGCACATTACATGTTGAAATACCAAAAACAAATTGAGATAAATATATTCTTTTTGCCGACGATACAACTTTGCCAGTAAAATCAAACTGCAATGTGACAACTAGAAGTGTTGCTGCTGGGTAAGATGTGTTGAGTTGGTTGGGAAGGAATGGATTAGTAATGATTCATTACTAATCTATTCCTTCCCAACTAATGAATGAGGACAAAACGCAAACAATCGTATTCTCTATGCGCGATACGATTGGTTTTAACAATCGTAATTCAATCAAATATCTTGGATTTTGCCTCGACCCTACACTAAGATGGGGATCACATGGTGAGTACCTAGCCGATAAATTTACCAAAACATTGTACTTATTAAGAAATTTGTCCTCTTGTGTATCAAAAAATCTATTAAGAACAACTTATTTTTCTCTTTTCCATTCGGTTATGTCTTATGGGATCTTGGTCTGGGGTCATTGTTCGTCACGCCATAGGATATTTGGCTTGCAAAGAAAAGCTATACGTCTTATAGCAAACCTAAAGTATCGCGGCGACTGTAGAGAGGCATTTATTGAAAATAGGATTCTCACCTTCACTTCTCAGTTTACATTTGCATGCCTTATGCATGTGAAACAAAATATTAACAGTTATCCGAAAAACAAGTCATTTCATCATTTCATGGCTACGGTACTAGGCATGGGGAGGATCTGACAAGCAGGCACTTACGTCTAGCAAGAAGTCAAAACGGGCCCTATTACCATGCTATTAGATTTTTTAATGCCCTTTCAATAAACATTAGAAATTTGGAAATTAAACTATTCATAAACAGGGTGAGAATTGTCTTAATCGAACAAGCTTTCTACTCTTATGATGAATATTTCACACACTTTAACTTAGAATCATTGCACCCCTAATCTTTACTCTAGTTTGTCTGAATTTTTTGTTTTATATTATGTAGTTATACTCTTTGTTTTACTTATTGAATTTGACATATTTACATATATGTACATAACTTACTGCACTTGCCAATGATTTATTTATATCTCTACTTTTTTGCTTTATTTACGACTGTACTTTATGTATGCTGACACAAATACATTGTTATTATATATTTTCAAAGAATAATGGAAATAAAACGACCAAAATATAATGTATCACAGCATATGATACCCGACGTCATATTGGCAATGATACTGAGTCTGTGTAAGAAAAAAAAAGAACTTTGGTTTTGTTACAATAATACGAGGTTTCGGCTAAAAACCGTAACCCCTTTCTAGACAAAGTTAAAAAGAAAAACAATCGACTTCATGCAACAAGTCGACGAGTCTGTGGTCGTAGTGTTTACTCATAGTCATATTTTTATTACACGCAAATGAGAAATTTTAGGTTGCCATCTAATGTTAGTAAATCTAAGAATTAGGAGAAAAATAATCTTTGATATTATTACTTTCTCTATAAAATTTATTCAAGTTAGAAAGAAAAACAGGATGTTATTGCAAATGTTCACCTTTAATTTCCTTCGAAAATTCTTGAAAACATCATTTAACACTTTAAGAAGAAAAATGAAGTAGATTTCTATATTATTAACTTCGATTAATTAGACTGTTACATGAAAGATGGCGCCACAAACATGTGAATTGATTTTTTTTTTATACAATTAAATTGTAAAAATGTAATAAAATATTATATTTCCAATTAAATTTGATTTTTATCATTAGATCTTTTTACTTTTCTTATCGCTGCCTTTCTTGTCTTTTTTCTTATCTTTCTTGTCTTTTTTATCCTTCTTACCCTTCTTTTCTAAATTAAATTCCGGTTCCAGTTCATAATCCAATTCAAAGCAAAAATTCGGCAACGCTAATAGCCTGATTAGCGGCATGTGTCTCAGATATAAAGTACTAAAATGCAACAAAATTCCTTTGCATTGATCTATATTGAATAGTTTGACGTGCGTTGGCGGAAACTGTAAACAAAGTGGGTTATTTAAATTCGAACGGAATGCAAATGTTCTAACGGTAAATATAGGAAGGTGGGTGTCAAAAAGTAAAAAAAAGTAGGATTATTTTTGTAACGGTCCATACCAATAAGCTATGGTGTAATAGGAATTGTTTGAAATAATCTAACACATCTTCCGGACACAAGCATAAATGATCCGTGAAGTACTTGTGCGTTAAATAGTACATTCCCAAGATGGCGCCGCAATGTTCGAGTTCGAATTGACTGGAAGAGCGTGAATTTTGGCAGAAAATCGTAGCGTCCAACATGAATTCGATAAGAATTATCCTAGGAATTCCTTTAGGTTTAACCCCTAGCTTCTTTTCTATCGAAAAACACATTTCAAATTAATTAAATCCAAAATACAATTTAGGCAATATCAAACCTAGCGCACATCTCATATCCTTTTTAGTATGCAAAGATAAATACGTGTCTAATTCACTTTTTCCCATAAACGACCATACGCAAACGGAAGGACTATCGGTTTCTCTGGACAGCTGAAAAGGTGCGAAATCTGGACAAGGTGGAGGACGTGATTTTTCAATTTCCTCTTCTTCACCTGTAATTGTTTCCTCTACGGTTTGCTCTTCTTCTTTTTTGCGAAGTTTCTCGCCGTATAAACTGGGGATCGTGAAATTTTGTATATTCGTCTCCAACTGGTGGATGTATTTAGAAAGGAAGCTTATGGAACCTTTTCGATTGCTCATTTTTAATTTCGTGTTCGTCTCGATAATTTATTGACAAAATTTGATTGTAATCCGTTAAAAATGTTCAAATGACACTGGAAATGACAGTGAATTTGGAATCTCGTCGGCCTCATCACCCTCTATTATGCTAAATCCTGCTATAAACAGTCAGGGGCGTGCCGTACATATGGATAAGGTCGTTCGGCGTCAAGCATTTAAAGGCGCTATCCTTCGCCTGGTAACATTTTGAACACTTCATTTGTAACTCCACTAAATTTTAAATAAAAACGAAAAATTCCGATACCAAGGTAGTGGCGCACGGCATAAAAGTAGGTACGTAATATACAATATTAGTGAAAAATAATATTGTTACCTTTTCCTGTCGTCTTGATGTCCACTGTGGCAATTGGCAACCGCCCTGGTAAGCTGCGTAGAATTGCAACATCAGCAACGCTTCCATTGTCGATTCATTCAGCTGTCGACGGTGTTGTGAATACGTTGTCGTATACTTCGAAAATGATTGTTCGACATCCAGTGAAGTAAGATTTGCAAAAGTCAGATATTCATTTTCCTCATCTGGGTACTCTTGATTTTCAGTTATAGACCGAACCTTTTGAAAATCGGGATTTTTCGTTAAAATTGCACCAAATTTTTTAGCAACATCGATTCCTATAGTGTTCGTCAAGTTTTCTAGAGAGGCTTGTAAATTGTTTATGCAATTTAATGCGTTTCGTCCAGATAAGTGACTGTTTTCTAATTGCTCAATAGCTTGTGCAACTTCAGAATAGTTCATGGAAATTTCATCTATTTGTTTAACGTCCGAATTGGAAAAAAGTTGCTGACTACCTCGAACTTCATTTGAATGAAGTTTCAAGATGACATTTTTCACTTGTGAAAAATATTTCTGATAGTAAGATACTGCCTGGAGTCATGTTCCCCATCGCGTTATTACAGGCTGAGGTGGTGGTAGTAATTTAGGACACAATTGTTTGAATACACGGATGTGTTTGGGAGATTTGATGAACACTTTTTTGATAGATGCTATTAACTTATCCACCATCGGATACTTCTTTCGAATGGTTTGTGCTACGAGGTGACATGCGTGTATGAGGCATGTTATGTGAAGAAGAGTCGGAAAGCATATTTTCAACATCCTACCAACTCTCAGCATTGTCGCGGCTCCGTCAGTAACTAATATTGTGACTTGGGTTCCTGTGATACAAAATTCTCTCAACGAATCTGTTATTATCTTGACAACGGTTTCTGTATTAGTTTTCTGAATCCTTTTACTGGATAACAACAATGAAGCTGGTGGACCATCACGTTTTAAAGGACACGCTACAACATGAATGACGCTGTGTTTCTGAGCATCAGTTGTTTCATCCACACATAGGCAGATTTCCTTATTTCTCAACTCGTCTTTTACACATTCCTTTACTGTACCTTGTACACGTGGCAAATTGTATCGTAATTGCATAGATGTTGGCAGCTTCCATGAAGGAAGCTTGTGCTTGTGAGCCACTCATGGACGTAACTAGGCGGGGGGGGCTTAGCCCCTTTAAGAATAAAAGTAGCAAATAAATTAGATATGCCGTGTAACCGAAACCGTCCCTGTTTCTTATATTCAACTAGCAACAGTGACGGGCCACCTGTGTCACTGAACTACCAACGCATTTAGATATTTTCGTGGAAACAAGGAAGGTCATTGGCATTTAGTTACTGATATTTATATTTTTTGTATTATATTATTTTATGTGGAAGACAGAACAGTCAATACTGTAGATTATAGAATCTATATTCTATATAAAATCGGGTTTGTTTTTGAGTGTATTGTTACCTATGAATAGCTTTATTGCGTTTTTTTAAATCTATAATTGTAACCTAGTTACGTCCCTGGAGCCAGTGTACAAAAATACCCCCAATAAACCATAATAGTACATAATAACTTTATGTTTTCCTTCTAGTTATAAATATAAAAAACTTGTTCTATTAATTACAAAGTAACGAGTGTTCTACTAATTACGAAATAATGACACTGAAATTTTATATTAGAAAACAAATTAATATTCTTTACTAAGCACTTGGAAACAAATAACTTTCTCCTCCTATTTCACATTTTCCAAATGGTAAGAGTGTTCATGTATTCGTGATAAAAATTATTGTTATATAAAATGTTGTTTCTATTAATTTTTTTGAGGACATTACCGCACATATTGTGTTTTATTACTCGTTATTGCTAGTCACTTTATCGTTTACGTAAAATATTATCATCTTCCTGTTTTCTGTTATTTATTACATTATTGATGTGGTCTGTTTCTTCTTTTATCTATTATCATTAGTATCATTAGTCATTACACTTCCTAAATTAACGATAATAAAATATAGCTTTCAAGTATTCTATTAATAGCAAAATGAATAATTTTATTTGCTTTGAATAATTTCGTTATCAATCAAATATCTAGTTATTTTTTTAACTACTATTTTACTACCTAAAATTTATAAATTTTTTATGTATATCTTATCAATTGTTGCAATGGAGTTCACAGATTATTATAGTAACTTTTGCACTTGGTATATAATGCATTTTACATTTTGACATTTCTAGTTAAGCTGAACGCACCTGCCCGTACACTAGTGGTCACAGAAACTTTGCCAAGATAAAAATATACTACTTTCGTTGATAACAAATGATTGTTTACTTCAGTTAATAAATAAACAAAACCGGCAAAAAATATCACCCAACATCGCAAGCGAATTCAATCGCAGAAAGAAAAAATCCAACGTCGATTACGAGAGGGTACTTTACATGCATTACAAGCAGCGGGTATAAAAAGATCAAAATTGGACCATATTTAAACGTTTGGTCAAAAAAAAGGATGTTAGTGAGACGATCGGCAAACGAGAGGATACTTCCGGTGTATATGTACCAATAATCAAAGAAATTAATCGAAAGGATGTCCCAAGCTGCGATCAATGAGAAAAAATTTACACTATTGTACGATAGGATACGGCTCCCATTTCGTGTGGCACATCTGCGCATAACTAGATAATGTTACCAGATTACCGATTTATTTATTAAAAGCACAAAATTGCCGCACATATATGATTGTTAAAATGTAATCAAGTGACCAATGACCTTTTACACAATGTCTTTGCTGTCATTTGCAATGAGATCTGTGACATTATTGCAATATTGATTATTTAATTACCCCTTCACATTCTACATGATTAAACCACCTTTTGTTTCTTAGATATTGATAGTCTTTATTTCCCATGATGGTAAATTTACATTTCTTTTAATTTCTCGTTTCTCGCTTGGCCAAACTTCCATGAGCGACAGTGTATTTCCAATCATATCACTTCAATCCGCTTCAATCAATTAGTTGTTGGTATTCACCCAATTTTCGCGTTTCATTTGAAATTTTCAGTAGCATCTGACAGTAATGCTTGAAGAATGTAGAAATTTATTGTCAGAGATATTTGTTCGAACGGATTTTTGCTACGTCTTCGCCGATATTTGGCGCGCTTTTTTGAACGATCGCTTCCACTTCTTATCGAGCATTTCTCGATGGAGGCAAAACGTTCGGAAAGCTGGGCTTTGACGTCAGTGTCTTCCTTAGTTAGCAATATGGCGGACATAGTGGAGGATCTTAATATGGATTGTACTGTGAATGACGAAATTATACCGAAAAGTGCGTTAGAGTAAGTAAATTTCTAATAAAAACGTTAATTTAAGGTTATGATTTTGTTTTGCGTTATATGTTTTGACTTATTCTGCCAATTTTAGTAAGTATTTGCTTGTTATACGTATATACCGTTTTTCCTTACATCATATGGTGTTAAAACGGCTCAAAGTTTGATTGTGAAATATTTGGTTATGCGTAGCTATTTAGTAAGAAGCTCAATTTTCCCCGATAAGACTCCTAAGTTTAAGTTTAAGTAGTCTCGTAGTGTCAATGTCATAATCGAAATGTTTCGCAAGGTAATTTATTAAAGGTCAAAAGCCTATATTCGTAATTTCATTCACCTACGCTCTTCTTTATCCTCGTTTTTTTTCGTCTCGTTGCGAATGCGCTTTGTGTTAAAAATTTTCGTTGATTTTGATTGTCAAGTGACCTCTGTGATTTTTGATTTTTCCCCTTTTTTGTCGTTGCGTTTTGTCAATATCAAAATCATGTGTCAAGTTTCAATTTTATCGTCCCCGTTTTCTTAAGCACCCCCTTTTCCTTGTTGTTGATGTTTAGTAATGTCTGTTACTGCATGGAATCATGAAACGGAAACTACGATCAGCGGTTTGAATGGTTTCAAACAATCGTATGTTTTTAACTTGCTTTCTTTATTTTATTACATCGAATTTAAGGTATAAGTAAAACATAGATAAGCACGTGAATTCCAATCTAAATTGCTGGAATTTGTAATAACTTCGTATAAGTAAATTACCTTTCGAAAGTTTTATAAAAAGTAGATATATTTCGATAATCACGCGTATTTTATCTCAAGTATTAATCTTCAACGCTTTATTGTTATAAAGTTATCATTTTGGAAAAATGCATCTTCTAGAACATTTGACTCATTGTATTTGTAAACGTAGAATCTGGTACTTGCTAGAGCGGTTTTGGATATTTTTAGTGCGATGTTTATCTACCGTTTCAAATGTATCACAGTAATCTCAACAATATTTACATCTAAGCTTCTTAATTCAATTTGAATAGATTGATCGATGACGATGTTTTTTATGCGATATTTTTAGATCCTTCAATTATAATTTGAAATGTAATAAATTCATATCTTATCCGCTTATTGAGTTAGTTATTGCGTCTTTTTTTCTACGAACGAGGTGTTTTTATTTACGTATGTAATAATTTCTATATAGTACAAAGTTGCACTATTGATTCGAGCAAGTTCTTCAGGGATTTCCTTGCGATATCTGACTAATCTTAGCCTACACATTTAACCTTCGGGATTAACTAAGCAATACATGGGAGAATCCAGAAGAAGGTAGATTATGTTTCTTTTTTATTTTGCGATTTTTCTTTTTCTATCAATACGAATGTTATTCTTGAAGAACTTTTAAATAAGAGAAACTGTTTTGGGATTGCTTAGATTATTTACACATTAGTTTGCGGTAGTTTTGGTTACTGTAGGTTTTGGAAGTATTGTTAAAATATTACAAAATATTGTTAATATTGTGCAATATTGGAAACTCGATTATCATTGTTTGAATTTTGTGCGATAAAATGCGAAACTATGGGTCACAGTTACTTGATTGATTTGAATAACTTTGTTGACGTTTTAGTTCTCATGTTACCTTTATCTAAAATACCATATTCCTATTTTTGTTATGGCTTTGGTGGAACTGTGCTAGTCGTCGTATGAGTTCTTGATATCGAAAGATGCGGCCGGAGAATTTTGAACTAAATAGAATAATTAATCTTTGAAGGAATAACATAAAGCATAACTATAGTTCGCATTCCGCACCTGAAGTTTAGACTGATAAATAACCTGGGCAAATATGCGGTAATAGCCAGAGGCGCATAAAAGTCTTCACATAAAATAGAAGGTAAGAAATAAATTATAAAACATGCTGAAATACTTACCGTTTTAAAAGTCTTCCGTGAAATCACAAACTGGGTAACATCTGTTAAATATTTGAATCATTAGATATGTTTCCACAGCTGTTTTAGTCAAGTGAGTACGACGTGCGGAATAAATGTTTTTTAATGCCGAAAACGACCGTAATCTTTGAAACAACTTAATGCATCTTGACACGCACCTTCACAAATTCGTCTTAATATAAGAAAATCGGGGTCTTTCTCTAAAACACTTTCAAATTTTCGTACTACACACCAATTTGTTTCGCCTTCTACAGCGCATAACTGTGCGTGAACATCATTCACAATTTGAACAGAATCCACTAGCGACATCGAAACATTTTGTAATTTTTCTATTCCCTCCGCTAGTCCGAAGTAATTGTTGTGAATAGTTTGTAAATCTCTTTTAACCTGACTATCTTGAAATATTTCCTGGCTTTTCTTGATTGCTGCAGCTTCTGTCGGATTGAAGTTTAAAACTACCTTCTTTACTTGATCAAAATATTTGTTGTAGTAAAACGCAGCCTGCAACCATATTCCCCAACCTGTAACAATTGGCTGTGGTGGTTCGGGTAAATCAGGACACAGTTTGTGAAATAGTCAGGTACGTTTCGGGGACTTTGGAAACACTGCCTTTGTACTAGCAATCAATGCATTTACTAGTGGAAAACATGAAGGAATCGTTTGTGTTGCAAGATTTAGAGTATGTATTTTACACGTTACATGTAAGAAGTTACCACTGTGTTCTTTAAGAGATCGGCCCAAAGAACGCATGTTTGCGGCACCATCACTCATAAACATTAAAAGTTGCCTAGTTGAAACTTCAAATTTGTTCAATGCGTTCAACACCACCTTTAAAATCTCATCGGCAGTACAATTTATAACTCTTTTGGAAGCAAGTAAGAAGGAGGATGACGGTCAATGTGGTTCCATTGTATGTACCATTACATTAACCACAGAATGTTTTTGACGATCTGTTGTTTCGTCCACACACAACCACAGTTTTTTATCTTTCAATTCTGTTTTCATTCTTTTTTCTATATGTTCACGAGCAAATGGCACTATATTTCGTATCGATGTCCGACTAGGTAATTTGCAGTCCCCATATTTATTCCAGAAGGAGACAAATGCTTCTTCGTCTAATAAACGAAACGATAGATTACATAAAATAAGAGTAACACATAAATCAAATGTAAATTTTTCTTGGTCTCGTATGCCACTTTTTGTAGAAGAATGTTGTTTGCTTTCAATGTGACGTTGACAATGGCTTCTGGACCAACACATTAAAGGGTTTTTACAAAGTACACATTGAATTTTGGCGCCATCAAAAATTAAGTCTGGCATGTCCACTATAAAGTTTTTAACTGTGTCTGCCATTGGTCGTTTTCGCGACCTACCTAACTGCGACATTTTTAAAGCAAACCTAAGTGTACAATTACGAAATAAGTTACGGCAGCCTACATATACACAGAACTACTCGCATACAGCATCGATTTAGTACTGACGCTGTGAACGCGTGAAATAAATAATCGCCGACTCCGCACCACATATCTACTACACTGACTGTTACCCCTGTTTGCCCAGACTACGATAAATTAATAATTATTCAATCTAGTGCGTATGAATGTTAGAAAGGGTACTGCGAAATTAGTGCATTGTGAAACTATCCACATGTCAAACAGTACCACGACGGTTCAACTACAGTGTCTACAATTGTTTTTGAATTTGTATGCTACGATTGCTGCAGAAACTGATAATAAATATAACATTTCTGTATAATTCCGTGCGTTACAACAGAAATTGTCAATATCAACAGGTAAATTTAGGTTAGGTTATGGCAAAACAAACCATTGGTGTCAGTTGTCAAATTCTTACGCTAACTTCGCGCTACTCTATGTGAACGCAGCCTTAGGGTGTGTTTATAGTGAAGCTGTGATAGTCGATAATAGCGACGATACTAGCAGCCATAAAAGCCTCGAAAGATATGCATCGCGGATGGCGTTTATGAAGCTTCGACGACAAGCGCGTCACTTTGACAGTTGTCAACATATTTTCATTGTAGTCTTTCTTTTTTGATTTTGGGGTTTTTGGTCTCGTATTGGGGGCTAATGTAAATTTCGCTTATTAAGTTCTCGATATCCATTAAAACTAAAGCTGATTAAAGCAAATAAAAATTGACAGTTCGATTATAAATGCTCTTATCTCTGCTCATTATCGCTGTTCACAGATGGCGCGTAGCTCCAACATAACCACCCAGATATAAACAATGTATTCCACTACTTCGCTGTTATCGTCGCTCTTATCGAGTATCACAGCTCGCTTCTGTAACCGTGGTTACGGAAAGATACAAGGCTCATTGATTGGCCCGTTTTACTAACGTATCGCTTTTATCGACTATCACGGGGGTGTGTTTATGGTGCAGCTGCGAAATTCGATAATAGCGACGAGTTAGGGCTAATCGGTGAGCGTTGTTCCTTTCTGTAACCATGGTTATCAGTGGCGGTTCGTTAATTTTTGGACGAGGGGGGTCCGATTGCAAAAAATGCGACAAAATTTTACTTTTAGCTTACAACGATCTTTGAAAAAAAGCAGGAATTACTGACAGATTATTAAAAAATACGCACACTGCACTAGTGGGCATAGCAGTGAATATAATCTGCACAAGGACATTTATTTTTAATGTGTGCCCGAACGCCGTCCATCCTTAATTCCTTTAAATTTCCTAAAGTGCTCATAAATTTTGCCATTAAAGATATATCCAAATTTAATTACCATCTCACACCAATTTGCTACGTTTCGTCGCACAATAAATCGAAATTTTTAATTTGACTTGAAATTTCTGTTCTGCAAAACAGCAAGCATAGAGCCTAAAGTTTTATTTTGCATTTTATTTGAAGTACCTTTGAAAGCACTGGTATTATCTAATGTTCTCGTAAATTAGCAGAAAAATCGATTAATTCCCTAAATTTCCCACAAAATTTAACATACCTGCCAGTCTGAAACAACCGGAACGCTATGGTTGAATGCTACACTGCGAGACTGCCACATGCAGCATTTTTTTTTTTATTTAGATGTAAGAGAGTTAGCAAAAAAAATTATTCGAACTAATGATTGATTAAATTACTGAATTGAGTTATTCAATAAAATTTTTGAGGAATTTCTATTAAATGAATAATCCATAGCCCCTTATAAATTGCTTCTCAACATGATAATAATGGAACCGTTTAATGGCAGTTCCAGGATAAATTTCTTCCAAACTATTCACCAGAATAAATGTATTCAGGTGGCGGCACAAATTTAGTAATATTATTATTCATGGCAAGTTGTAGTTCATTTTCAACAGTTTTCCACCACCAATTTCTATATTGTTAATGGTTTGTTTCAACGTTTCTATTTACTTCCAACTCATATAGACTTTCTTTATCGATGATTCACCATGTACAACGGGACAAAAGTAAATCTGGACGATATGCAGTAAACCTGTACGAAAGTGATCCTTATTTATACTGCCCATGCTACCTCATCGCTTGCTAGTCGTCCAAGTTTCCTTTTGTCCCATCGTACATGGATGTGTGCAGCTATGAGGTTGTATTGCGACAACAAAATTGTCTACTAGTGTATTCAAGTCCCACAGCAATTTCACGTTGTGGTAATTTTCTGGGACGTTTGGCGCAATTGCTAAAATTGTTAATTTTTTGACACATGAATCACAGAAAATATTTTTTCTTGATAGACTGTTTCAATTTACTCTCATAGAAATTTGAGAAAACTGCCTACTGTTCATTCCAATCTTGTTCGTCGTAGGAACGATTATCTTCCCTCTTTATCTCTTAAAATAGTAAGCAATTTTTTTAGTTTGATTACAAATTAAGTTTAAATTTGATTGAATATTTACAACTTCAGGTAAACTTACAAATTTTTCAGATTCATCGTTCAATGTTAATGGCTTAATAACTACTGGCAACGATTTGCCCGTGGAACTGCACAGTTTCATAGTTCTGTTTTGAGCCTTATTTGCTAGTAGATGTGATATCAATTTGTCCTTTGAATTATCAGAAATCGATAATGGATTTACCACATTTACATATTTCTTTTTTTTTTGCCTTGAGAACACTAATGCAGCCACCTTTTGATTCATTTTGCAAGGCAAACTGAAAATACTTTTGTCACTGATTTGTTTCTGAATTGGTTTTTAGCAGTTTTAGATGTTCGATATGTAAAATTTGGCTCTTCTTTGAAGTTTTTCGAGTGTTTATCTACTTTCATTGGCGAACTTCGAGCACAAATACAAAGAGAACAGTCACATGGAGGTTTCCGTTGGTATCTCACACTAATTACAAATTTTCATAATTCACTGAAGCCAAAATATATTAAGTAACAACGTAGTTTCTTCAAAAATCTGTTGTACTTAATACTGTAAATGTATGACTAACTACAGGTATGTAGCAAAAAGCATTTTGTTTTTCAGAAATAACGAATATATGTATGTATTTGTATTGTTTGCTTTTCGAAATGAAGGTCACGTTAATTTTAATACGCCACATAAATAATATAATATAATAAATAAACGTAACTTCTTAACAACGTAGATAAGATTGGTGAAAAATTTGCACCATCAGGTTTATTTTCACATTTGTTTCTGTGAAGGATGTTCGCTGTGTGAACTTTACACAATACTTTAGCTCCATTATAAGTCAAATCCGAATTCACTGATAAATTTACTGACTATCCAATGGTCGTTTCTTTTCCTTGCGTATGTTAGGCGTACATACATATATATCTTTATAATTATGTGTAACGCTGCGAAAGGTTGAAATGAAACTGTTGCAATAAATCAATAATTTCATTCGCTGAGGTAGCTCATGCCGATTCGTCTGTATACATAGGTCGCGCAACCTTGCTTCTAATCTGGCGCGAATCGCTCTGTGTCATGCCTAATGATAACAATCCATAATGCCAATTGTTCATTGCACATTGTATGAAAATCCGAGAATTTTTTTATCTATAGAAAGATCAGATCGATAGATTTTTTTATTTTGGCCTTAAAATGTATCTAAGGAAATAAATAAACAAATTGTAAAGTAAAGAAAAATGGTTTTCTTTTAGAAATATCTTGATTCCATACCACTGTGCACTGTTTAAAAAAAGTACAAGGAAAATTATACCTGTAAAAATATCCAGTAATCTAGTTTTATTTTCGCAAATTTAGAAGCGCTAGTCAACTTCCATAAATTGTTTGAACATCTTTCCCTAAATTTGAAGCAATTCAAAATCCATTGTAATATATATTCTTAGGCAAAAAATACATTAAAATACTAGACGAAAACTGTCAATATCTTATCTAAACGGGTTGGTAATAGCTTCAAAGACGTTAAAAACACTTTTAAGATAAAACTAATTTTAAATGTGTTGATAATACCCGGCAATAGTCAATTTACATTTAATATAATTAATATAATAATTCAATTTTTTTCTTTTCTCTTCGCAATCTAGACTTGCAGAACTGAAAAAAGAAAATGGCAATCAACTGTACAAAATCAAGCAATACCGTTCAGCGTTACCGCTCTATACTGAAGCAATCGAATTATGTCCGGAAACGTCATCGTACTACGGGAACCGAGCTGCGTGTTACATGATGCTGAACTTGTACCAGGACGCGCTGGAAGACGCCAGGAAATCCGTACAACTCGACGCTTGTTTCGTGAAAGGATACATTCGCATACTAAAATGTGCCATAGCCCTAGGCGATCTGATGACAGCCGAACACGCGGTGAAAACCATCAAAGCACTCGAACCTAACAATAACTCCATCAAAAACGAACTAACCAGCTTGGAGATCTTGAAAAAGTTCGAAGCCGACGGTGTGAAAGCTTACGATAAGAAAGATTTCCGAACTGTCGTTTATTGTATGGATCGCTGCATTGAACAGTCACCGAACTGTTCGCGGTACAAAACAACAAAAGCGGAATGCTTGGCTTACTTGGGAAGGTTCGAGGAATCGCAGGAAATCGTCAACGGAATCTTGCACAGCGATAAAGGCAACGCGGAAGCGATATACGTGAGAGGATTGTGCTTATTCTATGAAGACAACATAGACAGTGCAAGCAATCATTTCGTGCAAGTCCTACGATTGGCTCCCGACCATAACAAAGCGAAGGAGATGTACAAGAAAGCTAAATTGCTTAAGAAGAAGAAAGAAGAAGGAAACGACGCGTTCAAAAACTGCCGATACCAAGACGCTCTCAATCTATACACGGAAGCCCTCGAAGTGGATTCCTTCAATAAGAAAACCAACGCCAAATTATATTTTAACCGCGCTACCGTCTATGCTAAGTTGAACAATCTCCAGAAAGCGGTAGCCGATTGCTCCTCAGCACTATCCTTGGACGAAAACTACCTCAAAGCCCTCCTGAGGAGGGCCAAATGCAACATGGACCTTGGAGAATACGAAGAAGCCGTGAAAGATTACGAGAAAGCTTGTAAAATGGATAAGAGTCGCGAGAACAAAAGGCTGTTGCAAGACGCTAAGTTAGCACTGAAGAAATCGAAACGCAAAGATTACTACAAGATCCTAGGGGTTGAAAGGAACGCTACTGATGATGAAATTAAGAAAGCGTATCGGAAGAGGGCGCTGGTTCATCATCCGGACAGGCATGCCAGCGCTTCCGATACTGAAAAGAAAGAGCAGGAAAAGAAATTCAAGGAACTGGGTGAAGCGTACGGTGTGTTATCAGATCCCAAAAAGAAGGCGAGGTACGACAATGGACAGGATTGTGAAGACGGATTTGATGGAGGAATGCATGGTAAGTAATCTTTTAGATTTAATTTTCATTTGGATTGTAATTCATAGGAAAAATACTCTACTTCCAATTGATTATCCAAAAATATGCTCACGACTCGATCTTGATTTATAGCAATAATTTTTTATGTACTCCAAGGCGCGATTGGATTAATCCCTTTTTGTGACGAATCTATTGCGTTATTGCTTCAAACATGATTCCAGGATTACCTTGTTACTATAACCAATACTTTTTCATACAATTTTTCTACTATATGTACGGGGTGTCTCCAAATAATTGCGAAAAAATCAGGTGACGATTGCTTGAGTACCCCAAGTAAAAAAGTTCTTATACGCATATGCCCAATTTTGTAGAGATTCTGAATTAGAAGAGGTCAACGTTTTAAAAATTAAAAACAAATTATTAGTCTTTATTTTTATGAAAACTAGTGTAATTGCACGATGAAAAACAAATGTTTGGCAAGCAAGTTTAAAAATTAAACAAGAAATTAACTTTTAGCTTACATATTTCATATTTTCAAACTTTTATGTCATACTACTAGAGTGTAGAAGCTGTTATTTATAATCTTTGCCGCTTTTGTTTTCTTCCTATCGTTTCTTGATGATATATTTGCAGATAAATAACAACTAAGTATTAAAAAGTGAACGTTCCTGACATAAGGTCCCCGTGGTGTAGTGGTTAGCACGCCCATCCGGCAAGCGGGAGGTGTCAGGTTCAATTCCTTACCGAGACGAGATTTTTTTGATATATAATTACGTCGGAAATACCAAGGAAATTACTAATTTTTATAATTCACCGACGGAAGCCAAAATATATTAACTTTGTTGTTCACGTTTAAAAATAATTCGTTTCCAACAGGAAAATCAAAACAATTTTTGTTTCTAATAAATTGTTTTGTGTGCAGCAATCCAGTTATAGTTCCAGTGCTTAAAGAATGTAATTGTTTACTTTTCATCAGATTTCTCTTCGAGATGACAGTAATTGTCAAATGTTCTACAGCTCTTGTAGCTATAGGTCTCCCTGACTGTGTAACTAATTGTATTTTGCACACCTACAGTTCATGGAAGTTCGGGCAAGCTGACAAATTATATTAACTGTTTAGGAAAAAATTTTAAAATTATACATTTATACATTTCTGTGAGGAATTATTAAAACTAATTTTTTCTGGAAGCCTTTTACCACTTTCCAGGTAGTATTTGTCTATTATAAGACCGTTATCATAAAATATATAATTATGTTGGAAATCCCCAATAATTACAGTGACAATAAAGCTTTATAATAATCCCTAGGAGGGTTAGCTGATTCACTCGTGTTACCTGGAAATATTCGTATATCCTTTATAAAGTATTATAACATTTGTAAACGCAGTAGTTCTGAAGAGATTGTTATTGTGAAAGTATCTGTGGTTGTGCAAGTGAAAAATAAAATAATTTCGGTTTGCTATTATTGCCTTACATCAGAAAGGGTACGCAGTTCTACAGTACATGATACTATAGTTCGATTTAAGACAACCGGTGACGTGCAAGATCGTAATCGGCCAGGACTGTCAAGAAAAACGACTCCTGCGGAAGATTTACGAATAAAAATAATTAGTAAGCGCAATAGAAAACTAACAGTATGAGAAATTGCTGCAGAATTCAATAATGAGCGAGATTCCAAAGTTTCTGTGAGTACTGTGAAACGTCGGCTGAAAGAGGCTGGGTTGCATGGGCGAGTGGCTTGTCAAAAACCGTTACTCCGAAGAGGAAATAAACTGAAACGACTGAAATGGACAGAAGCTCATAGAGATTGGACAGTGGACGATTTTAAAAACGTTTTGTGGACTGACGAATCCAAGTTTGAGATTTTTGGAAATAGACAGAGAGTTTTCGTACGCAGATCAAGAGGGGAAAGAATGTTGCGGGAGTCTATAGTTCCTACGGTGAAGCATGGAGACGGATCTGTAATGGTTTGGGGTTGTTTTTCCTTAATCGGAACAGGGGACTTGCTCAAAATTGAGGGCATAATGAAAAAAGAAAAATATCGGAAAATCCTGAAGGAAAATGCCATACCGTCGTGGATTTGAATTTATGCAGGACAATGACCTCAAACATAAATCTAAATTGTGCACAGATTACCTGCAGCAAGAAGAAAATGAAGGAACCCTAAAAATTATGGAATGGCCACCACAGTCCCCCGATCTGAACCCGATAGGGTTGTTATGGGAAGAATTAGACCGATGTGTTAAGAAAAAGTGTCCAAAATCGAAGGAACATTTGTGGACCATTCTCCAGGAGGTATGGACAAGCTCGCTTATGAATAAATGAATTGAAAGCAAGGAGTGGATCTTGAATGATCGATGAAAATCGGATTTAAATTATTTGTATTACATTAATTTTTTCTTTTTAATAAATTTGTGTTTGAAAATATGTAAAATCATGTAAGTAAGTATTAAATACATGGCCATTTAATATTTCTCTTATTTTCTTTGGCTTCCGTACATTTTTTTGCTTGCCCGAACTTCCATGAACGCTAGTGTAGATACTATACCTAATCGAAGCCCGAGAAGAGGTTCTCTGATAGTTGCTTGTGATGAAACCGTAAAAAATTCTGTTCCAAAGACAATTATTAGCTTTAATAAAAACGAGCTTCCTACATTTAGTCAGACACCGAGTGAAATAATGTTAGTAGTGTATGTAAGAAATGCGTACTTTTTTCGCAATTTCTCTTATGATATGCATTAAACTCTACTTGTTTTTCGAGAATTATTTGTTTTCTTTCTGCTATTATCGCCTCGACATTTTTTATGAATCAATCTCGTTTGCACGTCTACTCACTTTGAAAGAACTAAACCCGACATAAATTTAAACGAATCCTCTTAAAAATCACTCGTGTTTTCGTTACAACACTACTCTAAGTCACTATATGCCTCTAAAACTGAAGAACTCAGGTCAGCATCCTCACAGTACATTTTTTAATCATTTATATTTTGCAAGAAAGTAAAAAGAATCTCTAGGATTACTTATCATAAACTGTTCGATATCAAAATTAACCATCGCGTTTAGATTATGTTTGTATCTGCTATCATCTGTAGAGTATTAATTACAATACAATGGTATCTCGTACGTGTTCATGATTCATAAAAAGAGTTTTAAATTATCACACGAATAAGACCTAAAATTAGCGCTTATTAGAATATTTATCGTAATTTTTGCAAATATGCTATCCATTTAAAATTAGCACTTTTGGACTTTACCTGGATAGATTTTAGAGATAATCATTTAATGCCAAAAACACAAAGGAAAAATTATCAATCGATAATAGAAACATCTATTGTTATATCTATTTTTGTAATATATTATTGTAATATCTATGTTACAATTTACAACATCGAAAGCAGTCATTAGCGCCACGTATTGTGCGTTTAGCCAACTACCCCTGTCCACCTGTTCAACATCAAACTCCTGTGTTCTTTTTCGGTGTCTCCGGTCCTTTTAGTCCCTGCTATCTAGATGGTGGGGGCGTAAGAAGATTATTGTATATCCAGTCAACGATGATATTGGAGGAACGGCAAAATAACTTGTCCTCTGTACATTTTCTTCATATCCTAAATCTTCAATTTTAATGTAATATTTTCCGACAACAATTTACTGTATAAATTCATATCTCTGTCCTAATATCGTAAATTAAATATATCCGGTCAAGAAGTGGTCCGTTGGTAAAATTTAATATTCGAAGGTTACTCGTAGTGTCATATATCTGAGATCATACGAGTTATGTTTCAAATTGAGAACCTTTATGACAGTTTATCCTACAAATTTAATCTTAATTTTAGAATAGGGAATGTTAATTGAAATTTAATATCAATTTGACAAATTCGAAAAGCATATCCTAATTGGCGATGACAAAACAATCGCTATCGCGAACAAAGGAGTCAATGGACGCTTATAATTTTCTCAGTTTAGGTCAAATAACCGTTGTATCTACATGTATTTGTTTAAGTGTTCTTTTACAAGTGTCTAGTTATTAAATTCAACGATAATTACGAAGTGAGAGTCAGATTTGGCAATTTCAAAATACGCGTGATTCTTGTACCTAAAATATAAATAGCGTTTATATTGAAACTTCACAATTTGAGGTTAGCGTTCGATTTTCAAATTTAATTCTTTTAAAACGTAAATAGTCGGGGTTAATCCGTATTTAAACTGCCGATAGAGTGTCTAGGGGACACTCCCGCATCTACAGACCGTACAATTAATTTCCGTAAATCAATTTTTCTTCTCGTTTATAATGTATAATACAGTAAAACCTTCCAATAGCGACCACCCTCGAGGAATCAAAAGCTGGTTGCTATTGAGGAGTGACATTATCTCAAAATCGATTTTTCCAAAATTTACAACTGGAGGTAACCCCCTAATAATAGTAACTAGTTTTAGAGAAAAAATAGTCTATTTTATGTATTTATTTATTCATTTGTTTATGCAGATTTCGATCCCACCCAGATGTTCCAGACGTTCTTCACCAACGGTCACGGCGGCCAATTCAGCTACTCGTCGAGCGGATCATTTCCAGGATTTTCGTTTCAGTTCAGTTAAAACCACCACTGGATGTCGCAACGCTCACGTCTAGAAACAAGAAAACGAAAACTCTAGACGGGTTTTTTCACGTGATTTTTAGTCGTGATGACGAATTGCGACATTGCATTACATTCCAAAAGAGATGAAAGTATCACAAGAACTATCGGAGATTTACGCAGATCAACGACCGGAAGTATCGTGTTTTACGGATTGACGTATTGAATAGTTAATTTGTATAACAAGATGCGGAACTTAACCGTTACCAAGCCCCCGCTTCTTTTCCGATAACTAAAAATGTGTATATTTATTTGTCTAATATGAAATAGAATTACATTGTTTTTATTATTTATTTAATGCATAGGTTCATATATATTATAGAATATATACATTGCATATACGCGACCATACATTCACCTTCGACTTTATATTTATAAGATTTCGCGAATCAAATATTGAAAGTACTGTAGAGTAAGTGCACGTTGTACTATTTCATGCAGTGTGTAATATACGGCTATTTCAAGTTATTTTATATTTATTCTTTTTTTTTTTTGTTTGTATTTATTTTCGTTGAGTTCAAAGGATTTCGATTAATTTTTTTTTGACTACGTAGATGTAGAAGAGTTATGTTGAAATAGCTATACGAAAGATGGTACTGCTCAATCTTGGAAAATCAATCTGTGGAAGCGATTGTATTGTTTTGAACCAATAAAAACGCTCAAATATGTTGACAAGTAGTAGCGATGCCATCTATCGAGGAAATTAGGAACCGTATTTATACAAGTTGTTATTAAACTTAGCCAAAACAACGTTCGAAAACACCATACCATCTGTGCCAAACAAAACCGCAATCTGCCATAGGAACTTTGTCTTAGGCTTTAGAATTATGTTTTTTTGTATGCGGAGATGTCTTACTTCAGAATTAATTTCTATTTAACCCTGAATGTAGAATCGATATATCGTTTTATATATAATTTTCAATGATCTTTAAAAGTTTGTTGATGGTTTTTAAATTAAACCAATGTAACATTGCTAATGGCTAAGCTTAATACTGACAATCTGTATACCGGGTGTTATATTGCACCAAGTGGATTACGTACAAACAGTTTTATACTTAGACTTGACTTTTTGCAGGGTTAAACTGTTGATAGAAACTCAATTTTTGGAATGAGTTTCATTTCTTTTCTGTACTATTATTTCCGTTTATAAAATTTAAAACGGCGACAACAAAAGAAACTTGAACTGCCAAAAATTGTGTCTTTATTAACAGTCTAAGTTTTAAATAAACTTTGTTACTTGATGAAATTGATTTCTAGATGATGCACGGAAAATTTGACTAATTAGAGTTGAGCAGAAATATGAATCAGCTAATTACAGTGAAATCTGCGTAAGTAAATAATGATTCAATCTCCAAAGAAACCCGTTTCTTCTACTTACCAGAAAGATCTTTCAAGTTAAAGGAGATTGGTTTCTTAGGAAAGTATGCATTTGAAAAAAATCATATTAAAAATAATCTTGTTGCGTGCTACCGATATGTTCTATATTGTTTTTAGATCAGCTTTTTAAAGCTTTATTGCTTTAAAAATTATTGATTTTGATTCTGTTATTTTTGTACATGGTGTAGCAAAATCTTCAGCCTTCTTATATAACATATTTTTGGTCATACTTTCCTGTTAGATTTAAAAAAACAAACTTGTGCGGGTTTCACAGTAACTTTTCAAAATATGTGAATTATTAAATTAGGCTTTTTGTAAATACACAAACACATTATTAACTATATATACATTATATTTACTTATTTATGTGATAATACGCCTCTCGATTATTGCTAACAATATCGCTTTTCTAATCCAGAGGATCATCGAAGAAGAAGAAAAGACAATGAAAGTTTGTCAAAATGTAAAATCCTATTGCTTCGATCTTTGTGATTGAAGCTACTCAATTTATTTTGCAATAAACACATTAAAATTATTTAACCGTGCCTCAACGACTTGTTTTAAGAACTTTATTTTTTACTTCTTTGTGTTTTTTGAGACTGGTTTATGTCTTTGCATATGAGTTGTTTTGTTCCTGTTATAAGGTTGAGAACTATTGATGATGAAGACAACACAAATTACCTTTATAATGATGTAGTTAATAATATAATAAAAATTACTATACCCTATGTCTTATTAATTAATATTAATTATTGAAAAGAACAACAAACCTTATTATTGTGATTCAACTTGATGGTAGAAATAAAGATTTGAATTTGTATTACTTTCGTGTGGTTTTATTTCTATCTTTTTAAAACTAAGAGCACCAAACCTTTTATGCCAAATTTTTAATGTTATTAAAAGGTGTTCGTTAAAAAATAGCCCACAAAGCTAAAATACTCTTATTTTGGTTTTGTCTTCTTCCGGTAAATGCAAGGCGCGGCGAAAGTAACTGACACATTTCAAGGCTAAATAAAGTATATAAATTTTTTCTCATCTGAAGGTACATAAAATGCCATTATTAGTTTTAAAAATAATGGTTAAGTGGGTGCTGTTATTGCGTACACACAAAAGTTGTTCATCACTAGGCTGACCATTTCCTGTAGAATGGCTGCCACTCCCTGTCGAATTGCTTGTTTTAGTTGGTCAATAGTGCGAAGGCAACAAGTGAATACATTTGATTTGAGATAGTCCCAAAGGAAAAAATCAGATGGGTTCAAGCGTTACCACCGAAACTAGAAAGGCCTCAGCGCTCTTCGATGATGTCATGTTGTTTAGGGGGTGTATCGCCATGCACGATATTAGCCTATGCCGTAAAAGAATCGTTATTTTTTTCTTTTTTTTGTTGTTTTGAAGTGCTTCCGGTTTAAAGAGGATGCCAGTCGTCAACTGAGCCCTTCTTCGCATCCCATTCGGTTTTATTTTGGAAAAACTAAACGCGTAACCGAGCACCGTTTTCATGAAAGATGTATTTGTGGTTGATATTTAATCGACTAATTATTATTATTTGTAATTGTACATGTATTTGGACGAAACTAAGGTTGAAATAATACTGTAATTGCAATTTTATTCGAAATTTTGTTCAATTTCACGAAAACATTTACAGACATGCTATTTAACCAGAATCTTTCCTACTATGTGGTGCTTTACCTAATCTATTATTACTTTTCCCACAATCATTTTTAAATAGGGTATTTGTGACATTTACATACATCAGTATCCAAAATGGCTACGTTCGGTGATATAATTTAAAATATATTGTATTAAAAGAGAACGTTTATTACACACATTTAAAAACATCTCTTCGTGTTCAAAAATAATTTTGTTAAATATAACATAAGAATATAAAAGTATTTGAACAATAACATCTTCACATTTTTTTGTCAAATACCAGGGATAGTTAGGGAATTGAGTTGGAATAGTATTTTTTTAAGCCTAGGATTTTTTTAACTTACAGTTATAGTTTCACCGGTCCTTGAATCTGTAGCTGTTGAAAAATAAATAATATCTTTTATTGACAAAGTGTAACCCACAAACAAAACGTACAAAACAACAGACGCCATCTTACGTTAGGTTATCTTGTTTTTATCGCTTCAGAAAAGATTTTATCGCTTATACAACACTAGAAAAACATTGCAGGTATCACCAACAAAGTACAGAAATATCAGTACACAGTATTTTTTTTAATAAAACCAATATAATTTGGATAAACCAATTCAAAACGTAGAGAGCGTCTCAGTGTGTAAACGCGTTTATATGATCAAAATACGTCACAGCCTGCTGACGTTAAAGCTAGTTAACATGTATTAGCGGTAGTAACGGTTCAAGTCGGGTGACCGGGCGCTAACCGATGTCACCTCACAACTAAATCAAACGACCGTGGGACATCTCCCTCAAAATCCTCATTGTACGGCGAGTAGTGTGGTCTGTTGCCCTGTCCTGTTGAAACCAAACATTGTCCATATTGTCAAGTTGATGCAGTTTGGGCCTTAAGAAGGTCTCCAACATCTCATAATATCGATCCGAGTTCACAGTCACTGTAACATTGTCTTGTTCAAAGAAGTACGGGCCCCAAATGCCGAAATCTGCAATCGTACACCATACAGTCACCTTGCAAAGGCCGTTCATGTAACTGACGAGTATTGTTCTCTGCCCAATATCTGAAATTTTGCTTATTAACACTGCCACACAAGTGAAAATGTGCCTCATCGCTAAGTAACACAGAAGCTGGACGGGGGATATGTTGTTGAATTTCCAGACACACTGCTCTGCGGTTTTCCCAGTCTCTCTCCTTGAGTTCCTATGCCAGCATCATTTTGTAAGGATGCATTTTGAGTTCTGTGTGGAGCATTCTTCGTACACTGCGATCAGAAAGCCTAAGCGCAGCGGCGTGGAGATTGTTCAATGGACGCTCTTACCGCTTCCACATGTTCAGAAGTTCTGGCAGTCCGAGGTCGTCCAGATTGTTTTCTTTTCAGTGCTGATCCACTAGCTCGAAAGTCGTTGACTCATAGCCAAATCGTGTTTCGAACAAGAACGGCGTCACGTCGACCAAGTCTAAAGTGCACTCGAAAAGCTCTTTGAGTAGCAGTCACACATTTATTGTTCTTAGTAAACGTTCCAACAATGAAAGTGCGATGCTCAACAGTTCAGTTCATGATGATGACTGAAAATGGCATGTTACTTCCTCTCCAATGCGACGCTCCCCACCACTGTACCACCTCTACTCACCGAGCGGAGACCTTTGAAAATGTGTCAGTTACTTTTGCCGCACCCTGTATGTAAGATGAATTTGTCATACACTTTGCGTGTGCGTGGGTTTTCGGTAAATGTAACGTAATGTGTCAGCGCACCGTCAGGTGTACGAGAACATTTAAGAAAGGAAGGCAACCGTCCAATTCGATCTCCACGGTGAAGCGTACGGAATTCCTAACATGATTCCATACGCTCCATCATCAAATTTAACGAAATTTTATTACATTACATGCTTTGAAGTATAAGGTTTATAAAAAAAAAGGTTTAACATCAATCTGAAACGATGCGTTTATTACAGTAAAAATATAAATATACAAAAACTATTTTCGATTACCAATATTTGACACACACAGGATAATTTGACAATTCTCTAATAGCCAACTGTTTAAAATTACATTCTTTTTTTGTAGTTATTTTTCTAAACAGAAATCTACTATCGAATCATGTCCTTCAGCTTTCCTTCGTCGTATAAATTCTGCAATTCGGCAAAACCACCTACGCATTCTCTTTTAATAAAAATTCTCGGCACAGTCCTAGCGCCGGTCATCTTTTCCAGTTCATCCTGCATTTCTTTTCCATCCTTTCTCATATCTAATTCCATTGTAACATAAGACTTATTCATACTATCGAACAAGTCCTTGGCTTTTTTGCAATAGGGACAGTGCGTTTTGGTAAACATGACGATTGTATCTTTTTTCACTAGATTCTTTATGTTTTCTGACATCGATTTCCTATTGAAACACAAAGGGAAAAAATGGAGTTTGTGATAAGACAAATTAATATACATATATTGTCATATAAATCTTTGTGCATTGAAATCAATAAATTGTTGGTAGCATTGTTTGCATCACTGTTAGAAAAATGGTGGTTGACTAAATTAAAGAAATTGTTAGATCATCGTGGAAAACAGTAGTTTGTATTTGTGTTTGCACAAGGATCTATCAGACCTATCAACTTAGTAAATAAAAAACTGCGGATACTTATGAACGATTGAATTTATTTAAAACCAACACAGAAAATAAGTCAGCTTGTTGAAATGATAATTTTTCTACAACCATTTTACGATCCAGTTTTCTTTTGAAACCTAGAAGAATGAGGTAACTACGGTACCTACTAACCGGATGATATAAGCGCGTTCAGCTATACGTTTGTACTAATTCAAAGCGCTTCGAATTGATAGCTGGACTCGTCTAACAAACCCGTAAATCTCGTCTATAAAGAAAAATTAAATTTACCGTTTAAATATTATAATGGGTAACTTCTTCTCTTGCCGTTTCGTAGTCATCATCCTTTGCACGAATCGCCTCTTGATCTTGGACTCTTCCTTCATCATTTCTTTCTTGGTATAGACCTCCTTCTCGTACTGGCCGCGTTCTTTGTACCATTGCCTTCTATACTCGAAATTTAGAAGGAAGTACATGTTCGGGCGTCCCTCCTAAGTGAAGAAATACAAGATAACGTTATTATCGGCGCTGAATCTGTTAGGTGTTGATACAAACACTTTCGTAGCTGGGTATGAATCCTTTCTCGTTATTAGCTCTGGCATGGGAGGAGACTATGTTATCCTTATTTGAGATTGGGACGGCTCGCGTCCACTTCGCAAGGTTCTTCATGTGCATTTTGACCAGCAAAATCTGTGCGAATTAACTAGAGAATCCGAATTTTCGAAAAAACGTCACTTCCAAAGTGTCAAATGATTTTTTTGTGAAGGTTTTAAATTTTAGCCAATAGCTTATCTGCGTTAATGTTGGAGTTAGAAAAAAAGGTAATGCCATCAAAATAATTGAAGTTTTGGAAGGTTTTTACTTTATAAGGAACTATTTAATTATTACACTGGTCAACATCATAGGTTTTTTCCGGCTGCTCTAGAATTACTTTATTTGACGAAGTTTTTACACACCACGTTAAGGCACACAGTCTAATTTCTCTAATTTGTAGTTCATGGTACCGGATTTTTCTCTGTACTATCCGAAATTCGAATTTAATGCATGAGAAAAATCAGCTGATTTTAACACGCTCAGCGCACCGTTGCTACGATTTTATTAAAAGTTAATAACATAAATTATCTTTCGATTTTTTTAGGTGCAAGATGATCCGTTGTAACTAGAGTTGGTATTTTTTAAATGTCGCGGATGATTTAAGTTGGTCCTTTATTGCCGGAACCACCAACTTAAATCATCCGGGACATTAAAAAATTTCCAACTCTAATTATAACAAAAGACTAACATTTAATTGCTTATTAGTTATACAGGGTCATTCACGACGATGGCCTAAGTATCTCTGAAAATAATTAAACTATTTTTTTGAAATTTTGGTGATGTTATAGACAATGATGTATTTCTTAAAAATATTTTCAACTTCATTGCACTTTCGACTAAATCGGAAACGGATATCAACTTTCTTATTTCAAATGGTACACCCATTGTTACCTTTTATTGGCGTATCGATGACCACTGCGGTAATATGCGACTGCCATGGTGCGCCGCGTAGTACTGTAACATAAGCAATGCTTCCATTGTCGATTCGGTCAGGCCTCGACGACGGTCTGAAAACGTTCTCGTATGCTTTGCAAGTGATCGTTCAGCATCTGATGAAGTAAGATTTGCGAAATTCAAATACTCCTGTATCTCTTGTGTGCAACCTTGAATTCCAGATATAGATCGAACCTTTTCTAAATCCGGATTTTTATTTAAAACTGCACGAAATTTTTGCGCGACATCTAGTCCTATAGGATCCGTCAAGCTTTCTAGAGCGGCTGCTAAATTGTTGATGTTATTTAACGAGTCTTGTACAGATAACTGAGTATTTTCTAACTGCGAAATAGTTTGTGTCACTACAGAATAGTTTATGGAAATGCCATCTATTTCTTTTTGAACGTCCGAATCGGAAAAAAGTTGCTGACTCTCGCGAACCGCTTGAGAATTAGAAGAATTAAGTTTGAAAATGACATCTTTCACTTGGGAATAATATTTGCCATTGTAAGACACTGTCTCGATCCACGTTCCCCATCGCGTTAATACAGGCCGAGGTGATGGCAGAATTTGCGGATACAATTGTTTGAATACGCGGATATGTTTGGGAGATTTCACAAACACTTTTTTGGTAGATGATATTAAATCATTCACCCTGGGATACTTGCTTCGGATTGTTTCTGTTACGAGATGACATGCGTGTGTGAGGCATGTTATGTGAAGAAGAGTCGGAAGGGATACTTTTAACATCCTACCAGCGTTCAGCATTGTTGCGGCTTCGTCAGAAACTAACATGGTGGGCTCCCACGATACAACATTCTCTTAGCATATTTTTTACTATGTTTACAGCGGTTTCGGCATCAGCTCTTTCAATCATTTTACTGGCTAACGAGGAAACTGCTGGACCATTACATTTTATAGGACGCGCCACAATATGAATCACGCTGTGTTTCTGAGCATCAGTAGTTTCGCCCACAGTGAGCCAGATTTGTTGATTTCTCAACTCGTCTTTTATACAGTCTTTTACTGTACTTTGCACATGTGGTAAATTGTACCGCAATTGTCTTTTTGTTGGTAGCTTCCATGATGGAACATATTTATCCCAAGAAAGACGAAGTTTTCATTATCTACTAGGTGTTGTGGGATGTTGCACGTGCTCAACATGAAAATATAGCCATACAAAAATTGCCAGTACGGAATATTATTTCTTAAATTCAATACATGAAGTTTACTTTTAATATGATTTCTACATTGCCAATGTCGTGCCTAGCAACTCTATACCGCAAAATTTGCAACGAATGTGCGAACTTGTAAATTCCAAACCAGGGAAACGCCAAATATATTTACGTCCCATGTTTTCGTAAACACACAATGAGAATCCGATAAATAACCGAACTCCTCAATGTCTACCGCATTACTGAACTCTGCATCCACATACGTACATACACTCCCTCGTACAGGCGTCTCTGCGGGTGCAACCGTTTGTCACGCTTTACTAATGACAAATGAACACTGTGACATTACGTTAATATGTCAGTATTTAAATTAAATAAAGGAAACTTGCAGATGGTAGACTCAATAAAGATTTTATTTAGGTTCGGTTGTTAAAGTAAAATAAATATTGAATTAAAACTAAATATTTAGTTGATTATTAGTAAATGTTTAATTAGTCACGGTAACATAAACTGAAAAACGGGTGTCAAATATTTAAAATGATAAAAGGCGTAAACATAACTATTCAAAAAAAATACAAATTAATAACGTACATTATAAATGTTCAACATAATCTCCATCTAATTGCAGACATAACAATATCCGACGGTGCACGGAATTTGGATTTCTGCTTCGCTAAGGCTGGCAAAAGCTCTCCTTACCCTCTCCTCCAAGATATCCCGTGAATAAATGGGACTGTCGTACACCATTGTTTTTATGCGACCCCAAATAAGTCAAGAGGAGCTAGGTCAAGGGCCTGGCTGGCCATGTCCAAGGTCCTAATTTCCTCATCCATCGATCATCACACATTTCCGTCAATTGGTCTGTAACCTCACGTGTACAATGCGCTAGAGTTCCATCTAATTGGTACCAACATGCTTGCATTTCGCCCACATTTAGACTATTAATAAATTCCATTACGTGTAGCAAATTTAAATATTAATGCCGTTTAAAATTTTCGTCATAAATTTGATACGTAAGGTTATTGTCGTTTATAGCACAAAATACATTAAAACTAAACTTTTGTTGGAAATTTTGTAGTCTTATTAAATGTGGATTAGTGGTGGCCCAATAATGGTTAATTTTTGAATTATACATCGTTTCTCTCGAAAATTTCGCTTCATCAGAACATATTACTTTAGAAATAGACTGGATAATTTTGTATTTTGACTAGGATTCCATTCACAAAATTTGTTTGTTTGTTTGTCATTAGCTTAAGTAAAACAAAGCCTACCTTGTCAATTCTGGTTGTTTACTGGTAATAAATAATCGATTTCAGGATTTTTTTTTTAATAACTCGAGAACGAGTGAATTTATGTATAGGAAGTAAAATGTTTTATTCGCATTTTTTCAAGTAGAACATGCAGGCATTCTTAAAAATAGGGATTGCCATTTAAAAAATATAATTTTCTATAGTTGAATATGTTAGTGTTTGGATTAGGTTTTTGGAACACTCTGTATAATATTTTTGATATGTATTTATAGCAATAAAGAGTATTTTATGTTGCTAATGAAAATCCCAAAATTGGTTTGCATGAGTAATACCGAATAAAAGATATTGATGTTTTAGTTAAACTCTGCGTTTGTCAAATTTTTCACAAAAAATGTAATATCTCGAAGGTGCTACATCCTACACCTATGATTAGAGTAACCAAAACTTGCGGACTCGCATAGGCGCCGGTATTACGGGTTAATATAAGAATACGAAAAATTCATAAATAAACTTACTTGCTAATTATTCAACGAATTAGAGGCATCAGGATGTGAACTACTACTGTAAACTTGCATCATTGCATATGTTTCCACAGTTACTTCTTTAAACCTTGTGCGTCGACAAGAAAAAATATTCTTATACATAGAAAACGATCTCTCCACATCTAAGGAAGTTACATTTGCATGTAGAAACTGTTTTTTCAAAATCACTTAAAAGTTCACTATTCTTACACTTATTATAAACGGCCTCTAAAGTATTAAAATCGGGATTTTTCCTTAAAACATCTGCCAACTTTTGACTAGCGCATAATCCTGGCGTATCATTTAATGTGTGTAATTTATTTTTTACACTCTCCACTATGTCTAATGATTCCTGCAATGACAATTCAGTACATTGTAGTTTTCTGATGGCATCTAGTAATACTGTATAATTGGTACATATTGTTGTTAAATCTTCTAAAAGTTGAGGAATTTGAAATTCTCTTTGACTTTCTCTAATTGCTTTGGATTCATTCCGATTAAATCCCATTATAATTGATTGAATTTGTTGAAAATGGATCAAATAGTAAGAAGCTGCTGTTAGCCAAGTACCCCATCGCGTTAAAATTGGTTCAGGAGGTTCTGGAATACCTGGACAAAATTTACGAAATTCTTTTAAACGTTTAGGAGATTTACGAAACACTACTTCAGTACTTCCAATCATCCGATCAACGTTTCCGTAATGTTGTCGAACAACTTCACCAATTAAATGCAAAGCATGCAGCACGCAGGATATATGTATTAAGTTAGGAAATATATGTTTTAAGGATCGCCCAATACTTAACATCGTTGCTGTACTATCTGTCACAAACATCACAATTTGATCTTGGGCAATTTTAAATTTTTTCAAAGCGTTCATTATCACTTTTTGAATATTTTCCGCGGTACATTGTTGAACACGTTTGCAAGCTAACAAATATCGAGATGCTGTGTTCTCGCTAGATAAAACGCGAGCTATTACATTCACAATACTGTTTTTCTTTATATCGGTCGTCTCATCCACGGTAATCCATATTTTTTTGGAACACAAATCACGTTTACACATATTTTCTAGCATCTCTTTCATTCGCGGCAAATGATTCTGTAATAGTGTTTGTGAGGGTAATGAGTACTTTGGAACGTATTGTCGCCAAAACGTTTTAAAAGCTGCTTTTCTCACCAACGACAACGGAAGATTACAAGAGGTAAACATAATTAATAAATGTATGAGGAATAGTGTATAAGGTATTTCAGTTCTTGCATTTCTCATATGCTTAATACCATTGACATGCCTCTGGCAATCAGTTCTGTCCAATGCAGCCAAACGAACATTGCATATTAAGCAAAAAACTGCACTACCGTCATATTTTAAATGGGGAAAAAGTGACACATACTTATGTACATTAGTAGCAAATCTATTACGAGGCATTGTTTTCTTAGGTATGTAAATATTAGTTCTATATGAAACGATACACTAATTATGTACTTGGTATAATACTACAACACACAAAAAACACCAGCTATATTTTCAAAAGCGACACGTAAGTACATAACCTTGACCGTTCGATTAATCTCTGCAACAGCTCAACCGGTACTAAAACGAAATCTCTCTCAGCGCGGTTTAACATGATTTATATTCAAGGTCGACACTACATGCCTGCTTCTCTACCGGTTTAGTTTATTTATGAATTTTTCGTATTCTTATATTAACCCGTAATACCGACGCCTATGCGAGTCCGCAAGTTTATGTTACTCTACCTATGATATTGCATATCGTTGAAATTGTCTTTGAAAGGTCTGTCTAAAGGATCCCTAATATACAAGGTGTGCCATTTAAAATAAGAAAATTGATATCCGTTTCTGGTTTTATCAAGAGTGCCATGAAGTTGAAAATATTTTGAAGAGATACATCATTATCTATAACATCGCCCACCAAAATTTTAAAAATATAGTTTAATTATTTCCAGATATACTTTTAACAGGCCATCGTCGTGAATGATCCTGTATATAAAACTTAGATAAATAAGAAATTCAGTACAAAAGTTAATATTTTTATTATTTCATTCATATAATATATACATACATAGATTTATGTATATGTATATAATACTTATATACTTCTTTTACTAATTTACAATATAGTATATATAATATATATATTTATTTATACAATCTATCATCTCTTCTTTACATTTGTACTCCTATATAAAATAAATAAGGATAGAAATAGTAGTAGACGGTACGATACTCAACCACAAACTTTATGCGTTAAATTGCTTTAATATATTACAGTAATAATTATTTTAAAAAATACTGAAACGAAATAACTTAAAGTTGAGAGAATTAATTAAAAAATATATCTAGAAAAATATATTTGGCATTCCGAAAAATACACATGCGACCATAAAAATCGTAGTATTTTACTTCAAGTAATATGAATCCAGTTATTCTCATGGATCTTTGTCGATGACGTCATTAGTGGCTGATACTCTTTTCGGATATTGTACAAGTCAGCTTACTTTATATTTCTTACAAATAATTTCTGTTCCATTCTATATTTTTTGAGCAATACTTCGAGTAGTAGCTTTTGTTGCGATGCAATTCAAGGTTGGTACTATTAGGTTGGTAAGAAGCAGTAATATTTGCATGTATGGTTGATAGAATGAATCAATGACTGTTAGAGGCTTAAGAGAAGTTTGTAATTTGTAATCACGTGTATATGTGCTCTCAAAAATAAACACTGTTTTAACATTTAATAACGTGTTTTTCATTGGTAAACCTAACATTTTTTGCATACTCTTGCAGAAGTTAATAAAAAGTAGAGCTATTATTCAACTATATTTACAAAACAAGAGAAGATTTAGTCCTGTACAACTTCTTTTCCATGCTGACTTTTTTTTTTAATAAAACAACCTGTATATCTACACAATTCCAATAGGTTCAATTTATATGTTTTTGGCATAGTATAGAGAGAATATAGTAATAAAACTCGGCCATTTTCAGTCAGCCAATTGTTCAAAACGTGGTCAGAGTAAGCTCACAGCGGTAGAGATAGAAATCAGTCCTCGATTGGTTTAGGATGAGCGTGGTAGTAGCAATAGCGTTTCAAGGTCATCAAAATTGGCTGACAGATTTCATTAATAAATATGCCTAGTGTCATTGCATTCTCCCTATAATGTGCTTTTAGCTGGGCGGCCATAAATAGTGCATTTTGTCGGGCTGATTAGCTGCTAAAGCATTTTGGAGTATCTGGCACATTCTCATGATGTCGATCGGCAAAGTCGTGCAAGTATTGATATGTCGTGCGCCTTTCCCGATAGGCCGGGCGGCATGCCGATTCCAACCCGACACTTGTCTATTTTTATCAAAGAATGTCGAGACGACAGCAATAGTGTAGACCATTGTAGACCATTGTATTGCTGAGCGATATGCAACCGTTTTCTTTTGCAAATGTCAATTATGTTTTTGATTTAACATGGAATGGTATAAGGCATAGATATGGATCGTGATCGTCCAGTTCTTTGGGACTGTAGATTAGCACAGTATGAAGATAAAATATAAGGGACACGACGTGTTGATAGAAGTAAGTGTTTCGTTTGAATTGGACAAGATTGAAATTGAACGAAAAATCCAAACTTTATTGTCATTTTGCAGGAGAGTGCAAAAGAGAAAAAGATACAAGCAAATCCGGTACTAGAGTTGCTACTTGTTATAAAAGGAAATGGTCGGCGTACGAAAGTATGCTATTTCTAAAAGATAGAAATATAATAATAATATTAATTAATATATTGTAATAATATTAATTAACATATTATAATAATATTAATTCTTTGATTAAATCTTCCTTTTTCGTTTAATGCGCCTTTTTACATTTGAATTAGTAACAATAATTACAGCAGTAACTGCTAAAAGTTGATCTTGTTCGTCACTCGTTCTCATAAATGTACATTCTTTGGCATATATTCCTTCAGGACGTCAGATAAATTTCTACAAAGCCGACAAGCTTTGCGAAGCGGCCTTGCCGATAGGCATAGTGGAGATGCTTGGTTTTGAAGTTTAGAGAAATTGAAATTTCGAGAAACTCTCCTTTGGGCGTCACAAAGACAATCACATTAATTCTAAGACTTGAAAAAATGTTATTAATTAATATATATATACCTTATTATTGTTTATTTGTGGTTATGTTATGCATTTCTGGATATTATTTAATTGTATTATTATTTATTACTAATATTATTATTTTGAAAGTTGAAATGAGGAAACTATTTTATTCACTAAAAATTCAGTTTTAAGAAAATTATATAAAAATATACAAGGCGTTCCGTTAAAAAAGTCAACTTTGTATCAAAACTGGGTAAAGTACTTTAGTGAAGTCGTAAAGTAAACGACCCAGAGTGCTTTAAAATAACAAGTACTAAATACTTCCGTGCTTGAATTATTAACTACAATATTTGAAGAAATAAAGCACCAAATACTATAGAAATATTAAGTACAAAGTACTCATTGTAAAATAGTCCTTAAAGCTCTACTTTCTATCAAAGCTCCATTTATAACCAAAAACTGGCAGTGACAATAAATTCTATAGATTTAACTATTAACTACATATTTTTTAACTATTAAAAAAATATCTGTTACAATAACCGTGATTTAACAATATTTTTACATAGACGAACTCTAAATATCATCCTGTAGCTTCAATGCCGATCTAATCTAAAAAAAGGGTTCAAAATGTTGATACCTTTTATGGTTTCCGAGATAGATGTTGATGAATGTGATCTTTGGTTTACTCCTTATAATCTCTCTCACATTTTACTGAACGAAACATAACTATAAAATCTATGGCGTCATAGATAAAGATCCATTGGAGAACTATACTTATCAATTACGCTGACAATCTCGTTTCTCTCAGCGCAATTCTCCGCTGATAAGTGAGCTTAGACTAATCACACAGTATTTTTATATAACGTCTTAAAATATTTACAAAAAAAAAGGAAATTATCAAGAATAATAATTACAAGAAAGAGAAAAATTATTACGTTGATTTCTTACGTCGAACATGTAAATTGCGGACACCCTGTAGAATTAAATCGTATCTATCTTACAAGGAGAGAAGTCTGAATAAGTGTTTTCAGTTCCTAAATTCACGGTACGGATTGATCAGCGGAATCATTCGCACATCACTTTTACGGCGGATATTATCATGTTGGTCTGGTGGATAAGGCAGAGGGCGCTGGCGAAGACCGAATTCGCCCTGCAAGAAAAGGCGGGAAATTCAAAAATGGCGGGAGAAAGTGGACGAATTTCGGGAATTATACTTACTCTCCGGCCTTGAAATACTCTTTTAACGTATTGCTAAATAGTTTGGAATATTTGACGAACTCTCGCTTGCGGCCTTCCAAGGCTCGTTTACCTTGGGTACCCGGTATGTAACCATTGATTTCATTTACTGCGTCTAATAGTTTCTTTATGGCACTAGCGATTTCTCTAGTAAAAATAATTAGAAAACAATATCAAGTTTTTTAAGATATCAGAGTACCTAAAATTCTGAAAACTTTGTTATGATAATGTCCGTTAGGGGGATATGGTAATTTTCTTTCATTAAATGCGTCATCGTTAGGTGGCGCTACCTTACTTTTTTTTTTTTTAAGGGAAAACTTTTTGTTAGATTTTTGAAATCCGTAACACATTTGTGATCTTTCTTATAACTAAAGCGAGGTAATATCTGCGCGGCATAGGCGTGGGTTTCCTTCAGCAAAAAATACCAACAAATAAGTAATAAATCGAATAGTAATAACAGAACCAATCAAGAATTATAATATCTAAAAAGTTGTGAAACACTCACCCTCTGAAGCAGCGTTATCAAGTAGGTTGGCGGGCTGCATAGGAATTACCGAACATTAAAAGTAGAAGCACCAGTATCAGTATTATCACTAAGGTTCGAGAAATGCGTGCTATGGAAGAAGCGCCGAAAGGGGATTTAGATCGATGCGAGGCCAGTGGAGAGTTTAGTCATTCGATAGGCGTGAAAGTGAACAGTCGTTCGATAATTATCGGCTTATCGGCGTGCATCTTTTAAAACACGAATCGTCGTAAGCGAGGTTTACCTTCAGCATCGCATGTGAATAAATATATTAGCCGTTTCCTTGGGTTGGAATATACAGGTACTATCATACAGTGCAAACTTTGCAATATACGGTTGATAGGTCGCGATACATTTCACTGTAGAAGACGTATTAAAAGTAAACGTCATGTACTGAATTTAATCAACAATATTTCGTACTGGGAATTTCTGTATGATTTTATTTTTATGCTAAGTGTGTGCAACATCCCACAACAGCTAGTAGACAATGAACACTTTCGTCTTTTTTGGAATAAATATGATCCCTCGTGGAAACTACCAACCAATAGACAATTGCGATACAATTTACCACATTTGCAGGGTACAGTAAAAAACTGTATAGTATGTAGGCGAGTTGAAAAATAAGAATATTTGCGTGGATGAAACAACTGATGCACACAAACACAGCGTGATTCATGTTGTAGCGTGTCCTTAAAAACGTAATGATCCAGCAGCTTCCTTGTTATTAACCAGTAGAAGGATAGAAAAAAGTAATGCTGAGACCGTTGTGAAGATAATAAAAGATTCGTTAAGAGAATTTTGTATCACAGGAGCCCACGTCACAATGCTAGTTACTGATGGAGCTGCAACAATGCCGAACGTTGGATGTTGAAAATATGCTTTCCGACTCTTTTTCACATAACATGTCTCATACATGCGTATCAACTCGTTGCAGAAACCATTCAAAAGAAGTATCCGATGGTGAACAATTTAATAGCATCTACCAAAAAAGTGTTTGTGAAATCTCCCAAACATATCCGCGTTTTCAAACAATTGTGTCCGAAACTTCCACTACCACCTCAGCCTGTAATAACTCGATGAGGAACATGGCTCCAGGCAGAATTCTATTATTATAAATATTTCGCAAATGTGAAGGATGTGATTTTAAAATTTAAATCAAATGAGAGTCAGCAACTTTTTTCCAATTCGGGCGTTCAATTACAAATAGATGAAATTTCCACAAACTATTCTGCAGTTGTACAAGCTACGAAACAGTCACTTATCTTTACGAGACTCATTGAATACCTTAGATAATTTACAAGCCGCTCTAGAAAGGACTACATGCCGCTCAAAAATTTCGTGCAGTTTTAAATAAAAATCCCGATTTACAAAAGGTTCGGTCTATTACTGAAAATAAAGAGTGCAAAGAAGAGATAAAGGAATATCTGAATTACGCAAATCCTACTTCGTTAGATGTAGAACGATCATTTTCGAAATACACGAAAACGTTTTCAGACCAACGTCGAAGGTTAAGTGAATCGATAATGAAAGCGTTGCTTATGTTGTAGTTTTACGCGACTTACCGGGGCAGTAGTATTTTGTCGCAGTGGACATAAAGACGTCAATAAAAGTTAAGAATATATTATTTTTTAATAATACTGTATCTCACGTACTTACTTTTGCGCGATACGCCTCTGACGTTACACTCGTTTGTCTCGTCAACACATAACGAAAGCAACCGATTTTTTAGTGTAGATTTGATTTTCTTTTCCACATGTTCGGGTACAAATAAAACATGCTTACGTGCTGTTTTCGTAGTTGGCAACTTCAAATTGGGGTTGTACTTATACCAAAAGTTCTGAAATGGTTCCCTTTCGAGTAAGCGAAGTGATAAATAATAGATTATCATCATGATCAAGTAAATCGAAAATAAAAACAGTTCTTGTTGACACACCTTTTTTTGTATTTCTGCGTTCTTCCGTATTTACATGTTTGTTACAGTCCGCCTTGTTGTTTCTGGCACACTTTACAAACTATTTTAGCACTGTGGTAGAACAAATAATAATTAATATTTTTAAAGAATAACACGTAACACAAAACAGAACGCACGCTCTCGTTTCCTCAACCGACAAATAAACAAACAGACGCTGACAAAGGAAGAATCAATTTTTGTACTCAGCCCGCTACTCCGGTGAAACGCCTATGTATCGCAGATACGATTACCTCGCTCTATTTATAACTGTTACCAACCTATCTGGTTTGCTTGTCGAGGAAATAATTCTTATAAATTTAAGCAAAGATATACCTAGGTACCTTCATAAATGCTCATAAAACTCGAGTGAATCAAGATGAATTGATAAATTTTATATCAAATCAGTGATAAATGATTCCATCCTGTAAATGTAATACACATAATGCCTAAATAATACGACAATGTCCTCCAATAAATTGAAAAATTGTTGATCATTCATAGTTGCAAAGATTGAACCCATGAAAACAAAACACATCAGAGGGTGTTTATGTTTGGAAATCGTTGGCGTTTTCGTGCTGTGACTTATTAACATCATGTTTACGTTTTCAAATGAAGAGTATTACAAGATGGTAGTAATTTATGGAGTGTAAGCAAAATACATGAGCCGCGCAAGCATTATACGCTACTACATTTCCTTGTCGTCGCCATCCAGAAAAAATAAAATTCGTGCAGGTAATACGTTAAGAAATACTGATTATAGAATCTGTTGCATCTTCGTGTTAGTTTTATAAAAATTATTATTTTTTCGAAAAGTATAACAGATAGGTTGATAGCAGTTATAAAGGAAGTTATCACAAATGTGTTGCAGATTCCAAAAATCGAATAAAAAGTAGGGTATTCTATTGAAAAAAAATACGTTAGATAGCGCGCCACCTAACAGTGACGCACTTAATTTAAAACATTGTTATCACAAAATATTATATACCCCTACAGTACATTTACTATATAGTTTTCAGAATTTTAAAATCTTCGTTCATTCCCGAGATATCGCGTTGTTTTATTCTTCGCTGAACACGCTATATCATTACGCTGTGCTAGTTGCAAAATGAAACAAGCTGGGCACCCGGCGAGTAAACCTAATTCGAGTATGCTGAATCCAATGGTGCCAACTGTTTTTAAAAGTTAGCTCACGTTTTCGAGCAATTTCAATTTAGAAATTTTAGGTCCAAAGAACCTTCTCGAGCATCTTGGAATTTTCTGGAAAATCTGATCAATGGCCGAAGAGCTTTCTGGAACATACGAGAACCTTCCGTGGATCGTTCATGGACCATTCGTGAACCTTCTAGAAGCTACCATCCCCGAAAATCATCGATTTAGTGCAATATAATGGCCAAAAGTGGAAAATTTGTGCCGACTTAAAAGTGGTGGCTCTCTTAAGAGAGTTATACCAAAAATATGTGCTACATGTGCATGTGGAATACCCGTTTTGCCGGCGACCAATATAACGAACGGAACTGGCCTTTACGTGAGGAATTTAGATTCCGATAAAACAACATTATTGAGATTCCGCTTGTACCGATCGGGAAGGTTTTGTTACCACCGCTCCACATTCAACTAGGAATTGTTAAAAATTTCATAAAAGTATTGAACCCAGAAGGAAATACACTCAACGAATTGCGTCGTATTTTTCCACGGTTAAGTGGGATGAAAATAAAAGAAGGTAGTTATCTGAATCTGCACGTTGATCTATTGAAATATCATTTTGTATTATATTTATTTTACAGGAATATTCAATGGACCGGACATTTGTCGTTTGATGAGGGATTAACGATTTGAAAATGCACTTATTGATATGGAGCTTGTGGCATCGGATTGTGTGAAAGCGGTTATCGACAACGTTCTCGGAATTCATCGATCCGAAAATTGGCGCATACTTATTGAAGACATGCTTACTACTTTTCACCGTTTAAATGTTCGAATAGCATTGGAAATTCATTTTTTGCATTCCCATGTGGAAAATTTGTCGAACAATCACCAATACGATGAGCAGGGTCAGTGTTTTCATCAAGTGACGGCGAGGTTCGAACACTGGTACAGCGGCAAAAAGCTAGATGCTCTTTTGGGTGACATTTATTGGAATTTACAAAAAGAAGATGACGATACAGAAGAATCAGCGCAATCAGAGAATGAAAAATGAAAAAATCAAGAATTTCTGTCGATGTGTATTCGTCGATAATGTTATTCGATCGATTTCCATCGATTTAAGTTTAATAATTAGTAAAAAAATGATAAAAATTCTTTTGGGAGATTTTGGCCATAACATTTTTAGATTGAAATTGCTCGAAAACGGAAGCTAACTTTTAAAAACGGTTAGCACCATTCGAATTAGGTTCACCCCCTGGGTGCCCAGCTTCTTGCAAAAAAAGTCTCCAATTCGAGCGCAGTGTTACTAATAAATAATATTCAGGAGGTAATTTAGAATAAAAATTTAATATAATACACACGGTGATCTTTAAAAAAAAAAAAATTATAATAAAACTTCTAGACAGGTCTAATATTCCCTATCTTGACTATCAATTATATACAGTGATGAGGAATTTGTAATAGTTTTGAGTTTTCCAATTCTTGATTGACAAGGAACCAATTGCCATTGAACCGTTGTATTTTTTAAATTTTGATGTCATCTTCAAAAACGTGATCTAATCATCATACAAAAAGTGTGTGCTTTGATTTTTTTCTCTATATATTTTATTAAAATCGCAACAATCAAGGTTACAATATTCCCGAGATATACAGTGTATTTCTCTTTATAGCTTGACAACCCTGTATGTTTGTTATTGGTACCCGATTGATTTTATTTAGTGGATAGGTGATAGGCTTTTATGATTTCAATTAATTAACTTTGGCGGTTAAGCCAGTAGTCGAGGACTGCTGTCGCGTTAGAATCTGGAGCAATATGATTTGTTCAGTTCTGTAGAGGCAAAATGTGCAAATGAGGATATCTTAATTAGATCTCATGATAGATTCTCATGCGTACATGTAAATATCTACTTTGTATATACAGATTGAGAGTCGGTCCTATAGTCGCACCTACCTTGATCGGATATATTCGGAATGGAAGAGGGGATGTTCGTTCATTACTCAATTATGTACATATTATGTCAGGTCTTTTAACTGTCAGTTGGTTACAGTCGACGTTTTAGTTTTAAAGTGTTACTTTATTTGCACTATCTTGTCTCTGTTATACAATGGATGCTTCTTCTTGAACGCCTATCCCCTCTCCTGCTCCGAACGCATCCGATCAAGCTACGTGCGACCATAGGACCAAATCTCAATCTGTATACGATTTAAAATATTGAAATGCCATTACCTTCCGCAAAGACACACTGAAGAGCAGTAAAACTGCGACACGCGCGGTTGTGTATTGGAGGATACGTGATGGCTTTTACGATTTCGATTGATTTCAAATCTTAATGTTAGGTATCGGACTCTTTCAACGAAATTGTTGTATAATTAGAAAATGGACATACATTAACCATTAACCTACTACAATCAAAAATTAGAAGCAAAGAATTGAAAAAACATAGTAGGCCTTGTTTCATTGCAAAAGCAGTTATGAAAACCATTTTAAGACCACCTGAAGACCCTAAAGCCAAATTTTGCTTAAAAAAATGTTGAGTATCAAGTGTTCTATACAATATTCAAGTTAAATTAAAATTACTTCGTTTCTATTTTTTATTTTGCATATTAGTACAGTGCTTTTGAATAAAGGCTATTATTGAAGCTGCTCGAACACATGGCTGTTTAATACGCATACAAAGATTCACTTTTTATTTTAAATTTCACTACGGTACTTTAGTGTTATACAGAGGACGGTTATGGAAATTTGATTTGTTTCGTATCGTAAAATATCCAGTCAAACTGTTTATTCAGTACTTTACTTAAGTTTTGTGGTTATTGTGTTACGAAGAATGACTGAACGGTCTTTATCGGTTGCTGAAAGGGTACAATTACTTCATTTAGTGGATAATAATCATCGTTCATTCAGAGAAGCAGTTACAGTATTCAATGCTAGACATCTGCATGAAAATTTTGCTTTTCAAACAGTTGCAAATATCAATAATCTGCTTAATGTTTCTGGTAGTGCTTCTAAATCTAGACCTCAACGTGAAAATAGAATTAATCTTGCTGCAAGTGAATTGATCTTGAATACTATATGTGCTAATCCTAGACTAAGCATATGTAAGGTTTTACTGCAACTTCAAATTTCGCAATAAAAAGTGTCGAGGTGTCTAAACAAAAAGCGGATTAAAAAATGCATTAGACAAGAACAAAGTTTGGTAGAAATTGGTAAAATCTAGTTTTGTTTATTGATATGTTAATTATTACTGCAATTAACATTGCATTATAGTCGATAATAAAAAGTAAAAAAACAGTTTTGTTTCTGCTCATATAATTTAAATACTATTCTAGTTTTTTAAAGTGCTGTAGTGAAATTTAAAATAAAACGTAAATCTTTGTAATCGTCTGAAACGGCCATGTGCTCGGGCAACTTCAATAATAGCTTTTAGACAAAACACTCAAAATCTTTTAATCAGAATTTGATTTTAGGGTTTTCAGGTGATCCTAAAACGATTTTCATAACTGCTCTTACGATTAAATAAGGCCTACTACGTTTTTTCGATTTTTTTCATCTAATTATAGTAGGTTAATAGTTAATAGTGCGTAAATTTTCTAATAATACAACAATTTGATCGAAAGAGTTCTATATTTTATAAAAATTTGAAATCAATTGGTCTACCAATAACAAAGATACAGAGGTGTCAAGCTGTAAAGCGAAACACATTGTATATAAAAAAATCACAGCCTACTAGTTATTCTAAACTCAACATTGAGAGAACAACTTTCTCGCAATAAGAAGAATTGAAACTAATAACTAACTAAAGCAACATAATATAGGAAATAGAAATCCTACTAAAAACACAATAATTATTGCTGATTGCAATGCTTTCGTTCTCTGTTTTATTGTTTTATCCAGATATGACTCAGAGATTAATAAAATGACACCACAAAAAAAAATATTTTCAATTAATTTCTTTTTCAATTAAATATTATCGATATTAAGACTTTCAATTTAGTATTTAAATTCTTTATGAATTGTTAAGCCTTATTTATATTTTACCATGAATATCATAAAACATACTTACTTAATTATTTCTAAAAATGTTTTCCTATCCGTAATTTCATCTGGAATCCTACTTAAAATCTTCTTCAACGTGGCTGATTTACGGTTTAACTCTTGGAATGCATCTTCTGATCTGGTTAAACGATGCTCGACAACTAAAACGTGCAGAATTTACTGAATTATCTCAAACCTTCAAATGAAAAATTACCATCGGTATCTGTCAACGAACCCTGCAGCCTGAGAATGCTTTCGTTCATATTTACATTCAATTCTCCTTTTTCGAGGATACTCATGATGAAGTCATATGTCACCCCGGGATTTGATGCTTCGGCTTTGGTGAAGGCAGCACGTAACGTTTGCGTAGCCGTGACGTCTCGCCGTTCCAGCTGTGCGAGAATTACGAATTTCGTGAAAGATTTGTCTGTTTTTTTCTTTAACTATATTCAAATACCTACCTGTGATAGAATCGGACGAACTAGAACTGGCAAAATTAACGAAGACACTGGCGTTTCTTCGCCCATTGTCATATTTCTCGAAAATAGTAACTGATTGGAATCAACAATAAAACTATTTACTTAACTAGTTTACGATAAGATAGATAAATACATATAAATTAATAAATACATGTCAAATGTTATGTGACATTAGAAATTATAGTCGTTAATTTGCACGTTAAGTCACCTAACGCGCATAGTAACTAATTTTTATTTTTACGTAATTCTGGAATTTTGTAATGTGTATACGTGTAAAAAATTATTAGGTAATGTTTCACTTACATTTCTATAAACATTTTTATCGCGTTAAATGATTTTCACACAAAAACTTCTATAATTAGATTTTCCTAGGCGATATGAGTTTACGATTAGTGCAAAACACCCACATAAGTATTTCTCTAATCTTCAAATAGACTTTTTACATCTGTCAAAGATCCCGCTCTAACCTCTCTTTTGACGAAATTTTGGAGCATTTTTTTAGTTTTTAGAGAAAGTAAATTTATTGAATTGTTCGGGAATAATATTACATTCAAAGAGAATATGGATGAAGACGATTGTTTGCAAAAAGTCACAGAATTAGTGTACGATGATAACGAAATTGCAAGTTTTACAATAATATAGATAAAGATTCTCTTTACTTTCGTATTTTTATTCGATTTTTAGGTAACTGCCACATCTCTAAGTAAAATCTTAAAAATAAATATACATAACGCGCAATATCTACTTGACAAATATATTAAAAATGCTGACGTACCAGGGCAAACAGATTTATCATGGACTTTTACGATAATTGGAACTGATACAGATACCGGATTGTCAATATCAATTGCAAAACAAGATGAGATAGAAAAAGCGAAAAGTAAACTTAAAACAGTGTTGACGAAGCATGTATTTAGTGTGCAAAGAATCGGTGATATAGACTTGGATATTCTCGCAAATGTTGAGCCGTTTACTGAGAACAAAGTGCGAACTGAACCTTTGTAAGAATTGATTCTCTTTTACATGGTGATATAATACTGTTGTTTTTTTTAGACAAGGGTCTGTAGTTAGTAAAAATGCTATTAAAAGGAAATTGAAAAGAAGTCCCGTTATCGGTATTAATGAAGTAAAACAAGATATAAACAAAGCGGAAAATAAACAAAATGCATCTATTGAAGGGTCAAAGGTAGGTTAATTAGTGTAATATTTATTAAATTAATTTTTTCGATTTATTACGCAGCCTAAGAAAAATGGTATCGAGAGTTTTTGCACCAAAGGATCAACGGCTTCAAATACTCAATCAAAACCAGTATTTAATTCTAAGGTGTTTATTAAAATTATATCCTTTGAAAAATCAAAGGGTAATAAATTGAATATTTTGATATATTTGCAGGTCAAACAGAAAAATGTATTGGCAAATTTCTTTTCAAAGACAAATTCATTTAACAAATCACAAATAATAAATGAAGAGATTGAAAATAAAAAGAATGTTAATGGAAATGCATGTTCCAACGAAATCATCGAGGAAACGAAAATGGAGGTAGATGACGAACCTGCAAGTAAAGCAATAGAAATACATTCCGATGAGAATGAAGAAAGTTCAAAGGACAAAGAAGACACGAAACAAGTGAAGAAAAGCAAAAAACGTAAATCACAACACAAGAGTGGTCAAGCTTCGAAGAAGAGAAAGCGTATTGTTGAAACTGTAGATTCAGACAGTGATAGTAAGTTGTATTTGTAGCTATGCCAATATACACTCACCGGCACAATTAATCGCCCACCCATATTTTTTGTCACAATGTTTGTTTACATTAAGTAATACATATAACGGTGACAGTTACTTGTTAAGTGGGTACTTTAGTAATAATTGAAACAGTTATACCTTCATTTCTTTTATTCAATTTGTGTCACCAAAGCATTTATGTGATTTAGTCGTAATTTGATATTGTTGCGGTTACTTGACTGTGATTGCATTTCCTGTTCTCTTTATTTCCAATTATTCAAAGTTATTCAATTAAAGTTTCTTAGGATCTCTGGTGGGTTTTAACCAAATAAAATGCCATTAGACGCTACTGGAGTAGCTAGGACTGTGACTTTAGCTGATGCTGGGTATAGCCAAGGGTCGCATCGCTAGAACACACGGCATACCTCGAACCGCTGTGCGGGATGCCATCAGAGGATTTCGGGTGACTGGTTCGTACACGCGGAGGCCAGTCAAGGCCGACATCGGTGGACTTCTGCCCGAGACTACTGCTTCATTGTCAGTAACATGTTGAGAAATCGCTTTTGCACCGCTAATGAAGCTCGTACTCGTCTTGCTGAGGTGATAAATGTTAATGTCAGTGAACGTACGATTAGAAGAAGACTGGCAGAAAGGAATCTAAGGGCACTTCGACCCGTTCGCGTCCCCGAACTTCTCCTACAGCACTGTAGAGCTAGACTTCGTTTTGCTAGAGAATATGCTGATTGGACTATGGAGCAGTGGCAGAACGTACTGTTCTCAGATGAGAGCAAAGTAGCCTTAAGAGGTCCAGACGGACGTCAGCGCGTGTACAGACGAAGAAATGAGAGGCTTGCTCCATGCGCTATAACAGAAACAGCGGGTTACCAGGGAGGGTCAATAATGATTTGGGGAAGTATCACTTATGAGGCTCGTACCGAACTTGTCTGCAATAGAGACAGTGTGAACGCTCAGAGGTACATTGGAGAAGTTCTTCAAATAGCCCAGGCAACATAGATACCCTATCAAGAACAACACAGATCTCATAAACGAAATCAAAGACACACAAATAACGTCACACGCAACTATGGTCTCCTTTAACATCACAAACTTGTATACAAACATACCAATAGAAGGAACTTTGAACATCATCCAACAACAACTTACAGAAAACAATACAGATAATCCGGTCATTAGAGGTAATCTGCCGACAAAGTTACATTCTATTCAATAAAACCGCATACCTACAAGAAGATGTATTACCAATGGGAGGCCCGTTATCCGGAATATTATCCGAAATATATTTACAGGAACTCCAAGAAGAACTAATCCCCGAACTTCAACAAACATACAAAGTGATTAATTGGCTCAGATATGTAGATGACGTAATTTGCATAACAGAACATGATAAATCCGAAGAAATGTTACAATACATCAATAGCAAACACAAGAATATAAAATTCACGCTGGAGAAAGAAACCAGCGGAGCAATCAACTACTTGGACATAACAATAGTCAAACACAATAACAAATTAGAATTTTAAATATACAGGAAACCAATTCAAACGAATAACGTAATTCACGCCACATCAAATCACCCGAAACAGCATAAATACGCAGCACTCAGAAGCATGCTACACCGCCTGGAAAGCATACCGATGAACAACAAAAACTACACCGCAGAACTGAACATAATTAAGCAAATAGCCCAGGCAAACGGTTACAACCAACGCACACTAAACAGAATACACACGCACAAAAAACAAACTTAAAAGACCTGCAACACAAACAGCACCAACGGACGCAAGAGATTCAACATGGGTAACATTCACATACACGCACCATACGTACACAAGATAACCAAAATAATCAACACAGCAACATGGACTCAAAATCGGATACAAAACAGACAACAACATAAAATATAGAATCACTTCAAAAATAGACGGCAGTGACAAGTACACTCTAAGTAGTGTGCACAAATTAACATGCGACATGCATTACATAGGCCAAACGGGACGCAAATTCAATATAAGGTTCAAAGAGCATATCAAATCTTTCGTACATAACAAGACAGATTCGAACTACGCAGAACACCCAAATACTAACGGACATAGATCAGGAACAATACAAGAAACAATGGAAATAATAACGACACAACAGAAAAGCAAAAAACCCAATATAATGGAGAACATGCAGATATGCATACACAACACACAGGAAAGTTGATGAGCACGCAGATCAATAACACACAGGACGCATTATTCTCCCCACTACACCTACACCACATAAAAGCACAAGCACACACTGCACCACCAGTCACTTCATAATGGCAACCGCCGAAACTGGTCGTGACACTACGTTAAAAAAAAACAGGAACCAACACATCGATTATGATTTCTACAAAATTTAAGAAATCCAGGCTAGACGGTTAATTGTGCCCCTGAGTGTACAAGATGTACAGATATATCCCAAAATGCTTCCTAAACCATTATTTGTCCATTATTTTCAGTATTTGCAAGTAGCGAAAGTGAAGTAGAAATAGTCCCCGATACACATTACTCTGATGACAATTATGAAGAAGAAATTAAATCACAACCTGTTGTTCCAACGAAGGCTAGACAAATGAAACAAATAACTGAAGAATTTTTGGATGAAGATGGATTTTTGAGTAAGCCTATGGCCATACAAATATATTAAAAATTTTAATTTTTCCCAAAATTTTAGATACAGTGCAGAAGTACATCATCGTTTCTGATGATGAGGATGATGAAAACAAAGAACAAAACAGCAAGAATACCATATTAGATAAACCGATCGTTGAAACAAAAAATCCAACTCCAGCGAGTAAAAAGGAAATTTCTACAACGAAACCAAGTAAAAACAAGAGTAAATCTGCAAAGACTGCCCAGAATCAACCAACGTTAATGAATTTTTTCAAGAAGACATAATGTGTTCTTTTTTAATTTATTTTTTGATATTTATTACACATTAGTATCATTATTGCATAAGAATAAGTGACCTTAGCAGTTAATACATAGCCAACACTAGCTTATTTTATACAGAAAATCGAATCCACCTCTTCTTGCGTTGTCTAATAACTGAAACAAAGATTTTGTGATAATTGCAGGTAAAAAAAATTAAATTATTTTAAATTTTTGAGTGTTGGTTGTAAATTTTGTCACAAATATAGTTTTATTCTCAATTCTATTCTTTTTTATTATCATTGATATAAGGTTCGTTCCAACACACCAGCAAACGAGTTTGTGAATCGCCGGGCACATACGCAAAGCAAATTAGGCGTTTCAACATAACTTCTGACGGAAATGTATACGTGTAATCGGATGTTCCAACATAAAATTTGACGATGACTGAATCGTTCACTGAGCGGTTGAATCGATCCGCAGATTTTTGTGGAACCGCTAGTCAGAGCAGTTTATAACCTGCAAATAACGTAATTGTTTACGTAAAATTGTCATTATTTCTTTTGGGAACTTGTATAGTTGTAAGTAAACTTAAAGTGACAGACAAGTTCAAATTCAGTAAATGTCCATAAGCTGTTCCAACACACCACGATACGGAATCGGTTGGAAAGTAATACATTTTTAACGCATGCGTAGAAAACGGTTCATGAACTGATCCATGTACGATATACAAACTGCGTGTTGGAACGAACCTATAGTTTCCAAACTTTTCGCGGTATTTTCTACAAGGATCATTTTAGCCAATATTCAAGAAACCTTTGATATAATTTAATAACTTGGATTTATACATAAATTTATGGCGGGTTATGCACTAATTTAATTTAGCATTTACACTAAATTAAGATTAAGCATAGCCTGGTTTAAGCAGGTACATACGCATTCGTTAAATTATTATCATGCCCAAGAAACAATATAACCCAACAAAATCGATAAGAACATGATCCTTAGCTTTAAGTTCTTAAAATACCTATGAAAAATTCCTAATATCTATGAACAAAATGCAGTGTAACATTCGTGAATGTAGGTGTTTATCAAGGTTGTTGGAATACATTTACTCTAAAGGTGGTCTCAGTTTAAAAATGGCGTTCGCAAAAACGTCAGTGGTGGTGGAATGTAGAACATATGAGATCCATCAATTTAAACATTGTTACGAACAAGTATATCAATATATTACTACCACTGACGTTAAAATATGCGTCTTTCACCCCTCCGCCCACAAACTTTCGGTCAAGTATTATAGGAACTGGGGTGCGTTCAGCTCTATGGAGTGTACGGCTGACAGGGTAACAATAACACACTGCAAAAACGAACGGACAGTTGAACTTTTTTTTTGTCGGTGGGGTTGCTTAGGTTGGCCAGGTTACAAAAATCGGAATAATAAATTTGTTAAGAAGGCATTATTGGTGTAGTTAACAAAATGTTTAAAATGTCATCATCGAGCAGTAGCAACGAAGATAATGAAATTGTAGTAATTGGAGAAAAATAAAAACCCCAAGGAGAATACCAGCGAGGATTGAAATTTGTTTCATAATTATATGCACATTATCGCGTTATTCGACAGCCAAACTGCATAGAATGTAAACATATCAACAAAAATTAAATAAAAGCAGGTTTGCGCATGCGGGACATATTTCGCTGTAGTTTAAACAGACGAAAAGTTGTTCGTCGGTCGATAAATTTGAACGCATGAGACGTTACGTCCGTACAAATTATCTTATCTGAACGTCTGGCATATACCCGGCGTTAGATCTGAACGCATCCCTGAAGGACCTTTAGACTACCAACCTTGGGTGTTTATGAACGATTAGTATGAGGTTAGCTCATACACTGAATTTTCCCAATATTCATAATTTTAGTGTAAATTTAATTTGTTGAATGAAGGCATATGTGCTAGTATTCGTTTTTAATCGCTAATGTTAAATTAATTTTAAATTTGTGCGCAAATCCAGCATTAATTTAGTGAAATTTCAATTTGTTTCATGAGCGCTTTTGTGCTAATATTCGTTTTTAATCGCTAATGTAAAATCAATTTTAATTTTATGCGTAGATCTACCATTAAAATCTCTATTACTTTTTTAAGAAACTCACATCCTCATGTGAGAATTAAATTTTAATATTTTTGCCTATTTATATTTCCTTTTATAATTTATGGCCATTAGATCAAACGATCCCGTATATAAATTAAACACCTATTTCAAATTAAAAGGACAGTTGAATTACAATTTACAAACTTTCAAAGCAAAAGAAAACGGATTTTTTTCTCTGGAAATATGGAGACAACGACAGTAATTGATGTTTCTAACATGTCAGTATTAGATATGACCAAAGAAGATCTACAACAACAGTATTCCGCATTATCAAAACTTTGTTCAGAACAACTGGTAGAACTGGAAATAAAATCTCAGCAAATCTATGATTATAAACGAGAATTAACGCGGCTGATAACTTTAGAAGTGGAATATATAAGCGAAATAGAATCTTTACAATCTGGAGAAAGAGATGAATGCAAAAGGTGGAAGTCGAAGGTACAGAATTTAGAGGAAGAAAAGAATAATATAGTTGACACATATGCCAAAGAAATTGAAAATTTGGAATTAAATCACTTCAAGAAAGATGAAGAAATTGTGGAATTACAGGAACAGTTAAAAACACTGTCTAAATCTTTTAATATTAACGGCAATAAAAGTGAAATAGAAGAAGCACAATTAATGAATATCGAATTAAAAGATGAAGTGAGCAATTTGAATGAACAATTAGTTATTTTAAAGGAAAAAATTGAGTGTTTTGAAAAGCAGCAGTTGGTGTACCAGGAGCAGAATCATGTAAGTGTTCAATTAAAAGAAAATTTATTTATCTTATTTATTAATGTATCTCAAATAAATAGAATTTAAAAGACGAACTAAATACATTAAGCGAAAATTATATATGTAAAAAAGAAGAGCTCGATGAGGCTAAAGACTTAATAGAAACCTTACAAGAGGATCTTGTGTTAACAAAGACTGAATTAGAGACAACTAAAAGCAAACCTCTTCAAGATGGAAGCCAAGGTAATTCACTATTTGCCGAAGTTGACGACAAGTAAGGCGATATTGTTATAAAAAGTAGGTTTTACGATTTTAATGATGAATATTGTAGGCGATTAGAATTACAAGAACATATAGCTCTGATGAAGTCACAATATTTGGAAATGAAACAGGAACGAGGGAAATTATTAAATCAAATAGCATTGTTGCATTCAAGCAATGCCATGTTGTGCCAGAGGTGGGAGACTGAATGTAAAGATAGGACTGAGGATGAAGATCGACTGGAAGAAACCTACAGGTATTATCACTATTTTAAAAGTCTATAAAATGTTGTTTAGGGCAAAGACATTATTTGTGTCTATACGAGGGATTACCCAAAAGAAACCGAATTTTTTTTTTTTTAATATTTATTTAATTTTTTAACAAAATTCTTTCAATCCCTTTCAAAGTACCCTCCATTGGAGCTAATACACTTGTCCAATCTTTAATTCCATTGTTGAAAACATTTTTTTAAATTGTCTTCTGTGATGCCCGACAGCTCCTCCATCGTTTTTTTCTTCGCCCCAGCAACGTCGGCAAAACGCTTTCCTTTCATGTCTCTTTTCATTCGGGGAAATAGTCGCAGGGGGCAAGGTTGGGTGAATAGGGGGGATGAGGCACAGGGGTCATGGCATTTTTGGTCAAAAATTGTCGCACAGAAAAAGGTTGTATGAGCAGGAGCGTTATCATGGTGGAAAAACCAGTCACCCGACTGCCACAAAACGCCTCTTCCACTGCAAACTGTTGCGCAATCTTTTCAAAACTTCCAGATAGAAAGCTTGGTTAACTGTCTGTCCCCGTGGAACAAACTCTGAATGGACGACTCCTCTCACATTGAAAAAACAAATCAGCATTGTTTTGACGTTTGATTTCACTTGACGAGCTTTTTTGGGGCGAGACGAACTTGAAGTCTTCCACTGACTTGATTGTTGCTTCATTTTGGGGTCGTAACCGTAGCACCATGATTCGTCACCTATGATGACCTTGGAAAAAAAGTTTGGATCATTTCGAAACTTCTTTCAAAGCACAGCATTCTTCCACTCGACCTTATTTTTGTTCAGCAGTCAGCAGTCGAGGTATGAACATTTAGAATAGAATTTCTTTTATAATCTGTTGTCTCGTCAACACATAACCAAATCAACTGATTTTTTAATGTAGATTTGATCTTCTTTTCCACGTCTTAAAGTTGGCAACTTTAACCCGGGGTTGTACATGTACCAAAGGTTCTGAAACGGTTCTTTTTCGAGTAAACGAAATGAAAAATTACAGGTTTTCATCATGAAAATAAAGGCAGTTCTCGTTGGCACTTTCTTTTTCCTATTTCTGCGTTCTTCGGTATTTACATGTTTGTTACAGTTCGCCTTGTCCCAGCACATCAACTGTTTCTCGCTACTCCAGTGAAACGCCTATGTATCGCAGAGACGATTACCTCACTCTAATTACTTAAGTTATTAATTTCATAACGGTTCTTGACAGTGTTTATTTAGATTGTTTTAAATATGGCGAAAATGCGAAGTGAATTAAAGAACATTCTGGATAAATTTCTCGATGTAAAGTAAGTTCCCCGAATGTTAGTTAGTAGAAATGTTCAAACGCATTACATCTCGTATGAAGGAAAACGATGCTCACTTCGAATAAATGTTGAAATTGTATGCATGAATGAAACCTATAGGTATAGGGAAATGTTTATAACATAATCTCTAGAAGAGCTTATCTGTCGAATTCTGAACAAATGTACAGGGTCTTCTGTTTAGAAAAGTTGAAATAACATCAAATTTGGTAACGATTTCGATAGCCGCCTTGTAGAATCTAGATTTAAAAATATTTCGGCATACTGCTGAAAACTCTAAGAAATAAGACGCTTAAGATATTGGCCGTTACAGAAAGAACGGCATTTCTTAAAAATCTCAAATTATCTGGGTTATCTTAGAAACTAGGCCAGATAGAGACAGGGAATGTTAAAACAAGTTCACATGAATTGAAGAGAGACATCCAAAAATGTTATTATCATTGATTTTGACTAAGCCAATATAATATAAAAATAATTCACCTTTCTTTCATTCATCTTTACAATTTTTATCCAGAGCACGAATCCAACGTTTAGAAGCTCAACTCGAGGTTTACCGTGAAGAAATCGCTGCTCGACAAAAAATTTCAAAAAATTTAGATTCCAATGCAGTACAATTCTTAGACAATATCGTCGACGGGAAGAACAAGGAAATTGCAAAATTACGAAAGGAAATTGATGGCTTCTCATTATCCCACATGGTTCTAACGCGACAATTGAAAGAATCGAACGTCGACATGAGAAATTGGCGGGCTAAAGCTACCAAACTAGAATCGCAAGTCGGAAAGTTACAGGCGGAGATCGAAGTTCTCAACTTGAAACAGAATTCCGAAGACTTTCTCGGCGATAGGAGAACGACGAATCTTTGCCCATCTTGCATTAGGAATAAGAGATCCACAGCGCCCGTAGCGCCTTCTTCCCAGCCAAGATTGAAGGACGTCGTTGCGAATTTGTGTCGAAATTCCAACGGGTCGATTTTCGATGATTTTAGGACGATTGACTGTTCGAGACATTTGAAGCGGTCACTCTTGAAGGCGACGGATCTAAATGAGAATACAACGCCCGTCGTCGAAGACGCCAAAGAAAATATCGAAAACGTACGCCAATCAGAATTAGTAAACGATAGTCTTGTGAAAAAAGTACAATTCACAGAGGAAACTGTTGATAATTCGGATAAAAGCAGAGGTAAGTTAAGGAAAGTCGGGACAGTTATTTATTGTAAGCCTATGCTTCTTAAAAAGAAGTGTTAATATATTATGTTTAAAAAGTACAATATTTATAGTATCTTTTAGTAACTAATGTGCAAATATATATATATATTTTTTTTATGGTATGGAAAAAATGTTTTTATAGACGTATGTATGTATTTATATTTTCTTATTTTACATTTAGATATTAATAAATAAGTTAAAAGTATATCTCTAACATTGTTTTTTTTATTAATGCCGTGGAAACGAAGTTGTGAAATAAAAAAAAAACAAAATCTGTATACCAATTCAGGGTTCAATCTAAAACGCAGAGTTGCCGAATTTTGCATCGCGATCTTATGTTGATAACTCGGTACAGGAATGAGATGAATTCACTGGATCTATATCCGATTCCCGACGAACTATTTGGGTTCCAAGAGGGTCTGTCGACGGATCTCCTTCTTCGACTATTTGAAACGATTAGAGATTCACTTAGAGTAGAGAGATCTTGGGGGCGGTCTTTCTGGATATAACCAAAGCCTTTGACACGGTAATCATCTACAAGATGATTCGGGCAGGTTTCGGGGTTGGCATCACAAAATTGCTTGCGTCATACCTTTTTGGGAGGTCCTCCTACGTGAGATGTGGTGCTTGCCTCTCCATCGGTTCTAGGGTCCCTCAGGGACCGTTGTTGGCCCGAACCTATTCTTATTATATGAGGGATCTGTAGAGAGCGGTTGATGATCTTACTGAATGGGCTGACCGATGGGGACTCGGCATTAATGAGGTAAAGAGCGTTGCTGTTTGTTTTATGAAAAGACCCCAAGCGCCTTGCCTGGTGAAAATATTTACATTAACGAGGCTTGTCTCCCGTGATCGTCGACAGTGAGGTACCTCGAGGTAGTCTTCGATTGGCGGCTCACCAAGTTTGTGCTTTATAAACAATTTTTGCGACCAATTCTGACCTGGCCTGGAGTACCGCCACGCATCTACATCTACAATAATTGGAATCCTGTGGTTCATAAGAAATGACCGAATAAGGAGTACATTAGCGTCCCCAATTTGATCGAGTACCTCAGGGAAGCGTCTAAGAAGGCATAAATTCGAACGAGTGCTTCTGAAAACCCGTTTATTGGGGTTGTCATCCAGTCACAGGATCATCCACCGCCGAAAGTTAAAATTATAAAGATTGAAGACGTCGTTAACTTGGTATTCGAAGATTCAGAATGGACCAGTATGGCTTTAATCCATTTTGTTGACGACGGGTGAAAACTTTTGGTAAAAGTCGCTCTCTCAATGCTTTCGAAGATGTTGTCAAAAGCACCCTCTATGTCCAAGAATGCACAGAGAGCTATTTCTTTTGCCATAAGTGACGCTTCCAATTTGCTTGTAATAAATTGGAGGGCCGTTATTGTTGATTTTGCCTTCTGATAGGAATGCTGGTTAGGATGAAACGGGTTTGTTGCAAGGACTTCATTCCTTAGGTGCTGGTCAAATATCTTTTCTATTCCTTTGAGCAGGAGCGAGGAGAGACTAACGGGTCTATACGCTTTAGGCTCTGTGGATGATCGCCTTTCTTCTTTAGGTATAAATACCACAATTACGTCTCTCCACGATGTTGGTATGTAGTCGAAGTTATAGCTGGCTTTGTATAAGTTCACAAGTATACCTTTCTGCAATAGCATAAGAAAGACGCCATGTCTGCCGGGTGTTTATAGGGTTTAAATGTCATTAAAATCTATCTTATTCTTAATGTTGTAAAGATTTTACTTGCTAGACTTTGTGCTTCCTTTGATGGACGACTTGAGTCCATTTCAAGGTGGTAGTCTTTGCTTGTAGATACAATACAGTCTGGAAAATGACTTTACGTGTTCTCTGGTGAGACCTTTTTGTAGCTGGGCTGCTGTTGGCGTGTTATCTATGCCTTCGTAGGAGCTCCGCCAAGTTCTTCTCTTGGCTTTCCTTACTTCAGAATTATACTGAGTTAGGGCTTGTCTACACAGCTCCCATTGATGTCCGAGCTTTGAATTTTTGGCTTTGTTAAACAGCCTCCTAGTCTTAGCTCGCAGTACCCTGTTACTTGATATATTCAATTCCCAATAGACAACCAGTGATCACCGTTTTGCCGCGACGCTACTACTTGAAAATGTAATGAATGTTGTTTCATCGATGTTATTTATTCATTTGCCAATCGTCAAACGGTGATCACCGTTTTGCTACGCCGTCGTTACTTGATATCTAAGGAAGGTTACTTATCGCAATCAATGCTAAATGACTGATCACAGTGATCACTGCCTTTGGGAATTTAATTTCACCGACGTGATCGGTGATTAATCACAGTGAAAGAATCACCGGTAGTGAAATATCGCCCACCACTAGTATATTGATCTATAATAATGAATAAATCTGTAAATTAGTACTGTCAACCTGTTATAATGTTTGCTTCCAATTATAAATGATATTTCTTTTCATTTCTGGATACACTCAACTGGTTACGAACAATGTGGATTGCGAATTCGTAAATAATATAAGTTCAGCATAGTACATAGAGATATTTTGGTCGATTTAGGTTGGTAGCAGTTGGTAGGACATTTAACCTCCTTTCTCACATGTTTGTTTTGTATACCCAAACACTATTTTAGAAATGGGTATTTCTAAAAAGTACGCGAACGCAAATAGTAGCATACAAAACGCATATGGAGATTCCGATACTTCAGACTCGGATAGCGAAGAAAATATGCCGGGAACGGATGAAGAAACATCTGACGAAGAACAACACAATACAACTCGAGAGACTAGCAACCAAGAGGTTGATGAGAATAGTGGCGATGACGGCAACGATGCAGAAGAAGAAGACGAAGACGCTGTAATCAAAGCAATACGAGAAGCAAGTGCAAAAAAACGCGATCATCCTCCTGCTATTGAATGTGACTCGTTTGTAGTTGATATATGTTTCCATCCTGGTGAAGATCTTCTAGCCGTAGCCAATATTGATGGTGATGTTTTATTATACAAATACGCCAATGAAGAGAATACTTTATTACAAACAATCGAATTGCATGAAAAAGCTTGCCGATCCATTGATTTTAGTGGTAACGGTGATACATTATTCTCTGCCTCGAAAGATAAAGCAATAATGTTAACGGATGTTGAAACATGCAAATTGAAGAGGTTTTATGATAATTCACATGATGTTCCTTTGTATACGATATCGGTACTGAACGAAAGTTTATTTGGGACAGGTGACGATAACGGTATGTTAAAATTATGGGATTTACGAGTAAATGGTGATAAATCAATTTTCTCTATTAAAAAGAATGAAGATTATATTAGCAGTATATTGACTCATTCAGATGAGAAATATTTGTTTTGTTCAAGTGGTGATGGTTCATTAACTACTATCGATTTGAAAAATAGGTAAGTTAAACTAATAGTTTCAATTTTGTAAATTTATATCATTCTGCTATTGGCAATGCCGTATCTAGACATATTCGAAAACGTCAAAATTGTTGCTTGCTCTTTGTGTATAGTTTGCATAAATATAATCACGTAAGTCACAAATTTTTTGATGCTAATTGGCTTAACATGGAAGGCAGACGTGAAATAAAAATGTTGACCCTTCTCCACAAAATCATAATCAATAAGTCACTCACCATATCTTTACTTTAAGATTACCTATAGAGATTCATAGCATTATCACTAGATTTAGGGGTCTTATCGTCCCACCAGAATTTCTCATTTTCTTTTAATATATACCAGAAATTCAGGTTTTGTATTTTTCAGTTCTAAGAGTTGTTATCTCCTGGATCATTTAAAATTGCTTTTAAGAAATATTTGTTTTCTGCTTATATTATATACTAGGGTAGGTAAGGATTAATTTATAAGCGCTGGTCCTATACATATAGCGAATAGCGTTTCCGCTCGTCTTAGGAACGCCCTCTCCACTCCTCTGTCCGTCGACAATCCCACACAGTCGCAAGTCAATCGCCTAGTATACGTGCTTGAGATATCTGCTCGACACAGATTTATGGAAACACATAATACATCTTATTTGATTTTTATCCTATTGATGGATTTTAATCATTGATTATTTCCAAATAAATACTTATGTAATAATGTAATATTGTCGTATATGAAACAGAGAAAACGTTCTTAATTTACGAGGAAAAATTATGAATTCCAAAACTAAATAGCACCTCTCATTATAAAATAACTAGATTACATTTTTGCATTTCCAAATATGCAATATATTAAATGTGTAAATTATTGTAAATGCATAATAAATACATAAACTTTTAAATGTAAATTTCAAAACGAAAACATGTTTTCTAAATCTACTTAATGGAATTTTATGTCAAAATGAATTGTATTTGTATGTGTAAAAATTCAGTTGAACCTATTATCATAATAGATGTTCAAATAAGCAGTTATTTACAGTGCTGCCTCTAATGTGATACCATTTCATGACTTCTTAGTTTATAAGAACATAATTAAAAAGAAAACTACTGCACAGTATAATTTCGAGACGCAAACAAAGCAAATCAAAATTAACCAAGGAGAAGAGATCGAGAAAGGCAAGGATGATCAATTAAAGAAATAAACTAGAGGTATAATGCATGACTAGAGTCTAGCGCGATGGTCCTCCGACAGCGGTTGGATTGTTACTGATTCTGATTAATTTCCGTCGCGCAACTCCACGCCCCTACTACTTTCATAGCAAGCAAACGTTGCAACAGCGTCATATTTTAGCGGTTTACTTTACTACGAAACTTATTAACGCGCTATATGATACAATTTGGTATAACCACAGAATAGTAAAACAACGAGAAGTGAAACTCTTGCTTTTTGGAGGACATGCGCATCTCTGTTCGCACAAGACGTGTTGCCATGTTCTCAGATGTTGTCACCATTTGTACGTTCGTAATAGATTTGGTACGTTTTAATTTTAATGTAATACGTCAGTACGCCAATCGGAAATACGTTTTCGTCCTTGCTAGTGATCATTATCATGAATTTTAGACATCAGCAATCGCAAATCATTATTACAAATAGGTCAATTTATGTAGAATCTGAAAAATTATGAACAGATTTTGAAGGCGTTTCAGAAACGGGGCCTGCTAAACTACATCTCGGCCTTAGGTGCCAAAGTCACCGCTTTCGTCTAAAAAAAAAGGTTCCGACAAGAGTCTCACTTCTGCTTCTTTTACTATTCTGTGGTGTAACTGTGTTGATGTGTGCTAGGTAGTTAGGTCAAAACATTTACGTATATACATTTTCACATTTGTTTTTTGTTGCTTTCTACCATAAATTTCTTAAAGTATATTTATAAATTAATTATCTCCTAGTCTGTTTGATTGTCACATCGGAATACCTATTGATAGGCATTTAATTTCATAGGCTCTAGAATTATTGATATTATTTTTTAATTTTTTTATGAATCTCAAAAGAACATTTTTTTTGATAATTAGTACTGCTTAATTCAATGATTAGCTTCGTCCTGTATTATATATAGTAAGTTTAATAGAAAATTATTTCTTTATAATTCCATTGATGTATCTGAAACAATTGACTTTCAGATATATTTACCGTTTGCCTTGACGAGAACTATAAGCGGATAAAAAATTTCAATATACTTTTTTAACATCCTGTATAATGCAATATAGGGTGTTTTATAACTTGGAAGAGAAACACCAACTAATGATCGAGGATCCTATTTTAAACAGAAAGATCCATATTACTTTGACAGTTTACAATCACTGTATTGAGTTCCTTGAAGTATTGTTGAAAAGACTTCGTGTCCTGTCTTTCATCTTCGGTATTTTCATATTTAATTAGACATTCAATCGCCATATTTAACTATTGCATAAGTATTTTTTTGGAAAAGCAATAAATCTGTCTATTCTAACAGAAGCGATTTGACAATTCATTTAACCATTTTCCTTAAATTCTTATACCTATTGAGGAGCTCGATTGTATTAATAATTTTGTTTGTCGCTTACCAGTTAACGTTATTTGTTGTACAACTTATGGACTACACTATATTTTTGAATAGTTAGGTTTGTAATATGTATTTTCTTACTATTGAATATTTTTGTTTGCACAGGAAATTCTTTATGCAATCAGAAGAATACGAAGAAGAATTAACTTCTTTAGGTCTATTCCGCGATGAAACGAAACTCTTAGCCAGTTCCAGTAAAGGTAATCTCTTCCTTTACAATTGGAACGAATTCGGTTTACACAGCGACATGTTCCCCGGACCAAAAACCGCCGTCAACGCCATAATTCCTATAACGGAAAATATCGTAGTCACAGCCTGCGAAGATGGTGTCCTTAGGGCTGCGCATCTGTTCCCACATAGACATCTAGGTATCGTTGGACGGCATGCCTTATCAATAGAATGCGTGGACATTTGTAACAACGGGACCTTCCTCGCGTCATCTAGTCACGATAGCGATATCCGTTTCTGGAATATACAATATTTCGAAGACTTCGAAAAGGTCGATAAGAAGTACAATAAGCATAAGAAGAAGATCGATATGAAGACGAATTTACCTTCTTCGCAAAGGAGGAATAACGCGGAATTTTTCAGTGATTTGTGTTAATCGTCTTTATATAGTGTGACCCATTTCAAATGGAAGCACCCCTGTAAAACCTATATTTTACATTAGAATGAAACCATTTTTTTAAATACATAGTGGATCAAAAAGTCTCAAAAAAATAGCGATAGGGCGTGTTGATTTTATTGATATAGACGTAGTTCTTAATTGTAGTTATTATGTAGTGTAGTGCGTTTTGATTTTATTGATACAGACGTAGTTATTAATTGTAGTTTTTAGTGAACATGCCGAAGGCTAAAAAACGACCCTTTCAAGACATAGTAAATAAATTTATTTCTGACTTTCCCGATTTGTTTTACAATGGGAGTAAGATAGTTTGTAAAGTGTGCAAAATACATTTGATGTCAAATAAGAAGTGGAACTGTACAACACACGTAAATTCCGCACAGCATAGAAAACGAAAATTGGGCATGCCACCGAGAAGTGCATTTTTTTTAATGTAATTCTTATGTTGATAAACTGTAATTTGCCACTTCGGCTTACGCGATAAACAACCGTTTAAGGATTTTTGGGACAAATACAATCCCGAGTTGCGGTTGCGAACGGAGAAAACGGCACGTAAGTCAAATACAGGCTGTGACATTGACAGTTACTGCATAATCGTTCATTAATTTCATTGATAGTTGAGTGATTGCAAACTAGGTTTGATAATTGTTGAAGTAAATCTGAATAAGGAATTGCATTTGTTTATTTTTTAGTTGCATTTTTATAAATTTTGATCTACCTTGCTCAGTAGATGTAAGAAGCGGATTTATTAAATAATGCTCTGTAGAGTTTGAAAAATGATTCTCTCGTTTTTATTAATAAATATATTTTAATGAAATTTTGGTTAATACCATTTTAGGACCTTCCGAATTCAGTGGTGAAGATTTTTAATAAAAAAATCCCTAATAAAATTTTGCTATTTTCGACCTGGAAAAATCATAGTGTGCCTTCAAAATTGAGAACTTCTGAAATTTTGTGTGGATGTAGACTTTTTGAGCCACTGTGCATTTAAAAAAATGGTTTAATTTTAGTGTAAAATACAGGTTCTACAGGGGTGCTTTCATTTCGAATGGGTTACATTGTATATTATTGTTGTGAAATGCTTGGAAATATTTTGTAATAAATGATTTTTATTTATGCAGAATTTATTCTAGTGTTTAGCTAAATAATACAATAAAGGCGGAAGGCGTATTTTGAAAATTTTACTGTAGGCGTTATGCGGAGATTGCGTATAGCAGCTGCGCAATCTGTCATTTTATGTGACGTCGGACGGATAACTGGAAGTAGAGTAGTCTCAAATAGAGAAGTACATATTAGGTCATATGCGCAGATGACTTATTTTATTCCGGCGAGTTGATTATGAACGGTCAGGGAGTGGACCGTACTTTAGTCTGTAGCTTACCGTTAGTGTCTGCAAAAAGGCTAGAGGTGTTGAGAGCAACTGTTTGGAGTTTCATTTTTCTGTATTCCTTGTAGTTTTATAAATCACTATCTTTGTCGAACATTTGAGAGCTTTAATTTTTGTGCAGGTAAAGTTATTTATTTTTATTTTGTTGAACTCCCAATGACAAATTTTGTTCGCGCAGATAATGACATAATAGGTTCGTTCCAACTACCGATTTCTCTATGCTACCTGTACCAGTTCTCACATCGATTATTGCGCGTGCGTTAGTGAATTAGTACATGGTGTCGTAGATGTTGGAACGCTTTTTGGAATCGATTATGTATCGCTATTGAGGAAGAAAATGATAGATAAGGATGTAACATGCAATATGAATGTTTTCTGTTGGCACAGATCCATATCGCGCATGTCAGTACAAACGGTTCTTGCTTGATACGATGTACCGATGTGACAGTAACTGGTACTTGTACGATACGAAGTTAAGTTGAAACACTATTATTATCATTCAAGGCACGTTACATAATGTAGTTGGAACATTTCATTTGCATTGCGCAGGTACTGGACGGCAAATTTACGGTTTTATAAGCGTGTTGTAACGAACCTATAATGTACTCTAATTGGGACTACTCTAGTGATGGGACCTACCCGTTGTTGCCGAAGAACTTAAATAGAATGTTAAGCTAGATTCACAACCTCAAAATTAGCTATAGTTAATGTTTAAACTATAACAATGGTGTTTAAATGACGCATGCATTGTTTTGGTATAGCGCGAATGTGATTTAGAAACAAGGTTATGTTTGGTAATATGACCTTTAGGTAATTTTAAAACAATAGGTTTGTTCGCTCGGGCTGCACTTTTTACTTGGTGTAGTGTAGAAATGACGTCACTAGAGTAGTTACTGCAAGCAGACGCGAAAGAGTGATTTTCCGCCATTTTTTCATTGCAGTATTCATCTGTTAAATATTTGAATCGTTAGATATGTTTCCACCGCTGTTTCAGTCAAGTGAGTACGACGTGCAGAATAAATGTTTTTTAATGCCGAAAACAGCCGTTCGACATCTAGCGATGTTATATTTGCATATTTAAAATAATCTTTGAAACAACTTAACACGGACCTTCACAAATTTGTCTTAATATAAAAAAATCGGAGTCTCTCTAAAACACTTTCAAATATTCATATTACACACCAATTTGTTTCGCATTCTACAGCGCATAACTGTGCGTGAACATCATTCAAAATTTGAACAGAATCCACTAGCGACATCGAAACATTTTGTAATTTTTCTATTCCCTCCGTTAGTCCAAAATAATTGTTGTGAATAGTTTGTAAATCTCTTTTAACCTGACTATCTTGAAATATTTCCTGGCTTTTCCTGATTGCTGCAGCTTCTGTCGGATTGAATTTTAAAACTACCTTTACTTGATCAAAATATTTGTTGTAGTAAAACGCAGCCTGCAACCACGTTCCCCGACGTGTAACAATCGGCTGTGGTGGTTCAGGTAAATCAGGACACAGTTTGTGAAATAGTCGGGTACGTTTCGGGGACTTTGGAAACATCGCCTTTGTACTAGCAATCAATGCATTTACTAGTGGAAAACATGTAGGAATCGTTTGTGCCACAAGATTTAGAGTATGAATTTTACACGTTACATGTAAGAAGTTACCACTGTGTTCTTTAAGAAATCAGCCCAAAGAACGCACGTATGCGGCACCGTTACTCATAAACATTAAAAGTTGCTTAGTTGAAATTTCAAATTTGTTCAATGAGTTCATCACCACCTTTAAGATCTCATCGGCAGTACAATTTATAATTCTTTTGGAAGCAAGTACCATTACATTAACCACAGTATGTTTTTGATGATCTGTTGTTTCGTCCACACACAACCACAGCTTTTTATCTTTCAATTCCGTTTTCATTCTTTTTTCTATATGTTCACGAGCAAATGGCACTACATTTCGTATCGATGTGCGACTAAGTAATTGACAGTCCGCATATTTATTCCAGAAGGAGACAAATGCTTCTTTGTCTAGTAAACGAAACGATAAATTACATAAAATAAGAGTAACACATAAATCAAATGTAAATTTTTCTTGGTCTCGAATGCTGTTTGCTTTCGATGTGACGTTGACAATGGCTTCTGGACCAACACATTAAAGGGATTTTACAAACTAGAGATTGAATTTTAGCGCCATCAAAAATTAAGTCCAGCATGTCCACCATAAAGTTTTTAACTGTGTCCGTCATTGGTCGTTTTCGCGACGTACCGAACTGCGACATTTTTAAAGCAAACATAAGCGTACGATTACGAAATAAGTTACGACAGCCTACATATACACAAACTACTCGCATACAGCATCGATTTAATACTGACGCTGTGAACGCGTGAAATAAATAATCGCCGACTCCGCATCACATATCTACTACACTGACTGTTACCGCTGTTTGCCCAGACTAGTTATTAGCTGTTTTTAATAATTTGTTATTAATTGGAGATGATTAATAATGAATTATGTGTAATGTGTTAAGTTACCCCATCTTTATATTAATTCTCAATCCAAACCATTTGGCGTTGGCTGAACGACCCTTGTAGTAGGTATACGATTAACTGCCGTATTCATAGACAATATGAAATCTCAAGGAAAAACTCGATTTAGGTAAGGACACCTCACACTTGGGACAACTTTGTATTTCATAGTTGCAATACCGATTTACTTCGGTCATTCTCAGATAAGGATGTACTCTGTAGAATTTATGAAAGGATTTCTATTAAACCATACTGCTATAAAATTAGCCACTGACCACCATTTACTAGCTTCACAGATGTGGTGATATAGGTAAACCAGTATCTTCTGTAATTGGAGGGACAATTGTATGGAGTTTTGTTATAAAAAGCTGTTTCTGAAGAAATTAGATTTTAATAGTGTTAGTTGCTATCCTTTATTGAATGATTATTTTCAAATGCAGTTTTGTTTGGTTAGTAAGAAGGGGTTGCGGATTAATAGTATATGATCGAGCATTTGAGTTTTCATGAAACTTATTTGTTACAATAAAGTACATTAAAAAAAATATGTGACAACCCCCTCGTCCACTTGCCCCTTGTTCATTAATAAGTGACAACAAAATTTCGTGAATGTTTTCTTCGGGAAAACGATATCACATTTTAAATTCTTAATTTCTAAAATATTCCATAGGATTTTGTACATCTCTAATGTATCGTTTATGTTGTCTATTATTATGTATCATATCAATATAATCAAAAAAGCCCTCAATACATAGCATATTGTATCCTTATATCCTTAAGTTTAACAACCTATTATTTAAAATAACAATGCTTAAAAGTACTGTTAATTCTGAAATAACCTCAAGTCAACAGAAAATTTAATACATACAGGTATCACATTATTTACACAAAAATTTAATAATTAAACAAATTATGCATAACAATACAACTAAATTAACCAAAAACGAAATTTTGTAACCGATAATAACAAATATGCTCTGAAACGCCCTTTATATGCCCTATCAAGTATTTTGTCAAGGAATGCTTAAGGTACCAGAGGAGCTACCTTAAGATTTGCCTTTTCTAAGGCGACCTTAAGTGAGAAATATATTCTATGAAACACAAATTTCTTAATCAAGGAATGCTTAAGGAAAAGTAAACCTTAAAGAAGAACTATGAACAGGACAGTAAGTCATGGATCAAAATATTTCTTACTGCTGCGAGACATTCGTGTTATTATTCCAGCGCAAACCGGTGATGGATGTTGGAGTAGGATGAAGTCTGAAATATTGTTAGTCTTTATTTTTATATTTAAATATAGACTAACAATATTTCAGAATGCTTAAAAAACCCTTCCAATACTTAACCTTCAAAAGCTTTGTTCTGGTTTTTGAACGAACGAAGTAACACATGACGGGTGATTCTTCCCGACCTTCGGAGGTTGGTAACAGTGGAGCATCTACCTGTGTTCGAAAAGTACGATAAATATTGGGCGCGTTTTTGAGGTTATGTTACGTGTTTATATTTATTTTTTAAACTATACAAGTCATGGATAATTTCATGCTAGAGGATCTGTTGTTCGATGATATAAATTTGATTATTGTTCAAGTCGCATATTTAAAAATTGAGGTTGGGTACGAAAAGCATCGATTTAAATCGACAGATGGCGCTGTTACACACCGTTTAGTCCACTAAACGTAAAAAATTATCGTTGAGTACGTTGACCAACAGTTGAAGTAAACAAAATCGTCCAGAGCTCTCAACACTGTTAACTGTTTAGTGCGCTGAACGCACCCATTGTCTAGAACAGTGGTCGCCAACCCGTCGATCGCGAGTTACCGGTAGCTCGCGAAGGCAATTCTGGTAGCTCACAACATATTTAAAAAATACAAAGGTGTAAAAATCATGTATGTCGAATATAACTGTGCATGATTTCATTTTGGTTGGGTTACGTCGTTTACGACTAGGTAGCTCACTGTTCCAAAATTATCAAAGTAGCTCAACACATTGAAAAGGTTGGCGACCACTGGTCTAGAGCAAGTTATCCGCTATTTTCGAACGGCTATAGGAGTACCTCGGATTACCTACTAAATTTTCGAAAGCATCCCAGCATGTCTTTTCTTATATACACTTAAATAGCAAGACTGTGTAAACTCTTTATCTTATAATTTACAGGAAAACTTCTCTCCAGCATGTTTTTTCATATGTGCACTCAAAGAGTAGGGTCGTGTGAACTTTTTATTACACAATTTACAAGGAAACCTCTCCAGTATGTCTTTTCATATGTACACGTAAAGATTTAGGTTGTGCGAACTTTTTATCACATAACTTGCAGGAAAACTTCTCCCCAGTATGTTTTTTCGTATGTACACGTAAATAGGAAGACTCTGTAAACTCTTTATCACATAATTTACAGGAAAACTTCTGTCCAGTATGTTTTTTCATATGTGCATGTAATGAGGAATGTAGTGTGAACTTTTTATCACATAACTTACAGGAAAACTTCTCCCCAGTATGTTTTTTCAAATGTACTCTTAAATCGGAACTATATGTAAACTTTTTATCACATAATTTGCAGGGAAACTTCTCCCCAGCGTGTTTTTCCATATGTACACGTAAAGAGGAAGGTTGTGCGAACTTTTTATCACATAACTTACAGGAAAACTTCTCCCCAGTATGTTTTTTCATATGTACACATAAAGAGGAAGATGCGGTAAACTTTTTATCACATAACTTACAGGAAAATTTCTCTCCGGTATGTTTCTTCATATGTACACTTAAAGAGGAAGGCTGTTGGAACTTTTTATCACATAGTTTACAAGAAAACTTCTCTCCAGTATGTCTTTTCATATGTATATGTAAAGAGGAAGTTTGTGTGAACTTTTTATCACATAATTTACAGGAAAACTTCTCTCCAGTGTGTTTTTTCATATGTACACTTAAAGAGTCAGACAAAATAAACTTTTTATCACAGAATTTACAGGAAAGCTTCTCCCTAGTATGTGTCATCATGTGCCGTGCAAGGTGTGAAGATTTCGTATATGATTTGTTGCAGGTTCGACATCGCCAAAGTTTACCTCCAGTATGAGCTTTTAAGGAGTTCAACAGATATTCTGTAGTAAACTTTTTACCACAAGAACTACATGCAAATGCCCTTTCTTCTGTATGTGAACACATATGCACTAGCAAATCAACTTTATTAATATAGTTATGCCCGCAAAAATTACAAGCATGCAGCGTTTCCTCAGTATGAATTCGCATATGCGCACTTAGCTCAGCTATCATCGTAAATTGTTTGAGGCATACCGAACATTGAAAACTCTTCTCGCCTTTGGGTCTTTGAATGTGTTCACATAATTCTCTTCCACAAACCTGGCAGCAATCTTTACAAGGATTATCTGATGTCTGCACAGCTAAATGTGCTGCAGCTGAAGTAACTGGGGCACACTGAGGTAAATGCTGGATTTGCGTTCCCTCTGCTTTTATACTTAAAATAACATTCTCTATTGTTTTATCACATCCAGCTATGTCAGTTGTCGTAGGATCTGGAGTTACACCCTTAGAACTTCGTATTTCACTTGTTTCCCCTCGTAATTGAACTGTTTGATCTGATTGTAAACAAACTGTTTGGAAATCGTAGGCAATTCTTAGTTTTTCTATACATAGTCCACAAATAAAAGAAGGCACATCCTCCTTTGCCCATTTCTACAAATTTAAGAATGATTTCTCTGTCTATATTCATGCGAAAAACTTACCACTCCTGATACACAGGCTGCTAATTTGTCACAAAATTTTATGGAGTCGCTATCCGAGGAATTTGTTGGTGTCAAAGAGCACTCATACCGTAAACATGTTCTACAGCAGTCAGCTAAATCAAATATAGTATCTGTTGAAGGGTCATTTAGATCGCCTTCTTCCTTAAAGAGAATTTCAATCGACATATTGATAACTTGGATTGTGGTTCCGAAAAATGGTCGACGATAATTTGACTTTTGGGTAAATATACATTCAGTTTAGGCGTCGGAACACAGGAGGCGAGTTCGGGTATTCGTTCGGAGTAACTCTATTTACTCCAAATACCCTATTCGCGTTCGGGAATGTCGTAAAGTTACTCCATCCATTCGTTTAAAGCCTGAATTACATTATACTAGATTCGTATTTTTTTCATGCTTTTTTCTAGTAACTAGAAAAGTTGCTTTAATTTCTATTTAATTATGTAATTTGCTTTTTTATGTATTTTTTGCTTTGTATTGTGTCTATTACAACTAGTATTACTTATTTACAAATATATTTTTTTCGTATATGTGTTTTCACTGGTATAGAAAGTTTTTTTTTAATTTGTCTACCATACTAGGAACATCCGTTTAGCGACATAATGTGTTGCCTATGGCGTCCTTGCTGTGGTGTCAATTGGTAACAGTGTTGATCCACCTATTAGCACTTCCCACTTTCCTAGTCGAAGCTCGACACTTGTCAGCATTTTTTGGCGAGTAACCGTTGAAGGAGTATCGGTTACCGTAATGACGTCAACGGTAACAGGTCACGTGGTACGTTTCAGATAAAATCGCAAAAGTAGCAGTTTTGTCACCGTTGTGTTTATTGTTGTTTTTGTAAAATAACTGTTATATACGACGAAGTAACTATTTCCAAAATGTACTATCGCTTTCATAAAAATTTGGGAAAATTTATGAGCAGGGATGCGGTTTCTGTCCACCGCCGGGATAAGAAATATGAAAATTTGCTGCTCTGAGTGTACACATAGATAAGTGGGAATACGCACGTGGTCGTTGGTAGAGATTGCGGTTTGTTGTGTTTAGTGTAATATGCCCATGTATGTGTGTGCGTGACAGGAACTGTTACGACGATAACAGTGATAAGGAAGCATCATCAAGAACAATCACTACCTTATAGTATATTTCGAAGTAATTTCTTAATAGACTAATCCTTATATACGTTTCAGAATTCATCTTATGACGAACGTCAGCAGTGTTTTTCTTGCAGAGAAATGTATTTTCAGCACGAGGAACGAAATCATTATCAATACGATCATGAACTAATGCAAAACAGTTCGTGCCCCCTAACCCGGTCGATAATACAGCGTCTCTACATTATCGAATTAATGTAGTTAATAGAAGACACCATGAAAAATGCAGGTTAATTGAAATTACTCCGAGCTGCATTATGAATGATCAAAAATCGTAAATTACTACGTTAATTAGCTTGCTTAATTGTAAGTATAGGCTGGAGGTTGTGTATGTAACTTTGTACTTAAACTTCAATCTTCTTGCTACACCCTATTAATGATTTTTTTTTTGTATTTAGAATGGGAAAATTAAAACAACCAATTCAATATTAATATTTATGGCCCTGTATTTTCTTTGGTACATTTTTATTTAAGGTCTACTACATACAAATAATACACGTTATTCTCATTTCATGTAGGTAGTAATAAACACATAATTATACTTTTCTTTACACATACATACGCTGCCAAAGATTCGAAACATTAGCAGTGACGAGTTTCCAAAAACGCCAAAAGTATTACAAAGAAATTATATTCAACAAAAAAAGTGAGATTCAGCCCAACCTGTCATGGTACCGCTATTGTTTCGAATCAAGTTTATCTTGCATGTGATGGTATAAAACTCTCTTTATAAATACAATTTTTAACAAAACGATAATAAAAAGAAAAGAAAGGAAACATTTACATCTATGTACTTGATAAAAAATAAAGTCAGACGTAACTCTTAATTCGTATTGACTTATAGGTATTAATAAATAAATTAATTTACACAATATAATTACTTTATTATACAGAAAAAGGCACTGATTGTCGACAAAATGAAATACTCTACACACCTATTTCACGTACTTCTAACGAGGAAATTTACAATATTTAAGGAAGTGATGGATTATTTAAATATGATAATCTAAACTCTTGTTTAAAGCCTGAATTACATTATACTAGATTCGTCTTTTTTTCATGCTTATTTTAAGTATCTAGAATTTAACCTTCAATAGAGTAACTATAAATTTAGAGTGCAATGAAGGTATCAGCAAGTCACATTACATATACTTCAGAGGACTATTCATAACGTCTACCAACACAAATAAACATAGAGAAACACAGATGATGGATACAAACAGAGTAGGTATCTTGGTAGGTATGTTACTGGACACTTGTGCGCATGAATAGTTCATTTCTAGTACGAAAAATAGTATCGGAATAGGACATGTTCTAGTTTTGAAAATAGTATAGTATGCAACCATACACCATGCTTTTTCCAACTTTTTTCTAGCAACTTTTCTAGTTACTAGAAAAAAGCATGAAAATAAGACGAATCTGGTATAATGTAACTCAGGCTTAAGATTGTAAATTTGGTAACAGTGAGTTAATTATCCTGTTAGCTATCAATTGTTTACAAATTAGAATCCAACCTGTTTTGAATCCGAGTAGAATTAGGGTTCAAAGAGAAACTATGTTTTGGGAATTTTAAAAATGTTACGACAGATTATTAGAGAATAATGCAACCCACTAGGTAAAAAAAAACTATTTAAGCGTTGGCAACACTTTTTATGGTAATTACTGTGAAAGACATAACCATACAACAATCTTGAATAATAATTCTTTAGACTATAATGCTATAAAATGAGAGTGGTTTATGCATGTTAAGCTGAATATTCAGATTGAAGCTGTACCTTAATTACAGTTGCAGAAATTGCTTTAATTTATCGGCTACAAATTGTCTGTCAGAAACAGAATTTTCCCTAGTTTCAACTAAGCAATTCGTTCTAATGTGAATTCGATTCAGATTGAGTTTAACATTAGAGATTGGAAGTTAGGGAGGTAAATTAAAAAAGTTTAATAAATGGAACACTTTTTTAGTTGTTGTTCATCATGCAATAATTGTTACGAATATCAATTTTGATTCATCGTTTTAAGTTAATTTATTTAAATTTCGGTTAATGGACGGCATTTTTATAAAATACAGAGCCCGTCAGAAAGAACGCATGGATTTTAAAATGATAATACTCCAAAAATAATTGCAAAAAAAAATTTTTTATTATGTCAAAATGTTAACAAAGAGTGAAAGTTTAAGTATACATGAAAAAAAAATTAGGCTTTAAAAATCACTTCGGTCATATGGCGCCCTCGTGCCGAAATGCAGGAGTCCAGGCGCTCTCGCTTCTCTTTGAATTAATGAATTAACGATGAGTCGGATCTTGAAAAAGGATTTATCGTTTCACCCCTACAAAATCCAAGTTTGTCACACACCACACGAGTGGTGTGAGAAGTTCCAGTGGATATGCTGGCCAACGCGTCAACGCTCTTTTCGGGAGCGCCTGGACTCGCGCATTTTGGCACAAGGGCGCCATATGACCGAAGTGATTTTCAAAGCCTATTTTTTTGATGTATACTTAAACTTCCACTCTTTGTGAACATTTTTTTTGCAATTATTTTTGGCGTATTATTCTAAAATCCATGCGTTCTTTCTGACGGACCCTGTACATCGTCATTCATAAAGTGCTGTTTGTTCCATGAATATGGGCTCGAAGTTGCTGCCAAAAAACCAAGTAGAGTTAACTTTTGCAGTCATTAAAAATGTTTATATTGTTGATATAAAGAATAAATAAATTATCTTGCAATCTTTTTTTTCATTTCCTTTTTAGAATCAAAAGCACTTATTTTTGTGGTTTTAAACAAGCGTAAATCAAAGAACACAGTATTGCACGTAACATGCCCCTTTTAAAAGGTATTACGCGTATGTGCGACTTTAATTGAAGGTTGAAAACGTTGAAACTCTATTATCAAAATCAAATGATAATATTCTCATGGTTAAGTCTTTTTAGGTTAAATCAATTGTACGCATGTGCATTATAAGGTACTATTGTATCTTTACCTCTCATTACATGGCGGCTTCGATCAATTTAAGATATATACCAATCACGATTCTATTACGAGAAAACGCGGGAAATTTGAATATGTAAGAGCTATTTTATTTAAATTTTGGTGTACTTGTGATTGTTGGATTAATCGGATTCTTTAATATTTTCTTCGCAGGACATTTATACGACAAGAACGATATGTTAATATTACTTATTGTTTAGATAATTTTACCCTGTTTTGCAAGATGTTTTAAAGGTATTTTACTTGTTTATTGTAATAATTCCATCGAATTGAAGATCATATATTTAAGATGTTTAGATTGAATGTAGGTATTTCAAAAATTCAAAATTTACACACCTATGTCTAAAAATATTCATCATTCAAGTGTTTCTTACATTTCTCGACGGCATATAGAAAAAAAAAATCGCTACCCTCATTCTCCCTTCTGGAAAATAAAAGAAAATCATACGTCAACGCCTGTCTTATCGCCGTAATACGCGGAAACGATCGTATCTTTTAACGTGAATGTCACACTTCGTCAGTCCGGCAACGTCTCCAAATATTGTACAGGTTCTTTAACCTCCTTCGCCAATAAGTATCCTTGCTCGTCTAGCAGATCCATCTGTGGAGGGACTGGTAACGGTGGTGGTCTTGGTAAACGTTTCAAGCTGGAAGTTAGCTTCTCGTTTTCGAACTTGAATTTCAATTGTTCGTTCGGCGATAAAGCGGAATCTTCCGGTTCGACGAAGTTGTCGTGAGCCTTCTCCAGTTTAGCGTAGATGTCGCTGAAACGAATTCTATCGCGCGGTTCTGTTTTCCAACATAGCTGCATCAGTTCGCAGATTAACGACGGCGTGTCTTCGGGAGGGATAGCATTATACCTTCGAGAATTAGTTTGACGATTTCCCCTCTTGTAGGGCCCGAGTGGTTGCTTGCCGAAACTGTAATTTCCCATAGAATGACGCCGTACGACCATATGTCGGATTCTAACGTGAAACGGCGTATATGACACTCTCCGGTGACATCCAACGGACTGGAGCAATCTTAGCCTCCGATCTGGAAAAAATTAAAAATATTTAGTAGCATTTAATATGTTCTTTATTTTTTCCCATATTTTCTTTAAACAGCGTAGCATGAATTAGAACAGGTATGGCTAACCTTTGCTTACTGAGGGGGGTTAATTTCGGGACTTAATCAGGTCGGGGGCCGTAGGTAAGAAATAAGTGGGTTTAGTAGTGAATAAAAGGCGATAAAAATTCACACATTTTTTATTTATTAGAATACAATGCATAATCAAACATATAAAAAGCAAATTAACAAAAAAAGAGAAAACCCAAATGAAAATCAATGAGAGGTTTGATTTTGAAGCTGAGAAACAAGATGACCAATATTGGGCCAATATCACTAGTACATAGGCGCAAAGTGTTTTCTAAATTAACATCTGTAAGCCGATTACGGTGCTTTTTTTTATTAATTTTCATGATTGGAAAAAAATTGCTCACATTATAACGTGCTTCCGAATGTCCCAAATTATTTTTCTTGCAAAAACTCAACTGTGGATACTTTCTTCGGAAAGGTATGTTCTGTAAAATTCGATTAGTTCCACCTTCAATTTAGACTTCAAATATGAGTCTTCTTGAGCTCGATCAACTCCATTTGTGGTGAAGCGGACCATCTTCCACATCGCACTTACACGGATTTGCAAAAATATTTGAAAGTGCTATCCATATTCCTAAAATTGGAAAACCCGATCAGTGAATTGCTCTGACAGTATTTTCAGTTTCTTCAGCATAGCGACCGTAATCAATGTTTTTCGTGACTGAATAATGTTACAAAATGAAAAATTTTTTACTTCTTATTTGTGTTTCCCACAAGCGAATTTTGTTTTGAAAAGCTTTAAGATGACTGTGCAGCTGATTTACCAATTCCCCTTGGGTTTTTGAAGCTTCAAGTTCCAGGTCGTTAAGTGTCCTGTGATGTCTACCAAAAATTTGCCAAGTCACAAAAACCAGTTGGATCACAAATTTGCGGCAAGTTTTCTCTTTCATTTCCATAAAATCAGCTATTTCTTTAAAAAGGTCTAAAATCTTTTTAGCATTTTGCTTTGCTTAGCCACCTTACTTCGCAATAGTATGTCACATCATCGTGTTCTGAAGAGAGTTCATCCAAAATGCTTTAAACTGGCGATGGTTAAGACCGGGGGGATCTAATAAAATTGATGGTATTTACTACCACATCCATAACGTTTTTTCAGTCGAAGGACTTAGAGCAAAAAGTTTTGTTGGTGAAAAATGCAATGCAGAATTATTAAATCACATTCTTGCACATTCATAGCGTTGCTCTTTCCTTCGAATTCCGATAAAACCTTTTCGTGGACCGACCATTGAAGGCGCACCATCTGTGCACACTCCAACTAATTTACACCACTGAAAACCCATATTGTTTTATTTTCCAGTAGTGGTCTCTTGTAGCGGCCGTAAAGCCTGTAATTCCTCTGTCACTACAAATTCTTCATCAACACCTCGTATAAAAATAGTAACTGGGCTGTGTCATCTTGTACTCTCATCCAAAGCAATCGAAAATGCTTGAAAAACCAGCCAGTCTATCAGTCAATGTTTTTTTGATATCACTAGCCATCATATCTATACGTCGAACAACAGTACGTCGCGATAAGCTCACTTTCTCAAACTCTTTTTTCTTTTCTGGACACAAAAGTCTGCAACATCTACTAGGCACTCTTTAACAAACTCTCCCTCAGAATATGATTCGATGTTTTCGCTATTTTGGAACTAACTATAAACCAGCTTTAACAACACTGTCTAGATTTGATCTTTGTGCTGTTTCCCTAAATCGGTAATGAGTTTTTTAATTTATCCTTTCTTTAAATGACCCGTATGTAATTTATATTGAGCGAAATGCTTGCTGGAGTAATGCCGCTTCATATGCAATTCTACTCAGCTTACCAGGGCGGTTGCCAATTGGGCCCACAGTGGACAAACAAGACGACAGTAAAGGTAAAAAATATTATTTTTCATTAATATTGTATATTACGTACCTACTTTTATGCCGGGGCGCCACTGCCGGTACCACCTTTTAACAAATTACTTATAAAAACGTTTAAAAGTATACAGTTTGCATCGTTTGCGAGGTTGACGTAATTCACCTGTTTTTTGACATGAAGTTTTTGAGATAAAATTCCGTAAATATTGCCAATATATAGAATAAAGTAGCTAGAGACCACATTTTAAAGATTTGATTAATAATATTCGTTATTGTATATTTTTTAGCTATTTCGTCTTAAATACATATTTTGTGCCATTTGTGAAATTAAAACGAATTACAGAGCTTTCTAATAAGTGGCTTAGGTGAAAAACGTTTAAGATTGAGTGGGTCATTTTTGTCATCAAAAACGCCAATCGAACCATAAAAATTACCTTTTATTTTATTCGTTATCTTTTCCTTCTGCGGGCTGCGTGTAAAAAGCCAAACACACATCGAAGCCTTAAAGGCTTTTATCGAGAATTCAACATTCTAAACAAAAAGATCTTTACGCAAAAAACCCGATTATCTTTTTTACGAAGCTTTGGACATAACGTTTTGGTAATAAAAAAACGATTAGGAGGAAATGAATGAAAAAAAAGAAAACATAAATTAGATCTTACCATATGTGGTCTGAAAGGAAAAAATTTTTAAAAAAACCAAATTCGAATAAATTCGTAAGATAACCCGGCAAAAAATTTTTTAATTTTGATGCGAGCCTTGGGGCGAAAAATTAAACCCTTTCTAGTCTTTTCTTTCTTATTTATAAACAATTAAATTTTGACGATGGAGATAACTCAGGTTTTTTTTATTTTTCTGCCTTTTTCCAATATCGAATTAAAAACAAATAAAAAATTTTTGACTATGCGTGTGGAAAAAAAATGGGGAAAATTTAATTGGATTAAAATTAAGGGTTTTTTACCTTTAATAATCGAATGTGACGTCCGGCTCATACCAAAGTCGTATTTTTTCAGGGTAGGTCCCCCCGAGACTAGGCAATTCCTGCAGGGAGATCGCGGTGGACAAACTTTGGGCCGCCAAATAACGCTTCCGCTTGCGTTTTGTAGCCCGCGGAGAGTAAGTCCTTGGAGGTGAGCAGGGGAAAAGTTCTCTCCACAACCTGACGCTTTTTTTGGCCCGAAGTCTTCGGCTAGGTCCCCGGGGGCATATACTCGAAGACCTCATGGGGCGACACCAGAATCAAAAAAAAAGGGAAAAATAGCCCTGGAAAGGTTTTCAAAAAAATTAACGTACGATCAATAATGAACTTTTCGGAAAATCCATTTGAAAAAAAGGGGGCAAAAGATTTTTGGGTTTAAAAAAATAGTTTTTATTGAATTAACAGCGCAACAAAGGGAAACCCATTTTTTTTTCGATGAATTTCTCAAGACAAAAATTTTACATCCCAAAAAATTTAAAAAGGGGTGGGTTTTACAATATACCATTTAGGGTTACGTTTGGGGGGGAATTTTGCAACAATTTAAAATTAATTTTTGGTGCAATTATTTTTATGAATTTTGTTTTTATTAATAAAGTAGTAAAAAAAAATCCCCTGAAAGGTTTAGTCTTTTTTCTTTGACTAAATAAAATTATAAGAAACATACGATGTGTGGCAATTAAATAACCGGATTGGTGCTACAAAACATTTTTTGATCACCAAAACATTAAAAGATCCCCTTAAATTTTTGTATTCCTCCTTTGCCGATTCCTAAACGTCCTATGAAATTTTCCTTTGAAAGCAGTGCTGGAATTCCTTTTGTCAGTTTGTTGGCCCCTCCTTTCGCTTTTACCGTTTCCCACTTTTAAATCTTGTCCCCTTAAGCCCCAATTTTACCTTAAAAATAAAAAAAAAATCCGGGGGGCCAGGTGGGGCGGTAGGGGTGGTGATGTGGGATTTCCAAAAAACGCCTTCACAGACAAGGGGGAATGGGGGGGCGCTTTGTTTGGTCGAGCATCCGATTTCTCTTCCAAAAACGGTTTCGTCTTCTCGCTCGTCCGAAGGGTATTTTAAAACCCTCGTGTTTCAAAAAAAACTTGAGGTTAACCGTTTCAACACTTTTTCCGACGCGAGCTAGCGAAAAGGATTTAAACGGCGTTTTGCTACAGCAAAAATGAGCACACCAACCTTTGCCATCGGTCAGGGGGAGAAGCATCTACAACCAGACATCTTAAAACCTGCCGTGGCTGCTCGCTTTTTGCCGATAGAGCCCCAGCCCGGTTATTTTTCCACACCTCGTATCTCACATAAAGCGTTTTTCCTCCCTTTTAAAAAAAATACTATTTGGTATGATGCCCTTTTTGCTTGAATAAAGCAGCTCTCTTTTTGGCAAGGAAAACCAATTTTTGTTGATTCAGACGCATCAATGACTCTAAGCTTACACGGCCTTGAAAAAATTTTTAAATTATCTCTTTAACTTTTTAAAAAATTTGGGGAAAAGTTTTGGCAAATGCGGGGCAGAGTCCCCCAAACCTGGACCCCTTTTTAATTAAACCCGAAGGGGTCCGGCTTAATTTGCTTCGTATTGCTTTTAAAATACAAAATTTAAATGATGGCTTGATATTCATTTTTCCATGTTTACAGAAACACTAGCTTTGACTAAACCAAACGACGTAAACAAAAAACTGAGCTCCAACTGGTGAAATTTTCAAAAGTTCTTTCAACGTATGCCAATTTATTACCATAATAAAATTTGATATACCGCATCCTCAGTTGATGCTTGAAACTTTTCAGATTACTCTTGCATAACAGCAGAAAGCACACCGTATAAAGAAAGTGTGACATCTTGTAATGGACAAATACAATCTGCCAAGGGTTTCTAAATAATATTAATTCATGACATTTAAACAAGACATTTTTTGTGCAGTTTGGTTTCGCTTATTTGGTGGTTAATTGGGGTTGTGGGTTGCAATGTCCCCGAAAACGAATTTTTAGGCCGTTTTCTTTCACCAAACCATTAATGCTGAAAAATACGCAAGAATTTTGAATCCCTTTAATAAATCAGGATAACTCGAGGAAAAAGTTAAACGGGGTATTTTCTCAAGACAATACATACAGTGCTTTAACTCGCATATTTAGGGGATGTTTTTCCCCAAAAAAGTAGAGTAAGATGGCCACCAACCACCTATCTCATCCTTAGATTTTTTAATTTATTTAGTGCTGAAAAATAAAATATTCCCAATAGACTGCATAATATTGAAGAATTTGAGGCAGCGATTCAAAATGAAAAGGTAAATGTTATAAGAAAGGGGCGAGTGGATTCCTCTGGGAAAATTTGATGTTTGTAAAATATTATATGGGGAAATTCCCAAGAGAGATAAGTACAGATTATTGGCATTTTCCCTAGAGGGTTAAAATATTTTTCGTTTACGGCGTCCGCACTTCCGTTTAAACATCTATTGCAATGTTTTAAACGAAGAAAAAATTAAAAAAAAATTTTTTCGAAATTAAATTTGGTAAGGAAGTTCCTAGAACTTTTCGAATTTTCATTTAAAATTTGATATCAATTAATGAAATTTTACAGTGTTTAAAACTTGGAAAAAGAAAAAATAACCCCGAAATTGTGACGTTCCAAAATAAATTCAATGTTTATTTGTTACGTAATGAACCCCCCGCTATTCAAACCACCCAAATTTTTACTTCTACTTCGTATTTTTGGTAGAATTTAACGCCCGCACATAGAACATGGGAACACAATCAAACTGTGTTTTCCAGGAAATATTTTTTAAAAAAGTGAGAAATTTATTACGTCCTTTTATGCTTTATTTTATTCACGGTAGCGATTGTTTAATCACGCTAACTTTTCGAAAAAAAATTTGATAATAAATTTCAAAGAATATTCTTATTTTCAAAAATAGCATAATGCATGCCATGCAGGAACGCAACTTGACGAACAATATTAAAATTTTTGAAAATTTTGCTAAAAAAAATGAATTAACGTCAATTGTTGTAGGAAATATTCCATTAAAAATTTAAGATTAAGAGGGAAAAAATAACAGAAAGACAAGTTATTTTTTCCGTCCACGATGTTGCGTTGATAGGACTTAAAATAATCTCCTACCCCCGCTCCACGTAGGGGAATAAAAAAGGGGTTGGAGGTACTGAGGAGAGCTTAACCCCCCAAACAATAGCAGCAATTACCTCATCAAAGAGCAGACAACTTTGACATATGTACGTTATTTTAAAGAAATCTCGAGAAAAAAAGGGAAATAAGGAGGAATTTATTAAAACGTTTTTGGGCACCGCATAGAATGGAAAAAATACCTATTTTTAAAAAAAAAAAAACTGCATTGTCGTTAGATTTACAATTTCAGGGGGATTCGCGTAAAAAAACAGGCGCGTACGCTTTAAAAGGGAGACGGGGATGAAAAGAACAGCTATACCAAATGTGTACCGGGGCCGCCGGTTGAACGGGCAACAAACGTGTGGGGTCCCGTCCGATAAAACCCACGAATAAATTCCCCTTTTAGCTTAGGACGTGGGAGGGGTTCCCTTTGCTGTAAAAACTCCGGCCTTTTTCTGATCGCTGGTTTTTCCGTGGGGGATGCTGGTGTTTCCGTACGTATTATTGTTTCTTTGGTCGCACGCGTGGGTTTTGAGAGCGAATAGAAAGTTTTTTTTTTCACAGGCCAAAGGTATTTCACCAGTATCATCAGAGAGAATTTTGACGAAGGAAGAAGAAGGAATATACATATAAAAAAATTTAAAATATTTTTATCAAAATTTTTCGTATTAAATATTGTAATTTATAAAAATCAAAAAGATTTTTCAAAAAAAAAAAAACAAATTTTTTACGGTCGGGAGGTCTGGGGGTATCTATGACACTCTTTCGGGAGATAAAAAGATTGTACATAACAACTTTTTTTAAAAATTAAAATGATGGAATTAAAACTAAACCCCAAACTCTGGGAACCGTCACGTACAACAAACCCGCGGACTTTTGAATAATCAACCCCGACTGTTTTGAAAAGGAAGAATACAAATTTTTTTAAACAAAAACAAAAATTTGATTTTGTATTTTTTTTCATCCACCCCTATATAGTGCACACAGTGTTGCCGTATTTTAAGACTGGCAATCGCCTATTCTTTGATAAAATCGCCAACATAAAAAAATTTCTAATTAACGCGAAAACAGTTTTATTATGGAACTATTTCTAGCAAAGCATTCGTAATACTTTTAAACTGCTAATAAAAAAATTTCTTCTTTAAATTTTAAAAAACCCAAAAAAAAAAGATCAAAATTAAATTTTTAAAAAATGAAAAAGCTCTTATAATTATTGGAATAACAATTAAAAAAAAAATGTAATTTTAAAATCGCAAATTCAATAATCAAAAAAAAAGACAAAATTCTTCTGTTTTTTTTTAAAGAAAATTTTCGGTACTCTATAATAAAAAAAATATCTTTCTATAAAAATTTTCCAAACCTTGACTTAAAAAATAGTACCACAGTCGGTAATGCAGATTTTTAACAAAATGCCATCTGTTTTTTAAGCACTGGAATTCACACACTATAGGAAATTTTTTTCTCTAAAGCTTTTGTATAATATGCATAAGTATGTCTAAAAACAGTACTACAGTTAAACGTAAATTTACAATTTTGGGTATCCCATCCAAGTAGTTTTTGGGTTAGTATAGTTTGGTTACTTTTAACAACAGCAAATCATATTGACATTATAAGAAAGGTAATTTTCATACAAACCCCATTGAAAATAAAAGTGGGCTAACGAAATTTTAAATGGCAATCGAGGTTAGGTATTTATGAGTTCAAATTTTTTACAAATTCCCAAAAAAAATAAACTTTTCCCGAACAAATACTCTAGGGGGGCTTAGCTTTAAAAAAATATATTGAAAGGGGGGGGCCCAATTCTACAAGTGACAAGAATTAAACAAAATATGCTTACCTCTAAGTAAAAACACCGAGCAACGAAAGTAATTCGAGTGCCTAAAGGCGCTCATTAACCACTTCACGAGAAATCTTCTTGGGTTTCCCCCTATAGCTGTCTCTTTGCACTTTTGGCCCCAAAATCTGGAGGTCGCCGATTCGCCTTTAGTTCCCCCTGTAAAAAAAAAAAAACGCATTGTTGAAAAACTGAAGTGTACATAAGATTGACAACCGGGGATAAAATTTGAAAAACCAATTTCTTTTTGATTTTGGTTTTTGAGCTTTTTTTATATTTTATTAGGCATGTTGTTTAAAAACTGCAGTTTTTTTTTCTACCACTCAAGTTTTTCTTACCCTTATGAAAATGTGACCACTCTCCGCCAAATCGGCTGGATCATAAAAACACTAATGCTCTCCTTTGGCTGCCCAAAAACCCTTCCCCGATGACGCCGGGTGAATAAAAGCAAGGAGAACACGAAGAGGTTTTTTCTTGTCGGGCCCCCCCCCCTTGTTAGTTACGTCTGAGACACTGTAGTGAGACTTTGTGCGCTTTAAAACGGTGCACCCATTCCGAGTGGAGTTGAGTTCTTTTTTATATACAAGGTAGCAGTGTTTAGTGTTTTTTTTACATATAACTGAACCTTTTTTATGTCTACCTCTGCTGTTCCGTCGGTAAGGTTTGGACAGCCCGATTCGTTTTGTTACATTTGGCCGTTTTACTTTCCCGTCAAAGGCAAACATCAGTACATTTGTCAGGCAAGTCTATTTTGCCTATTTTAAAAAAAATTGGTGATCAAGAAAAATCGGGGGCCCCTCAAAAGTGTGTAGTAGTGTGTTGGGGTTTACGGATGGGGCCCAAGGGAAACGTGAAAACTTTTTTGGAAATTTATTTTTTGGGCGAGACCAAGACATTCAGTGATTGTTACTTTTGTATAGGAAAACGTCGGGATTCAAGAAAAAAAAATGTAAATAGAGTATCCAGTTTACCATCAGCTTACGCCCAGTGCCTCATTACCCAACCCCAGTGCTAGTTTTCAATGAATTACCCCTTTTTGGGAAAATAGGGGAACCAGTCTTTGAAGACAAAGTGACCCCAAACGATAAAGATTTTGAAATTAAAATTTCGGTTCGAAAGGGTTTGACCCAGGGTTTGAAGATTTGGTCAAATTTGGGACTATCCAAAAAAGCTTCAGACCTTAGCAAAAGACTGCACGAGAAAAATTTTTGCTTGAAAAGGGAGCTAAGGGTATCCTATTTTCGATCAGGAGAAAGTGGTTTCTAAAATACTTTCGAAAGGGTGATGGATTTTTGGGATTGCCATAACGTACAGGTTTAAGGGAGTTGGGAATTTTACCTTAACACAACTGAATGGCGACTGTTTTCGATAGCTCAAAACGGAGCTTTAAGTGTGTTTCCCCACAATGGAAATTTTTTTGGTTCATTCCCCATAGGCCATTCAATTGTTTTAGTGAAAAAATATGAAAACACAAAAGAGTAATTTATTTGTTGCAATACCACACAAACCCAAAGGTCATTTTTGTTGACCTTAAAATGGGTTTGCTTTCCTTTTTGGCCCGAAAGCGGATATACCCCAAAATTCCCCGCTTTTTTTGCATGGGGACAGCAACCCGTGAGAAACATTGGGTCAATCGATTGGCTGCCACGATCTGACCCGAAACCTGGTGACCAAAAATTTTCATCAGCCACTTTTTGACAGAAAAAACATTATTTCCACCTCTGCATATGAAAAATTGGGCTCATGAAGCTTCGTTAAAGCTTTGCCCAATTTTAAGGAGGTGTTTCAAGATCTCATTTCGGGATTTCCTGCCTGTCATTTGAAAAGATAAAGGCGGTTTTTATGATCCACGATTCCCGCTTTTTTAAAAATGAACAATTCTGGAACAAAGTCAGAAATTGAAAGAATGCTTTGGTTGGCATTCAAAAACTTGTTAAAGACTTCTTGGGAAAATTTCGAACACAGAATTTAAAAGCCAAAATTTTCCCGCACCTTGGAGAGCTTCAAACTGCTAGGTTGCAACTGACACCCAAATTTCATTTTTACATCGCCATCTTGCTAATTCCCGGGAAAAACTTGGTGCGTCAGGGTGGCAAGTTTAGCGTTTTACCCGGGTTTGAAGGTCAGGGGGGCACGGTATCAAGGGAATGGGATGTACAATGATGGTGACATTGTTGGAGCATCAACGAGATTTTCCCCAGATTAAACATTCCCGAAAAAGCTATAAGCGAAAATTTTTTCCTTAATACGTAATTACCGTTCGAAAAAAAAAAACAAATATTTTGTATAACACATTTTTTTAAAAAATTTCAGTATCTATTAAAACCGTTTTTGAATAAAAATTTTTTTAAAAGTATATTTTGGTCAATTTTTTTTTTATTTTTCCTTTTTTACACAATTTTTTATGACTTTTGGGGGATCCTGTAGCTTAAAAATTGACGTGATTGACAAAAAAATGCGGTTATTTTTGATCCAGAGGCCAAAAAAGTTAAAAACAAGTCCAGATTTTAAGACAACGAAAATTGCTTTTTTCCCCCTGTAACTGCCATCAATTACACGGGGAACAGATGGCAGTGTTCCAAAGTTAACCCCCCGAAGATCTCCATCTAATTGTACAGAAACAATTCAGTTTATAAAATTTAAACTCAAAGGAATTAAGATCACGAATTATTTACAAGGAAAAAACTTGACAGTTCGATTCAAATGCTCTTTTTCTTTGCGCACCATCGCTGGCGAGTTCTAAAAATAAACACCCGCATACAAAAAGGTTCTCATCGCTTCGCTATTCCGCTGCTTCATCGAATATCACAGTCGCTTCTGTAACCCGGTTAGTAAAATTTGCTAGGCTGTTTATCGCTACACAGCTTCACTAAATACACCCTTAAACATAAGTCCCATGATAATTATTTAAAAAATTTTTTTTAAAATAAAAATTTTTTCATGTATTTTGACGTAAAGTGATCTTACTGTTTATCAAAGATTTAAAAGACTTTCTTTACGTACATTATGTCGAAAACGATAGCTAATAACTTTCGAGAACTACGCCGTAATTTCTTTTTCTAGTACACTGTTTTAATCTTCTGCGGGGAAAGAAATTTCAAAATTTGGTTTAATAGATCTAATACGCGCATATTATATTTAAAATAAAATTTTTTTTTTCAATCTTGTCCACAAGACAAGCCCCAGTGTTTTTTTAATTCGTTTTTAATTTTGATTTTTAAGTCCTCACTATTGTGGAATATCTCTCCGTAAACGCTGTCCCAGAAAGGTATTCCACTCGGTATGTTGTACCCCAGAATTTTCGAAAAGCTTTTTTATCAAGTATACGAAATGGGAACCACAAACCAAAAAGTTTTAAACAAATTTTAATTTTAAATGACTTGTTGTACACCCATTTCTTTTTTTTCGTGGGTGCCTATTTTTATGTCTTTACAAACACGTTTGCTCCCGCACAGTAGTTTCTTTTTACAAACTTTTAAAAAAATTGTATCCCCTTGCAGTGTAAATCCACAAATTCACTAAGAAATTTTTTAACTTTCGTAGGTAATGGCCGTTTATTTTTAATAGTTACGTTAGACATAATCACTAAAGCGAGCACACCGACGTTTGTTTCTAGTATGCCACGAAGTGGTGCAAACGTAACATCTGCAGACTCGTCATTTGTTGATGAATAGAGCGCGTCATCCGTAAATGAATAAGCGCGCTGTTAGTTCGTAGCCGTCGATGAATGAACTTTTTTTTTGTAGTGGCCCACTGTGAACAACGCCCTATTTATCAACGAACACCCAAACTGCAGGTGTATATTTGCGCGTCTTCACGACGTAATAGACAGTGGTTTTGGTCCTCGTCCTAATAATTACATATTTAAATTGCCTATGTTTACATACATATATGCGCCCGGCAGCTTGATTGCGAACCTGGCGCGTGGCGCTCTTGGCCCGCTCTAGTGATGACAGCCATTTTGCATAAGGGTGTGTTTATAGTGAAGCTGCGATGATCGATGAGAGCAGTGCGGTAGCAAAACGGGGCAATCAACGAACAGCGCTTCATTGATTGGCCCGTTTTGCTACCGCACTGCTCTCATCGATCATCGCAGCTTCACTATAAACACACCCTAAGACGTGTTTAGTGTTTTTGAAAAAAAAAAAATGGAAAAGGAACAATATCGTTCAGTGATTCGCTTTCTGTTTTTGGATGGAAAAACCTACGAAGAAAGTAAGGCGAAATTGGATGCTGTTTATGAGGAGCCTTAACCTGTTAGATATTGATTTAACGAATTCAAACGTGCCCATCGGTTTTTGATTAGCAGCGACCAGGACGCCCGGCAAACGTGTTTGCTGATAAGAGCATTGAAAACGTCTGCGACATGATTCTTGCCGATCGCTGAACGAAAGTTCGCGAAGAAGCAGAGGCCGTAGGCGTATCGTACGGAATGGCAGTTAATATTTTACAGCAAATGTTAGGAGTGAGAAAGCTGTCGGCCCGATGGGTCCCGCGATTGTTAACAGCGGACAACAAGTGGATACGACTGTCACTTTCGAAACAGTGTTTGGATTTCTATAAGTGAAATTCGCAAGAATTTTTGCATCACATCGTCACCGTTGAACCCATTACTATACGCCTGAGATGATGCGACAGTCAAAACAATGAACTTTTCAAGGCGAATCTGCTCCAAAGAATGCAAAGAAAGATCATGGCCACGATTTTTTAGGATTGGGAGGGAATAATCTCCATTAACTTTTGGAGAAACGACGCATCACGGAGCATTACTACAATTAGTCGGCCGATTCGATGAGAAATTCAAAAAGAAACGGCTCCCTTTATATAAAAAAAAAATGTTCCACCACGACAATGCACCAGCTCACACATCCGGAATTGTGACGGCTAAATTGCATGAATTGCGCTATGAATTACTGTCTCATCCACGTTACTCGCCCGACTTGGCTCCCTGCGACTTCTTTTTATTCCCCAATATGAAAAGATGGCTCGTAGAGGAAGAATTCAGGTCAAATGAAGAGGTCATTACTGATACAGAGTCTTATTTTGAGGAGTTTGAAAAAACGTTTTGAAGGGGTTAAAGAAATGGCAGGGAGGTTGGGAAAGGTATATTTTTCCAAAAGGAAATTATATAGAAGAATAAATATAAAGTTTTTGAAAAATTTGTGTGTTCATTTTTAACGCGGGTAAAATGTTACTGAAATTTTACGTTTTGATCGTAGTCACCGGAAATTAGGATATGAATACAAAATCTTTAGTTTCCAACGTTGTTTGATACATAAGCATCAATACGTGCACAATATTAGCTCAAGATTAATATGAATAAAATATGGAATACACCCTATATAGAGACAAAATTAACCATCTTCGTACTGCATGTATATCTATATCACTTTAAGCGTTTTTTCTGCCTTCCGTTGCTTTTATTCAATTTATGACACTACACCACACGAGCCTAACGCTCAAATTTCAGCTTCAATAACCGCAAGTGCGACCCCCACATATAATACGTCTGGTCACGATCTGACCATTGTTTTCGTTTCGCTGCCATCATTTTTTATTGCGCTATCACGTTTTTAGTTTAGTTAAGCTAACCAGATCGTCGTCTACGGTTTGTTATAAGCATTTAAAACTCCTATTTATAAAGATAGTCGATGTAGGATGTAGAACCATAGAAGGATACGATAGATAGGTTAGGGTTAAGTTATTCTTTTGGAAGTAATGTTTAACACCAAATTTAAAACGGTACATTAAAAAATGTAGCTGCTTGAAAAATAAGCGATTTAAAGCTTGCACACAGAAACGTTATAAAATTTTTGACTAAAGAGGAAAATGGTTTAGTAATGACTAGTCTGGGCAAACAGCGGTAACAGTCAGTGTAGTAGATATGTGGTGCGGAGTCGGCGATTATTTATTTCACGCGTTCACAGCGTCAGTACTAAATCGATGCTGTATGCGAGAGAATAGTTTGTAAATCTCTTTTAACCTGACTATCTTGAAATATTTGCTGGCTTTTCTTGATTGCTGCAACTTCTGTCGGGTTGAATTTTAAAACTATCTTCTTTACTTGATCAAAATATTTGTTGTAGTAAAACGTAGCCTGCAACCATGTTCCCCAACGTGTAACAATCGGCTGTGGTGGTTCAGGTAAATCAGGACACAGTTTGTGAAATAGTTAGGTACGTTTCGGGTACTTTAGAAACACTGCCTTTGTACTAGCAATCAATGCATTTACTAGTGGAAAACATGTAGGAATCGTTTGTGCCCCAAGATTTAGTGTATGGATTTTACACGTTACATGTAAGAAGTGACCACTGTGTTCTTTAAGAGATCGGCCCAAAGGACGCATGTTTGCGGCACCATCACTCATAAACATTAGTTGAAACTTCAAATTTGTTCAATGAGTTCAACACTACCTTTAAAATCTCATCGGCAGTACAATCCATAACTCTTTTGGAAGCAAGTAAGAAGGAGGATGACGGTCGATGTGGTTCCATTTTATGTACCATTACATTAACCACAGAATGTTTTTGACGATCTGTTGTTTCGTCCACACACAACCACAGTTATTTATCTTTCAATTCCGTTTTCATTCTTTTTTTCTATATGTTCACCAGCAAATGGCACTACATTTCGTATCGATGTCCGACTAGGTAATTTACAGTCCGCATATTTATTCTAGAAGGAGACAAATGCTTCTTTGTCTAGTAAACGAAACGATAGATTACATAAAATAAGAGTAACACATAAATCAAATGTAAATTTTTCTTGGTCTCGTATGCCACTTTTTGCAGAAAAATGCTGTTTGCTTTCGATGTGACGTTGACAATGGCTTCTGGACCAACACATTAAAGGGATTTTACAAACTAGACATTGAATTTTAGCGCCATCAAAAATTAAGTCCGGCATGTCCACTATAAAGTTTTTAACTGTGTCTGCCATTGGTCGTTTTCGCGACGTACCTAACTGCGACATTCTTAAAGCAAACATAAACGTACAATTACGAAATAAGTTACGACAGCCTACATATACACAGAACTGCTCGCATACAGCATCGATTTAGTACTGACGCTGTCAACGCGTGAAATAGATAATCGCCGACTCCGCACCACATATCTACTACACTGACTGTTACCGCTGTTTGCCCAGACTACTAATAAATCAGACGCATGCGCATCGTTATATTGTGAAGTGAAAAGTCGTATTATAGGTTTTTTTGTATATGTTCACACTTCACATGTGTTTTATTCATGTCTATAGTTTTGTTACGAATTAACAGTTCCTTTAAGGTTATAATAATAATTATAATAATTTGTAAGTCCTTCTAAAGATTTCGCATTTATTTCTGCTTTCGCTTACCTCTTGTAGTATTTGAGTGTGTTGTTTTCATCTGCATATTTGAGTATATTTTCTCTCTCAAGTCTATTAAATATGCTTGTTAAATTATAAACTACCTGATAAATGTAAACAGGGACAACATGGAAATTACAGAGAATCGGTTGCAAATATTACACAAGCGTTTATGCAGTTAAATTGTCAAATCATTTACAAATCAGTTTTAATTCGCGCATGCGTAGATTAATCCGAATTAACCTCTGATCAAACTATCACAAATCGGCTGCAGAAACAAACCTTATATAAGTTTACATTTTGGTGTTAGAAAATATTATTCCCTCAAAAAATATAAAATATCTTTTTTTGAACTGCAACAAGAATTAATGCAGAAAACTCAAAATCAGCACTTTACCATAGATTTTACCGACCTCCACGATCTAATTAAGCTGCCAGGTACCAGGTAATTTTAAATTGAACTTTGCTCTCCTAACCCACCAACAATTCGCCGTTATATTTTCCATGAAGTGCGTAGGCGCTGCATCTTTCTCTGGAAATTTGAAATCCAGGCGATTATCGTTATATCACGGGGAGGACGCTATTATCGCAAATATGACGTAAACGTGACGGGTGACGCTTTTTCGCTACTCTGAGAAATTCTAAGGATTCCACTGTTCATATCAGTATCATAGTATTACGATTAATAATTTCTATATTTAGGTTGTTTTCACGGGGTGATATCGGTTGCTTGTGTTACAGGTACAAAGCGTGGTAACTGAGAGAAAGCTATAATTAGCTATAGAAAAGGGAAAGGGGAATTCTGTCAGACAGTATCAATTTGTGTTATTTTTAGTAATAAGATATTTACCTTACTGGAATTTTCCGATTTCTAAATAAACAAGTGTTTGGGTGCAAAACAAACATAACACAAAGGAATCTGTGAAGGTGAACTTTAATCTAATTTTTAAATTTATGGATCTAAAAGCGGAAGTGAAATCTATTATTGAGAATAATAATAATATATTTTGCTCAACAGGTTAAAAATAAACATTGGACATTAAGGAACTAACACGTGGTTAAAACTGTCAGGATGGCAGAAATTTCACCAATATTTCGCTTTTATTTTAAGCTTCATTAGGGTCATAAATGAGTTAAAGTAGACAGACCAAACTTATGAACTAGAGATTGAACAATGTCCACCTTAGGAGCTATGATTGATGAATGTGATTAACGTATATACTGGGTGTTACGTCTAAGCCTAACTCATATGTTCCATCTTTTTGTAACAATACGAAATGTTTTAAGTAAAAGTTGTTCGTCTTTCCATCAAGTTTCATTAAAATCTGAATTTGATACCTGGGGACCTTGTTACTGGAAATTCTATGAAATTTATTATAATAACTTTCTACCTCGTTTATTTTCTTCCTCCTTAATTGTGTGCTCCTTATAACCAAAGTCTTTTCCATTACAAAGCTTATTGTCCTTTGTCCATCATCATCTCTTTTTTTCCTACCTTCGTGTTACAATCACCTATTATTATTTTAACATCATATTTGGGTAGCCCTTCATATTCATTTTCTAATTGTTCATAAAATTTTTCTTTATCTTCCTCTTCTGCGTTTTTCGTCAGTGCATGCATATTTATTATACTTATATTTTTTTTCCTTTTTAGCATTAAGGAACACAATCTATTCGATGTTGGTTTGAAGGATATCGCTTTTTCCCTTAAATTTTTCCTAATCATAAAACTTGTTCCTAACGTTCTACCTTTTCCTCCGTCTTTGAAAAATGTTATATCGTCTATCTCTATAATTTCCGACTCTCTTTTGGCTTCCTTTATTATCTCTTTTATCTTTCCAGTCTTAAAAGTGCCCCTGACATTCCGTGATACCATATGCATTTTATTTTTCCCATTTTCTAATTTTTTAAAGCTTTCAAATTTTTAAAATTTTATATTTTCCTTCTCGTGTCCTTTTCCATTGTCGGGTCCGTTTTCCTTTCAGCCTTATCCCTTAGTTTTTTTTAGCATTTCCTACATCTTAAGGAATTATATTCAGTCGCCTCAAGTAATGGTAAAATCTCCTCAAGTCGGGAATGTAAGGGAGCTGTTTTTGAATATTGCCATACTTTTTAGTTGAAATCGGTCGATGTTTATTGATTGTGGTTAGAATCCCATTATCAGTTTTATTTTGTGCCCTGGCCATCTGTCTATTTTTTCCCATATTAACAACAGTCCATTCTTCTGTTTCATGGAAAGAATATTGTACATTTAGTTTTTCCAAATTCGTCTATTGGTATCCATCTTACTTCTCTAAACGGAAATTACTTGTTCTTTTCAGATTTCTTTCTGTCGATGAGTTCTAGCTTTCTAGGCAGTTCCTTAATATGAACAAATTTGTCCACCATTCTAGTAATGTTAAATGATATCTTTTTTCTTGATTCTGTCATGATTGTCATGTACTGACCGTGTAAATAGCAAGTGTTTGCATTATTAAATTTGAAACTATGTATAGATGACACTATTTTGTTTGCGTATAAAACTTTTTTGGGCGTCACCTACCTATTGGAAGCTTAAGTAACAGATGGATAATTGACTTAACACCTTTTTGCAAGAAAGAATGAAAATTCACCAAAAAGTGAGTTAGTACCTTCTTACACCAAGGACTTCAATTCCTTCCATTGTGTCACGTTTTTCAACTTTTGATGATCGATTTCTATGTACTTTTTGCGCTGAATCCGAAAATGACCTTACATTTTTCCTATACGTCAGAATTTTTTGCAAATGGTAATTTTCAAAATTTGTAATATGTCGAAAAATATCGGAAATATGAGACTTAATGACAGACTTAAAATGTTTTTTTTTTCTTGTAAAATGTATTATTTTTGGGCTTATTCTATTATAGCTAAGCAGTTGAAGGGTCTGATGAGGGGGCCCGCTAAAAATTTAATGAAAACCGCTACAAAATTAGCCTAAATTTCTATTTTATTACATATATACTTAATTTTTATGAGGTTCATCATGCCTTGAACCACTCTTAATGATGAAGTATGTAAAAAACGACGATTTTATTCTTTGTGTCGACGTCTCTTTGGACCAGTCATGCTTTGTTTCAGGCTATTCCGCACATGTGCTCTTCTTGGTTCATCTCGGTGCAACATCCAGCAATAGTCCGCCATCATTTTAGTATCCCATCTCCTTCTTCCGAAAAGTATGGAAAACGAAGTGCCAGCTGCGAGCAAATTCTTCTCTTTAAGCCTTGAACCAAGCAATTCTGAAGCCTCTTTGGCCAGATGTAAGTCGCGAATCAAATCGTTTAGTTCAGACTGAAAAAGGTTGTGGTGCAGAATTGCCAGGTTTGTATTCCCATGTGTTATCTTTGGTTTCTTCACTTGAATCACTTTCCGAATCATCTACTTCAGGTAAATTTTGTGGTGGAGTAGGCACTGGTGCGCCTGGACCATGAAGGACAGGACATAAAGTCGATGGTAAATTTGGATAGACAATTTTATTTTTATTCTTTAAATTGAAACCATGAACACCGGTTAAACAAAAGTAACAATCATCGTTGTAATTTTGTGGCTCTCGCCATACCACCGGAACTCCATATCTGAAAGCAGGTTGTCCACCCTTTGACCACCGTCCAAGTCCTTCAACGCACGTATAGCAAACATAGTGGGGTGCCCAAGTTTTGTCTTGATTTCCTACTTTTACACCGAAATACGCGAGATAAACTTGCCGAACGAAAGTTGTTATATTTCTTTTTTGCCTTTTCACCATTAACTCACCACAAATGTAACAAAATGAATCTGGGGACTTTTTACAACCTATTGGAGACATTTAGAAAACTGTATGTTTGCTTTTTAGCGTATATCCGCCGACAAAAAAACACTTCTGATCGCGGAGGACACGTACGAATAAGCTAACGGTCGCGACAGCACTGACTGTTGAGATTTACAACACGTTTAATGTAAGTAGTGCTGCTATCTGCCGGTTTATGATGGAAATGTTGCGTTTTCATAATGCTGATAGCAGCACTTTCAATGTTACATGTCGATTCCACTTATGAACTAAACAATAATGAAAATAAATAAATGGAAAACGTAATAAAATAGAAATTTAGGCTAATTTCGTGGCGGTTTGCATTAAATTTTTAGGGGTCAATGGACTTCCTGACCCCCTCATCAGACCCTTCAACTGCTTAGCTATAATATTACATAGTATAAGCCAAAAAATTCCATTTTAACTAAATAGCTGTGAACTGTCAATTTCAATGGCAGTTTTTTAGGTATACTAACCCAATTATTACTTTTTAATCACACACTATAACAGTTCATACCTTAATAGTTACTTTAATAAATATTTACCATGCCTAAAACATATTATAAAGAAGGAACATTATATGAAGTGATTTATTTTCGAGAATTTTGGGCAAGGAACACCGTATTTACACATAATAAACAGGTCGGATACTTTCCCAGACAGTCTAGTTATAATTCTAAATTAAATTGTAATCAAAAATTTATTGCATATTATTTATTGTTTACTGCTTTGTTTAAAAAACAAAAATCGCTCAAGGTAGAAGAACTAACAACACAAACAGATTTCGACCCTGAGATATTGCACTAACAATAAGTTATGTTATACTTATTTCCTTTGAAGATATCTCTCCCTGTGGTAAGTTAGTGCATACTAAAAATAATAATTTATTTGACACTTGGAAGAAGTAAGGAAATTGTTAATAATAAATAAATGATAATTAAATCAATTTTAAAATGAAATATTCGTGGTATCAAATGAATTAAAGATTATCCAGGTTATATGAGGTTAACTTTTAGGCAGAAAGATTTAGAATATGTTTACCATAGTGTCGATGTTAGAAAGAGATATCGAATAAAAAAAATGTTAATGAATTATTCAGGAGAAAATTAACAAGTTTAGCAAAGCAAATATTCCAAATCACCAAATCGTTCGGACTATAGCAAAAATTACAAATAAAACCAGACAGTTGTTTTCGTCTAGAAAAAATATTTATTATGTTATAAAATTTATAAAAAAGTATATAAAAAAAAGTAAATAAGTGTAGATAAAAGGTAACACTACAAGTGTATATTCACTTTTAATTAATTTTAAATATCAATTTTCATCGTGCAATAAATTTCAATTTCACCGGTTTCGATGGGACAGCGACCATCTTCAGTACCATCTCGATATTCTCCTTATTTTCCGAGGAAATCGAGAATTTCCGCACCAATTCGCTTAGGGCCAATTGCAGTTGGGTTTCGGCAATTTTTCTCCCGATACAAGACCTAGCACCGATGGCAAATGGAACTGTAGCTTGGATCATTTGCTTGTGGTTCACGCCTTGATCCCTTAGCCACCTATCCGGTTGGAATTCGGCGGGATTTTCAAAATATTTCGAATCTCTTCCGCTGGTATAGATTGAGAATATCACTAAGGTGTTTTTAGGGATCTTATAACCGTCAATATTGATGTCTTCCGGTGGAAATCTCGTTAGGAATGGGGCTACTGGATATAATCTCAAAGATTCACGTACGATGTTCTTAGGTAAAGGCGTGTTTGGATTGGTTTGGAGTTCATTGTATAATTGAGTTTGGATTTTCGGGTGTTTCGATACGAGATATAAGATCCATTCCATCGAATAAGCCGTGGTATCTCCCGCTGCTAAAACTAAATCGGTCACAATCCTTGTTATCAGGTCCTTTTCAATGTGTTCTTGTAACATTTTCGAGAGCAAGCCTTCTTTTTCTAAGGATTCGTCCAAAATTTTATTCACTAACGTTTTAGCTGTGCTCAACGCTACATCAACGGAATTCTCGAACATTTTCCAGCGTGTTAATCCGAGATTATATGCAAGGGTAGCTGGAATCAATTGTAATTTTGAAGTGGTGTTGAAAATGAGATGTACGGTTCTGGCCAGGAACTGTAGTTCGGTTCGGTGTGATTGTTTTGTTTCTCTGAATTTTTGGGAACCTACCAAGATCGAAATCATCACATCCAGAGACCATTTATAAAGTAATTCTTCTAGATTCGAGGATTGCCGGATTTCTTTGATTAAATCGTCAGTAGCGGCTTTGCACGAGTTTTCCAGCCATTGGAAATCACCTTTTAGGAGGAATCTATTCATCTTCTTCCGAGTGACGAGCCATTCTTCGCCGTCCATGAAGAAAAGCCCTCTACTACATCCATGGATCTTGTTGTAGACAATCCACGGTTCTGGGAGGATGTGTACCGGGTATTTTCCTTCGTTTTTGAACACTGCGCGTATATAATCTGGATTCGAGATGAAAATGGCGCTGATAGGTCCTATTTTGTCGCGGAAAATCGGACCCAACTCCTTATGCCTCTTGTCCACATATTCGTGCAGTTTCGGGGTTGATCCGGAAGCAAGCAATGACAGCGTTGTTCCGATGAGCGGCAGACCTCTCGGCGTTGGAATTTCCTTGAGATTTTCGGCGGTGCGACGTTGTGGAAACTGCGGCGCCCGCTGCTGTTGTAGGCAGTGTTGTTTCGCCGTCAGCCTGCGGATCATCTCGTAGAAATGGTCTCTCGCACTCTACGACTATACGTACTACTAAACAAACTCTGACGGCGGGCGATGGCAATGTTTGACCTGCGACCGTCTGCGTGTTATATTGAAAGATACGTATTATAACGGGAACGCTGCTATCTGTGTACATCCTAGACAGGCACCGCGCCGAGATGCGACGATATACACACTCACAATTGAACGGAGAAGACGACGGTCGTTTATTCCGTCATTGTTGTTGGGAGTTTTAAATGGTGTGCGGACGGACGTATAGTACGGTGCAAAAGAAAATAGCACTTTTATTAAATATTGTTTTTATTGGGCAAATCGTCGGATTACGGAGTAGGATCTGCAATGTGACGAACATCGTATGAACACGGTTTTAATTTCTTATTCGAGAAGGCATATTTCAATTTTATCTGCAATTAAAAACTATCTGTCCCGGCCAGGGTTTGATCCTGCGTCGACTAAAATACGTATAAAACGAATAAGATTAGATTATCTGCTGCCTTGACAGTAATAATGACCTTACGACTAAAGCGAAGTAATGTCTTTGTGCACCATTGGCGTGCGCTTCCTTCAGTAAGTACAATACCAAAAAACAACTAATAAATAATAATTATAATACCATTTATTTGGCCAACGGTATACCCAATTACAGGACAACTAAATTTAAATACATACATTATAAATGAAATGAAGGAAAACAAGAGAGAAAAAAAAAATAAACTAAATTATGAATTGAATCAAAAAATATGTCATTGTAAAATATTTCCGCATTACGGCACGGTCAATGATGTTGAAAGCACTGCTGAAATCAGTGTATATTACGTCAACTTGACTTTGAGTATCGAGTTGTTCACTAATAAACTGACACGTGGAAACGAGATTTGTAACAGTAGACCTTCCTCGAACAAACCCATGCTGAGTAGATGATACGTAAGGCATAGTGTTATGAAGCAGACAAGAATAAATAACGCTTTCAAAGATTTTAGCAAAATTTGATATAATTAATATCGGTCTGTAATTGTCAATACGGGTAAATCGAATAATAATAACAGAACCAATCAAGAATGACAATATCTGAAAAGTTGTGAAACACTCATCCTCTTAAGCAGCGTTATCAAGTAGGCTGGCGCCATTATTAGCAGCATATTATACTAGCACTGTATGTACTTCGTCCACTATTTGCAGTGACTCCACTAACGACAACGCTCTATTTTGTAATTGTTCTGTTGCGTCAGGTAATCCTTTATAGTTGATATGAATAGTTTGTAACTCTGTTTCAACGGAAATATCTTGAAATTTTTTCTGATTCTCCTTAATAGTTGCAGCTTCGGCAGGATTGAATTGTAGAATAACAGCTTGTTTGGAATATTCAGCATAATAAAGAGCTGTCTGCTACCATGTTCCCCAACGTGTAAGAATCGGATGTCGTGGTTCAGGAATACCAGGACGCTGTGCATGAAATGATTGAAGACGAGATTTGAGAAACACTTTCTTTGTACTTGCTATTAATGCATTTACCTCGGGTGAACATTGTCGAATAGTTTTTGCCACAAGATATAGAGCATGCACTTTATGTACACGTAACATTTAAACACTTGCAACCGTGTTCAAGAAGAGACCGGCCTACTGAACGCATTGTTGCGGTACCATCGCTGATAAACATCAACGCTTCACATGGTATCATCTTTACAATTGCTGCACCAGTATATTTTTTCAGTTTTTTACAAGCTAGTAACAGCGGAAATGTCGGTTTATGAGGGTCAAGTACACATACTATAACATTTGTTGTCTCGTCAACACATAGCCAATGCATCTGATGTTTTAATGTAGATTTGATTTTCTTTTCCACGTCTTCGCGTAGAAATAAAACATGCTTATGTGCCGTTTTCGTAGTAGTTCAACTCGGGATTGTACTCATACCAAACGTTCTGAAACGATTCTTTTTCGAGTAGGCGAAGTGGCAAATTACAGTTTGTCATCATGACAAGTAAATTGAAAATAAAGGCTCGTCGGCACGTCCTTTTTTCTATTTCTGTGTTCTTCTGTGTGTGCAAGATACCACAAGGGTACCGCATCTTCTTTCTGCTCACCAACGTGAACGTCGAATGTGCGCGCTCGCTTTTAAACATGTTGGAGTCGACTTGAAAGCGATTTTGGAGTCCATTGTCACAGGAGATGAGACGATGGTTCTGTATTATGATCCTCTGTCCGAAAAGGAATCGATGAGATGGCGGTGAGCGGATGAACCTCGTCCCAGATAGGCGAAAGTTGTTTAGTCAACGAAAAAGGTGATGGCCACAATATTCTGGGATTGTGAGGGTATTTTACTCGTTGACTTTAAAGAGCGCAATACAACTGTCAACAGCATATATTACTCGTCTTTGTTGCATAAATTGAGGGACCATATTCATGCAAAACGTCGAGGAAGATTAACAAAAGGTGTTTGATTATTGCACGACAATGCACTCGTATATACTGCCGCTATTTCACAAGCTGCCATCCGCAAATGCGACTTTCAAGAGTTGAAACTCCCACCGTATAGTCCGGACATGGCTCCAAGTGATTACACAAGTATACACGGCTTCGGACCTGAGCAACCAAAAGTTGTTAGTAAGGTAATTTGGGGCGCTAAATCCGAATCTCCAATCCTTTTTTTAAGATTGGTTCTAGTTTTCGAGGTATTAAATATAATAATTGTTTACAATTTTTGACAATTAAAGGCTATGTTATTCAATTAAAAGTGATAAATCAAAAATGAAGAGCGGTGGAACTGAGTCGTTTGTATTGTTTGGGATCCGTTTCACGCATTAGAGTCCAACAGTAGTTGCTCATCATGCCATCATCGCAAAATCCTTGGTATCGTCTTTCGATTTTCGCCATACCTTGGTGTAAGCGCTCTCCTTGCTCGTCGCTCGTATCGCCCAAGTTTTCAGGGAAAAAATCGATATGAGAATGCAGAAAATGAATCTTGAATCTGTTTAGCGCTTTGATGAAATTCTTTATAAGGCCATGTTTAGGAAAATGTCCTGTGGGTTAACAAGGGGTGCAGAAGAGACGTTTTGTTTTCTTGGCTCATAATTCGTACGACTTGGCCAATCTTTTCTCACATAATGATGTTCAGTTGCCCACAGGCACAAAAAAACAGCAAAATTTGGTAAATCCAAATTGCATTCCGATCAAGAGACCGATCACCTATTGGAATAATATGTAAATCAATTAATGTTTCAGATTTATATAATTAATTTTCAAACCTTTAGATCGCCACAAATTTTCCATTTATGCTCATTGTATTTGATTTTGGCCAAAATTTTACGCATTGTGTCGTAGCATCCCTTCGTTTGCACTGTATGAGCAATCGGAATGGATGGTTTTTTATTTCCATTATGTAACAGAGCGGCCTTCAAACTATATTTTGAACCATCGATGAACAAACGCCATTCATTTCGATCGTACGGTGTATTCATCACATCAAATAAACCGTTGATGTCATCGCAGAAACACAACAGCTCTTCTTTTTTGAAGAACGGTAGAAGCGCCTGATTTCTGTTTCTGTATACAGTGACTTGTGTTCGGGTGTCAAGATATTTCCACTCCTGCAACCGTGATGCAAGCAACTCTGCTTTTTGTTTTAATTAATTAAAATCACGAATCAAATCACTCATTTCGCTTTGCGAAATTAAATGCTTTTCTTCCATGACGTAATCGCTTCCACTGGTCGACGGTGATGAAGTCGAAGTTACCAGGGCATTTGCACTTGTACCTGGACAAACTCGCAATGGGTCATTACTCGTACGAGGAATTGGCTTGAACACTGATGATACATCAGGATATTTATACCGTGTAAGTTTTCATGCATTTATACCGACAACATTCATCCAATAAAAGTAGTAATCATCCACATGGTTTTTCGGTTCTCTCCATAGCATTGGCAATGAAAATGAAAAGTACACATTTTTACCAAGTGACCATTTGTACAGTTTTGTTCTGCACGCGTTGCAAAACAATTTCGGCACCCACGGATTGTGTGTGTTTCCTACAGAGAAACCAAAGTAATGTAAATACGCATCTTGGAGCACGTTTGTAATTATTTTGCCACTTTTTCCGAGCATATAACATCCGCAAACGTAACAAAAACATTTTGAATCAACTATGCAACGCTGTCTTTGCATTTTTACACTTTCCTAAACAAACACAACACGTTTCGAACACTGTTGAAATGATTTTTCTAGCGACGCCGTGAACTGACAGTCGCTTTGACAGCGCAATGCTGCCAACATGCGAGAACTCGAAAACCTGAACCAATCTTGACAAACGGATTGAAGATTCAGATTCAGCGCATCAAATTACGTTTAAAATCGTTCTCATCTGCTCGGGTCCAAAAGTTGATCGGAATTTGTAAACTTGTGTTATTACTTATTTTCTCATTTAAAGAAAGACCTTAGGGGACGTCGTTTTAAGGACGATAGTGAGTTGCAAGCAGCTGTAATACAACGTTTTGAGGGAAAAATTTTAGATTATTTTTACAAGGGGTATAGAATTATTAATTGATCGTTGTAATAAATGTATTGAAGTTAGGGGAGATTATAATGGAAAATAAAAATTGTTATATTTTACCAAGTTTATTTTTTTCTATATCAGGCCTAGAATTTAATGCCCCTATCTCGTATGTATGATATTTTCTGGATTTATGATAGTAGACATGAGTACCTGATTGCATTTAAAATTGCCATTTAAAGAATCCAGGTTTACACCCATTTCCGATTTCAGATTGCCAAAATATCTTTGTACAAAATACATTTTTACCTATAATACAGCTAACTGAAGGGATACGTCTACAGACTGTCATGATGCATTATCCCGTATGTTCTTCAAAATTTGTGCATTTTTTTTTTATGGCCTGCGGGATCAATGCCCATTTGCCAGTAGTCAGTTAATATGATCTGTTGAGAAAAAATAGACGTTATGCTTAAATATAAATCTGTGATTGCTTTAAGAAACTAATAGGTTTGTCGCATATATGTTTTTTATTTAGACCCAACAAAAATGTCACATTTACCGGCAGTGGAACTGACTCTGCTACGAGAAAAGCATACAGCTGATCGATGTTACTCTTTAATCGGCAACATTCAAGGAAAATGTGGTTTAGGCTACATTCTTCAGCACCACGTGGACACTCAGACGACTCAACTACGTTTATTTTGTGTAGGTGGGATGGGTACCTTCCTTGACCAAATTTTAGTCTCGCGATTGTTGTGCGGTAGATTGCATCCAATGTCCCATGAATTGGTGTTCGTTACAGGGTGAACGTATGCATAGAGTCTTGTATGCGGAATATGCGCTTTTCCAATATCTGTCCCACTCTTGCACTATCAAGGTCTGTTTTGCTACCTTGTTTAACTCTGTATCAGCAAGTATGGGTCCATAGACGTTACCATCTACACAACCCTGCTTAGCCAACCTGTCTACACGCTTTTGAGGAAGAATACCACAGTGATCCTTAATCCAATAGAAATCAATTTGCGTAAATCTTGTTATTTCTAAGGTAAGATAATCGTGTCGTCCCAGCATAGCCGTGACAGCTGGGGCAGCCAATGAAACTCGGCGCGCGCCTGTCTGATGCGATGCGTAAACATCTACCGGGTGGCAAAGCAATTCAAATTCGTATACATTCGTATACATCATCACTAGCGCGGGGTGTGCGTGTGAATTAAATTAGGCGAGCGGAATACTAGTTATTCAAGAAAATTTTTAATTAAAAATGTACAGTGTGCGCAACGCTAAACAACGACCCCTTGCTGATAAAATAAAGAACTTTATCTGTGAGTTTCCAGATTTGTTGTACGACGGTGTTAAAATAGTTTGTAAAGTGTGCGAGAAAATTTTGATGTGCTGGCAAAAGAACGACTGTAGGAAGCATGTAAATAGTGCAAAACACAGAAATAGGAAAAACGGCGCGTCAAATAGAAATGATTTTATTTTCGATTTACTTCTCATGATGATAACATGTAATTTGTCACTTAACATGCTGGATAAGAAATCGTTTAAGAACCTTAGGAACAAATACAACCCGGAGTTGAAGTTGCCAACTATGGCAACAGCACGTGAGCATGTTTTATTTGTACGCAAGGAGGTGGAAAATAAAATCATATCTACATTAAAAAATCAGTTGCTTTGGTTGTGTGTTGACGAGACAACAGAGAGTAAAAAAAATCTATTACACATGTTATAGTTCGTGTACTGGACCAACATAAACCGACATTTCCACTGTTACTAGCTAGCAAAAGATTACAAGGATGTACTAGTGCAGCAATTACGGTTGTGATACTTGCTACGTTAAAAAACTTTCAAGTCTCAACACGTCAAGTGTTGATGTTTATGAGCGATGGTGCAGCGACAATGCGTGCGGTAGGCCGTTATCTTCTTGAACACGGTTGCAACTGTTTACATGTAATTTGTAAAGTGCACGCTTTAAATCTTGTGGCACAAACTATTAGACAATGTTACCCCGAGGTAGATGCATTAATATCAAGTACAAAAAAAGTGTTTCTCAAATCTCCAAAACGTCTTCGAACATTTCACGCACGGTGTCCCGGTATTCCTGAACCACCACAGCCGATTCTTACACGTTGCGGAACCTGGTTGCAGGCAGCTTTTTATTATGCTGGACATTTCAAAAAAGTAAAAGCTGTTATTCTACAATTCAATCCTGCCGAAGCTGCAGCTATTAAGGAGAGCCAGTCAAAATTTCAAGATACTTCTGTTGAAACAGATTTATAAAGTATTCGTAGCTACTATAAATGCTTACATGCCGCACTGGAACAATTACAAAATAGTGCGTCGTCGTTAGTGAAGTCACTGCAAATAGTGGACGGAGTACATACTCTGCTACGCACTGTAGATGACGCAAAAAATATTCGCGTTTTAAAAACGTCGGAGAGTGTGTTAGAGAAAGATTCCAATTTTATCACATTACAACAAATTTGTAATGGCACTTCGACTAATCCATTAATTGAGTTCAAAGATTATTTTAATCATACATGTACAGATGTCGAACGATCTTTCTCTAAATATAAACACATTTTTTTTACCACTGCGAACACGGTTCCATGAGACAACTATTGAAACATATCTAATGCTATCAATCTTTTACGATTCTTATTCACTGGGTTATAATACTGATGATGGCGCTTCTACTTCTCATGTTCAGTAATTCCAATGCAATCCGCCAGCCTATGTGATTATGCTGCTTAAGAGGGTGAGTGTTTCACAGCCTTACACATATTATAATTCTTGATTAGTTTTTTATTATTATTCGCTTTATTACTTCTTTTTCGGTATTATAAATATTGAAGAAACCACACGCCTATGGCGCGACGAACGATTATCTTATTCTAGTAATGATTGGATGCATACATAAAGGCTGTTTCCGATGTTGTAAACACTGTAGTACACTGGCCGAATCTGACATAATAACTGCATGCATAAAACTTATTTTTTATATTGGTCGCGGTGGATTTATGGCATTTTAACAGTAATAGGAATCTAAGTTTATAGGAGTGCTATTTTCTTTCACACACTGCTGTATGTATATACATAGATGCTAGACTGGGGCGTGTGTTTAGATGTATTAAGTGCCGCATTATATAGCGTATTGAAATCGTTTTTTGCCGTCGGAGATAAAACAATGAATGGGGGAAATTATTGTCGCGGGTCTTAGATGGTTACAGAGTTCGCAGTTGTCTTCTTCACACTCGCGTTACTAACATGTATCTGTATGTGTTAAGCGGGGTATACGTTTTTGTCTGCTATTAATTACAATCGCGTTGTTTCTTGAATATGCATTGCTAATTGTTGAAACAGAATATATTTCTGTATTTATTCACATAGATAGGATGTTCTAACGAAAATTAGCGACATCTGGGAAAATATTAATAATTATAATTTGACTTGAGTTTGATCGTAATTTTGAATAGTACTGGAAACCATGGTTACTATATTTATTCCAACGTATTCAAAGAAAATCTGGTATTAGGGTTGTTCGCAGAGTAAATCCCAAACTAATCAAAGCGGCCAGAGGCAATCAAATAGCGCGACATCAGTTGGATTTAGTTGTGGATTTCTTTTTACCACACAAATTACGTCCCACAAATTTGTGATTGCTCTGCGAACAACTCTATTAAATGCTAAGAAATGGGATCCGTGCAGGATATGGTTGCACGATGTTATTTATACATCCAGAAATAAATTAATAAAATTATATTCCTAGCTATACGAGGGTAGCCTGAAAAGTTTCAAGCCTCAAGATGTAGATGGTGTTACTCGTCAAAAATATGTTGGTAATATAATTGCGCATGCCATTGTCATGTTGGGCTGCAATTGAAGAAAATGTTCTATCAAAAGAAGATATATTTATTAGATTTGACCCCCAGCGACCTTTTTCTGTTTCGCTTGAAGGACAGAGATTTTCATCGAATGAGCAAGCTATCACATCGTGAATGCCTATTTTGCGGAACAAGAAGCCAACTGTTATTTGGACGGATTAAAGAGATGGGAGCATTGCTGGGAAAAGTGTATAGATTTACAAGGAGGCTATATTGAGAAATAAATCTGAATTTGGCAAAAGAATACTTGTTTTTGTGTTAGGCTGTAAACTTTTCAGACTATCCCCGCATATTTAATTAAAGGTTTTAACGCAAAAAGTAGTAGGTAATTAAATTTATAAAAACCACCAGCAATGTATGGCAAAAGCTTCAAGATCTGATGCATCTTGAAGATTATTGAGTGCTTGGATGATTCGGAACTGGAAGTTTTATGGGGAAGTTCTACAAAATTTTATTTGTACTTGATGATTATTAGGGAACGATTTTCACGAAGCGTTCATTCAAATCTTACTGTTTTAGGAAAAAAAGCTTTTGGAAATCCATAAAATCAAAATTTTAACAACGCGTTTTTAACCTTCTCGTTACCAAACGAAGTATTTCAGTTACCTTAGGTGCAATTTTTGTACTGAAATGTAATGAACAATTTTTTTATTTGGTCTACGTTTTAGGTAATCTTTAAACATACTTAAACGGTTCTCATGATATCACTCTCATCACCCAGTTCTATATTCCTTAAACCGAGTTGGAGTTTTCGATTATATTCGGTTGAATTCCGTTCATCTACATTCGGCTGTATACGATTTTGTTCGGCTCCGTTCGGTTATATTCGCTTCTGCTCAGGCCCCGTCGGCTACGTTCGGTTTCATTCGATTACGTCCGGCTATTTTCGGTTCTGTTCGGTTACATTTGACTATGTTGTTATATTCGGTTCTGTCCGGTTCCATTCGGCTATATTCGGTTTTGTTTGGTTCGGCTACGTTGGAATATATTCGGTTCTGCCCGGTTCCATTCGGCTATATTCGGTTATGTACGGTTTTGTTCGGCTATATAATTAATAGAGATGTATTTTTTATAAAATAAAGGTTCTAAGATACGTACAGATTAATTATTCTGCATGCACATTAAACTATTCTTAAAACAATGAATATGAATATGGGGCATTTGAGATACCCCCCTTGGTAATGAAAGATGCTCACAGATTTTGGTAACAGAGAGGTTAAAAGCGCCAGCAATTGGAGTGACGTGATTCGGTGGCCAACATTAATATCAGACCACATTTCTTTCGCTACAAATATCACATCGTTATAGATACATATGTTCCTTTTATAGATAAGCACCACCTCGCCGCTAAGCGATTTAATAATAATAATAATATATTTATATTCGTAATTTCACCATTACAGAAAATTGTCAGTCTTTGTTATGTGTGTAAAGGGCACAAGTCAATTAGATATAAATAAAGTAGGCCTTAACTTTATTTTTAAAATTCGTTAGAGGTAAGGTTTTGAACACCTCAGGCAATTTATTATATAACTTTGTTCCCCAGTAATCAATTGCTTTCTGGGAACTCGCCAATCTGTGATACGGCACTCTTAGTTCATTTCTTGATCTGGTGGAGTAACTATGGAAACTTCCATTTTGGAGAAATGTTTCTTTGTTTTGGTGGATGTGACTGACAGCTTCCAAGATGAATGCGGATGGAAGGGTAAGTATTCTTTCTCTATTAAAGTGTGTTTTACAGCTGTCTCTATATTCCAGGTTGCACAGGAATCTGATGGCCTTCTTTTGCAGTATAAAAATCCTCTGTGCTTCCGAAGACGTCCCCCACAAGAGTAAGCCGTAGCACATTATGGAGTGGAAATTTGCGAAGTATGTCGCCTTAGCTGCTTCACGTGTGGCTATGTGCTTAAGCCTCCTGATTGCGAATAGTGCAGATGATAGTTTCTTCGCTAGGTGTTCAACATGTGGGTACCATGTAGGACTACTATCGACGATAATCCCTAGGAAATTTACTGCCGGAGGCTAGCCAGTATGTGTGGTAGCGAAGAACAGATTTTGTGTCTTATCAACGTTCACTTTTAGTTTGTTAGCCGCAAACCATGTTTTCGCATCTCCGATAACAGCTTCGGATTTCTGGCGGAGGATTTTCTGGTCGATATCCTGATGTAATAAGGAACTATTATCAGTGTACATGCATACCGCAGCTCCACCAATGCTAGCCGGAATATCATTGGTGTAAATGACGAAAAGCAGAGGACCAAGAATGGAACCCTGGGGAACACCACATGTCATACTCATCGGCTGCGATTGCAAGTTGCTCCATTCCGTTAATTGCAATCTATATACTTATATAAATGAAAGATAAACAGAGAAAAGCAGTCAAAGAAATAATACAACGAACGACGAACTGAATTTGACATTTGTAAATAAAACAGATGTATTACCAACCTTAGGAACAAAACCCGCCAAAAATATTGTGCGAGTAATCATAATTACCGCACACGACAATTACGGAAAATATTATTCGTAGTTCGTAGATAGACTTGATAGGCGTTATTTGTGTATTAAGCATTTAGAACACGATCACTCGCCGCCTCGTTGGTAAAATTTGAAACCTCATGGGTAACGTGATTTTCACACGATATGTCGAGACTCCGGCAATTTCTCATAGAAATCTGCATTGTCATCGATAAAAACGAAGTAGTGGAAAGAGTAGAGTTTTATTGATGAAAATAAAGATAAAAAGAAACAAATTTAATATGCACTTTAATTGTAGGAGTTTTTCTTAAGAAAAAATTGGTACAGCGTTGTAATTTTGCGTTTAGTATATACTTTACATAACCTCAAACATGTCCAATTGTCAATTACACTTCAATATCAACATACAATAACAATTAAAGACTGGATGACGTTTAATAATAATAATATTTATTTCAAAATACAGTATACTCCCTCTTAAACGGACACCTGCGGTCGCCGCATGTTTGTCCGATTAATAGAGGTGTCCTCTTATGAGGAAACTAAAGACAATGCTATGTACACTGAAACGAAAATTTCTGTGAAGATTTACTTGAAACATGTCATAAATCAACCCTTTTACCTAAAAATTCCCATCCTATTATAGTGATATTCTTTTGCTTTGAATCCGATCGTTTATAGGGGGACTAGATTATTGTATCAATAAATAAAAATACCAGAGAAATGATATAGACGACCTGGCGAACGTCTCACGGTTCTTCGAACTGTAAAACACCCTCCGCAGGTAATGATTTGGGGAGTGATTAGTGGAGACGGACCCGGCCCTTTGTATTTTGTAGAAGGTACAATGCGTCAAGAGCAGTACATAAATGTGTTAAAAAATACGTTACATAAATGTGTTAAAAAATACGTTATTACCCTATTTTAGGCCAGGACATCGCATACCGACAGGGCGTATATTTATGCAAAATAATGCTCCATGCCATGTGGCAAAAAAGGTTAAGGAATTCTTTGAAGACAATCACATACCTCTTTTACGTTCGCCCGGAAATTCACCGGACCTCCCCGAAATCCCATGGAGAACGTATGGAATCGACTAAAAAGTAAGGTATATGAAAGAGAAAACCCTACAAAGGAAGTATTAATGGGGAATATAAAGGATGTTTGGGAGAACGATGAAGATATAAAAGAGACAATCATATCTTGCATTGAAAGTATGCCCCGAAGAATTAAGGGTGTTATTAAAAATCATGGGTTATGGACGAAATATTAATTACTTATTTAATATTTACATATGTTACATATTTTTACAATATATTTTATAAATAAAAAATATAATACATGTATAGTTTATATTTTATTATGAAGAAATTACAAAATATTGAGTGTTTCAAGTAATTTGGCCAGGGACTGTATACTTCTCATATTTATTATATTGTAATTGATACAAAATAAAAACTTAGAAAATTGTATTTATAAAAAATAGACAAAGATTCTAACTTTTGAAATTATATTGTAGGAAAAAGAATCTAACATTGTTGCTTGACACGGGTTTCCTCTATGAATTAAGTAGTGTACTCTCGAAGTGATGCTCTAAGTCTGTAAGCAATACAAATCCTTTTGCATCCCATCTCGAGCCTGAAGATGGGACATTAGTCCCGAAACCGGTCGCTCTTTCTTATTAAATTTTGAGTTATTGTGAGAAAGTGGACTTTTTTTTCCTCCAACTTTATGGAAATAAATAATTATAAATTTAGCCTAAAACCATAAAGAAATAATGGATGCTGTAACAATTTACGTCAATCAACAGTCTTTTAACTCTCTTCTCTAGGACGGAATGACTATATCTCTTGGCAGTAGATGGCGCCAGGAAATATTTCAGTTGCTGTTTTTGAAGATTAGTGGCATAAACTGAGAGATGAACAGCAATGTGGGAGCAAAAAGTGTTAGTGCTTTTCTCTTCTCACATTGTTTTTGTCGGGAGTCATCCCATTAATATCATTAAAACAATTATTGTATTGTGGATAATTGAAATAGTAATTGCCTTAAATTGGACAGTCTTGATACAAGCAAACGTTTCTCTGCATGCTGTCACTAAAGGCTGCGAATTTTTATGGTATTTCTGAGCCTTAAATGTACTCTTACAGGATTCTATCCTAGATAAACCGTATACTATGCGAATCGCTTATTTATGAATAACAAAGGCTATTAATATTAGTAGAAGAGCCCCAATAAAGTAGTCCATATCGCATTTTAGAATAGAAATTGCTAAAATAAAAGGATTTTAATACAAAAGTATTACGACTTTTTCAGATGTTTCAATACAAAACATGTTCTTGTTAAATTAGTACAAAGTACATCAATATGATTGTGCCGTTTTAGATTGTCATCGATGACAAGACCTAATATTTCGCTATATTTGCTTAAATCTAGTTGATGTTGTCCTAGACTCAACCTTGTAATGTTATAGTCTATTTTATTGCGAAATAATATACAATACAGCAAAAAAAAACATATATATTTTAGTACTTTTAGTCTCGTGTTTATCAAAACATCATTTTTCAACTCAATTGCCCATTTAAAAAATTTGTCGAGCAATTAGAGAGGAATTAGAAACTATAAAGAAGAGTAAGGCGCCCTCTATCCAAATGACAGTCGTTCTCCCATTCGGATAATTAAAACGATTTATTTTTACCATCAACGCTTATTTCGTTTTGTTTTCCAAACGATTTAAGCGTTGTTTACTATCGTACATTCTTTAACGTGACATCCGAATCGGATAGCATTATTATTATTACACCGAAATACCCAAGGCTACAGACGCGACGCTGCAGCGTCGCACATGTAAGTATATACGAGGATGCATTATCAAATTGTAAACGATTTATGTTGGTGATTCCAACAATGAACATCATATGCGTATGTATTGCTCTAAAGAATTAGCAAATACAGTCCCTGGCCATATTACTTGAAACATGTCATAAATCAACCCTTTTATCTGGAAATTCCCATCCTATTATAGTGATATTCTTTTGCTTTGAATCCGATCGTTTATAGGGGGACTAGATTATTGTATCAATAAATAAAAATACCAAAGAAATGATATTTAGAAGAGTAAAGTACGTATATATAAATATTTCAGTTATCAACTTACATTTAGCGAGTTCACAGTTTAGAGAATGCATCGATATTTTTTAAAATATTTCGTCATAACCGTATAGAAGCTAAGTTGTGGAGTATCGTTAAGTGTTTTGTGTTGATATATCGTTATTGCAAAGGTAAAATTGTTATTCTATCTCTCTCTTAATAATTAATTATTTGGAATTTGAAAAAAATTGAAATATTTGGGTTTTTTTGCAGAAAATGTCCGGGAAAGATTTAACAAGTGAACAAAAAGCCGCTATACAAGCTCTTCTACAATCAAACAAACATTCACAACGAGAAATTGCAAAATTACAGAAAGTATCTCCTTCTTCTGTATCGGGGTTAGCTAGAAACTTAAACGAAGGAGCTAGCACATCGACACAAAGACGGGCAAAGTGCGGTCGGAAAAGAAAAACTTCTAAAAGATCAGACCGTGAAATTGTTCATCAGGCTTTGAGAAATAGATTTGCTACAATTAAAATGATTCAAAAAAATTTACAAGAGAGAGGAATAGAGATTTCGAGCAGAACTGTCAGGCGCCGATTGCGCGAAAATCGCCTAATGGGCCGAAGACCTGTAAAAAAGCCACGTTTAACAGAAAAAATGAAATCTGCTCGTCTCAACTTTGCAAGAGAATATCGACATTTCACAGACGAGAATTGGAAAAAGGTGAATAACTTAACAACATGATTTTTACTGAATTAATGTTTGCATTATTTAATAGGTTTTCTTTAGTGACGAGTGCTCGCTCTGTGTGTTAGTGCAGCGAGCACAATTGGTCGTAGACGACCTGGCGAACGTCTCACAGAGTCCACGGTTCTTCGAACTGTAAAACACCCTCCGCAGGTAATGATTTGGGGAGTGATTAGTGAAGACGGACCCGGCCCCTTTGTATTTTGTAGAAAGTACAATGCGTCAAGAGCAGTACATAAATGTGTTCAAAAACTCGTTATTATTGTATTTTAAGCCAGGACGTCGCATACCGACAGGATGTATATTTACGCAAGATAATGCTCCTTGCCATGTGGCAAAAAAGGTTAAGAAATTCTTTGAAGACAATCACATACCTCTTTTACGTTGGCCCGGAAATTCACCGGACCTCCCCGAAATCCCATCGAGAACGTATGGAATCGACTAAAAAGTAAGGTATATGAAAGAGAAAACCCTACAAAGGAAATATTAATGAAGAATATAAAGGATGTATGGGAGAACGATGAAGATGTAAAAAAGTATGCCCCGAAGAATTAAGTTAAAAATCATGGGTTATGGACTAAATATTAATTACTTATTTAATATTTACATATGTTACATATTTTTACAATATATTTTATAAATAAAAAATATAATACATGTATAGTTTATATTTTATTATAAGGAAACTACAAAATATTGAGTGTTTCAAGTAATTTGGCCAGGGACTGTACATCCTTTCTTGCTGAAACTAGCAATTTAAATTGTTCGTGTGATCTTGTAATACACTCGTTGGCAAAGGACCCCGTAGAATCCTTACGGGAAATGGTTTTCGGCTAATTAAAAAAAAAAATTGATCTGTTGTAGTTCTCAACACGTAGAACAAAAGTGTCAATGGCCCAAAGGTCCGATCACGGGTAATTTTCGAGATATAGAACTCCAAAGTTGGACTTTTCGTACCTGATTGCAGCATAGTGCGGGTGCAATCGATGTCGATGTACGATGATGCTTACGATTAAAGTCGGTGTACAGGTTCTTGCTTGTTTGTTTGTGTGTGTGAGATCAATAATTTCAATATTCCGAGGGTTATCTGGAAGTTCTCGGTTTGCGGCATCCAATGTGGTATTGAGCAATGACGTGTCAGGGTATTTCATTAATCGGGTACTCTAAATCTGTGGCACTGGAACACTGAAACAGTTCACTAAAACCCTTACCACAATACTTAACTCGTACTGGGCGTACTGGATGATGATAGCTTGGCTATCGAATTGTCGTAAGGGTTTTAGTGAACTGTTTCAGGGTATTTGATATTTCCCTGATGTCGTGTAAAACCTAAGTACCACAAAACGCTGGCAACGTGTGCACATGTGCCTAGAGTACGAGACCGACACGTACAATAATATCCATTAATTGGCTCATTAGGATTGTCAGCAGCATTCTCATCATCCCTATTATCGATCTCGTATGAAATGAAGATCTGATGTCTTGTTGCATTACGAAATCTGGAATACAACCTAATTCTCAGAAAACCTGGCTCGTTGAAATGTTGATCAAGTTGAAATTCCTCATCATTATCCCTTAGTAGCTTATCTTGGGTATAGCCAGCGTCTTATAGTACCTAGGTTTTACATGATATCAAGGGAACATCAAATACCTTAACACGTCATTGTTCATGACATTTGGAGACCGAGAACCTTCAGATGATCATCGAATGTTGAGATTATCATAAATAAGGCGCGCGCACACACACAAACACCTATACACCCACTTTAATCGTAAGCATCATCGTAAAATTGCTACAGAAAGTAATGTCGTAGCCTCGTTAAAGGGAGATCTCCCGAAGATTCCCGAGGTTATACCCTGTAGCGAGGCGAGGGATTGTGATTCTGTGAGAAGCAAGGCGGTAACGTAAAGACAAGGGCACCGATTGGACTATTACGACGCACTGACAAATGTTATGCAGATATTCATTTAGCACTCGTGGTATTTTAGGGGGTAGCATTTGGAAACATTTATTTTTCGGCGCAGTTCTATGAGCGACAATCGTCGAATATAAAAACTGAGTTGTTGGTTTAGTTTCTTTGGGTTTCTTTATTTTTTAAGTAACTTTTAACACAACAGGCTTTTAGTTTTAATTTGTATTTGTATTATTCACGAGTAAATTAATTAGCTAAATGTTGCTTTCTTTTAAAATATGAACTTCATTACGCAAATTATTCTCACCAGTCACAAATATTACAGTTATATTTCGTGGTATGCCTATTCTTCAATAATTCAAAAATTCAAGAAAATCTGCAGAAAATTTGAAGAAAAGGATACTTTGTATAAGTAAATGGCCGTTATAATACAAAACAATATCTTCTTAAGAATAGTAAATAGTTTTCTTAATTCCAGAAAGCGTTCAGGTATTCTTCATAAATCAATAGTTTCATCTTCTTAGGAAAAGCATTTGTTTACTTAAAATTTTTGAAATGCATTTTATTTATATCCAGATTATTAATTGCACTAACCTTGTTTAAAACAGTACGACATCCCCGTACATAATGCAATAAATTATTCTCATTGCTTGTGATTTTAAAAAGGCTATGGTAGAGGTTATCTACAGAATAATATTCAAACAACAGTGAATTTAATGTAGAAGCACATATGAAAAAAGTGCCTAGAAACAATAACCAAGATAATGTTAATAAATAGCTCACGGTATTGATGGAATCACTACCGGAAAAAACAATGTGAGAAGAGAAAAGCACTAACGCTTTTTGCTCCTGTCCACATTGTTCTTACATCTCTCAGTTTATGTCACTAATCTTCAAAAACAGCAACTAAAATATTGCTATTTTCTAGAGCTGTCACTCTGATTGAAAGTGGATACAGTTAACGAGAGGTGGCAGAAATGCTGAGTGTTTCAAAATCAGTGATCTTTCGTGTTGTGCGATGGCATTGGCAGACGGGACAATACAAAAGGAATCATGGACAAGGTCGAAAAAGAGCAACAACAGAGACGATTTATCGTTAGCTACGTGCTCAGATATGCTTCAGCGATCAGAAGCAGCCTTCAACAAGTACGCCAGAATGTGAATATAATCAGAGTATGACGAATGGTTTCACGTATACCTGTCAAAGCTCCGTTGTTAACCAGGCAACAGAGAGTAGCTCGTAGGGCTTCTGCTCGAAATCACCGACGTTGGTCTATAATGAATTGGAGTGCTATTCAGTGACGAGTCCAGATTTTGTCTCCGGCCAGATGATGGAAGAGTAAGAGTGTGGTGGCGATCAAGTGAAAGATATGTACATTGTCGAAAGAGTTCCTTATGGTGGAGGATTGCTGATGGAATGGAGTGGAGCTTCACATAATAGAAGGTGGATCCTTAACAGCTGCAAGATATGTGACAGAAATTTTAGAAGACCTTGTTGTACCTTTCGCACCATATATTGGTGACAACTTTCTTTTGATGCATGATAATACGGGATCTCACATTGGAGGCATTGTTATTTAGTATTTGCAAGAGATCCAGTTGAACACCCTGCAATGAGAGAATAGAGCATGTTCGGGACAGGCTTGGGAGACCATTGAAGGATAGAAATCCTGCATCTCAGAATCTACAAGAAATTAAGTTGATTAGATGAATGCCTAAGAGGCTACAAGCAGAGTAAGGGCAAGAGAAGGCAATACACGATATTGACATCTTTTTCCCGTGTATCAAACATTACATATTCGTTGCTGATTGTTAGTTTTTACAAATTTTGTATAAGATACCTTGTCTGATTAAAGATAATTGTGTAATATTTACAATATCTATCTCTAACGTCAATAGTTTGAACATTTTTAGCATTCTCGATTTTAAACTCTTCACACATTGCAAAATTTGACTTCTATAAAATGAATTCGCTGTTTTTTGCAACAGCTGTTTCATTTCTAAACGAAAGTGCTGTATACATAGCGCTGTAGAGCCCGTCTTAAGTCCGTTTACCTCTTTTTCGAACGGTTAAAAATAAATTACATAGTTATACTTCTTCTTCTTGCTCCTCCGCTTCTCCTACAACTAACTTCTTCTATGAAGTATGCATAATTGTACCGTATAAATAAGATACGTTAGGACAGGAACAATAACAAGCCATAATTACGTAATTAAAACTAGAAGAATAGTCGATCCCCGCCATGCTCCACATCCGTACAAAAATCTCGGTTGCGGTATTTTTTGAACGGTTGACTATCTTCGTCTGCTTCATCAATTCTCAATCGCTTACAATTAGATCGGAAACATCGCTAAAGATCTACAGATGCGGCCATATGTATTGGCCAACCAAGATTTCGTTTTATATTTTGATTAACTTTATTTAAGCAGACGTGACGTTTAATGATTTCATATTTCCTGGGTGGCACACCATATACGCGTTGGTTTATATATGAAACCGATCCCTCAATGTTATTTACCACTGCACATAACACTAAGGTATCGACACACTCTGCACCACACAAGTTATTATTTGCTTAATTCGGAACAGCCGTTTCGAGAATTCCCAATTAAATAGGTTAGTAAATATTTCAGGCTTGGATTGAAATTTTCATAGCAATATTTTTGCTTTAACATGGAAAATGTATTTAATGTCACACAAGGCACATCGTATCCTTCATACTCAAGTACTTTATTTACTTGTATGGATTAGAGTATCTAATTAAAGATACTCTTATCCATACTAGTGTTCACTATCTTCGTAAATATATATGACAATTTCAAATACATCTACCAACATCAAAAGAGGTACGCTGATGAGCCGTAATACGACGAAACGCGCGTCCGTACATGGTGCTTGTTTGTAGTTGGTTTCATTATTACTTTATTTACTTGTTTATACAAAAACAACAGGCCATATTTCGATTAGGAGCAAGCTAGGACTATTGTCTGTACTTCGTATAGATTACGCCGTACGCAGAGAAAAAAAGTTTTTAAATCAAACAAATAAATATCTTTGATATTATTTATTTAATTCAACATAGGTTTACTTGAGTGAAAGCACATTTTTTAAGAACAATTGATTGAATTTGTTTGAGTCTACAAACGTTTTTATTTGACATAATTTTCTTGAGTCAGACAAATATATGTTAGAATCGTGCGCTTCGCGCGTCATCGGCATTTTTCGTTGCCTGTACGCAGTGCAATCGTAATCGTACTCATCATAGGTAGTCCTAATTTAGGTTATGTGAGATGCTGGTTCGTAATAATAATAATAATAATAATAATAATAATAATAATAATAATAATGTTTATTGCCCAACAGGTAAACCCAATTACAGGACAAATATACACATTGTGAACACAATACATATTGATTTAAAAACATGACATAACTATACAAAAAACTATTATGTTTCGTGTATTATGGCGCCAACTCTCCGGTGAAAATATCACTAAATATCTTTTCAGCGTTCCTGATCATGTGATAGATTGGCGACCGCAAACGAAGATTGGTCCTCGGTGTCGGCATAGTAAAGGTTGGAGCATAACGAGATGCTATTCGAGGTACGTTGAATCCTATGTGGGAGACCAGCTGCATACAGTCGATCCTATCATTTAATAATTTGTGTAAAAATCGGGCGCTATGGTAATCACGACGGGATGACAATGAACGAAATTGATGCGATTCGAGAAGGGTGTTGTAAGAAGTATGCCAAGGCGGATATTCGCCATTAACTTTGAACGACAAGAATTTGAGGAATCGACGCTGAACACGTTCAATTGGAGCTTGATGGGATATATAGAAAGGATACCAAACAATAGAGGCATACTCCAATTTCGAGAGTACAAATGCAAAATAAAGGGATTTTAGCACTAGTGCGTCATTGAAGTATTTGGACGTTCTCATAAGAAAACCCATCATTTTAGAGGCAGATGAACAAATTTGTTCAATATGTATGTTAAACGATAAAGTTGGATCAAAAGTGACACCTAGATCTTTAAGATTGGTAATCTTGTCGATAAGTGGAGATATATGAATTTGTTTTTCTCGTGAAGCACATAAAATTACATTTACTAGAATTTAATGTCAGTGTATTGGATTTTGACCACTCGGTCAGTATATTAATGCTCGTCTGAAGACTCTTGATATCTTGTTGGCAGTTAATATTACAAAACAGTTTAACATCGTCGGCATAAGCGAGGACATGGCAAGATAAGGATGTTAAGAGGTCGTTTATGTATAGAATGAACATCAATGGACCAAGATTGGATCCTTGTGAGGTACCGCTACTAGCGTAAGCGGTGAGATGGAAATGAAGAAAATAATAGGTAAGTGGGATATAGATTTAATAATGTCTACATGTTCATATTAGTAAGAAGAATTGAATTAATCGCTAACAGTCTACTAAACAGTCTCAATCAAATCGATTAAATGAACTCGTAAATATCTGTGAGTTGGTGTTTAAAGCGTTTTTGTAATTGTGTGTTAATTGCCGTCTTTGTACCTGTAATTGTCGTCTTTGTACCTGTACTTACTTATCATATATTTGTGGAACTCAAGAATAATATATTTTTACCATTGGATAACTAATTTCTGCATAAAAAAATAAAATAGTTGCCACAGATTGGTGAATATCAGAATTCCTGTTTGTATTAGAGATTAGCAAAAATTGCCAACATCTTACCGATATCGTTTTCAAGGCTAGCAACACCAATGTCAACAGTTTAAATAAATTGCGATTCAATTCACCATACATTTAACTATGCTTTGATCTTTCCGTTTTCATATTTTGTAACTAATTGTTAATATATTTCTTCCGTTTTTGATATAACAGGTATTTCAGCAAAGGCAAGTGATAAGACATGCTTGCATGCACAAGTCCTTTGAGATATCAGTTGTTCTATCTCCTACCCTTTTTATCATAATACCCAGGACCTAACCATACAGTTATCCCTGTCACTCGTTCGCGATTCTCAGGATTCCTACAAGATTACAGAGGTAGTAAGTTTTGTAATATTCTTTGTAAACAAAAGTAGTACAAGTATCACTTTAATCTTTATGTATTTGTACACACAACACACAAGTTATTTCGTCGTTATGTCATCTTCGAATATATGAAATCTGTCGTCTTAAATTCTCATATGCAGACTCAAACTATAACTTACGCTTGCTAATTGAACTACAACTTAATTCTTTTTCTGTGTACAAAGTTAATGTATAAATCATCCTTTATTTTATTTTTTTTTCTTCTAAAGCGTTATTTTCATTTATGTGGATAGTTTGATAATAAAATATAGTACAGAGACTTATTTCTTTTAATCGATAATCAAGAACTCCTGGAATTGAATGTAATTCACTGAGCTCACCATCAGGTAGAAATAAAACATAAATTTGTTTAGATAACACTGCTCCACAAGACACTATTCCGCACTCACCGTAATCAATATTGAAATTTTCTTAAAGTGTAATAATTAGAGTAACCTAAACTTGCGGACTCGCATAGGCGTCGGTATTACGGGTTAATATAAGAATACGAAAAATTCATAAATAAACTAAACCGGTAGAGAAGCAGGCATGTAGTGTCGACCTTGAATATAAATCATGTTAAACCGCGCTGAGAGAGATTTCGTTTTAGTACCGGTTGAGCTGTTACGAGAGATTAGTCGAACGGTCAAGGTTATGTACTTACGTGTCGCTTTTGAAAATATAGCTGGTGTTTTTTGTGTGTTGTAGTATTATACCAAGTACATAATTAGTGTATCGTTTCATATAGAACTAATATTTACATACCTAAGAAAACAATGCCTCGTAATAGATTTGCTACTAATGTACATAAGTATGTGTCACTTTTTCCCCATTTAAAATATGACGGTAGTGCAGTTTTTTGCTTAATATGCAATGTTCGTTTGGCTGCATTGGACAGAACTGATTGCCAGAGACATGTCAATGGTATTAAGCATATGAGAAATGCAAGAACTGAAATACCTTATACACTATTCCTCTTACATTTATTAAGTATGTTTACCTCTTGTAATCTTCCGTTGTCGTTGGTGAGAAAAGCAGCTTTTAAAACGTGTTGGCGACAATACGTTCCAAAGTACCCATTACCCTCACAAACACAATTACAGAATCATTTGCCGCGAATGAAAGAGATGCTAGAAAATGTGTGTAAACGTGATTTGTGTTCCAAAAAAATATGGATTACCGTGGATGAGACGACCGATATAAAGAAAAATAGTATTGCGAATGTAATAGCTCGCGTTTTATCTAGCGAGAACACAGCATCTTGATATTTGTTAGCTTGCAAACGTGTTCAACAATGTACCGCGGAAAATATTCAAAAAGTGATAATGAACGCTTTGAAAAAATTTAAAATTGCCCAAGATCAAGTTGTGATGATTGTAACAGATAGTGCAGCAACGATGTTAAGTGTTGGGCGATCCTTAAAACATATATTTTCTAACTTAATACGTGCTGCATGCTTTGCATTTAGTTGGTGAACGTTGATCGGATGATTGGAAGTACTAAAGCAATGTTTCGTAAATTTCCTAAACGTTTAAAAGAATTTCGTAAATTTTGTCCAGGTATTCCAGAACCTCCTGAACCAATTTTAACGCGATGGGGTACTTGGCTAACAGCAGCTTCTTACTATTTGATCCATTTTCAGCAAATTCAATCAGTTATAATGCGATTTAATCGGAATGAATCCAAAGCAATTAGAGAAAGTCAAAGAGAATTTCAAATTCCTCAACTTTTAGAAGATTTAACAACAATATGTACCAATTATACAGTATTACTAGATGCCATCAGAAAACTACAATGTACTGAATTGTCATTGCAGGAATAATTAGACATAGTGGAGAGTGTAAAAAATAAATTACACACATTAAATGGTACGCCAGCATTATGCGCTAGTCAAAAGTTGGCAGATGTTTTAAGGAAAAATCCCGATTTTAATACTTGAGAGGCCGTTTATAATAAGTGTAAGAATAGTGAACTTTTAAGTGATTTTGAAAAACAGTTTCTACATGCAAATGTAACTTCCTTAGATGTGGAGAGATCGTTTTCTATATATAAGAATATTTTTTCTTGTCGACGCACAAGGTTTAAAGAAGTAACTGTGGAAACATATGCAATGATGCAAGTTTACAGTAGTTCACAACCTGATGCCTCTAATTTGTTGAATAATTAGGAAGTAAGTTTATTTATGAATTTTTTGTATTCTTATATTAACCCGTAATACCGACGCCTATGCGAGTCCGCAAGTTTTGGTTACTCTATTAATAATTGACAAAAATATATCTTTTGAATGTAATTTTCCCTGCTTACAAAGAATACTAGACGCAACAGCTGTTTAACCGATCGCAGCGACGTTTGGTGTTCTACCGCCAAACGAACTAACTTCGTTTGTACAGTAAGCACAACTAAGTTCGTCTGTACAGTAAACACAACTACGATTGGGATAAGACCCAATCTGAAAAGATTTATAGAAAATCTATCATTTGATGAGGAATCCGTTAGGATTATTCGATTTATTTCGTGTACCAAGTTTTCTTGACTTTTCTCATCTCCGAAATTTCCGTGAAAGTTTTATATTTCGTCAAGGTGTCTTGAAATTTGCGATGGACAACCTGTTGCATAAACTGGCGTCTTTCGAATAGGAGTGAACGTGTTGCAAAAAGGCATACCTTTTAACAATTTTTTGTCGACGTGTTTTTGTAGCTATATATTATAACAATTTTGACATACTACACTCTGTTTAAAGCTATCGGCGCGCTATACCTAACTTTGATGTTAATAATAATAAAATCAGGTTGCAACTTCGACATCGAGATCTAACCTAACCTAACCTAACCAAATTTACTTTACAGGTTCCTGGGAAATGTGAGTAATCTGGAAGAAACTTGAAAGAAATCTGTAATATTTAAGATTCACCGTTTATGTTTGCGACCATGTAGATCTTTAGGAAGGCCTTGATATCACCTTATAATAATAATAATAATAATAATACGCACATTTATTTCTGTAATGTTCCATACAATGCATATACAAAGTACACAACACGAAGAAACAGATCAACCAAAAAAACACAACATACAAACTAATTAACGTAGTCGTCTAGACTGTAACAATTGCGCTGTAGCAAGTATTCTTTGGTACGTTTTCTAAACAAATAAAATGAATTAATGGATCTTATACTTGTAGGCAGTTTATTGTAAAGAAGGCAATCTCTGTATTCGAGCCTTTTCTGAATGATATTGCTGTTGATTGTTTAGACGCAAAAAGATAATGTTCTTGTCTAGTATTAATATTGTGAAAAACATTATTTTTACTGAACGAATTACAATATTTATACACAAAGCACAAGACTTCAAATATATGTATTCCATAAAAAGTTAGGAAGTTATTTTCACTGAAAACATTCCAAAATTCCAACGGTCCTAAATTGAACATTATATGAAGAGCTCATTTCTGCATGAGAAAAACACGGTATGCGTATGGAGAACAACACTATAACGTACAGCAGATATAAAATTAATATGATAAAAGGTTTTCACAGTGTCCAGTTTACATGACTTGCGCAGGGACCTCAATGCAAAATAAACCCTGCCCAATTTTCCACAAAAACAATTGACATAATATTCCTATTTAAGATTACTGTCGATTTCCAAACCCAATACTGCAGCGCTATTAAATAACACATATTTTGTCTTTGCTTAATTAATAGAGTTCCTCACTAACGCCAACGGGCAGTGGCGGGCAGCCAGATCTGTTGTGTATACATGTACGCTGCCGTAAATACTATTTCGTAGTTCTACGTTTGTTTTAAAAATGTTGCCTACGTCGCGAAAACGACCAATTGTTTGTAATATCCCTTTAGTGTGTTGGTCCAAAAGGGATTGTCTACGTCGCGTAAATATTAAACAGCATCCTCCAAAAAAAAAATTGCACACGACACTATGACAAATTTAAATTTAATTTATGTGTTACCTTTGTTGCATGTAATCTACCGTTTAACTTACTAGACAAGGAAGCATATGTCTTCTTTTGGAATAAATGTTCGGACTGCAAATTACCAAGTCGGGCATCGTTACAAAGAATTGTGCCATCTGCTCGTGAACATGTTGAAAAAAGGATGAAATCGGAGTTGAAAGATAAAAAGCTGTGGTTATGTGTGGACGAAACATGGTACGCACAATGGAACCACATCGACCGTCACCCTCAATTTTACTAGCTTCCAGACAAATACAACAATGCACTGCCGATGTAATTTCAAAGTTAGTGTTAAATACATTGGAAAAGTTTGAACTTTCAACAAACCAACTGTTGATGTTTATGAGTGATGGTGCCGCAAACATGCTTTCTGTAGGCCGGTCTCTTAAAAAACATTGTGCTAACTTGTTACATATTACGTGTAAAATTCATGCTTTCAGTCATGTGGCAGATAGTATTAGAAAATGTTATCCTGAGGTAGACGCTTTAATAGCGCATATAAAAGCAGTGTTCAAATCCCCAAAACGTATTCGCAAATTTCACAGGCTGTGCCCCCGTATGCTTATTCTTCCACGTTGGGGAACATGGTTACAGGCCGCGTTTTAAGGCCGCGTTTTATTGTCGTAAATATTTTGAGAATATTAAGAACGTGGTTTTACAATTCGATCCAAAGGAAGCTGCGGCTATTAAGGAAAGCCAGTCGAAATTTCAAGATAGTCAGGTTAAAACGCATTTAAAAACTATTCAGAACAATTACTTCGTACTAGTGAAGGCAATAGAGAAATTACAAAATCCTTCGGTGTCGTTAGTGGAATCTCTGCAAATAGTGCAACATGTTCACGCACAGCTATGCGCGGTAGAAGACGCAAAAAATGTTTGTGTTCTAGAAAGGTTTGAAAGTGTTTTAGAGAAAGATTCTGATTTTGGCACATTAAGACAAATTTGTGAAGGTGCGTCAACAGAACCGTTAAGTTGTTCCAAAGATTATTTTAATTACGCAAATATAACGTCACTAGATGTAGAACGTTCGTTTTCTGCATATAAACACACATTTTCCTCACGCCGCACTCGGTTTGCCGAAACAACTGTGGAAACATATCTAATGTTGCAGATATTTAACAGACATTATTCACTTTGTGATTGCACGGAAGACTCTAAAGACGGTAAGTGTTTGAGCACGTATTATATTTTATTTCTGACCATTTATTTTGTGTAAACTTTTATGCGTCCGCCACTGACTGTTGGCGCAAATTAAGCAACTCTATTAATTAATGACAAGTCTATTATCTGAAAACCAATTGCATAACTTGTCGTAGATTAAGTGAGTAGATTGAAAGAGTTTTTCTAAAGTATCGTCTTGTACAACCACGCTAACATCATCTGCGTAATTGAAAATTACGATTTGGTTGACTGAATGCATATTTGTTTGAGTCAAGAACTTTTTTTCTCTGTGTATTTGATAAACTCTTGACGTATGTACTCGGTTCTTTGTGAAGAAACAAATCAAGATGGACGAGTTTAAGTGATTCAGATTTTTTTTGCAATTTGTTTTATTTTTTGCGCGGTTAAATATAATTATTTTGTTGAATGTATGTAGTCGTAAAATAATGTATACCGATATTATTTTAACTTTAATGTTGAAGTCATCTTGTTAAACGAATTTAATGATTTCAACAAACAACAGGTGAAATTACATACTTATGTACCACTTCCAATTCGCGGATTAAAAGCTTACTGCTCCGCTTTATTATACTCGAAAGGCGATACATTTCCATAAACTTTACTCTACGACTACGCATTGCGTCCAGGTGTTGCGTATGACCACTTTGTCGGTGGCTATAATGCACACTTTCGTTTGGTTTTCCGTATAACAATGGTATTAGGTTCCAATCGCCGTATGCGTCTGGACCGTGAACACATGAAATCTGCTGGAAATAATGGGCCGTAAAGACGAGGCACTTAAAACGTTCGTCGTCCGTATTACAGCTGGAACGCGACTGCTAATGCGTTGTGTCACGCCCGTGGATACTATTTTACATATATGTAACTTGTAGGGTGTAAATTTCGACCCTCGATAGTTAATACCCTGTTTAGAACGCTTGCACTTATCTCCGAAGCGTAGGCGTGTGTTTTAGGCAACGATATGGGGCTGTAAAATTGAAGGAAATAAAACTGGAGCGATTTTGTTTGTTTTCTCTATTATCTGGGGACAGGGCAAGGCCACCTCTTGTTGTTTAACCCTCTATGGGCAAGGGAATTAAATTTTAAATGTGTAGTCTATGATCTTCACTATGAATGACCTTTTGGAGAGATATTTTGCCAACATTAGCTATGGGGAAGATTTGGAGCCGTCCAATAAGTTCGTTCTTGATGTTTTGAATAAAATTTTGTGACTTTGATCATTTAAACTACCTTTGAATTTCCTACATTGGAAAATTGTGTTTTATTTTACTTTTTACTTTAATACTAACAAGGCAAAAACTATTGTGATAACAAATGCTGAAGAAAGAAAAGAAAGAATATGATTCAATAAGATAATGGAATGAGCAATAGAACAACCAGTCCTAGATTGTCCTATAACATTAAGAGAATGTTTATTAACAAAATAAATAAATAAAGCGAGGTAAGTACAACACCAAAAATAAGTAATAAATCAAATAATAATAACAGAACCAATCAAGAATTATAATATCTGAAAAGCTGTGAAATACTCACCCTCTTAAGCAGCGTTATCAAGTAGGTTGGCGGGCTGCATCGGAATTACCGAACATTAAAAATAGAAGCACCATTTTCAGTATTATCACCCGCTGGATGAGTCGTAAAACGTTGACAGCACTAGATATGTTTCCACAGTTGTCTCGTTGAACGATGTTCCCCGTGATGAAAAAATGTGTTTATCTTTAAAAAAGATCGTTCGATATCTACGGATGTAATACATGCATGATTAAAATACTCTTTAAATTCAAGTTATGGATAAGTCGATGCACCACCACAAATTTGTTTTAATGTGATAAAATCGGAATCTTTCTTTAACACACTCTCGAACTTTTCTAAAACGACTATATTTTGCATCATGTATAGTACGTAGCAGTGTATGTACTTCGTCCACTATTAGCAGTGACTCCACTAACGACAACGCTCCATTATGTAACTGTTCTATTGCGTCATGTCCTTTACAGTTCCTGCGAATAGTTTGTAACTCTGTTTCAACGGAAATATCTTGAAATTTTGTCTGGCTCTCCTTAATAACTGTAGCTTCGGTAGGATTGAATTGTAGAATAATGTTTTCGATAAATGTGTAAGGAACACTAACTACGTACAATTTGAATTCTTAACCAATACTTTTCGATTTTAGGTTCTAAGTTAGATTCATTTGACATACGACAGGAATGTACACAAATACGAATAGATTACGTTTTTGAATTTCAACTTTAAACAGAAACACTTCTTAAATGGAAAGAAACGAACTAATTTTACATACACTGTAAGGATAATGGTCTTTTATGGCAAAAATCCCTCTTACAGCATTTGTCTCTGTATCTAACACCTGAAAGGTATTTGAACCAAGTTTCTCGGAAATTATATATGGACCTTCACAAAATGGACATAGCTTTTTCATCCGATTTTGTGATCTGTCCGCAGTACGCCAAGCTTTAACAATGACATAGTCCCCCACATTTCCTTGCATTGTTTCTTCAAATAATTGCTTTGAATTTTTAGCAAACGCTCTTGTGTTGAGAGAATTAAGGAAGATATATCTAACCGATCAGGATTAGTGTTCCATGGTCTGCTGGGATTTGTACCGATGTAAAAAGAAATCGGAGAGACCTTTGTGAATTTGGAATCTCGTTGATTACCGTTTCGATTTTGGGAATATAACGCAACCATTCGGAATGATTGTCTTTGACATAAATTCGAAGATATTGTAATATCGTTCTGATGCTACGCTCACTTGGTTTTGTTTGTGGATGACGAATAGGTGTATAGACGATTCGAATGTTTTTACGATTGAAAGACTTAACCAAACTTTTCTTACGATTATAAGTAGCTTTGTCTAAGATGATGGATTTTTGAGTACCAATTTCTTCGAAATAGGAATTTAGACATCTGATAACCGTGCTGCTGTTACATTTTTTTGTAGGATATAACTTTACAAGATTTGTGAAAAGATCTAAGACGACTAATACATTTTTGTAGCCATCTACAGGGATTAAATTTTGAAGAAAATCGATACAGACGATATTTAAGACTGAATTAGCACAGATGAGTTTGGAAATTGCGACAGAAGGATTATTTTTGACTTTTATAAGAAGACAAGTCTCACACTGGTTTACCATCTGCTTGGACAAAACGATATCCTTTTTACACCAAAATCCTCCTCGAAATGTTAGATGTAATCGTTTTGTACCAAGATGAACGTAAAGCTCATGAAGATGTTGTAAAACTTTTAGTGCATGCTCTTTTGTTAAGACAATTAACTCTTGATTGTCTACTAGCTTTACTAAAATATTGCTTTGTATGTAGTAGTTTTTGTATTGTTTCTTTTGCCTTAATTTGCCTATTATCTTTTGTATTTCTGGTGCCTGTTGTATGGCTAGAATATTTGGCCTGCTATACTGGGTGTGACTGATGTTCTGTAACATATGCATGTTTATGGTGAATTGTTTCAGAGATTCTGCTGAACACGTCGACAATGTAGTTCTGCCTTGTTGTAATATACTGGATGTCGAAATCATACTTTTGTAGGATTAGAGAGTATTTGTAGATACGATTGTTGCATATTCTTGTTTTCAGTATGGATATGAGAGCAGAATCGTCTGTCTGCATTAAGAATTTTCTTCCTATAAGAAGAACTATCTCAACTTGGTTACGCAGTATAGTATGGCCAACATTTCATTTTCCACAATGGAATATTTTACTTCTGCATTGTTTAATTTTCTTGATAGGAAAGCGAATGGATACTCTCCATCAGCATGATTCTGGAATAAAACGCCTGCTATTGCACTGTTGCTCGCATCAGTTCTCAATATGAATAACTTAGAGAAATCTCTTCCCATATATAAAGTTAGTACCTTTCTCTAGTAGTTCGTAGAAGCTTAGACATTTTTCAGAAAAGTGTGGAATGAATTTATTGTAGTAGGAAATGACTTCAAGGAAACTTCTTAACTTCTTTATGCTGCTTGGCCTGGGGAAATCTTGAATGGCTTGTACACGTTCTTCTTCGATGAATATGCCTTTTTTGTTGATGATGTAGCCCAAATAAGAGATAGAGTTCTTGAAAAATTCACACTTCTTTAGATTTAACTTCATCCCTGCGTTTGCCAGACTGGAGATGACTTTGATAAGATGATCCTGATGGGAATCTTCATCTTCGGAAAATACGAGAACATCATCGATGAAGTGAGAAGAAAATGCAGAATAGGGATCGAGAATGTGTTTCATAGCAAATGTGAGAGTACTTGAACTTTTTGAGAGACCAAATGGTACACAGCGGAATTGGTATGTTGTGCCATTGATGGAGAAGCCACAGAATTTACGACTTGCTTCTGCGAGTGGAATGAGTCAGAAGGAACTTTGTAGGTCTAGCTTGGAGAAAACTCTTGAATTGGAGAATCTTGTTAGCAACATTTCGATGGTCTCTAGTATTTCATGTTCTTTCTTGGTGATCTTGTTCAGGATACGAGCGTCGAGGCACAGGAGGATGGAGTTGTATTTTTTCTTGACGATGACCACTGGATAGATGTAAAATGTTCTTGATCGTTCTATGATTTCATTTCTTAACATGTTTTGAATTTCCAAATTGACGTCTACACGAAATGCTTCGGGTACAGGACACATCTTGCAGGAGAATGGACCCAAATCGTCGACGTGCAGGGTGTGCGAATACTTCTTGTCGGCGACCACAGGAGTGTTGTTAACTAAACTTTTTGAGTGGGCACGTGACCACTCTTTCCCTCCCATAGTTACATTAATGCCTCAACGAATTTAAACGAATTATGGAAGCGTGTCGATAACTGTTGGATCGCAATCCCTGAAGACACTACGTGTTCATAGTTTGACACAATGACAAGACATGAAAGAAGAATGGGAACAGCTGTAAAGCCTGAGAGGAAGCAGCATACTATCGACAATAAATCTGTAAAATGTCATTCAATGCTACAGCGTCTTTTGATTCAGCACAATTTTGTGTGAACGTCTTGCTTTCATTTCCCTGATGATAACATCTCAACAAAAGAGATAGGATTCATCCCAGAAACGTATTGTATTTACATTAATTTAACGGAGTTCTCTTTCTTAGGAAGATCCCCCGGCACCTTATCGGGCTTATCACTTGAATATCGCAAAACGTTCCCATTTAAAGAGTCTTACATTGTACATACATAGTGTACATACATATACATGCTTACGTTCAGATTTCGCCTGTCTCTCAATTATTTCTATACGCAGCGTTCTACCTTCTCCGCATTATGCAACCTACGAGCTACTCGAGTGACAATTAATCACTTCGATGAATAACAATCGCGTCTCCGCTAACGAATTCATTCACGTCGAGCGTCGCTAATCCAACCGACGACGTGAAAAACGATACCCGCAACGCCGCTAAAGCTACCGGTTTCCAATTCACCGTCAACGTGCGGTACGCAGTTTGTTTATTTTGTAGTGCGCCACGGATGATGAGACGCGACTGATGGCGAAGAACGCTGTGACGCGTTTACGACGTGACGAATATCGAACAAAAGAGTGTAAAGAGTAAGGAGGCGGTTCGATTTTTAGAATGAACTTATCGCATTGTTGATTTATAATTAAGGTTGTTGGGGGCAATACTACTTTTGTAATTTTTTTTTATGGAAGAACTCTAGTTACTTGAGTCTGTTTTTTAAGTTTGAAAAGTATTGCATTTGTAAACACGGTTTACGGGACACGGTGGAAAATAGGTTTTTAGCAGAATCCATAGCAATTTTGCTTTTCTTGTAATTTATTTTGTTTTGGAATTATGCCAGAAATTATGCTGGGAATTATCCTAATTCTGTTTTGATTGGAGTCGCTTTTAACTAATTCGAATAAACAAACAAAACAAAAAACGATATTCTCAAAAACTGCTTGTAAAGCCATTGGTCTTTATGCAGTAGTAAAGCTGGCTTTCAAATTCATGCCTTGTTTTTTGAGAAGTTCATTGTGAAATGTTTCTACGTTCTATCTTCTACCCTTTTTATCATAACACCTAGCACCCTTCTAGCACCTAACCATACGGTTATTCCTGTCACTCGTTCGCGATTCTCAAGATTCCTACGAGATAACCGGTATAGTAAATTCTGTAATATTCTTCACAAACAAAAGTAGTACAAATATCACTTTAATCTTTATGTATTTGTACACACAACACACAAGCTATTTTGTGGTTATGTCATCTTTATCGAAATAATTTTGTACATATACAATTACAAAATTACGTATACATGGATAATTATTGGTTTTATAAGATACCTGTATAAAAGTGCATACCTTTTAACAGTTTTTTTTCGATCTATTTTTGTAGCTATATATTATAACAATTTAGACATACTGCCTGTTTAAAGTTATCGGCGCACTATACCTAGCATTGATATTAATATTGTTAAAATTGGGCTACAACTTCGACATTGAGACCTAAGCTAACCTAACCAGATTCACTTTACAGGCTCCTGGGAAATGTGAGTAATCTGGAAGAACTTGAGGGAAATCTGTAAGATTTAAGGTTCACCGTGTTTGTTTGTGACCACGTAGATCTTTAGGAAGGCCTATATGTATACATATTTTCAAATTAAACTTGAGGTTATTTATTTCAGGAAATCATATGTTTGAATCAAATAACGATGTCAAAAAAATTATTTCTTTAAATTAACAAAATATATCTTTGCCGCTATTTGAAATTAAGATTTGGTTGACTGCGTGAGTGCATATTTGTTTGACTCAAGAACTTTTTTTTCTCTATGTACCATTTATACAGTAGACACAATTCTTACAATGCCAGAAGATTGGGACACCTGCATTTTCCGCTAAAATACTGACAATAAAATGCTAATTGGAACATCGAGCATTGTTGATTATTACTAAATTACATGCCATGTATCATGTAAGAATAATCTTTATAATTAGAAACTCGGAAGAGAAGAACGATTGAGAAGTATGGGCACACCTGGAGAAGTGGGACGCTGCCAATGCACAGTAAACATCGAATGACGGAATGAAAACGTTTTTAAATCGATTTAGAATAGACAACAAGATATATTTTGCTTTTGGAAACAAATTAAAAGCTGCACTGACATGTAAACGTAGGCAACTGTCCACCTCCGATTATGATAAAATTTTGCAGGGATGCAGTACATCGAAAAATATTAGACAGGTATTTTTTAAAGCCGCCTTTCTTCGGTTAAAGGGGGTGTGACGCTCAAAGTTACCTTCCGAAAACACATTTTTCTGCTATATTTCAGGAACAAGACGAGATATAGAATTCATTTAGAAATGGGATTGTTCCCTGTTACTAATACTACGTTTTAGATGAGAAAAAAATTAGTGGCGCATCCATGGGGTCGTTAGGGGATTAAAAAATTATCATTTTTTTCGCCCACACCCAATTTATTTTTCCTCTTTATACCTTTAAACTATACACAAAAGTAAAAGTTGCCTGTTTTGGGATTCTTTTTCAGGTTTTCCGTCAGTGCCCATGTCTGCTTCGTGCGGAACAAATTAAACAATAATTGAAATCATATTATCTTACTCAGCGCAAAGTTCAAATATTTCCGGCTGTACAAGGGCAGTGTTGATTATGTTACACTTTGTGGTAATTGTTGTCACATTTACCAAACATACAAAATTTGGTAGGTGGTTATCTTACGTGGTTCATGCGGAGGCCATTGTAAAATCAACAACATAACAAACTGAAACTCAAACACATTGCCTGTCAAAAATTAACAAATTTAAACAAACCTACCACAATTAATTAATTACTAGTCTGGGCAAACAGCGGTAAGAGTCAGCGTAGTAGATATGTGGTGCGGAGTCGGCGATTATTCACGCGTTCACAGCGTCAGTACTAAATCGATGCTGTATGCGAGTAGTTCTATGTATATGTAGGCTGTCGTAACTTATTTCGTAATTGTACGCTTATGTTTGCTTTAAAAATGTCGCAGTTAGTACGTCGCGAAAATGACCAATGGCAGACACAGTTAAAAACATTACAGTGGACATGCCGAACATGTGTAGAATCCATACTCTGAATCTTGCGGCACAAACGATACCTACATGTTTTCCACTAGTAAATGCATTGATTGCTAGTACAAAGGCAGTATTTCTAAAGTCCCCGAAACGTACCCGACTATTTCACAAACTATGTCCTAATTTACCTGAACCACCACAGCCGATTGTTACACGTTGAGGAACATGGTTGCAGGCTGCGTTTTACTACAACAAATATTTTGATCAAGTAAAGAAGGTAGTTTTAAAATTCAATCCGACAGAAGCTGCAGCAATCAAAAAAAGCCAGGAAATATTTCAAGATAGTCAGGTTAAAAGAGATTTACAAACTATTCACAACAATTACTTCGGACAAGCGGAGGGAATAGAAAAATTACAAAATGTTTAGATGTCGCTAGTGGATTCTGTTCAAATTGTGAATAATGTTCACGCACAGTTATGCGCTGTAGAAGGCGAAACAAATTGGTGTGTAATACGAAAATTTGAAAGTGTTTTAGAAAAAGACTCCGATTTACTTATATTAAGACAAATTTGTGAAGGTGCGTGTGAAGATGCCTTAAGTTGTTTTAAAAGTTATTTTAAATATGCAAATATAACATTGCTAGATGTCGAACGGTCGTTTTCGGCATTAAAAAACATTTATTCCGCACGTCGTACTCACTTGACTGAAACAGCTGTGGAAACATATCTAATGATTCAAATATTTAACAGATGTTACCCAGTTGGTGATTTCACGGAAGACTTTTAAAACGGTAAGTGTTTCAGCACGTTTTATAATTTATTTCTTACCTAAATTAAAATGAGAGAAAACAATAACGAGCACAAAGAATGAAAGTATAACAAAAGCAGGGCATAATAACAATAAATAACAAGAATAATTTACACTTTTGGAATTGAGATTTGATAGTTTGGCAATTGTTATGATTACTCTGCTTAGCAACGAGTTCTTTAAATCAGTCTGGCGTCGCAAAAAATAATTTGGCGCTCTTTCCTAGCCAACTTTGGATAACAACAAAGATAGGTTACTAAAACCTTTATTGCTGCATATCGTGATATTTCTTAAGTTAAAGTATAACATATGTGGTATCGTTGGATTCGTAATTCGATTACCTATCCAGAAACGTAAAAATATACAGGGTGTTCCATTTAAGAAGGAAAGTTAACGTCACTTCCGGTGAAACCGAAAATACAATTGAAGCGCCGTAACGACAAAAGTTAGTTGATAAAAAATAGAGATCGACCTATTTTTTCTAAAAACGCTAGCTTCTGTCGTTCAAAGGTTAGCATGGGGTGGGACACTTTAGGACCGCACTGTATAGCATTTGTATATAGAAAAAATATGCTTGTATTTTTATCGGATATTTTGAAACAAAAACAAATTTAATAAAAAAGGATGTATTCACATAAACCCCATTTATTGCTCAAGTGTTTGTTTCGAAAAATTTCCAATGTATACTGTTGTAGACAAAATCGTGTATCTGTCCGATTACAAAATATTAAGTTTTCTGTGCGTAAGTCTGCTTTCATATCAACGTATAAAGTGCAGTTAAAGTTTTTAGTATGGGTCTAGCCAATGACAGACATGGTGATTCGGAGAAGTTACTCATCTTCTGTTCATTTTCTTCATATTGTAAATCTACAAACTTAATGGAATGTTTTCCTACAATAAGTGAAAGCATAAATTCGGAGGTATTTCTGTCATAATTTCATATATTAAGTACCGTTCGTGGAGTTATCGTCTTGTATGTCAGTAAATTTTCACGTGAACAGTTGTTGGTGGTGAAATGTCATCGAGTAGTCTAAATTCAATCTTCTAGTTGCGTCACTACATGTATTACGTCATGCTACTTTTCAAAATAAGAATATTCATTGGCAATTCATCTACAAATTACAGTTGGAAAGGAATTATTAAAGTTTGCTGTGTATGAAACAATCGCTATCGCGATTAAAATAGAAGAGGAGAGGGACGCTAATTTAATTTTTGATATTGAGTCAAATTTTCATCCAAGTTACACGTGTTAGATTGTGTTCCATTTTCTAAGTGTTTAAATTTGAAATCGATCGATAAATACGAGGTATTTTTCTTCTAGTAGAGATCATATGAACATAGAGCTTATATGAGATCGTCGTTATTCCAGGTTAGTTTTATTTTCAGTTTTAAATCTACTAAAATTTCATTAGTTAATATTAAAGTTTATTTAAACTGCCGAAAAAGTGTTTTGGAACACTTCCGAACCCTCACTTCGTATAATTAATTCACTAATTTGCGAAATATTAATTTTATTTAATAATTTCACACATATAGAACATTTTAGTATACTTCATATCAAGTATTGTATATTGCAACATAATCAATATCATAAGGGGCATAAAAGGGGGCATAAAAGAGTTTGTACTTAGAATATAATGGGATATAAAATTTAATTCTAAAAATATTGAGAAAATAGTTTTGGGGGAATACATTAAAATGGCAGTAATTCCTCTAAAATGGACACTGAGAAAGAAATCCAAAAACAGGTAACTTTAATTGTTTTTGTGTAGTTTAAAGATATGAAGAGGAAAAATTGACAATATCTGAACGGGGGCGAAAAACAAAATTAATTTTTTTTATTCCCCTAATGGGCGCGCCACTGATTTTTTTCCCATCTAAAATGTAGTGCTAGTAACAGGGAACAATCCCTTCTTTAAATAGTTTCGATATATCGTCTTATTCCTGAGATACAGCAAAAACTGAATTTTCGAGGGGGTAACATTGAGCGTCAAAATCGGACAGTTCCCTACGTTTGTTTGTGAGTATATTTTGGATATTCCTGCAATACAGTTACAACTACTTATAAATTAATTAAATGCATTTACCATTTATCAAAGGACATGTAATATTTGAACATCCTGTTTGACATGTGAACTACTACACACGGAAAGCAATTATTCCTACGCAGAGCAACAAAATAAAACAAATTAATCTAGTGGATCGTAATAACCGCGGTAGAAAATGAATGAAGTCTATTCAATTTTAATAAAGTCCATTTTTAATACGGCCATTAATTCTTTCCGACGTTATCAGTAGCGCGTCATATGAGGACAAGGCCCCTCTTATTTGTCTCCACACTGTCCCGGTAGGCAGAGGAATAGGGTTCAGTGCATCATTTAAAAGAAGTGCATATGTACAGCAATGTCCATCTCAGATGTCATGGCTCTCGCAGACCTCTCACTCGGGCCTCACATAGTTACGTTTGGTGCGAGCGAGAGGCGTATGAGAGTTTGGACATTGCTGTACGGGATTATAATAATTCTCTTTCGTTTAAGATTGTTATCATAAGCAGCTCTTGTAATATTCAATTCTTTTAATCCAGAATAGGAAGTGAAAGGGGAGGATTGTTCGTGCTTCCGTGGCTAGCTCACTTCCAGTCTTACCACTTCTACCGATTTTTCTCTTCAATTTACCGATCTACCGAAATAACATTGAATTACACCGAATTTTAAGTTTGAAATAAATCCTGTGTTTTTTCATTGTTTTCAGAGGATTCAAATCAGATAATAACAAATTAAATTAAAAATTTTTACTTATGTATATAAACTCTCTCTGCCCCTGCCATCTATTAACAAGTTAAAGAACCATTCATTTCAATTCTTGGGAAATCCCCAAAAAACATTCGATATGGGTGAAACCCCAACGCGAACTTATAAAACAACGAAGTTACTTACGTTTTATTTAGTATGATTTAATCTCTCCTGAGACAAAGGCAAAATCTTCTAAACTTATTTTTTTATCTGAACTGGTGATGCTGTGAAAATTTTTACAAATAATATTTATTTTATTGATATTGTATTATATAGCTGAAAATATTTTGCAAAAAATACAAGATTTACAGAACAAATTATATTTTTAGTTTTTAGATTATCTTCTACCATTTTTCGATCAATTAAATCGAAAAATGCAGTCCGAAACCCCAAAAATGTATCTTTTATATGAAAAAGTAACTGCTGTGCTACAAACCCTTATTGATCGTTTCCTTAAAAGAGATTGTATCGTTAAAACATCTATTACCAATATTGACTTTAAAAATCCAAGAAACTTTTTACCTTTTGAAAATATGTAGTTTGAGGCAATGTAGCTGCCACTCTAAATAATTCTAAAAACGTTGCACCTCTCCAAATTGAAAACTATAAGCTACGTTGTTTAGATTTTTATATTGAAGCCTGTATACAAATAACGCTTAGATTTTCTTTCAACAACAATATTTTACAAAAATTGGGTATTATAGATCCGAAAAAAGTTAAACAGGGACGTACATAATTCATCAATAGTTGATGTTGCTCTGTTATTCCCCCATGAGAATGAACTGAAAAAAATAGATTATGAATGGAGATTATTGAGGAACTCTAAGGAAATTTAGAGCATCAGCAACAATGTAGAGCCGTTTTGGAAATCAGTGAAACAAACAACGTTAGGAAGCTCCGGTATTTCCAGCATTATGTAATTTTGTGGAAAATCTCCTATGTCTGCAACATGCATCAGCAAATTGTGAGAGAGGTTTTTCGATTTACAATTTGTTGAAAACAAAACAGAGAAATCGTCTGGAAATGGCAACAATCTCTGGTTTGTTGTATACAGAACAACACATGCACAAAGATGTGTGCCATAATTTTCCAATTTAAAAGGAAAATGTTCTTATGAAGATTAAGATTAAAGTATAGCGACATGTGAAAAATTATGTTTTTTAATGAATGTACACAAAAAAAATCCTGTTTAAATAAAGGTTGCTTTGTAAATAAAATTATTCAATTGCGTTTTATTTAAAAAATAAATCCTTGTGTTATCCATGGTGTTTGAAATAAAGTGTTACTCACTTGACTGAAACAGCTGTGGAAACATATCTAATGATTCAAATATTTAACAGATGTTACCCAGTTTGTGATTTCACGGAAAACTTTTAAAACGGTAAGTGTTTCAGCACGTTTTATAATTTATTTCTTACCTTCTATTTTATGTGTAAACTTTTATGCGCTCGCCACGCCTCTGGCTGTTACCGCATATTTGCCCAGGTTAGTCATGATGAAGATGAATATAGATGACACTGTAGTATACGTGGGTCGCCCAACAAGTATGAAATCGATAATATGAAACGTAATAATGTAATTTTTGATTTTTCTCGATTTGAACTTATTATAATGCAGGAACAAACTGTTAGTTTGTGACACCAGCTGATTACGTAATGATAATGATTGAGATTAGGTAGATTAGGTTAGGTTTATATTTGAATAGTTTCAATATACCAATCGTTTTCATGTGCCTCCCAACCCGGTCGATAATATAGCGACTCTACATTATCGAATTAATTGTAATGATCAATGTAGTTAATAGAGGACGCCACGTAAAATACAGATTAATTGAAATTAATTATTAATTGTAAGTATAAGTTGGAGGTTGTGAATCTAGCAAATAATCTAGTTTCTGCAACCACTAACAGTTTTTTTCTTAAGTTTGTGGATGATTAATTATATTGCACGGTTTCTTAGATCCTGGATAAATATCATCTAACAATCATATTTACATATATATATTTAGTGACTTACCTTTGAAGACCTTTCCAAAGCAGCCTTCTCCGATTTCGCTTACGAATTTGAGCGTCTCCCTCTTTAAGATTGGCACGGCTGTACTGGGACACGTAGAGTACTGGGGGTTGGGGGCATATCTGTCCGCCACTAAAAAATTTCTTTTCAGTGCTACAGGCGAGGGCTGAGACAATACAAATTTGATTAGGAGATATATCTAATTTCACTTTTGTCATTTTGGCATACTTACAGATGAAGAATTCTTGTGTTTCCCGCTGCAGTACCTTCGTCTAATCCATATGATGAGGATTAATAGGATCACTGCAGCGCTGGCGACAGAGAAAATGATGACGTTTTGATTTGGGAGAGTGGCGGGTGTTAAAGAGGATTCTTCGGTTTTTCCAACCTAAAGAGATATGGTAAAAGTAATTACCGGTTCTACAATAGATTTAAGGAAATGAGAAATTTTCATCGTATTTAAGATGGTAAACATGGTTTACATACAAGGTAATTTGATACCAAATGCTTACCTCTGGTAACGTGTGGTTTGTTGAGGCGTTACTTTTTGTCGTCGTGATATTATCTTCCGGTGGTCTTATGTTCTGTATTCGGCTAGGATTTAAAGGTACTGCAATAAAAATTGAGACAAATAGTGAGCATTTATAAAATATCAAATTCGATAAGAAGTATTATTATTGGCTGATGAAAGGTGATAATGGAAATTCATAAAAATCAAGTTAGTTTTAAAACGGTAATGTTCAGACCTATCAAAATAGAATGATTTTACGTCAAATCAATTGTTGAATTCAAATGTTTTATAAAAATCACGGCAATCCATTTAAGAAAATTAAGTGTACATTACTTCCGGCGAAACCGGAAGTCGATGAGGACTAAAAGTTAGCCCCCACGAAAAAAAAATATGTTTGCAAATTTACAAATTTGGAACTTGCGTAGTATCTGATGTGCGGCTAACGTAAACTGATCCTGCACGCAGAGAAACGTTTATTTGCATCAAAGCTGTCCGCCTTAATTCAAGACAATACTGTTTTAATTATCCGCAATACGACAGCTGTTTTAAATCAAAAGAAATATTTTCTTAGCGTTTAAGAGAAGTATATATTTGTAGTATTTCTTTGTTTAAGACATTTGTTAACTTGATTCAAGAAAATCTTGCAGAAAATTTGAAGAAAGCATTTCTTAGTGTAAGTAACTGACCATTACAACACAAAACAATATTTTCTTAAGGACAGTAAATAGTTTTCTAAATTCCAAAAAGGGTGTTGTGTACATAAGTCAATAGTTTTATTTTCTTAAAATAAAGCATTTATTTATTTAGAATTCTTGAAATGCATATTATTCATATGCACATTATTAATTGCGCTTACCTTGTTTAAAACAGTACGACATATCCGTACATAATGCAGTAAATTATTCACATAGCTTGTGATTTTATAAAGGCTAAAGTAGAGGTTATCTACAGAATAATGTTCAAACAAAAGTTAACTTAATGTAGTACATATGAAAAAAGTGCCTAGAAACAATAATCAAGATAGCTCTAATAAATAGCTCCTGGTATTGATGGAATCACTACTGGCAAAAACAATATGAAAAGAAAAAACATTAAAGCTTCTTGCTCCTGGCGACATTGCTCTTACATTTCTCAATTTATGCCACTAATATTCCAAAACAAAAACTGAAATATTTCCTGGCGCCGCCTAAAAGTTATAGTCATGCCGTTCTAGATAGTAGAAACCGGAATATAGATGCCACTTACTAGGTAGTGCACATGTAATGCGTCAATTAATGTATGGGAATACAAAAATACTTTTTCATTAGTTCATTCACTTGCTCCTAATTATAATTATTAACTTTAACTTCTGTATCCCCATGTCGTAAAATTCTGCCGCCAGTTCTTTCAAGAATCGTTTCAATTGTGGTGTTGGAAATCTCAGGAATCCGAAGAGCGAGTTGACGAATGGTAGCCCTCCGATCTTCAAGCAGTATGCTCTTGACATTTTCAACGATTTCCTCTGAAACTGATGGTCTTCCGTTCCGCTCTTCATCGTGAATTTCCGTCCGACCTGCAGTGAATTCCTTACACCATTTGCGGACGTGTTGAACAGCTATACACTTTTCTCCATAAACTTTGGTTAATTGACGATGAATGTCTATAGGTGAAACCCCTTTCGCGTTCAAAAAACGTATCACAGCGAGAATTTCGCACCTGGCGATAGCGGCGATCGGGAGTTCCATCTCGGGCGGCTGCTTAGCCAACACTGAGCGGCGTAGCGAGACGGGAGTGGTACATATATAGAGTGGGAGAGCTGCTGCACACGTCAATGTTGTCGCATTTCGCCTAACACGTCTTATTGCTGCTGTAGGGCTTTGGGGACCTTATTTTACGATCATCCCTCGTACATTTTGTTTTGAAATAAAAATATTTTCTTGAATAGAGACTGATTTTTGCCAGAAAATCTATTTTCTTGATGCAAAAAACCATTTCTTTGGGTGTGTCAGATAATGGATATTCTTAAAAATCATGTTGGCTTTAAAACGGTAATGCTTAGACCTATCAAAGTAGATGTCAAATTAATTGCTGAATTGAAATGTTTTATAAAAATCGGGGAAATTCATTTAGAAAATTAAGTGTACATTGCTTCCGATGAAACCGGAAGTTGGCGAGATGTGCTGATATCTTCTAAAAGTTAGCCCCCTCGAACAAAATATATCTGCAAATTTACAAATTTAGAACTTGCTTAGTTTCTGATATACGGCTAACGTAAACTGATCCTGTGACGCCCTGTATACCCTTACATAAGAGAAAATTGGTAATCTCAATGAAAGAGATAGAAAAAAATATAATCATTCAATGGACGAGATAAACCGTGTAACATACAATACCCCTCACGCAACGAGTTTTGTAGGTGAGAAGAATTTTGATTTTTAAGAAGCTTACCGCAAACTCAAACGAACCACGACCATTGTATTCATATTATTCGAAAAATCGTGGTATGTGTGCACCTCAAAGGTGTGTGCCTGTATTAATATAATAGAATTAACAGTCTTGGCTGTCCGATCTCCGTTCTTATTGCTTGGCATCTTTTAGATTGTAGATGGCTGCGTGTGCGTGTAATTTGTTTAGGAGATCTATGCTATGGTTAAAAGGGTATTTGTGTGGTCTATATTATGCATACCAGGATAGCTTTATATGTATGAGTACTTATGTCTGTTGGATAATATGTGATTCTGTTCCATTTTTTTTTTATTGTGATATCTAACAGGATTTCTATGTGAATGTATTTATGTACTGTATCTGTTTCAAACGTCCTAAATCCATGGCAATATTAAAAAAAGTGAATTCAATCGGCTTTTTTAAAAACGCTTGAACATGTTTTTATTTTTAAAAAATACACATTAATAGGTGCGACTCACCTTCCGACTTTCATTTGTTTTCTAGCTATCACGCCGTCGCAGAAAGGTTTAAATGACAATATAGGTTTTTGGTAGTGGAATCCTATAGTGATTTTTCTTCCCTTTATGATCTTGCGAATAAATCATATGGTTACATAGCAAAATTTCTGAGAAGAAAGGTTCGACAAACGCGTGCTAGGGCAGAAGCGCCGAGAGGGGCTTTAGGTGGTTGCGAAGCCAGTGGATAGTTTAGTTATTCGATAGGCGTGGAAGTGAACGGTCGTTCGATAATTATTTATCGGTGTGCGCCTTTTAAAACATAGATCGTCGTAAGCGAGGTTTACCTTTAGCATCACATGTGAATAAATATATTAGCCGTTTCCCGGGGTTGAAATATATTATCATTCAGTGCAAACTTTGCAATATACGGTTGATAGGTGGCGATACATTTCACTGTAGAACACATATTAAAAGTAAACGTCATGTACTGAATTTAATCAACAATATTTCGTACTGGGAATTTCTGTATGATTTTATTTTTATGCTACGTGTGTGCAACATCCTACAACACTTAGTAGACAATGAACACTTTCGTCTTTTTTGGAATAAATATATTCCCTCGTGGAAACTACCAACCAATAGACAATCGCGATACAATTTACCACATTTGCAAGGGACCGTAAAAAACTGTATAGTAGACGAGTTGAAAAATAAGAAAATTTGCGTAAGTGTGGATGAAACAACTGATGCACAGAAACACAGCGTGATCCATGTTGTAGCGCGTCCTTTAAAACGTAATGATCTAGCAGCTTCCTTGTTATTAACCAGTAAAAGGATTGAAAAAAGTGATGCTGAAACCGTTGTGAAGATAATAAAAAATTCGTTAAGAGAATTTTGTATCACAGGAGCCCAAGTCACAATGTTAGTTACTGATGGAGCTGCAACAATGCTGAAAGTTGGTAGGATGTTGAAAATATGCGACTCTTCTTCATATGTCTCATACACGCGTATCATCTCGTTGCAGAAACCATTCGAAAGATGGTGAATAATTTAATAGCATCTACCAAAAAAGTGTATGTGAAATCTCCCAAACATATCCGCGTTTTCAAACAATTGTGTCCGAGACTTCCACTACCACCTCAGCCTGTAATAACTCGATGGGGAACATGGCTCCAGGCAGTGTTTTATTATCATCAATATTTCGCAAATGTGAAGGATGTGATTTTAAAATTTAAATCAAATGAATCTGCAGCGATTCGAGAGAGTCAGCAACTTTTTTCCAATTCGGACGTACAATTACAAATAGATGAAATTTCCATAAACTATTCTGCAGTTGTACAAGCTATATCGCTGTTACAGAACAGTCATTTATCTTTACGAGACTCATTGAATGCCTTAGATAATTTACAAGCCGCCCTAGAAAGCTTGACGGATCCTATAGGACTAGATGTCGTTCAAAAATTTGGTGCAGTTTTAAATAAAAATCCCGATTTACAAAAGGTTCGGTCTATTACTGAAAATAAAAAGTGCACAGAAGAGATGAAGGAATGTCTGAATTACGCAAATCCTACTTCGCTAGATGTAGAACGATCATTTTCGAAGTACACGAAAACGTTGAAGGCTAAGTGAATCGACAATGGAAGCGTTGCTTATGTTGCAGTTTTATGCGGCTTACCGGGGCAGTAGTATTTTGTCGCAGTGGACATCTTGTCTGTCTCGCAGTGGACATCTTGTCTGTCTCGCAATGGACACCTTGTCGCAGTAGACACTACATATAAGAGTCCACTACTAAAAATCGATATTGTTATTTAAATTTTTTGTGATGACGTTATAGCTAAAAAATAAATAAAAGTCGGAGGAATCGTAAGTCGTACATATTTATATGTATGTAAAAAAAATAAAACTGCTTTTTAAAAAAAAACAGTTCTCTCGGCTTATATCACTATACTTCGAAACGATGAGCCAGATATCTCTTGGCGTCACCTAGTGCCAAGAGATACACGTCTGCCATCTAGCAGCGACAAAAACTATGCGGAGCTTTTTGATTAAAAAATTATTAATATAAAATATTGTGAAAATAACATTCTTTTCAATTAAAACTAACAATTCAATATATTAGTTATAAATATAATTTTCATTTAAACCGAAAATGTCATATATTTGTAGTAAAGAAATGTATGTATATACCAAAACTCACGTATGAAATGCTAATAGACTAATACACGCCGAGGAAAGCATAAAAATAGCGTTTTGGTCAGATATACATGATTTATATTTTTAAATAAATCATGTATATGTTTATTGCATCCAGTAAATTTGTAGACCTAGTTTTACCTTCATCAATTGAATTAATTATGTTTATAAGCAAAAGATTTCGATAATAGCTTTTAAATGCTGGTCCATTGGCTGAAGCTTGGAGCTAGTGTTTAGTGGCATAAACACTAATTTAATATTACGCAAATCTTTCACTGGAGGGTGTGCGGGGCAGTTATCAACCGATAGAATAATTTTTCAGTAATAACTCTTCATCCCACAGTCCCTCAGTTCTTCTATAAACAAATCGCCAGCCATCCATGCTTTTTTATTTAATTTATAATTCGCAGGAATTTGTTTGATGTGTTTGAAACATCGTGGATTTTGCGGCTTGCCTATCACTAGCAAATTTCACTTCCTGTTAAATTAGCGCACAGAAATAAGGTTAATCTATCTTTTGAAAGTTTATATATTTCCTCTTTTTAAAAAAACGTTTGTCGTAGTGTGTAGACACATCAAAATCATAGAATACAAACATTCGATTCAATACATTCAACATGTGCTCGATGTTCTTGGTGGTGTTGTCCGGGCTTTCCGAATATTGTGTATTGATGTAGTATATAAACGAGTTCGCTTTAAACAGAAACTATTTCTGTTAAGACTCTAAAATTGGTTCGTATTATACGGAAGTTCGTCATAAGCGGGTTCGCAATATGTAAATAAATGTAACGGGACCCTCGGTTTTGGTACACAACAACCGGTAGTTCGATTTAGGCGGGTTCGTTTTAGCCGATCACTACTGTATTTGTAGTTTTTCGATATTAAATAAAAATACTTTTAACATCAATTAAAAAATATATATATATATATATATATATACAAAAACTCACGTATGAAATGCTAATATAGACTAAAACACGCCGTGGAAAGTGTCTGGTCACAATACATCGATGATTCACGTTTCTTTGGCTATCATCAGTATGCGACACTGCAGATTAGCCTACCAAACACTGCTCGGGCGAATCTACTTTGCTCCCGTTATCCCAACAGATGCTAAGGGGAAATTCAAGGGACATCTATTGATATACCAAGAAAGCGCCAGTTCGGCTTCGTTTGGCACAACCAACACAAGAGGACGCTCCATGTTAAATGGTAATTGATACACTTTCTAAGCATCAAAGTATGTAAGGATTAACTTAATATTATATTACATGTAAATATAATTTTTTATAGAAAAAAAATTATCAATTAGTTTTAATTAGAAAATATATATATATAATTAGAAAACAATATATAATATATTTAAATGGTTTAATATACTGTTATATTTATTTTAAATAAATCATGTATAACGGTTAGCAACAAATTATATAATTTTTTTTAATAAAAAATGTAAATTTGTTTTCTCCGTGTGGTGTCCAGTATAACTGGAAGTAACAGATAACGGGTGATGCAAAAGTATCTTTTAACATTTTTTATACTTTAATCAAAAACTATTAGAAAATATGCGATGGTTTAATCTTAAAATTAGAACTTTTGTTTACAATTATCATTACGTTAAAAAAGCAAAAAGTCCACTTTCTTCAATTTTTCTCAGTTTAGATGGAACCTTTTGAATCATGGCTTGGATGTAATCTGGACTAATTTGCTTGAGCTTATTGCTAATTCTACGTGCTAACTGATTCTCGTTTTCTGCGGTCCAACCTTTCTCATAAACGAGTCGACTAAGTTGTGCCTAAAAGTTTTCGATACGACGTGCCTTTGGAATATTTGGAGGAGTCATTTCTTTAGGGACGAAAGCGATGTTATTTTCTGTTAACCATGTGGTAACAGTTTTCGCATAATGCGAACTCGCTAAGTCTGGCCAAAAGAAAATATCATCTCCTTGGTGAAATCTTTCAATAAATCGCTTCAGTTTTGGTATATATTTAGTCCTATACACTTTACCATTTATTGCTGAACCACGCACACTTCTTATAAGAGGACTTGAAACGCCGGCTTTTGAAATAGCAATCCAAACTGAATTTTTTGGCTCAAATTTTGCTTTACCTGCGAATCTCACTTCGTTAGGAGCAGAGTTTTTATTTTTTGTGTAAAATCCAGCATTTCCAGCGATGTTAGTGTTACCAATGGTAAAATATTTCTTATCATCTAAGATCAACACTTTTTGTGCAACTTTTAGATTGGTGCTCATCTTAATACATCGAACCGGAATAATTTCCATTTGTTTATCCGTATATTTTGACGCTTTTTGTCTTTTATAATATTTTAAACCTTTTTTTTTTCAAATTTCTTGATATACAAGACTGAGGCACTTTAAACTTTGCCGTCATTTGTCGTTGCGATATTCCAATCTTGTTTTCCATCAATTCCATCATTTTTGTAACTTTACCCTTACTTAGCTTTTTCGCTCTGCCTTTTTTTTCAAGTTAGTAGTAGGTTTGCCATCGTAAAAACGTTTTATGATGCTATATATGGTGCTCCGGCTAAAATTTTATTTTGTAAAGTGTCTCACCACTTCCGCCGGGGTCCATCTTCCAAGGGCAGGATAAATACGTTCTCGCAAATTTTCAATAGCAGCAGTTTTCATTCTTACAACTAACAAATAAACGATTTTCTGTTTAAGAGACACGTTCGTACAAGACATTGACGTTTGACTGATTTGTCAAAAAAAATTCTACAGCCTACTACGCTAATTTTTCAAATGTCCAGCTACTTTTGCATCAAGCGTTATGTCAAAATCTATTTTACTTTTAGATTTTTACAAGTCATACTTTTCCAGTTATTGATAGTTGTAATTCCCTCTCTGTATTATTATACAATAATAAATAGATAATTGGATATATTTGTTTTTGTTTCATCACATATTTGTACATAGAAATATATACTTTGATACCTACTCCATCGTGCCATCGTTGGATACAGAAAATTGCTAAATCTTCCCATCAAAAAATGGCTTTGTTGTACGCAGTGTATGTAGAGCTTAAACACGTAGAACTCCCCGAAATATAATTCCGTAAAATATGAAGTCAATTGTCGGATTATGCTTTCGGACTAACTAGTCCTGGTATACCGATACATATATGGAATATAAACTCTCGTAATCCCTGAACGTTTCTTTTATTGTTATCTACTTACGAGATTACCTTACCCTACACATACACGGTTTGTTTCTACATTTGTACATATTTTGTAGCGTACCGTTTCTTTTTTGTGTGTCAAAGAAACGGATTATATGAAGAGAAAGAAATATACAATGGGCGGTTAAAACATCCAGAGAAATAAATTTGATGGATTCTTTGGTTAGCACTTGGTGAAACATTGTAAATTAAATAAATAAAATACAGGAAACCACTTATTAAATGTTTCACAAAGTTTTGTGAAACATTTACTAAGTGGTTTCTTGTGTTTCATTTATTTCATCGAGAGAAAAGTCAGTGAGTGTTGGGCAAATTAAATTTAAATACCCAGTAAATTGAGATTTAAAATCAATGTGATTAAGAGTAAGGCAACTATTGTGGAAACTGAGATAGTTTCCTCAAACTCGACATCTGGCCACGCCAATTATAAAATTATCTTTTTGAGACTTACAACCAATAACTCAACAAATCTATCTTGAACACATTTAACCAATAATACTAAATCTGATACATATACATACATACATATTTTTGCTACTTTAGTTTGTAGAAGAGTAGAAAGTTTTAAATACCTTGGAGTTTACATAAACGAACGCAATGAAAGAAGTGAAGAAATATAAATCAGAATAACAGCAGGACACAGAGCTTATTTCTTCTACAGAAAACTACTTATGGATAAAACTCTAAGCAGAAAAAACAAATTGAGAATTTATAAAGCAGCAATCAGACCAGTGGTTGCATACGCAGGAGAAACAATGTGTATAAACGAGAATGATGAAGAAAAATTGTGTATGTTAGAACGAAAAATCGTTAGAAAGATAGTAGGCCCGAGGGAAATGGAGAATGGGGAGTACCGACACTTAATAAATTTCGAAATAAAGCAATTTTTAGAAAACGAGGATATACCAAACAACAATTAAAAAATACTGCCATACATGGTTTCAGTAAATTCTCAGCGATAGTGTGCGCTTCATCCGCTTGTGCACAGTTTGGGTCGTATAAGTCATAGTTTTTTGACTTCTTAATAATTGTTCTTTCTTACGTATAAAAAATTCTTCATTCTTGTCTTTGTAATCGGGGTGTATGTGTTTGTAAATGTCGGCACATCTTAGTAGGTACCATGGAACTATTCGGAAGTAGCTTGCTACATAACATGCAGAGTGGTGAGCCGTTAGAATCAACAAATCCGAGTTTGATGTAAGATTCGTCATACTTCCTTTTTTTCACCTTTCGTGAATCGTTAGATATTTGACTGCTTGAAACCATGGAGCTTGAAGTCGTCATATCACCTCCTTGATTCTCATTGTCTTGATCGGAAATATTTGGGGTTGATGTCGCATCTTCCGGGCGAACCACCTTTGAACTTTCGAACCTACATTTTGTTGTAACACCTTTAAGCCAACGCTCCATTCTATCTTTTAAAATCAACGGTGGACTGCGCATTGCAATTACGTCACAGAGTGGAACTGAACTCTGTGCTGCGTGACGCTGGTTTATATAGCCCCGGGCGGTGAAACAGAGATAGCGAAGCGACGAGACCTTTCGAGGCAGTTCGTGGTTTTTGTGGATGAGAGAGAGATGAAGAGAGCATTGGAATGTTCGCGACGTGTGTAGATGAGACAACGCGCAGCGAGAAAGAGGGGGAGAAAGCGTCAGCACGCCGCTTCGCTGGTGTGTAGTAACGAGAAAGAGATCGTACCATTATTGTTGACTTATTATGCTGCTTGTTGCCCCATTTTCGGCTATTATGCACTGAGAGAAAAATAGCTTTTATAAAACCAACGTTGATATCATATTTATAAGAGTTTTTTTTTCTCAATATCAGAATTGATGTGCTTTGTTCTTTAGGTTGATATTATTTTGGTGAAGCCCTCGCAGAGGCCTTGCGAAACCCCAGAGCTCCGTGGAGCATACTTTGAGCAACACTGTGTTAGAGTAATGAATTTCCGATGTCATATAAATAATTAACACAACTTGTTACAAGAATTCAAATTTGTCTAAAAAAGATGGAACGTTAACACTAAAACGACTTGTCCATTACCGTGCATCGGTTTAAAAATACTGTACACATTCCAAAACTCAATATGTATTTCTTTTAGAAGACAAATAATGATCCTAAAATATTACACTCAACCACACACGGAACCTTTCCAAAGATATACGGGCCAATCTCTACAAATTGCAAAAAAAAACCTGTCCCACAATTCGCCAGAAACAATCCAAAGGCAAACATAAAAATGGAATAATGGCCAGTTAAATTTAAAGACACCAGATTGTGCCTCAAGACCGTTGTTGTCCTCAGGTACACCAATATGCAATTCGAGTTATTTTTAAATATGCTATCATTTATACTGAAACGAGTTATATATGTACAGTCCCTGATAAAATAATATTGTATAACGGTGCATTTGTAAGACGAAATTTGTATTCAGGAGTGGAAAGCTAAGAGATTCTATGGTGATCGAAAAGATTTTCTAACAAACAAGATAGACTTGATTTTGTTACAGAATAATTGGTGGTGAAAGTATCAGAGGATGTTTAATCTCGACAATATCTTAACCTTTACCGGATGATCACAAAATAGTGGCTGAATGGATCTCAATTCAACTGCTAGGATTCAAAAGCAACATGCATCAATCAAAGATTTGTGTCCTCGTTGCTTGTGATTTTAAAAAGGCTAAGGTAGGTCATCTACAGAATAATGTTCAAACAAAAGCGAACTTAATGTAGAAGTACACATGAAAAAAGTGCCTAGAAACAATAACCAAGATAATGCTGATATATAGCTCATGGTATTGATGGAATTACTCCCGGCAAAAATAATGTCAGAAGAGAAAAGCATTAAAGCTTTTTCTGCCCACATTGCTGTTCACCTCGCATAAATTGAGAGGTGAACAGCAAACCTCTCAATTTATGCCACTAATCTCCAAAAACAGTACTGAAATATTTCCTGGCGCCATCTAGTGCCAAGAGATATAATAATGCCCTACTAGAACGTAGCGACAGAAATCGGAATACAGATATACTTACCCATAAAATGATATAACCTTTAACATATAACGTTTCATAAATATTTTCTTAATTTAAGACTAAACGAAGAAACATTTTTCTGTCTTTTAATTTTTTTTTGATTTTCTAACCCGAAAAAAATAGTTATTTAATGCAAATAAAATTTCAATAAAATCATCTTCTTATTTTAAACATTTCTATAGTCTTGAAATAAAAATATTTTCTTGAATAGAGACTGATTTTTACAAAAAAAATTAATTTCTTGATACAAGAAACTATTTCTCATTTTAGCGTGGGCACTACGTTAATGTATGGTAAGTTCCATCAAAGAGGGAGATCAAGAGGATCCCAGAATATCATTGAACAAGAACTTAGTTGTACCTAAACCAAAAAAATCTGAAGATGGAAAGATGAAATTTCGTACTGAACAAAACTAGGCCAAATTATTCATAACAATTTTACCAAGACCATCGGAGGAATCTCGAGATATTGGTGGAGTTACTAAGAACACATACCAACACTAGCGGCTTGTAGCTATTTTTGGGGTCTCTCAACATTTCACCACGGCGAAGATTGTTCAGCGAGACAACTGTGGAAACATATCTCATAGTGTTAACTTTTTACGTCTCTTATCCAGTGGTTGATAATACTGATAATGGAGCTTCTATTTTTAATGTTCGGTATTTCTGATGCAGCCCGCCAACCTACATGATAATGCTGCTTAAGAGGGCTAGTGTTTCACAGTTTTTCAGATATTTTAGTTCTTGATTGGTTCTGTTATTATTCGATTTATTACTTATTTGTTGATTGAAGAAAGCGCACGCCTATGGCGGGCACAGACATTACCTGGTTTTATATATGAAGTACCGGTTATCTGAATCAATCCCTTCGAGGGTCAAAATCATTTCAATGATTTTGTTGTTTTGATCTGTGTCAGTGTACAATATTTTATTAGAAAATGCTTATTCAAATTTAGAATATGCAAATATGGTGTTTGTTTATGGTTTTTGTAAAGGGAATGCTACAGCTGCTATTGAAGAATAACGTTAACGGTTTCCACATCACAGAAATCCTAGTAAAATCGAATGTATCAGAGTTTTCAACAAACTGTACGAGACCAGAATGCTTCCTAGTGCTAATAATATCTGAACGCGGTACTCGACAAGGTTTAAAAGAAGTAGAAAATATTCTGGAGTTGGTAGAAGAAGATGTAACGATCAGCTCACTAAGAATTGGCACTTAATTGGATATTTTACAAAAAAAAAGAGTAATGAACACACTTCACGAGCAAGGCTTATATCCATATCATATTCAGCGTATACAACACCTACAACCGGAAGATTATGGTAAGTCTATGGAATTTTGTCGATGAATAAATAATACATGTATGAAAAATCCATAATTCTGTATATATAAAGCATGTTTCAGAAGAAATCACAAACCAGCCAGACCCAATTTGATTGAGTAAAAAAATCCTAAACTATTTCTTGACGGATTTCACGATAATCGAGTGGTTCTGACTAGTTTGTGATTTCTGCATAAACAAGGCTATAGAATACTTTTTGTCGCGGAGTATACCTACATTGTATAACTTTCCATTACATAAGTAGAATCCCGCAATAAATACGTACAGATTACGTGAAATAATCGTAAATACCTTACGACTTTTGAGAGGCAATATGGCTCGTTTACTTGATACTTATATGTGCAAAAAATGCCGTTTTCTTGTTTCCATTTTATTCTTATGAGTTTCTTTTCTTTATTTATCGAGAAGAGAATGAAAAGCGTTTTTAACCTGTATATCTGGTCGGACAGAGCTTGTCTTTGGTGGGCGGCGCTGAATCGTGCGGACACAGGCATGTATAGGTGTTATTTTCATAATCCTTGCAGGCGGCCTCTTGACCGCATACACCTTTCTGACAGGAGCCCGGTTTCAGGATCGGTATCCGCTCGGAAGAATCTGAAAGTTGTAAAGAGAAAAGAAATATCACTAAAAACATATATGGTAGTATGAATATGCATTTTATTATTTGATATTATTTTTTTTGAAGATCTATATTTTATTCTTTACTGAGTAAAGTAATCAGTAAAGAATGAAAGAAAACCCAACAACAGTATGCTTATAAACCTTGGCGGTACTTTTATATGGGCTACGTCTATGTCGCTTTGAGTAAAAGTGGGGGAGGATGATCTATCCATTTGAAAATATTTTTGCTTTTGTTTTAAATTACTTTCTGCTTGTTGTTTAACAAAATTCTTATATTTTCATTTTGTATTCCTATTATATACACTTTAAAGCGATTCTCTTGTATAAAAAAAGCATTTTGTATCTTCTAGGGCCGGTTGTACCAACTATAGTTAACTCCCCGGTTCAAGTGATCTGGGGATCATAGATAATGCTAGTTCAATGCGGCATGCATTGTACAAACACACATGAAACCTTACTCAACTGATTGCTAGAGTTGCCAACGGGCAGTGGCGGAGGTTCGATACAACCCTTAGTATAACTGCGAGTCTCAACCAGATCTGTTGTGTATACATGTACGCTGCCGTAAATACTATTTCGTAGTTCTACGTTTGTTTTAAAAATGTTGCCCATGTCGCGAAAACGACCAATGTTGGACAAGGTTATAGAATTTATAGCAGAAATGCCTGACCTAAATTATGATGGCGTAAAATTCAATGTGTAGTTTGTAATATCCCTTTAATGTGTTGGTCCAAAAGGGACTGTCTACGTCACGTAAATAGTAAACAGCATTCTTAAAAAGAAATTGCATACGACACTATGACAAATTTAAATTTAATTTATGTGTTACCTTTATTGCATGTAATCTACCCTTTAATTTACTAGACAAGGAAGCATATGTCTTCTTTCGGAATAAATATTCGGACTGCAAATTACCAAGTCGAGCATCGTTACAAAGAATTGTGCCATCTGCTCGTGAATATGTTGAAAAAAGAATTAAATCGGAGTTCAAAGATAAAAAACTGTGGTTATGTGTGGACGAAACAACAGATCGTAAAAAACATTCTGTGGTTAATGTAATGGTACGTACAATGGAACCACATCAATCGTCACCTTCAATTCTATTAGCTTCCCGACGAGTACAACAATGTACTGCCGAAGTAATTTCAACGTTAGTGTTAAATACATTGGAAAAGTTTGAACTTTCAACAAACCAACTGTTGATGTTTATGAGTGATGGTGCCGCAAACATGCTTTCTATAGGCCGGTCTTTTAAGAAACATTGTGCTAACTTGTTATATATTACGTGTAAAATTTATGCTTTCAGTCATGTGACAGATAGTATTAGAAAATGTTATCCTGAGGTAGACGCTTTAATAGCGCATACAAAAGCAGTGCTTGTCAAATTCCCAAAACGTATTCGCAAATTTCAGAGACTGTGCCCCCGTATGCCTGAGCCACCAGTACCTATTCTTACACGTTGGGGAACATGGTTACAGGCCGCGTTTTATTATCATAAATATTTTGAGAATATTAAGAAGCTGCGGCTATCGAGGAAAGCCAGTCGAAATTTCAAGATAGTTAGATTAAAACGGATTTAAAAGCTATTCAGAACAATTACTTCGGACTAGTGGAGGCAATAGAAAAATTACAATATCCTTCGGTGTCGTTAGTGGAATCTTTGCAAATAGTGCAACATGTTCACGCACAGCTATGCGCGGTAGAAAACGCAAAAAATGTTTGTGTTTTAGAAAGGTTTGAAAGTGTTCTAGAGAAAGATTCTGATTCTGGCACATTAAGACAAATTTGTGAAGGTGCATTAACAGAACCGTTAAGTTGTTCCAAAGATTATTTGAATTACGCAAATATAACGTAACTAGGCATTTACAGAATTACATGTGGTGATTGTGACAAACATTGGTCAAACGAAACGAGCGATAGGTACCAGATTTAACGAACACATCAGGTGTTACAAGTACGGGAAGATAGAGGCGTTAAGTGTCGCACAACACATAAACGATACAGGCCATAGTATTAAATTAGAAAACTTAAAATTAATTAAAAACGTGATTTCGCCTCGCGAGTTGGACGTCTATGAGGCTGTTTACATAAATAAGCACGAAAATCTGGTCAATAAAGAAAAAGGACCGCTATATTTCTCATGTTTGTGCGATGTATTACAGTAGAGGACTTTTTGATTTATGGTTGTACTATGACAGACTTCGATCCTCCCGCATGCATCTTCAGTGTAAGAGAGAGAAGGAAAGAACACAAATTTGACGAACAGAAAGAACACAACCGTTGTTCTCGCCTGTATTTATGAGGGTATGATCATATGTCTGGGTTCGTGATGGCAAATCTTTACTTTTCTCTCTTTATTTACTTATTTTATAGCCGAAAAGGCAAAAACAGGTACATATACATATACAAGCCATGTTATATAGATACATTTTTCTTGAATAGAAGGGGATGCAAGGGGTTCGTAGATTTAAATTTATAATTTATAATTATGTTGGAAATCCCCAATAATTACAGTGACAATAAAGCTTTATAATAATCCCTAGGAGAGTTAGCTGATTCACTCGTGTTACCTGGAAATATCCGTCTACCCTTTATAAAGTATTATAACATTTGTAAACGCAGTAGTTCTGAAGAGATTGTTATTGTGAAAGTATCTGTGGTTGTGCAAGTGAAAAATAAAATAATTTCGGTTTGACTGCTTAAAATGCTCCGTGGAAAGCCTCTAGCTGTTTCAAAACGATCTGCTATTATTACCTTGCATCAGGAAGGGTACGCAGAAAGGCGGATTGCGGATAAATTAAAAATAAAAAAATCTACAGTACATGATACTATAGTTCGATTTAAGACAACCGGTGACGTGCAAGATCGTGATCGGCCAGGACCGTCAGGAAAAACGACTCCTGCGGAAAATTTACGAATAAAAATAATTAGTAAGCGCAATAGAAGACTAACAGCATCAGAAATGGCTGCAGAATTCTATAATGAGCGAGATTCCAAAGTTTCTGTGAGTTCTGTGAAACGTCGGCTGAAAGAGGCTGGGTTGCATGGGCGAGTGACTTGTCGAAAACCGTTACTCCGAAGAGGAAATAGGCTGAAACGACTGAAATGGGCACAAGTTCATAGAGATTGGACAGTGGACGATTTTAAAAACGTTTTGTGGACTGACGAATCCAAGTTTGAGGTTTTTGGAAATAGACGGAGAGTTTTCGTACGCAGATCAAGAGGGCAAAGAATGTTACGGGAGTGTATAGTTCCTACGGTGAAGTATGGAGGCGGATCTGTAATGGTTTGGGGTTGTTTTTCCTTAATCGGAACAGGGGACAAAATTGAGGGCATAATGAAAAAAGAAAAATATCGGAAAATCCTGGAGAAAAATGCCATACCGTCAGGAGTCCGTGGATTTGAATTTATAGAGGACAATGACACCAAACATAAATCTAAATTATGCACAGATTACCTGTAGCAAGAAGAAAATGAAAGAACCCTAAAAATTATGGAATGGCCGCCACAGTCCCCCGATCTGAACCCGATAGAGTTGTTATGGGAAGAATTAGACCGATATGTTAGGAAAAAGTGTCCAAAATCGAAGGAACATTTGTGGACCATTCTCCAGGAGGTATTAACAAGCTTGCCCAATGAAACATTAGCGAAATTAGTGAATCGGATGCCGAGAATAGTGGCAGCAGTCCTAAAGGTAAAAGGTGGATTTCTCGATGAAAATCGGATTTAAATTATTTGTATTACATTAACTTTTTCTTTTTAATAAATTTGTGTTTGAAAATATGTAAAATCATGTAAGTAAGTATCAAATACATGACCATTTAATATTTCTCTTATTTTCTTTGACTTCCGTACATTTTTTTGCTTGCCCGAACTTCCATGAACGGTACTGTAAATGCGTTTCAACGGAAAAATAGCATGAAAAAGATTAAAATTTTTTTACTAATATTTATATTCTTTACACCAGCAAAAATTCTTACATTCAAACATTATTATCAACTTATTGGTATTCTAAAAAAACACGGTTAAAACAATATTTTGCGTGTACACAGATAACTTTGAACGCAGTGTATATGGAGATAATATAAATAATAGTTTCCGTTACTTATTCATTCCTTTACCTTACCTTGTCGTGCAGAGGGTAATAAGCGGAAAATGGATAGCGCTCGTAAATATATTTTTCAATAACGAGAACTGACCAAAACGACGGACGAATCAAACGAACGACTTAACAGAAAGCTCCAACAGGTACCGCGCCGTTATTAAGAGTTACGAGCAACGAAAACCGATTCATCATGCCCGGCTTTTGAAATCTAAAAGCGAAAGAAAGAGAAAACGGAAAAAAGAAAACAAGAATAAATGACAATCGAAAAACGAGCAGCGGAACCTTTCTGGCGACTTCGATATTAGTCGACGATGCGTTGTTATCAGCCCCATCTATCGATGGACGTCAGTAATTACCGTCAGAACGAATGCCTGTTATGCTACATATCGAGCATCAAGCACGCCATGACCATTGGTTAATAGACATGTGGATCTAAAGGAACGAACTGTTACTTAAGAATGTTGTATATTGGATATGGACGAATATCATGTCGTTTATCTGATCGCCTATTTAATAACCTTTCTTTTTAGTTTTCTTAAATGAAGTTACGAGAATTTGTTAAGCATACCGTGCGCATAACGCCAGCATTACAAATTGTTGTACCAGCTAAATTCAACGGTTGTTCAACGTGAACTTCGGTTCAACAAGAAAGCATCGTTGTAAAAAGTTCAAGGTTGATCTGTGAGTCAATGTCGCAGTCAGTTGAACGCCCAAGATCGGCTATTCAAGCCTAGTTCAAGTAGATTTTGACATAAAATATAACCTATAAACCGTGTTTATAAATAATAATAATATAAAAATTTTATTGATGCAACATACAGAAAGAATAAATGGTTGTGAAAAGTGAAAAGAACTCAGTAAACATCAAGGGGCGAAGTTCAGCTGACGCTGTACTTAACCAAGAAGAGAATTTACATGCAGAGAAACGTTTACTTGTACCAAAGCTGTCCGCCTTAATTCAAGACAATTGCTGTATCAATCATCCGCAATACAAAAACTGTTTTCAATCAATCAAAAGAAATATTTTCTTAACTTATTGATCACCAATTACATTACAAAGTTTATCCACTTCACTGTACTCTCCTTGCCGATCCCTACAACGCCAAATAGTATTTTTTTTGAAATTCTTTGGACATCATTATTTGATTCAAACATATGATCTCTTGAAACAAATAACCTCAAGTTTGATTTGAAAATATATCTGTTTCATTTAATATACCCAATCTGCTCGATTCAACAATATAGCTCTTTTTTTTAAGAACTTCGTCAGTTTGAAACAAGAAAGCATCCATTTATGAGCACGTAGGGTAACAATGTACTAAAAATACACAATCTTTTGAAAAACTATATTAACATTGTGGATAAACCAACAAAAGTACATAAAGAATAAGTATAACGCCGAAAATTAATCTCCATTTTTGTGGTGACGTGGTGCTTTTATTCTTGTAAATAAACACTAATTCCCTAAAATACCATTAACTTCCTCCATTACGTTAAGGTGATATCAAGGCTTTCCTAAAGATCTACGTGATCGTAAACAAAAACGACGAACCTTAAATCTTACAGATTTCTTTCAAGTTTCTTCCAGATTACTCACATTTCCCAGGAATCCGTAAAGTGAATCTGGTTAGGTTAGGTTAGGTTTCGATGTCGAAGTTGTAACCTGATTTTAATAATATTAATAACACCAATGTTAGGCCTAGTGCGCCGAAAACTTTAAACAGACTGCAGTATGTCCAAATTTGCGACGAATCTTCAGAGGTACGACAACTAATAGTTATATCGTCAATCCCTCGTGAAACTCAATCGCAAGTAATCTATCACGATAAAATGCCTAAATTGATTTCGGTTCGGCAGAGAGCGGATTTCAAGTTCTAAGATTCGTTATCTTCAAAACTACTACAGTATCATCAACACATGGTCGGATTATCAACTGTTGCAATCCTTTCGACAACTCGGGGAAATAAAACGGTGAAACAAGTTGCGATAACTGACGCTGGTATATTGCTAGAACATAATCAAGAAGATCCCGATAGTAAGTTCTATCAACATGAGCAACACGAGTCCAATCAACTTATAATCGATAGCTTTGTAAATGCTGTCACCACCCACAGAAATCATATGATTTAGACAAGACTAAAGCCCCTCTGACCATCATACAAACTCTATCAGTAATGAAGACATTTATCGAGATACTACTTTCGGACGGCATTCAGGTACCCGTCTACGAAAGCGAGCTCGGCGGTATGTGTCTGTCGTGTGGCGATCGGACATCTATTGATATGGAAAGCGGCTATAACATTTCAAGATCTTATATGTAGACGTCAGTCGATAAAACATATTCTGGAAACAGGTGAACATATTAGGTACAAATGTAACGATAAAAAGAAAAACTGCACGTCAAATATTTCGGACGAGAAAATTATGCGGAATATTTTTTAACCTTATGTTTGCAGTCCTAAGTGTAGGTAACATTAATAAAGAATGGGCCAATAATCCTGTTACCTAAAGAATAGTCCAGATATTTCATTTTTGTGGATATTGTGCCCGGTAGTAGTAACGTTCATGATCATTGCTACGGGACTAGTATCGTGCAATTGAAGTATTATGATGTCTATGAACAGAAAAAGTACTTTCGTCAGTGAACAACATGTTATTAATAAAATATTCATTTTCATTTGCAATGGTTATCATAGTCTCGCAGAACTCCATCCGTTTTATGCAATTCTCAGAATATATTTCCATGTTCTTTCGAAGTTTGAAGAACTTACACTTGTTCTTTCTCAAAATGACCCTCACACAATCTTTGCCCATCTTGATTATGCTACTTACGTGTCGCAAAGATTGAAATTTATTTTCTTCTACAGCAGCACATACATGTATTTCCATGTTTTTCTGGTCACCAGCTCTTTCACGGCGAGGTTTTCTCTGATTTTTAGACGAAACGCATCCAGATACTTCAAATTTTTTTTTAATTCTTCGAACAGTCCTAACAGAAGGAATTGGGAAATTTTTATTTATGACATGCAATTTATTTTGATATTATTAATTGTTGCTTGTGATGCATGCCTTCTATACATAAAAATATAATACCTTACGTTGCTAGTAACTTTAGAGGCTGTATAACCCCATTCCTTAAATAACTATTTTATTTGTGTTGAACTTTATTTGCTCCAACATATAGATTAGATAATATTCATGATTCAATTCAACATCAGTCCATAAATCATTATCCATCACTATCCAACCACGAAGTGTCTGCCAGCATTGTTTTTCGAACAAATCGTCTTGTCGCATCCATTGCACGCCCAGCTTTAAACAGAACAAGAAAGCTACTTAAAGAACCGATTTAAACGGTGGTAATATATTCTCAGGTCTCTCTTTTTCGCTTTACACGTCAAATAAATTATTGAAAATTAACTGAAATCGTTTCGCGAATGATTTAGTATTATTCAAAAATGAATTAGTACCTGTAGGGCTAAGAAATACGAGCTCAAAATAGAAAAGAACGGGTGTTTTTGCTTAGATGGCAGTTTGAAATATCGACGCTCATAGTTAATGGTTCCGAAGAAGCAGTTTTGAAATGTATTCGATTCTAGGAACGAAGAGTTATAATGAAGAATACCAATTTGGCTTTGTTATTTGTAATACATCACGAACTTTTGAATGTTTATGTTAATTAATTACGATAAAACATTTCCATTATATAAATATTCTACAAAATGCAGCACCTCAATATTAATTATTATTTATATAAAAATAAAAGTGGAAGAAGCATTAATAGTAACCCAAAATCGAATATAAAGAATGTTCTTAATTCTCCAGAATTTGTTTGAATTTTCATTATACCTCTTACTATTTACTAATTGTAAAAGGGGTCAGATACCAAAAATTAAACATATCTTTAATACACGTGGAAAGAATGTCTAATACAATAACCAAAAAATAAATGCTAATATAGCTCATGGTATTGGTGGAATCATTCCCGGCAAAAACAATGTAGCAGAGAAAATAGCGCTAACACATGGACATGTTTCTGCCTACTCGGCGTCATCAGCATGGTTCTGAGCACTATCTACTGCTGCTATCATTGAGTTTGCCTCTCAGTTTATGTTGCTAATCTCCAAAGCAGCACTGAATATGTCTCTCGGCGACACCTATCGCCAACAAACACAGTCACGCCGTCCCAGAGGGTAGCAAGACAAACCGGAGTGTAGATGTCCACCACCTATCGGGCAGCCCTTGGGCTGCCAAACGCAAAGGGGGCGTTGCGCCTAGGCACAGCGACATCTATACGTGCAAATGATTCCTCAGGCTTACCATGATGTATAGAAACACACGTGGAAAGAATGCCTAATACAATAACCAAAAAATAAATGCTAATATAGCTCATGGTATTGGTGGAATCATTCCCGGCAAAAACAATGATAGCGGTAGTAGATAGTGCTCAGAACCATGCTGATGACGCCGAGTAGGCAGAAACATGTCCATGTGTTAGCGCTATTTTCTCTGCTACATTGTTTTTGCCGGGAATGATTCCACCAATACCATGAGCTATATTAGCATTTATTTTTTGGATATCTTTAATAGCTGTTTATGGTATAAGTGGGGCCCGCATTATAAATTTTTTCCGAAAATAATTCGCATCATCCTTGGGACTATGTAATTTAAATTATATTGTAAAAAGAAAAAGGTATCTGTTATAATTTCCGAGATATTTACACAAATGGAAAAAGGATAAAAATCTTTGGAGGGAGCTGTACCCCCAAATCGGCGAGATACGCTAGGTATGAAAAAAATGGTGTTCTTATACCAAAGTACTCTTTCAGTCTGTGCAGTTTCATCGAAATCGAGAAGTGCGGGTTGCCGGTGTTCCCTTGTTAGCCACTAAGCTTTGATGGATTTATTGATATAAAAGTTACGTTCTGTACTACAGGCAAGAACCTCTCCTTTTAGTTTCGTATACGGCGCATACTTGTAATGAGCTCATTGGATGCCTTCAACTTATGTACAATATCAACGTTTTAGAATGAATTCATCAGATTGATTACGCTTGAAACAAAACATACCACTAACGGCGGTGAAGTTAAATTTTGGGTTAAAGGTGATTCCTTGACGAGTTGTGTTTACAATTTAGATGTTTACAGTGGAAAGAAAGAGGAAGACAAAGGGATTTGCGAGAAGAAATGGTGCGAAAATTAACATCATCTGTAAAACAAAATAACGCAATATATTTTGATCGATTTAATTATTGTTGAGATCTTCACAATTCCCTACTGTTGCAACCGGTATTGTATCGGGGAAAAACATACCAAAGCGGGATGGAATACTGAACCGCAATGAGGCTGAATTTCTATCTACAAGTAATGGAGGAGGGGCTGAAATGACTCGCATCGAAAGAACACAACAGAATGAAAAGAATCCAATAGACTGTCCAGAAATGCGTTTTATAACAAATAAATGGACGGCATTGATCTAACGGACCACTTGGTAGGTGTTTTTAAATTTTACAGAAGAGCAGTCAAATGGTGGAAAAAAAACTTTTTATAAACTTTCAATGATAACTGCTGTCAATTAATTTATCATGTGTGGCGAATTGACGCGCAAAAAATATAATTCCTTGAATTCGTGATGGTGATAGCTGAACAAATGATTGAACATTGAACACAGATTGGTTTCAACAGGATGGCTCAAATGTTTCAGTTCTTTTATAAAAGCAATGAGCCTTGAAAACCTGCAAAATTCCATAATAGCTAAATCTAATTTAGAATATTTAGGTTTACTTACTTGGAAATATCAATATTTTCATTTATGGATAGCGTTGCTCTGAGCATTGAGTAACAACACCATAAGGTGGACACCTTTACTTTCTTTGATTTTTCTAAGAAATAGGCTAGCAGTACTTCCTCGTTAACAGTTTTCACATTTTTATTGTCTTCCATTCACAAAATGTTTTGTACTCCCTTTTGTAAACTAATTTAGATTTTTCTGGCAATAAATTGGCTACTGCAATCGCAGCTTGGTTCAGAACATCTTCTGGTATGCTTTCTTCCTGGTTACTTGCCATTTCAAACACACTTTCAGACTCTTAAACCGGCAAATTGAAGAATTTGCATGAAGTTTCACGTTTTATGAACAAGTCATCCATAGCAACGAAAATTTCAAAGGTCACTGCGAATTTTAATTTTTTTTTATTCATGTTGTCAATAGCATTGTGAATAAAGTGTTGCTGTAAACACTTTATTCGTCCTTTCGATTAAACTATTGTTTTAATAATGAGATTTAATTAAACGGATACTCTAAAACTGTGGCACTGGAACACTGAAACAGTTCACTAAAACCTGAAAAAAGACTGAACTGTTCAGTCTTGCTGCTGATGATGATAGCTTGGCTATCGAAACGTGCGTCCAGTACGAATTAAGTGTTGTGGTAAGGGTTTTAGTGAACTGTTTCAATGAGATTTAATATATAAAATAAGCATTTTATTAATAGCAATTGGAAAAAAAAATTACCAATCCCATTTTTCCATTCTAAAAATACACTTACCACCTACGTTATTTGTTTTTTTCAGAGCATTCATTCGTTCTAGCTCGTACCTTTGATAATTAACTTTGGATGGTGGTCGAGGAAAGGTAAGAGAATCACGAAAAGTATGTCAAGTTAGTAGGTGGATAAAAGCAAACGTGATCTCCCTACTATATAATTTTCTAACGAAATTCGTAGAATACTTATATAATGCGTTTCAGGGGATTTTCCTCGATTTAAATATGGAACTATGTAAAGTTTCGAGTCAATCGACTTCTCGCTGGATGGCTCTGGGTTTGTATACGAACAGTATCCTAAAGCGGATTATCTAACATTTTTTATTGCTAGAGCATGTTTGTTTCTGTATTTGTAGGATAAGGTGGCGTAAAAGGTTATTTGCTAAGACAATAATCATATCATGCAATATTTTAGTTAAATTCTTTCTAAAAAATAGTATTTAAAAATCTGATGTTAGAAATGAAAAATTGGCTTGGTGTTCCTGTGAAAGTTGGTCCCTAAAAAATTAATTAATTTCTTTGCATCCATAACAATCAGGCCATTCGGAAAATAGATTTTCTTGCAAATATCAGTCTCTAATCAAGAAAACATTTTTATTTCAAGACGATGTATGTTTGTAAGTAAAAGTATGGGTAAGTATGGTATCTGTATTCTGGTTCCATCACTGCTATCTAGGACGGCATGATTTGCTACCGTTTTTTACGCCTTAAAAAAACAAAAATACCAAAATAGTCGCAAATATCCCCTAATAATTTTCGTAGAGCGTCACCTTCATTCAGGGTGCCAGCCTGCTCGTCGGCGAGGGAGTGGTTCGAAACTACTCACAAAAAAAAAGATTCTCAAGGCGCCACCTGTTTAGAGTAACCTTGTCCACTAAGACGGAAAAATCTCCTGTTCTACGCAAGCATTGAATTTTGTTGGCACTAATACTCCTTCAGGAACGATTTCAAAGTTATTTTCATTTTATCGCGATTTATAAAGTCACTTGTCATTGCTAGAACTAAACTGAAGTGTACAATTTATCGCTGTCTAATAGATCGTTCATAGTAGATGCCAAATGCACATAAATAGTAAACGGAAGACCAATCAGATAGGTATAATAACGGAATATGTGTATGTATGTGCGAGGTCGCGCTTTATAAAAAATATTTCCTCTATTATACATATGTAACCGAGGAAAAAAATGCAAAAAGAGGTAACTTTTATTTCAAATATGTAGCCAGGGTGGTGGAAAACGGGTGACATTTTTCTCCCTCTGTCCCACTAAGGAGGAGAGGGCATTAATCTACGATCCATTTAAAAGCCCCTTTGAAGTAGAACACTTTGGTTTTTAATTCATCCCGATAGTTTGCGGCGTTCCGGAGTTATGACGAAAAATGCGTTTTTGGGGGTAACTTCAGACGCACCCTTCACCCCCTCAAGGTGAATATCAGCCGATAAAAAATTCGTGTCCTTTACATTTTGATGGTCTACCAATATACCAAGCTTCATCGAAATCGGAGGGGGTCAGTTCTGTCAGTTTGCTTGTAAGATTGTTTTATAAATAAGGGGTTGACGAAGAGGATTGCACCCCAGTAGCAAGCTACTCATCTATTTTACAAAAGTATTGACTCAATCTCGCACTAGACAAATTGCTAAAGAAACAGCTAACAACCTCTTCGCTATCCATTTGGATAGTAAAGTTAATAATTTCACGAACACTATGCTAATCAGCTGATAAATCAGGTAGGGATCATTTTGGCCTTACTCATTATTACTCTGGACAAACAGCGGTAACAGTCAGTGTAGTAGATATGTGGTGCGGAGTCGGCGATTATTTATTTCACGCGTTCACAGCGTCAGTACTAAATCGATGCTGCATGCGAGTAGTTTTGTGTATATGTAGGCTGTCGTAACTTATTTCATAATTGTACGCTTATGTTTGCTTTAAAAATGTCGCAGTTAGGTACGTCACGAAAATGACCAATGGCAGACACAGTTAAAAACTTTATAGTGGACATGCCGGACTTAATTTTTGATGGCGCTAAAATTCAATGTCTGGTTTGTAAAATCCTTTTAATGTGTTGGTCCAGAAGCCACTGTCAACGTCACATCTAAAGCAAACAGCAAAAAGTGGCATACGAGACCAAGAAAAATTTACATTTGATTTATGTGTTACTCTTATTTTATGTAATCTATCGTTTCGTTTACTAGACAAAGAAGCATTTGTCTCCTTCTGGAATAAATATGTGGACTGTAAATTACCCAGTCGGACATCGATACGAAATGTAGTGCAATTTTTTGCTCGTGAACATATAGAAAAAAGAATGAAAACGGAATTGAAAGATAAAAAACTGTGGTTGTGTGTGGACGAAACAACAGATCGTCAAAAACATTCTCTGGTTAATATAATGGTACGTACAATGGAACCACATCGACCGTCATTCTCTTTCTTACTTGCTTCCAAAAGAGTTATAAATTGTACTACCGATGAGATTTTAAAGGTGGTGTTGAACTCATTGAACAAATTTGACGTTTCAACTAATGTTTATGAGTGATCGTGTCGCAAACATGCGTTCTTTAGGCCGATGTCTTAAGGAACACAGTGGTAACTTCTTACATGTAACGTGTAAAATCCATGCTCTAAATCTTGCGGCACCAACGATTCCTACATATTTTCCACTAGTAAATGCATTGATTGCTAGTACAAAGGCAGTGTTTCTAAAGTCTCCGAAACGTACCCGACTATTTCACAAACTGTGCCCTGATTTAGCTGAATCACCACAGCCGATTGTTACACGTTGGGGAACGTGGTTGCAGACTGCGTTTTACTACAATAAATATTTTGATAAAGTAAAGAAGGTAGTTTTAAAATCCAATCCCACAGAAGCTGCAGCAATCAAGAAAAGCTAGGAAATATTTCAAGATAGTCAGGTTAAAAGAGATTTACAAACTATTCACAATTACTTCGGACTAGCGGAGGGAATAGAAAAATTACAAAATGTTTCGGTGTCGCTAGTGGATTCTGTTCAAATTGTGAATGATGTTCACGCATAGTTATGCGCTGTAGAAGGCGAAACAAATTGGTGTGTAATACGAAAATTTGAAAGTGTTTTAGAGAAAGACTCCGATTTTCTTATATTAAGAGAAATTTGTGAAGGTGCGTGTGAAGATGCATTAAGTTGTTTCAAAGATTATTTTAAATATGCAAATATAACATCGCTAGATGTCGAACACTCGTTTTCGGTATTAAAAAACATTTATGCAGCTGTGGAAATATATCTAATGACTCAAATATTTAACAGATGTTACCCAGTTTGTGATTTCACGGAAGACTTTTAAAACGGTAAGTGTTTCAGCACGTTTTATCATTTATTTCTTACCTTCTATTTTATGTGTAAACCTTTATGCGCTTGCCACGCCTCTGGCTGTTACCGCATATTCGCCTAGGTTACTCATTATCTCGTTACTGCCAACCTAACAATCAGGCGTTGCCAACATGAAATATTTGATGACGTATTAGTGCTTCGAACTACGTAGGGAAAACGTACGTAGTTCGATAAAATTCGAAGATATTGACGGTAGATTCCAATAAATAATACTTACGTCAATAGTTCTGTATAAACTTCCTTCTATTTCTTTTCTATTTTAAAAATTATTTTCGCCATTACTTTAAGTAAATATTGTTTCGATGGTTTCATTTCCTTCCTGTTCTTTTGTCTTCTATAGTATATATAATCGATTAATATAACCGAAATGGATGTTTCCACTTAAAGGCATCCTTAAATAGCTCCACGGATTCCGAAAATGACATCAGAGGACGCGAAAATACTTCCCATCGAATACCAATCGACAAAAAATTAAAAGCCTAGAAGAGAATAGAAGAGAGGAAACAACGGGACAATTTCTCAAAATACCACCAGATGTAAGTTCTCAATTGTTCTCGCTGGCTTTACGAAAACATCAACAACGTTGATTGTTTTGATTTAAATTTAAACCGTTTGCTGCTGCCTTCTAAGATATGCGCCAAACGTTTTAGAAGACACATTGAATGTGCCTAGTGTTCCTTTCGATTTCCACCCTCACTCACGTGTTTATTTATCTTGGTCTTTCTCGATTGCTGAAACACACAGAATGGAATTCACGTATTTATTAGAATATAATTTCCTATGGATGTTTATTGAATTGGTGTTCATTCGAATGCGATCTGTTGCTTTGAGTAAGACTTACTACACGCAGAGAAATTGTTTCTTGCATCAAGAAAATAGATTTTCTTGAAAAAATCGGTCTCTATTCAAGAAAATACTTTTATTTCAAGGCTATAAAAATATATAATATATTACAAGAGCTGTCCAGCACAAATAATTTTTTTATAGAGGTAAAAATTAAAAATGGACACTAACAAAATGTTACTTAATCATAATCATACAATCGGAAAAGGAGAATATGGATATTACGGCAAGACAAAAAAAAATGAATGAAAATGACTATGGTACAGCAACGGATTTGTTATTATCTAGTGCCAAAGATGGAATGATTGCAAGCGTTTTAAATAAAAAAAGTGGAAAAAAGTTTATGCGAAAGGACATTCAAAATTTTCGAAAAAAACTTTTTCCTACAAGTACAGAAACAGATCAAAGTAATTTACTGGAATTTTTAGCAGAAATTGAAGAAAATGGTGGTATGTACGCTATAAAAAAGATGCCGAAGAAGAAGTGGAATCACTATTTATAGCCTCCTCAGAAATGGTTCTAAATTATAATAATTCTCAGAGCCCACTTATACAAATAGATGTTTCTTTCGGGTTTAATGTTGAGAATTATAAACTTTTAGGATTTTGTTATTGCTCTAGTATAACCGACAAATCGGAATTTGCAGCTATAGCATTTATTGCTGAAGAAACATATTCGACATTCATGTATTGTATGAATGAATTAAAAAAATATGTATAACCAATCCGACCGTTTTTTTAATTGACAAAGATTTTGCTGAAATAAAAGCAATAAGAGACATTTTTTCCAGTGCAATCATTTTACTTTGCAAATTTCATGTGATTAAATATATTAAACGGTTAGTTTCTACTGCGTATAATTGCCAAATTGATGAGAAGCATAAAATATTGGATAAATTGGATAAATTCAAGCCAACAGCCAGTGGCGGGCGCATAAAAGTTTACACAAAATAAATGGTCAGAAATAAAATATAATACGTGCTCAAACACTTACCGTCTTAAGAGTTTTCCGTGAAATCACAAAGTTAATAATGTCTGTTAAATATCTGCAACGTTAGATATGTTTCCACAGTTGTTTCGGCAAACCGAGTGCGGCGTGAGGAAAAAGTGTGTTTATATGCAGAAAACGAACGTTCTACATCTAGTGACGTTATATTTGCGTAATTAAAATAATCTTTGGAACAACTTAACGGTTCTGTTGACGCACCTTCACAAATTTGTCTCAATATGCTTTTTCTAAAACACTTTCATACGTTTCTAGAACACAAACATTTTTTGCGTCTTCTACCGCGCATAGCCGTGCGTGAACATGTTGCACTATTTACAGAGATTCCACTAACGACACCGAAGGATTTTGTATTTTTTCTATTGCCTCCACCAGTCCGAAGTAATTGTTCTGAATGGCTTTTAAATCCGTTTTAACCTGACTATCTTGAAATTTTGACTGGCTTTCCTTGAAAGCTGCTTCCTTTGGATCGAATTGTAAAACCACGTTCTTAATATTCTCAAAATATTTATGATAATAAAACGCGACCTGTAACCATGTTCCCCAACGTGTAAGAATAGGTTCTGGTGGCTCAGGCATACGGGGGCACAGTCTGTGAAATTTGCGAATACATTTTGGGGATTTGACAAACACTGCTTTTGTATGCGCTATTAAAGCATCTACCTCAGGATAACATTTTCTAATACTATCTGCCACATGACTGAAAGCATGAATTTTACACGTAACAGGCAACAAGTTAGCACAATGTTTTTTAAAAGACCGGCCTACAGAAAGCATGTTTGCGGCACCATCACTCATAAACATCAACAGTTGGTTTGTTGAAAGTTCAATCTTTTCCAATGTATTTAACACTAGCTTTGAAATTAATTCGGCAGTATAGTACATTGTTGTACTCGTCTGGAAGCTAATAGAATTGAAGGTGACGATTGACGTGGTTCCATTGTACGTACCATTACATTAACCACAGAATGTTTTTTACGATCTGTTGTTTCGTCCACACATAACCACAAATTTTTATCTTTCAACTCCAATTTAATTCTTTTTTCAACATGTTCACGAGCATATGGCACAATTCTTTGTAACGATGCCCGACTTGGTAATTTGCAGTCCGAATATTTATTCCAAAAGAAGACATATGGTTCCTTGTCTAGTAAGTTAAACGGTAGATTACATGCAATAAAGGTAACACAAATTAAATTTAAATTTGTTATAGTGTCGTGTGCAATTTTTTTTTGAAGAATGCTGTTTACTATTTACGCGACGTAGACAATCCCTTTTGGACCAACACATTAAAGGGATGTTACAAACTACACATTGAATTTTAACGCCATCATAATTTAGGTCAGGCATTTCTGCTATAAATTCTGTAACTTTGTCCAACATTGGTCGTTTTCGCGACGTAGGAAACATTTTTAAAACAAACGTAGAACTACGAAGTAGTATTTACGGCAGCGTTAATGTATACACAACAGATCTGGTTGAGACTCGCAGTTATACTGAGGGTTGTATCGAACCTCCGCCACTGCCCGTTGGCGCTAGTGAGCATTTTCTTAAATCAAGTTAATAAATGTCCAAAACAAAGAAATACAATTATTTCATTACAAGTTTATATTTCTTTTAAGCGGAGAAAAAAATGCTAAGAAAATATTTATTTTTATTTAAGTGCATTGTGGATAATTGAAACAGTAATCATCTCGAATTGAGGCGGACAGCCTTGTTACAAGTACACATTTCTCTGCGTGTAGAGGAGAAGACTTTTAGACGTACTAATTTTGGCTTTTGAATAACTGATAATAGTTTACCATCCAGGTATATTAATCTAGTCAACTATTAAAATTCAATACTTGGAATCACCCAGTTTCGAAGAAGTACATACTGAATTGATCTAACAAAATTTACTAGAGCAACAGCAGAATCTATTGCGAAAGCGCGAATTTGTAAATATTACAATTGTAGAAAGAGAAAAATGTGTTTACCATTTTTAAAACCCTCCGAAAATAACATCGTATAGAAGACATTCTTTACGACGGCCTAGAAAAAATTTCGGAACCAAACGAAAATAGGCTTATATTTAAACAATTTTGATATATTGCGAGACGTACTTTGTATTTCATATTCGTTTCGTTTTTGACGTTAAAATAATAAACAACACCATCGAAAGCCATTAGTTATCTCATAAATATTCCTAAAAGAGAAGCTTGCACCGTTAGTTGCGTCTCCTTGATTCTAATTAGTTTTAAGACGTTCCAATTTGAATTCTGTTGGATATAAGTAAAGAATTTTGTGGATACTATATATTCGATCTAGGTACATATAACAAAAAAATAAAAAAATCTTGTCTACGTATGCGAAACGTATTTGTGAGTTTAGTTAATTTGAAATTGAAATTGAAATTTTAGTATTTTTTAATGGATCATCCTCTATACTTTTAAAACTTTTGGACGATAATTTAATTTGTGATATAAAATTTTTTGTAAAGCACTTTGCAATTTGTTGAATATGTCCTTGATTGGACTAGATTTTAGAAACACCTTGTATACGAGTTTTGATTAGTTGGTGATTATTAGAGCCCGGTAACAGGGAGCCGTGCCATAGCCGTACCTGCCTAGTATACAAAAACAATAGTAAGAAAATAGAAAAAAAAATAACAGAACTAATACATAATTATAATATGTGAAAAGTAGTGAAACACTAACCCTTTTAAGCAGCCTTGGCTACGGAACAGTAAAACTAGAACCACCATTATCAGTATTATTATCATATGGATAAGAGTGACAAAAAGTTGACACCATTAGATGTGTTTCCATAGTTGTCTCGGTGAGCGATGTTCGTCGTGGTGAGAAAATGAGTTTATATTTTGAAAAAGAGCGTTCAACATCTACCGATGTTATACATGCATGATTGAAATACTCTTTGTACTTAGTCAGAGGATTATTCGATACACCATCACAAATTTGTTTTAATGTGCTAAATTCGGGATCTTTCTGTAGCACACTCTCGAACTTTTCTAAAACGCGATTATATTTTGCGTCATGTATAGTCAGTAGCTGTGTATGCACTCCGTCCATAATTTGCAGAGACTCCAATAATGATAACGATCTATTTTGTAATTGGTCTATTGCGTCAGCTAATCCTTTATAGTAGCTACGAATATTTTTTAAACCTGTTTCAACGGCAATATCTTGAAATTTCGACTGGCTCTCCTTAATAGCTGCAGCTTCGGCAGGATTGAATTGTGCAACAACAGCATTTACTATTTTGAAATGTTCAGCATAATAAAAAAACTGCCTGCAACCATGTTCCCCAACGTGTAAGAATTGGCTCTGGTGGTTGACGAATACCAGGATACACTGTGTGAAATGATCGTAGGCGTTTGGGAGATTTCAAAAATACTTTTTTTGTGCTTGCTATTAATGCATCTACCTCGGGAGAGCATTGTCGAATGGTTTCTGCCACAAGATGTAATGCATGCACTTTACACGTAACATGCAAACACTTGCAACCATGTTCAAGAAGAGAACGGCCTACCGAACGCATTATCGCTGCGCCATCGCTCATAAACATCAACACTTTATCTTTTGAAATTTGAAATTTTTCCAACGTACTAAGTACAACCTTCGTAATTGCTGCAGCAGTACACTCTTGTAGTCTTAGGCTAGCTAGTAACAGTGGTAATGTATGTTTACTAGGGTCTAGTATGCGTACCGTAATATTTAGAATTGAATTTTTTTTACAGTCTGTTGTCTCGTTAACACATAACCAAAGAAACTGTTTTTTCAATATGCGTTTCATTTTCTTTTCCACGTCATCGCGTACAAATGCAACATGCATACCTGCCGTTTTCTCCGTTGGCAACCGCAACTCAGGATTGTATTTGTCCCAAAAGTCCTTAAACGGTTGTTTATCGAGTAAGCCTAGTGGAAACTTACAGTTTATCAACATAAGAATTACTTTAAAAAAAATGCAGGCTTCCCCGCCCACCTAAACACAGTCACACCGCCGCTGCGATTGCTCTCCAGTTACCGGGCTCTAATGATTATAAATATGTCGAATAATAATCTTAAAATTAATTTAGGTATATCGCTAATACCGAATAAAATCTTGCAGCTGTCTAAATTTTTCAAAATTTTCTTTAAAAGAGCTTTGCGAAAAATCCATCATATACAATAATATAGGCCTTTATTGCGTGATTAAATTAACTATTCCACAGTAGATGAAGTAACAATAATGATAGCAAATAATAAAATATATCTTACAGGTTACAACAATAGAATGACAACACAAGTTTAGCGTAAGCTGTTTTACAGCACAAACCATAAATGCAATAAATAACAGTTGCCTAGAATATGTAACTACAATATTACAACATGTAATAATGAATTTTTTATTTTGATACGATGTCTAAATTATGAAAATCTGTATTGGGATTTCCCATGTAATTAAACACATGAAAAAATCTCTTCCCGGTGAATTCCAAGGAAATTGCAGATTTTCATAATTCACCCAAAGATACAGATTTTCATAATGCACCGATGGAAGCCAAAATATATTACTTACTTAGCGTACTTGGCATGTAAGAATTAAAAATTTTCTGTCAAAATATTATGATACATTTGCAGATGAAAATAATATCCAGTTATTAAAAAGTGAACGTTCCTGGCATCAAGGTTCCTGTGGTGTAGTGGTTAGTACGCCCGTCCGACAACGGGAGGTGTCAGGTTCGATTCCATCCTGGGAAGAAATTTTTTCAAGTATTTTTACGTCGGAAATTCCAGGAAAATTATAAATTTTCATAATTCACCGACGGAAGCCGAAACATTAAGTAACAAAATAGCTTCTTCAAAAATCTGTTGTAGTTAATATCGTAAATGTATGAGTAACTATAGGTATGTATTAAAAAGCTTTTGTTTTTCATAAGTATTGAATATATATATTTATATTGATTGCTTTTTAAAATTAAAGTTACGTTAATTTTAATATGCCACATAAGATGTTTGACTTCAATAATAAGATAAGATTGGTGAAAATTTTGCACCATCAGGTTTGTTTCCACACTTGTCTCGGAGAAGGATGTTCGCTGTGTGAACTTTACACAATACTTTAGCTCCATTAGAATTGAAATCCGGAAATTCACTGATAAATTTATGAACAATACCCATACGCTTTCTGGAATTAAGAAAACTATTTGCTATCCTTAAGAAAATATTGTTTTGTGTTATAACGGCAATTTTCTTATACTAAGAATCGTTTTCTTCAAATTTGCTGCAAGATTTTCTTGTATCAAGTACATTGTTTTCTTAAACGGAGAAAAAACGCTAAGAAAATATTTCTTTTGATTTAAAACGATAATTGTATTGCGGATAACTGAAATGGTAATTGTCTTGAATTGAGGTGGACAGTCTTGATACAAGTAAACGTTTCTCTGCGTGTGTGGAACACAAATTTCAGTTCTAAATATTTTTTTATTATGCCAAACTATGCATTTTGCCGTGTGTGCGACGACAAGGTAAAAACCATATTGCGGCATTCTATATCATTCTGTTGATCAAAAAGGTCACCCACCGCAAAGCACAAATATGTTTATACATACTATATATGTACTTAACCCTCCGATTAAATAAAAGAGGGTTATGTAGGGTAAACAGAAGGATCGGTTTAATTAGATCGTGCTACACGCTGTTGGATCCTTACTGGTTGTTATGATTATAGCCGGTACGTGTTTTCACGACGATAACCTTTCACAATTATTATTATTATTACTATTACCGTTGGTCCAGCAAATATTTATTCGTAAACCAACCTGTTTAAACTGTTCTTATCACGGAATTGGAGTTAATGAAAGTCAAAACGACCCGCCGACAGACCGGGAGAAACATTATTGCCATTAACTTGACTTGCCTATTTACATTTCATGATGACAGAGGGGTGTGACGTTCTAACACGCAGTTTGCAAAGCCAACAAGATAAAATTAATCCGATTTCCTACGCACGTACAGTCTGTTGTAATTGAATTTAGCCTTCTCTTATAAATTGTGACATACTTGCCGGCTGCTACCCCCAAAATTCTCCTGATTGTTGCAATATATACAGCATGTCCTAAAACGGGTAGGGTAATATAGATATCCTTCCTATTATCAAGTTGTTGTTATTGATTCTGCACTATCATTTGGCACAGCAAAATTTTGGGCGGCTGAATTTAAACGTGGTCATACCAGCTTGGTTGACGATGAACGTTTGGGACGGCTTAAAACTGCCTGTGCTAGATGTCCGCCGAATGAAGGTTTGAGAGGCAGCATAGGCAGTGGGCATCTCGAAAGAATGTGTTTGTCATACATTAACTGAAGATTTAGGCATGAAAAAGCTCATGCGCTTGCTCGCGCTGAAGCCAGGGCACGAAACTGCAGACTGCGAAGGGTTAATCGACTTTGAAAGTCAAAGTGCTACTCTTCCAGGACATTGCCGAACCTCATATTCCAAGAGTGACTCGGGAAAAATTTTCTGAACTTGGCCGGGAAGCATCACCACACCCTCCTTATTCTTCTGACATTTCGCCAAGCCTTTTTTTATTTCTTGACAAATGTATGAGACATAGGCAATTCAAAACTCGAGTTGATGTAATAAATGCTGTCCGTCAATTTTTTGATTCAAAATTTGTAGCGTTCTATAATGCAGGCATCCAAAAATTAATGTCACGTTGGCAAAAGGTCATTGACTGTGATGGTACGTACTTCGATGAATAATAATGTATTATTGTTTCTTAATAGATACCATTAAAAACCGCTGGAACTTATTTGGTTGAAGTAACCCTTTTTATCATAAACGTGGGTAACCACATTGAGGATGGAAACGGACGCCAAGGTAAGTAGTCCCTGTACAGGATTCGTTATACCTTAGATAGGGTAGTAATCTGACAGCTTTCTTCTGTAAGGTAAATAGCCTGGTTGTTTCTGTCGTGGATCCCCAGAACAGGAGCCCATAACTCAATAGGGAGTAGCAATTTGTAAAATTGGCGGCCTTTTGGGATGATATCTTTTTTAGTCTTCTGAGAGCGTACAGAGCCGATAATAACCTCGAAATCAAGGCATCGACATGGGGTGCCCAATTTAATTTTTCGTCCAATGTTAGCCCCAGGAATTTGGCTGGAGGATTATTTTCTTGCTTTCTTATGGCAAGTATAAGATTTTGAGATTTTTCTTTATTATTTTTTAATCTGTTAGTCTCGAACCAGTTGTAGGCTTCGTTTACTGCGTTGGTCGCATTATCCTTCAGTTCCTGGAAGGATTCCGCTTGTGCAAGTAAGGACGTGTCATTGGCGTACTGGTATAACTCAGCACTGTGGACGTCATTAGCAGGTAAATCATTGACAAATATGATAAACAAGAGCGGGCCAGGTATAGATCCTTGGGTTAGGCCATATTTATTTACTACATAGTAAGTCAGCGTTTCTGAAACTCGATAAAAGGACCAAGAGTATAGCGAAAAGTAGGTAGACAGTTTGATGCAGAAGGCAAAATCGCTTACCAGCTTGGACACACATAATACTGAAGGATATCCTCATAAAGAAGGGAATCAACAAAAATCCGGTTATACTTGAATAGTTTTTTTAAATTACTAATTGTTAGGTTTTAAGTGAACATCGTGTTTGTAAATAATGAAACTTTGGTGGTAGATATCTGTTTTTTGTTTGTTCCTCAGCAATTGTGAGGGCACAATTATTTTGTTTCCAGGGAGGGAGTAATGCTAAGTTATTTTGTTTCCAGGGAGGGAGTAATGCTAAGGAAAGTTTCATTATAGAATTAGCTTTTGTAATATCGAAACCGATCTTCCTTACACAACTGCGTGACACAGTTACAGACTGCAGAATGGCAGAAAAGACACGGGAAGATCGGAGTCGATAGATAGATAGGTAGTTAGTTGATGGTAGACCGTATAAGATAACTGGTAGGATAAGGAGTTGTAAGAAATGGAATAAATCCATATTTCCAAGAAGTAACGGTGTCTTAATGATGAAGTGGTATCTGCCAGCGAGTCTCCCTCGTCACGTAAGTAGAGTTAGATTAAGATTGGAAGAACTGCACGTGACAATATCTCTGACTGCTTGTTGTTCCTTACTGTCACCTGATTTCTGCTGTTGAGGCAGGAGTTTAGTAATTTCAGCGTATTGCCTTTTATACCATAATACTCCAGCTTATTCATAAGTATATCCGGGCCCACAGAATCAAAAGCTTTCGATAAATCTAACATGTTCACGTATTAGTTATTATCGAAGGCTACGTGAATATGGCTTACAACGTGCAGTATCCCCGAAACTACACAGCGTTCTTTTCGTGTTCTTTCCGTGTTGTGAGCTCATCAGGAAGTCTTTCTTCCCTAGATAGCTTGCGAGTCTATTGGCTATTGCTTTTTTCAAAATTTTTTAGAAAGCTGGTTCATCGAATGAGGAGGTCATCACATTCCTAAGTGCTTATTTTGCCGAATAAGATGCTTACTATGTGGACAGATTAGAGAGATGGGAACATCACTGGAAAAAGTGTATAGATTTACAAGCAGACTATGTTGAGAAATAAAAGTGAATTTCACAGAAAAATACTTGTTTCTGTGTAGGCTGACAACTTTTCAGATTACCCTCGTATATGTAGATAAAAATCAAAACAACTGCTTAACTATCAATATTTTTACTTCACTCATCACTAAAGCTGGCCACGAGCGGTACCGCGCAGTAGCGTAGAGTCGACCAGGCCTCGCGTTCCACTAGAGTTATTCTGCTAATAGAGATGTTTGCTGCCGCAAATAATTTTGCTCATCTTTTAAATAAAAATTAAATAACACGTGCTCAAACACTTACCATTTTAAGAGTCCTCCGTGAAATCACAAAGTGAATAATGTCTGTTAAATATCTGCAACATTAGATATGTTTCAACTGTTGTTTCGGCAAAACTAGTACGGCATGAGGAAAAAATGCGTTTATATGCAGAGAACGAACGTTCTACATCTAGTGACGTAATATTTGCGTAAGTAAAATAATCTTTCAAATAACTTAACGATTCTGTTGACGCACCTTCACAAATGTGTCTTAATGTGCCAAAATCAGAATTTTTCTCAAAAACACATTGAAATTTTTCTAGAACAGAAACATTTTTTGCGTCTTCAATCGCGCATAGCTGTGCGTGAACATGTTGCACTATTTGTAGAGATTCTTCTAACGGCACCGCAGGATTTTGTAATTTTTCTATTGCATCTGCTAGCCCGAAGTAATTGTCGTGAATGATTTTTAAATCCATTTTAACCTGACTATCTTGAAATTTCGACTGGCTTTTCTAGATAGCGGCAGCGTCCTTTGTATCGAATTGTAAAACCACGTTCTTAATATTGTCAAAATATTTATGATAATAAAACGCGGGCTGTAACCATGTTCCCCAACGAGTTAGAATAGGTTCTGGTGGTTCTGGTATACGGGGCCACAGTTTGTGAAATTCGCGAATACGTTTCGGTGATTTGACAAATACTGCTTTGGTATGCGCTATTAAAGCGTCTACCTCAGGGTAACATTTTCTGATACTATCCGCCACAAGATTGAGAGCATGAATTTTACACGTAATGTGTAACAAATTAGCAGAATGCTTTTTAAGAGACCGGCCTACAGAAAGCATGTTTACAGCACCATCACTCACTAACATCAAGAGTTGGTTTGTTGAAAGTTCAAACTTGTCCAATGTATTTAACACTAACTTTGAAATTACTTCGGCAGTACACTGTTGTATTCGTTTGGAGACTAATAGAATTGAAGGTGCCGACTGATGAGGTTCCAATTTGCGTGCCATTACATTAAGAACAGAATGTTTCTTCCGATCTGTTGTTTCGTCGACACATAACCACAATTTTTGATCTTTCAACTCCGATTTTATTTTTTGTTCAATATGTTCGCGCGCAGATGGCACAATTCAACGATGTTCGACTTGGTAATTTGCACTCCGGATAGTTATTCCAAAAGCAGATAAATGGTTCCTTGTCTAGTAAATTAAACGGTATATTACATGCAATAAACGTAACGCATAAATTAAATATAAATTTTTCATTGTCTCGTGCGCAATTTCTTTTTGAGACGTGCTTTTCATTATTTACGTGTCGTAGACAATGTTGTCTGCACCAACACATTAACGGGATTTTACAGATTACACATTTAATTTTAGCATCTTCATATATTAAGTCTGGAATTTCTGCAATAAATTTTAGAAGTTTGTCCGACCGCGGTCGTTTTGCTGACGAAATCATAATTTTTCTAGGACAGATAAACAATTGCGCAAATGACCGGCAGCGAAAATGTCCGTACTGCTCCGCAGACGAAGTAATACTACCGTTCCTCTCGGTCCGAACTGATTCTACGCCGATGCGCGGTACCGCTCGTGGCCAGCGTTACTCATTACACTTAGAACAATAATCATATCCTCAAGGGGTAAAAATTCACCTTCAGGTGTAAAACTATCTGTGTTATAGAAGGTAGAAAAGTTTTCTTCTAATTTTGGTGTAATTTTCACCCATTTATTTTAAGGTTGGTGTTACCCTTTTCAATTTAGTACTGTAGTGTTATAATTTACATCTTTGAACGCAATTGCTCCGGGTCTCCGATCTTTGGAGCGGAGCTACCAGGGACTTATGCCAACGACGTTTATGGGGGAACGGCCAAATAACTCCTCTTCTGTTCGTAAATCCTCAAAATTAATGAAATATCTTTCTACAACAGGTAACAGCATAAATTCGGAGGTATTTCTAGAAATTAAATATGTTTCATTAAATTATTGTCTTGAACGTTAGTGAAGTTTATTATTGTAGGGTTGTCAGTGGAGTTTTGTATCACAGAGTAGTATAATTTGAGTTTTATAGTCGCATTACTGCATGTATTCTATCGTGCTACTTTTATAAATAGGTTTATACATCGTCAATTTGTATTTGGAAAGGAATTATCAAAATTTGCTGCGAATGAGACAATCGCCATTGCGATTAAAATAAAGGAATAAAGGAACGCCAATTAATTTCGGACTTTGAGTCAAGTTTTCATCGGGGTAACACGTGTCTGGCTGTGTTCTAAGTTTTAAAGTAATATTTCAAATCGTACTATAAATTCAAGGTAGAAGTGAAGGTTGGTGGTTAAGAATAGGCAGATTTCCTGTGAATGACATCGTCATAAAATCCAGATTTGTTTTCAATTTTCAGTTGTAATTTTCGTTAAATTCCATTAATTGATATTAAAGTTCTTTTAAATTGCCGAAAAGGTGTTTTAATACACTTCCCAACCCTCAGTTCGTGTAATTGTTTAACTAATTTGCGAAAAAAATATTGTTTTTTTAACTATTTTACACATTTAGAACATTTCAGTACATATAGTGTACCAGACAGTATATACAGAAGGAGAGAAAATTTATTTTTGGAAAGAAAGCAATAGGAGTACAACAATTTTAATCTGTAAATATCAATCTTAGTGTCAAAATCAAATGGTCTGTTTATAAACATGATTACTTATACTAAATACATCGTAATAAATTACTGCGAAATCGGACGCTGACATAAATAGTTTACGTTTACTTATAACAGGTCCAGATGCATTAAGGAAACGATGCAAAAATTTAGGCTTTCATAAAACGTTAACGGTGTTGATGTACGGAGTATAAGCTTTTTTCGTTTGTCTCGCGCTTCTATTTTCCTTCTTTCTTCTCCATTGCATGCTTCGATCTCTCAGACGTACACGACCCGTTTCCCGTAAAAAAGTTATTCTTCTTCGCATATCTTCTCGAAATATCCATCCGACAACGTAAATATTTTGCCGCAGATTACGAAAAATATATAAGTTTCTACTTCAATAAATTTTTAATTTTCGGTTTTATCGTTTTGGAACATCTGTCAAAATGTAAACGGTAACGCGACTGTTAGAGCAAAGGCTTACTATTTGTGGATGGCATACGGGCAGTTTATACGTATGGGTTTCGCAATGGACAAGTATTTCATACGGTAGTCATTGTGAATAACTGCTTTTTTGTTATGAAAATCATCAATTGCACATTTGTGAAATTAATTGTATTTCTTTATTTAAGACATTTGTACATTTATTTCAAGTAATTTGCTAAATTTGTTGTACATATCGAAAATAACCTAAAAAGTCAATTCAAAGAATGGTCGTCCGATAAAATACCGGATAACTTTTAAAACACTATGCATGCTTTTCCATCTGTCACTTCGCCGCATGCACATCTCTCTATTACTTGTACGCTTTTTCTCTCTCTCAAAACTAGAAAGAGACGGCCGAGTTTCGGGGACAAAAAACCACATTGACGGAGAGAGAGTCTTCTCTCTAATAATCTAATGTTACGGAATGTAAGGAGGATACTAATTTATGTCCTAATGAGAACCATATTTAACGATTTTAGTAATAAAGCAAGAGGTTCCGATGAATTAAATGCTTGTTGTGTGGTTTTACATGCGCTTGAATGTCATAAGAAGATGCATCGGGCCGAATACACGAGTTAGAAGATTTTGTCATCGTAGATGAGCAATAAAAATTACCAGATTTAAATCTGAGGGGAAATGAAGATTTTGAATTCTGGTGCACTGATCTGAGTCAATTAAATTTACTTTGTTAAAGGAAGTTTCTTTGAACCAACTACTTGCTTCGTTGTCTCAACTAAATCACAAAAGATTGGTGTATTAAATGATCGAAATTATTTAGTTAAAATACAGTCCCTGACCATCGAATTAGGACCACTTAAAAATATCATGATTTTGGGGTAAAATTAAAAAAAAACAGTTGGTAATGTTGGCAATATTATAATTTGATTACATATAATATATTGAGAGCATGAATTTTACACGTAATGTGTAACAAATTAGCAGAATGCTTTTTAAGATACCGGCCTACAGAAAGCATGTTTGCAGCACCATCACTCACTAACATCAAGAGTTGGTTTGTTGAAAGCTCAAACTTGTCTAATGTATTTAACACTAACTTTGAAATTACTTCGGCACTGCACTGTTGTATTCGTTTGGAGACTAATAGAATTGAAGGTGCCGATTGATGAGGTTCCAATTTGCGTGCCATTACATTAAGAACAGAATGTTTCTTCCGATCTGTTGTTTCGTTGACACATAACCACAATTTTTGATCTTTCAACTCCGATTTTATTTTTTGTTCAATATGTTCCCGCGCAGATGGCACAATTCTTCGTAACGATGTTCGACTTGGTAATTTGCACTCCGAATAGTTATTCCAAAAGCAGATAAATGGTTCCCTGTCTAGTAAATTAAACGGTATATTACATGCGATAAACGTAACGCATAAATTAAATATAAATTTTTCATTGTCTCGTGCGCAATTTCTTTTTGAGAAATGCTTTTCACTATTTACGTGTAGTAGACAATGTTGTCTGCACCAACACATTAACGGGATTTTACAGATTACACATTTAATTTTAGCACCTTCACATATTAAGTCTGGAATTTCTGCAATAAATTTTCGAAGTTTGTCCGACCGCGGTCGTTTTGCTGACGAAATCATAATTTTTCTAGGACAGATAAACAATTGCGCAAATGACCGGCAGCGAAAATGTCCGTACTGCTCCGCAGACGAAGTAATACTACCGTTCCTCTCGGTCCGAACTGATTCTACGCCGATGCGCGGTACCGCTCGTGGCCAGCGTTACTTATAACGCTCTGAAGGATGCCGATTAACAAATTGGCTTCTTGCCGTTAGCACTTCTAGCCGTGATTCGTCTCTATAAATAATCTAAGAAAACGTAAAAAATGTAGAGAACCATTAAGCGAACTATAAGGATGAATTTCACCAAAAATACAGATGGTAAATGACACTTACCTTTCCCCAATCTTTAACTGTATATTTTTATATTCTTTAGCCCATTGAAATCGTGTCACTTTCATTTTAGATGTTAGTGTTGGCTTCTTTGCCGAATGTCTGCATTTCAAGCCTGCTTCATGAAGACGTCTGCGGACTGTTCGGGCTGATATTTGTATACCTTCTCCACTAAGAATTTTAACACCTTAAGTGGATAAAAAACGATATTCTGTGGCCACTTTTACTATACGACAATCATCTCTTACAGTTGCTTTGCGTTTGCTGGCACAGTATGTTCTGCCACTACTTGTACTAGGAATATTCTCCTTAATTAATTTCGCGATTCTCAGAACAGTTTGATGTGATACACCCTCTTTTTGTGCAACTTCATGTTGAGAGAACTTTCTCGTCTCTAGAAAAGCAGCAATTCGTGCTTTTTTCTCTGCGGTTATATCCTTCTTCTTTCCCATTATGATAATTAACTGACCGCGAAAATAGACGCACACAAATAAAATTAAAACTCTTTGAAATATAAGTTCTTTGGGAAATCGGTAAAAATACTGTTTTTATTTATATTTGCAATGACACTAATGAACTAATGAATGACAAAATTCAAACCACACATAATTATTGTACGTACGAATAGCAAGAGACGTGATTCATAGCAGGTGGATAATCGGAATTTAATATTTCTCAAGTGGTCCCATTTCCATGACCAAGGACTGTATTAATTAGAGTCGACCATAGCATGTGATTGAATTGACATAAAATATACTGTTTCTTACACTAAAATAAGAGTTTAAAACTGTTGATGCAATCATACATTTAATTAAATTAAATCACCACAAAAAAAGCTGAAACATATATCGCTGACTGGCTGCGAGAAATAATCTCTATTCTCACCAAGTTTTTATCTTTACATGATGAAATTGCTTGGTACAAGTATGTTGACAAAGCGCAGTTGTATCTGAACAATACTTATCAAAGAGCAGTCAACACAAACTCACCTGAACTTCTGTTTGAAGTAACATTAAAACTACCAGATAATGAACTACGGATACCCAATATGTAAATTCATTTAAAAATGAGCGACAAAGCTAAAGAGGACAGACAGAAAATTCAACTTGAAAATAGAAACGCGTTTAATAGGAAGCGAAAAAAAGCTAGACAATATAATGTAGGAGATTTCGTTGCAATAAAAAGAACGCAGTTTACTACCCAAAGTAAGTTTAAACCGAAGTTCTTGGAACCGTATAAAATCACTAATGTAAAATAGCATGATAGATACGACGTTCAGAACGTAACTATCACGGAAGGTCCAAATACTACATCAACAGTAGCTGATTCTATGGAACCCTAGGTCTTAGAAGAAAACGAACCTAAAGACAGGAAAGGCAGAGATGTAAGTTTCGAATATGCATATATCCTGTAAAGTAAGAAAAAGAGGGATAAAGCGTAGTAGGGAGAGTATTTGAAGAAACTTTAACAGGGCAACGTTATTTACATTGCTTACATAATGACCTTCCCGAGTTAATGGAAGATATTCTATTAGCAGAACGCAATGATTTGTGGTAGCAACAGGATGGCGCTGCGCCTCACAACTCGCGGTTGGTTGTAGAGTATTTAAATGACCTATATTCCAATAGATGGATGGTACTAACGGTCCCATTCAGTGGCCAGCTCCGTTCGCCAGATTTGAGCCCACTAGACTTCTTTTTATGGGGGTATTTGACAGAAATTGTGTATTCTACACCGCCTACGAACTTAGACGATCTGAAACTTAAGGTTCGGGGTGCATGTAATTCCGTTACAATGAATATGATCACAGCAGCAACTCCCAGGGAATTAATTGGTCGATATGAAGCGTGTTACTATATCTGTAAGTGATTAATTTTATGAATTATTAATGCACGAGGGTGTATCAAATATAAATGGGTGGTTTTTTTTAAAATTCTAACTTTATTTAACTAAGCTTACAAATACAGTATATATTATTTTTCTACATACTCCCGCCCTAGAAATATATTTTTCCCGTCGGATTGGAAGTTTTTTATTCCATCATCGTAAAAATTCTTCGGACGTTCGTGTAGCCATTGGAGCGCAAACGCATCCACCGCTTCGTTGTCGTCGAAACGCTGGCCTCCAAGCGCTTCTTTGAGGGATCCAAAAAGATGGAAGTCACAAGGTGATAAGTCTGGATTATAGGGTGGATGTTCCAGCGTTTTCCATCCTAATGCATCCACTTTTTGCATTGTGGCGTTAGTCAGATGAGGCCTGGCGTTGTCATGCAGAAGAATGACACTTCTGGCCGATTGCTTCTTCCTTTTCCTTCGAAATGACAATTTCGCGATATCTAATACTTCACAATAATATTGTGCATCGATTGTGGAGAAAATCAAGGTGAAAAGCACCTTGCCGATCAAAAAAAACTGTAAAAGAGGTCACACTTGTCCTTGGGCGGCGATCATGGTTCTCGTTCTCTACTTTTTCACGCCTTCCAGAAAATTGTTTGTGCCATGCAAACACACGGGTTCTTGACAGGGTATTGTTCCCAAACTGTGTCTGTAATCGCCGCAAAATTTCGGCTGGGTTCACCCCCTCCTTGGCCAAAAACTTAATAATCCGCTGCTCCATGGAGACATGCACTTCTTTTTCGTTCATGATTTCCTTTGATACTAAAGGGACTTGAGACAGTTGCGGTCGGTTCTACCCTCTCCCTAACGGTACAGGCTACCTACGCATCAACCCCTTCCAGGTCTAGAAGCCCTCCGGAATTTTTAAGAAAATCAGCCCCGTTTATATTTGATACATCCTCGTATTTAATGTTTATTTAACTTTATTGTAAGAATTTTTTTTGTTATTTATTATTGATAAAATCAATTTTCATATATACCGTTATATTCTTCGTACTTAAATCATAAAGTCAAAAAGATTGGGGGTGTAATTAAAAAAAAAGTTGGTTTGGGGGAGGTTTTTTAAAGGCTGGTTTTGAAAAGTATATCTTTTAGGATTCTGCAAATCATTTTCGACGACACCTTGCTCGATCTTATATCTCTACAAATAAGGAAGATATCGCTTGTAACATTGAATCTGAAACCACCGGTATACGTCAGGAAAAATGCATTTTTTTGTCACCTTGGTTCAGCTACTCCGTGCTTTGTTAGGTCAACTTTACCCATGACTCCCACTTCCTGCTACACTGCGTCGAATATAAACATGTTCCGAAGTAAAAGCTGATATACGGAAACTTACGATATTGGTAGGTTCCTTTTTTCTTCTAGGGAAGGACTGTTAAAACTAATATTATTCAAAATATTCATTATTTCTAATATTATTGTGTATAACGATTTGTGCCTATATTCCTTTGTGTCACTACAAATTCTAATAGACTTCAATTTTAATATAATATGCATCGAAATGCTCTAAAATGACTCCGGGGTGTCCAGATACATGCAGCTGACCCGTAATAGCATACATCTCGGCTTTTACCGCTTCAGTCTCTGCACCAGTACAACGACATTTAGCAAAAAACCATCGTGAGTATGTAAGTGGTCACGAATTGTGAATTGCCATTATGTAAAACGTAATAAGGAAACAGAGAAGCAATAATTGTACGATTTCACTAACACACTTACAGTACAGATATTGTTATTCGCTTTAAGATTGCCAGGAATAACTTTTGAACCGTTATGCCGTTCTAGAAATCGTATTGTTGTTCGACGGGATTATTGTGCCTGTGCATCTCTCTAGGTTGTAGATGTACTTATTAAATGCTTTTAAGATCTTGTACATATGTATGTATGTTATTGTGATGTGCTAGTAAAATTCTATGTACGCGCATAATTTGTCCACAGATAATCGTTATCATAGGTCACGCACCAGATCAAATAACGACGATACAATTCCTATACATAATATTATTCAACAATAAATTTTAGTACTGTTTAGATAAATTAAAATAAATTCCTCAGCATACGTAAGTATGTTATTGTTTCTGAATTGTGGCGTATTGTACTAGAATTGTTTTGTGAAATAAAGTCCAACCGATGTAAGCTTAATTTTTTAAGTTAGGTTAATTTAGAGCAGCTGATTCCTAACCTAAAAATAATGGTTTATGACCAATTTTGTTTTTAGTAAATGCTACACCTAGTTTAATAACTAGAGTTTGTTAAAAAAGTGCTACCGGCAGTGGCGCACCGCATAAAAGTATGTACGTAATATATAATATTAGTGAAAAATAATATTGTTACCTTTTCCTGTCGTCTTGATGTCCACTGTGGCAATTGGCAACCGCCCCGGTAAGTTGCGTAGAATTGCAACATCAGGAACGCTTCCATTGTCGATTCATTCAGCCGTCGACGGTGTTGTGAATACGTTGTCGTATACTTCGAAAATGATCGTTCGACATCCAGTGAAGTAAGATTTGCAAATGCCATATATTCCTTTTCCTCATCTGGGCATCCTGGATTTTCAATTATAGACCGAACCTTTTGTAAATCGGGATTTTTCGTTAAAATTGCACCAAATTTTTGAGCAACATCGACTCCTACAGTGTTCGTCAAGTTTCCTAGAGCGGCTTGTAAATTTTTTATGCAATTTGATGCGTTTCGTGCAGATAAGTGACTGTTTTCTAATTGCTCAATAGCTTGTGCGACTTCAGAATAGTTCATGGAAATTTAATCTATTTGTTGTTGAACGTCCAAATTGGAAAAGTTGCTGACTATCTCGAACTGCTGCAGAATCATTTGAATCAAGTTTCAAGATGACATTTTTCACTTGTGAAAAATATTTCTGATAGTAAGATACTGCCTGGAGCCATGTTTACCATCGCGTTATTACAGGCTGAGGTGGTGGTGGTAATTTCGGACACAATTGTTTGAATACACGGATGTGTTTGGGAGTTTTGATGAACACTTTTTTGGTAGATGCTATTAACTTATCCACGATCGGATACTTTTGAATAGTTTCTGCTACGAGGTGACATGCGTGTATGAGGCATGTTATGTGAAGAAGAGTCGGAAAGCGTATTTTCAACATCCTACCAACTCTCAGCATTGTTGCGGCTCCGTCAGTAACGAACATTGTGACTTGGGTTCCTGTGATACAAATTCTCTCAACGAATCTATTATTATCTTGACAACGGTTTCTGCATTAGTTTTCTGAATCCTTTTACTGGATAACAACAATGAAGCTGGTGGACCATCATGTTTTAAAGGACGCGCTACAACATGAATGACGCTGTGTTTTTTGAATAGCTGATCAGTTATTAAATCATATCGTGGCGCCTTCGTGGAATTTATTTGCCGCTTTTTTGCAACTTCAATTGGTGAGACAGGTGATTTTCTCCCAAATTCTTCTTCAGTTGGCCGATTTTTCGATTTTGAGTGAAGATCTTTTGTAGGTGTTCGAGAAGAAGATAAGTTGAAAAATAAATAAGAAAAAACAAAAGCACTGCTTTATTATTTTTCCGTAATTGAACAGTTGGTGGTTCTAAAAATTACACGAAGATTCTTTGAAATACCTCCCACACAAGATCAAGAGCTGTAAAGTGGTATTTCTACGCTTGACACTGTTGTTTTACTCAGGAGTTCCCATTATTAATTAAAACTGGAGCATATAAAACAGCCAAGTGTATCTTATGCAGGGTGGCGCAATGGGTGTTGACGGTTTGTAGAGTGTTATTATGGATATACTAATGAAACGACTAAGGTCAAAAACATACATATATTTTTATTGCACATATAATGCAGTTTTACCACAAAAATTATATTTTGAAAATAACGTCTTTTAAATGGCCACCACGTTTTCCAAAACATTGTTGAAGTCGTGACTGAAAATTCTCTGTAACTCGTAGCAGTATCTCCTGGTTTATCGCTCTGATTTTTTGAATAATGTTGGCTTTTAAAGCTTGTAGCGTTTGAGGCCTATTTTCGAAAACCATAGCCTTCAAATATCCCCATAAGAAAAAATCAGGGCTGGTCAAATCTGGTGACCTTGGCGGCCAATTAAAATCACCATGTCGAGATACAAGTTGTCCAGGAAACATGTTTCTTTAAGCAGCCATGCAAATTCGTGCAGTATGGCTGGTTTCTCCATCTTGCTGGAACCATAGGGCGTTATTTTCTATCCCCAGTCATTGCAATTCAGCAGGTATAAAATTTTGAAGCATTTCGAAATACCATTGAGAAGTTACAGCCACTGTACGGTCATTTTCTTCGAAAAAGTAGGGGCCTAGTATTCCAAATGCAGCCACACCGCACCATACGGTAACTTTTTCGGAATGCAGAGGTTGTTCGTGAATTTGTCAAGGTTGTTCGGCAGCCCAGTACCGAAAATTTTCCTTATTGACATATCCTAATAAGTGGAAATGCGCCTCATCCGACATGATTAAATTGTTTAAAACAATTGAGTTCACTAAATCAAGAAATGTTCTATAAAATTCTATTCGTGCTGCTAAATCTTGCGGTAAAATTTTATCAACAATTTGAATTTTGTTCGGATGAAATCGTAGGTCTTGGTGTAAAATTCTTCGTGTAATGTTCAATGCTACTGTTTGACGCCTTGCTGAGCGAGTTGGACTCCTTACTACAGCTTGCCGTACTCGTTCTACGTTCTTTGATGTACGCACAGTTTTTACAGAACCGACATATTCATTTCGTACATTTCCATAATTTTACCACGCCTGGGAACATTATATTCATGCCGAAATTGTCGTTACACTTCAGTAACAGACTCCGATCGGTGATACGCCTTAACGCGAAAGCTGCGTTGATGCACCGGCCACGTATCCATGCCTACTAAACTGCACAACATACGGAATATTTTCAGCTATTAATTGTCCCCTCCACTATATTCATATTCGAACAGTGACGTTTCAAAAATCGTCAATACCCATTGCGCCAGCCTATATATGTATGTAAATATCTTTGGTATGACTTTAAATGTTTGCTTTGTATATGTGAGCTTTTCTTAAATAATTTAATACTAAGTACAGGCTTCTATTTACTATTGAGAACGTAAAGCTATACAATGCGGTTGAATGTAAATTTATCAGTTTTTAGGAAATATGTAGCTTTAATATTGCATGGGATGTACTGAAAGTTCCGTTGATTCAATGTTATATAACTGTCTATGCGAGAGGTCCCAAGCTTTCAATTTAAACTTTTAATATCTCTTAAGTAAGGAAAAAAATTACTACATTCATTGCTTTAGATAAATACATTTGTTCGCTCAGTTAATTCTGAATATTCTCTGAATATTAATAATCGCCTTGAATTAAAATGTGAATTACAGTTAGAGAATCTTTACAAGCGTTCACGTTATTTCGGCGATGCTAAAACTACAAAAATAAGAAAACTGCAGAATTTGTATAATTAGAAGCGTATTGGACATTTATTCATTTAATATTTGATGCCATTGTAAGAATTATTTATGTGAAATCAAGAAAAAAATCATTATTTAAAATCAAGCCCCTCTTTCAAAATAAAGAAAAAAACAAAGTATCTTCTACTGAAAAAATATCTTCTACAAAAGAAACTGGAAAGAGCTAATAAAAGAACAGTAGAAATACAGAAGGCGATAACAAGTAAAAGCAACGATTTAAAGTTATTTACGAGAAACTTTTGTAGTTTCTTATTCGTTACATTATCGCATAATTTAATAGAAAACAAAACAAATTAATCTAAATGTTGAAGTAAATAAACGCTTAAAAAATGAAAAAACCAATACTTGACTTGAGCTGGGCCCAGAAACGCTGTTCTCTGTTGCAGCTGGATTCACATTCAACAATCGCCGGCGAAATTGTTTGTAATAATAATAATAATAATAATAATAATAATAATGGTCTTTATTATCCAACAGAAAACAAAGTCTAATTACAGGATAATAATAATAAAGAAAAAAAAGAAAAAGGTGCACAGCACTTCTGGACATAATATACAGGGTACACATATACAAACGCCAGTTATTATAAAACAAACAACTCTAATAGCAAAAAAAAAATATAAGAACATTGATTATGAAAAAAAAGATACTGAACCAATTCAGTGCCACAGAGTTCCAGTACTTAATTAAGAAAAAAGATCACCATAAAGTTTATTAGCATTCTTCGACATGTGCGTTATTGGGGCTTTAAGTAAAATATTAGTCTTCGCTGTGGGAACAAAGAACGTTTCCGTTTGTCTAGTTTTGTACTGAGGTACAAGAAACCCAACTGCTGCATGTTCGGGGCATCAATTTTATTAGTAATTATTTTAGCCAGAAATTTAGCGCTGGCTATCTCCCGACGAGTAGTTATAGTTTGCATATTATGTTGTTCCAATAGGCTGTCATAATCTGTTCCGCGTGGTGGATACGTACCAGTGATTTTAAAGGTTAAGTATTTTAGGAACCTCTTTTGTGTCCTCTCAATTGCAAGTTGTTGGTAAAGGTATATTGGGTACCAAACAACAGAAGCATATTCCAATCTAGGGACCACCAGGCTAAAAAACAAGGTTTTAAGAGTTTGAGGATTCAAAAATCCTCGACATGTTCTTATAAGAAAACCTAGCGATCGAGAGGCAGAATTGCAAATAGTAATCATGTGCTCAGAAAATTGAAGTTGTGAATCAAATAGAACGCCCAAGTCTTTAAACTGCGTTGATCTTGATATGGCGACGTTGTCCACCGTGTAGCCAAAAAGCATAGGATTTTTGGTTTTGAAGTATGTAACAACAGCACATTTACTAACATTGAGACGAACCTTATTATTAATACACCAAGTATGGATTCTGTTCAGGTTTGTTTGTAATTTTACCGAGTCAGCGGTAGATGATATCTCAGAAAATAGTTTTAAGTCATCTGCGTATGCGAGAAGACCACAATCAAGACAGGATAGGAGATCGTTAATATATATATTAAATAAAAGGGGACACAAATTGGAACCCTGTGGAATTCCCGAAGAAGCAGTGTATACATTAGAGGTAAAGCCGTTATAGCAGACGTATGCGGATCTATTTTCCAAATAGGAAGCAATGAAATTTGTAATTTCAGATGTAAAACCAAATGAAGAAATTTTGGAGGCAAGTATGCAGTGGTCAATAGTGTCGAATGCCTTGGCAAAATCTGTGTAAATAACATCGACTTGCTGTCTACTATCAAGGGATTGGCTGATGTACTGAGTAATTTCTACCAGATTTGTCACAGTTGACCTACCAGAAATAAAGCCGTGTTGATATGGAGATATATAAGATTTTACAACGTTGTATAGCTTTGAATACAGCAAATGTTCAAACATTTTCGAGCAGGTGGAAAGAATACTAATGGGACGATAATTTGATACGTCACTTTTGTCACCATGTTTGAAAACAGGGGTTACCTTACTTAATTTCCAGAACTCAGGAAAGGTAGAGGTTTTACAACTCAAGTTAAATATGAAAGTTAATGGTGTAAACAAGACAGTTGCACAGTCTCGAATAAAAAAATTCGGAAGTCCATCATGTCCGGCAGTAGTATCGGCTCTTATATCCTTCATTGCGGACAAAACTTCCTCAGCTGAGATTTCAGGAATGCTGAAAGTAAGGGGAACGTTCTCCATGAATTGGGAGCTGGGTATATCTGATGCCTGGTATACGCGCGCGAACACATCTGCAAAAGCCTCAACAACGTCTTGAGGTTTATCCAATGTCTCTGGGCCATACTTCATTGTAGCTGGAATTCTGGTATTGCCACTTCTGTAGTGAACATACTGCCAAAACTGTTTCGGATCCGCCACAATATTGGATTCAGTACTTAACATAAACTGCCTATATGCATCTTGAGATTTAATTTTAGTGACTTTACGCAACCTAATGATGAAGTGCTTTGGAAACAATTTTATTTTGCAGAATCAATTTTAAAGGTTGGGCATTCCTGAGTTTACGAAAGATTTTTTTTGTTTTGCTGCCAGAGGAAGATTGTTGTATGCCAGAACAACATTTGCTGCATTTTGAGCGGAGTAATTTAATACATTCCTTAAAGATTTGGAAATTATAATTTCAACATTCATGTAAGCAATTTCGAAAAGAAAATTTGGGAGATTTTAATTAAATGGTTGTCTATTAGGGTGTTTCCTTATATTTTAGCTGATCTCTCTTAACACTTTGCGGCCCAAATTAATGCTTATTTGTAATAAATGTTTATGCGTCGTATTAGAGTTTATTATTAGAGTAGACAGTTGATTCTCAACAAAGAGGACCTATTTTACAGGGTGGCATCACTAGGACACCAACAAGCCGTGAAATAAATAATTTTTAAATGGTGGCCAGCCCAGAAAACCATCACGCCATAAAGGGTTAATATTTCTATTAATAGCTCTGCAAGATCAAATCAGCAAATGAGATAACGATAGTGTTTTACTCCATTATACATATTTCAAATTTAATACAGGACTGCAACTAAAAGACCTTATAATATAATAAAACGTCTGTTCTAATTCAATCTACCGTCATTTCTTCGAATTATCAAAATCCATAAGCATCTCAAGCAATATAATATAACAACAACAGTTTTTTTTATTATCACGCGAGAGCGATGACAAAAACAGAACCTTCTTCTGACCTGATCGTCTCCTTTCGCTCCGTTCACCATCGTCTAACTAAATTAATGAACGAGAGTGGAAGCCAATTAAAAGCTTTTACTTATTTTCATTAGCCCGCACAAATAAGATGATACACGTACGTATAGAACTGTACTATTCTCTACGATTCAATGTAAGATGCTTCACTCTTAGCTCCGCTTTATCCGTTATAAAGAGCTTTTTCGAGAGCGCTTCTTTTCAGCGACTAATAAGCGCCCTACTAAAAAAAAGAAGAAACAAAAACACAAACGAACAGCGTGTTCACGGGCAGAGCTCTGATTGAGCAACGAATTAATATCTCGGAAGGCTACGGCTTGATGGTAATGGCTTGTTGAAAGGAGACATTATGTCGATCTTCCCTTGTCATCACTTGCTGGCTGGCTAACGCGATCCCTGCAGTGGTATATACAGCGGTGTTTTTTGTTTGTTTGTTTTTTTGCTTGCTTGTTTGATCAAACCAGTTTGGCGATATTAGATTTTGAGTACTTTGGCTGAAATTGATGTTTTAAGTCAATATTTGTATTAACATTTTTTTCTCGTCAATTTGGCTAGGGTAATTTTAAAGAAGCCAAAAATGTAATTTTTATACAATCCAATAATATATTCATTCAAATTTACACTTATTCTTTTATGAAAGGTATAACACATTGTAATAATCACATACTATACATACACTGCGTTGGAAAGTACCATTACCTACGATATAGACAAGGCATATAAAGGCTGTGACGTATTTTGAAGTAGTGAGTAGTGAGACTGTTTGGAAAATTCTTAGGGAATATTTGTTGTACCCATACCACATACAACGCGTTCAGGCACTTCTTCTTGCTGATTTTCCTCCATGGATTGCATTCTGTCAGTGGCTTTTGCACACATTGGTTCAAATCCCTCAACTACTGACACTGATTCTTTTTACCGATGAAGCGAATTTCTCAAGAAATGCAATAATGAATTTTCACAATAACTACGCGTGGGCTGAAGAAAAACCACATGAGGTACTTGAAGATCGTTTTTAAGATCAGTTCTCGTTGAACGTTTGGTTAGGAATTGTGGGTGACTGGCTAATTGGACCGGTATTTCTACCAGGAAGACTTACCGGCGAAGTGTATTGAAACATTTTGGAACAAACGCTACCTCTGTTTCTGGAGGATGTATCATTGGCAACAAGAAATGCAATGTGGTTTATGCACGATGGTGCACCAGCGCATTTTAGTGTGGTTGCTCGTGAGTTTTTAACAGCAACATACGGAGATCGTTGGATTGGTCGAGGTGGACCTCACTTATGGCCTGCTCAATCCCCGGACTTAAACCCTCTGGATTATTTCCTATGGGGCCATCTAAAGTCATTAGTTTATTCTACCCCAGTGGAAAATGTGGAAGATTTAAGAAATCGGATAATTGCTGGGTGTAACTCAATAAGAAACGACCTTGGTGTTTTTGAAAGAGTTCGGCAGTCAATGAGGAGAAGATTGAATTCTTGCATCCTAGCTGGGGGTAGTCATTTTCAACAGTTCTTGTAGATTAAGAAACTTTAAATGTAATTTTTGATAATAAAATGTTGGTTTTGTCCAAAATTTTTCTCGCCCTGTATTTTCGAAACAAAGGGGCTTTTCAAAAATCATCAAAGGACAAAATATTCTTAGAATAGTTCATGGAATAACCCTTTGAATTTTTGCCGTATGTTTAATAAACACCATGTATAATAGGATTAAGTAGTAGTGATTATATCGTTTGGCAAATATTTCTTTTAAATCTTTGATCATCGAAAAGATTTCACTAATTTTACATTGATGTAAATCTGAACTAAAATCAATCAAGTCAGAAAAACTCTCAATTTTGATATAAATGAGCGTCGTCAAAGATAAACATCATATTTTTAAAGACTCCTAGTTTCTCAGCATAAAAATCTGCTTTAAATGTTCCTAACAGAAAAAAATCTAGAGGTTATAAATTGGGCCGCTTGATTGGGCTTCCATTTCTAATCCAGTTCCGATGAACTCGTTTTCGACTGGCCAACTATGCGCGAATTATGAGGTAATAAGTAATGTTGCCACCACATTGTGTAGCTTTCGGCAAGAGGAATGTCTCAAGGAAAAACATATAGTGGCTTTCTTAAGAATTCCTGCCTTTCTCCTGTAAGAGTACCTTGGTAAAAGATGATCCAACTAAACAATCTTTGTATAAGCTGCATCAAACATTAACTGAGTGTAGTAGCATTTTCAGAACATACATATGGAGCCTGTTCTGGAAATGTTACTATACTCAGTAAGGATTTTCAAAACAGTAGCGGTTGTTGCAGCAGCTCGCCATTGTTATCACAACTGAGCTTGTCACTCTACACAATGTTTCTAAGATATTCTGAGTCATTATCAACCTGTGCTATAACTTGTGACTGTTACCAAGATAGTGGAAGTAAATGTCCTTTATATGGGTGGTGGTCTTTATTATTTTCAAGATTTCTATTGACCCAAGATCTGCAAATCCCAATTTTTTTCAGCAACATTAAACATAAAGCTAGTGCGTCAACATTTTCCTTGTTACTGATCGATCTTTCGTGACAAACGATTTTCGAAAAGAATCAGTTCCTATTTGATGTCCAATACTTGCAAATGTGTTGTTCAGAAAAGCATTCTTTGGACATTCACTTAAATCTTATGTATAATTTCACTGGAATTTGTATTTCCATTTGTTTCCAACTAAATACGTTGAAAAAATGATGTATATCCATAAATTAAATACTTCAAAAATAAACCAACGCATACGTGATAAAACATACTGAAATCCGTCGTTATTATAGAATAGATCCAAGCAATGCATCTCTAATAATTCTACTGATTCCTTTTTTTCGTCAACGTCGAATTAAAATCTGAAAGCGTCCGTCAGATGAATCAATGCACGACATTTGATGAAGGATGGATTAAATTTGGCAGCCATCATCCGAGTTTCGATTTGTTTCTGAAATGCATTTCCATTGCATTTCCTTCGCGTAATTACGAATCTCATACGCTGGAATATGCATATATACACATGTATGTATGTCCCGCTTTTTTCACGCCAATGAAAAGTTGTAGTTGAGATTATGGCAGGACATGCAGAAATGGAGTGATTCATATTTGTTGCTTTAGCAGTTAAAATGGAATATAATTCGCATAGACGGATTTGTTTATTGTAGTAGGAAGATGATTTCTATTTACTGAATGATTAAATCAGGATTTTTATGACCGATGGCTTGGGAACAATTATACCTTGTCTAATGTTATCTGCTCGTTGTTATTCACTTTGTTATTATGATCAAGAGCATCCGGATACTTAAATTTTCTAATTTACTGGGATTACAGCTGTGATTCCATTCAGAAGCTTACCCACTAACGCTTGGAATGATTTTTCCAAAATAACGCCGACTCTTCCAGAAAAGCGTTGGCCAGCTTAGTCACCAATGTGAAGTATAGGAGTCTGGTTCATAGCCGGCGTCCAAATTTTTTCTACATATATTTTACGGAGTTGATCAATCCATATCACTAAACCAGCTCCGTACAGCATGAGCAGTATGGGTTGCAGGCCCATCGTGTTGACTACTTACTTTTCGTAAGATTCGTAATAACAAATTTCTGTTTTCACTTTCGCAGCCCAGAGGAAAAAAAATCACATCAATTTCCTAGTAATAATAGCAAAGTTGGCAACACCGAGGAAACAAGTTTGAAAATCAAGCCGATGCGAAATTTTAGCTCAATTTCCTCCCTTAAACCATAGGGATTTGTTGCATCTACACTTTTGTGTCAAAGAGAGAACAACCGTTTTCTAATTTCGTACCTACTTACGGAAGAAAATCTAATAAAACTCAAAACAAAACCAATCATTTCCTCTCGTTTCTCTCCGATTATAATTTTCCGAGGAAACAAGACGAATTTCAGCGGAAGAGACTGCTTTAATGCAACCCAATTTAGTAAGCTACGCTTCGAAGAATCGCTTTCCACTTGTTTTAATCCCCTCATTGCCGGCGCCCAGAAGGTTTCCTCTATAGCTATTTATGTTCCTGTCAAACTAAACGTAAATTATTTTGCGTAACTGTAGATGTACACACACAGCATTCAATTGTTCAATCTCAAATTCGGAGACTTGGCGAATATATCATACCTACGTTCATATAAATCCGGAGTAATCTCCAAATGAATAATTGGATTCAAATTTGCCTCCTATGTATTACATTATTCTACAGTAAGATCCTAAAGTGTCCCGAACTTTATAGCAATTAATTGATTATGGCAAGTTTGTTTAAACGTGCTAGTTTTTGATAGACAATATATCTGTTTTTTAGGCTTTTTGTGTTGTTACTTTTATGATGGATTCGACATGAACCATGCAAAATTTGAATACCATGTAAATCTGGCAACAATCATCACCTTATTTGCCATTATTGCACAACAAATTGTACAATAATTTAAATTATATTATCACCTGTTAAAGCAGTTCGCCCTGTAAATTTTATACGGCAAAAGTTAGTTCACAAAAAATTCTTCTTCTGTCGTTCAGAAGTTAGAATGTGATGGGCATTTTAGGGCCGCACTGTATATACACTGCGCTGCAAAATTATGGAATAAATTCATTAAATTCGAAGTAATTTGTTTTTCGAAGAAATGTTAGGGCAGGTCAATTTTATTTTTTGGTTTTCAAGTAATGGCTAACAACTTCTTTTAAATGACAACTTGTGATTTTTAATTTATTTTGAAAGACAATTTAATTCTCTAAATGGTATCATCAGAAGTTTAATACCTCACACAACAACATTTTCGAATAAAAGCCATTTACATGATTATTTACTTTTAATTCAAATATTCGAAATGCTATCCACCTGTTCATAAATTTTACTACTAACAAAAAGCCTAGCAAAAAGAAATAAGTTTTTACAAATCAAGTAGGGATACAAAAGTATAAAACAATGTTTCAGACAGTGTCGTAGGCCAAATACTCCTCAATTTTAATAAAAAAATTTGTTATGGATCGTTTAAGTAAAACTTAGTGCATGGAAACTTTAATTCTTGTTGGATGCAGCGATAAAACCAAAACTCAGCAAGAAATATCAGCCAATCCACGGTGACTAAAATCGAGAGAAAATTTAGAGAAACTGAGCATGTTAAGCTCAGTTCAAATGCAGGGCATCCTAAGAAATGAATGAAGATGTGAAGCTTGATATTTTGTTAAGTGTGGGTGAGAATCCTCATGATGGATCTCGATCAATAGTAGCAAACAATGAAGTTTCTCAACGATCAGTATTACGTATAGTAAAAACAGAAAAATACCATCCTTACAAAATACAACTACTGCAAGAACCCAATGAAGATGACCCTGATCACCGAATGGAGTTTTGTGATATACGAACCGTAATGTAGGATTTATGCAACCGTAATCTACGCTTCATTTGCCAAATTCCCTTTTCGGATGAAGCTCCATTTTGCATAAACTGAACAGTAAATCGACAAAATTGTAGGTATTGGAGCAGAGAGAATCCTAACTGGATTACTGAAACACATACTCAACACCCTCATAAAGTTACTGTGTGGACAGGAATAGTTGACAATAGAATCATTGGTCTTTTCTTCTTTGACGAAACTTTCATGGGGCACTTGCACCCGCTGTTTTCCAAAATTTTTCCAAATGAAGATGATCCTAACTTGTCAAATGGCGATATCTGGTTTTCGCCAAATGGTGCACCTCCGTATCTGTTAGCGAGCTTTTAAACAACTGCTTTCCTGATAGGCGAGGACCAATATAGTGGTGTTTTTCATACATTTTCTGAAACGGGTCAACTTTTATTCAGAGGGAGACAAATTCTGATGAAAAAAAAGGTCTGGACTCCTTTAATTCCCTAGCCGTGGAGGTGGCAGCCCCCAATTCTTTAAATTAGACTAGGGATTGAGTGATACCTCATTTTAACGTTCACGCCATGTACAATACAATAGTGCATTATGTTTTGAAATTTATCGACTCCTTGTTGAGAAATACCCTTTAAAAAAAGTTAGGGTACAGAACAGATACGACAATCAGTGTAAATTTAAAATGCACTGCAAGTGTCGCTCTGCGTTGGTTGTTACTTACATGTGTTATTAAATTACTGATTAATGTCCTTTTTTTTTTATTTACAGTTGTTATTGAACGACATTTTGATTTCTTTCTATTTTTGTGTTGTTGTCGAGCCAGTGCATTGTTTACAATACAAGTTTTTAAGCGTCTCCTTGTTGTTTTAAGAATAATGATTGGGCCAGAATTGTAGCCCGTATGTTTAATGAAAACAATCTTTATCAAAATGTGTCTGTGAAATACGTGTTAGAAATGATTACAAACAAAACTTAGAGAAACGAGTTCTTTGCTGAATAAAAGAACAACGTGCCAAAATGGCAGAAGACGAAGGATTGCAATTGCCTATGTTAAGATCCGTACAGATGAGCCATACGCAAAGTGTGAGACTGTTATCTGTAGTTTTCAATATATCGAAGAGCGCTGCACACAATATTTTAAAGAAAACAAAATTTCATCCTCATAAGACATCCTCCTTCGTGAGTTAATTAAAGAAGACAACGACCGTCGGTTAGAATTTTGTGAAATTGTAGCTGAAAGAATTTTAGATCAAAATTTCCTATACCATATTCGTTTCGCAGAAGAATGTGCATTTTTTTAATCGGTGCGGTTTATCGGCATAAATGCCGATACTGGAATGACGAAAATTCTTACGTTTAGCAAGGGCATCACACCCAACATCCACAAAGATTAAATGTGTGGGTGGACATTTTTGGTAACTTCACCGTAGGGCCCTTCTTTCTTTTAATTATTTCTTTTACTTCCTCTTTTCTGTTGGTGCCAATTTCTCTTCTTTTATTTCTTGTTTTTAACCTTCATTCCAGAACATTTGCTGTTCTTGTTCTCTATTTAGTAATTCATTGAAATGTATTCTCCTTCTTTCGGCGACCGTTTGTAGGTCTCTGATAAGCGTTTCTTTGGTATTTCTAAGATAATTATTATATACAGCTTGCAAAATCTGAAACTTGTCACTAGAGCGAAGTAATCGTCTCTGCGATACATAGGCATTTCACCGGAGTAGCGGGCTGAGTACAAAAATCGATTATCGCATTATCAACGTCTGCTCGTATATTTTTCTCCGGTTTAGGAAACGAGAGCGTGCGTTGTGTTTAGTGTTACGTGTTATTCGTTATAAATATATAATTATTAATTTAAAATGTTATATGTGAACAAGGCTAAAAAACGACCGTTTGCTGGCACAGAAAATACGTTTATCTGTGACTTTCCGGATTTGTTCTACGACAAGGTGGACTGTAACAAACATGTAAATACCGAAGAACACAGAAATAGAAAAAAAAACTTACTTATGATGATAATCTGTAATTTCACTTCGCTTACTCGAAAAGGAACCGTTTCAGAACTTTTGGTATAAGTACATCCCCGAGTTGAAGTTGTCAACGACGAAAACGGCACGTAAGCAATTTTATTTGTACGCGAAGACGTTCAAATCTACATTAAAAAATTCATTGCTTTAGTTATGTGTTGACGAGACAACAAGATTCTAAAAGAAATTCTTCCCGCATAAATCGACATTTCCACTGTTACTAGCTCGCAAAAGACTGGAAAAGTGTACTGGTACACAGCTACAGGTGAGGGTGATTCTTAGTACTTTAAAAAACTTTCTCACCACGTCAACTGTTGATGTTTATGAACAATGGTGTCGCGACAATGCGTTCGGTAGGCCGTTCTCTTCTTGAACACTTTTGCAAGTATTTACATGTTACGTGTAAACTACATGCTTTACATCTTGTGGCAGAAACTATTCGACAATGTTCACTCGAGGTAGATGCGTTAATAGCAAGTACAAAAAAGTGTTTCTTAAATCTCCAAAACGTCTTCGATAATTTCACGCCCAGTGTCTTGGTATTCGTGAACCACCACAGCCGATTCTTACACGTTGGGGAATATGGTTGCAGGTAGCTCTTTATTATGCTGAATATTTCAAACAAGTAAAAGATGTTATTCTACAATTCAAAGCTGGCAAAACTGCAGCTATTAAGGAGAGTCAGACTAAATTTCAAGATATTTCGAGAGTGTGTTAAAGAAAGATTCCGATTTTATCACATTAAAACAAATTTGTGATGGTACATCGACTAATCCATTAACTGAATTCAAAGAGTGTTTTAATCATGCATGTATTACATCCGTAGATGTCGAACGATCTTTTTCAAAATATTAACAAATTTTTTTCACCACAGCGAACATCGTTGAGCCAGACAACTGTGGAAACATATTTAATGCTGTCAACTTTTTACGACTCTTATCGAGTGGGTGATAATACTGACGATTGTGCTTCTATTTTTAATGTTCGTTAATTCCGATGCAGCCTTTTCAAATATTATAATTCTTGATTGGTTCTGTTATTATTATTGGATTTATTACTTATTTTTTTGTATTGTACCTGTTGCAGGAAGCGCACGCCTATGCCGTGCAGAGACATTACCTCGCTTTAGTTATTTCTAATTAATATAAAGTCGATATTCTTCCACTAAAATGCAGAAAATATCTTCAAAGTAATCAATGCCAAAGCAATTTACTTGTCATTTTCACGCACGTTCACCCATATACTATACCTTCGACTCTCGTTCATATTTCTCTAACCTTTGAAAACCGATAATTTCCGTCAATTTACATACACGGTTCGCACAGCCTCTAATAACTTGCATTTTAGATTAGTCATGGTCTTAATGAATACATAAAACACGATAAAAACGAGTCGTAAACGGAAAAGAGGACGCTTGCAACAACAACAACTATCTAAATACAGGACGGGAATACGGGATTCCGAGAAGAGTGCGATACTGTCGACAGCAGGTGATGTCATAGGGATTGCGCAAAACGAGAAAACGAATGCGCATAGACGGTGGACGAACGAAGAAGTGAAAAAAAAAAGTAGGAAATGAAACGAGACCGCAAACGGTCGGCTTGCGCAAAATGGTATGCAGCTTCGGGCTGATTTCAGGCGCGAACGTTGAGTGTACAGTTAATTTCATAAGAGCCACGAAGTAGATGGATGGAATGTTGTACAAAATAGTTTAGAAAGAAATGGATCTATCGATGTGAAATGTAGAGGTTTGATTCAATTTCTGATTAGTTAGCTATGACATGATTGGAATGTGGAAATGCTTTATTGCTATGTTAAGTAGAGCTGCAACTTCACTCTCTATATCTGCTTTTTATGAAGAGACCAGAAAAAATACCTAAGACTGCTCAGATGGGACTTTCAAATGGTTGAACGGATTCTAACTAGACATCGCCACTTCTTCAAGATAGGGTTAACTGGAAAACTGTCCAGTGGTCAGTACTGGGGTCAATAAGAACGATCATGCCTACAAGGCTTTCCATAAGCAGTCTACAATCAAATGCTTTTTTGTGTAAGTGTCGTTGTTATTGCATTAAATATAAGGTTGCTCAAGTTTTATCACAGTTTTCTATACGAAATGTGAGATGTATATTCGTTGTATTCTATAAACTGCTCATTTTGTGTATTATTAATAGTACAAACAAATATAAAGGGACAACAAATACAGCAAATTTTAAGGTAGGGCAAAATGCTTATTTGCGGGAAGTAAAACAGAAATAATATGTAAGATTCCCAGATTAGCAGTGTAATGAAATAGCAACTGCAAGGGAATAAAGATATTCTTTGAATGTGTAATTTGCCAAATCCTATGCTACGTCAATTTTCTGACGTAGAAGAACGCCTACAATATGCCTCATCTCTGTTCATAATCAGTAGTGGAAACCGTCGATCCTCAGTTTGTACTGTCATCAAAAGATTGACTCACTGAACACACCCATTTTCAACTTTTGTTGATATCTCTAACAGTTTTTTGAGATATTGGCCACTGTAATACGAGGTAGGCGCCATAAATTCTCGGCCTGATATAGAAAAAATAAATTTGATAAATATAACAATTTTTATTTTTCAATATAATCTCCCCTAACTTCAATACGTTTATTACAACGCTCAATTTATAATTCTATACCCTTGTAAAAATAATCTAAAGTTTTTCCCTCAAAATGTTGAATTACGGCTGCTTGCAACTCACTATCGTCCTTAAAACGACGTCCCCTAAAGCCTTTCTTTAAATAAGAAAATAACTAATAATCACTTACAGGCATGCCCGGACTATATGGTGGATGTTCCAATTATTGAAAGCCACGTTCGCGGATGGCAGCTTGTGAAACGGCGGCAGTATGGACGGATGCATTGTCGTGCAATAATCGAACATCTTTTGTCAATTTTCCTCGATGTTTTGTACGAATATTGTTCCTCAATATATGCAATAGAGACACATAGTATGTGCTCTTGACAGCTGTATTGCGCCCTTTAAAGTCAATGAGTAAAATACCATCAGAACCTCAGAATATTGTGACCATCAACTTTCTCGTTGGTTGAACGACTTTCGCCTTTCTGGGGCGAGGTTCATTGACTCGCCGCCATTCCATTCATTCCCTTTTGGATACAGGATCATAACACAGAACCATTGTCTCATCTCCTGTGACAATGAATTCCAAAATCGGTTTCGGGTCGTCTCCACATATGTTTAAAAATGAACGCGCACATTCGACCCGACTTTCATGTTGGAGAGCAGAAAGAAGAGGCGGCACCCATCTTGCACTGATCTTATTCATACCCAAATGGTTATGGAAAATTCAGCGAGTACTTGTTTCAGAAATGTTAGACATCACTGCTAATTCCGTCACTTTCAAACGGCGATCTGCTAATACAATTTCTTCAATAATTGAAATGTTTTGAGGCGTTATCAGTTCAATTGGCCGATCGGGGTGCTCATCAACTTCAAAGGATTCTTGCCCCAAACGTTTTGCCCACTTTTTTACAGTGGAATATCAAGGAGATAAATCACCATAAACGCTGTCTAAACATTGTGTAATGTGATTAGGCGTATGCCTTTCTTTTGTTAAAAGTTTAATGACCTCCCGGTACTCAATTTTCGTTACCTAAGACATTTTCATGCATTAATCACTTTGTCTGGCTGGTTACTAAGAACTACCCCTCTTCGAGCCGTAATGTATATAGTGTAGGCCTCGCACATGTGCAACTATGACGCAACGGAGTTTAAACATGCTCGAACCTGTATAAGTCTGTCAGGCCGAGAATTTATTGCGCCTATCTCTTACGTGGTTTTAGATGGAGAAACGTCATTTAATTGTATCAGCTGCAAAAATACCATGACTATTTCCTTGAAAATGTTGGAGCTGTAAATGAGAAACTATGTGAAAGACTTCACCAGGATAGAGGGGACGTGGATTTCAGATACTGAAAGGCCGGAAAATATTAACATTCAAGAGATGTGGTAGCGTAAGAAGCAATTAAGTACAAATAAAAGTAAGACCATATACAATACAGTCTTCAAGCATAATATAGCGCCTTATTGAAATGAACTATAACGCATATACGCCTCGCGCCTGGGAGCTGATTCGTGCGGCATTTTCGAAGGCAATAACAGACCGTGTAGTGGCAATAATCAATTACACGAGCCGTTTAGCTTGTTATTTATTATTGCGTCGAGTAGCGTTGTATACTGCACTCAATGCTTACGGGTGCCAATCATCCGTACATAATCTAGTCAGTCGTGAAGTATGTTACAAGGATACTTACGTTTGACATTCAAATAAGCCGTCTAATGCCGACCATAAAGCCCGGTTACCTGCTTCAAGAATCGACTTTCCTTTTCCAATAACTTAACATGATTTAATATGTTGATTGAAATTTTGACTGAGCTATGTATAGTAATTTAGAGAAGATGTAATACCATGAGGCAGTTTCTCTGTTTCAGGTTTTAATTGATATTTAGGCTACAGTAATCATGTTGGGTTCGGAGCGTAAATATTCATACAACAAGCATGGTTAGTAACCAAACTTACTAGTATGCTACTGCAACTCATGGTGACATTTGGTTTATGAATTTGTTCCTTCAAAATTGCAGATATATTACTGTAAATATGACTATCGTGAAATAATACTATACAACTCGTATAATCGCCAATAAGTGTTCGTAAATTCCAATTTTAAATGTTGTACTGTCATACAATGTAAAGTTTATGATCAGTACCATGTAAAATTGGAGGACAAGAACGATAATGGTAGCAAAAAGAATTGAAACATAATGTTCGGCGATGAGTCAGAGTTCTGTTTACGGATGGAGGGATAAAAATCCTCTAGTAACGCAAAGAAAGAGATTAAGAAGATTACATCGCTCAACGGGATACTGCGCTGACCCAGGGCATTATAGTTCAGAGTGTTATCCATTTCAAGTGCAACTCACTCATAGTGTGAATTAATGGTAATAAACTGTCACAAGTGAGTGTTTTCCAACCCATTATACAAGACCTCACTCTGTACACCACACTTCAGGTTTTTTGATCGACTGTAATGTAGCGCTCCTATTACGCCTCGCGACTGTCCGTTACCACCGATACTAGAAGACCTCACCGCTCTTCGATGACGTCACGCTGTTTAGGGGATATATAGCCATGCACGATGTTAGCCTAAGTGGTAAAGAAATCGTTTTTTTGCATTTCCTTTTAAGTTTTGAAGGGCTTCCGGTTTAAAGAGGATACCAGTCGTCAACTGAGCCCTTCTTCGCATCTCATTCGATTTTATTTTGGAAAAACGAACTTTCCAAGCAAAAACCAAACACGTAACCGAGCACCGTTTTCGTGAAAGATGTACTTCTTGTGGATATTTAATCGACTAATTATTATTACTTGTAATTGTACATGTATTTGGACGAAACTAAGGTTCAAATTATACAGTAATTGCAATTTTATTCGAAATTTTGTTCAATTTCATGAGAACATTTACAGGCAAGCTATTCAACCAGAGTCTTTAATTTCCTATTATGTGGTACTTTACCTAATTTATTTTTCCTATTACGTGGTGATGTATGGTGATTGTATTTTTCTCGAAATTTTTGTTGTCAGGTGTTGAAATGTTTAGACCATCAGAAAAAGAAAACAATTCTTTATGCAATGGTGTGAAAAAATAGATGTCATGCAACTAAAGAAATAATAAGAGGGCGTGACCACGCCAAAACAGTTGAAGCTCGGAAACATGTTATCAAGCAGAATTGTAGCCGTGTTACTCTATCCAACCGTAACATTAAATGAACTATTTCCCATGCGCAGAAATATGACTTACCCTGTATATTAATAAATTGGTATCATTTATTTCATATGTGTGGATCTAAAGCTTTACGTTTGTACATTTACCTATAAAAGGCAAAACCAGCAGACTATGTGATATAAAGTAGTATTTGTAAACTGGCACCTAATTGCTCGTCCATTATTATAAGGATGAACCCTGAAATAATCAAATCTAAATAACCAACATTCTGTAATAGAAAGACGAATTGGGAAGACAACCACAACGCTTCGAAATAAAATCAAAGAGAAAGGGGAACTGGATATTCCTTTATCTTATCAAATTCCAAATAAACTCTAAAAAAGCATCGCTATCATTTTTAAGTACACATTTAAAAACATCTCTTCGTGTTTAAAAATAATTTTGTTGAATATAACGTAAGAATATAAAACTATTTGAACAATAACATCTTCGCGTTTTTTGTCAAAGACAACGGACAGTTAGGGAATTGAGTTGGAATAGCATCTTTTTTAAGCCTAAGATATTTTAAACTTACAGTTATAGTTTCACCGGCCTTTGAATCTGTAGCTGTTGAAAAATAAATATCTTCTTTTACAAAGTGTAACTTACAAACAAGACATACAAAACAGCCGACACCATGTTAGGTTAGGTTACCCCGTTTTTATCGTTTCGGAAAAGGTTTTATCGCTTATACAACACTAGAAAAACATTGCAGGTATCACCAACAAAGTACAGAAATATCACTACACAGTATTTTTTTTAATAAAAGCAATATAATTCGGATAAACCAATTCAAAACGCAGAGACGGTCGGAGTGAGTAAACGCGTTTATGGCCTACATCAAAATACGTCACAGCCTGCTGACGTCAAAGTTGGCTAGTCTTGTATTAGCGGTAGTAACGGACTGTCCAATCTTTCGCCGATTAAACGTGACATCAGACAATGTTTTATGGAGAATCCAGCTCCAACTTCCATTACCGAAGAATTCTAGTAAGAAGTTCACATTACATGAGAAAAAATACCGCGAAATACAATTTGTAAGGTGTATAGGTTCAATGTTGGATTGTGTAAAAGAGTACATACGCAATATTGAATGATAATATTCAATAAATTTATTTCTTCGTTGTGTTTTACTCCACTTTCTATACAGGTTTAAGCTAATTTCAACAATTAACACATTTTTTGTGTCTCGATGTGGTACATTTTTATTTGAAAATAGTGTATAACTAAAGATTTAACAATATTTAGTGATGAGTTCCGTGATTTTGACCCCGAAGACGATATACTGTTGTCTACACTTACCGCAATGTTTAGAACTGTTGAAGAGTTGGATATAACAAATGATCAAAATCTAGATGAATTCATAAACATCGATCAAAACACACCAACTGAAGATAATTTTGATTTTGAGAATCAAGTTGTTGAATCTAAAGACAATGAGGAGAAAAATGAAACAGAGGCCGAAATAGGGGACATACCAGAAGAAGATAATCCAATAATAATCCTATCAGGCCCTGAAGTGCATTAAAGACTTAAAACAATTTTGAAAAGGCGACTATGTGGCTTTTGAACACATGAAGAATTTGGAATGTCATTTTCAGAATTGCTTTTTGGAGGAAGAAAGAGAAAAGCTTAAACAATCAAGCATTTTAAGATTTTTTTCAAGCTGCTCCTAAATAAATTTTGTATTTAGGTATGTAGTATCTATGTATCTATTGTGGATCAAAAGAACAATAAAAAAGTTGAAAAGGAAATTTGCCAATTTTGCTTCTAATAAAGTTTAGTGAAGTAATGATTTTTGCAAAAAAAAACATTTCTCTGCGTGTATTCTGGGCATTGATCACTAGACTTTTTAATTTGGAAAATAGCTCATTTAGATAGATTCTATTCATATGTTGTAACTATGTTTTTCATAAATTTTAATGTAAAGTGTAGGCATTCATATTTCTTGCTTTAGAAAAGCGTATAAATTGATTTATACTTTACGTAGGAGGTTCATGTTTTAACTGCTTTTCTTTTCCTCCCATTCTTTCATCATAGCCATACCAGAGCTAATATGTTCTGTCTAATATCCGTTAACATTGACACATACACTATTATACAAGCACATTTTCATATTCATTTCGAATAAAGGGAAACTGCTTGATGCCAAATAAATTCTAAATAGAATCGTAAACCAACCTGATGTGAATACACATAAAAAAGAACTCTCGTAGCTTATACGCCAACATCATAAGGACGATCAAGTTCTTCACACGTAGGTGCATATTTTAGACCCAAATAAATTCAACAATGCATATACATTTTGGATACAAATAAATTTAATAATGCACTCATGCATTACGCTAACTATACGGGTTGCGAGTCTTACAAAGATATACGATGTAATATTATTCAATCTTGTAAGCGTAAGTTTTCGTCTTCGTTGGACTTCCATTCTGTACATTACAGGAGTTTTTACGATGACAATACACTCGTAACCAAACAGTACATAATGTATCCAATATAAATTTTCCTTTTTTCCATTTTACAGTTCCAATTTATTCAAGCATATCGTCCCAACGCATCTCGATTGTAATATATGCTAGGAGCAGATAAGAATCTCACCCGAAAAGCCATATAATTCTTTAATAACGTTTCTGTTGCTTTACATGCATACTTCTCATATGTAAACATTCACCCGAATGGATATGGAGGTGTCTACATAGCGTAAAAGTACGCATACGGCAATAGGCCGTAGGTACTTTTTGTTCTTCAGGTTTCCATATGAGGCTCTTTCCATTAGTTACCACTGGCGGGCGATTGTTATTGATCCCCACGACATCTATTGTTACTAACTACGTCTCATTTAAAATACGTATCCCGATGGAACCCCCCGATGCAAGGCAGTCAAATCAAATGGTGTTGGTTCATTAAGAAATGTCTTATGGATAGGATATAAGAACATAACAGAACAATTTCGAGCTTAACGTAACAAAAATTGAAGTTTTGAGCTACTTATATTCATTTAAAGAACTATTGATTCAAATATTCTTAATAACTTCCTCAACTTCCGTGCACACAGATCGCGGAGGCCAGTCCCTTAGTGGGGTTTCACACCAAAGTAACATGCCACGTGTTACGTATAGCCTAGATACACGCTGTGTTTTATTCACTGTGGTGATAATGTCGTCAGATATAGTGATATTTTGAGATATAATCTTAAAGTTAGTGATAAATTTAAGAATAACAGATAAAATTCAATAAAAAACCCCATTTCCAAGAAAAAACAAATTAATTTGTTGAAATATATCAGATTATTGGGGAATTCAGAAAAACAAATAAAAAAAAATAAAACTTTAGAGTGCTTATTGCGACTAATACCGAGTATTTCCACCTCGGGCTTTTCTGACAGCTTGCATACGTCTCGGCATGGACTTAATTAAATTTTGAACATTTTGGTCCGATTGTTCCCATTCTGCCTGAAGCGCCGCGGCAAGTTCAGTCAAGTTGTTTAGACGAGGTACATGTGCTCGAGTCTTCCTAGTCTGTTCAAGAGATGTTCTATTGAATTGAGGTCGGGACTGCAAGCTGGCCAATTCATACGCACAATCTCGACCTCGCCTAAATATTCGTTGACGATCCGGGCACGGTGCAAACGCGCGTTATCGTCCATAACAATGAAGTTAGGCCTTATAAATGGACCAAAAGGAACTGTGTGCTCTTCTGGAATGGTATTTATGTACCTTACAGCCGTCATAAAACCACCATCAACCACAATATTGATCGCTCTTCCTGTCTTCTGGTGATCTTAGGCAAAATCTGGATTCATCCGAGAATAGTACGTTGCTCCAATTGGAGTGATTCCAGTTTTCGTCTTCTTGTGCAAAAGCTAGTCAAGCCCTACGATGTTTCAAAGATAGCCGTGGACATTTGGTTACATTTGATTACAACTGTCCATTTGCTTACATGCACATTTCTTACTTCGCCCAATCGATTTGCCACCTCAACCGAAGTCAGTTGCCTATCACTCAAAACTGAAGAAACCACAAATCGATCGTTTCGTTCGGATGTTGCTCTTCTCCTGGTCTCGTAGTAAGTTGCCGGTTTCATTAAAACGCCGAACGGCTCTTTGGACTGCTGAACGTGTAACGCCTAGTACTTGAGCAGCATAATATTGGCTACGGCCATCTTGAACTAACGCTATTGGACATTTTTTACATTTTTGGAATAAAAACTGGGGAAGTTTCCCACTTCAACCATTTTTTAAGTGAAACAGTTCACTAAAACCCTTACCACAACACTTAATTCGTACTGGACGCACGTTTCGATAGCCAAGCTATCATCATCAGCAGCAAGACTGAACTCTTTTTTTTTTTTTTTTCAAAGTTTTGTCAAAGAAATGAAGCTAGTAACTTCCTCTCTATCCATTTGGTTATCTAACAAAAGTGTTTCTAAATATTCCAAAGTTAAATCAACTGGAACACTAGGGAACAATGAACTTACGTCAAACGAAACTAAAATTTCTTTGTCAGTAAGCTCAATGTCCTTAGTTTTTTCAATGAACTCGTAAGAATTTTTAATAGCCAAATCCGGAAATTGTACAGGTAACTGGTTCAATTTGTCAGATAACCACCTGGAAAGTAAGTAAGTTGGACTGTTGATATTCGAAACAATGGGTCTCATGCTTTTTCCGGGCTTGTGTATTTTAGGTAAACCATACATCCTAGGTAGTACTGGGTTTGATACCGTTAGTCTAAATCTTAAATTGTCGCTAATGACAGCCTTACATTCTAACATGGTCTTTTTGGTTTCTGTAATCATTTTAGACAAAGGATTTTTTGATAATTTTGAATAAGAACTTTGTGACAAAGTGGTGTTGACTCGACTAAAATAATCTTCTTTGTCTAAGATGACTACAGTGTTACCCTTGTCGGATTTTAAATAAAAACAATTTTTGTTTTTTAGTCTTCTAGCAATGATTTGATCTTTTCGTGCAATGTCAGGTGCATTCCTTTGCATATTTTCCAAAATTTGACTTTTACAAGCGGTACGAATAAAATTTTTTGTGTTATCATCAAAATTACTGATCGCGTTTTCTATGCCAACTATAATTTCTTCAACCGGAGGCTTATTAAATTTCAGGTTGTATTTCAAACCTTTGTTTAATAAGTCGATCTCTTCTTTGCTAAAAGACTCATGTGACTCGTTTCTAACTAATGCAGTTGGGTTAATTATCTCGGCAGGTTTCGGTTTGTTAGTGGTGACTAATTTGGAAAACTTTTTCTTGAGAACCTTTTCTTTATCTGAAACTTTCTTAGCAATAACGTCTTCAATTCATTAGTACGAATTAAGTGTCGTGGTAAGGGTTTTAGTGAACTGTTTCAGTGTTCCAGTGCCACAGTTTTAGAGTATCCGTTCATTTTTTAAGTGTTAAAATGTCTAGCTCCAGTAATAAACATAGGTATATTGAATATCTCTTCGATTATCGACCACAAATTTGTTAACAAAAACATCATTCTTCGTTTGTTGGCAAAACGCAAAACAAAAAGTCAGCAACGTTGATAATACGAGTGTCAATCTAAATTTATATACAGCATATCGCAAATCCAGAATTTTAGAAGTACAAATAAAAATGAAACAAATAATGGATCGAATTTTTTGCATCTGAGTGTATGTGATGTATCCACATTCCAGTTTCTTTTTCCAGCCTAACACAGAAGCAAGTCAAATTTATTTTTATTTCTCAACTCTCCTACTATAAGTCTATACACATTTCTCAGCGATGCTCCCATCTCTTCATCTCTTCATTCGAATGCATTTTTGGTCTTGAGTGAGCAAGCGCAGCACCCAACGCTCACTTAGCTCGTTCATGCCCAAATCTTCAGTCAATATTCACGAAATGGTGAACTTTTCCGATGTTATCGATAGTGGATGCAGTTCTTGGCCGTTCCGAACCTTCATTCTGAACCTAGCTGGTAAATACGACCACGTTTAAATTCGGCTGTCCAAAATTTCATTGTGGCAAATAATGGTGCAGGGTCCCTGTAAACAGCACCCATCTAGCCTTTAGTTTGCGAAGGTGTATTGCCTTTCAAATGCAAGAATTTAATGACGTCTGGATACTCGATTTTTTCCATTTTTACAGAAACACTAACATGGACTGATACAAACAATTGTTAAACAACTGACTATCCAACATGGCTGAAATTTTCGAAGGTATCATTCAACCTTTTCATATCCCTCCATCCCTTAGTGACGCTTGGGACCCACCTTAAAGTAATGCGGTTTTTGCATCCTAACTGTCTTAGAAAATGTGTACGATTGTTCGCTGTATCCTTTTTTGGAAGTTCTTTCTGGCAAGTTTAAAGCAAAAATCTCTGCTTGTAATATATTAGTCTGGAGTCAGATATTTTTAGGTGATAGTTGGGAATATTCAGTACTTGATTAAGCAAGTAGTAACTGACTGCGATGTTATTAGCCAAAAACGATAAATATTCCAAAAAATAAGAGTGCATTACATCAGAACACGAGTTATATTTCTTCTAACTGCAATACTCCTAAAAATAACAATAATCTGACCTCTCTAGCCATTTGCTTAGAATTGCAAACACAGCGCCACAAATGTTAATTTACATAGACATTACGCAAATAATTTTCAATAAATTAAAATGTAAATATTGCACCAGAGATTATCTATTAAATTCTTCAAGGGTTATGAAAGACTAACAACAACATTTTCGAATAATTCCCCACACATATATAAACACACTAAAACTAAAACAATCTCATTTCAAACGGACATATTTTGATTTATTACCGTTATTGATGTCCCTACATGGAGGCAATACATCTTAGTGAATCGGTTGGTCTTTAAGAAGTTAATTAAACTCCAAACTTCCAAAAGCTCATTTATTAAAACATCACTTTCCTTCGGAAGAGCAACGACGAACTCACGTACGCTGTTGCTTGAGTACGTCATTAAATTTCAATTTTAAACAGACAAGCTAAATAGTATCATTATATTGTACAATTTTGAAGTGAATGATATTTTAATTTTATAATTTGGAAAGGTTATTCTATTATATGAATAAAGTTTAAATGAGATTTTTTTTACTAACAATAAGTTGGCAATACCGTGAAGTTGGTACTAGAAATAATGACAACAATCTGCTGGTCAGCTAATGCATGTAATAGTAATATTTTGCGCTGGTATAACGTTAGGATATACAATTTTAGTCAATATCAAATAATTTAATTGAATAAAGATCTGCACTTGTTACTTGCTGCGTACGGCCCCTGGTCATCGAATTAGGACTACTTAAAAATATTATTATTTTGAGGTAAAATTAGAAAAAACCGTTGGTAATGTTGGCAATATTACTATTTAATTACATATAACATGCAAGTAAGTATAATTTGAACATATATTTACTAATATTTGCCTGTTCCTCCTCTATGTTTTATTATTTCCTCAATCTTTTTTGGCATACTGCCAACGCAGCTTTTTATTGTTTTTTTTTTTAATTTTTTGGCCATACATGTTCAATATGTTGTTGTAATTCTTTCTTTGTAGTTGAGTTTCGTGTACTTACGATGTTTTTCAAGACATTTCATACATTTTCAATTGGGTTTATGTTTGGTGAATTGCCTGGCTAAGGTAGTACACGCAAATTTTTAAATTCAAGGTATCGCATTGCACCTTTTGCTTTATGACACGGTCTTCATTGTCTTGCATGAAAGTGTATGGTCCTTGAGTCGGATCCAATGAGCCAATATAAGGTATTATAATAGTTTTGTAAAACTTTTTTATATTGTTTTTGTTCCATTGTTCCGTTAACGAAATATAGTGGTCCCGGTCCTTCTGTCGTAATACACGATTAAACCATTAGACATGGGGGGGGGGGGGGGGGGGGAGGTGTTTAATAGATTTGATCGTACGTGCTTCTTTATAACGCTCTGAAGGACGTCGACGAACAAATTGGCTACTATGAGGATGAATTTGACCAAAAATAGAGATAATAAATGAAACTTACCTTTCCCCAATCTTCAACTGTATATTTTTTTATATTCTTTAACCCATTGAAGTCGTGTTACCTTCTTTGCTGGACGTCTGCATTTCAAGCCTGCTTCATGAAGAAGTCTACGGACTATTCGGGCTGATATTTGTATACCGTTTCCACTAAGAACTTTAGTGGATAAAAAGCGATGTTTTTGTAGCCACTTTTACTATACGACGACCATCTCTTACAAGTTGTTTTGCGTTTGCCGGCACTGTATGTTCTGCCACTACTTATACGAGGAATATTCCCCTTAATTAATTTCGCGATTCTCGGAAGAGTTTGATGTGATACACCCACCCTCTTTATGTGCAATTTCATGTTGAGAGAATTCTCCCGTCTCTAGAAGAGCAGAAATTCGTGCTTTTTCTTTGTGATTACATCCCTCTTTCCCATTATGATAATAATTAACCGCGAAAATAGACGCACACAAATAAAATTAAAACTTTATGAAATATAAGTTCTTTGGAAAATCGGTAAAAATACTGTTTTTATTTATATTTGCAATGATACTAGTTAATTAATGAACGACACAATTCAAACCAAACATAATTATTGTACGTACAAATGGCAAGAGACGCACCCCTAAGCATTATTTTTATATCTGTGCAATTATCTGTGGTCATAATGTATTAGGGTATTACTCGAATCACAATTATGCTTTTATGGACTTTACAAATTAAAATTATATTTAATAAATATTCTTACAAATTTAATATTTCTCCAATAATCCCATTTCCATGGCCAAGGACTGTAAATAGGTGCAAGTAATTAAAAATAACACGTTGCATCTAGTAAAATTTAAGAAAAAAGGTATTTCAAAACATGAAATTTTGATTACAAAAACTTAAGTTAAAATTTAATATATTTTATCTTTATTTTATTATCTTTGGGACACTAACAGTGAAAAACTTCTTAAAAACAGGTCCGCCCAAAGATACAAAAACCACACACATAACATCGTTAACAGGTAGGTTGTTATAACAAAATTCAAATAGAATTCAAATTTGAAATAAAAATGGTAGCTTTCTAAATAACGAAGATGGTAGTAACGAAGCGTTTCTGGAAGATTCAAATGCTTTTAGATGATTCACCTGATAAGACTTTGTTATCAACATTTCTGTCACCTCGGCGTTTCTTAACCTTTTGTCTACCCGGGAGCAGTGCACAATTTCTTATCGTCTTTTATTGCTCTGCGAACAAGTCCATACCATAAGCCTACTTGCGTCGGGAACATTTTATTTATTTACCAAAAAAAAAAACCATAGCCCCACTACTCACACCAGATTACCAACTTTCCCCTGCGGGTGTAATGACCCCCAGGTTAAGAACCACTGGTTTACCTACAGTAAATCGCGAAGAGATAGTAGACAAGTGGTCTGAAACACTCTGTATAAAAGCGAAATAGTAATATCGTTCCATGTTTAACGTTTTGCATCGTACTTTATATTGATTGATTGATTGATTGTTGCCATAAGCAGGATTAGTCTTTGCATCCTTAACACTCCGGCCCAATGGGTTAATTGTATTATTCCTGCTTTGGTTTCGTTTTACTTAAACAGGTTAGTTCCCTCGATCAGGTTTAAGAGCCTATGCAGTAAGTCATTCTCCAATGGTAGATCAATTGCGCTTTGCATAGCGAACCTGCGTTGACTTAGCGCTACGTATTCGAAGATAATATGAGAGGCTGTTTCATATTCTTCATTACAAAGCCTACATAATGGCTCATCTGTGTGGTCTCTCAAATAGCCATGTCCTGTTAGATATGTCGCTACCCTAAGCTGAATCTTGTTTAGTGCAAGCAGGTTAGCAGTCAAATGTTGCGACGGCCTTCTCATCATTCGTTTCTTGTGCTTTTGTCCAGCTGCGTGGTTCCAATTTAATTGGTGGTGTTTTATGATCCATTCATTAATTGCACCATGCACTGCAGACTTGGTAACACTTAGTAAAATTCATTTTTGGGCCTTCTCTCGCTAGCTGGTCTGCAATTTTATTATCCGCTATACCCTTGTATCCTGGCACTCACACCAATGTAACCTTGTTGCGTTTAGACAGAACCACTAGGTTTTGCAGGCACCCCCATACTAGTTTGGAGGCTATATGATAAGATAGTGCCTTTAAGACTAACAGAGAGAACGCAGATCGTCTCCCCTTGTGGTTGTCGACGCAGACTCTCCCACGCGCAGGTTTGTATAGCATATATTTCTGTTTGAAATACCGTGGTGTACCGCCTAAGTGATCCACATACTTTGTATCCCTAGTTTTCCTTATAAACACCCGTCTTAAAGTTTTGACCCATCTGTGAACCAGATTTGGGACTTTGGTTTTCACCCCTCTCCACTTTTCCATACTTCCCAATTGAAGAAAACTTTGAAAGGTTTATCATAGGAGATTCTGGAGATTGGAGTTACGATTGCTTCTATTCTGATGTGCCCCGACCCACTGTGGGTTCCCCAGATACTAGTGCTTTTCAGTCTGTATGCTCCCATTCCAGCCTCCCTCCTGACATGGATGTCAAGAGGAGGCAGGTTTAGGATAGTTTGCATAGCAGCCGTTGGTATGCTTTTAATGGCTCCAGTTATACATAGGCATGCCAGTCTCTGAATTCTCGAGAGATTGGTTATTGCATGTTTCTTATGGGATCTCATGCCACCAAACCAGGCAGCCACATATGTGGTTTGAGTCTCCATGTTTTCTGGTTCATGTTTACTTTATATTACAGTAAAAGTAATGAACGTAAAGTGTATTCAGTAAGGCCACTCGTTCAATGTGAAATTCCCTCTGGCGGCTAGTAGCTCTTTTTCGGAAGCCTCTACTCTTCTCCAGGCCTATGAGCTCTGGAGCGAGGTACTAGGGACTTGTTATAAGTCTAGCCAACAACAAACATGGGGTAACGGGGAAGAAACTACTCTTCTGATCATTTTCTCCATTTCGTAAATCCTACAAATTAATAAAAAATGTTCCTACAATAAATAAGCGTAAATTCAGAGGTATTTCGAGCATAATTTCGTAAATTAAATTAAATATGTTTCGCCATGTTGTTGTCAAGAACGTCAGTAAGTTTTATTATTATTGGGTTCTCGGTAGAATTATGTAGCATAGAGTAATATATTTTGAATCATCTAGTCGCGTCACTACATTCATTTCAATATGCCACATTTATAAATAGATTTATTCAGCAAAATTCATCGTTAAATTGTGTTTGGAAACGAATTATAAAAATTTGCTGTGGATAAAACAATCGCCATCGTGATTAAAATAAAGGAGAAGAGGGACGCCAATTGATTTTCTCACGTTGAATCAAATTTTCATCGAGGTAACTCGTATTTTGGCTGCGCTCCCAGTTTTCAGAGTTAATATTTAAAATCGTGATGTAAATTCAAGTTACAAATGAAGATTGGTGGTTGAGAAAAGGCAGTTTCCCTGTAAATTTTATAATATAAACATAGAGTTTATATTGATATCCTCATAAAGTCCAGGTTAGTTTTAATTTTTAGTTTTAGATTTCGTTAAAATCTCATTAGTCGATATTAAAATTCGTGTAAATTGCCGAAAAAGTGTTTTAGAACACTTCCGAACCCTCAGTTCATATAATTAATCAATTATTTTTTTAAAAACATTTCAGTACATAAGTAGATGAACCTCAAGTAGAATAACCAAACACTTCGAGAAGAAAAAGAATAATTTCTATAAATTTGTTTGAATCCCCAGAAATTGCATTAAATGAATACACGATATTATCGTAAATGTACGAGATACACATGTTCAAATACTACAATGCCATCTGGCAGATCGCCTTTAAAACATACGTAATACTATAATATTATGCAATAAGTGTTCTATAGAATCCTTGCTAGACTAGACCTGCATCAGACGAAGAAGTTCTTCAACAGTTTGTTTACGTAGAAACTAATACCCGCCACGTTCGTATGTTTAATAGAGCCAACGCTGTTTGTGTGTGGACACACCACTTGTCTTATTTCTATTCTCTTTTTTTCTCTTATTCATCTCTAGGAAAGAGCTCCTATTTAAATCTCATTCTCTACTCGTTCTTCCTATTACTCCTGATATCCTTTTTCTTCTTCTTTTCATCTTCCTCCTCGTTCTCCTTCTATACAAACCATTTGTTGTTATTACGTATCGGGTTACCCTACTGTCCTATTTATTTACAAATGCATCGTCGCTGGTTCGGGCAGCAACCAGCCGGTGGTGTTGGGGTTTGCGCTCTGTATTTAAAACGGGGAGCACTTAGCTTGTGTAAACGACCAACACCTATCACGCTGTTCTGTTCCGATATTCTCCTTTTTAAAAGCTGCGAACAGACTCGTCCGCCGGTAGCATGAGGTACTAGTGGTCGTAGTAAGCTGTGAGACGACGGTGCTTGATAGGTGGCAGCGCCCTCTGTTATTTTAAAGTCTTCTTCGGTATGATAGACAACACCTTGACGTTTTTGTTATTCCGGTGAGAGAAAACGCCCATCACCGAACGGGAAAAAGTAAAAAAAAAAAAGGTGGATGAATTGAAAAGAGGTATAGAAGATATTTATCAGTTGAGATTTTAATAATGACAAATGCAAACTATGTATGCCCTAGGTAAAATATTGAATATTTAGAGTATTTTTTTATATTTTATTTCTCGTATAGATAAATATTTTTTCAATGTTTTGAATTTGATAACAAATTATAAATAAATAAATAAACAAATACTTCATAGCTTAATAGCATAGAAAATTAAAAATTTTTGACATATGTTGAAGTGAATTAAAGGTAATGTTTACCTACAGATACCTCATGGAATCTACGAGGTGCATTCAAGTTATAACACCTCCGATTATTTTTCTCACTAACTAATCACACGAAAACTATGAAACTTGTGTTACTTCTCCACCTAATCTCCCTGCAACCGTACACATTTTTCACAACATCGACGCCATGATTTCATGGCCGCTGCGAACGGTTCTTTAGGACCACTGGACCACTGGAAAATCGCTGATGCAATAGTGGCACGGCTGGTGAATGTGCGGCCACGGAGAGTGTCTTTCATCGTTGGAAACAGCCAAAAGTCGCTAGGAGCCAGGTCAGGTGAGCAGGGAGCATGAGAAATCACTTTGCACGAAGAAGCTGCTGCGTCACGTTCGCCCGATGCGCTGGTGCGTTGTCTTGGTGAAAGAACGCACGTGCAGCCTTTTCCGGCCGTTGTTCACGCAATGCAGGAAGGAACTTCTTCTTCAAAACATTTTCGTAGGATGTACCTGCCACCGTAGTGCCCTTTAGAACGCAATGAGTAAGGATTACGCCATCGCTGTCCCAGAACATGGCCACAATAATTTTTTCAGCACTGGCGCTTCCCCGAAGTTTTTTTGGTGACGGTGAACCTGTGCGCATGTTTGTAAATTGACCCCGATGAAGCTTTAAATAAAAGCGGAATATTGGTGAAAATTTAAAAGAGTTACATTTTTTGAAACCTAGTCGTCATCCCGACAGTTTAGAACCACGTGTTACTTCCCCAAGAAGTCCGCGACCTCCCTACTGCCAAAGTTTGTCTTTGGCACTTGAGATTTGGCTGGGTTAATGCTTAACGATAGAGCTGCAGATATAGAGTGAACTCGGGACAAGCGCACTCCTAAGTTTCGAAGGAATGGTACAGTTGCATACCATCAGCATATAAGCGAGCTTGCATATGTTTGCGATGTTCTGCAATAGAGGAAGTATATAGGGAGAACAGAGTTCGACCTAAAATGGATCGCTATGCTACGCCCTGCGTCAGGTCACGAGGTTGAGAAGTAGTGTTATTAGTTCTTACGCGTTGAGTTCTCTTGTTCCTCAGTACTTCTAATAGATTCGCGTGGTTAACTGTATCAAAAGCCTTGGTATAATCTAGAAGAACAAGGACTGTCACTAGTCCCTGATCTGCAACTCGTAAGATGTCATCAGTGACACATAACGGAGCGGTATACAACAATCCCCATGGAAATCCAGATTGAATATCTAATTGAATATTGAATATTTAATTAATACAAATAAAATGTCAAAAAAATTATTAATATATTAAAAATATGTTCTTGAATAGAGACTGATTTTTGCAAAAAAATTTTCTTGATACAAGAAACCATTTCTCTGTGTGTATAAGTTACAATCTCGCAACTCACACATTAACCTGTGTCTGTCCATGATTAAAATTTCGATCCTCTTTTACGATTATTGCGTATATCTACTGTTGATAAATCGTGCAACAGTATCCATCAAATATTTCTAAAGACGTACACACAGGCATACGTATAGTTATACATACATATATGCGGCATCGTTTCTGGCGTAGAGAATGATAGGCTATTGACACATAACCTCCATTTGCGAGCTATACAGAAAAATATTTATTTTCGACATGGAGACGATTAATCACAATATAAAATTGGATTTGTGTTTATCGCTGGATGCATATACATATGTAGTTGTGCGTATGTGGATACATAGTGCACATTATCAGGATTCCAAGAAAACGTCATCTCGTTCGCTTCCTGATAATGCAGCAATAAAATAGCGACGCGACGGCACAAATCAACTGGAGGATTTAATTTTTGATGATGTTATAAGTAAATATGGATAAATCTCTTTAATTCAGTATCTTAATCATGTATAAGTGTTTCTACAATAACATATACATAACTTTAGAGCATTTAACCTTGCTTGCTGATATTGTGTTGTATTTTATATAGTTAGGTCCTAAAGTAACCCCTCCCCCCGCAACACTAATTTTTCACACTCTTCGAGAAAATAGGTCGATTTCTGATTTATATCAGCCCAGCGAAGGGCAGGATGGGGCAGCTGCCCCGCTCCCATAAGAAAAATTATGGATTCGCTTACATCTTCGTTAACTATTCGATTTTCCCAAGAAAATACCCCAGCCCCTGCGTTAATAAAACTACATCCTTTATACATGACTAAAATTAATATCACAGATTTACACAAGAACGCAGAACTGTTTACAAATTTTAATGAGTTGGATGATGTCACCGAGAACTGGACCTTTGGTATAATTTGTGGATGAAAAAGAATTTACCGAAAGACAAATTAAGGGATATTGCAGTCATTGATCTGTTTAACGAAACTAATATTTTCTTCCTGCCATGAGAAAATCATTCACAATTCTGAGCACTATATCATGCACTACGGCGACCGTAGAACGATCCTTCAGTACGCTTCGATGGGTGAAGACCTGGTTTAGGAGCACTATGGCAGAGGAAAGACTGACTGGATTATGTCTGATGAGCGTGCAACTGAATTTTGTGAGATGGTGGAAAAGAAAGTTATAGGAAAATTTTCGGTAAATCCGAGAAGATAACATAAAGATCTAACTCAGTTAACTACATGGTATGGGATATAAAGTATTATTACTAAAGTTTGACAAACGCGTGCTACGGCAGAAGCGCCGAGAGGGGATTTAGGTCGATGTGAAGCCAGTGGAGAGTTTAGTCATTCAATGGGCGTGGAAGTGAACGGTCGTTCGAGAATTATCGGTTTATGGGTGTACGTATTTTAAAACATGGATCGTCGTAAGCGAGGTTTACCTTTAGCATCGCATGTGAATAAATATATTAGCCGTTTCCCTGGGTTGGAATATACAGGTCATTCAGTGCAAAATTTGCAATATACGGTTGATAGGTCGCGATACATTTCACTATAGAAGACATATTAAAAGTAAACGTCATGTACTGAATTTAAGGAACAATATTCCGCACTGGGAATTTCTGTATGATTTTATTTTTATGCTAAGTGTGTGCAACATCCCACAAGACCTAGTAGTCAATGAACACTTTCGTCTTTTTTGGAATAAATATGTTCCCTCGTGGAAACCACCAACCAATAGAGAATTGCGATACAATTTACCACTTTTGCGGGGTACAGTAAAAAACTGTATAGTAGACGAGTTGAAAAATAAGAAAATTTGCGTGGATGAAACAACTGATGCACACAAACACAGCGTGATTCATGTTCCTTGTTATTAACCAGTAAAAGGATTGAAAAAAGTGATGCTGAAACCGTTGTGAAGATAATAAAAGATTCATTAAGAGAATTTTGTATCACAGGAGCCCAAGTCACAATGTTAGTTACTGATGGAGCTGCAACAATGCTGAAAGTTGGTAGGATGTTGAAAATATGCTTTCCGACTCTTCTTCACATAACACGTCTCATACATGCGTATCATCTTGTTGCAGAAACCATTTGAAAAAAATATCCGATGGTGAATAATTTAATAGCATCTACCAAAAACTCCCCTCCTCACTTCCTCGAAACTAATATGAGTTGTGTCCCTCTAGTTCAGATCTTGGATACGCCCTTGATGGAGAGACGAATCCAATGATACCACATATGTTACACTTTAGCTTAAGAAATGTTATGAAATGCAGCGATAGATGTTTTGGTAATCTGTTTTTGTTGTTATGCAACGTTGGTTAGGAAGGAGCACCAAATGGTCTTTTGTGACGCCACTTTGGTCCAAAAAGCTCATGGCTAAGCAACGTAATCATAACAGTTGCCAAACTGTCAAATCTCGATCCTAAAAGCGTCACCTATGGCGCATGTTTTTCTGTAATTTACGTGATACTTAGTTAAGTTAAAAATTAAGTTATCTTGTTGAGCCTGGCCATTAACTTCCTTGCTTCAAATAGAACTATTATGTTCTTGAAAAGATTATGGAAAAACAAATCCAACAATTGCCATATACGTTATGTGGTCATAAAAGCGAGAGGGCCATGTTTTTTTTAATTATTTTTTATGTTGGTTTTAACTACACCTGACAGTTAAATCCAAGATTGAAATTTCAAATTACGTTTGACATTTATTGACAAGATTGACAATTCAAATTGCATTTGACGTGATTTGATATTTATTGACAATCTTACAAATTTGAAATCATGTTTACTACAGATCACCAAACAAAAATCTGTATTTGTGCAAGAACTCAAGCCCATTGATCAGGTAGTGAGAGTGCAATACTGCAATTTTGGTTTGAACATCATATGAATGATGATAAAGTCCTTAACAAATCCTTCTTCCCAGACGAAACTGGGTTCGACCTTAATGGTTTTGTTGACAAACAAACTATGCGTACATGGTCCTGTGAAAACCCTTATGTCATGATAGATAAACCATTGGATTCTGAAGAGGTTGGTGTTTGGATAGCAGTTTCACGGAGAAGAATTACTGATCCATTACTTTTTTCGTGAAACGTTAAACGCAGGAAGACATCGTAATAACTTATTGCAACCTTTTGTTAACCAGTTGCATGATGCCACAGCTCATAAAACACTACAAGCAATGAACCTCTTACATAAATATGTTGATAAGTTGTAGTAGATTTTCCTCCACTTTCTCCCGATCTAACTATTTTAGATTACACTACACACAATGCAAGAATATACCGAAGCAATTCAAAATGTTTGCGGCACAACTCCTCAACATCTCGTCAATGCATTTAACAACATGAAACAACGAGTAAGGATTTGTATTGGAACCGAAGAAAATCACTTTGACCATTTACACTGTTTGCTAAATTATTCTTCTACTTTTGCTAGGACGTTTCACTATGTAGTTTTATTGTTATTGCCTTAAATCATCACATTAGCCATTTACTCTTTAAACAGAAACTTATTTGTATCATGACTCAATCTCTCAATCTTGATATTTTTGGAGCAAAATTTAATTGTCAATTATAAATGTATTCGATAAATTAAATAAAATGATTCATGTTCATTTATGTCATATGGTGCTTTACATCAAAATATATAACGATATACAGCAAGAGATGGTTTAGGCAAAGTTGTATGGCATTAGCAGATTAACGATTGGCGTGATTACGTTGCCTAGCAACGAGTCTTTTAGATGATTTTGTCATCAAAGGAGGCAATTTAGCGAATTTTTCTTACAAGGGAACACAGATAACCCGAAAATTCAAGAAAAAATTAAACTTTATGGGTTTGTAGATTGATATAGTGTAAGAACAACGGTAATTGTTTTAAGTGCTTAATCGCCTGTCTTTGGAGAATCGAGCCCCCTAAACGCAATACCACCCATAACAATTTACGTCAATATCTCCGAAATTATGAGAAATAATAAAAAAAAACACTTTAGACAACTTTTTATCTGTTTGGCCACTACGCTTTTCAAGGAATCGTCTCCCTCACCTTCATATTTTCTCAACAATCAAAATTTTTATTTTTTAAAAATACTACCCTAAACTCATTTCCCAATACAATACATATCTAGATTAATACAGATTCTTAGCAATAAATGTACCGTTATGTTAAATATTTACATCGTAAAGCCCAGCTGTGAATTTGGAACGTACAGGGTATTCAGTATAGCCACCCGATAGATATGAAATTCCCTCTGGCGGATAAAAGCTATTTTTCGGAAGCCACAATTTCCCCCCAGGCATTGGAGTGTGGGTACTAAATAATTTATAAGTCCAGATAACGACGATCTTGGAGAATCGAAGACGAAACTACTTTACTTTTCATTCTCCTTATTTCGTAAGTCTTCAAAATTACTGTTAAATTCTCCTACAACAAACAACTGGGTAAATTCAGTTTTCAGTTTCGTAAATTAAATATCTATCAGAAGGTTGTTAAGTAGAATGTTAGTAAATTTTGTTGTTGTTTGGTTGTTGATGCTATTGTATAATATAGAATAGCATAATTTCAGTCGTCTAGTTGAGTCAGTCCATTCATTCTCTCATGCTACGTCTAAAAATAACTTTATTCATCGAAATCACAAGACTACGTTTAGATAGAAATCATCAAATTTGTTGTGGAGAGAAACAATCGCCATAGCGATTAAAATAAAGGAGAAAAGGGACGCTAATAAATTCATCAACCCTGATTAAGCGTTCTTCGAGTTAACTAGTATTTTGGCTGCGCTCTCAATTTAAAATGTCCGATATTGAAATTAGGGAATTTGCCGAAAGAATATGAAAGAATACTTTCGAATCCCACAAAAGAATTAAAAATTTAATCAATTTACAATATTTCAATTTTTTAAACAATTTCCCTGAGATCGGACATTTCAGTACTTTGCGATATCAACTATTAGACTAGAATTCCTAAGAAAACAATATCTACCAGCAATCGTATCAATGCACATGTGTACATTCACCATCCTCCAGACACTGAAACAATAGTTTATATATTCTGAGACATAAAAACATTTCTTATTTCTCAGAAGAATTCGTAATTTTAAGGATAATGAGATCTGAACTCTTAAATACATCATTCTGTATATACAAAATGTGTAAAGTCCATGCATGTTGTACGGTCATCGAGACTCTCGAACTGGCCACGCACGGTTGAACTATTACTGAAACCCATTCATGATGATGTATATGAACATGTGGCTGTATGAAGATGCATACAATACGGTATCAAGTATAAAAGAATAACATTCAGCTAGAGAAGATCAACAAGTAGAATCGAAAGTTGTGTATGTATGAATCTACGTAATTCATATATGGGCCAATGGTTTTGTTACATGTGTGCAGTGGTCAACAGTTCGAAGTTAACGTATTTTAAAGCTTTTAAGGCTCTTCTCTAACCCAGGCCTCGTGTTTAGTGCACGGTCTATGATCCCTTCCGATTAAAGCTGACGTGTAGACGACATTATTAAAATGCATGTGGTAACGAGAGTTTGTATATATTTTTGGGGAAATATAAATTATGTTATGTACCCCAAGAAAATAGTATTGCAAGTGATTACATATGAAACGATAAAAATGATAAAACATATTTTATACACACGTCATAAAGTTTCAATTTCTGAAAATGTGTTAATTACCTGCGCCAAGAGATTGATTTATCTGGAAAGTAGCCGATAGAACGTGGCACGCCAAATGCCTTCAATGTAGCAATTGCAGGGTATACTAGGGTTTTCCACTAGGTTGGCGCAGGTTTACATGTAGTTCTCTATACAACAACCCCGAAGAGATTGCTCTTAAGGTTTAATATTTGATGTTTTCTTTATTAAATTAGTGGAGAATGAAAGACTTATTGAGCCAATATTTTGTTTGCAGTTTTAAATTTTATTGAAAAACTTACGTAAGGATAATATCACGTTGAATACACGAGAGATACAGTTTTTTCAAAAACAACGAAAGAAAAAAAGTTGGTACAAATTGTTTTATTTTTCGAAATATTACGATTTATACACTTTTGCATGCATTCGAGCCAATTCTCAAAAATTTCTTTTCGCTGTAGAGGTGGCATATCCAAAACATGGTTTTTGGAGGCTTTACCAGCTTCTTGAGTTGATAAAAATCGGTATCCATGCATTTTTTGTTTGACTTTCGAAAACAAAAAGGAGTCATTAGGCGATAGATCAGGTGAATACGAGTAATGAGACATTAATTCTCCCTCAAATAATCAATTACACAGGCCAACGATAAAAAACTTTTTTATTAATTTTACCTAATTCTTATGTTTTTGGATGTGCTGTGTCCGAAAATAATAATAAAAAAGTTGTATCGCCCACCAGTTTTTCACATTTTAATATTCAAAACGCGAAATGTTAATTTTTTGTTATTCAAATGTAACGTATAACGTAATACGTTGGCAGTAAAATCAAATGTTATTAGGTTGGCAGTTCTGGTAAATGGGACAGTTGTTTGTTTTCTTCCAGTCAATATAACCTCACTTTTCAGTGTTTGGCCCATGTGCTCAAAGTTTTAGTACTTATTTATTAATCTGTGCTCTAAGTATTGCTAGCCGTGATTGTAAAAACTGTCCTAACACTTTTTGTTATATATGTAGTGAGTTTGTAGTTAACAAAACATCAAGCAAACATTACTGACTTTGTAAAAAAAATATACTTTGCATATTTTGGTGTAAAAATCGGTGATCAAGAAAAATGTTGGGCTCCTCACAAGGTATGTTATGTTTTGTGTCGAGGATCTTAGGAAATGGTCTAAAAAGAAGAGAGAGCTTTTAGATTTGCAGTACCCATGGTATGAAGAAAACAAAAAAATCATTCAAATGATTGTTATTTTTGCAGCGTTGATGTTTCTGGGTAAAACTCAAAAAATAAGAAAGTAATTGTTTACCCTAACCTTAATTCAGTTATTCGGCCGATAGGACATGAACCGGGACTTCCTGTCCCTGAGCCACCTCAGTCTATTGATGACGTTTTCCGGTCAAATGAACCCGAATCTGATGAAACTCGACCGGGTGATGATGAGTTCCAATGTTCCCCAGAAAATTTAAAACCACAGTTGTTTACACAGGTTGAGTTAAATGATTTAGTGAGAGATTTTGGTTTGATTAAGGAAAAAGCAGAATTGCTTGGTTCTAGGCTGAAAGAAAAGCATTTATTGGCATCTATTTACCAATATAGAACAAGAGATCAACAGATTGCTTAGTTTTTCAAGCAGGAAGAGGATTTGGTTTATTGTCAAAACATTGGTAGTCTAATGAATGAATTTGGCATTGAGTGCAAGAAGGCAGATTGGAGGCTTTTTATAGACTCATCAAAAACTAGTTTAAAAGCTGTTGTTTTGCACAATGGAAATACTTATTCTTTACTGCCTGTTGCTCATTCAATCCATATAATGGAAACTTACCATGATTTTACAAAAAATTAGCTATCCGGCTCACGATTGGATGCTATGTGGGGATTTGAAAGTTGTTTGCATGATCCTTGGTCAACAAAAGGGATTTACAAAGTTTCCATGTTTTATATGTGAATGGGACAGCAGAGCAAGGGATCGACCTTGGTCCACAAAACAATGACCCGTAAGAAAAACTTTAACACCTGGCGGGAAGAACATATTTCATAAACCTTCAGTAGATCGAAAAAAGATTCTTCTACCACCTCTACACATAAAGTTAGGCTTAATGAAAGAATTTGTAAAAGCCTTGCCTAAAGATGGTGAATGTGATAAATATTTGTGTGACAGATTTCCACATTTATCAGAAGCCAAACTGAAAGAAGGTGTTTTCGTTGGGCCTGATATTCGTAAAATGATTTTCGATTCCAACTTTAAAGCAAGGATGACTACAAAGGAAAAGGAGGCTTGGATATCATTTGAGCAAGTTGTGACTAAGTTTTTGGGCAATGTGAAAGACCCAAACTATAAGCTTATCGTAGCTAAAGTTCACTTCTTGCACAACCATCTTGACTTTTTTCCTGAAAATTTGGGCGATGTGAGTGAAGAACAGGGGAAACGGTTCCATCAGGACATAAAGGTGATGGAGAAACGGTACCAGGAACGGTGGAATATCAACATGATGAGTGATTATTGTTGGTCACATCATCAAGAACAACAAAATGCATCGCATCGTAGAAAAAGCTATACAAGAAGCTTTACAGAGAAAAGAGAAAGGGAATGCAAAAAATAAGCACCTAAAATATTTGTATTGAAGTGGTATATGTTGTGGTAGATAAAAATTGTAGCCTAATTAAATAAAAGTAGGGTTTAAGTTAAATGTTTTTATTTTATATATATATATATATATCCAATTTTCCCCATGTTAAAATATGATCGATGTCATATTGTGTGTAGGTAATACAAAAAAACTGATACCAGATACGGTTTCAGCATCCAAAAATACATAAGATTTGGATGTATTTGTTTAAATGGTTTTTACAAATATTTTTTTTGTTGGCCTGTGTTATTTGACGTGCTGGCATTGTCGATTATTTTCCCTGATTTCATCTGACAAACACATTGTTGTATATTATTCAGTATTACCTGTTTTTCGAGCCTCCAAAGCAATGCTGGAGGCATGCGCAGTACAACGAAAGAAATAAGCAATCATTTTCTCGGAAGTGCTTCGTGAAGAAATAACTTTTGTTGGTTTCGGTTCATTTGGGAGCACCGAAACGGTTGACAGTTGCCGCGTTTCCAGCTCGTACGAATATATCCAAGATTCTTTGTCGAATTTTTTGAGCATTTCCTTATACCAATTGACGGGAGCCCTGTTTTGTGTTTGGGTCAAATTATGCGGAATCCATCGGGAACAGATCTTTTTCACACCTAAATGTTCATGCAAAATCTCCGATGTGCCTAAGGATGGCTCTACCTCACAGTAAGTCACATGCCGATCCTCCTCAAACATGTTGCGCACAGCATCGACATTTTTTTGGAATAACTGGAAACAACTGGAAATTCATCAGTGACAGAAGCACGACCACGACGAAATTCTGCAAACCAGTTTTAAACTGGTAGTGTTTCATTACCAATAGTTCAAGAAAGCGATTCAAGGCATTGTTGTTGTGTTAGACGTTTACTAAAGTCATAAAAAATCATCTAATGAAAACCCTCAGGTGAAATTTCAATTTTTTCAAAAGCTTTTTTAAATTCTCAGTAAACAAGCTGCTCTCGTACAATAAAAAAATACGGAATTCTTCATCATATAGTATCAGTTTTACAAGCAACGTTAACAAATGAATAACATTGTTAACCTCTAGCTGATTATTACTGTATACATATTTCATTCACCACAGTTCGCTGAACACGACTTTCTTTTAGAAGCAAATACTGTAAGAGAAACAAAGGTTAGATCGATTCAGGCAATTCCATTAAAAACGTTACTTTATTCCAAAAAAAGAAAAAAGATCCAAGCAACCGTCTATTCACAAAAACCGAATGAAAAGCGTCTGGATACTCTACTTTAAAAAACGGGTTAGGTTTAGGTAAAAAAAATTAGCAGTAGAAAAAATATCTAAACATCATTAAAGCTTCTTTTCTATTATCTTATTTTCTTAAACAAGATTGTAATTTCCCAATTATACCCACATAAATCCTGGCCAAGGAAATTGTAATAATATATTACAATTCAATTTTATTTCCAGCGTATTTCATTTCCTAAAAATTAACGGATGTGACAGTAATTCGTGATGAAATCTAAGGAAACGTAGATCTATAACTTAACACAATATAAACGTTGAAAATTCTAATTACATGTTTATTTTGAAATTTCACTATAACTATACTGTTTGGAGTTTATCTTGAATTAAAGATTTATCTCTTGTTTCCGTAAAACGATCGTTAGATTTAAGGAAATATGTCATATTTTACAGTAATTCTTTCAAAGAATTTCAATAGTTGACTGAATTAATCTGTAGGAAACGTAATCGGTGAAATAAGAGATAAATTTATTATTTTCCAATAACAATGGCTGATAAATTTGAAAAATATAATCTCAGTTTATTTATTAATAAAAGAATTAATGAAAACTGTAAACTGAATGTTTTGAATTTATTGGGAAACAATTGACCATCCAATAAAACTACGACTAAATGTTCGATGTTAACTTCGTACACAGTGCTTTTTCGTAGTGGTTAGTGCTCATTCCTTACTGAGATTATGTTTGTAGTACCAGTTGAAGGCTACAGGGAAAGAGCCAGGAAGGTCACATTTTTGCACATAATGAGTTCTGTGGCGCAATCTATAGTTCACCAGCAGTAGTTTCATGTGTCAAAAGATCGTGGGAAAGAACCGGGAACGTACCGTGCAATAACACTTTTAATATTTGGCATACAGGTTAAAAACAAGGAATGTCCATACCAAACCGGGAAAAAGCGAAGAATGTCCCAGAATTTTGTAGTGGCTGTAAATTTTGTGTTGGCATGTTGTAGAGGTTATGCTGAGCGGTTAGGTGCGAGTTGGTTTGTTTATTAGTATTATTTTTGTTATGGTGTTTTATGAATTTTCGAGGATTTTGTTAAGACAACGAGTTTGGATACTGAAGAAGCGCTTTGTGCGGTTGTATCAGACTGAAGTGCTTCGAAGTTATCGATAAACACGAAAGACAAGGTATTAGGCAGTACTTTAATGCGTTATGCAGTAACGATGAACAAAACAGCTATTTAAGTGGTCTAATATCTCTGGTACCCATTCAAAGATGCAGAGCACGCCAGGATGAAGAATCTGCATCTTATCATCAGGCAAGTTATACATACATAGTAAGGGTAACCCGAAACGGTAATGCAGAAGAAGTGTCCGTGTGTTATAAGGCATTTATTTCGATTCATGGTATTACAAAGGCGAAACTAGAATATATTCAAAGATCGTTGAAATCTTCCGGTGTTGCCCCAAAAGATCAGCGTGGGAAGCATAGTTCGAAACACCGAAAGTTACATCAAGCACCCTTACTACTGTATGTGCCCACATCTCTTCATTCAAAGGCAGATTAAGCCACTACAGTGAATGATTCAAAGAGGTTGTATCTTCCGGAAGAGTTGAATATCAAGCGAATGTTCGAAATGTTCAAGGAAAAGGAGCCTAACGTCAAAATTTCGTACGAATCGGACAGAACGATATTTAACCAGAAATATAATATTGCGTTTGGATATCCACGGAGTGACACGTGTAGCTGCTGTGACGACACCAACTTCAACTAAAGATGTGTAGATTCAGTGTTCACAGTGTAAAAGGTGAAAATGTCAGAGTATGGAATGAAAGTCCTCAAGTTGAACAAGTATTTTAACAAACGCCAAATTATACAACACTTATTTTATCTGTTTGTTTTACTTCGATCAAGAATATTATCACCAACCTTCTAAAAATAAATGTAACATACCATGCACTAATTGTATGGCACTCGTGTAGTGTATGAGTGTATTTTTAGCAAACGTGTTAGCAGGATAACACCTCAAAAACAACAACTCAATAATAACGTTGGAAAATTGCATATCGCTGTTTTTTTTTTCAGCGTCAGCTTCGATAAGCCCTCGGCAAACACGTCGTAGCTTTAATATGTCGTTATCAGTCAATGATGAACGCGAAAAATACAAAAAAATGCACTTCGCTAGTCCGTCGCGTAATGTATCGATTTTCTCTTCCCATAGTTCCTCTAACCGGTTGGCATTATTATTTATTTATTCAATATATACAATTATGTTAGACGTCTCCATATTGATGGCTGATGACACGGGAAAAAATGTTATGAAGCTTCAAACGATCGTAGAACAATTAACTACAATTTGTTTGAGAATATACAACTGTCTATAACTTGGACAAATCCTTATTACTCGTGGTTAACGGATTGTATTTCTATTAAATACATTATTGTTGTAAAGATTTAGTCAATGAACTGTTACAAAAGTAGCTACAATAATGTGCAAGTTATAGTTACACACGTTGTAAAAAAACGCAACTATATTGTTTTACAGATTGTATTGCATAATACTACTAATAATGCACGCAGAAAAATGGTTTCTTGCATCAAGAAAATGGGTTTTCTTGCTAAAATCGGCCTCTATTCAAGAAAATATTTTTATTTCAAGACCATAAAAATGTATAATATAAGAAAATAATTTTCTTGATTTCTTTGGATTAAATAAACATTTTTTTAGGGTTAGAGAATCCAGGACAAAGAAATGTTTCTTCCAAGTAAATTATTTAGTTTCAAGTTAAAGGTAGGAATGAAAAAATGGTCCAGATCTCACCAAGTTCTGTTGAGAAATTAGGCGACCAGTTTCATGTTCAAAAAACAGATCATCAGGCTAGCTACCAAGATATCCAATAAAAGAGAAATCACAATAATGCAAAAAAAACTTAAAGTTAATAATTAAAATTAGGAACAAGTGAATGAGCTAATGAAAAAGTTTTTCTTTTATAAGTTACAGTATAATTAAGTTATTTCTTTAATGATGTAATTAAATAGAGATTATTTTTATGTAGTTTAATAATTAATGGGTTAATATTTAAGTTTATTTATCCCTATTTTATTGTTATTTATTATATATTAAAAAAAATTATAGTTAAATTAATACACGTGGTAAATAGTAATAAAAAGAAAAAAAAAATTACAATAACCGGTATCTTTTGAAAATGTTTATAAAACGTCGTACGTTAAAGGCTGTAACATTGCATAAGTAAGTATGCCATCTATACTTCGGCTTCTATATTCGCTACTCTCTAGGACAGCATGACAATAACTACTGACACTACGTGGCGCCAGGAAATATTTCAGTTGCTGTTTTTGAAGATTGGCGGCATAAACTGAGAGATGTAAGAGCAATGTGGCCAGGAGCAAGAAGCTTTAATGTTTTTTTTCTCTTCTCATATTGTAGTGATTCCATCAATACCAGGAGCTATTTATTAGCATTATCTATCTTGATTGTTGTTTCTATGCACTTTTTTCGTATGTACTTCTACATGTTCACCTTTGACTAAATATTATTCTGTAGATAATCTCTACTTTAGCCTTTTTAAAATCACAAGTAATGTGAATAATTTACTGCATTATGTACGGATATGTGGTACTGTTTTACACAAGGTAAGCGCAATTAATAATGTGCATATATATAATATGCATTTCAAGAATTCTAAGTAAAAAATGCGTTATTTTAACAAAAGGAAACTATTGATTTATGAACAATACCTAAACGCTTTCTGGAATTAAGAAAACTATTTACTTTCCTTAAGAAAATATTGTTTTGTTATAATAGCGGTTTACTTATACTAAGAATCACTTTCTTAAAATTTTCTGAAAGATTTGCTTGAATCAAGAGAATACATATTTTTGAATTTTAGACTTTTTGACTTCTTTGACTTTTTTGACTTTTTTGTCATTTCGACTTTTTTTTTACTTTTTTGACTTTTTTTTTACTTTACTTTTTTGGCTTTTCGACTTTTTAACTTTTTGACTTTTTACCTTGGTTGACGTTTTGAATTTTTGACTTTTCGAATTTTCGAATTTTTGAATGTTTGAATTTTTTAAAATTTGTTAATTTCTTTTAGTTGTAACTTTTTTATTAATTACGAGATTCAGATGCGGTTTGAACTAATTTTCATGGCAATTTAAATACTTTTATTAGCATTTAATAAAACCAATATAGTTTTTTATATAGACCTTTTAAGAGAGGATTTTTTTTCTGAATGCAATGATGTATCACACGATATGTAAACATATTCAGAATTTTGAAAAAAATTAGATTATTCTTTTTACGGACAGAAATCACTAGTGCTATGATCACAAAAACATTGTTTTTTGTTTCGAGACAAAACGCACGCTTATCATACTTGCCTGTTAATGTTGTTCATCAATGTCAGTATTATTAATTCAATAAATAAAGCAAAATTTTGAAAAATATGATTTATTTTGTACATACATCAAGTACTACAAGAACGTAGAAATTACACGTCAAACATACGGAGCTCAATATCCAGAAAGGCGTATCGTAAAACGATATTGCGATTAGACAGGGATCTAAAGAATTCAGGTTCATTTGCTACAGCAAAATCAAAGAAGTACAACAAAAATAATGATGAAGAAATAGAAGAATTAGCTTTAGCTTGTGTTATTGTCAATAAGCGTGTTTCCTCTATAGAAATTTCGCCGAGTATTGGTGGACCAAAGGCTGGAGTTACAGAGATTCTGAAGAAAAATAGGTGCAGGTGATATAAATTTAAACCATCTCGAACATTAAAACCTGGAGATGCAGAAAGAAAACTTCAGTTTTGTAAGTGGCATTTGGGCCAGATGAAACGATTTGTGGAATGTTTAACATAATAACCATTACAACTCCCAAAATAATTTATAGCTGACTCCTTCAGTTCGAAACCAGGTTAGATTCGGTTTCAATGTTTGGCGCGGCATAATAAATACTAGATTAGTAGAACCTATTATTTTTAATGATAGTTTAACTGTACAAAGGTATCTCTTTTTTTTGCAAGACGAACATTTAATAGAAAAGTTGCCACTAGAAACTACTAGACATATAGTATACGTTGGCCTGCAAGATCGCCTGATTTGGCTCCTCCTGATACCTTTTTATGGGGTACTGGCCATCACATTCATAAACGCCAATTTTGTAGAACAGGATGTCAACTGCTATATGGACGGATTAAAAAGATAGGGACATCGCTGGGAAAAGTGTACAGCGTTACAAGGGGACTAAGTTGAGAAAAAAACTGAATTTGACAAAAGATATATTTCTTATTGTGTTAGGCTGGAGACTTTTCAGACTACTCTCGCTCACATCCCATTAGATCTGTAGAAATGTTTGAATAAGGCAACAAAATACAAACATAAAAATTATGTGTAGCGGCCAGGAACATATTCACAGTACTGTCTCTATATGGGTTCCTTCGATCAAGTCGAATGCAAAAATATACTCCATATTGCACGCATTAACCCAGTTCTTTCATTTCCCCAGACAAATTCAGTGCTAGCCAAGTTCGCACGTAGCTGTCGATTGACCGGACGTTACTGCTGATACGCCGACATATTTTCCATCTTCAATATATGAAATTTGAAGAGCACCACGCTTGCTTTTAAAAACAGAACGGAAAAGGAGACACCAATCAAAACGAAAAGAATTTCGCACTTGAACAAATTTCATTTTTTACGTTCTGACACGAGCATTTGCGATTTTTTTTTATAAACGCGCCAGTTTTAAAGCTTTTCCGTTTTTAAATCCGTCTAGCGGAAAGCAACGGCACCGTAAACAATCTCGAGAATCTCGAGTAAAACGTCTTGAGATGATAGAGATGACAGTAAATCGAGGATATTTAGAGTGTTGCTAGAGTTGTAGGCGTAAGACGTAAGCTTCAACTGCTGGAGATTTTGAGTCATCGACTGCAGGGATGACAAATGAGGTAGAATTTTTCTAGGGAGTTTTGCGGCAATCCTGTCAATTGTACTATAGCATGGTTAAATTGCCATTAACTTCCTCTATATGACAAAGAAATGAAGCAAGAATATACATTTATATTTACTTGCAGATATTCATCCACTGGTATAGTTACCCCATTTCCTTCTAACATTTAAATCGTTGTCAAAATTAAAATTAGTGTTAAGTTATAATACAATTAATAAACGGTAATCGACAGGGTGATGTTTTTTTTTTATTATTTTTTATGTTGGTTACAACTAACTATATCTGACAGTTATGCACTGTAGAAGGCGAAACAAATTGGTGTGTAATACGAAAATTTGAAAGTGTTTTAGAGAAAGACTCCGATTTCCTTATATTAAGATAAATTTGTGAAGGTGCGTGTGAAGATGCATTAAGTTGTTTCAAAGATTATTTTAAATGTGCAAATATAACATCGCTAGATGTCGAACGGTCGTTTTCAGCATTAAAAAACATTTATTCCGCACGTCGTACTCACTTGACTGAAACAGCTGTGGAAACATATCCAATGATTCAAATATTTAATAGATGTTAACCCAGTTTGTGATTTCACGGAAGACTTAAAACGGGAAGTGTTTCAGCACGTTTTATAATTTATTTCTTACCTTCTATTTTATGTGTAAACCTTAGCCACCTTTCTTTCATGTCCGGTTTGTCTTTCGGATTGCCAAGAAGGTTTTTGAGTGTATTACGTGAACTGAAACATACGTTCATATCTTGTCCTCTAAAAACTTTACTAATAACTTTCGATATTCTGCGAAAGGGAAGTTTCACAAATTTCTTGTTGCGGGTTTCTACCGGGATCAAGGTCGTGGAATTTCTTACATAATGTCTATGTTGGACTTTCTTAAGAATACGGTCGACAACTATAGAAGAGTAACCATTATAAATAGCTAATTTTTTTATGAATTTAAGTTATTTTAAAATAACAGTTTCAACCGTTATCGTTATTTTGAAATTACGGTTGCAAAATAACAGGCTTAGCGTTATTTCGTAGTCTACAGTTCTACACGATAACGCATCGTGATTCCACATAGCACATGTGCAACTGCTGATCTTGCAGCACGCTAAAATTTAAATTCAGAAGTTTTTTGTAATATAAATATTTTATTGCGTTTTTTTGCAGATAAATTATAAACTGGTTAATAGATTAAAATAAATTAAGTGATAAACTGTTCACTGTTGTACTATTAGATTCACTGCAATCCACCATTTTGACTGATCCTACTGTTATTTTTCTTATATTTAATCTTCGAAATGCGAGAACATCTAAGTGCTTAAATGCTATATAATAAATATAACGGTTTTATTTTTAGTTTCTATAAGTAAATTTTTTATATAACATCGGTCTTTTATTTTACATTTGATAATTCCAATACAAACAATTATTTAGAAAATATGTCCACAATAAACGTCCGACTCGATGTCGACTACCACCGTAATAACCGTTTGAGCGGATATTTATGTAGGTACGTGATCAGAAAAATTATTTTTCTAGGGGAGTTGTAACTATTATCTGTAATAAACACTGGCTTCGATCAGACAGTCGTAGCGCCACGCAGTTGAGTACGCCACAACGGCGGTCGATGATATGTTCCCAACAGTCCGAAAGCAACCGTGCTATACCTGTTATTTTCCCAACGAGATAACAGTTGCAACCGTTATTGGATCCATAACGGTTACAAAATAACAGATAGTTAAATAACGACCCATCCCTAGTTGTAACCAATATAAAAAATAATTAAAAAAAACACGACCTTCTCGATTATGTTTTTTTATCATACTGTATTTTATAAGTTACAACGCATACAAACAAGTACTTACTGCATTATTAGTACGACACCACTTTATTGTTTGACGTCATATTGGATTTATGAAGTATGATTATGTGGTAGAACGATTTTGTTATAGCTACTGATTGTTATATTCTCGCTTCATATCTCTAATACATTTTATGTATGCAAACGTCTAAATATTGTTTTTATCACGTTTCAACTGATGTTTTTCTATAAATAAATCTTATACCTACATATTAATTTTGGTATTTTGGCTACATGTAGTCATATCAAGTACTGAAATCCTGTCATCTAATTGTATCATCAAGGAAGTATTTAATGGATGCATTCCCACAATGTGATCAATCAAATAAAGATACTTCGCCAGATTTTAAAGCAGACGAATTGTGGCATTCCTAAAATTCTTTTCCCAATCCTTTCTTTCTTCATTCCATCAAAAGCAAAATAGAACTGTTTAAGTACATGAAAATTGTGAGAAATTTACATTAATAAATAAATTTCCCCTTCAAGCTTCATGATTTCCCAGGAATGTTTCGCAAATAAATCGTATATTCCCGTAGGATACGCGTTGGAATGGGAATAGTACAATGGAGGGAATCATTTCGGGAGGAAAGGAAGCATATTTTACGCCGTTTCCGCTATTCAAAAGCGGTTTGGCAAGACTTTCATAAATGACAATGGCTTATTCACGGTAAAGGAAGAAGGACGTCATTTCAGTGGGTTTCAACTAAAAAAATAAAGGAGTTATGAAGGCGTTATAAATTTGTCAGAGGAAACGTCGATATTTTAGAGGTGAAATAAAAAATATAATAGATATATCTAAACGAACTTATGGAGACGAACCGTGTATTTATTGTTAGTCTTGTTTAGGTTTCAAATGAAACCTTTTGTTCCAATTAAATGCATATCAAAGCAAACAAAATCATCGCAACAAAGGAATTGTTCCTACCAACGCGTCTTTGACTGAAACTATCACAAAAGACAGTTCAAAGTATTGAAACCACTCAGTTATAAATACGAATTCAAATTGAATATAGGAAGGCACGTTAAAGACATGCACGCATCAATGAAAACACGTCACCCATTAAAATCGAACGTAATTCCAGATCATGTTATGTTTTCCTAATATATTTTTTTACCAGGTGTTCAACTTTAATCAATTAACGGTATTTGAAAAGGGTGTAATTTTTCTCTTAATTTTTCTACATTATTAACTTCAGGTTTTAGTGACTGTTTCAAAAAAACCTAAAGTTAATAATTAAAATTAGGAGCCAGTGAAATTTTCTAGAATTAGTCTAAATTTTTAAATTCTTGGTGGGATCGGGAGTATTCCTAGATACTCTTTAAGAAATTTTATTGTGACTTTCGAATTGAATAAATTCATGAGTTTTAGATTTAAAATTCAAACTAACCTTGAATTCGAATGAAACCGATGTCATATAAACGCTCTGTTCATAATAACTTCTACGGGAATCTGCCTGCTCCAACCTTCAACCCTTTCTTCTTTTAAATTATACTTTAATTTCACTGTCGAACACTTTAAATTGGATCGTAGTCAGGTAAACACAAATTGATTCGACGAATGCTGAATCAGAATTGATGACATTTTTGGCATCGCTTACCTCTCTTATATTTGTAATCGCGAAAGATGTCGATTGTTTTATTCCACAGCAATGATGATTTAACCCAAATATAAAATTTTATGATGGATTTCGATTGAAATGAAGTTATTTATAGAAATAGCAAAGAAGAATGTATGCGGTAACGCTACCAGCTGACAGAAGGTAGGCGAATCTATGACCTAAATTCTGACTGACAAGGTTTAAACGTGAAATTTTACCAACGATTTACTTAATAGCGTTAAGACAAAGATTTAATTTATGAAATGATGTTCGAAATACCTCTCAATTTACCCTGTTGTCTGTTTTAGAGGACTTTTACATTAATTTTGACGATTTACAAGATTAGGAAAATAGACAGAAGAGTTCCAGTGCTCTCACAATTGCCATGTAACACATTCTCGATCCCTATTCTGCATTTTCTTCTCACTACATCGATGATGTTCTCGTATTTTCTGATGAAGATTCCCATCAAGATCGTCTTACCAAAGTCATCTCCGGGCTGGCAAATGCAGGGATGAAGCTAAATCTAAAGAAGTGTGAATTTTTAAAGAACTCTATTTCTTATTTGGGCTATATAATCAACAAAGAAGGCATATTCATCGAACAAGAACGTCTACAAGCCATTCAAGATTTCCCCAGGCCAAACAATATAAAGAAGCTAAGAAAAGTCCTTTGAGTCATTTCCTACTACAATAAATTCATTCCACACTTTTCTGAAAAATGTCTAGAACTACTAAAGAAAGGTACCAAGTTTATATGGGAAGAGAAACAAGACATCAAGAACTGTTTCTGTCAAAATCTAAAACTAATTCATCCAGATTCCTCGAAATTATTCACATTGAGAACTGACTCAAGCAACAGTGCTATGGCAGCAAAATCATGCAGATGGAAAATATCCAATAGCTTTCTTGTCTAGAAAATTAAACAATGCAGAAGTAAAATATTCCATTGTGGAAAAGGAAATGTAATAATTAATGAGTTAATATTTAAGTTTATTTATCCCTTCTTTATTATTATTATCCCTTTATTATTATTATTATTTATTATACATATATATTTAAATATAATAGTAAGGTCAATACAATTGGTCAATTACTCGCAAAAATTCGTTTAATTATACTATACCAATGCTACCAGTTTCGAGCTTATGCTCATCCTCAGACACGCTACAAAGGACACCAGGAGTAAATACAAATTACAAGAACTATATCTAAACAAATTGAAAAATTATATATAATTAATCAAGTGTTAGTTTATGTATTAATCTTAATTAAAATTTTATTATTTTGTGTAAATAACTTTTTATAATTTTGATTTGTATATATTAGGTATAACATAGAAGAATGGCATTTAAATTCCTTAACTTTTGTTTTTTTGTGTGTAGAAAATAATTTAGATTAATACAGGTAATACTTACAATTTTAATTTAAGAAAAGAAAATAACCTTGAAGCTCTCGAAATTATGAGGGAGCAATATAATAACCAAGAAAACTGCCTGAATATATAGCTACAATTTGAATCAACACCGACCTTCCAGGTCTTCTTCGAATAGATGTCACTGTCTTACGCGTTCTTCCTCCTTATCTTTATACAACTATTAGTAGATGTCACTGCTTATATTAATTAAAAAAAAAAAAGATAAAAACAGTAGCGCATTTTACAACTGACAATCGGTACATTTTAAATTGTTTGTGATAGTCCATTCTTTACAAATATTGTAACTAACTTTTATATATTCATATTTTAACATGTTAGTCCAGTTTATAGTGCCTTATACATTTCTTTTTTCGACAAATTCTTACTGTTTTTAAATTAAAATTGTAAGTAATAATTTAGATTAATATAGATATAATCAAAATTATTTTATACACACAAAAAACAAAAAAGATAAGAAATTTAAATGCCATTCTTCTTTGTTATACCTAATACATACAAATCAGAATTATAAAACAATATTTACACAAAATAGTAACATTTAAATTAAGATTAATACACAGATTAACACCTCATTAATTATATATAATTTTTCAATTAGTTTAGATATAGTTCTTGTAATTTGTATTTACTCCCGGTGTCCTTTATAGCGTGCCTGAGGATGGGCATAAGCTCGAAACTGGTAGCACTGGTACGAGGAGCACACGGTATATTTGTGAATATAGCAACACTGACAGTAATGTCAAAAAAATTGAGGTTAGTTTAATGTAGCAAGTGTTTGCGAATAAGTCGCAATTTATTTGAATTCGATATCTTTTTTCAAAAAACAGAATTTTTTGAAAAGTTAAATGGTCAGTGTGACATGGAAGTGACCCGAGAACATTTTCGTGCAATGATTTTGTATGATTTTCGTTCAGGTTTAACCTTTAACGAATCATTTGCTCGTTGCTCTGTTTAACTAGTTCAAAGAATTCCAACGGGGAAGATCATCTCTTGAGGATAAAAGTCGTGAAGCTCGTCCTGCTTCAGCAACAACTTCGTCACATTGATGCCGTTCGTCGCCTGATTAAAGAAGATCGTCGGGTGACCTACAGTGAAATTCGGGTAACTCTTGGCATGGAATGACTGCAATTCAGACAATTCTTCACACACATTTAAATGTGAAAAAAGTGTGTTGTCGTTGGATACCACATTGTTTAACAGCTGATCAAAAAAAAGCAAGGGTCGACTGGTGCCTAGAAAATCTTGAACGTTACCATGAAGGTATATCTATGGCCGTTTATAATATCGTTACAGGTGATGAAACATGGATCTACTGCTATGATCCATTAACAAAGCAGCAATCTACCCAATGGATGTTTCAAAATGAAATGCGACCCACAAAAATAAAGCAATCACGAAGTTGCGCTAAACAAATGATTGCCTCTTTCTTCAGCCGTACTGGTTACATTTGCCCTGTTCTTCTAGAGAATAGGAAAATAGTTAATACAGAATGGTATACCACCATTTGCTTGCCAAAATTGTTGTCAAAAGTTCAGAAGAAACAAATTGTGTTACACCATGACAACGCTCCTGCACACTCTGCCAAGTTGACAATGGAGTTTCTTCGCTCTGCTGGGATAAAATTAATGTCACATCCACCTTATAGCCCGGATCTAGCTCCGTGTGATTTCTTCCACTTTCCAACTATTAAGAAGAAATTACGTGGAATCCATTTTTTTGACACCACAGGAAACTGTTAATGCATTTGAAGAGCATGTTAGTGCAGTGTCCAAGGAAACCTGGGCTATCTATTTTATAGAATGGTTTGTTCGTAGTAATAGACCAATTTTATTGACCCTACCATTATGATCAACTCACGAGTCACTATCGAACAATATTTAACTATATTTTTAAAAACCATAGTTAAATTAGTACACGTGGTAAATAATAATAAAAAGAAGAAAGAATATTACATTTACCGGTCGCTTGAAAATGTTTATGAATCGTTGTATATTAAAAGTTATATCATTGTATGGGCTTCTGTATTCCGGTTTCTGTTGCTATTATCTAGGACGGCAAGTAAGTGGTGCCAGAAAATATTTCAGTGCTGTTTTTGAAGATTAGTGGCATAAACTGAGAGATGAACAACGATGTGGGCAAGAGCAAATGCGTTAGTGCTTTTCTCTTCTCACATTATTTTTGCCGGGAGTGATTCCATAAATACCATGAGCTATTTATTAGTATTATCTTGATTATTGTTTCTAGGCACTTTTTTCGTGTGTACTTCTACATTAAGTTCACCTTTACTTGAACATTATTCAGTAGACAACCTCTACTTTAACCTTTTTCAAGCCCCACCAAATCACAAGAAATGAGAATAATTTACTGTGTTATGTACGGATATCTCGTACTGTTTTAAACGACGTAAGTGCAATTAATAACGTGGATATAAATAATATGTATTTCAAGAATTCTAAGTATATAAATGCTTTATTTTAGGAAAATGAAACTATGGATTTATGAACAATACCTAAACGTTTTCTGGAATTAAGAAAACTATTTACTATCCTTAAGAAAATACTGTTTTGTGTTACAACGGCCATTTACTTATATTAAGAATCGCTTTCTTCAAATTTCTGCAAGATTTTCTTGAATCAAGTTAATAAATGTCTTAAGCAAAGAAATATAATTATTTCATTACAAGTTTATGCTTCTCTTAAGCGGGGAAAGAAACGCCAAGAAAATATTTCTTTTGATTTAAAACAGTTATTGTATTGTGGATAATTGAAACAGTAATTGTTTTGAATTGAAGCGGATAGTCTTGGTACAAGTAAACGTTTCTCTGGGTGTACAGTTAAATTAAGCTAGACAAACCAAATTCTAAAATAATTCCAACGTCTTAGATTTAAGAGGAGATACCTCGCCTACTACTTATGTTAAACGTCATATCTTCTATTCTATATCTCTTAAAGACGTCGGCTCAACCGTTTTCCCCCTATACGTAACATTGTACTTATCGCCTCGACTTGGCTTTGATTAGTTGACCTCTAACCTCGGCACGGCACGGGTCATAGAAATCGGTCTCAGTCGCACAGAGAGACCGCAACCGGGACCCTAAAAATCGTCCTCATCGTACGCAAGTACGCTAAGGATACTGCAACGTTCTATCGGACGTTTATTGGAACTGTTACATTGTAGGCTAACTATGTATTTACCAGTACAATGTACAGGCTTCGGAAGAGAGAAAAGAACAGGAAGACTATATAACTTTATTATCCTAAGAGATAGGGACCGATTGTGGCATTCCATTTATGAAGAATCTATCTGATGTTAATTTTTATCTAATAAAATGTAATAAAAACGAATCTATAGAGAGATGTCTTTTATGTAATAGAGTCAGGGAGTTATCTTTTAGTGATATATACACAGACAAATTGCGCGTGGGGTATGATGAGAATTGTTTCAAAATTTGTCAAGACACATACGTTGTTGCGGACAAGAAAATACCTATAGTTCATTCATGTTAAGAGTGCAGTAGATAGCGCTACGATCGGCGTCCATATTACACCGAGGAAATATACCGGATAGAAAAACAGCGGTGAATTCGATAGCGTCGTAAGGGTTAAAAGTTTGGTTATCAACACTTTGTAGTAAATAGCAAAGCGTAATATCTAGTAGGGGCAAACAGCGGTAACAGTCAGTGTAGTAGATATGTGGTGCGGAGGCGGCGATTATTTATTTCACGCGTTCACAGCGTCAGTACTAAATCGATGCTGTATGCGAGTAGTTCTGAATATATGTAGGCTGTCGTAACTTATTTCGTAATTGTACGCTTATGTTTGCTTTAAAAATGTCGCAGTTAGGTACGTCGCGAAAACGACCAATGGCAGACACAGTTAAAAACTTTATAGTGGACATGCCGGACTTAATTTTTGATGGCGCTAAAATTCAATATCTAGTTTGTAAAATCCCTTTAATGTGTTGGTCCAGAAGCCATTGTCAACGTCGCATCGAAAGCAAACAGCATTCTTCTGCAAAAAGTGGCATACGAGACCAAGAAAAATTTACATTTGATTTATGTGTTACTCTTATTTTATGTAATCTAACGTTTCGTTTACTAGACAAAGAAGCACTTGTCTGCTTCTGGAATAAATATGCGGACTGTAAATTACCTAGTCGGACATCGATACGAAATGTAGTGCAATTTTTTGCTCGTGAACATATAGAAAAAAGAATGAAAACGGGATTGAAAGATAAAAAACTGTGGTTGTGTGTGGACGAAACAACAGATCGTCAAAAACATTCCGTGGTTAATGTAATGGTACGTACAATGGAACCACATCGACCGTCATTCTCTTTCTTACTTGCTTCCAAAAGAGTTATAAATTATACTGCCGAAGAGATTTTAATGGTGATGTTGAACTCATTGAACAAATTTGAAGTTTCAACTAAGCAACTTTTAATGTTTATGAGTGATGGCGCCGCAAACATGCGTTCTTTGGGCCGATCTCTTAAAGAACACAGTGGTAACTTCTTACATGTAACGTGTAAAATCCATACTCTAAATCTTGCGGCACAAACGATTCCTACATGTTTTCCACTAGTAAATGCATTGATTGCTAGTACAAAGGCAGTGTTTCTAAAGTCTCCGAAACGTACCCGACCATTTCACAAACTATGACCTGATTTACCTGAACCACCACAGCCGATTGTTACACGTTGGGGAACATGGTTGCAGGCTACGTTTTACTACAACAAATATTTTGATCAAGTAAAGAAGGTAGTTTTAAAATTCAATCCGACAGAAGCTGCAGCAATCAAGAAAAGCCAGGAAATATTTCAAGATAGTCAGGTTAAAAGAGATTTACAAACTATTCACAACAATTACTTCGGACTGGCGGAGGGAATAGAAAAATTACAAAATGTTTCGATGTCGCTGGTGGATTCTGTTCAAATTGTGAATGATGTTCACGCACAGTTATGCGCTGTAGAAAGCGAAACAAATTGGTGTGTAATACGAAAATTTGAAAGTGTTTTAGAGACAGACTCCGATTTTCTTATATTAAGACAAATTTGTGAAGGTGCGTGTGAAGATGCATTAAGTTGTTTCAAAGATTATTTTAAATATGCAAATATAACATCGCTAGATGTCGAACGGTCGTTTTCGGCATTAAAAAACATTTATTCCGCACGTCGCACTCACTTGACTGAAACAGCTGTGGAAACATATCTAATGATTCAAATATTTAACAGATGTTACCCAGTTTATGATTTCACGGAAGACTTTTAAAACGGTAAGTGTTACAGCACGTTTTATAATTTATTTCTTACCTTCTATTTTATGTGTAAACTTTTATGCGCTCGCCACGCGTCTGGCTGTTACCGCATATTTGCCCAGGTTAGTAATATCGCATGAAATTATAGTTCTTCGTATTTTATGTGTAATATGTTATGGTTATATTATGACGTGATAAAATAAAACAAGTAAACACATCTCTGAAACCAATTTCAATATAAATATATCTTTCGGTTGTTTGATTTGTTGGAATAGTTGGAGCTTGTTTAATGTATTAGTAAATAAATGGGATTATATTTGGCGTTAATTGAAGAGAACACAAATATCATACAATAAACTTATGCACGTATTACAAATTTATAGTTTTCTCCCCTTAATATTTGAATTAACATTAATAAAAAAAGATTTGTTTAGTTTCAGCATTTTATCTAAAAAAATAACTAATAAGTACATAAAATAAATATATAAATATGATAATATGGACAAGATGAACAGAAGGACTGGGACCACTATATTTCGCTAATGGAACAATGGAACAAAAACAATATAAAAAAGTTTTATAAAACTATTTAATACCTTATATTAGTTCATTGGTTCACATTTAAGGACCATATACTTTCATGCAATGCACTGTGTTATAAGGCAAAAAGTGTAATGCGATATCTTGGATCACACAGGATCGCCTCACATAGGAAGAATTATAACAACATATTGAAGATGTATGGCATAATAGCGACGAAATTAAAAAAAAAATCAATAAAAAGCTATTATATATTATACTTACTTGCATGTTATATGTAATTAAATTATAATATTGCCAACATTACAAACAGTTTTTTTTTAATTTTACCTCTAAATCAAAATATTTTGAAGTGGTCCTAATTCGGTGGCCAGGGACTTTCGCTCCTTAAATATGCATCTCTGCAACAACGGAAAGTACCGTTGAGCAACACTTGAGGGGGTCTACAAACTAACTAAAATTTCATTAAAATCAGCGATTAACACTTCGGGTAGTTCTCTTGTTAGTCGAAACGAAAACCGGTGTTTTATGTAGTCGTATAAGCTCTACAAATCATCGAAGTTTCGTTAAATTCTGGAAGTGCGGATTGGGTACCTTTCCTTGTGAGTGCAATCCCCCGATCTAATCATATGGAAAAACTTCCAGAGAGATGAACACTTTTCGTTTGGTTTAAGTACTACATCCGTACCAAAACCAACTTCAGGAATTGCATCAAAAAAGAAATCAGTAGACCTCAAAAATAAAGGAAACATTTAGGAACCGATTGTAGGAATATCTTATTCTGATTCGGTTTCTGGTTTCAATTTTTATAGATACGCGTATATAGTTTTTCATAATTGAAGCACTTCAAAATCTTAAAGAATATGCTTAAATTGAGACGTCTACTTCGGACAAAGCTTACACTAGTATAAAGCGTTTTTGCATTCTACATATTGTCGTACATCAAAGGAAGAAAGAAATAATAAGGAAACGAAACCATCGATAGCATCTCGCTAGGATGATGAATTAGGATCTATTAAAAACGTGATGTATCTCTCACAAATTCCAGTCTAATTTTACAAAGATTCGGAGAAAATGGTATTAGCAAATCTTTATTTTTAATTCCCAGCTGAGTGCTGCGTTTAAAAATCAATCAATCTGTCGGAAATATGACGTCAAACAATAATATAAATCTATCTTCAATTATTGTTCAATAATAACTATTCTCTGTTATTTTTATTGCGAGTTTACTTATACGTAGTTAGATTGTATTGTAGGTATACAGCGTGTCCCACAACTATCTATATCTGTAAACGGGTACTAAACGGGTACTCAAAACTGTGGCACTGGAACACTGAAACAGTTCACTAAGACCCTTACCACAACACTTAATTCGTACTGGACGCACGTTTTGATAGTCAAGCTATCATCATCAGCAGCAAGACTGAACTAACAAGCTAAGTGAAAAACTAACCTTATAAGGAAAATAAATTATGCAATATGTAAATTTAAAATCGTAAAATTTAATGAGCCGCTTCAATGCACAGGACTACAAATAGCCTAAAGGTAAATGAGCCGAATGACGTGAGTTATTAAATCCTAGATTACAATGAAGCGGTTCATTGCACATGGTTAAAATTACAACTATAAATGATTAAACATGATGTAACAAAGGATAAAGGCTGGAATTTAGTGGTCCTAAATCTGAATTCATTAAGTGAGTTTTGTTTTTGTAAATTTCCATGCCTTCATAACAATTTAATTGAGAAGTACTCCTTACGTTTTTAATTAACTTTATATTATCAACATTATGGTTATTTTCAAGCATATGTAGGGCAACGCTAGATTTATCAAACCTTCTGAATTTGAGATGAGCCAAATGTTTTTTGTACCTAATTTTGATTGATCTTTTTGTCTGCCCAATATACACTTGATCACAATCTTTACATGAAATTTTGTAAATTCCTGATTTATCCATGTTATCCACTGGGTCTTTGGAATTTCCTAAAAGGTTTTTAAGGTTATTGCTCGAAGAGAAAACAATCTTGCGGTCAATCCTAGAAAAGATTTTTTGAAGACCCTTGGTGTAGCATGGATAAAAGGGTAATTTAACATATTTCTTATTATTACGGCCGTCAATGCGTTCTAATGTGCTTACATTTCTAATTCTTAATCTATTCTTATGTTTCCTAATAGTATTATAGACGACATCTTCAGAGAATCCGTTAGAGTTAGAAATATTGATGATTTCTTTTAGTTCATTTTGATATTTATCTTTCGTTAAAGGAAAATTGAGTAACCGGTGCACCAAAAAGTTAATAGCCGAAAGTTTGTGTTCATATGAGTGATTAGAATCCTGTAAGATGAATCTATTATTACTAGTAGGTTTCCTATATACGTCTATTTCTAACTTATTTTTATTTCTTATTACTAACATCTCGAGGAAAGGAATCCTGTTGTCTTTTTCTTCTTCGTGGGTAAATTTGATAGAGGGAAATTTTGAGTTAAGTTGTTCTATGAAATCCGTTATTGAACATTTACTGATGTCAAAGATGCAAAAAATGTCATCGACGTATCTGATCCAAAGCCGAGGGAAATAAGTGAAAGTATTCTTCAGGTCAGTTTCAAATTTACCCATAAAGAGGTTAGCCATAAATGGAGATAAGCTGTTACCCATTGCTGTTCCTTCCGTTTGTTGATAAAAAGTGTTGTTAATTTGGAAAAAGTTTTGTTTCATGCAAAGTTTTGTCAAAGAAATGAAGCTAGTAACTTCCTCTCTATCCATTTGGTTATCTAACAAAAGTGTTTCTAAATATTCCAAAGTTAAATCAACCGGAACACTAGGGAACAATGAACTTACGTCAAACGATACTAAAATTTCTTTGTCAGTAAGCTCAATGTCCTTAGTTTTTTCGATGAACTCGTAAGAATTTTTAATAGCCAAATCCGGAAATTGTACAGGTAACTGGTTCAATTTGTCAGATAACCACCTGGAAAGTAAGTAAGTTGGACTGTTGATATTCGAAACAATGGGTCTCATGCTTTTTCCGGACTTGTGTATTTTAGGTAAACAATACATCCTAGGTAATACTGGGTTTGATACCGTTAGTTTAAATCTTAAATTGTCGCTAATGACAGCCTTACATTCTAACATGGTCTTTTTGGTTTCTGTAATCATTTTAGACAAAGGATTTTTTGATAATTTTGAATAAGAACTTTGCGACAAAGTGGTGTTGACTCGACTAAAATAATCTTCTTTGTCTAAGATGGCTACAGTGTTACCCTTGTCGGATTTTAAATAAAAACAATTTTTGTTTTTTAGTCTTCTAGCAATGATTTGATCTTTTCGTGCAATGTCAGGTGCATTCCTTTGCATATTTTCCAAAATTTGACTTTTACAAGCGGTACGAATAAAATTTTTTGTGTTATCATCAAAATTACTGATCGCATTTTCTATGCCAACTATAATTTCTTCAACCGGAGGCTTATTAAATTTCAGGTTGTATTTCAAACCTTTGTTTAATAAGTCGATCTCTTCTTTGCTAAAAGACTCATGTGACTCGTTTTTAACTAATGCAGTTGGGTTAATTATCTCGGCAGGTTTCGGCTTGTTAGTGGTGACTAATTTGGAAAACTTTTTCTTGAGAACCTTTTCTTTATCTGAAACTTTCTTAGCAATATCTATATCTGGAAAAATCTACAAAATTGGCGGACTACCTGTTGCTTCTGGCTGTACCGGAAATTTTAAAACTATTTTTGAGTTAGTTTTGGGAGAAATGGCGTGTGCACTCCAAACGAAAAATGTCTGTTACATTACTAGGCCAGGCACAGAGAGCTTCACGTCAGGTTAGAAATGAAATATGTATGCAGATGAATCGGCACGGGCTACCTCAGCGAATGAAATTATTGCTTATTGAAACAGTTTTTCATCAATCCTTCGCAGCATATAGAGATATATATATGTGTGTATGTAAGTCTAACGTACGCAAGGAAAATAAACGACCGTTGGCCAATAAAGTCACTAGATTTATCAGTGAATTTCCGGATTTGAACTATAATGGAACTAAAGTATTGTGTAGAGTTTGTAAAATACATTTAATGTGTTGGAACAAAGGTGACTGTAAAAGACATATAAATAGTGTACAGCACAAATATTTAAGTTGGATTTACTTTTGATGTTTTTTGTTTGTAGTCTACCGCTTCACTTAGTCGATAAAGAACCGTTTCGACAGTTTTAGCGTACATACAATCCTAAGTGGAATTTGCCATCACGGACAGCGTTACGGAAAGAGCTACCAAGTATATGTAAAGATATCGAAAATAGGATCAAAGCACAATTAAAAAATAAACAGCTGTGGCAATGTCTTGATGAGACGACAGATTGTAAAAAAATTTATTTTGAATATTATAGTACGAGTACTAGATCCTGTTAAACCGAAATTTGCAATATTATTAGCTAGCAAAAGACTGTACTGGCGAAGCAATTACGGGCGCAGTGTTCGATACGTTACAGCAGTTTCAAGTGTTAACTAATCAACTGTTGATGTTTATGAGCGATGGAGCAGCGACAATGTGTAGTGTAGGCCGTTCTTTTAAAGAAAAGTGTGAGGGACTTTTACATGTTACGTGTAAAGTTCATGCTTTACATCTTGTGGCACCAACTATTCGAGAATGTTATCCGGAGGTGGATGCATTAATAGCAAATACAAAAAAAGTTTCTCAAATCTCCCAAACGGAATCGAGTATTTCTCAGGCTTTGTCTCAGTATTCACGAACCATCACAGCCGGTTCTTACGCCTTGGGGAACATGGTTGCAAGCGGCTTTTTATTATTCTGAACATTTCCAAGAGGTAAAATTTGTGATTTTATTATTCGATCCTGACGACGCTGCAGCTGTTAAGGGGAGCCAGAAAGGTTTTCTAAATACCTCTGTTGAAACAAATTTGAAAAAAAGTATTAGCAACAATTATAAACGATTACTAGACGCAATAGAAAAATTGCAAAATACTGAGTTGTCGTTAGTAGAATCAGTGCAAATCGTGGACGAAGTTAATACATTGCTACACGGTATAAACGACGCAAAAAACGGTCGCGTTATAGCAAAGTTCGATAGTGTTTTAAAAAAAAAAATCCGATTATACGAAATTAAGACAAATGTGTAGTGGTGCATCTGCAGATTCATTAACTAACTCTAAGGATTATTTTAATTATGCCTGTGTTACTTCCGTAGATGTTAAGTGGTCTTTCTCGAAATATAAGAACATTTTTTCATCACAGCGAACAACCTTCACCGAAACAAATGTGGAAACATACCTGATGATTAAAGCTGGCCACGAGCGGTACCGCGCAGTAGCGTAGAGTCGACCAGGCCTCGCGTTCCACTAGGGTTATTCTGCTAATAGAGATGTTTGCTGTCGCAAATAATTTCGCTCATCTTTTAAATAAAAATTAAATAACACGTGCTCAAACACTTACCATTTTAAGAGTCCTCCGTGAAATCACAAAGTGAATAATGTCTGTTAAATATCTGCAACATTAGATATGTTTCAACAGTTGTTTCGGCAAAACTAGTACGGCACGAGGAAAAAATGCGTTTATATGCAGAGAACGAACGTTCTACACCTAGTGACGTAATATTTGCGTAAGTAAAATAATCTTTCAAATAACTTAACGATTCTGTTGACGCACCTTCACAAATGTGTCTTAATGTGCCAAAATCAGAATTTTTCTCAAATTTTTCTAGAACAGAAACAATTTTTGCGTCTTCAATCGCGCATAGCTGTGCGTGAACATGTTGCACTAATTGTAGAGATTCTTCTAACGGCACCGCAGGATTTTGTAATTTTTCTATTGCATCTGCTAGCCCGAAGTAATTGTCGTGAATGATTTTTAAATCCATTTTAACCTTGAAATTTCGACTGGCTTTTCTGGATGGCGGCAGCTTCCTTTGTATCGAATTGTAAAACCACGTTCTTAATATTGTCAAAATATTTATGATAATAAAACGCAGCCTGCAACCATGTTCCCCAACGAGTTAGAATAGGTTCTGGTGGCTCTGGTATATGGGGGCACAGTCTGTGAAATTCGCGAATACGTTTCGGTGATTTGACAAATACTGTTGTGTTCAAACTTGTCCAATGTATTTAACACTAACTTTGAAATTACTTCGGCAGGACACTGTTGTATTCGTTTGGAGACTAATAGAATTGAAGGTGCCGATTGATGAGGTTCCAATTTGCGTGCCATTACATTAAGAACAGAATGTTTCTTCCGATCTGTTGTTTCGTCGACACATAACCACAATTTTTGATCTTTCAACTCCGATTTTATTTTTTATTCAATATGTTCGCGCGCAGATGGCACAATTCTTCGTAACGATGTTCGACTTGGTAATTTGCACTCCGAATAGTTATTCCAAAAGCAGATAAATGGTTCCTTGTCTAGTAAATTAAACGGTATATTACATGCGATAAACGTAACGCATAAATTAAATATACATTTTTCATTGTCTTGTGCGCAATTTCTTTTGAGACATGCTTTTCACTATTTACGTGTCGTAGACAATGTTGTCTGGACCAACACATTAACGGGATTTTACAGATTACACATTTAATTTTAGCACCTTCATATATTAAGTCTGGAATTTCTGCAATAAATTTTCGAAGTTTGTCCGACCGCGGTCGTTTTGCTGACGAAATCATAATTTTTCTAGGACAGATAAACAATTGCGCAAATGACCGGCAGCGAAAATGTCCGTACTGCTCCGCAGACGAAGTAATACTACCGTTCCTCTCGGTCCGAACTGATTCTACGCCGATGCGCGGTACCGCTCGTGGCCAGCGTTACTGATGATGCAAGTTTTTCAACAATCCTATCCACACTGTTAAACAAAAAAACAAACTAATAATGGCAATAAAAACACTTCAAGGTGTGCATATTTCGTTTTATTTACCAAACATTTTTATTGCGTCAGCTTTTGTTTTCTACACTGGGGTATTGATGTCAAAATGTCACTTCTGTCGGCTGTGAGTCACATACACTATTTATAATCCGCGCCCCATACGACTGATCCGACTCTGTTGCGAAGACCGATTATGCCCGGCTTATTACATATAAATAATTAAAGTTTTCGATTATTTTGAAAGCCTAGTGAGTTAGATTGGAAAAATAAAAATCGCAACATTTCGAATATAAGTTGCACATTGTTGCGGCAACTCACTAGGTCAGCATTTGTGATATCCTGAAAACGATAACAACACTTTCGTAAAATTCTTGGAATCAGACGTTGATTGGAAATATAAATTTCAAACTAAACATTTGAAAAATTAATCTAAAACCTACTATTGTTTACATCATTTCGAAATAAAATTGGCAGTGTGTTCTATTTGTCTGTTCCAGATTATATTTCGTATTTGCTAGAAAGTCCTTTGTTCTTATTTCCTCTTCAAAAATAGATATAATTTTACACAAACAGATCCATTTCAGCCGGCCCTCTTGATTTAGATTGGAACAAATGAATCCCGAAAATTGCATTGGAAGCAGATTAAACGTGATTTGTTAAAAATTATATCGGCAAAAAATGTAGATACAAAAAATACGTCCTTGATGAAGCAGCTACTAACATGTTTGCTACCTTACCACTGTATACTGTAAAAAAATTCAAGAATTTTACCTCTACAAGCCGAAATTATAACCCAAAAATTACTGAAGATTACTTGAAATTTGAGGTGAACGAAGCTTTAACCTAAAAATTATGTAAAAAAACAGCGTTTTATACCAATTTACTCCTATAATATTAAATATCCACGATTTTAGGTATATTTTACATTGTAATTGTTTTAATTACTAGTTCTGGTATATTTTTTTCACTTTTTTATTTTAATTTGGTTTTATCGCAAAAGCTAATAATGCGCTAAACTATTTGAGAGTCGTTTTTAGAGTAAGAAAACCGTTTGTCGCGCCATAGGCGTGCGGTTTCTTCAATATTTGTAATACCGAAAAAGAAGTAATAAAGCGAATAACAATAAAAAAACTAATCAAGAATTATCATATCTGTAAGGCTATGAAACACACCCTCTTAAGCAACGTAATCAAGTAGGCTGGCGGATTGCATTGGAATTACTGAACATGAGAAGTAGAAGCACCATCATCAGCATTATAACCCAGTGGATAAGAATCGTAAAAAATTGATAGCATTAGATATGTTTCAATAGTTGTCTCGTGGAACCGTGTTTGCAGTGGTGAAAAAAATGGGTTTATATTTGGAGAAAGATCGTTCGACATCTACTGATGTAATACATATATGATCAAAATAATCTTTGAACTCAATTAATGGATTTTTCGAAGTACCATTACAAATTTGTTGTAATGTGATAAATTGGAATCTTTCTCTAACACACTCTCCAACTTTTTTAAAACGCGAATATTGTTTGCGTCATCTATAGTGCGTAGCAGAGTATGTACTTCGTCCACTATTTGCAGTAACTTCACTAATGACAACGCTGTATTTTGTAATTGTTCCAGTGTGTCATATAAGCATTTATAGTAGCTATGAATAGTTTGCAAATCTGTTTCAACAGACGTATCTTGAAATTTTGACTAGCTCTCCTTAATAGCTGCAGCTTCGGCAGGATTGAATTGTAGAATAACAGTTTTTACTTTTTTAAAATGTTCAGCATAATAAAAAGCTGCATGCAACCAGGTTCCCCAACGCGTAAGAATCGGCTGTGGTGGTTCACGAATACCGGGACACTGTGCGTGAAATATTCGAAGACGTTTTGGAGATTTGAAAAACACCTTTTTTGTACTTGATATTAATGCATCTACCTCGGGATAACATTGTCTAATAGTTTGTGCCACAAGATGTAAAGCATGCACTTTACAAGTTACATGTAAACAGTCGCAACTGTGTTCAAGAAGAGCTCATAAACATCAACATTTGACGTGTTGAGACTTGACAGTTTTTTAACGTAGTAAGTATCACAGTCGTAATTGCTGCACTAGTACATCCTTGTAATCTTTTGCTAGGTAGTAACAGTGGAAATATCGGTTTATGTTGATCCAGTACACGAACCATAACATGTATAATAGATTTTTTTTACAATCTGTTGTCTCGTCAACACACAACCAAAGCAACTGATTTTTTAATGTAGATATGATTTTATTCTCCGCCTCTTTGCGTACAAACAAAACATGCTTACGTGCTGTTGCCGTAGTTGGTAACTTCAACTCCGGGTTGTATTTGTTCTAAAAGTTCTTAAACGATTTCTTATCCAGTATGTTAAGTGACAAATTACATTCTGACAAATAAATCGAAAATAAAGTCATTTCTATTTGACGCGCCGCTGCTAATATCTACGACACGTTAGATACGCCAAGCAAAGCTGCAAATAAATTATTTGGTTCTATCTAAGCTGGTGTTAAATTAGAATCATTAGAAAAAATATTATCAAAATTGGCTGTGAAATAAAACAATCGCCGGTCTTTCGCGATTTAAAATAAAAGAAAGATGAACGACGCCATAATTTTCATCAATCTTTATTCGGCCTTGGTTGAATCAAAGTGTGTCTTAACTCCGATACCCATATAAGTGCTCGATTGTGAAATCGAAGTCTTTATTTGAAGAGAAAAGGGTTAAATATCCAGAGCAGGCAATTTCCTGTAGTGGTTATATAAACAGAGAGTTTATATAGCACTGGCATCGTTCAAAGTTCGAAGTTAGTTACTTTTAAAATCTTAAAATTCGTTAATTTCATTTTACTGATTTGGAAATTCGATATAAAATTGCCGAAAGGGTATCCCCGACCCTACAAGAATCGTTAATTTAATTTAAAATTAGAAAATTTAACAATTTTCCCAAAAATCCCCTGAGAAAGATATTTCAGTACATGTGTATTTGGTTCTCGTATATTTAAGCTTCTAATTTATATTGAAATTGTTTCTCCATACAGTGCACACACAGGATGAATAAATTGGCAAAGAGTATGTTTCACACCAAAGGAATAACTAACTTCAAAACGTGTTTTTTGGAGCTTCTAAAACTACGCCTTTGCAACATAGATTTCACAAACTGTAGATGCATCCATGTTGATAGAAAAGAAACAACAAAGGGTCCTTCGTAGAAACTGTAATTTCAGTGGTAAACATCCAGTCTATCTGATGGTAGTGAGTACTAGATAAAAGCTAAAAATATTAATAATTTTAAGATGTACATAAGCCAGAAGACCAAAAAATTAATATGTGCTGGTGAGTATGTTGGCTTTGAAGATATGGCTTTTTACCGTTGTTTGAAAAAGAAAATTCTCCCTTAAAAGCATAGAACAACAAAAAGTTAATGAAAATGTCCATCACTATTTAATTTCCAAACATTTTTTTTTATTAATTTCTCTTCAATAAGAAAACTGTTTACAACTTGTGACAATGTCGTCTTTGAAACTTTGAAAGAAGCACAAAGGAATCACAAAGGAATGTTATCTTCCACGTTTTTGTATATTGGTCTTGATTCTTTTTAAATTTACTTATATCAGAATACAATTGATGTTTTTCATTAAAGAATCAAAGGACTCCTTCGATTTTAACATTTAACCACCGCAGGGTTTAGAAAAAGGTTTTCCCATTTTCCATCTTGACATTTCTAATAAGTATCCGACAAACAAATATGGAGAATATTTTTAAATGTCGATTAATATACAGCGCATCAAACGTAGATTAAATTCATAGTACTACATACAGCCTTGGACAATAAAACGGAGCACCTGTATTTTTTCGCAACTGTATACAAAGTACACAAAAATATAATGAAATGTTATTGTGCGAATTACCCTAAATGCTCAGAGGTGTTCCCCTGAGAAAAGAAATAAAATCGGGGCACAAACAATTCTAAGAATCAAAATCGGCTCTACAAACGCTTCCCTTCATGTCTAGTGGTACTCGCGTTTCAGTTGCGTACAAGCTGTTAAATCAGGCACTAACAAATAGTAAGTGTTTTTTAATGTTTACAATTATTATGACAAATAAGCGACAGTTAAATGAAACAAGAGAGCTCAACTTGTGATATTGACTTATACAGGAATCTCCCAAACTAAGATTGATCAAATATTAATGTGTTCACGTTCTGCTCTTCATAAATAGATATAAAACTAATAGATCTTATAAAAATAAGCCAGGAAGCGGACGTCCCAAAATAACAACAGACAGAGAGACTCTTTTTGGGATGGGGAAAAATTTTCTTTGCAGCTGTCTGGAGAAATTAGTGCAGAAGGCGGTTCAACAATTTCGGCTGGGACAGTTAGAAGAAAATGTTGTAAGGCAAGAAAAAAGCCGTTGTTATCCGAAATCTACATAAGAAGAACGGTTTCAAAATAGCTTCCAACCTTATGAAATCTAATGATGAAAATTATTAGAATGCATGATGTTAACGTGCAAGCCAGGGTACAAAAAGTAATGAGGTATGTTTTATTGGGTATGTTGTTATTTATTTACAACGTTTATGGGTGAAACGGTTTTTATAGGTATCAAAATCATTTCCCAAATGTTGAAAACTTTGAATTCCCCTGCCCCCGGGACGGAAAAGCTTACAAATGCTTAAAATTATCTAAAAATGTCTATTCAAAAGCTGACAAAGTAGTACAAAATTTAAAGTTATCGTACCACATAAATGTTTCTACTCCGAAAAGTAGAAGGCCAAAATATAAAGATTGTAGAGAAATAATACCACGGTATAAGTGAAATCCCTCTTGCAAACAGAACAAAAAGCAATCCATCGCGTTTGCTAAAAAAGGGTTCCTAAACGTCTTTGGCATTACTCAAAAGAGAATCTAGAAAGTAGCAAATATAACGTTGGATGGAGAGGGAATAAAGTAAAACAGAGGAGACGACCATCGGCCTCATAAAAGTAATGACAAACATGAAAATGCTTGTTATTACTTTTATGTTTATTACTTTACTAAAAGACGTTTCATTGGTAGCTTAAAAGCACATAAAAGTCACTGCAATAGAAGCAAATCAAAACGATTGTATCTTACTTCTGATCAAAGCATATCTAAGTTAAAGATCAAGATTTTTCGAATGGAATTTTTTTCACTGAGTACATTGGATTTGGTTCGCCAGCATCTGATGTGTGCAGCTTCTGCTTTCGAAAACGAAGTGAATGAAAACGTTGCAAAAATCAGTCAGCGCAAACGAGAAGTATGGCCAAACTGAACCATAAAATAAGGGTAAAACAATTTCATCTTTTGATGAAAGAGGAGAAGGAAGAAAGCACTTCATTTTGCTTCAATATTGAGGAAGCTTTTTATTTAAGGCAGCTTGCCTTTTACTGTTTTTGTGTCACAGACCTAAAACCCGTACAACCTGTTTTTTACATCTGGTCGGAGAATTTTGCTGGAAAAGCTAAAGAGTGGGTACACGAAAATGGGTTCCATCTTGTGGGTTGGTCTGCTTAATCTGCAAGCCTAGATCCAATCCAGTATTTGTGATACTTTCCAAAGATTCAACTAAAGGGGCACAAGTACTCTTCAAAAACACTACTTGAAGGCAAAATAAAATAAGTGTGGAAAAATACCTCACCGGTATATTGCGAAAAATTGTTAGGTACAATGCCTAAACGTATACAGTAGAGCAACGCAAATGCGCTGAAAGCCAGTGGCGGACGCATAAAAGTTTACACAAAATAAATTAAATGTGATACGTGCTCAAACACTTACCGTTTTAAGAGCCCTCCGTGAAATCACAAAGCGGATAATGTCTATTTAATATTTGTAACATTAGATATGTTTCCAAAGTTGTTTCAGCAAAGTGAGTGCGGCGTGAAGATAAAGTGTTTTTGTATGCCGAAAACGAACGTTCTACATCTAGTGACGTTATATTTGCGTAAGTAAAATAATCTTTCAAATAACTTAACGGTTCTGTCGACGCACTTTCACAAATTTGTCTTAATGTGCCAAAATCAGAGTCTTTATCTAAAACACTTTCAAACTTTTCTAAAACACAAACATTTCTTGCGTCTTCTATCGCGCATAGCTGTGCGTGAACATGTTGCACTATTTGCAAAGATTCCACTAACGACACGGAAGAATTTTGTAGTTTTTCTATCGCATCCGCTAGTCCCACGTAATTGTTCTGAATAATTTCCAAATCTGTTTTAACTTGACTATCCTGAAATTTCAAGCGGCTTACCTTGACAGCCGCAGCTTCCTTTGGGTCGAATTCAAAAATCACGTTCTTTATATTCTCAAAATATTTAAGATAATAAAATGCAGCTTCTAACCATGTTCCCCAACGAGTAAGAATAGGTTGTGGTGGTTCAGGAATACCGGGGCATAGTCTATGAAATTCCCGAATACGTTTTGGGGATTTTACAAACACAGCTTTTGTATGTGCTATTAGAGCGTCTACCTCGGGATAACATTTTCTGATACCATCTGCTACGAGACTGAGAGTATGAATTTTACATGTAATATGCAACAAGTTAGCACAATGTTTTTTAAGAGATCGACCTACAGCAAGCATGTTTGCGGCACCATCACTCATAAATATCAACAGTTGATTTGTTGAAAGTTCAAACTTTTCCAATGTATTTAACACCAACATTGAAATTACTTAGGCAGTGCATTGTTGTATTCGCCCGGAAGCTAGTAAAATGAAGGGTGACGGTCGATGTGGTTCCATTGTGCGTACCATTACATTAACCACAGAATGTTTTTTACGATCTGTTGTTTCGTCCACACATAACCACAGTTTTTTATCTTGCAACTCCGATTTAATTCTTTTCCCGACATGCTCACGAGCAGACGGCACAACTCTCTGTAATGTTCTCTCACTTGGTATCTTAAAGTCCGAATATTCATTCCAAAACGAGACGTATGCTTTCTTCCTTAGTAAATGAAATGGTAAATTACATGCAATAAAGGTAACACATAAATTAAACATGCCCTGCACTATTTACGTGCCGTAAACAATCACTTTTCGACCAACACATTAAATCTATTTTACATACTACACATTGAATTTTAGCACCATCACACTTTAAATCAGGCGTTTCTGCAATAAATTCTCTTATTATGTCCAACTTTGGTCGTTTTCGCAACGTAGGAAACATTTTCAAAACAAACGTTGAACTACGATATAGTATACGACAGCGTAGATGCATACACAACAAATCGGCTTTCGAGTTGCAGGTATACTGACGCTTATACCGAATTTTCCCGGCCGTGTTTATTTTGTGTAAACTTTTATTCGTCAGCCACTGGCTTTCAGCGCAGTTTGCGATCATACACGATATTAATTTACACGTAGAATTTTATAATGTAGTTATACGTAATTGCAAATATATTTCAATAAGGTTTTGCAAAGTTTATCGGGCTCCGTTTTATTGGCTAAAGCTGTACATATGTTTTTCGAATCATACATAAATATGAATTTAAACATATACAGCAAAGCAAAATAATCCAGTCTTATCACGCAGTACATTATTTGCTCTAAGTCTGAAGTAAACAAATACAATTAATTCGCTGTTAACTTCCTTATTTCGTAATGAATATTAGATGAGTTGTTTCAAGAACCCGTCTTTAGATCCATGCATATTACAAAATATTCAATACAGCAACAAAATATTTAAGAAAGTTATACCACAAACAATAATCAATAGAAAATAATGGTGGAATAACCAATAAACCAGAGAAGGCACCGACCTTTTACCTCATGTTATTTATGTATAAAGAAAGTAACGCTTTCCTTTGAAGACCTTCTTTGCAGAATGAAATCGACACCTCAAGCAACTAATTATTGTGAATGGAAACGTTATTTTGCTCGACAACGTTATTTTGGACCCTTGGCAAAGCATTAACCCAGAATTTACTCGGAGTTTGTATAGCACTGGATCGATAATTAAGTAATAAATAGAGTTGCTCAATTTGCGCCAACAGCCAGTGGCGAGCGCATAAAAGTTTATACAAAATAAATGGTCAGAAATAAAATATAATACGTGCTCAAACACTTACCGTCTTAAGAGTCTTCCCTGAAATCACAAAGTGAATAATGTCAAATATCTGCAACATTAGATATGTTTCCACAGTTGTTTCGGCAAACCTGCGGCGCGAGGAATAAGTGTGTTTATATGCAGAAAACGAACGTTCTACATCTAGTGACGTTACATTTGCGTAATTAAAATAATCTTTGGAACAACTTAACGGTTCTGTTGACGCACCTTCACAAATTTGTCTTAATGTGCCAAAATCAGAATCTTTCTCTAAAACACTTTCAAACTTTTCTAGAACACAAACATTTTTTGCGTCTTCTACCGGGCATAGCTGTGCGTAAACATGTTGCACTATTTGCAGAAATTCTACTAACGACACTGAAGGATTTTGTACTTTTTCTATTGCCTCCAGTAGTCCGAAGTAATTGTTCTGAATAGTTTTTAAATCCGTTTTAACCTAACTATCTTGAAATTTCGACTGGCTTTCCTCGATAGCCGCAGCTTCCTTTGGATCGAATTGTAAAACCACGTTCTTAATATTCTCAAAATATTTACGATAATAAAACGCGGCCTGTAACCATGTTCCCCAATGTGTAAGAATAGGTTCTGGTGGCTCAGGCATACGGGGGCACAGTCTGTGAAATTTGCGAATACGTTTTGGGGATTTGACAAACACTACTTTTGTATGCACTATTAAAGCGTCTACCTCAGGATAACATTTTCTAATACTATCTGCCACATGACTGAAAGCTTGAATTTTACACGTAATATGTAACAAGTTAGCACAATGTTTTTTAAGAGACCGACCTACAGAAAGCATGTCTGCAGCACCATCTCTCATAAACATCAACAGTTGGTTTGTTGAAAGTTCAAACTTTTCCAATGTATTTAACACTAACTTTGGAATTACTTCGGCAGTACATTGTTGTACTCGCCTGGAAGCTAATAGAATTGAAGGTGACGATTGATGTGGTTCCATTGTACGTACCATTACATTAACCACAGAATGTTTTTTTACGATCTGTTGTTTCGCCCACACATAACCACAGGTGTAACCAGAGCGAGTCTTATCAATAGTCTGGGCAAACAGCGGTAACAGTCAGTGTAGTAGATATGTGGTGCGGAGTCGGCGATTATTTATTTCACGCGTTCACAGCGTCAGTACTAAATCGATGCTGTATGCGAGTAGTTCTGTGTATATGTAGGCTGTCGTAACTTATTTCGTAATTGCACGCTTATGTTTGCTTTAAAAATGTCGCAGTTAGGTACGTCGCGAAAACGACCAATGGCAGACACAGCTAAAAACTTTATAGTGGACATGCCGGACTTAATTTTTGATAACGCTAGAATTCAATGTCTAGTTTGTAAAATTCCTTTAATGTGAAAGCAAACAGCATTCTTCTGCAAAAAGTGGCATACGAGACCAAGAAAAATTTACATTTGATTTATGTGTTACTCTTATTTTATGTAATCTAACGTTTCGTTTACTAGACAAAGAAGTATTTGTCTCCTTCTGGAATAAATATGCGGACTGTAAATTACCTAGTCGGACATCGATACGAAATGTAGTGTCGTTTGCTCGTGAACATATAGAAAAAAGAATGAAAACGGAATTGAAAGATAAAAAACTGTGGTTGTGTGTGGACGAAACAACAGATCGTCAAAAACATTCTGTGGTTAATGTAATCGTACGTATAATGGAACCACATCGACCGTCATCCGCTTTCTTACTTGGTTCCAAAAGAGTTATAAATTGTACTGCCGATGAGATTTTAAAGCTGGTGTTGAACTCATTGAACAAATTTGAAGTTTCAACTAAGCAACTTTTAATGTTTATGAGTGATGATGCCACAAACACGCGTTCTTTGGGCCGATCTCTTAAAGAACACAGTGGTAACTTCTTACATGTAACGTGTAAAATCCATACTCTAAATCTTGCGGCACAAACGATTCCTACATGTTTTCCACTAGCAAATGCATTGATTGCTAGTACAAAGGCAGTGTTTCTAAAGCCTCCGAAACGTACCCGACTACTTCACAAACTGTGTCCTGATTTACCTGAACCACCACAGCCGATTGTTACACGTTGGGGAACATGGTTGCAGGCTGCGTTTTACTACAACAAATATTTTGATCAAGTAAAGAACGTAGTTTTAAAATTCAATCCGACAGAAGCTGCAGCAATCAAGAAAAGCCAGGAAATATTTCAAGATAGTCAGGTTAAAAGAGATTTACAAACTATTCACAACAATTACTTCGGACTAGCGGAGAGAATAGAAAAATTACAAAATGTTTCGATGTCGCTAGTGGATTCTGTTCAAATTGTGAATGATGTTCACGCACAGTTATACGCTGTAGAAGGCGAAACAAATTGGTGTGTAATACGAAAATTTGAAAATGTTTTAGAGAAAGACTCCGATTTTCTTATATTAAGACAAATTTGTGATGGTGCGTGTGAAGATGCATTAAGTTGTTTCAAAGATTATTTTAAATATGCAAATATAACATCGCTAGATGTCGAACGGTCGTTTTCGGCATTAAAAAACAATTATTCCGCACGTCGTAATCACTTGACTGAAACAGCTGTGGAAACATATCTAATGATTCAAATATTTAATAGATGTTACCCAATTTGTGATTTCACGGAAGACTTTTAAAACGGTAAGTGTTTCAGCACGCTTTATAATTTATTTCTTACCTTCTATTTTATGTGTAAACTTTTATGCGCTCGCCACGCCTCTGGCTGTTACCGCATATTTGCCTAGGTTACTTACCAATTTATTCCAAGGAATTTTTTTCTTAAATTTTTTGTACCAAGATTTTTAAAATCAACAAGGTATTAAAAAACCTTTTTTTTTAATTCCCATAATCTTACTATTAATGTTTCTCATTAAAAAAACTTCGCAAAATAACAATGTGCTTTTGATTAATAAAGATGATTCATCATTCCACAGTCCTAGGACTGTACACAGAGAAAATTTTGGGACAGCAAACTCTTATATTTAAAAAATAAGAATAATTTATACTAAGATTTACAACAAGCTTATTTAATCCAATAAAATATGTAGTTGTTCTGACAAAAATGCCGAGTGTCCCAGATTCAATGTTACAAGTGATATCTTCCTTATTTGTAGGGATATAAGCAAGGTGTCGTCGAAAATGGCTTGCAGAATTCTAAAAAATATACATTTTAAAACTACCCCTAGTAAACACCTAGCAGCAATACTTTGTGGAGAGAGATTTGCTAACAAAGTGGTACCATCACATCTGGCATTTCCTCGTGTTAAAATTAAAACGCGAACAGGCTCATTTTCATCAAATTTAAAACGTTCTCGACATGTAACGCGAGTTAGAACAGAAGGAATGCAAATAAATGTACCCATAATCATATTTCTCGACAGCCGACAGTGTTATGAGTAAGTATTTTATGATACGCGTGGCGACATCCCGTAGTAGATGTTGGAGCTATGTTATAAAGCCAATAACATAGAGTACCTGTACATTAGAATTGAGAAACGCCGCACACCATATTGTATTCCGTTTCATTGACTAGCGATCATATAAAGAAAGTAAATTATTATCACGTTTCGATTCAGAGATAAAATACCTGTCAATTTATACGTTATAAATGGTGCCCGAGAGTACGGTAACCACGTCACACATCTTTGAGGGAACTTTGACAGGGCAACGTTATTTACGTTGTTTACATAATGATCTCGGATTAATGGAACATATTCTATTAGCACAGCGCAATGATTTGTGGTGACAACAAGATGACGTTACGCCTCATAACTCGCGGTTGGTTGTAAAGTATTTAAACGACGTATATCCTAATAGACGGATTGATACTAAAGGTCCTATTCGATAGCCAGCTCGTTCACCAGACTTAAGCCCACAAGACTTCTTTTTGTGGAGATATTTGAAAGAAGTTATGTATTCTACTCCGCCAACGAACTAAGACGATTTGAAAATTAAGATTCGGTGTGCTTGCAATTCCGTTACTTTGATTATAATCACAGCAGCAACTTCCAGCGAATGAATTGGTCGTTTTGAAGCGTGTGTTGCGTGGAATGGTGGTAATTTTGAATAATATCTGTAAGTGATTAATATTATTAATGTATTTCATGTTTGTTTAACTTTTTGTAAGAACTTTTTTTTGTATTAAATATTTCTTGAGCGAATTTTCGTTTATATCCTTATGTTCCAAACTCCTCGTACTTCGATCATAAAGTTAAAAAGATGAGAGGTGCAATTTAAAAGGAATTGGTTTGAAAGAGGAATTTTGATGACACTTTCCAGAAATGAATAACATATTGACACGTTCATTTGGAGACAAATTCGAAGGCACTTTAAAGATTTTATAACAACACTACTTCACTACGTATTTAACCTGGATCTTTTTTGTTCGAACAACCTATACGATTGTATACGTACAACTAAATTTAAACAATTTGTAATATGTTTTTATTAGTAACTATTTGCTGAAGAAAATGTTTGTTTTTACCGTTGTATTCTTAACTTCTAGTACCTCAGTCATAAAGTCAAAAAGATGAGGAGTGCAATTTAAAAGAAAATGGTTTGAAGAAAGTTTCTTAGAGGGTGGTTTAGTAGGGGTAGGTTTAAAAAGTATATCAGTTATAACATTCAATCTGGGACCCCGTATGCTTCGAGTTAATAAAAAAAAAAAAAGTGTTGTCATATATTTTACCAATATATTGCTATTTTAACTACATATTCTTCCAGTATGTACGTATTAATGAATCTATTTTAGCAATTTCAAAACCTCTATAACCGTAACAGATCCGGTGAGGTCGCAGCTCACTTCGGGCCATTTTAATTGCTCGCCTGCGGTATTGTTTAACGCTGAACATGTACCACCAAATCAACCGCCGTTAAAACTTTATCTCTGTCCTACGCACTCTACCATATATCATCGGTGACGAGCAATGAGCTTTTCGAAAACGCAACGATTTATGGTAGATTATTAAAATTAGTTTAATGAACTTGGACGCGCGTAGGTAAATTGTAGTTCTTATTCAATCGCCGATAATGAGCTAGGTTCGTAATTTATTATCGACTTTAGTATTCAAAATGGTTCGTAGCTTAACTGGACGATGTAAAAAAAGGGTTGCTTTCTCTGTATTAATTTGAATAGGTAAATTTCAGGGATATTCTAAAGTTATATAAGTAGGGGAGGATGAGATACAAGGGACCTACTAAGCAATATATGTTTGTATGTTTTATTTATATCACACATATAAAAATTATGTAAAATCGACTCTGATATGTGTGCTTCGATTAGCTTACGAAAAAAATTACGTAAATCTTCGAAAAGTGCTAGCACATTACTGAACCTATGTGTCCCATAGCTAAAAGTAAAGACAAAACTGTAACTAAGTCTATACACTTGGTTTCCGGGTTGGAACCACGCCGTTGTCGTAGCTTTTGCCAGGGTTTCGTCCACACACTTATGGGATATCTTCAGGGCTGTTACTGCACACTGACTGGGGATTGAGGGACTGAGGGGTTTATATATGGAATGTTTCGGGTCAATGGAGCGGAAATGTTATGGATCACTGAAGCTTGGTGGTTGCTAGGAGGTTTGATTGTTGGAATGTTGGAAAATCTCTATTGATTCACAGAGTTACACGGCTACACGCAAGAACCGCGTACAACGTTCGTGCTCAGTAACACGAGTGCTGACCGATCGCTTTCTTTTACCGATGTACACACTATCGCACGAACATGGAATCTGGTAGACACCAGGGGTTTTCAGATGATGGTGGTCTTTGATGGGAAAGTAGTCTGAGAGTTTGAAATGGTGTTGAAGATGGTTTTTATGTCGTTTCTGAAGAAAATCTTGCTGATGTGATCGGTGACAACTTGAATGTAGAGTGGATACGCTTGCTTACGTCAGGACGCCGGTGTACGAGAGATCTAGGAGAAGTCACGATATTACCAAAAAGATTTCAAAGAAAAGCGGGAAAATGCTGATCAATGCTTCCATATTATTGTGAAAGTGTTGCTGAAATTTGTTGTAAGCACGAGATCGAAATGAAAATGCCACGTCGATACAGTCGTCAAAAAGATCGTTACAAAGTTGAAACTCAAGAAATTGAAGACTACTACAGAATTGCATTTTATATTCCATTTCTCGATACTTATATTTCTCATCTTCAAAGTCGGTTCGAAAAACACAAAACAAATTTTCGATGTTTTGGACAATTATTCCCGAAGGAAGAATTCGACTAAAAAAAAATGCGCAGATCTTTACAAATTTTATGAAGAAATATTAAATTGTTCAGAGGGAAATTTTCACCTCAGAAGTCAAAATGTGGAGACTGCGAATCTACAATCAGAACATCCAAAATGCTCTCGATGCATTACACTGGGGAACAATTTGTAACACAATTTCTGTTGAGTTTGGTTTTTGAGCTGTTTTATAGTTAATTAGGCATGCTGGTTTCAAAACTGTAGTTAGTTTTCGTCTACCACGTCAAGTTTTATCTCTACACCTTATGAGAATGTGACCACTCTCCGCGAAATAGAACATGGATCATAGGAAGCACTATTGCTCTCCTATTGGCTGACACAGACCTCCTCCGATGGGCGCCAGGTGAATGACGCATAGGAGAACAGCGAGAGGTTTATACTTGTCTGGACTTGTTCAGTTAAGCCTGAGATACTGTAGTGAGACGTTGTGTGTCGCTCTGAAACAGTGCAGCCCATTCCGACGTGGAGTCTGAGTTCTTGTTTATATACAAGGTCAGCAGTGTTTAGTGTTTACTTATACATGAACTGAAACTTTTCCTTATGTCTACCTCTCCTAGTTCACGTCGTAAGTGCTTAAACAGCCCCGATTCGTTTTGTTACATATGTGGCAGTTTTACCATTCCCAGTCAAAGGACAAACATCAGTACATTTGTTGGGCAAGACTATTTTGCCTATTTTAAAGTGAAAATTGGCAATCAAGATAAATCATGGGCCCCTCACAAAGTGTGTAAGCAGTGTGTTGCGGGTTTACGGATGTGGACCAAGGGAACACGTGATAAACTTGCATTTGGTATACCTATGACTTGGCGAAAGCCCAGAGATCATTCAAGTGATTGTTATTTTTGTATAGTGAAAACGTCAGGATATAACAAGAAAAACAAATGTAAAATAGAGTATCCTAGTTTACCATCAGCTATACCCCCAGTGCCTCATTCAGCCGAAATCCCAGTGCCAGTTTTCAATGAATTACCCTCTTTGGAAATACGGGAATACGAGTCTGGTGAAGATCAAAGTAACCCCAGCGATGAAGATTTTGAAATTAAAGATGAGTTGAATGATTTCGTACGAGATTTGGGACTATCCAAAAAAGCTTCAGAGCTCTTAGCATCAAAACTGTACGAGAAAAACTTGCTTGAAAAGGGAACTAAGGTATCCTATTTTCGATCAAGAGAAAGTGCGTTTCTACAATACTTTCGAAGTGATGATTGAATTGTGTATTGCCATAACGTACATGGTTTAATGGAACAGTTGGGAATTTCAGCCTATAACGCAACTGAATGGCGACTGTTTATCGATAGCTCAAAGCGGAGCTTGAAGTATGTTCTCCTCCACAATGGAAATTTATTTGGTTCAGTCCCGATAGGCCATTCAGTTCGTTTGAGTGAAGAATATGAAGACATAAAGAGAGTCATTGATTTGTTGCAATACCACATGCACCAATGGATCATTTGTGTTGACCTTAAAATGGTTAGCTTCCTTCTTGGCCAGCAACGCGGATATACCAAGTATCCCTGCATTTTTTTGTGTATGTACAGCAGAGCTCGTGAGAAGCATTGAGTGCAGTCGAATTGGCTGCCACGATCTGACCTGAAACCTGGTGATCCAAACATTGTACATCAGCCACTTGTCGACAGAAAGAATATTATATTTCCACCTCTGCATATAAAATTGGGTCTCATGAAGCAATTCGTTAAAGCTGTTTCAAGCATCTCATTTCGGCATTTCCTAGCCTGTCATTTGAAAAGATAAAGGCCGGTGTTTTTGATGGTCCACAGATTCGGCAGCTTGTTAAAGATGAACATTTCATCGGAAGACTATCTTGAAAATACACGAGCACAGAATTACGCCAAAATTGTCCAGCAACTCTTGGAGAGCTTCAAACTGCTAGGTTGCAACATGAGCACCAAATTGCATTTTTTACATAGCCATGTTGCTAACTTCCCGGAAAATCTTGGTGCAATCAATGATGAGCAGGGTGAACGATTTCGCCGGGATTTGAAGGTCATAGAGGCATGGTATCAAGGTAGGTGGGATGTACATATGATGGCTGACTATTGTTGGAGCGTCAAGCGAGAATGTTCACAGATTAAACATTCCAGAAAAAGCTATAAGCGAAAATTTTTGCCTTGTAATTACTGTTCGATAAAAAAACAACTATTTGTGTGAACACAATTTAACTTGCAGTAACTATTATAGCCTTTGTTTGGGACAGGAGCGTCTGAATGGTCTTGCTTCTTTAAATATTCATAATCGAATTGATTTGATTGAAGACGAAATTCTCCAAGCGTTCTTTAAAAAGCCTGGAAAAAAGAATTATTTATTGAAACTGTACTTTGCTCTCAATTTCTAATTTTTCGAATTAATATAATCGAAATTCTGTATTGAAAAGATATAATGGATTATTATCCGGACCCGAAACACCCCCGTGGATCCACCCCTGGGGAGAGGGATACTTTAGGACCTCACTATTATATTCAGAATACTTACGACTATTTGTATAGGCACACATCGGAGGGATGAAATTACAAAATATAAGAGATGCACCGACCAATCGTGTCAAGAGACATACATTCGCGGCAAACTCTATATTGCTATTACGCGCTTAGTATGAATATAATGAGCTTCCAGTCTATAATGATTGATAATGTTTTGACGATTTGCCAAATGCAGTAATTGCCACCCACACCAGACAGGGTATGGGGTGATGCGATTATTATAGAATTCCGGGTTTAACAGGCGTGAAAAGCGAATATATTAATTTATTTTTGGAAAATCGTTCCGTTTCGATGATGCGTGCATTAGCTTTTGGACGAAATCATTGCACTTGACTGCATATATTCGATTAACAACGAAATGGCGTTCTGCGAAGCGGTTGATGTTCAAATTTAATTTCGCGGTAATTGGTAGCCGATAGATCAAAGAAAAAAATAATTTGAGTGTGTTTAACTTCGTTATAACTTTCAACAAAAGCTTTAACATGAAATCTGAAACAGTTAAACATGAAGATTTTTTTTATGGAAATACCGTGCAGGAAAAAGGAGTAATACATTGCCAATTTCCAATTATGACTAATAGATGGCACAAAATTTTATTAAGTCAACTATGTTTTGGTTGATCCAGCAAATCTCTCTCCTTAGAAGAAGAAATTATAAACACAAATATTATTGGGGTAAATTATTATTAGAGTTTGTTAAAAAGGTGGTACCGGCAGTGGCGCGCCGCATAAAAGTAGGTACATAATATACAATATTAGTGAAAAATAATATTGTTACCTTTTCTTCCAAAGAAATTAGCAAAACTAAACACCACAATTGTTGGAACTGTGAACAGGTCGAGAAAAGAAATTCCCGAAGTAATCAAGAAAAGCAAAGATTCTTTATATGAAACTGTTTTATTCACAAGTAAAGAAAATGTTTGCACTTTGACAGTGTATCAACCCAAAATAAACAAAAATGTTCTCCTTCTAAGTACGCAACATCCAACAGTCTCGATTGATGCTGGTACAAAGAAAAAGCCAGAAACAGTTTTATACTATAATAGCACAAAATATGGCGTTGACGTAGTAGAACAAATGGCCCGAAAATACAGCGTGAAGGCACTCTCAAGAAGATGGGCAGTCCATGTTTTTTTTATAATATATTGGATCCTGCTGCAATCAATGCGTTTGCTGTATACAAAGACATCGCTGGCAAAAAAATAAAACGTCGCGACTTCAGAACTCTCGCAACAATCCAATAACAACGAAGAAGACCCTCAGGGGGGAACATCGAATCAAAAATGCAACAAGAACTTACAGGCTGGATCAAAGACATATAAGCTATCTCACAAAAGACGTACATGTCAAGAAAAGAAAGGTAAAAATAAGACTTACGATAGATGTAAGAACTGTAATAAGAATATATTACAAAACGTGGATTTAAAGTCACTTATTGCAAAAATTGTAATGATATTTAAAATACCAAAGTTAAGTTAGAAGTTATTTTTATATTTTCTGAATAAATATACACTTTTATGCAAACAAATTATGTTAATTAATAAAAACAGTCGAAACAAAATTCAGTTTTAATCACCGTGGCGCCGGTTCGAGGTATGAGGAATTCTCGGCGGTTCTAGTGTTAAGACATTTGTTAACTTAATTCAAGAAAATCCTGCAGAAAATTTGAAGAAAACAATTCTTAGTATAAGTAAATGGCCGTTATAACACAAAACAATATTTTCTTAAGGATAGTAAATAGTTTTATTAATTCAAGAAAGTGTTTAGATATTGTTCATAAATCAATAGTTTCATTTTCTTAAAATAAAGCATTTATTTACTTAGAAGTCTTGAAATGCATATTATTTATATTCACATTTATTCATTGCATTTATCTTGTTTAAAACAGTACGACATATCCGTACATAATGCAGTAATCATTGCTTGTGATTTTAGAAAGGCTAATGTAGAGGTTTTATCTACAGAATAGTTTCAAACAAAAATGAACTTAATGTAGAAGTACACATGGAAAAAGTGTCTAGAAACAATAACCAAGATAATGCTAATAATAAATAGCTCATGGTATTGATGGAATCACTCCCGGCAAAAACAATGTGAGAAGAGAAAAGCAGTAACGCTCTTTGCTCCTGCCCACGTTGCTCTCCCACTCTCAGTTTATTCCACTAATCTTCAAAATCACTTACTGAAATATTTCCTGGTGCCACCTACTTTCAAGAGATGTAGTCATGCCGTCCTAGAGAGTAGCGAAGATAGGAACCGGAATATAGATGCCATACTTACCCGTACAATGATATAACTTTTAATGTACAAAGTTTCATAAACATTTTCAAAAGGTACCGATTAATGTATTCTTTTTCTTTTTATTACTATTTATCACGTGTACTAATTTTACAGTTTTTTTTAATATATTATAAATAATAATAAAAAAGATAAATAAACTTAAATATCAACTCATTAATTATTAAACTACATAAAAATAATCCCTATTTAATGACATTATTAAAAAAACAATTTAATTATACTGTAACATTGCAAAAAAATCTATTTACTTGATGCAAGAAACCATCCTCTGCGTGCACGTAAAGATGGCTTATCTTCATGACCTTGTATATGTAACCGTTCTTTTTCTACAATCCTCCGCTGAATTCTTTTTATTCTTTTCTAAGAAGCCTTCGTCAAAATATAAATAAAACATACTCGAAACAGCAGCGCCAACATTTTAATTACCTTAATTTTTTAGAAAAGCAATAAAACATTTAATTATTATACATATGTATACGCATAATACGATAATTTTAATACGATCAATAATTCCATCGCATTTAATCTAAGAACGAATCGAGAGGTCTACGAACGCGCGCAATATGGGGGCTTTAGGTTGTCATTTGTTTATGAAAAGTTAATCTTTAATAATATTTCGCGTTATCTCCCTCAAATTGAGTTGTCATATATATTAGGATGATATTTTGCAACGTTCGTACGTACAAAAAAACATATCGTAATTAGGAAGATACGTTTCTCTACTAATCACATCGCTACCAAATGAAATATCACGTTTGACGCGATAATACGTTAATCGGGAATCGAAAATCAAAAAGAAATATTGACAGCTTCGTTTCAGGGATTGAATTTATTTTGTATTTTTTTGTTTCGTTGTTGGTTCTTTTTATATTGAAGAAACTGATAAAAAAGAATCAATAAAATGCAAATCCGGCGTTGATGGTGTTAATTTAAATATTATTAACGACGCAATACCAATTACTGAAGAAGCACTTTATTATGCTAATTATGATTGAATCACTCCAAAAAGCGATCTTCCCAAGAGTCTCGAAAAAATCCACTATTATTACAATACCGAAAGTAAATAAATACCAAGGAGTTAATATATTTTGGCTTCCATCGGCGCATTATGAAAATCTGTAATTTCCTTGGAATTTCCGACGTAATCAAACATTTGAAAAAAAATCTTGTCCCGGTAAGAATGAGATATGACGTTTGCAGGTAAAATAACAACTAGATTTTAAAAAGTGAAAGTTTCTAGCATCAAGGTGGTCCCCGTGGCTAGCACCGCCGTCCGGTAACCGGGAGGTGTCAGGTCTGATTCCTTATTGGGACGAATTTTTTTTAAGTATTTGATTACATCGGAAATTCCAAGGAAATTGCAGATTTTAATACCAAGGAGTGTTTTGAATTTGGACCTATTGATATGTCACCACTATTAGAAACCATCATAGAACACACTGCGAAATATTGCATTGAATCTAATAAGATATTCACTGGATATTATACTATAAATTTGGTGCTAGCAAATTGGAAAGAGGAACTTCAAAAAGAGAATAAAGTTGCTGCCCTTTATCTAGATTTAAAGAGAATTCCAAACAATCAACTGGAGCCGAAAACTACGAAAACTCAATATTATAGAGGATTATTTAAGCGAAAGATAGCAGATAACACATTTTGATACTCAGAAATCTGAAACCTAAAAAAATTAATTAGGAGTTCCACAGGGCTCTATCTTAGGTCCGCTGTTGTTTCTTGTATTTATTTTATCTCGGTACTTTAATTTTAATTTATAGGATAGTAAATAATAAATTACTGGATTATATGAATAGGTTTATTATCGTATGTAATAGCGATGTATATAGTTAAACAGTATGATCATAAAAAAACGTAATCGAGAAGGCCATATTTTTTCTTTTAATTACTTTTTATGTTGGTTACAACTACATGGAATTACGAGGGATGATCGTAAAATAAGGTTCCCATATTTTTTAAAAATAGAATATTCTTTATTTCCTTAACATTACACATCGTTTTAAAGATAAAAACTTAAGCTATTTTTCGACATAATCGCCATTTCTATCCAAGCATTTTTGCGGACGGTGCTCCAACTTCTGTATCCCCATGTCGTAAAATTCTGCCGCCAGTTCTTTCAAGAATCGAATAACTTATTCTTTGTCTTCATCGTTGGTCCCGAATCCGAAGAGCGAGTTGGCGAATGGTGACCCTCCGATCTTCAAGCAGTATGCTCTCGACCTTTTAAACGATTTCCTCTGAAACTGATGGTCTTCCGCTCCGCTCTTCATCGTGAATTTCTGTCAGACCTCCAGTGAATCCCCTACACCATTTGCGGACGTGTTGAACAGCTATACATTTTTCTCCATAAACTTCGGTTAATTGACGATGAATGTCTGTAGGTGAAACCCCTTTCGCGTTTAAAAAACGTATCACAACACGAATTTCGCACCTGGCGGTAGCGGCGACCGGGAGTTCCATCTCGAACGGCTGTTTAGCCAACACCGAGCGGCGTAGCGAGACGGGAGTGGTACGTATATAGAGTGGGAGAGCTGCTGCACACGCCAATGTTGTCGGATTTCGCCTAACACGTCTTATTGCTGCTGTAGGGCTTTGAGAACCTTATTTTACGATCATCCCTCGTATAATAAGACACTATATTAAATAAAAATAGGGGCAGAAAATCAAAGGGGCTGGAAGAGATGGGTGAATGAAAACCTATAAAGCTAACCCAAATCCAACGGCTGAAAGGGTAAATGGAAGGGGAGAAAGAAAGAAAGAAAAGATAATCAGAAATCTGAAACCCAAAAAATTTCATTAGGAGTTCCACAGGGTTCTATCTTAGGACCGCTGTTGTTTCTTCGTATTTTATCTCAATACATTAATTTTAATTTATGGAATAGTAAATAATAAATTACCAAATTATACGCATAACTTTATAGTACATAATAGCGACGTATATTGTAAGAGAGAGCGTACTATGATCAGCCAGCACAATCGGCATTTTTCGGAAATGCGATAACAAAGACGTGTCTTACACGTGTACATGAACGAATATGTCGTTTATAACGCGAGCAAGGTGTTTTTGGAAATGCAAGAGCGAAGTTGTGGCTCGTACGTGTACGTGAACGAATGCGTCGTTTATAACATAAGAAGCACAAATGAATTTGCGTTTACGCAATTTTTGTCAAGCAAATGACATTCTACGGTGACATTCAACACAGCATACGTTTAGAGTTCGTGTAAAATCGGGAGATCATAGTACGCTCGCTCGTACGGTATAGTTATAGAATATGATCATAAAAAATGTAATTGGGAGGTCCATGTTTTTTTAAACTACGAGGTGAGCGCCATAAATTCTCGGCCTGACAAGCTTATACAGGTTCGATCGTGTTCAAACTCTGTTGCGTCATAGTTGTAAAGCGAATGCGTACAGCAAAAAATAGTGAGTCACTCGCTTCGTCTCAACGATTACAGATCACAAGTCAATCGGGTCATGCATGCCCTTACTTGCTGGACGTAACGCCCATGTTTTTTGCTGTACGTATTCGCTTTACAAGACCTGTATATACAACGTTTAGGAGGCGTTTATGGCTATTTATCTCCTTCATATTCCACTGTAAAAGAGTGGGCAAAATGTTTCCGTTTGGGGCAAGAATCCCTTGAAGATAATGAGCACCCCGGTCGGCCAATTGAACTGATAACGCCACAAACCATTTCAATTATTGAAGAAATAGTATTAGCAGATCGCCGTTTGAAAGTAAAGGAATTAGCAGTGATGTCTAACATTTCTGAAACAAATATTCGCCGAATTCTCCATAACCATTTGGGTATGAATAGGATTAGTGCAAGGTAGGTACTGTATCTTCTTTCTGCTTTCCAACATATATGGAGACGACCCGAAACCGATTTTGGAGTCCATTGTTACAGGAGATGAAACAATGGACCTGTATTATGATCCTCTATCTTAAAAGGAATCGATGGAATGGTGGTGACCTGATGAATTTCGTCTCAGAAAGGTGATAGTCGTTTAACCAAAGAAAAAGGTGATGACCATAATATTTTGGGATTGTGAGGATATTTTACTCATAGTCCGGACATGGCTCCAAGTGAATATTATTTATTTTCTCATTTATAGAAAGACCTTAGGGGACGTCGTTTTAAGGGCGATAGTGAGTTGCAAACGGCTGTAATACAACATTTTGAAGGAAAAACTTTAGATTATTTTTACAAGGGTATAGAATACCCTACGAAATTGATCGTTTTAATAAATATAGTCTAGTTAAGGGAGATTATATTGAAAAATAAAAATTGTTGAATTTTACCAGGTTTATTTTTTCTATCAGGCCGAAAATTTATGGCGCCTACCTCGGGCATCTGACAGTTAAATCCAAGATTGAAACTTCAAATTACGTTTGATATTTGTTGACAAGTTTAATACAGTTTGATAATGCAAATTACATTTGATATTTATTGACGTATCTTCTAAATTTCAAAGGATGTTTACTACAGGTCACCAAGCATTTATCATTGAAAGCTATTTTCGTAACGGACAAAAGCAACAGAATAGGTAGGTAATGGTCTTATTCTATGCTACTACGTATGGATTTTTTTATTATAATGGTTTATTAGCAATCAAAACAACTAGTTCTATAAAGTAATGTGGTGGCTTAAGAGCTGGCATATCGTATTGCTGAGGCTATTTCCAACGAGGAGTCCTCTTTAACCATTTTGGAGGTCTGCTGGCCATTTACTTCTTCATCCTCTTGCTGCTTGTGGTTCCAAGAGCGGGTGGAGCAGTGTATTAGCATGGTTTTCCAGCATGATGTGGTGTTTGGAGCTTTGCTCTGAGATGACGTCCTTTATGAATGGAATTTTTAGGTCATTGTGAAGTGTCAGGTTAGATATATACCACGGTGCATCTGCTATTGTACGTAGTATTTTTGATTGACTTCATTGAATAATCGCCGTATTTGACTTGCTCGAACATCCCCAGAGCTCAATTCCATACATTCAGATTGGCTTAATTATAGTTCTATAGAGAAGAAGTTTATTTCCTAATAGATTTCCATCCTACGAACCAATTTATGTCTTTCATTTTCAAGTGAATTTGTTGACGCTTTTTGGTAAAATGATCTTTCCATGTAAGTTTAGAGTCGAGGTGTATTCCTACGTATGGATGAATTTCGTTTTCAGTTTCCACATTTTGCAGTATCATATCTTGATTTATGTCAACAAATTGTTCGCTGCGTCGCTAAATTTCGTAAAACAACAGTAAGTCGCAAACCCGGTAGTAGTAGACTCAAGAAAAGAACTGCTGAAACTATTAGGGATGTGAGAAGGCGTATAGATCGTTCACCTAAAAAGTCAGTTGGACAGCTTTCTCTGGTCATACGTTTATAAATACCTACAAATGTTATAACGATTTCAATATAGAACGAGTGCACTGCTTAAATGTTTTTACTTTTATTTTAATTGTTGCCAATTACGAGGGCATTCCAGAAAATAGTACCTGTTTAGTCATACAGATGGCGCTATTGATCCAGTTAAAAGCAAAGTGGGGCAGATGTCAACAGCAATATCGTAGCTTTGCGGGAAAAAAGAGTTGAAGTTCTTCCGGTGCGTGGTGTGAGTTTTATGACTGTTTACAATGGCGCATAAGATAGAAAATCCCGCGAAATGCAAAGCGCGATCCGTGATCCGTTTTTTGAATGCAGAAAACGTCCGTCCAAGCTAAATTCATCGCAAAATTACTGAAGTGTATGGTGCGGGAACAATGGATGAGTCATCTGTAAAGCGCTGGGTTCGAAATTTGAAAGAGGGAAGAGGTAATGTGCACGATGAAGAGCGGTCAGGTCGCCCGTCCCTTATCACCGACGAAATTTCACAATCATTGCTCCATGAAATCGTGACAGACCATCTGAATTACAGAAAAATTTGCGCAAGATGGGTGCTCAAAATACTGCGAGCACAAAACGAATCGCATGGGTGCAGCGTTGACTCGTCACGAGCAACAGGGCGATGCATTCCTTGACCAAATTGTTACTGGGGATGAAACCTGGGTGTGCCATTTCACACCTGAAACAAAACGCATGTCCATGGAGGGGCACCATCCACGATCTCCAACAAGGCCACGAAAGTTTAAGCAGTCGTTTTCCACGAAAAAGGTTATGGCCTCAGTGTTCTGGGACCGAAAAGGTCTGTTGTCGGTGGATTTCATGCCCCAAGGGACGACCATCAATGCGGACACATACCGTGAAACACTTCAGAAGCTGCGTAAGGCCATCCAAAACAAGAGGCGGGGAATGCTGACAAGTGGCATTGTTCTTCTGCATGACAATGCTCGTCCCCACACGGCTCGAAAGACCACTGACTTTCTTCGGAAGTTGAAGTGGGAGGTTTCTGACCACCCTGCGTATAGCCCCGACTTGGCTCCCGGTGACTATTATTTGTTCAGTAAACTCAAGGATTTTTTGTCAGGAGAAAGTTTCCAAAGTGATGATGACTTAAAAGCAGATCTTCAGCATTGGCTGGCTACTTTGGCGGGACAGGTTTATGCGGAAGGCATAACCAAATTGGTTTCAAGATACAACAAATGTCTCAACAACGGCGGCGACTACATTGAAAAATGAGTAAATGTATTACTTTTATTTAAATAAAATCATTATTTACTTTCCTTTATTTTTCTTTTAATTATATGTAAATGGATACTATTTTCTGGAATGCCCTCGTAATAGTAGAACTAGTAATTAGAGAAAAAATCTGAATAATACGCTAATATATTGTACATAATTCTTTTTTCTTTTGCTTGGAAAACAACTTACTGTGTTGCCAAACCTTGGACAACTTCGTTACGTCACAACGATCCTAGATATTAGGCGAATAGGTCAGAACTTAATGCTGACACAGTACGGGAAAAAAACGCGGTAATTTATCTGATGGGTAATCCGACTGACATCTGACAGTAATTCTAATAATGTTGATGTGTAATACAAATCCTATCTGCCGACAAAATTAGCTTGTTTTCATTAATGCAATTAGAAGGTACTTATTAATCTAAGGGGATCATAAAAAAAACGGATAAAAAACAGAAGCACGTTGTGCGAAAGATTCACAGGATACTCTCTCGCATCAATCACGTTTATGGACTTCTTAAAAAGAGAGAAAGCATAAAAGAAAGGATTCTGTTTAAAATGGTAAAGTATAGAAGAACTGATGTTTAGTAGTAAATAAGTTTCTATAAATGCTTATACAGTAATTTGATTTGCAGTAAAATATCTGTAAAAAATATATATAACAATATATCAAAATAAAATTGTGACTCAATTGCTCTTGTGTGTTTTTTGAGTGCATAGCACCCTATATGGTGTTTATTGGATTCTAGAGTGTTTTTAAAGAAGTATCTGCTTATAATTAATGCGATTAGTTTAATTACTTGTATAAGTACCTGTTACATATTCTTTGATAAAATATTGTTTGGACGTGTTCCAAATTTTTCGTTGTATAACTTTATTTTTTGATTATTCAAACATAATTAATAACTTTATCCTAGAGTTCCATAGTTTCAATGTGAATTCAGGGAAACTAACAAAATTTTAGCTCTATGCTACGATGTTCAAAATTATAAATGGATCAAGAAACTCAAAATAAGAAATCCACTTTTAATATCCTCAACCATCTGTTCGCAAGGGTGGCGATACCAAAATTTCCAAATTACACGAGTTGAAACAAAATCATCTGAAAAGTGAAGGAATAAAATAATTTTTTTTTTATAATATGCGATCAAAGCATAGTTTTTTTTACAAATTTGCTGCTCCATTCAAGCAGTTGTTAATGAATTTGAGGGATTATAACCTTACAGTCCCGATCTCGCCCCTTGTGACTATTATCTTTTTCCAAAGCTCAAAAAACACTTGAGAGGTCGTTGTTTTTTATCGAATGATGACTTAAAAAGCACTATGGAATCGTATTTTGCAGAATTACCAAAAGATTTTTTGTTAAGGCACAGCATTATTAAAAAAATGTTGGAATAAGTGTGTTAGTGTTACTGGTTCTTACATTGAAAAATCAAATTTTAATTGTTCTCTAACTCGTTGTTTTCATAGCTAGGTAGACAACATAAAAAGCTCCCCTCGTACCCATAAAAGAAATTGTTAAATTCGAGAATTGAAAATTGTTTAAAATCTATCTAATATCTGAATTACTTATAGTCAGACACAAACAACACATGTTTATAATTAAAAATTTTATTCAAATATCTGAAGGTTAAGGGTGTATTGCTATAACACGACAAGTCACGTACAGGTAGGTACTTTGCAAGGTACTGTTGTCTTCTTCATTCTTCACTAAAATTTTACGTATAGTTTAGTGAAGAATAAAGAAAACTAACCCACCAAATGAGTAAAACTAGTTTGAAGTTGAAATTAGAATATTTTCATTTTAGATTTTCTTTTTCTGCAAATGTTTTATTCGTTAAGCGTATTGCGCAATGTCACATCACTTACCCAAAGCGGTATTGCTTGGAGGGTATAGCTTGCACATAAGCCCTCAAAAGGTAATTATCGTCCCTCTTACAAGGAAAAGGAAAGTCTGCCTTAAACCACCCACTATGGAGGAGAAAACAATTTGCTGCGGCGATAAGGATAAATATTACAATAGTCACACTACATAAGAAACTAAGGTGGAGCTTCCGTATCTCCAACTCACGGGAAAGGCTGTTACGGCATAACTAACATGCTGCAGGCCGCTTGATAAGAACTGAGGTCTTGAATCCCTAATGATCTTTTAGTCACGCACAGCTATAATTAGACCTATGATCACCTATGCATCTTTGGTATGGTAGCGAAAAACAATTCAAAAAACTGTGCAACAACACCTTGAACAAATCCAGAGGCTTGCATATCTTAACATTACAGCTATGATGCGTACTTGTCCCACAACAGCTTTGGAATGCGACATAACTGTACATAATGCAGTAAATTATTCTCATTGCTTGTGATTTTAAAAAGGCTAAGATAGAGGTTATCTACAGAATAATGTTCAAACAAAAGTGAACTTGATGTAGAGGTACACAAGAAAAAAGTGCCTAGAAACAACAACCAAGATAATGTTAATAAATAGCTCATGGTATTGATGGAATCGCTCCCAGCAAAAACAACGTGAGAAGAGAAAAGCGCTAACCGATGGATATTGTTTGATATGTTTCTGCCTATCCGTCGTCGTCACCGTCGTTTCGAGCACAATCCCTTCTCACCGTTGTTATTTGCCTCTCAAGTTTATGCCACTAATCTCCAGAAACACCACTAAAATATATCTCTCGCCGCCACCTAGCGCCAAGAGATATCTAGAAAGTAGTGACAGAAACCGGATTATTGCAAATGCCAAACCACAATAAATCTTTATCTATAAAACTGTCCACCAAAATTTCAAGAAGATATTCTGATTACCTTCAGAGATACGTCTAATAACAGGCCATCGTTGTGACACCTGTTTATACGTAGTATAAGTTATACTTCCGTCTCTTTCTAAGAACAGTGCAGGTAACCGCAGACCTCTTCAGTTTTATTTTTTTGTACAATAATGGTAGCAAGAACTGTGAGGTAGTATGGCAAACACTAAAGCATCGGCACACTCCACACCACACACGTTTTTGATTAATCCGGAACAATTGTTTCGGGGTTTCGTAGTAATCAAATAACTTGTGTGGTGCGCAGTGGCGATACCGTAGTATTTTATTTTTTGTGATGGAATACTTGAAGAATACATTTTTATGATATTATTTCAACTTAAATTCTTCTTACGTGTGGAATCATGAGCACTTGCTAGGATTTCTGTCCTGGAATGTACATAAAAACAGAAATCGGTAATTATACAATATCGCGTTTGTAATTCTTAAAATATTTCGTAAGGACAAACAAAACATGGTGGTAATCTAGGTTATCTACGACATTATTTAAGCGGTTTGTATGTTAGTCATTTGAAATATTTTGTTGGCAGCGCTGTTTAAAAATTACAAAGATAAAATAACAATGCTTGTAAAACGCTTTTTTACATAACAAATTTTTAAATGACGAAAATTGAAACATTTATTACAAGGAAAACGATTTCATTTGAAATACTGCTTCATTGCATGCTGCCTAAAATAATTCAAAATTGTATGAACATTTTCAACAGAAAGTTTAATTAAAAGCAAATTGAATATTTGCAAATAATATATTTAAATTTTTGCAAAAATTAATCAGAAATAGAACAAATTTATGTAAAATAAAATGCGCGGGGGGGGGAGTATGTTTTTGTATTAATATAAATATTTTCATCGGTAAAATATGTATATCAATAAATTACAGTTTCATTGGTAAGAGTTATTTTTCATTTTTTATCTAAAGAAATTCCAATTGCAATAAAACAAAATAAAACAAATATTTTTGTATGAAAATATGTTTGATAAATCCGATTTTACGATAACAAAATATTATTAATTGTGATACATAACATTATAATGCATTATCCTACAAATTTGATCTTCAGTATGTTTATACACTCACAGACTAAAATATTGCATATTTTACTTTCGGTCTTTATTATTTTTCTCTTTAAAACTTTTGTGGTTTTTTGTTGCTAAATCTTATACACTGGAGTGTTTTACGTTATTGATAATCAAATAAATTACATATGGAGGATTTATAGCAAATTCGTGGAGGAATTATTAAAACAACTTCTTTTTGGCTAAAACGTTTAATTGGAAAAAGCAACATCAATTACTCATAAACATATTAACAACGCAACATAATAACACTTTAATACTTAATGCTCCCTCCTCTTGCTCTAACGATATCCGGCATCCTCCTAAGCATGCTGCGCAAAAGATCTTTGATAATTTATTGCGGAATTCAATTCCATTCTTCCTGTGCAGCAATTCTTAATTCTGCAATTGAGTTAGGAGCTGGATTTCGTGCTCGTATATTTCTTTTTAGAATGTCCCATAGATGTTCTATGGGATTTGCGTCAGGACTATTTGCAAGCCATTCAAACGCCGCAACCCCGACATTCTCAAAGTACTGGATCACCGTCCTTGCGGTGTGGGCTCAGGCATTATCATGCATTGGCATAAAAATATCGTAGCTAATAAAGCCGGCATAAGGTAAAACATGTTCTTCAATGGTGTTGTGTATGTACCAGTCAACATTCATTCTTAAATTTACCTCAATGAGTTCCGTGGGACTCGCCCAACTAATGCCGCCTCATAACATAATGGAACCGCCACCAAAGCCAAGATTTTGTGCAAGATTACATTCTGCGAAACATTCTCCTGACCTTCTGTGTACACGACCACGTCTATCAGGCTTCCATAATTGTATTCTTGTTTCGTCTGTAAAAAGAATTTTTCCCTATTGATGTTCATTCCAGTTAGAATGAGTTCTTGTAAATTCTGGACTTCGAATTTTGTGACGTGGGAGAAGCCGAGGAACTCTGGTAGGACGTTTTGGATTTAAGCCGACCTCCTTGAGTCTTCTTATTATTGTTTTGACGGATACATTGACTTGTCCTGTATTCAATAATTCATTTCTAAGATGCGGTGCTGTAAGTGCACGATTTCGTAAAGATTGAAGTCTCAAATATTGGTCATCTCTTGGCACTATACATCTTTAATGTGTTGGTCCAGAAGCCATTGTCAACGCCACATTCTTCTGCAAACGTGGCATACGAGACCAAGAAAAATTTACATTTGATTTATGTGTTACTCTTATTTTATGTAATCTATCGTTTTGTTTACTAGACAAAGAAGCTTACTAGTTTACTAGACAAAGAAGCATTTCCTTCTGGAATAAATATGCGGACTGTAAATTACCTAGTCGGACATCGATAGGAAATGTAGTGCCATTTGCTCGTGAACATATAGAAAAAAGAATAAAAACGGAATTGAAAGATAAAAAACTGTGGTTGTGTGTGAACGAAACAACAGATCGTCAAAAATATTATGTGGTTAATGTAATGGTACGTAGAATGGAACCACACCGACCGTCATCCTCCTTGTACTGTCGATGAGATTTTAAAGGTGGTGTTGAACTCATTGAACAAATTTGAAGTTTCAACTAAGCAATTTTTAATGTTTATGAGTGATGGTGCCGCAAACATGCGTTCTTTGGGCCGATCTCTTAAAGAACACAGTGGTAACTTCTTACATGTAACGTGTAAAATCCATACTCTAAATCTTGCGGCACAAACGATTCCTACATGTTTTCCACTAGTAAATGCATTGATTTCTAGTACAAAGACAGTGTTTCTAAAGCCCCCGAAACGTACCCGACTATTTCAGAAACTGTGTCCTGATTTACCTGAACCACCACAGCCGATTGTAACACTTGGGGAACATGGTTGCAGGCTGCGTTTTACTATAACAAATATTTTGATCAAGTAAAGAAGGTAGTTTTAAAATACAATCCGACAGGAGCTGCAGCAATCAAGAAAAGCCAGGAAATATTTCAAGATAGTCAGGTTAAAAGAGATTTACAAACTATCCACAACAATTACTTCGGACTAGCGGAGGGAATAGAAAAATTACAAAATGTTTCGATGTCGCTAGTGGATTTTGTTCAAATTGTGAATGATGTTCACGCACAGTTATGCGCTGTAGAAGGCGAAACAAATTGATGTGTAATACGAAAATTTGAAAGTGTTTTAAAGAAAGACTGTTGTTTCAAAGATTATTTTAAATATGCAAATATAACATCGCTAGATGTCGAGCGGTCATTTTCGGCATTAAAAGACATTTATTCCGCACGTCGTACTCACTTGACTGAAACAGCTGTGGAAACATATCTAATGATTCAAATATTTAACAGATGTTACCCAGTTTGTGATTTCACGGAAGACTTTTAAAACGGTAAATGTTTCAGCACGTTTTATAATTTATTTCTTACCTTCTATTTTATGTGTAAACTTTTATGCGCTCGCCACGCCTCTGGCTGTTACCGCATATTGGCCCAGGTTAGTCATTAATATTGTTAAAATTAGACTTCGACATCGAGACCTAACCTAACCAGATTCACTTTACAGGTTCCTGGGAAATGTAAGCAATCTCAAAGAAACTTGAAGGCAATCTGCAAGATTTAAGGTTCACCGTTTTTGTGTGCGACCACGTAGATCTTTAGAAAGGCCTTGATATCACCTTAACGTAATGGAGGAAGTTAATGGCATTTTAGGGAGCTCGGGTTTATTTACAAGAATAAAAGCACCACGTCACTACCAAATGGAGATTAATTTTCGGCATTATACTCATTCTGTATGTACTTTTGTTAGTTTATCCATAATATGAATAGAGTTTTCCAAAAGATTATGTATTTTTAACACATTATTACCCTAGGTGCTCATAAATGGATGCTTTCTTCTCTAAAAAAAAAAGAAAGAAAGCATCAATTGTACTAACCATTTCAGCGGAGTAATGATACCAACAGAATAACATTTGTCAATGTAACAGCATACTTTAAACCACAGAAACATTTTGTTAAGCAAATGCATATTCATCTAGCAGTTTAATGGCGAACGTTCCCAAAATGGGAACATGCCAAAAAATCGAGTTTTTATTGAATTAATCATATTATTTGCATAAAATTTTTATAATTAACAATCCGAAAAATGTACATCTGTGTATATTTTAAAACATATAAAAATTGTTTGGAAATAATATGATTAATTCAATAAAAGTTAGATTTTATAGTGTGTTCCCGTTTTGAAAACGTTCGCTATTAAAATGCCAAGTCAAATAAATGGTAAAGAAAGATATTGGTTTGAGGTTATTTGATTCAAGAGATCATATATTGAATCAAATAACGATGTCAAAAAGTTATTTCTTTAAATTAACAAGATATATCTTTGCAGCCATCTAAATTTACGATTTGCTTGACTAAATGCATATCTGTTTGGGTCAAGAACGTTTTTTCTCTGTGTATAAGATGTTTGTTTGTTTAGTATAATAAATATAATATGGATATTTACCGCAAAATATGAGAAATTACTACAAAATTTGTAAATAATATACAATATGCATATTTTATGCAAAAATGTACAAATATGCAAAACGCATATATTCCGTCTTTAATGTTTTTAACCATTTATACTTTATATTGGATTTTGTTCGAAAATTTTGTGGACGAACTATAGAAAGTTAGGTAATTACAGAGAGAATAAATTATTATTCATAGTATAAACAAAAAAAGACTCCTAACTATTAAACAGTTCCAGAAAAGATAAATAACTATCTTTTAGCTAGGAAATAAATTACCAAAAATTTTTTGTTTAGGTAAAGAATATTTAGCAAATTTTAGGCTCCATGCACTACTTTCTGTTACTCTTTATAACTCTGTATTCAAACACAACTTTTATAGTAGTTGGTAAAACATGTTCCGCGAAGAAAAGAAAGCCTTCCAAAGGTTTCCGTGATCAAGAAAGCTTGAGAATCGCTCCATTGTAACTTTTCTATCGGAATTCATTCATAATTCAGGGATATTTTCAACATTTTTTTTGAAAAACCGCAGTAATTGTAACTTTTAACCAATTTTTTTTTTAATTATGGAAATGCATATTTCCAGAATTTGGCGAAATAAAAAATCCTTCACTTACCTTTATTCTGATCATCGGATCCTTCACTGTTCTTCATACTCGTCTCCATATCCGGTTTTTGCGTTGTCGTAGTAACAGCTCTCCTTCTGGACGGCCGTCTTTTGTTTTTCATAGTTCCATAACAAGATTCGGGGAAGAACCAATTTCAATTCAAAGTCCTCTAGTCTTCTTCCGCTAGGATGAAGAAAAAAATCGCAAAAGCACTCAAGAAAAGTAAAAAATTCTTGCTCATAAGTACTGACGAAATAAGAAACTCGAAAAAAACACTTCCGCTGAAACTTTCTAAAAAAAAAAATGTCCTCGAATAAATAGAACAAGGTAGCCGTCGAAATATATATAAAAAAAAATAAAACAACAGACGATCGCGATTCTGAAACACGTGCGTATCGCGAGAGGAACCAAACAGGTGCGTTCGTATGTGAGTCTCGCTGGTCTAGCGCTCGAGCTTTTCACCGAAAGCTTTTCAAACGTCGAACGTCCTGAAAACTACTGACTGAAGGATCGTCGGAGTTCACCCTTCGCGATACGCTCGGCACACGCCGAAATATCGGTCACTCCCACCAATCTCAGATCTCTCGAATCACGGCCGCCCGCTACTATTGCGACTGTACGGTGTGTGTCTTGTGTGTCCGCGGCATCTAAACAGAACAAACGAGTTACGATCGTCCGAAACACCGCGAAGGAGTTGGTGGTAAACGGAACAGAGAGAATATATAAACAAATGTGTGCCTATCGCGGCTCGCTGAGATCTACCTCTCCATATTAATGTAAATAATAGATGAATAAAAGGTGCTGGGTGCGCAAATAAATGTTAATAAATGCGACGCCTAGCAACATATTTTCTTCGATAGTAAAAAATTGTATTGCAACAGAAAGTTTTGTTTAAAAATAACGGAAGGCTTGTCAAAAATGCGCATGTTTAACTGAATACCACGATAATATTGACGCTAGAAAATATTCCCCATTTTGTATCCGAGCGTTCTGTCGAGTGATCCAATATATGTATGCCCTGTTGTTTAAAATAAATATATTTTAGAAAATGTCTTTGAAATTTTTCAAATGAATAAGAATCAGTTTTGTAAAACGATGACCAGCTCAGAGAAGCATACTCTAATTTAGAGCGCACATAGCGTGATCAATGGATGTTTTATATGGCGTATAATAACGTATAAACCTAATCGCTTTAAAGATGACGAAATAATGTTCTTGATATGTTCAATGAAGGTAAGTTTAATCAAATTTCACTCCTAAATCCTTTATACAAACACAACGATTCACAACAATGTTATTAATATACGATATTGATGGTCTATAACGGTAGATTTACGTGAAAACGAGACAATGTTACACTTCCGATACATTAAAGTTAAAACCGTTGTCAACATACCACAGGTCTAGTAGATCTAGCTGATTTTGGAGACGTTGGCAGTCTTCGGGAGTACTGACCCTTGAAAATAATTTTAAATCATCTGCGAACAATAGTCAAATGTTGGAGTAAGATACATCGAAGAAGTTATCCAAGAGTGTAATTATACAGTACACAACATGTCCGGCCCCCATCGCCAATTCGAGAATTAGTGCAAAACCCCAACAGTCATATAGTTTGAGGTGATGTGCATTGACTTTACTGTAGGGCTTCGAGGCAAGGAACTTCCAAAATCGTAACTCATTGTAGGGATAACATTAACGTTTTGTATAGAAATAATAAGGTTACATTCCTTTGGATAACAGGACACACTGCAAAGAGACCTCAGGTAGTAATTCAGGTATCTTGACTTTGACACAAAGTAATATCCGCATTCGGAACCGTCATGTTTGGTTCATGAGAGAAGTGTGTGGATTATATGATCGATTGTTCGCATTATTTCGGAAAAGGCACCGATACGGGAGGCGTGTCATTGGGAGAGTACTTCGTAAAGGTACCATGGTTCACGTGTGTACCACTAGCGAAGCAGTTATTTCAGCAGCCTCATAAGTTGACAATTGTGGGGACATTTCGGGCAAATTAAAGAGAAATCCCTGAAGAAATGAAGAATAGTTGATCCAGAAACATCGATAAATGTGTTCTGTTATGATGGCCCTCCTACATCCCTTTCGTACAAGCTTAAACCACCAAAAACGGCATACTTCTTATCTTCTTGCGATGAGGAGGCCTCAGTAAACACCGAAACAAAGAAGCTACATTTGATTGAATGTAGCAGAAAAACTAATCGGTGGTCAGTGTGTGTTTTCTAGGGTATAGCTGTCACAATGCCTCTACACTAATCTAAAGGTAATAAGACGTCGTGAATTTATGAAAAAATTGCATTCGTAACTTATAAAACTCTTGCAAATTCGCAAAATGCCGACACATGTAAAACATAAAATACAAGATGTATTAGGTGTCAAGGTAGAAGGTCAATGAAACACTTCACTCAAATCCTTACCACAATACTTCACTCGAACAAGACGCACGTTTCGATAGCCGAGTTATCATCATCAGCAGCAAAACTGAATTAACAGACTAAGTGAAGAACTAACCTCACATAGTAATTCTGAATTATGCATATTCAAAAATATGCAAATCAAAAGTAAGCAATTTTAAAATATGCAACTTAATATGCAAATCCCAAATTATGCAAAAATGATCGCAGAAACCAAAAAGACCACGTTAGAATGTAAGTCTTTCATTGGCGATAGTTTAAGATTTAGACTAACGGTCTCACACCCAGTGCTACCTAGAATATATTGTTCACCTAGGATACACAAGCCCTGTTTCAAACAACTTACTTCCTAAGTGGTTATCGGACAAATTGAAGCAGTTTACCTGTACAGATTTAATTTGTTTCCCGTCTCCTATGTTTAAAGCGTGACAAACGGTTGCATCCGATGTATGTACATACATACAAAGAATTGAGTGGGCGTTTGTTTATTACACTGAGGAACAATTTGTAACACAATTTCTGTTGAGTTTGGTTTTTGAGCTGTTTTATAGTTAATTAGGCATGCTGGTTTCAAAACTGTAGTTAGTTTTCTTCTACCACGTCAAGTTTTATCTCTACACCTTATGAGAATGTGACTACTCTCCGAGAAATCGAGCATAGCTCATAGGAAGCACTATTGCTCTCCTATTGGCTGATACAAACCTTCTCCGATGGGCGCCGGGTGAATGACGCATAGGAGAACAGCGAGAGGTTTATACTTGTCTGGACTTGTCCAGTTACGCCTGAGATACTGTAGCGAGACGTTGTGTGTCGCTCTGAAACGGTGCAGCCCATTCCGACGTGGAGTCTGAGTTCTTGTTTATATACAAGGTCAGCAGTGTTTGGTGTTTACTTATATATGAACTGAAACTTTTCCTTATGTCTACCTTTGCTAGTTCACGTCGTAAATGCTTAAACAGCCCCGATTCGTTTTGTTACATATGTGGCAGTTTTACCATTCGCAGTCAAAGGACAAACATCAGTACATTTGTCAGGCAAGTCTATTTTGCCTATTTTAAAGTGAAAATTGGTAATCAAGATAAACCATGGGCCCATCAAAAAGTGTGTAAGCAGTGTGTTGAGGGTTGGGAATTTCAGCCTATAACGCAACTGAATGGCGACTGTTTATCGATAGCTCAAAGCGGAGCTTGAAGTGTGTTCACCTCCACAATGGAAATTTATTGGGTTCAGCCCCTATAAGGCATTCAGTTCGTTTGAGTGAAGAATATGAAGACATAAAAAGAATCATTGATTTGTTGCAGTACTACATGCACCAATGGATCATTTGTGTTGATCTTAAAATGGTTAGCTTCCTTCTTGGCCAGCAACGCGGATATACCATGTATCCCTGCTTTTTGTGTATGTGGGACAGCAGAGCTCGTGGGAAGCATTGGGTGCAGTCGAATTGGCTCCCACGACCTGACCTGAAACCTGGTGGTGTAAAATTGGGTCTCATGAAACAATTCGTTAAAGCTTTGCCAATTGAAGGAGACTGTTTCAAGTATCTCATTAAGGCATTTCCTAGCCTGTCATTTGAAAAGATAAAGGCCTATGTTTTTGATGGTCCACAGATTCGGCAGCTTGTTAAAGATTAACATTTCATCGGAACAATGTCAAAAATTGAAAAGAATGCTTGGTTGGCATTCAAAAACATTATTAAAGACTATCTTGGAAATACACGAGCACAGAATGACGCCAAAATTGTCCAGCAACTCTTGGTGAGCTTCAAACTGCTAGGTTGCAACATGAGCACCAAATTGCATTTTTTACATAACCATCTTGCTAACTTCCCGGAAAATCTTGGTGCAGTCAGTGATGAGCAGGGTGAGCGATTTCACCAGAATTTGAAGGTCATGGAGGCACGGTATCAAGGTAGATGGGATGTACATATGATGGCTGACTATTGTTGGAGCATCAAGCGAGAATGTCCACAGATTAAACATTCCAGAAAAAGCTATAAGCGAAAATTTTTGCCTTAATATGTAATTACCGTTCGATAAAAAAACAACTATTTGTATGAACACAATTTAACTTGCAGTAACTATTATAGCCTTTGTATGAATAAAATTATTCTTTATAAACAGTATATTTGGTATGTTTTTACTTTATTTTCCTTTATATGCACAATTTGTATGACTTTTAAGGGTATCCTGTAGCTTAAAAAGTTGACGTGATTGACAAAAACTGCGGTTATTTTTGGATCCAGAGACCAAAAGTTAGTTGAAAACAAGTCGCAGAGTTAAGACAACGAAATTGCTATTCGCCAGTGTTATCGGTTGATCGGTGTGCGTGTACTATTACATCGATAATACACGAACGTCCACTCGATTCCTTGTACGTACAGCGGGTGCAACCGTTTGTCACGCTTTACTTATGTTTTTGTGTCTTTTCAGGCCTTCTTTTTCCTTCCTTTTCTCTTATATTTATTACTTGATTTGGTATAGCTGTATATGATCAGTTGAGAGGCCGAAATCTTATACACTTTCCTTTCGATGCACCCAATGAACATCGTGATACCTCAAGGTCACCCGAATAACCATCCGAAAAAGATTTTGGTTTCGATATAATTTCACCATCTGTTAATTAAGGACAATTTTCCCTATGTATTTGAAAGGTACTGTGTTTAGTGACGCAAATATAAACGTTTCTAGAAATAATAGTATATTTGTGCTAGCACTTTATATATTGACGTTTATGTATTTTCCATATTTTGATAACGGTAACAAATTTTGGCACCTGCGTCATATATTTCCATTAGACGTAACAAGTTTACCGGGAAGATAGGTCTCATATACAGTACCGTGCAATCGAATTAGGGCCACTTTGATTTTATACAAATATTTGCTATCAATATTATAATAACCAAAATTTCTAAATATTTTCGGCAATAAAATGTTTTTAATTGTATTTGAGATAATCCTCTTAAGTAGGTATAAAATTCTCGTTATTATAACCCCCACCAAATATTCCTTTCTATCCAAGGTACGTTTAGGGTCTGTAATCGGTGACTGGCTTTACCTGCTTCAAGTTAATTTACGTGTAGTTTTGATGGTGTAAAGTGCAAGTATTATATTTTCATGCTATAATATTCGTTTTACATGTTGTTTTAGTGTAATTAAATTGAAATTTCGTGACGTTTAGTTTTCTTTTTTTATTGATAAATTTTGTGAAATGGGCAAACGTAAAGACATTTGAAATGAGAAAAAAACAAGAATTCAAGTGTTATTAGAGACGGGGCTGTTTTCGCATCGGGAAATAGCCAGAAGAGAACGAGTTTCTCGTCAAACAGTCGACAGGGTAGCGATGTCAAAGAAAGAAAATTTACCAGCGACTTCAAGTGGTCATTCTCATTGTCGCGGTATTCGCAAAACTTCGCCACGGGAAGACAGAATTATCCTAAAAAGGGCATTAGAAAACAGGCAACTGTGTATTAAAGAACTTCAGCGTATATTACAGGCTGATAATATAAAAATATCAGATCGAACATTAAAATCGCGCTTATATGAAGCCAATATCAGAAGTAGACGCCCTGAAAAAAAGCCGAAACTTACTTTAAGGATGAAAAAGGCAAGATTGCAGTGGGCGCAACAGCATCGGCATTTTACTGTTGAGGATTGGAAAAAAGTATGTATCAATATTTTATGTATATTTTCAAAATTTGGAACATTTTTAGTAAATTCGAAAATGTAATGAAAATTTCTGTTTCTAACGGTTGTTTTTAGTGACGAGCCACGGCTAGAGGCTGTAACTGAAGTTGCTCGTTTCGTTAGAAGAAGACCATCGGAACGATATGATGAAAGCGCAGTGGTAAAAACAGTGAAACATCCACAGGCAGTCATGATTTGGTCCTGTATATCAGGGACCGCTTTATTTTGTTATTTTGTAACGGGTACCATGAATCAAATTCAATATAAACAAGTTATCGAATCAATCTTAATCCCGTATATGACATCTTTAGACCCTGAAAATTACTCTTACACATTTATGCAAGATGGTGCACCGTGCCACAGGGCAAAAACAATTCTAAAAATGTTTTCAGCAAGAAAACTGAAGATATTGCCATGGCCAGGCAATTCCCCCGACCTGAATCCAATCGAAAATGTTTGGAATTCTTTAAAACGTACAGTTTATGCATCTCCCAATTGGCGTTTTGAAAGCAAACATAACAAATAGCTGGCAAAATAATGCTCACCTTAAAGAAGTTACAGCAGCGTGTATAGCAAGCATGCCAAAAAGAATTGCTGCTGTCATAAAAGCAAGGGGTTGTTCGACGAAATATGAATGTACGTGTTAATATAAATATATATATATATAAATAATAAAAATTGTTTTTATCAAACGTTGATACTTTGTATTATTTATTAAACTAAAATTCAAATTTATATAGTGGCCCTAATTCGATTGCACGGTACTGTAGTACTACCCTGAAAATATGGTTCGATTTTCCTGTATTTCTTTATGAACTTAATCATAAACGCAATTTCCTCAAGGCTGCACTAAAAATAACATTAAAATTATTGTCGAAACGTTGAATCTTTTAGATCTTGCCGATCGCGAAAGCATCGATATCAACATCTGCTCAGACACAAATTAAAACGTGTAATGTCAATAATATCACGTTATGACTTCATAAAATATCGATAAAATCCGTAACTAACGTCTACGATTAATTAATTTTTTTACAGAACTGCAATTTCCGTAGAGGCTGTAAATATTGTTATGACGATGCGTCTGGACGGTAATCCTTTTTCTATACATTTTGGTCGATTTTATTTCCCCAGATTTACATGTCTGTACAATTAAGCACGCAGCTTCGATAAAAAAATTGTTGATGGAAAAAAAACGATATTCCTATTGCCCGTTTACGTAATCCACTCTACTTGTACAAGCGAGGTTGATTCCGATTGGCGATAACGAGAAAATTATAATTTATTAGGCTATTATTTTGTTTTCGCTGCTATAGTTGTTGAGAGAATTAAAGGAACAATACGCTCAATATACATATAATACATAATGATAAATAAAAAGTCAGTTTGTTTGGTGAATGAGTCATAAATTTTCGAATTATTCCGATACAATCGTGATCCTAATTAGTGAGCAAGAGTATGAACATGATCCACGATATCAGTATAACAAGTGATGGTACATACGTGGGACGACGAGCTGCCTGAAACTAGATGAAGCGATTTGATCGATTTATTACAGGGTAAAATTGCGTAATACCACTGAGTATTTCGATTGTATGCCCATTGATTAATCTTCGAGTAATTTTAATTTGTCAGGTATCGTACGAGCGCGTTCAATAATAAAATTAGGTGATAGAACAACGCACGATTTCAAGGTTGAATACGTTTATCGTTATTTACATCACAAAGCTTGATTCTAACATATCGAATTATTACAAGGATTCATGTTAAATCCTCTTTAGGGTAACGAAAATTAGATTTCTCATGAAAAGACATATTGTTTCAAATTCCTAAAATTTTATCAAACAAATGCGTTCTTGTTGGTGAACAAAACAAGTTAATTTAATAAAAACAACCAAAAAAAAGGAGAGCAAACACTGACAAACACAAGGAGATTTTACTTACAAGGGAGCACCAGAGATTAAAAGAGAGAGTGCAGTACTAGAGGAAGAAAACATGTAAGAGAAAAAATGAAGAAAGTGAAAGAAAAAGTAAAAAAATTGGAAAGGGATAGAATTAAGAATAACATTGTGGTAATGAGTAGAGTTGGCCACGCGCGCCAACGGGCAGCTGCGTCATATTTATACGGTTACATACAAGCCTCAGCGTAGCTACGACCTTCCATTAGCGCGGTACGTGTTGTTTAGAAATGATGCGTACGTCGCGCAAACGACCCAAGACGGACCAAGTTAGAGAATTTTTAGCAGAAATTCCTGACTTAACGTATGATGGCGCTAAAATTGAATGTGTAGTATGTAATATCCCGTTGATGAGTTGGTCCAAAAGGGACTGTCTACGGCACGTAAATAGTGAACGGCATGCTTCGAAAAAAACTTGCACACGAGACTATGACAAATTTATACTTAATTTATGTGTTACTTTTATTGTATGTAACATACCGTTTAATTTACTAGACAAGGAAGCGTTTGTCTTGTTTTGGAATAACTATTCGGAGTACAAATTACCAAGTCGGACATCGTTACGAAGGATAGTGCCATCTGCTCGTGAATATGTTGAAAAAAAAATTAAATCGGAGTTGAAAGAAAAAAAAATGTGGTTATGTGTGGACGAAACACAGATCGTAAAAAACATTCGGTCGTTAATATAATGGCACGTAAAATGGAACCGCATCAATCGTCACCTTCAATCTATTAGCTTCCAGGCGAGTACAACAATGTACTGCCGAAGTAATTGTAAAGTTAGTGTTAAATACATAGGGAAGGTCTTTGACAGAATTAATAGGCAGAAAAAGATTACGAAACAGAGGAGACCACTAATTATGTGAGAACAAGACAGGAAAGATCGGATACATTTGAAACAACTATGGAAGTCAAGGATACATCCTGCGTCCTTTGTTATTTTCTCCAGTTCTAGACGATGCAATAAAAGAAACAAAAAAAGAAGTTAAGAAATACGAAGTTGGGTATTGGAAAATGAAGAAAGTTGAAATCGCAAAATTATGTTATGCTGATGACATGGCTATTTTTGCAAAGGATGAGGAAACTTTAAACAAGAATATTGAGATATACAAGAAGGCCCTGGAAAGACAGAAAACCTGAAAATGAAAATTACAGCCTTAGTAATGAGATTTGTAAAAAAAAAAGAGCATAAAACCAGATTGGACAAAGTAAGGAACACAACACACAGAGAAAATTTGAAGACAAGATCAGTACCAGAAAATATAGAGGCAAGTTAATTACGGTGGTGCGGACACGTGAAAAGAATGAGTGACGGTAATATAGTGAGACAAGTTTTCGAAGCCAGAACTACAAAAAAACGAACTGAGGGTCGACCAAGAAAGACGTGGCTGGAGGAAGTTAAAAGAGAAATGAATAAAAGAGAAGTAATTGATCAGTTGCGACTCGTTGTGAGTTAATCATAATTGGGGTCAATAAGAGTGATCTATTACTCACAAAGTTTGTTTAATATCTATCAGCGCTACCGGTGCAGCAATTGTATGTGGCTTACTGGATTTTGCAATGCGAAATGCAACTCGATAACTTGCTAGTAATGCTTTTTCGTTATGAGTGGTTGTTGATGTAAAAGTGGCTTGCTCCTTGTTCAGGGAGTTTAGCTTTCTTTCAAAAAATTCCACGGGCTTCCCTTTTTTGTCTGGATGTTTGCTATTTAAATGTCGAAGTAGCTTTGATGGCTTCATACTTTCTTTTGACAGGACTTCTCCATATACAACACACTGTAGTTTATTGGAAATAACGGTAAAACCTTATTTAAGATATTCATCGTTGTACAATCTATTTTTCTTGTTATATTTGTCACTTCCAGACGTAGATGGTTGTAATGATCTTTTTAAAAATTTATCCATATTTAACAAACCAATAAATTTCAAAATAATCGATATTGCACTCGGTAGCTAACAACACAGCACATAAGTTGGAAATGATACCTCGTCGCGTTTCGCTGCTTATATAGACCCAATCTGAAACTTCCAGAAAGCTCCAGTGCCATTTAGCACCCTCTCGAATATGGTGGAAACTTCCGTAAAACGCGAAGAACAAAGAAGAAATTGTGCTACTTGGCGATAGATGGCGCACATAGCGGACAGTCGCTAGAAATATCGGTAAACATAAAGTTTAAATCTTTCTTTTTTTACATTAGTTGATCTTTTTAACATTGATTTTCAAATATAATCATATATTCAAATATATGTCAAAACAAAAACAGAAAGTTTTTTATATTTTTAAACTTAGTGCTTTACGACTAGGACAATAATGCCAGTAACAGTGGCGTAACTCCTAACAGTCGCCGTTTTATTATGAGGGGGTCTCGAACAAAATTCTTGCCTTAAGGGGGGCCCTTTGACTGTATTAGAAGAATAAAGGGGGACATTTAGGAGGACAGTATCTTAAAGAGGACGACAGTCCTCCCGAAAGGAGGACGGTTGCTCACCAATTCCAAATATTTTCAAAAAACATAAGCAATTATATTAATCTGGAGAAGCATATTTATAGGTTGTGATTCATTTATTTAGGCAATTTCATTTAATACATCGTTTGTATACAAACAAATCAATCAAAGTAGTTCTAAAAATTCATAATATATGTATTTAATCTATCTCCTACTTTTATTTTTTGTTAACTTTTCACTATGAAAACAAAATAACACATACAAGATTAAGTAAATACAAACATAGGAATAAGCGTTAAGGTAATCTATTAGGTATCTTATAGATAGAGAGATGGATTAGAACCTGCGTAAGAAATAGTGTACAAATAAAGATCCTTATCATAGGATAGAGATCTTTTACGGAATCAGAACTTAATTTGGCGGCAATATACAAATAAAATCGAACGTGCTAACATCGTAAAAGAGAAAATTATATTATTGAGATGATTATGTCAGCGAAAACATATTAATCCCTCGTTATTTTTAGCTGGTGACATTGACAAACAAACATAATATGTATGTAACCTCAAAATACTATCCGTAGTAATTCGCACAGTGGCAAACATATGTCGTATATTTAGCGCATTTTTTATAAAGTCCCTGATCTTCCGCTCATAAATTAAGATTAGAAGAAGTATGGAAAGTATGTAATATTAAGCTGTGAATAATTCTTTTGATCTATTGCATGTTATGACGATATCATTCGAAGAGATAAGTAAGAAATGTAATTTGACAATACTAGGAACCTAATATGATGTTTAGATAAATATAAGGTTATCAATTTCGTTAAACTGTAATACGAAAAAAATTTTAATTTCGAATGAAACTGGTAACCTTCACAATTTAGCTTTGTCTCTTAAGTATTTGTCGTTGTTAGTATGAATAAAACAGTATACGCAAATGACTTATTAACCCAGACATGCCTTTTGACTGTCCTTTTGTAAGGACACACAAAAAACACACTGTATTTGGAAATAACCGTCAAAATTCCTTACGTCACCTGCGACACCGAGTTGGAAGTTCAAAACATCAAAATTAAATATCAAGTCGTTAGATTGGCAATGCTAGGGACGACGAGAAAAAAGAGAAGTCAGCAACGAAAAACAATTCTGACAGATAACAAACATCCTTTTCGATTGACTTTTAGAAAATTGAGACACAAAAGTTAAAATATCGTGAAAGTTATCAGTGCAAATATATAAAAAGCATTTCAAGCAATTTCATTTTGTATTACTAAATTTTACGGCCTGATGATGTGTATTCATACGAAATCGGTTGCTATTAATTGAAAAAATTAATAGTAAAGATTATAGTGCGAAAGTAGACCCACACTACCGTTCATGAAGTTCGGGCAAGCAAAAAAATGTACGGAAGTCAAAGAAAATAAGAGAAATACACATTAAATTTTACATATTTTCAGACGCAAATTTTTTAAAAAGAAAAAGTTAATGTATTACAAATAATTTAAATCCGATTTTCATCGAAAAATCCACCTTTTGCCTTTAGGACTGCTGCCACTATTCTCGGCATCCGATTCACTAATTTTGTTAATGTTTCATTGGGCAAGCTTGTCCATACCTCCTGGAGAATGGTCCACAAATGTTCCTTCGATTTTGGACACTTTTTCCTAACACATCGGTCTAATTCTTCCCATAACAACTCTATCGGGTTCAGATCGGGGGACTGTGGCGGCCATTCCATAATTTTTAGGGTTCTTTCATTTTCTTCTTACTGCAGGTAATCTGTGCACAATTTAGATTTATGTTTGGGGTCATTGTCCTGCATAAATTCAAATCCACGACCAATTAATCGGACTCCTGACGGTATGGCTTTTTCCTCCAGGATTTTTCGATATTCTTCTTTTTTCATTATGCCCTCAATTTTGAGCAAGACTCCTGTTCCGATTAAGGAAAAACAACCCCAAACCATTACAGATCCGCCTCCATGCTTCACCGTAGGAACTATACACTCCCGTAACATTCTTTCCCCTCTTGATTTGCGTACGAAAACTCTCCGTCTATTTCCAAAAACCTCAAACTTGGATTCGTCAGTCCACAAAACGTTTTTAAAATCGTCCACTGTCCAATCTCTATGAGCTTGTGCCCATTTCAGTCGTTTCAGCCTATTTCCCCTTCGGAGTAATGGTTTTCGACAAGCTACTCGCCCATGCAACCTACCCTCTTTCAGCCAACGTTTCACAGTACTCACAGAATCTTTGGAATCTCGATCATTATTGAATTCTGTAGCAATTTCTGACGCTATTAGTCTTCTATTGCGCTTACTAATTATTTTTATTCGTAAATCTTCCGCAGTAGTCGTTTTTCTTGACGGTCCTGGCCGATTACGATCTTGCACGTCACCGGTTGTCTTAAATCGAACTATAGTATCATGTACTGTAGATTTTTTTATTTTTAATTTATCCGCAATCCGTCTTTCTGCGTACCCTTCCTGATGCAAGGTAATAATAGCGGATCGTTTTGAAACAGCTAGAGGCTTTCCACGGGGCATTTTAAGCAGTCAAACCAAAATTATTTTATTTTTCACTTGTACAACCACAGATACTTTCACAATAACAATCTCTTCAGAAGTATTGCGTTTACAAATGTTATAATACGTTATAAAGGGTACACGAATATTTCCAGGTAACACGAGTGAATCGGCTAACCCTCCTAGGGATTATTATAAAGCTTTATTGTCACTGTAATTATTGGGGATTTCCAACATAATTATATATTTTATGATAACGGTCTTATAATAGACAAATGCTACCTGGAAATTGGTAAAAGGCTTCCAGAAAAGGTTAGTTTTAATAATTCCTCACAGAAATGTATATTATATAATCTTAAAATTTTTTCCCAAACAGTTAATATAATTTGTCAGCTTGCCCGAACTTCCATGAACGGTACTGTATGTATTTGTTTTATTTACCTTTAACATGATATTTGTTTGCCCATATTCAAACGTAGATTTTTGTTCAAGTCGCTATAATTTGATTGTCTCAACAGAGTGGGTCTTTCAAAATTTTACAAATATCTTCACTATCTATCGATTTTCGAATTCAAAACTCTTTGATCTGTAATCCAAACAAATTGTAATTAACTCGCTGATTTTAGTGTTTTAGAAAATAAAATTTATTTGTGGCTCACCATGTATACTCTTCTATGCGAATATAATCGATAACATATTGAAGTTATTTTGATATCCAAGGAGAGAAAAAATCACGTGCATGCAAAACACTCCAATAGAGCGTTGAATGACACGTTGTCTCGTTATCGCTTGACAGGTTGATCCACCACCATTAGAGTATCAAACACTCAATTCTACAGTTAGATTCTCCTACCGGTAAAACTATCCTGAAAATACGCGATTCAGAACATTGAAATAGATGACCCTTGTAACGGTAAAACAAACTGGAATGTATTCAATAGTGTCTAAATGATATCAAAATATGAAATGCATAGGAAGGCGGATCTTTTAGTTACGCTCCAATGAAAATGAAACTAGAGGTTGCTTACTTCGAGAGAACGCTAGTGTCTAGTTGGAAATTTAATTAAAAATTGTCGTACACACGACAAATCATCATCACTCAGTTCAGTTTAGCATTAGATAGCGGATAGGGCGTGTTGATTGTATTGATATAGACGTAGTTATTAATTGTAGTTGTTAGTGAACATGTCGAAGGCTAAAAAACGACCCCTTCAAGACATAGTAAATAAGTTTATTTCTGACTTTCCCGATTTGTTTTACGACGGGAGTAAGATAGTTTGTAAAGTGTGCAAAATACATTTGATGTCAAATAAGAAGTGGAACTGTACAAGACACGTAAATTCCGCACAGCATAAAAAACAAAAATTGCGCATGCCACCAAGAAGTGCATTCTTTTTATGTAATTCTTATATTGATAAACTGTAATTTGCCACAAGGCTTACTCGATAAACAATCGTTTAAGGACTTTTGGGACAAATACAATCCCGAGTTACGGTTGCCAACGGAGAAAACGGCATGTAAGCATGTTGCATTTGTTCGCGATGTGGAAAAGAAAATGAAACGCATATTGAAAAAACAGTTTCTTTGGTTATGTGTTGACGAGACAACAGACTGTAAAAAAAAATCAATTGTAAATATTATGGCACGCATACTAGATCCTAGTAAACCTACATTACCACTGTTACTAGCTAGCCGAAGACTATAAGAGTGTACTGCTGCATCAATTACGAAGGTTGTACTTAGTACGTTGGAAAAATTTCAAATTTCCAAAGATAAAGTGTTGATGTTTATGAGCGATGGGCGCAGCGATAATGCGTTCGGTAGGCCGTTCTCTTCTTGAACATGGTTGCAAGTGTTTACATGTTACGTGTAAAGTGCATGCTTTACATCTTGTGGCAGAAACCATTCGACAATGCTCTCCCGAGGTAGATGCATTAAAAGCAAACACAAAAAAAGTATTTTTGAAACCTCCCAAACGCCTACGATCATTTCACACAGAGTGTCCTGGTATTCGTCAACCACCGGAGCCAATTCTTACACGTTGGGGAACATGGTTACAGGCAGCTTTTTATTATGCTGAACATTTCAAAATAGTAAAAGCTGTTGTTGCACAATTCAATCCTGCCGAAGCTGCAGCTATTAAGGAGAGACAGTCGAAATTTCAAGATATTTCCGTTGAAACAAATTTAAAAAATATTCGTAGCTACTATAAAGGATTAGCTGACGCAATAGACCAATTGCAAAATAGATCGTTATCATTGTTGGAGTCTCTGCAAATTATGGACATGACTATACATGACGCAAAATATAATCGCATTTTAGAAAAGTTCGAGAGTGTGCTACGGAAAGATCCCGATTTTAGCACACTAAAACAAATTTGTGATGGTGTATCGAATAATCCACTGACTAAGTACAAAGAGTATTTTAATCATTAGAGTAACCTAAACTTGCGGACTCGCATAGGCGTCGGTATTACGGGTTAATATAAGAATACGAAAAATTCATAAATAAACTAAACCGGTAGAGAAGCAGGCATGTAGTGTCGACCTTGAATATAAATCATGTTAAACCGCGCTGAGAGAGATTTCGTTTTAGTACCGGTTGAGCTGTTGCAGAGATTAGTAGAACGGTCAAGGTTATGTACTTACGTGTCGCTTTTGAAAATATAAGCTGGTGTTTTTTGTGTGTTGCAGTATTATACCAAGTACATAATTAGTGTATCGTTTCATATAGAACTAATATTTACATACCTAAGAAAACAATGCCTCGTAATAGATTTGCTACTAATGTACATAAGTATGTGTCACTTTTTCCCCATTTAAAATATGACGGTAGTGCAGTTTTTTGCTTAATATGCAATGTTCGTTTGGCTGCATTGGACAGAACTGATTGCCAGAGGCATGTCAATGGTATTAAGCATATGAGAAATGCAAGAACTGAAATACCTTATACACTATTCCTCATACATTTATTAATTATGTTGACCTCTTGTAATCTTCCGTTGTCGTTCGTGAGAAAAGCAGCTTTTAAAACGTTTTGGCGACAATACGTTCCAAAGTACCCATTACCCTCACAAACACAATTACAGAATCATTTGCCGCGAATGAAAGAGATGCTAGAAAATGTGTGTAAACGTGATTTGTGTTCCAAAAAAATATGGATTACCGTGGATGAGACGACCGATATAAAGAAAAACAGTATTGTGAATGTAATAGCTCGCGTTTTATCTAGCGAGAACACAGCATCTCGATATTTGTTAGCTTGCAAACGTGTTCAACAATGTACCGCGGAAAATATTCAAAAAGTGATAATGAACGCTTTGAAAAAATTTAAAATTGCCCAAGATCAAGTTGTGATGATTGTGACAGATAGTGCAGCAACGATGTTAAGTGTTGGGCGATCCTTAAAACATATATTTCCTAACTTAATACATATAACCTGCGTGCTGCATGCTTTGCATTTAGTTGGTGAAGTTGTTCGACAACATTACGGAAACGTTGATCGGATGATTGGAAGTACTAAAGCAGTGTTTCGTAAATCTCGTCGTAAATTTTGTCCAGGTATTCCAGAACCTCCTGAACCAATTTTAACGCGATGGGGTACTTGGCTAACAGCAGCTTCTTACTATTTGATCAATTTTCAACTAATTCAATCAGTTATAATACGATTTAATCGGAATGAATCCAAAGCAATTAGAGAAAGTCAAAGAGAATTTCAAATTCCTCAACTTTTAGAAGATTTAACAACAATATGTACCAATTATACAGTATTACTAGATGCCATCAGAAATCTACAATGTACTGAATTGTCATTGCGGGAATCATTAGACATAGTGGAGAGTGTAAAAAATAAATTACACACATTAAATGATACGCCAGGATTATGCGCTAGTCAAAAGTTGGCAGATGTTTTAAGGAAAAATCCCGATTTTAATACTTTAGAGGCCGTTTATAATAAGTGTAAGAATAGTGAACTTTTAAGTGATTTTGAAAAACAGTTTCTACATGCAAATGAAACTTCCTTAGATGTGGAGAGATCGTTTTCTATGTATAAGAATATTTTTTCTTGTCGACGCACAAGGTTTAAAGAAGTAACTGTGGAAACATATGCAATGATGCAAGTTTACAGTAGTTCACATCCTGATGCCTCTAATTTGTTGAATAATTAGCAAGTAAGTTTGTTTATGAATTTTTCGTATTCTTATATTAACCCGTAATACTTGGTTACTCTAGTAATGAATTTTACATGAAAACTTTCTAAGTAACTAGACACATATTTTACAGATAATAATAAAGAATGTTAGACAATACATAAAGAATAATTAGTGTTTTTGTCAGAAGAAACCAATGGTGCTATGCGGTGTTATAATGTTTTCTTTTATTATGTATGTATGTATATGACTGCATTCAAATGTATTATTCTGTTTGGAAGTCTTATCAATGTTTTTGACATTGAGTTATTTCAAACGCAACGATTACAGTTTTAATGCCTTTATTTTTAAAAGTCGTAAAAAGTAATATGTTTCGGCATTAATGAGGGTACTTTAAGTTTTTTTTTTTTTAAATTTCTGGAGTGTTCTTCAACAAAAATATTCCCTCACCTAAATGAATGTCTTTTATCTATAATCTAATTTAGAGTTCATGTTCACAAAGTAAAAAGTTTTTGTTAAAAAAACAAATTTGTTCTTGAGCAGCATTATTTCGAGTGTACTTACTAGAGCAACGCAACTGCGCTGAAAGCCAGTGGCGAACGCATAAAAGTTTACACAAAATAAATTAAATGTGATACGTGCTCAAACACTTACCGTTTTAAGAGTCCTCCGTGAAATCACAAAGTGGATAATGTCTATTTAATATTTGTAACATTAGATATGTTTCCAAAGTTGTTTCGGCAAAGTGAGTGCGGCGTGAAGAAAAAGTGTTTTTGTATGCCGAAAACGAACGTTCTACATCTAGTGACGTTATATTTGCGTAAGTAAAATAATCTTTCAAATAACTTAACGGTTCTGTTGACGCACCTTCACGAATTTGTCTTAATGTGCCAAAATCAGAGTCTTTATCTAAAACACTTTCAAACCTTTCTAAAACACAAACATTTCTTGCGTCTTCTATCGCGCATAGCTGTGTGTGAACGTGTTGCACTATTTGCAATGATTCCATTAACGACACCGAAGAATTTTGTAGTTTTTCTATCGCATCCGCTAGTCCCACGTAATTGTTCTGAATAATTTCCAAATCTGTTTTAACTTGACTATCCTGAAATTTCAAGCGGCTTACCTTGACAGCCACAGCTTCCTTTGGGTCGAATTCTAATATCACGTTCTTTATATTCTCAAAATATTTAAGATAATAAAACAACCTCTAACCATGTTCCCCAACGAGTAAGAATAGGTTGTGGTGGTTCAGGAATACTGGGGCATAGTCTATGAAATTCCCGAATACGTTTTGGGGATTTTACAAACACAGCTTTTATATGTGCTATTAGAGCGTCTACCTCGGGATAACATTTTCTGATACTATCTGCTACGAGACTGAGAGTATGAATTTTACATGTAATATGCAACATGTTAGCACAATGTTTTTTAAGAGATCGACCTACAGCAAGCATGTTTGCGGCACCATCACTCATAAACATCAACAGTTGATTTGTTGAAAGTTCAAACTTTTCCAATGTATTTAACACCAACATTGAAATTACTTCGGCAGTGCATTGTTGTATTCGTCTGGAAGCTAATAAAATTGAGGGTGACGGTCGATGTGGTTCCATTGTGCGTACCATTACATTAACCACAGAATGTTTTTTACGATCTGTTGTTTCGTCCACACATAACCACAGTTTTTTATCTTGCAACTCCGATTTAATTCTTTTCTCGACATGCTCACGAGCAGACGACACAACTCTCTCTGTAATGTTCTCTTACTTGGTAACTTAAAGTCCGAATATTCATTCCAAAACGAGACGTATGCTTTCTTCCTTAGTAAATGAAATGGTATTACATGCAATAAAGGTAACACATAAATTAAATTTAAATTTGTCATAATCTCGTGTGGAATTTTTTTTTAAACATGCCCTGCACTATTTACGTGCCGTAGACAATCACTTTTCGACCAACAGATTAAATCTATTTTACACACTACACATTGAATTTTAGCGCCATCACGCTTGAAATCAGGCATTTCTGCAATAAATTCTCTTATCGTGTCCAACTTTGGTCGTTTTCGCGACGCAGGAAACATTTTGAAAACAAACGTAGAACTACGATATAGTATACGACAGCGTAGATGCATACACAACAGATCGGCTTTCGAGTCGCAGTTATACTGACGCTTATACCGAATTGTCCCGGCCGTGTTTATTTTGTGTAAATTTTTATGCGTCAGCCACTGGCTTTCAGCGCAGTTTGCGTTTCTCTAGCACTTACAGTACAATGTTTAGAAATCCAAGTTGCTTTGCTTAACGCAGATTAAATGTACACGCATTTTCTTATAAAACCTACTGCACTTATTTTTATTCCCCAAAAAGGTATAACCAGTTTTTTAATACTTCTGGAATATTTGTCATGGAGTTGTTTGTGTTAATCAACTATCTTGAAAAAGAAAAAAGAATAACGGGGCCATACTGCGCATCATTACTTGATAAGCTGAAGGCAGAAACTGCGCAATCGAAGAAAAAAAAATTTTGTCATGGCAAAAATTCACGGGGTTCGAATTGACAGACCACCCACCCTATTCACCATATCTGGCCCCAGCGACTTTTTCCTGTTTCCTAGATTCAAAGTACGCGCTGTATAGTTGTTAGGGCTCGTAATGTCAAACAATATAACTCATAAACCCTCCCTTAAAGTTTGATGGACTTATACATTGCATGTATTGACCACAACTTTGTTTTAGCAAAGACTACATATGTATGTATAATACGCACAAACGTGAAATATCCAATCTCTCGGAGGCAGATTACATACGTTCGATTCAAGCGTACCAACGATCAACGCAGCAACAAGCGCGGTCCTATCTGCGAAACGGGCAGTAAATTAAATCTCATAGCGCTGGCGGAGATAAGAATCTGGCGTATGCGAATATATGCACAGATACTGGCATACAAACGTACGTTTATGCGAGCGCAAACAACATTAATTGACAAAACAAAAATCCGCTTTAATTTATTTACCCTTTTCGGTGCTTGTCGCAGGGAGGTCCGCGTAAATCGCGGGAGATTTATTGAAACACACCTAAAAGACGCGGTAGAGGTATGCGAATGCTTTTATAATCGCGTACGCCGTATATGTAGGTATTTGTTTTCATTGAGATTTTGATGTGCGATAGTACGCCAAGCGGAATTAAGTTGTCGCGAAAAATATTACGTACACGTTCGTCGTAATACTTTTTTGGTTTGTTACGTTTGAATTGCTTTCATTAAATCCGTGCAGATGGTTTGATGAAACATCTGGTGTTAAAACACCGACAAAAGAACACCGGTATGTGATACTCACTAATTTAAATGAAATTTTGGTAATTTTGTTAGGTGCTCAATACCCCGTTTTCGAGGTGTAGGGGCACCCAAAGCGCTATATAAGTCCTCGTTATTTGCGTTAATTTCTCTGAAACTACGATAAGTATTAAAAGTACTTTCTAACTGCTATTGCTAGTTTGCAGGAACAATCCCCCATTCCAATTTTTTTTAATGTAAATGAAAATTATTTGCTAAAAAATTATAAAAATTACCTTGAATTTATACATGTACAGGATCCGGCAAAAAAAATTCCCGTATTTGAAGAAGCCGCTGTATGAGTTGTAGTGGGGGTATTGTTTGAAAGTGGTATACGTGCCATTTTCAGTGTGCGCAATGGCTTGGCTCGGTGAGCATCGTGCGTTTATTGTGGATGAATTTATTCGTAACGGTGTGATTACTACGCAGCAAGCGTTTCGGATTCGATTCCAACTTGGCCGACATGATCGTGCTCCTGATAGGAAAACTATCAAAGTTTGGGTGTCAAACTTTAGACAATCAGGTTCAGCACTGAAAAGAACACTTACTGGCCGACTTCGGACTGCAATAACGCCGGAAAATGTGGCGCGTGTGAAAGCGTCCGTCCAACAATCTCCAAAGCGTTCAGCACTTAAACATTCAGCTGCCCTGGGATTGTCTGATAGGAGTGTAAGAAGAATTCTGCATAGAGAACTTCATATGTACCCCTACAAAATGATGGTTACCCAGTAATTAAGTAATAGGGATTTTGAAAGTCGAAAGAGCTTTGTGTGAGGAAATTCTTCAGAACATTCCCCCTGGCGCTTTAGTTCTTCTGATGGGGCAGGTACTGTAAACAAATAGAATTTTCGCTACTGGGCTGCAGAGAATCGTCGGGAACTTCATCAACGACCACTACACAGCCCCCATGTGACAGTTTGGTGCGCCGTTGCCGAATTTGGTGTGTGGGGACCGTTTCTTTTTTTCGAAAAAGGTGGCCTAACGGTAACGGTTAATTCAAATCGTTACTGTCACATGATAGAGACCTTCCTCCGACCTAGGTAAAACCAGTTTGTCGTGTCTCGGTGTTCTCTGGAAATGTTGAGGGAGCTGGGTCCTGGACGTCTTGTCTCTTTGCGAGGAGACATCGCCTGGCCCCCAAGGTCGCCTTTGCTTTCGATGTGACGTTGACAATGGCTTCTGGACACACACATTAAAAGGATTTTACAAACTATACATTGAATTTTAGCGCCATCAAAAATTAAATCCAGCATGTCCACTATAAAGTTTTTAACTATGTCTGCCATTGGTCGTTTTCGCGACGTACCTAACTGCGACATTTTTAAAGCAAACATAAGCGTACAATTACGAAATAATTTACGACAGTCTACATATACACAGAACTACTCGCATACAGCATCGATTTAGTACTGACGCTGTGAACGCGTGAAATAAATAATCGCCGACTCCGCACCACATATCTACTACACTGACTGTTACCGCTGTTTACCCAGACTAATTGTAATACCTAAAAGTTGTGAAACACTTAGCCTCTTAAACAGCGTTATTAAGTAGGTTGGCGAGCTGCATCGGAATTACCGAACATTAAAAATAGAAGCGCCATTATCAGTATTATCACCCACTATAAAAAGCTGACAGCATTAGATATGTTTCCACAGTTGTCTCGTTGAACGATGTTCGCCGTGGTGAGAAAATGTGTTTATATTTTGACAAAGATCGTTCGACGTCGACGGATGTAATACATGCATGATTAAAACACTCTTTGAATTTAGTTAATGGATTAGTCCATGCACCAGCACAAATTTGCTTTAATGTGATAAAATCGGTATCTTTAACACACTCTCGAACTTTAGCAGTGTATGCACTTCGTCCACTATTTGCAGTGAACCCACTAACGACAACGCTGTATTTTGTAATTGTTCTATTGCGTCATGTAATCCTTTATAGTTGTTGCGCATAGTTTGTAACTCTGTTTCAACGGAAATATCTTGAAATTATATCTAGCTCTCCTTAATAGCTGCAGCTTCGGCAGGATTGAATTGTAGAATAACAGCTTTTACTTGTTTGAAATATTCAGCATAATAAAGAGCTGCCTGCAACCATGTTCCCCAACGTATAAGAATCGGCTGTGGTGGTTCACGAATACCAGGACACTGCGCGCGAAATGATCGAAGACATTTTGGAGATTTGAGAAACACTTTTTTTGTACTTGCTATTAATGCATCTACCTCGGGTGAGCATTGTCGAATAGTTTCTGCCACAAGATGTAAAGCATGCACTTTACATATAACATGTAAACACTTGCAACCATGTTCACGAAGAGAACGGCCTACCGAACGCATTGTCGCGCCACCATCGCTCATAAACATCAACACTTAACGTGCTGAGACTTGAAAGTTTTCTAACATACTAAATATCACCCTCACAATTGCTGCGCCAGTACACTTTTCCAGTCTTTTGCTAGCTAGTAACAGTGGAAATATCGGTTTATGAGGGTCCAGTACACGTACTAAAACATTTAGAGTAGAATTTCTTTTATAATCAATTTTACTTCAACTCGGGGTTGTATTAAATGTACTGTTTCATTAAATTTGTAAATACAGTTGCACACCAACTGAACTTTTCGAAATTTTTCCAATTTTACTTCTTAATAACATATTTACATAAGCACCTATAGGAAATAAATTTCGACAGCTCATTTCCTTCACTATCTTTTGGGCCATCCTTTCTATTACGAAAAACTAAAAAAAGAACAAGAATTCGATATTCCAGATGACGTAATATCCGATAATATTTCTTCGTAATGTCAATAAAAATGTACTTATACAGAAGATACACAAAAAGAATATTTCTGCTCTAATAAGCAGGCTTTACGATTCCTCTTTAACTTACTATGATGTAAATTTTATTTATATGCTTCAATATTTCTGATATGAGATGAGAAAATCTTAATATTAACCATATTAAGATATGCCCAGGCGTTTTATTTAGAGGTGAATATAATAAATCCCAAATAATTTTTATAGATATGCATTTGTTTATGTACGATATATCGAAGAAGTAACTGTAATAATAATAATAGTAAAAAATATCCATAAAACTTCTACTTTGATCGGAATAATTTGTATGCACCAATAAAATTCTAATAAAATTTGGAATATAGGCGACGCTGATTTTGAAACGAGTTGCTTTATATGTTTATTTAAACTGTTATAGTAATACGAAGAAATACACTTAAACCAAATACGTACTGCATTTAGAGTATATTTCAGTAGAGAACAAGCTATTTGGATTTGGGTTAAAGATTTTTCCAACTGCAGTAGGAAGTTGTACTATACAAAAAAAAAATAATAATAATAATAAGAAGAAGCTTATTGATCCAAAAAAAAGCAAAAGAAATAATATAATAACAAAAAAAGATATACGTAATACATAAGGATCAAATGGGGGAGAATATCAGTCTTCAGCATAATGCTGTTGACTGGTTTTCAATTCTCACCAAAATAAACTAAAACTACGTGAAAAAAAAGGAATTGAAAAACATATCTTACAATTAGTCACAAAAAAATAATAAAATAAAAATAATACATTATCACTAGAGTTTGTTAAAAGGGTGGTACCGGCAGTGGCGCACCGCATAAAAGTAGGCACGTAATATACAATATTAGTGAAAAATAATATTGTTACCTTTTCCTGTCGTCTTGATGTCCACTGTAGCAATTGGTAACCGCCCAGGTAAGTTGCGTAGAATTGCAACATCAGCAACGCTTCCATTGTCGATACATTCAGCCGTCGACGGTTTTGTGAATACGTTGTCGCATATTTCGAAAATGATCGTTCGACATCCAGTGAAGTCAGATTTGCAAGCGACAGATATTCCTTTTCCTCATCTGGACACTCTTGATTTTCAGTTATAGACCGAACCATTTGTAAATCGGGGTTTTTCGTTAAAATTGCACCAAATTTTTGAGCAACATCGACTGCTATAGTGTTCGTCAAGTTTTCTAGAGCGGCTTGTAAGTTGTTTATGCAATTTAATGCGTCTCGTGCAGATAAGTGACTGTTTTCTAATTGTTCAATAGCTTGTGCAACTACAGAATAGTTAATAGAATTTCATCTATTTGTTGTTGAACGTCCGAATTGGAAAAAAGTTGCTGACTATCTCGAACTGCTGCAGAATCATTTGAATCAAGTTTCAAGATGACATTTTTCACTTGTAAAAAATATTTCTGATAGTAAGATACTGCCTGGAGCCATGTTTGCCATCGCGTTATTACAGGCTGAGGTGGTGGTGGTAATTTCGGACACAATTGTTTGAATACACGGATGTGTTTTGGAGATTTGATGAACACTTTTTTTGGTAGATGCTATTAACTTATCCACCATCGTATACTTCTTTCAAATGGTTTCTGCTACGAGGTGACATGCGTGTATGAGGCATGTTATGTGAAGAAGAGTCGGAAAGCATATTTTCAACATTCTACCAACTCTTAGCATTGTTGCGGCTCCGTCAGTAACAAACATTGTGACTTGGGTTCCTGTGATACAAAATTCTCTCAACGAATTTATTATCTCGACAACAGTTTCTGTATTAGTTTTCTGAATCCTTTTACTGGATAACAACAATGAAGCTGGTGGACCATCACGTTTTAAAGGACGCGCTACAACATGAATGACGCTGCGTTTCTGAGCATCAGTTGTTTCATCCACCCGTAGGCAGATTTTCTTATTTCTCAACTCGTCTTTTATACATTCCTTTACTGTACCTTGCACACGTGGCAAATTGTATCGTAATTGCATAGATGTTGGCAGCTTCCATGAGGGAACATAAATTGCAAGTGTGGAATATTGTTTCTTAAATTCAATACATGACGTTTACTTTTACAATGTTTTCTACGTTCAAACCTATCGCGACTTAGCAATCCGCTACTGCATATTGTGCAATAAATATGCGGACTTTTATATATACGGTTGAATCAAAGTGTTTCTTAACTCCGAGCCCCATATAAAGTGCACGATTGTGAGGTCTTTATTTGAAGAGAAAAGGATTGAATTTCCAGAACAGGCAGTTTCCTGTAGAGGTTACATAAACAGAGAGTTTATATAACACTGGCATCGTTCAAGTTTCAAAGTTAGTTACATTTAGAATTTTTAAACTCGTTAGTTTCGCTAATTTGGGTATTCGTTATAAAATTGCCGAAAGGGTATCCAGGAATACCCCCGAACCTACAAGAATCGTTAATTTAGTTTAAAATTAGAAAATTTAACAATGTTCCCAAAATCCCCTGAGAAAATATTTCAAATTTGGCGCCCTAACGTTTAGGCAATTTAAAAAAATCTAAATCCTGTTATAAGCAACAGAAAGTAAGGTAATTCATTAAAATGCCCAAAAACAGAAAACAAAATCGAATGAAAAAGTTGTGTCCATTCTATGAAGGTCCTTTCATTATATCGGAGAAACTTGGTGCAAATACCTTTCAAGTGTCAGATACAGAGAAAACGTCCATACGAGGGGTTTACGATATAAAGGATCTTTATCCTTATAAGTGTACATAAAACAATCTCGTTTATAAAGGTTAAGTTCGTTTCTTTCCATTTAAGAATGTTTGTTTTATGAACGTTTCCAATAGGTATTAGATATGTCAAACGAATCTAACCTAAAACTCAAACGGAAAAGTATCTATTAAAAACTTAAATTGTACATATGTTAAATATAACTTACACGTTATTGAAAACATTATTCGTATGTAATCCTCTTAATGTTTCCTTCTGGCGGGGGATAGTTGTTATGTTCAACGTTGTATGTACGACAACAGCCTCCCTCGATTGTCACTTCAGAACGACTAAATGTCAGGTTGGCCACCCGTTGGTAACCAAATATTCCTCTTGCGGGGAAAAATGGAAATTTCCTCGTTACCATTTCCCGCCAGCCAACTGGCCTTGAGGCGTTGACCTTAAATTTTAATTATAAGTCCAGATAATGACGAGTGTGGGGTAGCATGGACAAATCTGCTCGTCAGTTAATTTTCCTATTCACGTAATTCGTCCAAATTCATGTAGAAATCGTCTGAAATAAGCAACAGCGTAAATGGAAAGGTATTTTAAATAATATTTCATCAATTAAATCTTTATCTGAAAAGGTTTAAGTAAATTGTTGGAGAATTTTTACATTTAAAGCTTGTCAGTGACATTCTGTATTATAGAATCATCGAAATACGACCTCCTAGTTGAGTCACTGCATTCATCATCGTATGCTGTTTGCAAAAATAATCTCATTTGATCGAAATTCATCGTAAAAGTTTCTATTTGGGTTAAATTATCAAAATTAGCTGTGAAATAAAACAATCGCCGGTCTTTCGCGATTTAAAATAAAAGAAAGAGGAACGACGCCATAATTTTTCATCAATCTTTATTCAGCCTTGGTTGAATCAAAGTGTTTCTTAACTCCGATCCCCATTTAAAGTGCTCGATTGTTAAATCAAAGTCTTTATTTGAAGAGAAAAGGGTTGAATTTCCAGAAATTCCTGTAGAGGTTATATAAATAGAGATTTTATATAACACTGGCATCGTTCAAATTTCAAGGTTAGTTACATGTATAATTTTAAAAATCGTTAATTTCGTTTTATTAATTTGGGTATTCGTTATAAAATTGCCGAAAGGGTATCCAGCAACCCCTGAACCTACAAAAATCGTTAATTTAATTTAAAATTAGAAAATTTAACAATTTTCCCAAAATCCCCTGAGAAAGATATTTCAGAATATTTTCTTAACTTAAAACTAAATGATTTACTTGGGAGAAACATTTTTCTGTCTTGGATTTTTTTGATTTTCTAACCCCAAAAAAACATTTATTTAATGCAAATAAAATTTCAAGAAAATTATTTTTCTTATATTAACCATTTTTACAATCTCAAATTAAAAATATTTTCTTAAATAGAGACTGATTTTTGCAAAAAAATCTAATTTCTTGATGCAAGAAACCATTTCTCTGCGTGTAGAATCAAGTGGGCCACTTTTAATGAAATAGGATTTAAAATGAACAAGTTTCAGGCAAAAAAAAAATAAAACTCGTTTCGTGGGCTTCCAATTTTGAAGTTGGAAACTAATTTAATTACAAGCTATACCATTTCTTATGAAAAACACGGTATCCTAACATTAAGTTCAACAGCATAAAAGTAATACACCTTTTTATATCATTTTAATAAAGATCAACTTCGGAATACTTTTATCATACAATTATTAGCTTCAATTTAATTTATTCTACTCTCAGGCGTACCAACGTAATCGAGAATAGTGCCGATAACTTCTCCGCAACAAAATTTTCTTTTACGTTAATGTATGTCGTACCCGCGTATTGTAATTATATATTTCTATGCATATTACCTTAATAAACAGATAAATGTAGCGGCATCCGCCTTGTATAACATGCAATCAAAAAATGTTTAACTCGTAAAAACCAAGTTCTTCTCTAGTTCCATCTTAGATCTTTATTATTTAGATATTTTCAGCAATTTGTCTAGGAAAGAACATAAAAAGGGAACCAGAATTTAAAGACGTAGTAAATTCCTCGGGTAAGTATACTTCTGTTTCGAAGATTATATGGTGCGGAAAGAATTATAAATGTTTCTAATATCATCCTGATAAAATTATTGCTCATTTATCGCTTATATACTTTGTAAAGTTATCCTTACTGTGTTAGATGCATTAGTATAAAATTGAAGATATGAATGTGTCTGTCGAGATTTTATAATATATCTGCAGATAAATAACATCTAGATTCTAGGTATTGAAAAGTGATTTTGTTCCTGGTGTAGAACCCGTGGAGTAGTCGTTAATAGAGTTGCTAAATTTGCGCCAACAGCAAGTTGCGGGCTTGTAAAAGTTTACACAAAATAAATGGTCAGAAATAAAATATAATACGTGCTCAAACACTTACCGTCTTAAGAGTCTTCCGTGAAATCACAATGTGAATAATGTCAACTAAATATCTGCAACATTAGATATGTTTCTACAGTTGCTTCGGCAAACCGAGTGCGGCGTGAGGAAAAAGTGTGTTATATGCAGAAAACGAACGTTCTACATCTAGTGACGTTATATTTGCGTAATTAAAATAATCTTTGGAACAACTTAACTGTTGACGCACCTTCACAAATTTGTCTTAATGTACCAAAATCAGAGTCTTTCTCTAAAATATTCTCAAAATATTTATGATAATAAAACGCGGCCTGTAACGATGTTCCCCAACGTGTAAGAATAGGTTTTGGTGGCTCGAGCATACGGGGGCACAGTCTGTGAAATTTGCGAATACGTTTTGGGGATTTGACAAACACTGCTTTTGTATGCGCTATTAAAGCGTCTATCTCAGGATAATATTTTCTAATACTATCTGCCTCATGACTGAAAGCATGAATTTTACACGTAATATGTAATAAGTTAGCACAATGTTTTTTAAGAGACCGGCCTAGAGAAAGCATGTTAGCGGCACCATCACTCATAAACATCAACAGTTGGTTTGTTAAAAGTTCAAACTTTTCCAATGTATTTAACACCAACTTTGAAATTACTTCGGCAGTACATTGTTGTACTCGTCTGGAAGCTAATAGAATTGAAGATGACGATTGATGTGGTTCCATTGTACGTACCATTACATTAACCACAAAATGTTTTTTACGATCTGTTGTTTCGTCCACACATAACCACAGTTTCTTATCTTTCAACTCCGATTTAATTCATTTCTCAACATGTTCACGAGCAGATGGCACAATTCTTTGTAACGATGCCCGACTTGGTAATTTGCAGTCCAAATATTTATTCCAAAAGAAGACATATGCTTCCTTGTCTAGTAAATTAAACGGTAGATTACATGCAATAAAGGTAACACGTAAATTAAATTTAAATTTGTCATAGTGTCGTGTACAATTTTTTTTTTAAAGAATGCTGTTTACTATTTACGTGACGTAGACAATCCCTTTTGGACCAACACATTAAAGGGATATTACAAACTACAGATTGAATTTTAACGCCATCATGATTTAGGTTAGGCATTTCTGCTATAAATTCTCTAACTTTGTCCAACATTGGTCGTTTTCGCGACGTAGGCAACATTTTTAAAACAAACGTAGAACTACGAAATAGTATTTACGGCTGCGTACATGTATACACAACAGATCTGGTTGAGACTCGCAGTTATACTGAGGGTTGTATCGAACCTCCGCTACTGCCCGTTGGCGCTAGTGAACAACTCTAGTGGTTAGCACGCCTGTCCGGCAAGCGGGAGATGTCAGGTTCGATTCCTTACCGGGGTTGATATTTTTCAAAAATTTAATTACGTTAGAAAAACCAAGCAAATCACGGATTTTCACATTCCACCAACAGAAGCTAGGATATACTAATAATAATAATAGTAATAATAACAATAATAATAATAACAATAATAACAATAATAACAATAATAACAATAATAACAATAATAACAATAATAACAATAATAACAATAATAACAATAATAACAATAATAACAATAATAACAATAATAACAATAATAACAATAATAACAATAATAACAATAATAACAATAATAATAAGAAGAAGACTTCCAGATAAATTTACAAATAGCTTTAAAAAGCGGTGGAAAAACCGGCCCTTAGTTAAGTAATTTCGTACAATTTTGCTTTCGGAAGTACTAGTCTATCACTTCAAAGAAAAAAGTCATCCTCTGTCAGGTTTAAAAAAAATATACTGTATGTACCACAGAGAGGAACAATTGTAATTCTAATAAGGTAGCAATTTTTTAATTTTTTTAATGCGTTTTAGTGCTTAAAATTAAAAAAAATAATTTGAACACATGCTAAATAAAAAATACGATTTTTATCCCCTATTATAGAGATATATTAAGGATGTGTATGAAAAACTTAATCAGAAAATGCAATAGTTTTTGGAAAATTATAATCTATTTTCTCATGAACGAAATCCAAGATAACACTGCCAATGTCAATAGAAAACGGTAATTATGATATGCTTAACGTTATGTTTGAAATTCTGTTAGCAATTGTATTATCTTAGTACTATGTACATAGAGTAAATCAAACAACACCAGATCGCCACATAGCGTAAATCCTCCGTCAATCGTTTGTACAAATTTAGTTTTCCCATTGTCTAATTTCTACCATTCATCCAAAACTCGTCTGTCAACATACTGCCCGCCAAACAATATTGCTCTAAATCGGCAAGATAAGCACCGCGTTGCTTAAGAACAATTATCGCTAAGTAAACGTGTACATACGCATTTGTACTTACATAGATCGTAAACAAGTAGTGTGGCTGCAACATCTACTAACATGTACTTTGTCCTATGTCGTCTCGAGAAGAATCGATAAGGTCCCAGTTCTTACCGTCATTAAAATTAATTGTTTCTCGCATCTTAAAGAACAGGAACACGATGATGCTCTGGATACTGCAGGCGACAGACATGTCATCAGTCGTATAGTACAAAGATTGGTTGGAAAAAACAGCGTTTTAAATGCAACGCGAGCACACGTACAACCAAGAGACGTTAATAGTGAAAGCCATTGTTGACCGGTTCTTTTTTGTGCTTTTATTTGTTTTTTTCATCACCTCGCGGACCCTAAACGGTCCAAATATGGAACGCAAACACTTCGAATCCATTTGGTAATGAGTTGATCCAGTTATTTAACGCGGGCGTGGGCATTACATAGTTCCATTTGAACATCTTGTACACAAAACATTGAGATTCATGACTACCTTGACAAATGTAACGATTTCTACACCTGCATGCTTTATAAAGAAGTTTCATTGCATGTTTAAAGGTGGCAACACTAATAGGTTGGTAGCTCATAGCAATTATTGTAAAAAATATCAATTACAAATCAGCTGATCGACCAACGTGTTTATTAACACAATAAGATCATAAAACAACGTAATCAAAAGGGGCATGATTTTTTACTATTTTTTTATGTTGGTTGCAACATCTGACAGTTAAATCTTGCTTAAATCATATCAAAATTAAAACTTCAAATTACGTTTGACATTTATTAACAAGTTTGACAATTGAAATTACATTTGATGTTTATTGATGCATCTCATAAATTTTAAAGCATGTTGCAACTTATACTTACAATTAAAGAAGCACGCACTAATTTCAATTAATCTGTATTTTTCGTGGCGTCCTCTATTAATTATATTGAACATTACTAGTCTGAGCAAACAGCGGTAACAGTCAGTGTAGTAGATACATATGTGGTGCGGAGTCGGCGATTATTTATTTCACGCGTTCACAGCGTCAATAGTAAGTAGTTCTGTGTATATGTAGGCTGTCGCAGTTAGGTACGTCGCGAAAACGACCAATGGCAGACACAGTTAAAAACTTTATAGTGGACATGCCGGATTTAATTTTTGAATGGCGCTAAAATTCAATGTCTAGTTCGTAAAATCCCTTTAATGTGTTGGTTCAGAAGCCACTGTCAACGTCACATCGAAAGCAAATAGCATTCTTCTGCAAAAAGTGGCATATGAAACCAAGAAAAATTTACATTTGATTTATGTGTTACTCTTATTTTATGTAATCTATCGTTTCGTTTACTAGACAAAGAAGCATTTGTCTCCTTCTGGAATAAATATACGGACTGTATATTACCTAGTCGGATATCAATACGAAATGTAGTACCATTTGCTCGTGAACATATAGAAAAAAGAATGAAAACGAAATTGAAAAATAAAAAACTGTAGTTGTGTGTGGACGAAACAACAGATAATCAAAAACATTCTGTGGTTAATGTAATGGTACGTACAATGGAACCACATCGACCATCATCCTCCTTCTTACTTGCTTCCAAAAGAGTTATAAATTGTACTGCCGATGAGATTTTAAAGGTGGTGTTGAACTCATTGAACAAATTTGAAGTTTCAACTAAGCAACTTTTAATGTTTATGAGTGCTGATGCCGCAAACAAGCGTTCTTTGGGCCGATTTCTTAAAGAACACAGTGGTAATTTCTTACATGTAACGTGTAAAATCCATACTCTAAATCTTGCGGCACAAACAATTCCTACATGTTTTCCACTAGTAAATTCATTGATTGCTAGTTCAAAACCAATGTTTCTAAAGTCCCCTATACGTACCCGACTATTTCACAAACTGTGTCCTGATTTACCTGAACCACCACAGCCGATTGCTACACGTTGGGAAAGATGGTTGCAGGCTGCGTTTTACTACAAGAAATATTTTGATCAAGTAAAAAAGGTAGTTTTAAAATTCAATCCGACAGAAGCTGCAACAATCAAGAAAAGCTAGGAAATATTTCAAGATAGTCAGGTTAAAAGAGATTTACAAACTATTCACAACAATTACTTGGGACTCGCGGAGGGAATAGAAAAATTACAAAATGTTTCGATGTCGTTAGTGGATTCTGTTCAAATTGTGAATGATGTTCACGCACAGTTATGCGCTGTAGAAGGCGAAACAAATTGGTGTGTAATACGAAAATTTGAAAGTGTTTTAGAGAAAGACTCCGATTTTCTTATATTAAGACAAATTTGTGAATGGCTGTATCAAACTATACTGCAAACATTAAAAAAATTATCGATAAGTCTGAGTGTCAACCTTCTTATTGAACATGCATTTTTTATCTGCACATGTTTTTGTTTAAAATAGTACGTTACTTTTTTGTTATTTTTATTCGCTTTTATTAAATCGTATGTGACATGCCATTGTGGCTGCATAAAAATTTTGTTTATTTTTCAAACACCTACGATTGGTAGGTATGGATTTAGTTATGTAGTATGTATTAGTTATTAGTTTATTTGTATTAGTATATATTAGTAAAATAAATACATGTATGTCGAATATAATTGTGCATTATTTCATTTAGGTTGGCTTACGTCGCTTATGACTGGTAGCTCACTATTTGTTCCAAAATTATCAAAGTAGCTCAACACATTGAAAAGGTTGGCCACCACTGGGTTAGGGCAATTCTAAATCCTCCTCAGTCTTAAAATTAGAATAAAATACATAATGCTTTCAACACTTTTTAACACCAATAATTCCAATACCACAAAAAAGGCAATACTACTATCCGATCTACAACATTTATTTGCTCTAGATTTCCTTTTTCTCAATTTCCTAACCTATAAATTAGATGTGGCTGACGTAATACCCACATAGACCGCTTCTATGCTAGACCTTTTATAACCGAAAAGAGCATAAGAAAAAACGATTAAATGAAACAGAAGGCCATTTTTGAAATGTCAATTATCCGAATTAGATCTATTAGCGGTGAGATGTATGGAACTATTACGCCGGGCACTTTAATGTTTCCCATAGATATATTTCCGATCTCTCCGTATACGGCACAGACGTATGTAAAGGCGTATAAGAACTTACGTAGAAGGGTATATGTCAATGAGAAATGATAATAAAAGCACGACACCCGATTTGGCTTCTCCACGCATTCTTCAAGTGGAAACTGAACGGAAAAAATCGACCCACAATCTTTGTACAATGAAGTGGAACTTATAAGAGGGTAGTATGAAAAGTTTCCAGACTAACACAATAACAAATATTTCTTATCAACCGTAATCCACGCTTCATACGCCAAATTCTCGTTTCGGATGGAGACTCATTATGTCCAAATGGAGTCCATAAATCGAAAAAATTGCAGGTACTGAAGTAGAAAGAACCCTCACAGGATTACTGAAGCACATACTAAACACCCTCATAAAGTTCACGTGTGGGCAGGGATAGTTGACAATAGAATCATTGGTCTTTTCTTCTTTAACGAAACTCTCACGGGGCACTTATATCTGCTCTTGCAGAAATGTTTCCAAATGAAGATGATCCTGACTTAGCAAATGGCGATATTTGGTTTCAGCAAGAGTTCGCGAGTTTTTAAACAACTGCTTTCCTGGGATATGGATTGGTAGGCGAGCACCAATAGAGTGCCTTCCTAGGTCCCCAGATCCTGCGCCTCTTGATTTTGTTCTTACTGGGGTATTTAATACATACACTATGTTGACAGACGAAATCTAGAATTAGTCCTGACGTCATTCACAATGTACAAAATGAATATGCCCATACATTTGCTTATTGCTTATTGCTAAGAGGATGGCATTTTGAAAATTTGATTAAAAGTAAACAATCATTTCTTGAATAACAGCATTTATCTTTGCTTTTTGTTATTAATAAAATTTATGTTTTCCACTCATTAAATGACCTTTATTTTTCTAAAGTACCCGAAACGTACCCGACTATTTCACAAACTGTGTCCTGATTTACCTGAACCACCACAGCCGATTGTTACACGTTGGGGAACATGGTTGCAGGCCTCGTTTTACTACAACAAATATTTTGATCAAGTAAACAATTACTTCGGACTAGCGGAGGGAATAGAAAAATTCCAAAATGTTTCGATGTCGTTAGTGGATTCTGTTCAAATTGTGAATGATGTTCACCCACAGTTATGCGCTATAGAAGGCGAAACAAATTGGTGTGTGATACGAAAATTTGAAAGTGTTTTAGAGAAAGACTCTATTAAGACAAATTTGTGAAGGTGCGTGTGAAGATGCATTAAGTTGTTTCAAAGGTTATTTTAAATATGCAAATATAACATCGCTAGATGTCGAACGGTCGTTTTCGGCATTAAAAAACATTTATTCCGCACGTCGTACTCACCTGACTGAAACAGCTGTGGAAACATATTTAATGATTCAAATATTTAACAAATGTTACCCAGTTTGTGATTTCACGGAAGACTTTTAAAACGGTAAGTGTTTCAGCACGTTTTATAATTTATTTCTTACCTTCTATTTTATGTGTAAACATTTATGCGCTCGCCACGCCTCTGGCTGTTACCGCATATTTGCCCAGGTTAGTTATAAGTAGAGCCCGGTAACAGGGAGCCGTGCCATAGCCGTACCTGCCTAGTAGACAAAAAGAATAGTAAGAAAATAGAAAAAAAATAACGGAACTAATACAAAATTATAATATGTGAAAAGTAGTGAAACACTCGCCCTTTTAAGCAGCCTTGGCTACGGAACAGTAAAACTAGAAGCACCATTATCAGTATTAACATCATATGGATAAGAGTGGCAAAAAGTTGACACCATTAGATGTGTTTCCACAGTTGTCTCGGTGAGCGATGTTCGCCATGGTGAGAAAATGAGTTTTTATAATAATAATATAATAATATTTTGAAAAAGAGCGTTCAACATCTACCGATGTTATACATGCATGATTAAAATACTCTTTGTACTTAGTCAGTGGATTATTCGATACACCATCACAAATTTTGATGATAACGATCTATTTTGTAATTGATCTATTGCGTCAGCTAATCCTTTATAGTAGCTACGAATATTTCTTAAATCTGTTTCAACGGAAATATCTTGAAATTTCAACTGGCTTTCTATAATTGCTGCAGCTTCGGCAGGATTGAATTGTGCAACAACAGCTTTTACTATTACTATTTTGAAATGTTCAGCATAATAAAAAGCTGCCTGCAACCATGTTCCCCAACGTGTAAGAATTGGCTCCGGTGGTTGACGAATACCAGAACACTCGGTGTGAAATGATCGTAGGCGATTAGGAGATTTCAAAAATACTTTTTTTGTGCTTGCTATTAATGCATCTACCTCGGGAGAGCATTGTCGAATGGTTTCTGCCACAAGATGTAAAGCATGCACTTTACACGTAACATGTAAACACTTGCAACCATGTTCAAGAAGAGAACGGCCTACCGAACGCATTATCGCTGTGCCATTGCTCATAAACATCAACACTTTATCTTTTAAAATTTGAAATTTTTCCAACGTACTAAGTACAACCTTCGTAATTGCTGCAGCAGTACACTCTTGTAGTCTTCGGCTAGCTAGTAACAGTGGTAATGTAGGTTTACTAGGGTCTAGTATGCGTACTATAATATTTACAATTGAATTTTTTGTACAGTCTGTTGTCTTGTCAACACATAACCAAAGAAACTGTTTTTTCAATATGCGTTTCATTTTCTTTTCCACGTCATCGCGTACAAGTGCAACATACTTACGTGCCGTTTTCTTCCTTGGCAACCGCAACTCGGGATTGTATTTGTCCCAAAAGTCCTCAAACGGTTGTTTATCGAGTAAGTCTAGTGGCAAATTACAGTTTATCAACATAAGAATTACATTAAAAAAATGCACTTCTCGGTGACATGCCCAATTCTCGTTTTCTATGCTGTGCGGAATTTACGTGTCTTGTACAGTTCCACTTCTTATTTGTCATCAAATGTATTTTGCACACTTTACAAACTATCTTACTCCCGTTGTAAAACAAATCGGGAAAGTCAGAAATAAACTTATTTACTATGTCTTGAAGGGGTCGTTTTTTAGCCTTCGACATGTTCACGAAAAACTATAATTAATAACTACGTCTGTATCAATAAAATCAAAACCCTATCCGCTATTCAATGCTAAACTGAATCGAGTGATGATGATTTGTCGTGTCGTATCATAATCGACCAGCCCTCCCCGCCCACCTAAACACAGTCACACCGCCGCTGCGATTGCCCTCTAGTTACCGAGCTCTAGTTATAAGTTATAAGTTCATCGATGCCGACAACGCGATGACATCTTCATTCCGCTATAACCTTAACGACACGACGTAATAATGAAGCACGTGTACTTTACATTTCAAACTGTTCATCGTTACTGAGCTTACAGATGCGGAATAAGGAAGCGGTGGTTTACATCGCAACCTTCAAAAATCATGTCTATGCAATAGTTTTTTTCTAATCTGTAAAAAAGTAAGATCTCATGTATTGTAATAGTAAGTTCATCGACAATTTAAAATGTCTTTGATTCAGGAGTTCTTTAGAAATTAAAGTTACCTTCCATCTGTTACTATGTATTACCGTAGTGTATATAGATGAAAAAGCAATCTGACAATTTTTTCATTGAACATTGGTTTAGGAGCCAAATATTTTTGGGAGTACGCAATTAAAAAGACGAAATAGTCCACAAAACTCTACCAAAGAACTCGCGTTTTGAAAACCAACACAGAGAGAGAAATGGGAAGAGGTAGTAGGTGCTTGTTGTTGTTGACGATAGGCGCAAAAGGTCGAAGGTCACGTTCGTATCGGCACTAGCGATAACCACCGATAAGCCAATGACCTTTTTCCATTCCACTACATTCAATCGGAGCATTTAAGGAGTAATAAATAATTTAAACGCGGTTCGTCTCATTTTCGAGAAAAAAGAAACAACGGACAAATCTAATAGCGGAAAGCATTAGAGAAGAAAGCCATTTGCAAAAAAATATCCTCTAGCAGCGAGGATATCGTCCGGAAAATGATCGCGGCGTCTGATTGCTATCCCAATATACATTAATTATTATTATTATTACAGCGTATTACGTAAAACGATTTCGAACATTGTTTTGATGATCGTCAACGTCTTTAAATGTAAGAACTTCGACAACAAGTTGATTGTGTGAGGATATGCACGGATTTATTTATAGAAAGACAACGCGTCGGAACCCGGACGAGATCTAAACATTTGTTTTCGGAATTGAGGAGGAAACGTTTCAAGGTTGTTTGCATCTACACTCACATCCATTCTCGACGAATGCAAAAATGAATTTACAATCGTAAACAGATGTTTACAATTCTATCTGCGTGCGGTGAATTATAGATTAACTATTCATTTAATGGAAAAATGTTGGGTATAAAAGTTACTTAAAATCAAATGATCTATACCCGAAAATTATTTTAAAATATACAGAGAGTTTCTCTGGTATGTTGTTCAAGTTTGTTATTTTAAATAGAACATCCTGTATATTACTACATGTTTAGGTCCCTTGATAAAACATAAAGCAAATTTGTACGATACACCATATATATGAACGGTTTTTGAGATATTTGCTTTACAATGAAAAAATTTGCATTTGGAGTATTTTTTCAAAAATTTTATCTCTTTTATTTGTCATTATTTTACAAGAATTTTTTACTGTGGCTATCACAACATTTCAAGTTACTAATCAATGTCGAATATCTTTATTTTATCATACAGGGTGTTCAGCAAGGTAACATTAATTGGGGCATATTCAAACAGTTGAATCTCGTTTTTTTCAATGGAACACCTTGTATATTTTACCCCATTCGATGCATATTTAAAACCTCTTTGATTCCTGTAGCACACTTTCTATACCTAAAGTTCATACTTTTTGAGTTATACTGTATTTAGTGTAGAGCATAGGTAATTTCCAAATAAATGTGGTAGGCCATGACGATTAACAAAAAAGTGAAAATCTAATGAACTGTTAAATTCTGTCTTAGTGTCAAATTTTTCTTGCAAAATGATAAAATTTAGGTAAAGGTAATCGTATACAATACTGTTTCAGAAGATCAAAAGGAATTCAAATTTGTGCTAAAATAATAGACATACCTTTTAAAACAAGAAAATAAATATCCACTTTCGGCATAATCGGGAGTAATATATCTTCAAAAATATTTTAAATAATCATTGTATAATCGAATACCTGCGTTGGGAAGTTGGAAGACATTAGAAGAAAACAGCAAGGAAGTATAAAAATTTTCCACACAACCATAAAGTACCTAAAAAACAAAAAAAGAACCTACACTCGCACATACAAGAGACAAAAAAGGAGAAACAGTAGCAAAAGATCAACAAATCATTAAGCGATGAAGAGAATACTACGAAGAATTACTAAGGGCAAACACAAAAAAAAACACTGAGATAGAAACAGCCACATCCAATGAACAAGAAGAAAGAACAGCTAATATACCGATAGAAGGTATGATAATACAATAACAGAAATAGAAGTCAAAGAGATACTGAAAAATATAAGGCTAGGAAAAGCACCATGATGTGACGAGGATGTCAGCCCTTCTTCGCACCCCATTCGATTTTATTTTGGAAAAACGAAGTTTCAAAGCAAAAAACATAACACATAACCGAGCACCGTTTTTGTGAAAGATGTATTTGTGGTTGATATTTAATCGACTAATTATTATTATTTGTAATTGTACATGTATTTAGACGAAACTAAGGTTGAAATTTCAGGAGAAAATTTACAGACATGCTATTTAACATATAAATATACAGAATTTTTTTTATTTTTTTAGGCATCTTTCTAATTTTTTTTTTTAACTTTCAAGTACTTACAGGGTTAGATAAAACAGCTTACAGCTGAATCTTGCCCAGGGGTTATGTAGCGCGTTTTCCCTTTTATTTTACACCTGTACCCATACACTGTTCTACTGTAATTCTATGCTAACAATAAAGGCGATTATTATTATTATTATTTTCATCCCTCCTTCCGTCCACCTTATCCCAGCATTCGTGTCCAGCAAGCTGAGCAAGTATGTCGGGAGACTTCACACGAGATAAAGCACAGATGCACCCCCGTAGAACGAGGATGCCTCCATATCTCTCCCCTTCTCTTGTTAGTATTTATTACAGGTAGGTATAGGTATAATAATTATCATAAATTACAATTTATTATGTTGTAGGTCTTCTTTTTGGTCTTCGTGGTGTCTGTGTCGTCTCGGAAGAAGGAACGCATGTTGGCCTCCTGCAGCTCGCGAAATACAGGAGTCCGTGTTACTTCAAGTGCGTCCCATGGTTGTTAGGATTTGCCCTTGAAGTGATCCAGCCCTAAGGTATGGGGTAGCTGGTATCATGAGCCCTTAGGATCATAAGTGAGCCCAAGATGACATATTTTTGTATAAGGTGGACATTGTTTCGCGCAGTGGCCGTGCGTATGTTGAGTTTTCATAGTCCTTCAACGATTTTCTCCTTTATACCGCCGCATACTCCAATTATTAGTGGAATAAAGCAAATCTTATACTTCGGATATGTCAGCCTCAATTGGAACATCAGGTCTTTATATTTATTTATTTTCTCTCTATTTTCCGCCGGACAGAACATTTCGATGATAAACATCTTTCTATTTGATTCTTCTAGGACTACCATGTCTGGCTTGTTGGCAGTTATTTGTACAGTGGTTGAAAAGGGGGAATTCCAAAATCTTCGCCTTATCATCAGAAATCACTGATGGAATGATCATCTCCTTGTACGGTGGGACTTTTTCTTGGTCTATTCCATATGTGAAGCGGATGTGATAGTACAAGACTCGGAGCGCCATATCGTGCTTTGATATATAGAAAGTAGGTGCGTACTTGGAACATACTGCGAGTAAATGCATCGTTATCTCCTGGTCTTTTTTGCAGGCGCGGCATCTACTATCATGTAGAGGTAGCTTCATGATCATTTTACGATATACTAAGCTTCCGTATATACACTCCGTCCTGGCACGCCGTAATATAACCTTCAGTTTTTGAGTATAGGCCTGGTGCATTCAAGAAAGCAAAGGTAAGTTCCTCAGACAGTCCTTGTTGCTCTATGCTTTTATAGAATTGCGAATGCATTATATGGCTTTATCCAAATGGTTTTGCTTCAAAATTTTGTTTATTTCTTCTTTTACTCTTAGCTTCACTTTGCTCAGTGGCAGATTTTCCAGATTATCTCTGCTTGATCTTTGAGATGTTGGGTCAAAGATTAATTTATATTGTTTCGCGGCTTTTACTGCTGTACTATATAAATTATCCCCTTTTCCGATGGTTTCGTGGGTTTTAACAAACATTAGAAATGGGTCTTCCGTATTCGCTATTTTGCATGCCGTAGTTATAATTGCTCTGTCATGTAGGTGTTCTACGCCTAGTAGTCCTCGTCCACCCTCTTTCCTGGGTAAGTAGATTCTTTGTATGGAGGCATTGAGGTGTAGGCTTCTATTTCTCGTCATAACCTTTCTCGTTTGTAGGTCAATTGCCTGTAATTCATCAACATTCCATTTGATACAACCAAACGTGTGATAACATCGGCAGTCCCAATATATTTGATGCCCTACACTTATTAACTGCATTAAGGTATAACCCACAAATTTTGTTGATCTTACTGTAGTACGTTGCTGTTAATCTGTCTTTTGTTGTTTGTAGGATATTCATCTGTTTCTGCGGAATAGCTAGATAGGTGTAGTATTCGTCTTGTTGACCCGTCTATTAACTCTATGGGGTCTCCTTCGCCTGGAGCCTGGCCTTTCTTTACGTGAAACACTGCGCACTTGTCGTGACCTAGCTGCAATCCGATATCTGTGGAGTATTTGTGGACCAATATAACAAATTGCTAAACTTAAACTTCCTGTTTCCCGGAGAGCCAGCAGCATATCCGCCACATCCGCGTAAGGCTACTGTAAGGGGTGCTAAGGTGATGCTAAACAGGAGCAGACTAAGAGAATCTTCTTGGTATACTCCTCGCAGATATCTTATTGGGCGAGTTGAAACTTGTTCCCTTCCTTTACCAAGACATACCTTCGTTATCCACTTTAAGATTAGACTCTCTATTGTACTTAGTATTTTCGGGTGTACCCCCATCATTCTTAAGATCGTTAATATTAAATCATTTGAAATTTTGGGCAGCTTATATTTAAACGTGGTCATATGTAGCAGCTTGGTTGACGATGAACATTCGGGACGGTAAAATACTGCAACCACCACCGATAACACCGGAAAAGTTCACCATATATTGAAGATTGAAGATTTTGGCAAGAAGTAACTAACCGCGCGTTGGGTGCCGCGTTTGCTCACTCACGACCAAATACGCATTCGAATTAACATTTCCAAAGCCCTGTTGAAGCAGCTTTAAGCGAAATAAATCGAGCGGTGATGTCGATTAATAATTGTTGATGAAACACCAGTAAAGCCAAGACACAATCGAAACAGTGAACTGCGAAGGGTGAATCGGTTCCAAAAAAGGTGAAGGCTGTTCCATCGGCCGGAAAAGTGATGGCGACTATTGTGATAGTCATGGCATGGTGTTAATCGACTATCTTGAAAATGTAAAGACAATAACGGTAGCAAAAACGGCTGCATTTGAAGAAAAAGAAAGTTTTGTTCACTGGTCGCCATGGCAAAAATTCACAAATTGGGATTCGAATTGATCGACCACTCACCCTATTCATCAGATCTGGTTCCCAGTGACATTTTTCTGTTTTATTGGCCCAAAGTTTCGCTTGGAGGACGGAGATTTTAATCGAAGGAGGAGGCCTTCATATTGGTAAACGCCTATTTTGCAAAACAGGATGCCAACTTGTATTTGAACTAATTAAAGAAAGACTATGTTGAGAAATAAAACTGAGTTTGACAAAAAAATATCTTTTTCTGAGTTAGGCTGGACTGCGCTGGTATTTTCCTTTAATTTAGAACCGTTTTCAACAGTTTTTTGAATTAGTCAAAGGTGTTTAGTAAAGACTTGTTGCGATTGACACATATCTTCATCAAATAGTCATTAATATCGAAATCACCATCTGTAAAACTTCAGTTTTGTATATGATTCTATCCTCAAAAACAATAGGAGTCGTTATAAACGCATTAACGCTTTTGCTTTAATGAAATTCATAGCGTAATTAATCTTTCCTTATAGTATAACTTTAATCTTGAATCGCATCGCCGTGTATATACACCATTTGTTGCGCTTCATTTGTCTCTTTGTATTTCTAGAAGATTTGTTTAACCCTATCCAGCTGTTGGCGCCTATTTTTAATAACGGCTGCTGCTCTGTTCCTACGCCTGAGCCCGTTGTTTCTTCTTCATTTCCACACCGTTCCGCTGCGACTGTTTGTTTACGACAAATTTGGTTTTACCGGAATCTCTTTCGACAGCCATTGTTTACGTTGATGGATATACATAGGGATTGAGTACTTAAGTGCCGCTAGCTGTTAATATACACGAGGCGTCCCAACGATAAGTGGATTTTGATATTACATGAAATTTTTGCCAATCTATAGGGTAGATTTTGATCCACTGAACGTTTGTTCTAAACGTTTCCAATTTCTTCAATTTTTTTTTAATTAGCAATTGAATTTGAAAGCTTAGTTTACTTATTTGTTGCGAAGGGACTTTTTTATGTTATCTACCTAGCTATGAAAACGACGAGTTAGAGAACAGATAAAATATTTTTCAACGTAAACACCATTAACACTAACACACTTATTCCAATGTATTTCTAATAACGCTATGCCTTCGAAAAAAATATCTTTTGGTAACTCTGCAAAGTACGACCCCACAGCGTTTTTCAAGACATCATTCGTTAAAAGGCGTAGCCCTCTCAAGTGTTTTTTGAGTTTAGGAAAAAGGTAATAGTCACAGGGGGCGAGGTCGGGACTGTAAGATTGCAATTGTCCCAATGAAATAGCCGGAATAACAGAACATAAAAGTTACGCGCTCCAGAAAACGGACACCAATTTTGCAAACCATTGCTTAAAGCGGAATCATAATTTTAAAAGCCATTGTGGTGTATTACATATTCCAGGCAAAAATAAAAAACTGGATTTCTTAGAGTACATGGAAATTAATAGATATAGTAAATTAGAACTTATATTACTCCCCACTACTTTCTTTAAGCTTGTAATTACTCTCATAGTCCATAAATTGTTTTACTTTAGTCGTTACTCTTTAATATTCATCCACCAGATAAAGCTATAGTATGGTGAAACAATGTTATGGTGGCAATTATAATAAATCACTTGAAACTTCTAGTTCAGTATAGTTTACTTATTCCGTTATGGAGTCCCAACAAGTTTCTGTCTTATCATTAATTATGTTGGTTTCTCCATAAATTTGGATAATCTGTTATATAAAAATACAAATTAATATACACACCTGAGCAATGTTACTACTATATTTCTTCATTTGTTCGAATAGCACGACTCCTAAACACTTTTTGTGCATCCGTAGGGTCTTTTTTCGCATATAGCGGCTTTCAAATTCTTAATTCTGCCTTCGTAAACATTCCCCGTTATTTTAGTGCCTTTTGGCATATGCTCAATTAAGAGAATCCCCTCTGCGTCCCAGAAAACTATGGCCATTACTTTCCTCGGAGGAAATTGTGTTTTCGCCTTCTTGGGTGGTGGAGAGCCCTTATGTATCCATTGCACGGTCCCTTGTTTCGTGAGAGAGTCCCAGTGGTGTACCCAGGTCCAATCCCCCATTGTAATTCTATAAAAGAAGTCTTCGCCTTAGGATAATACATTCAAATTCTTCTCGCAAATTTGTCGTCTACACAGTTTTTGTTCGGAACTGAGCAGCCAGCCTGGAAATCCGTCAAGCCGGCACCTTACTCATTCCCAAATCTTTGTGTAAAATGTTAAAAATCGTTTTTGATATTCCTATTTCTCTAGCAATAACTGAATCTTTTACTTGTCGGTCGGTCGACATCAACTTTGTCGATAATTCTTTCAATTCGTGCTTCCAGAGGTCTTCCACACTATAAGTAAACATGAATGGATTCCCTCCCCTCTTTGAACTGCTTGCACCAATATTTAACGTGGGAATAGGACAGACTATTTTCTCCATACACTACCATCATTCTTTCATATATATTCTTCGAGCTACTGCCTTATTTCTTCTTGAAAAATTGAAAATGTTTGTGTTGTTGAAGTGGACATACCCGCACAGTCGTGAGTTCCGCGTGGATATGTCTACTTCAACAACACCAAATTTCAACATTCAACGCCTTCAAAGAATAAAGAGGCAATTCTTGAAACATTTTACTTACTGTGTACGTTATTGTATGTATATCTATGTAGCCGTAAATGTAAGGAATTGTGCAACCAATACGGGCACTACGTCTCAATTACATTTTAGCCTCACGGACCGGACCACAACTAACCGATGATAGATAAAAAAGATGTCAGGGAAAAGCATGCCCCCATATCCACAATATGCGGTGTTCTCGACGAGAGGCAGGCTCCAACAGTATCAATTTTATTTCAATACCTACATCCGTGATGCTGAAACGCGATACGGACATTGCAGGCGTAACCTAAATAACATAATTATTATTCTCCCAGCCAGTCTCGTTCCTTTACTATATAAGTACAGCTTATTTATGCGCTTTGCAGTGTGTTTAAAGAAGCATCGAATATATGCCACTTTATACAGGATGTATTTGGAATAGAATAAGATAATACATACACATGATACCTGTAAAGATGTTACTGAGTGATAGTTGCAATAGCAACAATTATTTGATTTCTTTATTCTTCAAGAGAATAATCAAGCAAAGAACCCATTCAAGACAGATTGGTGCTATGGAAGTGCTAGGTGAGCGTCACTTTGATCTTAAAAGCCAAACAAGAGTTGCATGTTGCAAGAATAGGATGGACAACCGCTCATCTGCATATACCTACATATATGCAACCCATCTCGGTTCTGTGTGTCCGGTAGAAAGAGTGGGGTAATGACGCTATTATGTCCCAAACACTCTATAGCATTTAGACTGCATCTTCTTACTATCATTACCTTTCTGTTGGGTTTCTCTATTATTTCGTCAACAGCATATTTTGTGGGGTTGGTTCTACTTTCTTTAATTAACCTTAGCAATTATAGTGTACAGGGAAAAAACATGCAAAGTCATTTCTTCGGCCAAACTGATTTAGTAGCGCTATCTAGGTCTTTGTGGTGTGTACTATCAGTTAAAATGTTAATACTGAAAAGAAACGCTCGGTGTCATGAGATATTTAGGGATTTACAATTCGTATACAAGGAAATAACGTGCATTGTCAGTGTGATACCAGATAAGAACGTTCTATGTCACTAAAGTTTATATTGCTTTTAACCAAACTTTATTAGTCCATGTGTTATCTAATTAGAGTTCCTCAGTAGCGCCAACGGGCAGTGGCGATGGTTCGATACGACCCTCAGTATAACTGCGAGTCTCAACCAGATCTGTTGTGTATACATGTACGCTGCCGTAAATACTATTTCGTAGTTCTAGGTTTGTTTTAAAAATGTTGCCTACGTCGCGAAAACGATCAATGTGGGACAAAGTTACAGAATTTATAGCAGAAATGCCTGACTTAAATTATGATGGCGTTAAAATTAAATGTGTAGTTTGTAATATCCCTTCAATGTGTTGGTCCAAAAGGAATTGTCTACGTCACGTAAATAGAAAACAGCATTCTTAAAAAAAAAATTGCACACGACACTATGACAAATTTAAATTTAATTTATGTGTTACCTTTATTGCATGTAATTTACCGTTTAATTTACTAGACAAGGAAGCATATATCTTCTTTTGGAATAAATATTCGGACTGCAAATTACCAAGTCGGGCATCGTTAAGAAAAGAATTAAATCGGGGTTGAAAGACAAAAAACTGTGGTTATATGTGGACAAAACAACAAATTGTAAAAACATTCTGTGGTTAATGTAATGGTACCTACAATGCAACCACATCAATCGTCACCTTCAACTCTATTAACTTCCAGACGAGTACAACAATGTACTGCCGAAATAATTTCAAAGTTAGTGTTAAATACATTGGAAAAGTTTGAACTTTCAACAAACCAACTGTTGATGTTTATGTGTAATGGTGTCGCAAACATGCTTCCTGTAGGCCGGGCTCTTAAAAAACATTGTTCTAACTTGTTACATATTACGTGTAAAATTCATGCTTTCAGTCATGTGGCAGATAGTATAAGAAAATGTTATCCTGAGGTAGACGCTGTAATAGCGCATACAAAAGTAGTGTTTGTCAAATCCCCAAAACGTATTCGCAAATTTCACAGACTGTACCCCCGTATGCCTGAGCCACCAGAACCTATTCTTACACGTTGGGGAACATGGTCACAGGCCGCGTTTTATTATCATAAATATTTTGAGAATATTAAGAACGTGGTTTTACAATTCGATCCAAAGGAAGCTGCGGCTATAAAGGAAAGCCAGTCGAAATTTCAAGAAGGTAGTTTTAAAATTCAATCCGACAGAAGCTGCAGCAATCAAGAAAAGCCAGGAAATATTTCAAGATAGTCGGGTTAAAAGAGATTTACAAACTATTCAAAACAATTACTTCGGACTAGCGGAGGGAATAGAAAAATTACAAAATGTTTCGATGTCGCTAGTGGATTCTGTTCAAATTGTGAATGATGTTCACGCACAGTTATGCGTTGTAGAAGGCAAAACAAATTGGTGTGTAATACGAAAATTTAAAAGGGTTTTAGAGAAAGACTCCGATTTTCTTATATTAAGTTGTTTCAAAGATTATTTTAAATATGCAAATATAACATCGCTAGATGTCGAACGGTCGTTTTCGGCATTAAAAACATTTATTCCGCACGTCGTACTCACTTGACTGAAACAGCTGTGGAAACATATCTAATGATTGAAATATTTAACAGATGTTACCCAGCTTGTGATTTCACGGAAGACTTTTAAAACGGTAAGTGTTTCAGTACGTTTTATAATTTATTTCTTACCTTTTATTTTATGTGTAAACCTTTATGCGCTGGCCACGCCTCTGGCTGTTACCGCATATTTGCCCAGGTTAATGATAAGCATTATTCGATAGTCTTTAAAATAATCTGTATAATCTTCAAGTGAAGGCTTGCATAGGAATCCATATACGTACACGAACGTTATGCATCCCCGTACAGTTATAATTTATAATTCACTTGCTCTTCCGCTAGCCCAAGCATTTAATGATGTTATTTATTTACTACTAGCAGGTAAGAAGAGAGTTTGTTGTTGTCGTGTTTATTCTAGCGTAAAACATAGCGATATTAATGTAATGCGCTTATACGCCAGCTATTAATTGCTTCATATGATCGATGCTTCGGAAAACATTACCGCAACGCATGCTATTCATTCATCTTTTAAATAAAGCGATATGGTTCTAACGAAAGCTTGTGTTATTTCTATACATACCATACTTTAGTTACATAAATTAATTCTTTTTTAGACTAAGAATTATGGGAAAACTTTTATTGAATGGTCTTGATTTTCGATGTTCGATGTGAAACGTTAAGAAGATAATGTACACGTAATTAAACAGAATAACTGTCCCAATAATGAATACTTTTAATAAATCTTTATTTCCTTGAATCACCTTACAAGATTCTTCACAAGCTTTGAAAAAATATGTTAAATCTCTAATAATCAAATCAAATGTGTTTATGAAGGTTCAAGGTCATAAGTATTTTGCTATTAAGCTGCATATAGACATGCAACAGAACAACGTAACATAACATGGTCGAGTATCAAGTGTGGACGTTGCTATCACTATGCTTTAGATATTTAAGTTTGGCGCTAATTGCTACAGCTCCAGCTCAGTTAGCGTGATTGTCAAATGGGCTAGCTCAGTTTTAACTTTGAGTAGGAACAAATAACTTCATAAATAAAATACTGAGAACTGTAGTTACATAACACTACATTTATTGTTGAAGCAATGAAAAGATTAACATACGTTGATAGCACAAAACATTAAAATATTGTATGTAGCTCAAAACTAATATTACTGTTATATTCTGATTATGGAAGGTACGATGTATAGGAGGGGTAAAGCAGGGATGTAATAGAACAACGTAGTTATAACTAGAGCCCGGTAACTGGAGAGCAACCGGAGCGGCGGTGTGACTGTGTTTAGGTTGGCGGGGAGGGCTGGTCGATTATGATACGACACGACAAATCATCATCACTCAGTTCAGTTTAGCATTGGATAGCGGATAGAGCGTGTTGATTTTATTGATACAGACGTAGTTATTAATTGTAGTTGTTAGTGAACATGTCGGAGGTTAAAAAACGATCCTTTCAAGACATAGTAAATAAGTTTATTTCTGACTTTCCCGATTTGTTTTACAACGGGAGTAAGATAGTTTGTAAAGTGTGCAAAATACATTTGATGTCAAATAAGAAGTTGAACTGTACAAGACACGTAAAGTCCGCACAGCATATAAAACGAAAATTGGGCATGCCACCGAGAAGTGCATTTCTTTTAATGTAATTCTTATGTTGATAAACTGTAATTTGCCACTAGGCTTACTCGATAAACAACCGTTTAAGGACTTTTGGGACAAATACAATCCCGAGTTGCGGTTGCAAACGGAGAAAGCGGCACGTAAGCATGTTGCATTTGTACGCGATGACGTGGAAAAGAAAATAAAACGCATATTGAAAAAACAGTTTCTTTGGTTATGTGTTGACAAGACAACAGACTGTAAAAAAAATTCAATTGTAAATATTATGTTACGCATACTAGACCCTAGTAAACCTACATTACCACTGTTACTAGTTAGCCGAAGACTACAAGAGTGTACTGCTGCAGCAATTACGAAGGTTGTACTTAGTACGTTGGAAAAATTTCAAAAGATAAAGTGTTGATGTTTATGAGCGATGGCGCAGCGATAATGCGTTCGGTAGGCCGTTCTCTTCTTGAACATGGTTGCAAGTGTTTACATGTTACGTGCTTTACATCTTGTGGCAGAAACCATTCGACAATGCTCTCCCGAGGTAGATGCATTAATTGCAAGCACAAGAAAAGTATTTTTGAAATCTCCCAAACGCCTACGATCATTTCATACAGAGTGTCCTGGTATTCGTCAACTACCGGAGCCAATTCTTACACGTTGGGGAACATGGTTGCAGGTAGCTTTTTATTATGCTGAACATTTCAAAATAGTAAAAGCTGTTGTTGCACAAATCAATCCTGCCGAAGCTGCAGCTATTAAGGAGAGCCAGTCGAAATTTCAAGATATTTCCGTTGAAACAGATTTGAAAAATATTCGTAGCTACTATAAAGGATTAGCTGACGCAATAGACTAATTACAAAATAGATCGTTATCATTATTGGAGTCTCTGCAAATTATGGACGGAGTGCATACACAGCTACTGACTATACATGACGCAAAATATAATCGCGTTTTAGAAAAGTTCGAGAGTGTGCTACAGAAAGATCCCGATTTTAGCACACTAAAACAAATTTGTGATGGTGTATCGAATAATCCACTGACTAAGTAGAAAGAATATTTTAATCATGCATGTATAACATCGGTAGATGTTGAACGTTCTTTTTCAAAATATAAACTCATTTTCTCACCACGGCGAACATCGCTCACCGAGATAACTGTGGAAACACATCTAATGGTGTCAACTTTTTGCCACTCTTATCCATATGATGTTAATACTGATAATGGTGCTTCTAGTTTTACTGTTCCGTAGCCAAAGCTGCTTAAAAGGGTGAGTGTTTCACTACTTTTCACATATTATAGTTATGTATTAGTTCTGTTATTTTTTTTCTATTTTCTTACTATTGTTTTTGTATACTGGGCAGGTACGGCTATGGCACGGCTCTCTATTACCGGGCTCTAGTTATAACTTTATTAGACTGTTGCTGAAATCGTGGTCTACACACGCACGTATTCTTCACGACGGCGACGACTCGGCATTCGAACTACTGGGTAGCAAGACGATAGTAAATTGGGCGGCCACTGAATGCAAATCAGTAAAAATGTTTAACAAGTTTAGAATGATCAAAGGGAAAATATGAATTGTTAAAAATGTAAATTATCAAATTGAAATATGAATATTAATAAAAATGACAAAGACATATGTAAATTGTTCTGCGGTAGTAGCGTTAGGTCTAACTTTTATTCTCTTAATTAAATGCACTAACTACTCGATCGAGCATGCATTAAAATATTACGAACTGTAATTGAGGAACATATATAACTAGAAATGACAACAAATAGCCATACAACGCGGCCTACACTGACAACAAATGATCCTAATTATAGTTCGTGGTATTATACAAAGAAATAAGAGCTTAAAACTGACTCGCATTAACAAAGGTGCGATTTACACGCTGCGCGGCTCGGTTGATAACTTAACGGCTTTAGTCAGGTGGAAGTACTTTCGATTGTACTCGGAACTATTGCAGGGTGCTAATCGGGATCCGGGATGTATATGTTTCATCTAAGGGATATTTAGCAAATGATATGAACCATGTGTTACATTTCCGTTTCTCTGTACATTGTTCCATTTTATCAAAATAAATGTCTCTTTTATTACACTTATGTACGTCAAATATATTTTGCTCCAACATAGGTTTGTTTACATTTCTTAATTTTTAATAGAAATATGTCTGTTTTTTAGGTTTTTTTTTCGTGTTGTTACTTTAATGATGGCACAAACCATGCAAAATTGTTGAGTTAACTTTAATATTATGTAAATCTGGCAACAATTATCATTATCACCTTATTTGCCGTGGTTGCGCAACAAATTGTATTGTAATTTAAATCATATTATCTTCTTTAGGATCTCACTGTATAGACGCAATGTAGTTTTTGAAGATTGAAACAGATTCTTTTCTAGTATATTTTACTCTTGCAAATTACTAAAATCTTTTTTACATTATCAAAATAGAAATAAAAAGCACAAATATAAAGAAAACATTCAAAAAATATATTAAATCACATTTATATTTGTTAAAAGTATTTTCCAGGTATCGACCTGGTATTCTTTATTAACCATATTTTAGATCAAGAACCAGTAAAAAGAAAAATTAATACAAGATATAAATATTTTTAGAATAACTTAAAACTGTCTGTACTAAAGCGGATTTCCTTCAACAACCTCTTCGTCGACAACAACCTTCTTCGGCTTATTTATCACCAAGTAGAAGATCATCGACGATAAACTGAATAGCGTACATATTATCACCGACAAAAATATGAATCGAAACCACCAGTCGCTTTGGATCTCATCGCTTTCCAAGTTGGAAAACCACCATATCAAGCAGGTGGCAAAATTTTCTACGAAAACTAACGCGAAGAAGCCGTAATAAATAAATTTCGTCTTCTTGAACTTCTTCATGAACTCGATAATGCAGAAGATGTAGATCAATCCGATGAAGACGTAGAAAACTGCTTTGTTTTGTTTGACCACGTAAGTCTTAACGTCGTAGATGAGGAAAGCTTCACAGATGACAAAATGGATGACCAAAAGCCATATTATATCACGAGGGTAGAAATAGGCGAAAGAAAGTAAGGCCAAGATTCTCGCAATGAAGAAGCAGAACCACCAAAAGAAAGCGATGAGTTTGCCGATGATATCGTCCTCCGGAAGGCCTTTAATTTCTCGTAATCTACGTGGGAGATCCGTCTCGTCTATATCTGTTCCTTTATAGACTCTTCTAGGTGGACCATCTAAGACTGAAGTTTCGCGGTTGAAGATGACGCCGTCTACCTGTAAACAAATAAACCATTTTGAGTCTTTTGATGAAGTTTGATAATTTAAAACATCTCCAAGAATTGCACTGCTACAACCTTAATAATTCAGACTCTTATCACCAAAATGTTGGCATCAAATGGTAAAAAGTTTTTTTTTATATACAGCTTCATCCATAAAGTACGCACTGTATGGGACTTCTTTATTATGGGTTTTTTCGAAAAAAGGTTATTCTTGATAAAAGTTTGTGCATTTGCTAAAATTAAATATATACCAATAAAATATGAAAAATTTCTAATATTATACGGGGTGCGTCTGAAAAGTTGATTTTGTCCCAAGAGTAAAGTACCCTTATTCTGAAAAATATCGAAAAATAATATTTGAAAAAGTTATTTAGCTTTAAAAATGATACCTAAATTTAAAGTCAACGTAAATCAAATTTTATTTTTTTACCTATTTTTTCAAATATCGTCTTCAAAAGATAAAATTTCTTTAAAACAATAAATAAATGAAACTATGTAAATAACGTTTCATGTAGAAAGTTGATAATACTACAAATTGGCCAAATGTTACGTTAACACAAGACAATTTAAAAAAAAATGTGACAAAATTTTGGTGCAATTCTTTTTATTGTTGTTCGTGCCGTTGGCTTCGAGTACGCTGGATCCAATGGTGCCAACCGTTTTTAAAAGTGAGCTCGCGTTTTCGAGCAATTTCAATTTAAAAATTTTTGGCCCAAAGAACCTTCTGGAACATTCTGGAATTTTCTGGAAAATCTGATCAATGGCCGAAGAGCTTTCTGGAACCTTTGAGAACCTCCCATAAACCGTTCATGGACCATTCGTGAACCTTCTAAAAACTTCCATCCCTGCTACTGCCACTTGGTCAAATGGATATATAAGCGGCGGTATTAACCGCTGAGCTCCCAGGGTCAGATTGTATCACCAACCTGGCCCTGAAGAGATTGCCTCTAGAAGCCACGGTGACTCTCTGTGAAATCATCAACGCAGCTCTCCGTCTCCAGCACTTTCCCGCCTGCTGGAAGCACCCTGAAGTATTCACCACCCCCAAACCTGGTAAGGACCACCTGCTGCCCCAGAATTTCAGACCGATCAGTCTACTGTCCAATTTATCAAAGATAGCCGAGGCGGTCATCCTCGCCCGGCTCACCGAATTAACAGACGACCTAACTATCATCCAGGACGAGCATATAGAACAACCGTTCATTTTAGTGTAAGAATAAAACTATTTTTAAATGCAATCTTTAACACGCTCATCAGATTTAACCTCAATGGATTTCTTCCTTTGGGCTTGATTGATTGATTTTTCTACCAGAGCAGGGCTGGTCTTTACATCCCTAACACTGAAGCTTAGTAGCTTATTGTATTATTCCTGCTTCGGTTTTGTTTTACTTGAACAGGTTAGTTCCCGCAATCAGGTTTAAGAGCCTATGTAGTAAATCTTTCTCCATTGGTAGTTCAATTGTGCTTCACATAGCGAATCTGCGTTGAGCTAACGCTGCACATTCGAAAATAATATGAGGGGCTGTTTCCTCCTCCTCATTGCAAAGTCTACATAAGGGTTCATCTTTGTAGATTCCCATCTTATGCAAGTAGCCTCTCAAACAGCCATGTCCTGTTAATAGACATGTTGCTGCCCTAAGCTGTATCTTGCTTAATTCAAGCAGGTCAGTAGTCAGATGTTGCGACGGTCTTCCCATCATCCGTTTGCTGTGCTTTTGTCCAGCTGCATGTTTCCAATTTAATTGGTGTTGTGTTATAATCCACTCATTAATTGCACCACGCACTGCACTCTTGGTAATACCTAGACCCGGTTCAGGGCCTATATAATTCATTTTTGAACCTTCCCTCGCTAGCTGGTCTGCAATTTCATTGCCCGCTATGCCCCTGTGCCCTGGCACCCACACCAGTGTGACCTTGTTGTGTTTAGACAGAGCCATTAGGGTTTGCAGGCACTCCCATACTAGTTTGGAGGTTATGCGATAAGATGCTAGTGCCTTTAAGGCTGCCTGACTGTCAGAGAGAATGCACATCGTCTCACCCTGCGGTCGCCGACGCAGACTCTTCCACGCGCAGGTTTGTATAGCATATATTTCTGTTTGAAATATCGTGGTGTATCGCCCAAGTGATACACATATTTTGTATCCCTAGTTTTCCTCATATACACCAACGCCAGATGTAGTACCCGTTTTGGACCCATCTGTGTACCAGACCAGTGTTCTCAGTTTTCTCCCCTCTCCATCCCTCCATTCTTCCCAATTCAAGAAAACTTTGAAAGGTTTGTCATAGGAGATCCTGGAGATTGTTGTATCACTACCCATCTCATAGATAGGGTTTGTTACTACTGCTTCTATTCTGGTGTGTCGAGATCCACTGTGTGATCTCCAGTTGCTAGTATTTTTCAGTCTGTATGTCCTTTGGGCTTACTTGAAAAATAAAGTTTACAGACAACGTCCTTTGAGGGATAGAAAACATTTAAAAACTCAAATTACTAATTGTGTGGGAGCCATGAAACCGGAGCATATAACAAATGCAGTTAATGATGTTGAAGAAAGAACTGAAATGCGTATATTGCGCGATGGACATCATACTGAGACATAAAATAATGATTAGGTATACTTCTTTATGATTGCCCATAATGTCGAGCATTCTTTTGTTTTCAAAGCCAACTTTTAAAGATGATTTTTGGCAGAAACACTTACATAAAATAAAAATAACTAGTGTTGAGAAATTGTTTATTTTTTAAAGTTTAACCAGTAGGTATTAATAAATGTTCTTTTCATAACTGGTTTATTATTTTCAGCAATTTTAGGTGTTAACAAAAATAACAAAAAACTTTGCACCAACAACAATTTTGTTTGTCATATTTTAAAAAAAAATTGACTTGAGTTAGCACAACATTTAGCCAATTTGTAATATTATCAACTTTCTAAATGGAACGTTACTTACATAATATCGTTTATTTATCGTTTTAAACAAATTTTGTTTTTTGACCACGATGAAACAGTTCACTAAAACCCTTACCACAACACTTAATTCGTACTGGACGCACGTTTCGATAGCCAAGCTATCATCATCAGCAGCAAGACTGAACTAACAAGCTAAGTGAAAAACTAACCTTATATAGCAAAATAGAATTATGCAATATGTAAATTTAAAATCGTAAAATTTAATGCGCCGCTTCATTGCACAGGACTATAAATAGCCTAAAGGTAAATGAGCCGAATGACGTGAGTTATCCTAGAATACAATGAAGCGGTTCATTGCACATGGTTAAAATTACAACTATAAATGATTAAACATGATGTAACAAGGGATAAAGGCTGGAATTTAGTGGTCCTAAATCTGAATTCATTAAGTGAGTTTTGTTTTTGTAAATTTCCATGCCTTCATAACAATTTAATTGAGAAGTACTCCTTACGTTTTTAATTAACTTTATATTATCAACATTATGGTTATTTTCAAGCATATGTAGGGCAACACTAGATTTATCAAACCTTCTGAATTTGAGATGAGCCAAATGTTCTTTGTACCTAATTTTGATTGATCTTTTTGTCTGCCCAATATACACTTGATCACAATCTTTACATGAAATTTTGTAAATTCCTGATTTATCCATGTTATCCACTGGGTCTTTGGAATTTCCTAAAAGGTTTTTAAGGTTATTGCTCGAAGAGAAAACAATCTTGCGGTCAATCCTAGAAAAGATTTTTTGAAGACCCTTGGTGTAACATGGATAAAAGGGTAATTTAACATATTTCTTATTATTACGGCCGTCAATGCGTTCTAATGTGCTTACATTTCTAATTCTTAATCTATTCTTATGTTTCCTAATAGTATTATAGACGACATCTTCAGAGAATCCGTTAAAGTTAGAAATATTGATGATTTCTTTTAGTTCATTTTGATATCTATCTTTCGTTAAAGGAAAATTGAGTAACCGGTGCACCAAAAAGTTAATAGCCGAAAGTTTGTGTTCATATGAGTGATTAGAATCCTGTAAGATGAATCTATTATTACTAGTAGGTTTCCTATATACGTCTATTTCTAACTTATTTTTATTTCTTATTACTAACATGTCGAGGAAAGGAATCCTGTTGTCTTTTTCTTCTTCGTGGGAAGAGGGAAATTTTGAGTTAAGTTGTTCTATGAAATCCGTTATTGAACATTTACTGATGTCAAAGATGCAAAAAATGTCATCGACGTATCTGATCCAAAGCCGAGGGAAATAAGCGAAAGTATTCTTCAGGTCAGTTTCAAATTTACCCATAAAGAGGTTAGCCATAAACGGAGATAAGCTGTTACCCATTGCTGTTCCTTCCGTTTGTTGATAAAAAGTGTTGTTAATTTGGAAAAAGTTTTGTTTCATGCAAAGTTTTGTCAAAGAAATTAAGCTAGTAACTTCCTCTCTATCCATTTGGTTATCTAACAAAAGTGTTTCTAAATATTCCAAAGTTAAATCAACCGGAACACTAGGGAACAATGAACTTACGTCGAACGATACTAAAATTTCTTTGTCAGTAAGCTCAATGTCCTTAGTTTTTTCAATGAACTCGTAAGAATTTTTAATAGCCAAATCCGGAAATTGTACAGGTAACTGGTTCAATTTGTCAGATAACCACCTGGAAAGTAAGTAAGTTGGACTGTTGATATTCGAAACAATGGGTCTCATGCTTTTTCCGGGCTTGTGTATTTTAGGTAAACAATACATCCTAGGTAGTACTGGGTTTGATACCGTTAGTCTAAATCTTAAATTGTCGCTAATGACAGCCTTACATTCTAACATGGTCTTTTTGGTTTCTGTAATCATTTTAGACAAAGGATTTTTTGATAATTTTGAATAAGAACTTTGTGACAAAGTGGTGTTGACTCGACTAAAATAATCTTCTTTGTCTAAGATGACTACAGTGTTACCCTTGTCGGATTTTAAATAAAAACAATTTTTGTTTTTTAGTCTTCTAGCAATGATTTGATCTTTTCGTGCAATGTCAGGTGCATTCCTTTGCATATTTTCAAAAATTTGACGATATTTGGTAAAAAAAAACATTTGACTTAGGTGGCCATGACTTTAAATTTAGGTATAATTTTTAATGCCAAACAACTTTTTCAAATAGCATTTTTCGATATTTTTTAAAATAAGGATACTTTACCCTTGAGACAAAATCAAGTTTTCAAACGTACCCGGTATAATATTGGAAATTTTGCATATTTTATTGGTACATATTTAATTTCGGGAGATGCACAAACTTTTATCAAGAGTAACTTTTTTTCGAAAAACCCATAATAAAGAAGTTTCGTGTTTAGTACGGTGCGTACTTTATGGATGACTGTATTTTAGAAATCAAAATGAATTTATTTTCCCAAAAAAAATGTGTTTTCAACAACGTGGTGCTCCAGCACACGGTGTGTGTTTTTCTACTTCATCATTAGAACATGGTAGAAGTAAGAGTCTACGACAATAATATTATTACAGGACTATACAAACCAATTCTTTCATAGAACACTTTTTCCCCTAAAGTAGTGTTGAATAAGATACTTTTTAATTTAAAGTATGAGACTTGTAATAAAACAATAAATCCACTAAAAATTCCACCACCAACTACATAAATTAAAAATCGGTTAACGATTTAAATAATTTTTGATTGCATTAAATCCACTGAAATTCCCACTAACTTAGCAACACTGACGCTCAGCGATTTTAACAGGAGCTAAGTTTATACACCCGGAATACTACAATACAAATGCAATTATGAGACAATGTATTGTTAAGATATCGTCCATTATCTTAAAAAATCTCTTCAGAAAAATATACCAAGAACCCCTTAATTTCCCTTTCCAAATCTAACAATGCATACACTAGTAATATATGCCATCATTTTGATCAACATACCTCATCTTCACCAACGATCCCAGTCGGTAGCATATACAAATCGCTGCTCGGCCTCCTTTCGCTCAAAGATCTTACATACATCGGCAACGGCGTATTGTTCCGAGACTCGTACTCTCGTTTCAGTCTTTTGGCATTCTCTCTGGTTGCGTAGATGATTCCGGTCCTTCGTTTTCTCCTTTTTTGAGGTACTCTCGCTCTGGATCGAATTGCGACAGAATCCACTACGTCTATGGACGGATCCAGGTCGTACTTTTCCGATTTGTACCACGGATAGTCTTTGCCACCGATCTTCTGCGTTTTGAAGCGTTGATAGAGAGTCGTAACGATGGATACTTTGATTAGATTCATGAAAATGCTCAAGGTTTGTACTTGAACTGCAAAAGTAATAATGAAAGAATATATTTCGTTATAAAATTAAAGAATAAAGTAAGATAATTACAAAACAAAAAAGAATCTAATGAAGTATTATTGAAGTACTACATGGAAGCGGTATGCTAGAGTGAAGCCAACATATCGTCGATTTTGCACGTAAATATGACTTTCCCACCACTACTCAGTAACGTATCGTTTTTGCTGTAAAATGGCGGGATATTTCATCAGCGGCGTAACATATTTAATGGGGTTAAGACAATAATTGACTGAAACTGACACAAACAAATGAAAACCATGTTATACACGCAGAGAAATTGTTTCTTGCATCAAGAAAATACATTTTCTTGCAAAGATCAGTCTCTATTCAAGAAAATATTTTTATTTCGAGACTATAAAAAGGTATACTATAAGAAAAAAATTTTCATGAAATTTACAACCCTTTTTGTATTATTATTTATTATATATTTTTAAAAAACTATAATTAAATTTGTGCACGTAGTAAATAGTAAAAAAAAGAAAAAGAAAATTACATTAACCGGTATCTTTTGAAAATGTTTATGAAACGTTGTACATTAAAAGTTATACGAGGGTAATCCCAAAAGTAAGGTCTCCAAAGCGTTGGGAACAGAGAGAAACTGTTCGTGCGGCTATTGGCCACACTGTTCTGATTGTTGCTTCCCCCACTGCCAAACAAGCGTGCTCGCGCCTCGCTGGGACGCTCAGTCTTGGCTTGGCAGCCGTTGAAAATGGAATATCCGTTGATCGCTACCGCCAAGTGCGAGTTCGTGCAGTTATTCGGTTTTTGAGCGCAAAAGGTGTTCAACCGATTGAAATTCATCACTAATTGACGGAAGCATATGGAGAGTCGTGCGTGGATGTCAAAAACGTTCGCACGTGGTGTAGAGAATTTGCAGCCGGTCGTACGAATAAAAGAGCAGGAGACCGTTAATTTCCGACGAGACAATCGCAAAGGTTGAGCAAACCATGCGTGAAGATCGGCGGATCAATCTGGATGGTCTCTGCATTTTGGTTCCTGAGGTTTTCCGAAGCACCATTCACAGGATTTTAACGGAAAAGCTGCAGTATCGGAAGATGTGTGCAAAATGGGTTCCACGAATGCTGACGGAAGACCACAAACGGCAACGAGTTGATTCATCCCGTGAATTTCTTCGTCGCTATGAAAGTGAAAAGGAAAACTTTTTGGACTCGATTGTCATGGCGACTGTGTTTTGGGATCGAAAGGAGGTATTGTTGGTCGACTTTATGCCTGCAGGGACCATAATTAACGCTGACAGGTACTGTGAAACACTGGAAAAACACGGGAAATTCAGAACCGGAGAAGAGGAATGTTGAGCAAGGGCGTAAGCATTCTCCACGACAACACTCGCCCACACGAAGCTCTCCTGCAACAGTTTAAATGGAGCATCATCACCCACCCACCCTATAGTCCGGAACTGGCACCCAGTGACTACCACCTGTTCCCTAAGTTGAAAGAACATTTGGCCGGAACGCGATTCAGCTCCGACGACGAAGTGAAAGAAGAGGTTCAACGCTTTCTCAAGGACATGGCGGCGAGCTGGTGTGACATGGGCATACAAAAACTGTCACAGCGTCTACAAAAATGCATCAATCGAAATAGCCATTATGTAAAAAAATAGATAAATGTTCAAACTTTAAAGTGATGTATATATGTATTATAGAAAATAAACGGATTTTTGTATTCTAAAAAAAAATGGAGACCTTATTTTTGGGACTACCCTCGTATCATTGTATGGGTAAGTATGGCATCTGTATTCCGGTTTGCGTCGCTACATTCTAAGCGGCGGTAGGTGACGCCAGGAAATATTTCAATGCTATTTTTGAAGATTAGTGCGTTAGTGCTTTTCTCTTCTCATATTGTTTTTGCCGGGGGTGCACTTTTTTCATGTGTACCTCTGCATTAAATTCACTTTTGTTTGAACATTATTCTGTAGATAACCTACCGGTCTTCCAATCACAAACAATGAGAATAATTTACTGCATTATGTAGGGGTATATCGTACTGTTTTAAGCAAGGTGAGTGCAATTACTGTGGATATAAATAATATGCATTTCAAGAATTCTTTGCATTATTAAGAAAATGAAATTATTTATTGATAGATAATACCTAAACGCTTTCTTGAATTAAGAAAACTATTTACTATCCTTAAGAAGATATTGTTTTGTGTTAAAACGGCTTCCTGTAAGATTTTCTTGAGTCAGGTTAACAAATGTCGTAAACAAAAAAATACAATTATTTCATTATAAGTATATGCTTCTCCTAAACGGAGAAAAATACACTAAGAAAATATTTCTTTTGATTTAAAACAGTTATTGTATTATGAATTGAAACAGTAATTGTCTTCAATTGAGGCGGACAGTTTTGATACAAGTAAGCATTTCTCTGCGTGTACTTTTTACACCCACTGCAGGTTTCTACTATGTTAATACACTCAAATGTACTGATGGCCAATTGCACCACCTCTAGTTAAATCTAAAGGTTAATTAAACTGTCACTTAACAGTTAAACGGGTTTAAAATATTTTAATTTGCACCATTTCTAAATTAGTCATAGTTAATAAACCTTAGCTTAAGCAAGTGAATACAGGGTTGGTAGTAAAAAAATTTAGGGTTTTTATTGTGTATAAGTTTTTTACCAGATTATTAGTGTGTTTTGACATAGGTCAAGCGTCTGTAATCAGTTATATCTTGTCCAATATCGAAAAAAGACAAAGATCGCCAAATTTTACGGCTGAGGAAAAATGTTGTGTTTGAACCTTATAAAGAAATTAGTAGCATATTAGAAAATAAAAAAACAGACAGCGTAACTTGGAAGGAAAAGGAAGCCGCATGGGAGAAGATAGCGGAATTTAATTTGCAAAGCCCAAGTTTTGTAAATAGAGGAACTTCAAGTTCAACACACTGGCCGGTTCACCGAAACCGCTTACGAAAGTTGTAATCATCATAGATGTGAAAAAAATCCTGTCTTTCGTATATTTGCCTTGGAAGGCCGTTTTCTATAACATCAATTTCAAACACTTCATCATCGATGATATCTGCTTCCTCAAAGTCCATCATAATACCAAATAGTCCTAACCAATTTATGTATTTATAATAAACAACCGTTAACGACAAACGTTCCAAAAAAAAAAAACAATTAACATAAACGGATTGAAACTAGGAATGTACAACTTATGTCAAGCGACTTGTCACTATTTCAATACTAATCGGTAGTTGAACCACCGTTTAACATTTCTCGTCTTGCACGCTCTTAAACCAAGCTTAAACTCATGGTGCAACAGAAATATTTATCTAACTGGCAGTTAACTTTTAACTGAAGGTGGTGCAATTGGCCATGAGGCGATTAAAGTTAGAGGTAAACAGCCGATAATCATCAAGTGAAATTAAACTCCCGTGTTAAAAACAAAGTTCAATCCCGTTTTACCCCAACCCCTATAGGTAGGATTAGATGTAAATATTTTGTGCCATGTTGATTTCACTTATTTGAATGTTAATAAATGTTTTATGACTTCTACTAAGCTTTTTTGCAAGAAATTAACCTCAAAAAGTTAGTAATGTAGAAACAAAGGACTAACAGAATTTATTTGCAAATATCTTTTATCTATTTTCCCGTGTTTATGACATGTTAATCATTTTTTGACTTATGATTCTATTAGCACACCTGTAAACAGTGTTGCCAGATTAGAAAATGGGAAATTCGTGAGCTTGAACACGAAAAATCGTGAGATATCGTGAGAACTCATCCTTTACATTCAAATAGCGATCGATTAATATTTTATGCAATGAGAATATTAAGAAACTATATAAAAACAACAATTTAAAAATAAAGTAAAATAAAATACGAGGCGTGTCCAGGAACAAAGGTACACTCCTGTGCATGTGCATGATATCGCGTGATTTCAATCCTGCAATCAAGTCGTCCTATTGTGTCATCTTTTCACTCGTTTATTTTGTTCCGATCAGTACTTTGGAAATTATTGCGATAATAATGGAGCCTCCTCTGTCAAAATGCGTCCCACTGGAAGTTCGTGCAATCATTCGCTACTTTTGTGTGGCAATGAAGGAATCGCCGACCGGAATTCACCCAAGAATTTCCGAAGCTTATGACGAGGTTATGTCATGCAAGCAAGCGTCGGTTTGGTGTTCAGAGTTTCAAAACGGTCACACAAATTTATATGATCTTTCAAGATCTGTAAGACCGAGAACGTCTCTGACGGACCGAAAGATCCAGCGGGTTCAAGAACTCATCATCACCGACAGACGTTTGACAATTCGAGAAATGGCATCCGAACTGCACATTCCGAAGACGATAATCCACGACATTGTCTACAACAAGCTTGACTACCGAAAAGTCTCTGCACGGTGGGTGCCTAAGCAATTCACGGATGCGTATAGGGAAGCGAGACTTGTATGCTCTTTGGAAAACCTACAACGTTACCATAACGACCCCTCGTTTCTTATGGATATTGTAACCGGAGATGAGACGTGGGTTCATAACACGACGCCTGAGAGCAATGTGCAAAGTATTGCATGGAAGCATCCCGACAGTCCACCTCCCAAAAAATTTCGCGTCACTCCATCGGCTAAAAAGGTCTTTGCTACAGTTTTTTGGGATTGTAAAGGCGTCCTTCTGCTTCAGTTTAAGCGTTATGGCGAAACTGTAAATGCAGCAGCATACTGCGAAACCCTCGATAAATTACGGGAAGCGATTCGACGAAAGAGGCCTGGTCTACTTAGTCACGGAGTCAAGTTTCTTCATGACAACGCAACGCTTCACACCGTAAGAATCACCACGGATAAGCTTCGTCATTTCGGATGGGAAATCATCACTCACCCAGCTTACAGTCCGGATTTGGCCCCTTCAGATTTTCATCTTTTCCGAGACATAAAAGGTTTTTTGGGAGGACAACGGTTTCGGTCGGATGAGAACGTCATCGAAACCACAACACAGTGGCTGTGTCGACAGGGACCTGATTTCTATACCAAGGGTATGTTAGACCTCGTTCGCAGATGGGACAAGTGCCTCAATCGGCTTGGTGACTACGTTGAAAAATAGTTTAAAGACCGCACTTTCATCCTGTAATACGCTTTTTATTTTTTAATAAATTTATTTGTATCTTCTAAGCGAGTGTACCTTTGTTCCCGGACACGCCTCGTATAACACAAAAAGGTGATTTAGGTACAATATTACGAGCGCCCATTACAAACGCTTCAAAAATTAATGTTAGGTATTCGGACTTGAAATCTGTATCAACGCCATTATTAACTTGGCTGCTAAAATTTAGTAACAATTCGGTAATTTCCCGCCAGTTTGCACACTACTCGCAATATGCCGACGCTTTTATACACACCCTTGGGGGTTTGGCATGAATATTTTGGTTTCACGTTGGCCTCACTTGTAAATGTTTCTATTGCTCTAACTTTTTTTTTATAAAGGTGCGTATACTGAAACCACTTTGGTTTAGTTTATTAATTGTAAATGGTGTTGGAATATGGTGATATTTAAGGTCAATAGATATATAAAGTACCGCAATTTGCAACCGTTTTCGATCCAAAACTAGGCGAAAAATTTGAAAGATACTGCATAAGTTATACAGATGTATCTTATATATTTATGAGCATCAATTGCTACTTTAATCAGTAAATAAAGTATACATTTACAACTTGAAATATGTATTTAAAACCGTTATATTGATCTTTTAAAAATAACAATAAAAAAAAATAATAGAAATATGATTTTATTTTTATTACTCTTAATGTTCTATTTCTAATAAAATGCATATAAATTTATAGTTGCAAGAAACAAAACACTTTTATACCTCAGTTAATCCAATTTAAGTGATATTTAATCTAAATGTATTTAAATAATATTAAATTTTTCGATTTATAACTTCATACAGGTCCAAAAAACATTTCTCTTACTTTCGAATGATTTTTTTTTAAGTACATCGAAAACCGTGAGTTTTGACAAGTTTATCGTCAGATCGTGAGATTTTCTATGAAATCGTGAAATCTCACGATTTATCGTGAGATCTAGCATCACTGCCTGAAAGATTGACATTAAAGTGATACCAGTCCTCTTTTGTTTTGTTTAATGTTGTTTAATGAATGTCTTAAATAACTGAAAAATATGAAAATATTTTTCATATACCTTTTATTTAAATTCAAGAGAGTAAAACATTTAATTTTTCTTATTATTCTAATTTTGGACGATCATGCACTCGCTACTTATTGTGTTAATGGTCAGTTGCACCCACATAAGTTAAAATTAAATCTCGGATTAAATTAAAATGTCACGTAAAATGCGACAGCCTTTCTACTTAATTGATTGTCACATTCCGCCTGTTAATTTAATGGGTTTATGCACAAATTTAGTTTAATTCAACGTAACGTAGTTCATGCAGGTCCGTATGCATTCGTTAAATTATTATTAGTCTGGGCAAACAGCGGTAACAGTCAGTGTAGTAGATATGTGGTGCGGAGTCGGCGATTATTTATTTCACGCGTTCACAGCGTCAGTACTAAATCGATGCTATATGCGAGTAGTTCTGTGTATAGGTAGGCTGTCGTAGCTTATTTCTTAATTGTACGCTTATATTTGCTTTAAAAATGTCGCAGTTAGGTACGTCGCGAAAACGACCAATGGCAGACACAGTTAAAAACTTTATAGTGGACATGCCGGACTTAATTTTTGATGGCGCTAAAATTCAATATCTAGTTTGTAAAATCCCTTTAATGTGTTGGTCCAGAAGCCATTGTCAACGTCACATCGAAAGCAAACAGCATTCTTCTGCAAAAAGTGGCATACGAGGCCAAGAAAAATTTACATTTGAAAGTTAAAATACTGTGGTTGTGTGTGGACGAAACAACAGATTGTCAAGAACATTCTGTGGTTAATGTAATGGTACGTAAAATGGAACCACATCGACCGTCATCCTCCTTCTTATTTGCTTCCAAAAGAGTTATAAATTGTACTGCCGACGAGATTTTAAAGGTGGTGTTGAACTCAAGACTTTTAAAACGGTAAGTGTTTCAGCACGTTTTATAATTTATTTCTTACCTTCTACTTTATGTGTAAACTTTTATGCGCTCGCCACGCCTCTGGCTGTTACCGCATATTTGCCCAGGTTAATTATGATTATAGAACATCCACAATATAGGGTTGTGTTCGTTCTGCCTAACCAATGTGCATAATGTCAGGTTAGTATCAACAAACAATATAACCCAACAGAATCGATAAGAACGTGATCTTGATTATTTCTTAAAATATCTAAGACCAATTACTAGTATCTGCAAACAAATGCAACGTACAGCATTCATGAATACAGTTGTTTATTAACAATTGGTATGAAGTTAGCTAAATTAAGGTCTTAGTCCCAATATCCTTAAATTGCGTGCTAATTTAATTTATTGGGTGAGCGCAATTATACTACGAGGTGCATTCAAGTTATAACACCTCCGATTTTTTTTTCTCAGAACTGGAAACAGATAGAAACATGCGGTTTGTTTTAGAATAAGCGGGCACTCTTTGTCATTGCGTGACAGAGATGGCAGCACTGTACGGCACACAGAACCTTTAGCGGCAGCGGCGAGAGTGAGAACTGTTTTCGATGCTTCAAATGGAGACGTTTTCATTACAAGATCAGCATGCAATCATTCGTTTTCTCCATTTGCGTGGTGTGACACCGATAGAAATTCATCGCCAGTTGAGTGAGATATGTGGTGATGGTATCATGGATGTGTCTAATGTGCGTTCGTGGGTACGACCGTTCAAAGAAGACAGAACGTCGTGTGACAACAAACCAAGACAATCTCGGCCTCGCACAAGCTGGTCTGACGACATGATCGATTGAGTGAAGAAAGTTGTTTTGGGGGATCGCACACAATCCTACATGGCGACCTGAAAATGCGTAAAGTGTCCTCCAAGTGGGTGCCAGGTGGGTGTCATCTCAGGCTCCCTACTCACTTGACCTGGCTCCTAGCGACTTTTGGCTGTTTCCAACGATGAAAGACACTCTCCGTGGCCGCACATTCACCAGCCGTGCCGCTATTGCATCAGCGATTTTCCAATGGTCAAAACAGACTCCTAAAGAAGCGTTCGCAGTAGCCGTGGAATCATAGCGTCGACGTTGTGAAAAATGTGTACGGCTGCAGGGAGATTACGTCGAGAAGTGACACAAGTTTCATAGTTTTCGTGTGATTAGTTAATGAGAAAAAAATCGGAGGTGTTATAACTTGAATGCACTTCGTACTATTCGTTTTTAATCGCTAATGTTAAATTCAATTTAATTTTAAATTTGTGCATAAACCCACCATTACTTAAATCTAGATTAAATTTTAATTCGTGTCGGTGCAACTGATTATAAATTACTTTAAATCCAAAAAAAGGTTCACAATGTTACCCACCATTGTTATCATACTAGTTAATCATTGAAAAACCATTCAATTTCTTATATAGCGAGGTCCTAAAGCACTGCTCCCCATACTAACTTTTGAACGACAGAAGTTAGTATTTTTAGAAAAATCAGGACGATTTATATTTCCTATGAGAACACCCTGTATATTTTTACGTTTTTAGAAAGGTAGTCGAAAGGGGAATCCAACCATACCTTATATGTTATACTTTAACTTAGAGAATATGACGATATGCAGCAATTGAGGTCTTGGGAATCTGTTTTTGTTGTTACGCAAAGTTGGCTAGGAAAGAGCGCCAATTGTTTCTTGTGACGCCAAACTGATCCAAAGAGCTCGCTGCTAAGCAAAGTAATCGTAATTGCCAAGCTGCAAAATTTAAGTTCCAAAAGCCTAAATTTTTGTTAATTGTTGTTTCTCCTTAACTTTATCGAACTTTATTGCAGCTAATTAATCATGGTAGGTTTAATAATGATATTAAGGACTATGTGATAGTATAGCAAACAACACGAAGTATCGGCACACTCCTAACCACACAAAATATCAATTAAATTAATCCGGAACAGCTGTTTCGAGGGCTCCTGTGCAATCTAATTATCAACCGAATGACCGAATAAATCTAAGATCCAGATTTATTTCGGAACACTGCCCTTGTACAGCCAGAAATATTTGAACTTTGCGCTAAGTAAGGATAGATAGCTAAAAATTACAGGGAGAACTGCTTTAACAGAAGATAATAGGATGTAAATTATTGAACAATTTTTTGCGCCTTATTTACCGTGGTTATGGCAAATAAGGCGATAATTGTTACCAGATTTACATAATATTAAAATTGTCCCAGCAATTTTGCATGGTTCGTGCTGAAGCCATCACATAAGTTACAACACAAAAAACCTAAAAGGCAGACAAATTATCTCTCAAAGACTAACAAATTTAAACAAACCTACCATAATTAATTAATTGCAATTAAGTTCGATAAAGTAAGGAAATAACAACAATTAACAAAATAAATTAAAATGAGAGAAAATAATAACGAGAACAAAGAAGGAACGTATGACAAATGCAGGATATAATAACAATAAACAAAAAGAATAATTTACGCTTTTGGAATTGAGATTTGACAGTTTGGCAATTGTAATGATTACCTTGCTTAGCAAGAAGCTATTTAGATCAGTTTGACGTCAATGGTGTCACTAGGACCCTACTGTGTAGCGTTTGTAATTGCGTATTAATAAATTGGTGACAGTAGTACTTTAACATTGTCTTCAATTGTTTAAAATTTACGCGATGAATAACTCGTAACTAACTTCACTAACTTTAAATAAATGTTAATTTATTTAATTAATAAGAATTTTGATCATAAACTCATTGTTTTTGAGAGATTGCATTTAACAGTTCTTAGTACTTATCACTTATACTAGAGTTCATTTTACAATTTTCTTCGTGAATTCTTTTCCTTTAAAAATGCATATATCTTGAAATGGTACATGAACTGTCAATGACGATAAGAGTGAAAGCATTTAAAAAAGTAGTTAAAGGTTAAAAGTTTTACGGGCGTGCTTGACATATGTGTCTATCCGATTACCGTTTAATGGATTATAAAATGCATTTTTATGCGTAGATCGTTACGTATGCTTTTCATCTGGTGTGTTATTATAATAAGTGTTGTACAATAATTTCTTATTGCTAATTGCACTTCAACGTTTAATGCGCGAGAAGTTCGCCTCGTTTAAAAATCTTTTATTATAGCCAGTTGGCAACAATGGTGAGGAACAAATTAATTAATATCCCTACTATGTTTTAAGTTTATACGTTTTACTCTTTGTTGTTTGTTACTTTAGATTTAATAAAGATACATTCTATAAGCTCACCTGTCTCTAATTTCATGTCTAAAGTATACCTCATCAGAATGTGGACTTGAAGGAGTATTTGCGGTAAGCTTTGAAGGAAAGCTTGCAGAAAGAAATAAAATTCAATGATCCTGGGTGCTGTGACGTTGTCCAACGCTTCTTCTCTAGCTTCTTCGTCTTCATTCCTCAAAGCTTCAATTGACCAAAATATTTTCTCTGCATATCTATAGAATGGAAGCCAAAATAATAATTCAGTACATATTTGATCTAAAAATAAATTGATGCAGTTAAATTTAGTTCATAAAAATAGGTAATTCCCAAAGAGCATTCTTACAATAATCAAAAACCGTGAAAGCCTGTACTTTACACAAAAGATTACCTCCAAGCACCCCAAACTGGAAAGAAAATATGCTGCAATATCTTCAACAAAAGCCAATTGATATTTTCAAAACAATTTCCATCGAATTGCGGCCATAACTCCAAAGAAGTGGTACACCAGATGAAGCACGCCAGCACCGGAAAGTACAGAAAGGCTAACGTCAACGAAGCCCATATTGGATTATTCTCGCGAAAATGAGAGTATATCACACCGATATCGGCCGCGGTTTGCAAAATAAACAACAAGCATCCTATTATAGATGGTATGAGGTAATTCGCCCAAACGTTCTGGTTAGAACTAAGATCGTAGCCCAGAATAGTTCTTTTGATCACAACCGCTCGCTTATATTCTGATTCCGTTGTCGGCATTGTTCGAAAACGATGTTTTTGTCATGTTTGAGAATTAGATGTACTATAATGAACGATAGAAATGTAAAAATTACATGTTTTCTCGCAATATTTCACGGGTTAGTCATCGTGCTCACAGACGCAAGTTGAAATCGTTCTTATCTTATCTAAGATAAGAGAGATACGCGTATTGCTAATGCGCGTTTATTTATTTTTTTTGTTATGATGATCTTTTCAACGAAATGCCCTCTTTAGATATAATTGCTAACAAAAGAAGTGTTTGCCTACACAGCATAGGGATAATATAGTTATAACTAAAGTTGGCACTTTCAGGCGGGGCGTCAGCATCGCAATAAGTACATACACATAAGGAAAGAAAATGTTTAGCTATACGAAAAAGCGTACATGCGACAACGGTAACGCGAACGGGTGATTCACCTCAAGCGAAGGGGTTAGCGGGCAGTCAACGGCTCACGACGGTTATCGATGTGGTTAGTTACGAGGTAGACTGTAGTATGCGCCGACGTTGTTATAAGCGTACTAACGAGCCGCATCGAATCGGATTTCATTCAATCCGCTCTTCGCTCTCTCGCCGTACATATATAGATATATGTAGCTAATTTCACATTTTCCCAATGTGTATATACATACGTACCAACAAACAGCGAGCCGACTGTGCGAAGTGAATATTAACAGTGATCGCCGACCGGAGACGCATATACAGGGTGAGTCAGGAGGAACGGGCCAATCACGGTTTTTTGGTTGTCGTTTCCTCATCAACAACTGTGCATTGACACATCAAAGAGGTAAACAAAAATTGGCTACCACCATTTACGTTGTCGTATTCTTGTTCTGTAGTTTGGAACCATCTGATTCATTTTATCGACCCCTCCCATGCTCTTATTATAATTTGAAACAATTTCCGGCTGAGGAACTGAAATCTTCGTTTTATGCTCTCTGGAATAGCGTTGGACATTTTTGTTTCCAGGCTATCAAAATTAGTGGCAGCACTAACTATTTTATTGTCCTTCCATTGAACAACAGTTACTTTATCGGAAGCAATATATCTAAAGTGTCCTCTTTTTTTGCCTTTCCAGTCTGCACTACTATTTGTTCCTTTCAATGGACAATTATCCATGCCGTTGTCACGTATTGTACCGGCAGCACAATATCCTTTATTTAAAAATAAAAATGAAAATTTTGATTTAGCTGAGAGATAAGTGGCCCGAGTTTATATAGTCTGTCTTCTTGATTGATTTTTGTATTATCATTTAGATGAAGCCTTCTTATAATAAATTCAAATCTGTTTAGACGAGTACTGTTACCTAAAATTTTGGGAAGATCATCTTCTCTTGCCCAATACATACGCTTATTTGTGTATTTTCCCTATCCAGAAAGAAGAAATGCTCCAAAAATGACATATAGTTCTTCAACGGACATATTCAAGGGCATGTTGGCATCTTTCCATAATGCATATGAATTACTTTCAACGATAATTCTTTCCACCAACTCGTCATCAAAAAATAAAGAAAAAAAATCAGTAGAAGATTCCTTCTCCAATAAGCATAGTAGCGGCTTTTTCGCAATGCAATCTTTTTTTATGTTAAAATTTAGTACTTTACTGCTCCACTGAGCTGGATTTTTTTGATTATTTAACTTTCTTTTTTTCGCACAAGATTCCGAAGATGTTGTCTGTAGCCGCATGAATGACGAAAGTGGTAGAACATCGTCACTAGAAAATTCCGCCTCTGGTTCTGACAGTTGTACGTTAGGATAAAACGTGTCAAAGTAATTCGTGTCCTGTTGAAGATATACAAGAGCTTCAGCTTTCAGTGTAGCAGGACCTAAATGGTTTATGTTACCCTCATGTTCGTCGTCTGAGAAGCCACTGTCTTGACCAGTTTCCTGGCCATCTTCACGTGGAGTTATGTAAATATCAGCTGAATTTACTCCATCATCCTCCAAACTCTGAATCAGCTCATGAAGCGATAGTCGCAACAATGCTGAGAGTTGGTAGGATGTTGAAAATATGCTTTCCGACTCTTCTTCACATAACATGCCTCATACACGCATGTCACCTCGTAGCGGAAACCATTCGAAAGAAGTATCCGATGGTGGATAAGTTAATAGCATCTACCAAAAAAGTGTTCATCAAATCTCCCAAACACATCCGTGTATTCAAACAATTGTGTCCGAAATTACCACCACCACCTCAGCCTGTAATAACGCGATGGGGAACATGGCTCCAGGCAGTATCTTACTATCAGAAATATTTTTCATAAGTGAAAAATGTCATCTTGAAACTTGATTCAAATGATTCTGCAGCAGTTCGAGATAGTCAGCAACTTTTTTCCTATTCGGACATCCAACAACAAACAAATGAAGTTTCCATGAACTATTCTGAAGTTGCACAAGCTATTGAGCAATTAGAAAGCAGTCACTTATCTGCACGACACGCATTAAATTGCATAAACAATTTACAAGCCTCTCCAGAAAACTTGACGAACACTATAGGAGTTGATGTTGCTCAAAAATTCGGTGCAATTTTAAAGAAAAATCCCGATTTACAAAAGGTTCGATCTATAATTGAAAATCAAGAGTGCCCAGATGAGGAAAAAGAATATCTGACATTTGCAAATCTTACTTCACTGGATGTCCAACGATCATTTTCGAAGTATACGACAACGTATTCACAAACACCGTCGACGGCTGAATGAATCGACAATGGAACCGTTGCTGATGTTGCAATTCTACGCAGCTTACCAAGGCGGTTACCAATTGCCACAGTGGATATGAAGACGACAGGAAAAGGTAACAATATTATTTTTCACTAATATTGTATATTACGTACCTACTTTTATGCGGTGCGCCACTGCCGGTACCACCTTTTTAACAAACTCTATTTATTATGTATTAACAAAGAATATGTTGGCAAAGAAGTCGAAATGGAAATATAAAATAGAATAAGTGTAAGAAGTGCACATTCCATACAGTTTGCAAGCCGATTGTGAAATTCCTAAGAGGAAAAAATTAAATATCAAATATGACGTATTTATATTAAATTTCTTGCAATAATCGCAGAAGCTACTCGCCATGCTAAATGCCTATAGGTGTTTTTTAATTGTTTGAACCTTTGATCAAACAGTCATTCGAACAAATTTAAAATGCAGCTGTATTTTACTCCTTGTAAAAAGCGCATTTGTGTTGCTCGAACTCTTCGATCAAAGGTTGGAGCAATTAAAAACAAACCCTATATGTTCAATTATAAAAAAAAAACTCGTCCATGCGTGGAAGGTATATGTTCAGTGGCAAAAAAGCGATATAAAAAGCTTACTCCAACAGAAACCCCAAACTAATCAGATGCGGTTCAATTGTTTTATAGTAAAGATATGACTGACATCTATCCGCTAACAGTGTAAGTAGATGAACTTCAGAGGATTGTGAAGCTTATTTAAAGTTATCATCAAGATGGTTATAATTTAAACAATCGAATTTAAATATTTAATACAATAAAATAATGAAATATTAAAAGAAATGTACTAATTAAAAATTAAATGTAATTTTACATATGACAATATTATACAATTATTACCAACACCAGAAATCGGTAATATCGATACAAAAAGTACTTCCATCAATCTACAGGAAACGCCGTTTTATTTCATTCTAGGCATCTATATAGGCATAATTCTAGCAATAAATTATTACCCGTTACATACTTCCTCGATTGGTTAATTTTATTAAACACTAACTATACGGGTAACAATTATAAATAAAATAAAATTGTAACTATATGTGAAATATTTTATTATCTAGCTGGTTTTAAATCTTTCAAGTAAATTGAATGCCTCTCCAACATTTCTACAATCGGATCTTCTTTATTACATTCACCATCAAATTCAGGACCGACTGCCCATAAACTTTCTAAGTCATATTTTGGTCTAGCTTCTTTTGAAAAGATATGTAAAGCTATATTACCTACAATCAAAAAAAGCATATTAATTCATCAAATGTAGAAGAAGAAACTAACCTAAATCTATCGCCACCCAATCCCTTGAATTTTCTCCTTCTATGCGAGGTATGATATCATTTTTATTTCCTTTCCGTTTATATACTTTCTTAACAAACTCTGCTATGGCTTGCATATGTCTGTAAGATTTACCTGTAACGATACAAATATAGTCGACATATTCTAGATGTTTTGGAAGGGCTGCAACAAATATATCTTGCGAATTCTCCTTTTCAAGCACTTCTACTAGATCTTCGATTTCAAAAACACCAGCTATACCACCTGAAATATAATTATGCTTATTGTAAAATGGCAAGTACAGTTTGCAAACAAACGTTCTAGGTTTAAGCCTTCGAATGGATCGTGTGCTTTTGGTTCCTCTTCTTCTACTATATCGGGATATTTGTATTGGGCTTCGTATACGTCTGGAATCTCCACCGAATCTGAATCTCTGAATATTTTGTACTTGGAGCTAATTTTGTCTAAAGTTTGGTTAAGACTATTTCTAGTTAATTCTTGGGACTTTTCAACATCTCCCGTTCGAGAAGAGTACTGTCTCATGTTTGATATGTTCTTAATACCACAAAGGCAAGTTCTGATAACATTTTTATTTAAATTTGTGAAATAATTTCTTGCTAACATTTTAAAAATATTGAAAGAAAATAACTCTGAAGACATGCGCAATAACGCAATTCTTGAGATATCAAATCAATTAGAGATGCGTTCATCTACAATTTTAAGTAGGACGGTTATACACCGCTTTATCAAATAATTAAATAGATTAATAGTTAATAAAAACTTTGCCATAATTTTTGAATCATTTAAGATTTATACGTAAGACTTTATTACATTTTGCAACTTATGATTACATGTAAATGTATATTGATATATTTTTAAAATCAGAGTAATATGGAGATGGCTGAACGGAATAGTATACGTTGCTATTTGCCTGAAGAGAAAATCTTTAGAATTCCGGAATACTTCAAATTAAGTTAACGTTTTGCTATCTTAAAATATGGACGCCGTAAAAGGATATTTCGATTATTGCATATCAGAACAGTGTTTAACGGCAGAGGATTTTACAAAAACGAAAAAATTACTTATAGAACGTGTGTATACATAAAAACGAAATTAGCGGGTAATTCAAATTTCACCTGGATTATTGGATTTCAGTTGGTTACAGGACTATTGCTATAAATCAAGTTCTTGAGGAAGCGAATTTAGAACCAAAAAAGAAGAAGAAAAAAGGGGAACCACGTGATGTAGCAGATATCGTTCCAGCACCTGTAGATGTTGCAAAATATCAGGTAATTCAACAATTTAAGCCAATCAATCTGCATTGACATCTCCACAATCTCAATGCTATATAACAGTTTGTAGTAATCTAAATTTGGGTGCGTAATTATAGTTTTCATTATAATTCTGTGGGTATTAAAAGTAAACATGGGTTTTTTGGTGATAATTGCGTTATTTTTGATTTGTTTCTTCCTTTTTAATTATAGAAGGTTACATTTACAGACCATAGTATATTTTATCAATTTTAAAGCCAACTTTGTATTGTAGGATAGTGATGTCTTGAAAATATTAAATAGGTTAACGATAATCTTCTCAAATCAGGATATATTTAATAAAATAGTAAGTACATGCATTACATTTTCGAGAATTGCTTGTTAACGGTAGTTCTTTTCTAGACAAAATCTACAAATTATAAGAAGTATCATATAATAGCTATCTTACCTCTAACTCAAAATGCCATTCAGGTAAGTGAAGGATCGTTTTTAATTTAAATGAATTTTCAAATCTACATTTTATTTTTTAGTTTACTTGCAGTAATATTAACGCTGACATTCTTAGCTACGACCCCGAAAATAAAATTTCATACAAACTCACGAGGAAAATGTATAATCAATTGGTAGAAAAAGGATTTCACTATGAAATTTTGTACTCGCCAGCTATACAGGATAGTACGCAAAGGAAAAACATGATACATACGTCACATCTTTATCATAGCTATGGGAAATCAAGGAATATCATAATTAGTAGTGGAGCGACTAGTTCGATGTTATTACGTGGACCTTATGACATTATTAATTTGTATCCTTTTTTGTTTTTAAATATATGGAGATTCCTTTTTTCATAAACTTACCTAATAAAATTGACAGTGGCGATTGTAATTAGCGAATAATAACATAAGGTTTTTATAAAACATTACATTAGCAGAAGTTTTTGTATACTAGCAAATTTGATCTAGAATTTACTAATTTGATATCGCAAATTTTAACTATGGTTATAGTATATGTTAATTTTTCCTTAATATAGAGAATAGAGGCATTATCTTTGGATTGAGCGAAGAACAGGCAAAGAATTCCATTCTCCATTGTGGTAGAAATGTTTACCTAAATTCACGTAAGCATATAAAATCTCCCCCTATTCTGTTTAATTAATGTGTAAAACTTCTCTCTATTACCTACATTGCAAAAATTCTAGTAACGCGCCAAGCATTTCACGGGATTAATTTCTGCCTTGTGTGCCTAACAATAACTTTATTTGTAGTGGGTAGATGTCGTGGAAAGACTATAATGTTCGTCGAAAATGTTTGCGAAACGATCGAAACTAGTGGTCATAACGAAAAAGAGAATATTGTCGAAGATGAGGATGAAGAGATGGAATTAGAACAGCCGGCGCAAAAAAAGACCAAACAATAATTTTTTGTTCATATTATACATCTTTTTGTTTTTAGATATTAATAAATTATTATTTTTATGTTGATGTTTTTCTTCTGTTTTCTTATTTCATTTTGTTTAATTCACTAAGCAAATCAAATAATTAAAGTTTAAAGAAAGATTAAGGAAAATATTGTCTTATAAAAGAGAAAAATAATCCTAGTAGTCCATTTGTTTCGAGTTCGTAAAGGTACTCCTTCACGGTGATTAAAAAAATGACAAGTAAATCGCATTTTTTTTCTAAGCTATTCGAGTAAAATAACGCAGGTTTAAAAAAATGTTGCGCCCATGTTCATACTCGTTTACATGGCGCTTTAAAAAATCGCACTATTAATGTGCAATTTTTGTTGAATGAATGTTTATACGAGGCATATTCCAAAACTAAGGTCCGGTGAGCGATATTTCACGGTTGGTAGGCCTGAATGAAGTTTTACTGATGCAGCGCCATCTACTGCCTCTTTACGAACCTACTTGACGTGTTGTTTTTATTCAGTAGTCGTTTGACAGTCGGTGACAGCAGATCGGAATGACCGAGACAATCATAAATCCCGCCTGTTGTGAAGTTCGCGGTGTAATTAGATTTTTGCTAGCAAAAGGATCTTCAGCTGCTGAAATCCATCGTGAGTTATGCGTAGTGTATGGACCTGAAATAATGAGTGACAAGCAAGTTCGAAAATGGTGTCGAGAATTTCGAAACGGCCGGACAAATGTTCATGATGAACAGCGGAGTGGCAGGCCCAGTATTCGAACCGACAACATCGTTGATCAAGTGAACCAAAAACTTCGAAGTGATCGGCGATTGACGATTAGTGCTCTGAATAATGAATTCCCTAATGTTTCTCGAACCTCAATTTACAGGATCGTCACCGAACAGCTTGGATATCGCAAACTGTGTGCGAGGTGGGTTCCAAAAATGCTCACTGATCAGCACAAAGAGCAAAGAATGCGTAGTGCACGACAGTTTTTGGAACGCTATAGACAAGATGAAGATGATTTGTTTTCCCACATTGTTACGGGCGACGAGACGTGGATATCATACACCTACGCAGAATCGAAACAACAGTCAATGCAGTGGCGCCATTCAAGTTCACCCAAACCAAAAAAGTTTAAGCAATCTCCATTCTCGAATCGAAAAATGATGGCTACGGTTTTTTGGGACGACAAGGGCGTCCTTTTGATTGATTTCATGGACCGTGGGTCAACAATTACAGCTGACGTATACTGTGAAACGCTAACTAAACTGAGACGTGCGATCCAAAACCGACGCCGCGGGAAACTGTCGTCTGGAATAATCCTTCTTCACGATAACGCACGCCCTCACACCGCAGCCAAAACCAAGGAAAAGATTCAAGATTTCCGTTGGGAACTTTTTGATCACCCACCGTATAGTCCCGATCTTGCACCGAGTGACTATTTCCTCTTCTTGCATTTGAAACAGTGGCTGGGTGGGCAACGATTTCAAACCGACGATGAACTCAAAACTGCCGTTACCAAATGGTTCAATTCCCAAGCGGCAGATTTCTATGCAAAGGGGTTAAAGAAGCTAGTGCAGCGTTACAGAAAGTGTATAGATGTGAACGGCGATTATGTGGAAAAGTAGAGTAGATATATAGTAAAATATTACTGTCAATAAAAACCTTTTCTCATGAGCTTATTTTTTTTAATGACCAAACGGACCTTAGTTTTGGAATATGCCTCGTAATATTTGTAAAGCTTTTACTGGTACAGGTCTCGCGTTGTAGGAAAGCGAGTTCCGGCGCTGTCCGAAGGTACTGTCGGACATCGTTTGGGAAAATTCAAGTTTGAATGCAACATGCAGTGGCGTAGCTCGACTTATTTTTTAAATTATTTTAGCATAATAAAAAACGACTATAAAATAAAGTGTATTAAGAATCTATGTTACAAAAAATTATAAGGAATGCACTGGCATCATTTTACAAATCTTCATCATCTCCATCGTCACTAAAATGGAAGTCGTCTTCACTAGAATCCTCATTTAAATTAATTATTAATTCTTCGGTTCTGACGTCAATTATATATTCACTTTCCATATACTTAGTAATTGAAAACATTATACACAATTTCACGTGCTTGACTGTGAAGCACTTTATTTGCAGCGATTGTTGATGCCATTTCTTTGCAACAAGCGTATTCGAAAATGAAATTTAAGGCTAGCGTTTTCGCCCTCAGTTTTCGTTACGGAAACTAAATTACAACTGAGTAATGAGTATGTAAATAACATACTCAAGATGCAGGTACAAAAACCCTTCAGGTCAATACAAATAATAAAAAATAGATGCATAAATAATGTCACATTCTTTGAAATACAGTAGGAAGGTATGTATTATGTAAACATAACTTCTTACTACGCCACTGGCAACATTTAGATTGAGCGGTTTTGCATTTCCACCGCTCATCTGAAGCGTTCGCCATCCTATAACGCACAAACTGTACAGCATTAATTTTCATTATTCAAAAGAACAATGGAAAATTTATGCTGTCCCAGTCAAAAAAATTCATGCGACCCCAATAATAATAAGATAAATTTTTCAGTCAGACCACTTGTCCATTTTGTTTCAATTTGAGTCATTACGAAGAAAGCCGTAAAACTACTGCGAATAGTAAGTGACCGGCATAAATATTGCGATATCAGGAAAATTTTTAAACTACTAAAATATCATACATTTGGGGGGGGGATACGTTCAGCATGTCTAAAAACCCAAAAATTTGTTTTGACCACATCACGTGATCACTAGTATGGCGGCAAATTTTAAAAATATGATGTGAATCGACAAAAAGTGGGTTAAATGACATGATATCCAAAAACATTGTTTGAAAAAGTTGCTCAGAACTTAATTCTGAGGCTATATGTAAATTTTTGAAAAAATAAATTAGTAAATTACATATTTCCATTTCTTTAAACTTTTAGTAGCTCAACTGAACTTTAATTATCAATAAAATTACCAAGTAGTTTACAATAAAAATGTTTGTAAAATTTATTTATTACTATCGGTACAATCCACTGCAACAGTAACTGCCCTACTGAAGACTTACCTCTTAGCTTTAGCTTTGTTAATTATGTAAGGATTGACAAACTGTTTGAGTATCATAGCAACCAAATGCAGAGATTTTACTTCAGTTGAGTTACTAAAAAATAAAGAAATTTAAATATATGTAATTCATTTTAAAAATGTATAAAAAACGTGGTTTATATATAACCTCACCTTTTGTGGATCCATAGCATATTTTTAAAATTTGCCGCCACACTAGAGATCACGTGATGTAGGCCAAATAAATTTTGGGGTTTTTAAACATGCTAAACCTATTCCTCAACAAAAATGTTACCATATTTTTGACACTGGCACAATACCAAACGACAGCAACAATAAAAGGCTCATTACTAAAATACTAGAACTATTCTTGACAGAATTTCTAAAAATAGTAATAATAAACAGAAAACTGAAAACAAGTCAAGAAGTTTTTGAATGTTTGAAGTAGGAGTACTATTTTAATGATATTTCTAAAAATAATGAATCTAGAAGCTATTAATATAAAAGACAGTTTAGCTACTTTATATCTGTCAGTCATAATAGTATTTGCCAAAAATCAAAATAATAATACGTAAAACCTGTTTACGCGGCGCGATTTATTGCTTGATTAATTGAACAAGTTGATCTTCAATTTTATCGTACTGTATAAAACAGCAAAAATCGGTACGATTTCTTAGAATGTAAAGCAGCATGTTTCTACCGATTTCTTGGTCAAAAACTTGTTCAATTAATTGGCCAATAAATCGCGCCGTGTAAAACAAGCTTAATGAATTTGTTGATTGATTATAACATGAACAATAATTTCCAAGAGTTACAAATTCCCATTATAGGAATTGGATGAAGTTTGTTTCCAAATTGTAAGTTGTTTTTGTATTCTGTTTATGTGTGTAGTGATAGATGTTCGAGTGAGATTATTTATAGATTAATACAGCGGTTCTCAATCTTTTTTGCTCATGGAACCGTTTGAAAGACTTTCTTTTTGCTAAATGTATGGCTTTTCTTGAAAATTTTTTCAGCCCTACTAACAAATAACAATAAAAACCATTTTTGAAAAACTATTATACCCATCTAATCATTATTGTACTTTTATAAAAAAAAGTTACCGTGGCTATTGGTAACACATTTTTTAAAAGTTTAGACTTGCTAGGATCAACTAAGCAGGCCAGGCACTCTCAACCAAAGAATTTTCTGATTTTTGCTTAAATAAATAAATGCGTGCGTGTTAGGGCAATTTGATGTTTAGAAAAAAAAATTAAAATTAGAGACTTTTGACTTGCAATTTTGAAATTTAACACGGAACCCTTAAAATACTTCAATGGAGCCCTATAGTTCTGCCAAAAATTAGAGACATAAAGATGTGACACTAGAAAGAGAAACTGCAGTTTGAACGTGAGATATAAAACATTCAAAATTAAAAGGCCAGTCACGTGTAAAACATTAACATAACCTAGTAACAGTGGTGTCGTATTGTTATAAAGTTATGTTATAACCATTTATGTTAGTTTATTGTAATCGAAACGCTTTCTAAGCTACAAAAAAAAACATATCTGGCACAAATATATGTCTGTCTACTCTCTTAAAATGAATTAGTTAAATTTTATAGGTTATGATCATCCAAATGTCATTTATAAACTAAATAGGTATTTATGGGAGACCATTACAAAAATATTAAATGTGTAAGTTGAGAAACATGTTTTTTCGTTCAGAACCTATTTGGCATCGAAATTAATTGAACGCTGGTTATTTACAAGTATTTTAATGATATCAAAATCCAGTTATTGCATTAAAACATACAGTATGTCTCCGGATTAACGCATGGATAGGTAAGACAGACAGGAAATTATTGAGTTGAATTTTTTATCTTTTGGAGTTCGGCCATGCTTACACACTAAGTACTAGCATAATTTATTATCCTGAACATTGCTTTTAACAACCCTTTTATCGTATCTCCTACAGAAAGTACATTTTACTAATTTAAAAAAATGTCTTTTTTGTAAATTTCCAAGATATACTTGATTTATCGGCAATAAAATTGACATAAGTTACTTACTATTCAAGCACAGCTTACCCCAAAAAGATGAAATTTCAACTCAATAATTTTCTGTCTGCCTTATCTATCCATGCGTTAATCCGGGGACACGCTGTATAATGAATGCTCTGTTCAAATTTCCCGCATTACTACATTCCAATTTAAAGGGTGAAGGTCACCAACAATTTGAACGAAACATCAAAGGTTCCGACAGAAGCGTCGCATCGTTTGGTTGTGCTGATCACACTTTGAGAACCGCTGGATTATTGCATGTTTGAAATTGTAAAGGTAGTTGCCTATGCTATCAGAAATGTAATGTCATTTTTTTTGTGAAAACTTTATTAATTCATGGTAAAATTACTAACATGTTCTATTATTAACTATAATAAATTATAGTTTTAATTATTTTTAATCTCTTTTATACTAAAGAAATTTATAGTTTATTATGCAAATATAGTTGCATACAAAGAAATCTTTGAGGTGAGTGATAGCCAGGAGTGGTGTAAATTACCACAAGAAATTTTGCAATCCAATAAAATCTCATACGTTATTTTGTTATTAATAAAAAAACATGTAAGAAATACATTAGTTGCTGTTTGAAATAATAGAGCATTTATTGAAATTTCGAAAGTGTTGAATTTTTAAATCATGTATAATACTATATAGTAAAAGTGGTTATACCATATAGCCTTTATTTGGTTTACTTTTTTGTTGCAGCTTTCAAATATGGTAACATTTGGAATAATTAAGTATAATTTCTTGTGGTAATTGCATGTGTAGAATTCAATGAATATTCTTAGTTTTTTATTTTATATATCTATCTATTTATTTTTATTTTTGACAAGTTCTTATTTTATTCTTTCTATACCAAGTACATGTTCTCGTGTTTGCAGTAGCAAGTTGCGTATTTAACATTCATTTACCTCTTTCTAAATTACTACGATTGTTTTGTTTTCTTTCCATTTTAAATATTTAGTTTTAATTGAATTGGACGACCTAGTTTCTAATTTTCTGTGGTCAATACACTTTAATAGATACCGGGATTAATTTTTACCTTTCAAGTTATTCAATTTGAAGCAAATAAAAAAAGAAAAACGGACATTACGATTTGTAAAGTTGGCTAGCTTATTTGTTATTTCATTAACAACGGTTTTATTTACTTAAACAAAGACAAGATGGCTTAATTCAAATTCTCTATTTTAAATCAATATTGTTTCTATTAATCGCGAACACGCTATATTCAATCGCGTCTATAAAGCCGGTAGAATGCGTTCCAGAAATAGACTCGGCGAATTCGAATTTACCGCCGCAGATGGCGCACCGATCGTGTACAAGCGTAATGATAAAATGGAGTACACATTTATACGTGCAGTAGCTATACGCGTTTTAAACGAGTAAAAATTCGCTAGCATCAAGTAATTTCGCGTTGAGAATAAGTAAAAACGCGCGTATAACGTTGAGGAGTGTTAGATCGCCGGAAAATACGAGGTGTTGATCGTGCGAAAAGTGCAAAATCCATCGGCAAAAGTTCTCCGTACGAACGGGAGGAGTGAACCCGAAGCAGGCCGTCGGTATCCATGGTAAGTTCCGACAACCGTTCCTCTGTGTGTTTTTGTATTGTAATCATCGCGTGGATGTGTTTTGTTTACATCGGCGGGTCGGCTGACGGGAAAATCGGATTTTCATGCCGTATTTTCGTCATCGTGAGGGAAAAGATGATCCCTTCGATGCGTATATGTGTGTGTGTCGGTTTCCCGAACCGTGTACGCCAGATCGCCATTGGCTCGCGACGGAAAATCAACATTTCTAATGCATCCATGAGATATCACCTGATTGGTCGCGTTTCGACAACTGAATACAGAACCGTATTATTCTAACCAATTAAATAGTCTCTTTTCTCTCATTACGACGGCGACTGCGATCGTTTCGTTTGGGGACACGATCGCATCGTCATGTGTATCGCGTGAATATGTGCGAGATTTTCCTTGATAATCCCGTGTTTCCGCAAAAATGGAAAAAATCGAATAACAACGGTCGGGATTAGGACGATGAGATCAGGAGGGCACGCGAAAAACGGCGACACACGCCGGGGATCGGTAAAGCATAATATGTCGTCTAGGACGGGGGTCGTTCGTTCGTGGTGAGAGAGGGTGGATGTGTATGTGTGACCTTTTTGATGAGGAGAAGACCGCAGTGTCGCTAATTTTACGTGTGTGTACGTCTCCTCCGTCGGACTCCCCGTGTGTTTGGTTCGCGTGTACGCGATATCCGACGGTGTTTGTGTGTTTCTGTTTACTGCTACGGATCCAGCCAAGCCGTGGACACGGAATGGCGGTCGGTAAAGTTCATTGTTCTCACGGATTGATAACTTGACATATTATTATTAGCAGTGAGGAGCGATTCCCTCCGCGAGATCCCCCCCGTCATCGTCAATATAGTAGAGTACGACGTATATAACCGTGTTGCATGCGAAAGTGGCGGACCGCTTTTCTCTTTTCATTACGCTTCTATCTTTTTTTTTGTATTCTTGCTGGTATTATTTTCCTCTCGACGGTATATCGCTTCTAATATATGCGGGAAATATAGATTATTCGATCTGTTTCTAGAAGTCGCACATACACAAATACGTACAGCGTACTCTACACGGCGGAAAATAAAAGGTGCTGTTGCAGTTCCTACCTACCTACCTACCCCCTACCGTTAATCAATCTTTAATTACCAAACACAGTAGGCTAGGCGCTTCCCTCTTTCAACTGTTTACTTTTCTTGAAACTAAGATGGCTGTGTATAGGCGACGATCACGATGATCCGTTCATCGTTTATTTTGTTGTTTTACGATTTAACGGATTTTTTTCGCAATTTCTATTTTTGGCGATACAATTTTTATAGGAAGGAGAAAAAGTGATTCAACCCCGGGGTGGAAAGTTGTAGCGCTCATGTTTGATTTTTGATATACATAAGCGTATAGCTTTTCCCCTTCGGTTTGAATTGCAGAACTTCGTTTGTTTTTACATGATACATTAATTTGTATCTTATTATATTTACAAATTATACATCTAACGCCAATCTTACAAGTACAAACACCTTTTACTTCGCTAATAAAAACTTAGAACGCCCTCTAGTAATCGCGGTTAATAGTTTGTCAATTAATGAATGCATATGCTATAATAGAGAATTGACTCCGTTTCGTAAGAAATACACGTTAATAATTCCGTTTCGCTGGCTTTTGTTTGCTACTGTCATGGCTATCTCGATTATATGATGCCGATTCCATTTCTTTCGTTTATCCGAGTAGGCTTAGAAATCGTAACTCGTGACGAAACACTCTGGTAATCCTATGATTAAATACGAATAAATTGAAAATAATGTTTTATTTTATTCGTTATTATCATCGATAGCACATTTTTTCTTTTGTGTTTCGAATTCTCGTCGCTTCTTATCGGTCAAATATTTTAATTTTTATTGGTAGTTTATTCTGTCTGCGAATATATTGTTTTATTATTGTATTTGTTTGATACGGTTATAGTTTAGATAAAGATTAATGTGCAGCGTTTTCTGTGTACCCTTGCAATGCATTTACTTTTAGAGATATGCTACGTATGAATAATGTAATATCGCTATTGCAAGAAATAGCGATAACATCATGATAAATGTTGTTAAACTACTTTTTTTGAGTAGTAACTATTGGTTTATACCTACCGTCCCAGATTCAGTGTTACAAGCGATATCTTCCTTATTTGTAGAGATATGAGATCGAGCAAGGTGTCGTCAAAAATGCTTTGCAGAATCCTAAAATATATACTTTTTAAATTTACCCTTAATAAACCACCATCTAAGAAACCTCCCCTAGACCAATTTTTTCCAGTCATACCCATAATCTTTCTGACTTTATGATTAAAGTACGAATAGTTTGGAATACAATGGTATAAACAAAAGTTGCATTCAAGAAATATTTAATACAAATAAAAAAATTCTTACAAAAACATTAAATACATTAATAACTCATAAAATTAATCACTTACGGATACTATTCAAAATGATCACTATTTGACGCAACACACTTCAATCGATCAATTAATTCCCTGGAAGTTCCTGCCGTGATTATATTCATTGTAACGGAATTATTTGCACACCAAATCTTAAGTTTCAAATCGTCTAAGTTCGTAGGGGGAGTAGGATACACAATTTCTTTCAAATACCCCCATAAAAAGAAGTCCAGTCTGTTAGTAGCGAGCGAGCTGGCCATTGAATAGGACCGTTAGTGCCTATTCATTTATTGCGACATAACGTAATTTAAATAATCTACAACCAAGTTATGAGGCGGGGCGCCATCCTGTTGCTACAACAAATCATTGCGCTCTCAAAAAATTTCAATAACATTTCCCTGTCAAAGTTCCTTCAATTAAATAATCCACAGCAAACGTTGCCAAATCCGCAGGCCTTAATGTTTGCAGCAACTGAATTTTAAAAGGATGATATTTGTGAAACTAGTATCCTCTGTACTGTCGATTTACTTAATCCAATAATTTTTTGCTACAGTTCAAACTGAAATATGTGGGTACAATCGAATATAAGTCAGTGCATTTATTTGCATTTCTTCTATTCTAATCGGAGTTGCATGATGAGAATGTTTTAAATTTGATGGAACTGACTCCGTTCGCATTTTAGCTTCAACACGAGGAAATGCCATACAGTACCGTTCATGGAAGTTCGGGCAAGCTGACAAATTATATTAACTGTTTAGGAAAAAAAATTAAAATTATATAATATACATTTCTGTGAGGAATTATTAAAACTAACCTTTTCTGGAAGCCTTTTACCAATTTCCAGGTAGTATTTGTCTATTATAAGACCGTTATCATAAAGTATATAATTATGTTGGAAATCCCCAATAATTACAGTGACAATAAAGCTTTATGATAATTCCTAGGAGGGTTAGCTGATTCACTCGTGTTACCTGGAAATATTCGTATACGCTTTATAAAGTATTATAGCATTTGTAAACGCAGTAGTTCTGAAGAGATTGTTATTGTGAAAGTATCTGTGGTTGTGCAAGTGAAAAATAAAATAATTTCGGTTTGACTGCTTAAAATGCCCCGTGGAAAGCCTCTGGCTGTTTCAAAACGATCTGCTATTATTACCTTGCATCAGGAAGGGTACGCAGAAAGACGGATTGCGGATAAATTAAAAATAAAAAAATCTACAGTACGTGATGCTATAGTTCGATTTAAGACAACCGGTGACGTGCAAGATCGTAATCGGCCAGGACCGTCAAGAAAAACGACTCCTGCGGAAGATTTACGAATAAAAATAATTAGTAAGCGTAATAGAAGACTAACAGCATCAGAAATTGCTGCAGAATTCAATAATAAGCGAGATTCCTAAGTTTCTGTGAGTACTGTGAAACGTCGGCTGAAAGAGGCTGGCTTGCATGGGCGAGTGGCTTGTCGAAAACCGTTACTCCGAAAAGGAAATATGTTGAAACGACAGAAATGGGCACAAGCTCATAGAGATTGGACAATGGACGATTTTAAAAACGTTTTGTGGACTGACGAATCCAAGTTTGAGGTTTTTGGAAATAGACGGAGAGTTTTCGTACGCAGATCAAGAGGGGAAAGAATGTTACGGGAGTGTATAGCTCCTACGGTGAAGCATGGAGGCGGATCTGTAATGGTTTGGGGTTGTTTTTCCTTAATCGGAACAAGGGACTTGCTCAAAATTGAGGGCATAATAAAAAAAGAAGAATATCGGAAAATCCTGGAGGAAAATGCCATACCATCAGGAGTCCGATTAATTGGTCGTGGATTTGAATTTATGCAGGCCAATGACTCCAAACATAAATCTAAATTGTGCACAGATTACCTGCAGCAAGAAGAAACTGAAAGAACCCTAAAAATTATGGAATGGCCGCCATAGTCCCCCGATCTGAACCCGATAGAGTTGTTATGGGAAGAATTAGACCGATGTGTTAGGAAAAAGTGTCCAAAATCGAAGGAACGTTTGTGGATCATTCTCCACGAGGTATGGACAAGCTTGCCCGATGAAACATTAGCAAAATTAGTGAATCGGATGCCGAGAATAGTGGCAGCAGTCCTAAAGGCAAAAGGTGGATTTTTCGATGAAAATCGGATTTAAATTATTTGTATTACATTAACTTTCCTTTTTAATAAATTTGTGTTTGAAAATATATAAAATCATGTAAGTAAATATTAAATACATGGCGATTTAATATTTCTCTTATTTTCTTTGACTTCCGTACATTTTTTTGCTTGTCCGAACTTCCATGAACGGTGGTGTATGCGATGGTACGCCCTATCCGCTATCCAATGCTAAGCTGAACTGAGTGATGATGATTTGCCGTGTCGTATCATAATCGACCAGCCCTCCCCGCCCACCTAAACACAGTCACACCGCCGCTGCGATTGCTCTTCAGTTACCGGGCTCTCGTAATAATGCATGTATCTAGTATTCCAACAAACGTGTAATGTTTTATTCAATGCAATAAATCGTTATAAATGTCATAAACAAATGCTTTTAACTGCTGTCTAAAAATAAAGCTCTTCCTTTTTACTTACTGGCCACAATACGGTTTTAATTAGCGATGAGAAATATGTGAATATGCCTACATCTCAAAGATTGGATCTATTTTAACGATTTCACCTGTACCCCATTTGCCAGGGCCTATTTTAAAATATTCACAGCTGGTTAATTCATCAGAACATAATCAATCATTTCGATACAATCCCCATCTAACAATCTATTTTTATTCTTGCTGTTTTTTTTTATATTATTTTATGGACAGTTTTAAATATACCAATAACCATCCTCCATTATTTGAAGCTATTTTTAATAATGCATGATCGGTTCTATCTTTTATACGGGCGTTGTACAATTTAGAAGATTATTGGCGTTTACATAACTGTTGTCAGTCGGTTATTTTTAGGTCGGTGTATTTTTAGAGCGCTTTGTTCACTTTTCCAAAAAAACTAATTATTTTCCGTGTCAATGTTTTATACGGGATGGCAGAAAGTATTTTCACTTGGGTTACTGTTTTCCTATTTATATGTATATGTATTTTTAGTATACATCTGTTTGGGTAAATTTTATTGTAAAATTGTTATGTTAGTAAGTGAAAATTCACACATTGCGGAATGAGATTATGAAACAATTAGTTTGAGTAAAGATGTGAATTCTTCCACAATATACATATATTATAAAATTGAAAGCGCTATTTACAAAATTGCAGCAATTACAGAACAATAACCTTACTAAACACGGCTAATACATTTTGGCGAACCCAATCAACACCAGAATGAAAATACACGCGAAAACTATCCTCTGGGATTATCAAAATGGATTCAGACCTGGAAGATCAACCATAAATGTATTACACACTTCGAATCAAATAATGCAAAAGACACAATAGGGAATTACATATAATATTCATTTACTTTATGATTGCATTTAATACAATTAAAAGACTACAAATAATAAAGGAATTAGTAACGTTCAAAGTACCCAAAAAATTATAATGTTAATACAAATTACATTAAGCGGCACGAACGTCAAAATACGGTTTCAACAACACAACAGAAAAACTGCCGATAAATAAAGGAGTGAAACAGGGAGACTCTCTATTACCCACTCCGTTTAATCTAGTAATGGAGAGAATCATAAGAAGAGCAAATCTGGGCAACAAGAATATCACAGTTACCCAAACGCAAATTATTGGATATGCGGATGACGTAACCATTACTTCAAATACGAGAAAAGACCTAATAAGAGCAACGGAATAACTGGAAAAAGAAGCAAAACACATGAAGATTGGGAAGGAAGACACAATAATACCAGCCTCAGCTAGAATCACAGTGACACAAATTTGAAACGGTTGTTTCCTTCAATTTCACAAGGAAAATAATTAGAAAAACGGATAAAGATCGAGTGAGAGAAAGAATCATGAAGGGAAACCAAGCGTATATAACGTATATAAGACATTAATAAAATCAATCCATGGCATACGCAATGGAAACAAAAGTAATAAACAAATAAGAAGAAAACCTGAAAATAACGGAAAAGAAAATAATGAGGACGATATTAGGACCAAACAGGACACGAAATGGAGAAAAAAGTTTGAAGACAAAAGCAGAGATAAAGGAACAACTGGGAGGAGAAAACATTGTGAGGCATACAAAAACGTAAAGATTATGGGCAGGTCACGTAATGAGGAGAAAACCAGGAGAAATGTTACGAAGAATAACGCAATGGCCAAGAAGAAGAGGAAGACCAAGAAAGGGATGGAGTGATGACGTGGAAGAGGATTTAAAAATAATGGGAAAGCGGGAAGACAATGTGCAAAGACGGGAAACAATGGAAGGGAATTACAGAAGCAGATAGGAGTTACAAAAACCCTTACAATGAGGAACGAACGAGGGGACTAATCCACCCCAATAAGCGGATTTTAAGCGCGCGAGCGTTAGCCGTAATCCTAAGGATTGCAAAGCTTGATTATTTACACAGCAGCACAAGTAAACTTTTTTGGTAGATGCTATTAACTTATCCACCATCGGATACTTCTTTCGAATGGTTTCTGCTACGAGGAGACATGCGTGTATGAGGCATGTTATATGAAGAAGAGTCGGAAAGCATATTTTCAACATCCTACCAATTCTCGGCATTGTTGCGGCTTCGCCAATAACGAACATTGTGACTTGGGTTCCTGTGATACAAAATTCTCTCAACGAATCTTTTATTGTCTTGACAACGGTTTCTGCATTAGTTTTCTGAATCCTTTTACTGGATAACAACAATGAAGCTGGTGGACCATCACGTTTTAAAGGTGTTTCTGAGCATCAGTTGTTTCATCCACACATAGGCAGATTTTCTTATTTCTCAACTCGTCTTTTATACATTCCTTTACTGTTACTTTGCACACGTGGCAAATTGTATCGTAATTGCATAGATGTTGGCAGCTTCCACGAGGGAACGTACTTAGCCCCAAAAAGACGAAAGTGTTCATTAGATACTAGATGTTGTGGGATGTTGCACACACTTAACATAAAAATAAAATCATATAAAAATTGCCAGTATGGAATACTGCTTCTTAAATTCAATACATGACGTTTACTTTTACAATGTTTTCTACATTCAAACCTATCGCGATTTAGCAATTCGCTATTGCATATTGTGCAATAAATATGCGGACTTCTATATTCTAATCCAGGGAAATGCCTGAGATATTTATTGACATTCGGAGGGAACGGTACACCCTTTGGGTGTCCCATTTCCGCGTACTTATTTGGTGTGCGGCGTGTAACGTACTGTCGCTTTGAACTCTCTCGCGGTACTGTCGAGATCGACTACGAGTTGAAAATCCTTAATAGATACAGATTTTAATGACGTAAAGAAATGCGCACGGTTCCATTTACATAAGGTCATAACATCGTCGTGACAACTGAAATGACTGCCTCAATTTTAAAAACGAAGCTTTTTCAATTTACTATGTCACGTACTTTTGCATTTCTCCTTGTCATGGTTACAAACACTTATTTTAATTTTGTGCGTTACTTCATCATAACCCTGTCAATAATATACGACATTCTGACAATATTATCAACATTACCAACGTTCTCATGCAATATTTAATCTGATGTCCTTTACTTCTTGTTATTAATCATAGTTATTGAATGACAAAATAGCGGAGTAATCCATTTCTTTAGTTTTGAGAAGCAAGTAGCTATCGTTCGATCGAATAACACTTTAACTGTAACCATTGTCAATAACTGCTTCAAATGTACATCTTATAATATTAAGCGACCTGTTTATGAATAAACAGAAATATGAAATTTATGCGTAACTTTTTGCGATACCGTATATGTACTAACTGTGGAACTAGAGTTGCCCAAACACTTTTAAACGTCATCGTATACCGACATAGTACAACCAACATATTACAAAACTGTAAACATAATACAGAAGTGACTCAGCTGGTGTAAGAATTCTTAACGCTCATGTGTATATTATTTTGACACAACTATTAATACACTTAACGGTATTTTAAAATTATCATACATATTTGTCAGCCTGAACTAATCTATTAGAAAAATACAGCTTGTTCTACTCATATATTAGATATTTCATCCATATGTTTAAAAACAGTTGAATATCTACTAGGAGCATTCTACGTAGTACCAAAGTCGTATGAATGTATATGAGGATAATGTTTACTTCTTGTTATCTACTGTAAATAAAAATAACAAATGATCTTTGATAATTTGAACAGTTCTTAACCTTATTTGTTTTGTTTTCGAAAGATTTTGATATGAAATGATTGCAAGATGGTGAATATTAATGAAACTATTTTTTTTGTTTGTATATTTATTCAAAAAGTAATAAAGATGACGCTTTTTTTACGAAGGAATATTAAAAACAAATGCGAACAGGTTTTGACTAAGGCTGGAAATAATATCCGAATAATATGAATATTCTAATTGGTGCCATGCCTTAAATTCGAATATAAGTATATCTGAATATTCGAATGGTCAAATACTATTTTATTGTGTGTATTCATGTGTCTAACTAATGTGTTATTTATTTACACTGTGTTTCCGCTTCATACATTTTATACTTTTTGTTTTACACAGTTGACATATTCGACGCATCATATTGCAATAACGAATAAAAAACTATCTATCCACTATTCGAACAGTCGAATAATTGGATAATACTCGAATAAGTTTGCAAATTACTATTCGATTAACCCAAGCTAAAATACTCCCCGCTATAACTTCCTAATTTTTTTAATACAACTTTCACAAATCTGTTTTAATGTAATAAAATCGGAATCTATCTTTAACACACTCTGGAACTCTTCTAAAACGCGATATTTTGCGTCAGGTGTAGTGCATCGACTATTTGCAGTGACTCCACTAACGACAACGCTCTATTTTGTAGTTTTATTGCGCCATGCAATCCTTTATAGTAGTTACGAATAGTTTGTAACTCTGTTTCAACGGAAACATCTTGAAATTTTGTCTGGCTCTCCTTAATAGCTGCAGCTTCGGCAGGATTGAATTGTAGAATAACAGCTTTTACTTGTTTGAAATATTCAGCATAATGAAGAGCTGCCTGCAACCATGTTCCCCAACATGTAAGAATCGGTTGTTCACGAATACCAGGACACTGGGTGAAATGATCGAAGACGTTTTGGAGATTTGAAACACTTTTTTTGTGTTTGCTATTAATGCATTTACCTCGAGTGAACATTGTCGAACTTTCTGCCATAAGATGTAAAGCACGCACTATACACGTAACATGCCGTTGTTGTCACACATTCAGGAATACAAAAGGTATTATTTGCTCTTTTAATTTAATTTTTAATGTACGTATTTTGGTGTTTGACGCTTTTTCATCAGTTTTTATTTTACTTCCATCAAAAGTGTGCGTAGTGACCTTTTTTAAAATATGCAAAACGTATCCTTTGGTTTAATTGTTTATTTTTTAAATTGTTTTGAAAAATAATGAATTACCAATGCCAACTAAAAATAATGCATACTATTCTGATCCACAACCATCTGTTTCACTATTTTTTTAAGAACTTGACCTTTAAATAAATATGAACTTGAACTTCATTTCCTCCATACTATAACTCATGTAGAATGTTGTGGGTTAGTTTTTGAGTGGGCTACGTCTTTCATTATTTTAAAATAAATACGTTAGAATTACTTTTAAACAGTTGACTTCAATAGTGTCTTTGGTGTTCATTTTAATACTAGAAAATGCATTTGGTCAGGTAATTTTCAGTAGATAATAAAACCAAGTGCCCCCAAGTATATTATTCACATTTTTACCTTCGCTATTACCATCTTCGGTACACATATTTATCAGTAGGTCGTAAATGAACTCGACTACATCGGAGGACACTTATTCCTCCAAAAATTTGCTTTCGTTTACCTCAATTGGCGCGGGACAGGTTAAATAACTAAGTCCCCATTATCGTAAACCTGTTTTCCACGAAGTAGGCCCTACCTGTTTCTTAAATTAATGAAAATAAACGTATTTATCGATATACACAGCTGTTCAAAACTTTCGTGACACTTATTATTAAATGTTGTACCGAACATTTTGTTTATAGATTATATGAAAACTAATTTTAGAGTATTCAATGAGTTATTCCAGAATACAGTCCCTGGCCAAATTACTTGAAACACTCAATATTTTCTAGTTTCTTCATAATAAAATATAAACTATACATGTATTATATTTTTTATTTATAAAATATATTGTAAAAATATGTAACATATGTAAATATTAAATAAGTAATTAATATTTAGTCCATAACCATGATTTTTAATAACACCCTTAATTCTTCGGGGCATACTTTCAATGCAAGATATGATTGTCTCTTTTATATCTTCATCGTTCTCCCATACATCCTATATATTCTTCATTAATATTTCCTTTGTAGGGTTTTCTCTTTCATATATCTTACTTTTTAGTCGATTCTATACGTTCTCGGTGGGAGTGAGGTCCGGTGAATTTCCGGGCCAACGTAAAAGAGGTATGTGATTGTCTTCAAAGAATTTCTTAACCTTTTTTGCCACATGGCAAGGAGCATTATATTGCATAAATATACGCCCTGACACAAGTAGAACGATTTTATTTATAAAAAAATCTATTTTAAAAGATTATTCTTATTAGTATTTGGGCTATATTCGGGCCATGGCACGGATGCCTTTAGTCACTGCGACCTTGATAAATCTATTGTAACAAAATGCCCGCATGTGTGTTAGAATAGTTGAAGGCTTTTAATAAATCTTAGTTGTGCTCTAGGATCTGCTTTCTTCAGTTTAGTAAGTGCATGAAATGGCCTACTGAAATGTTGGTATCGTGTGCGACTAATGGCAATATATAGGATGTATTCTGCCGTCTCCAGATCTGGCATAGACGACAGATTTGATCTTCAGCTTTACCTAGTTTAAATAATAAATGATATTTTAGGATTACATGGCCTGTCAGAAATCCTGCCAGTAATCCAAGATCCCCTTTGCTGAACGATAGCGCTATTTTTTGCTGTCTTTAGCGAGCCTGATATGAGTACTTTCGTCTGTTTTTGTCCTGGAATATTTTCCCAGTACAAGGCCTTTTGATTGTCCTCCCATGTCTTAATTACTTGTTTTATGTGGCCCTTTTGAAGACCACAGAAGAGGTTAGGACCAATGAAAGGCATGTTAACTGCATCTGTGGCCAGCTTATCTGCCTTTTCATTTCATTCGATCCCTCGGTGGCTTGGGACCCACCGCAAAGGAACGTGGTTATTGCGTCCCAATTGCCTTAGATTGTGTATACGTTCGTGTATCAGAGCAGAGCAGATTCATATGTGTAGGTCTCAATAGCCTCGTATCTCTTTCTTGAGGTTCTTTGTGGCGCACAAGTTTAAAGCAGAAATCTGAAATATGTTGGTGTGGGGTCCTGTAGGCATTTTTAGGTGGTCTAATGTCTATACCTGTTCCGACACCTTCTATTCTCGAGTCTAGGGTACCTCTTTTGCATTGAGGATCACCGGATGCCCACTCAGTACGGCTTTCAATGATCACCTTATAAGGCTGATGAAAATTGTATTGCAAAGGGATCGTATCCTCTGCAATATGCATCAGATAATTTATGCTGGGTTCTTCAAGGATTCTGAGATGCCCTCTAAGATCTTCAGGCTATAATCCCCTCGTTCTATTAAGCGTGAGGGCGCTCGATATAGCCTACTTCTGAATATGGATGTGAAGCGGCGTTATTCCCAGCAGTACCTCTAGAGCTGCTGTGGGACAGGTACGCATCACACCTTTTCACCTGTTGTTGTCTTGGGATACTTTCCCAGTATGAAGTCTTTTGATCGTCGTCCCATGTCTTATGTGGCTCTTTTGAATTTCACAAAAGGGAGTAGGACCAATGAAAGGCATGCTCACTGCTTCTTTGGCCATCTTTTCTGCCTTTTCATTTCCTTCAATCCCTTGGTCACTTGGGATCTACCGTGACGTAAACGTGGTTATTACGCCCCAGTTGCCTTAGATTGTATACACATTCGTGTACCAGGCTAATTAAAAAAAAAAAAAAAACGTAACAGATAAATTGAATAGTAAATGTATCAAGATCAAATTTGGTACGTCATAAACGAAAATATAACTTCATTAAAGAAAATATCATGTAAATTGTGTATATTGAAACTATATGACCTTCGGAGACCTTTTAACGATTTTATTCCATTTAAAATAGCTCTTCAACCTCATGTGTGATTATTCCCATCAGACATTCTTTCTTCAAAGTCTAATCGATATTTTATTCTCAATGCTTCAAAAAACACTTCATGCAGAATTAAATGTAGGCATTGCGAATGCTCGGTGTCGAGAAAACGAAAAATCGCTTTACAAATGGAAGTGAAAGAGAGTAGGAGGCTAGAATTGTTCACTTCGTTAATTGACTAATGTAGCACACGTTTCATTTAGCTCGTTTGCATAATTGCATCCTTTGTTTGAATACAGGGTGTGTTGCCGTTTGCCTAACAAACGCATATGGTGCGTTTGAGATAAATTTTTACTCTTAGCTTTTTGAATTTTTTGGTTGGGATAGTAATTTATGCATTATAAAGTGTTAAGGTTACTGTTTTCTCTAAAAGCAATTAAATGTTGTCTCTGAAGGCAAATTAGATAAACAAGCACGTAACACCTCAAGTACCACCTATAATCGCTATACCACTTCTTTGATTTCATTTCCATTAGCGCCAAGAAGCCTAATTCGTAAAGATACGATGATCCGTGGTGTCTTCGCGCGTTATTTACATATATTTTTAAATCTTTCGCGGCACACAGTTTGGCTTGTTTAGAGAAACTAAACATGGTCTTATACTTTGTCTATTTCTTCTAAGATCACCAGGCCTTACTCCATATGTGCAAGGTACTAGATATATCTTCAAAATCTAAAGGACCAGTTACACGATCGGTGATTGGGAAATTCACGCAATTGGGCCTTTGAATTGAAGGTTCCTTAGTTAGCCAACTGAAAGTGTCTAAACGGTCTATAAGACTCGTCGTCCACAACCTCGTTATCTTGATAATCTAGTTCAATTCTTGATACCATGGATTGATGATTGATTTTCTACCAGAGCAGGGCTGGTCTTTACATCCCTAACACTGAAGCTTAATAGCTTATTGTATTATTCCTGCTTCGGTTTTGTTTTACTTAAACAGGTTAGTTCCCGCAATCAGGTTTAACAGCCTATGTAGTAAATCTTTCTCCATTGGTAGTTCAATTGTGCTTCGCATAGCGAATCTGCGTTGAGCTAACGCTGCACATTCGAAAATAATGTGAGAGGCTGTTTCCTCCTCCTCATTGCAAAGTCTACATAAGGGCTCATCTTTGTAGATCCCCATCTTATGCAAGTGGCCTCTCAAACAGCCATGTCCTGTTAATAGACATGTTGCTGCTCTAAGCTGTATCTTGTTTAATTCAAGCAGGTCAGCAGTCAGATGTTGCGACGGTCTTCCCATCATCCGTTTGCTGATACCATGGATACAAAACAACAAACTATGGCAGCTACGTTTTTGGTACTTGTTTAAAAAGCATGTATTCTTCACAATTCGTCTACTTTTGCATATGTACCATACTCGACTGAGCTGATCAGCTGATTTTCGATGAGAAATAGGTAGTCCGTAATTCGCCGAGCCATCGCGAACCATCCAACCGACACAGTCCACTCATTTGATCTGCTTGAATTTTACCAACATCCGACGGGACCATTAAAAACGACCCATTTTGTTTGTAAGATAAAACGCAGGTTTCCTGAGAAATTTAAGATTTCTTTGATTTAGGTGTAAAGTACATTTAATACCTTCATTTACGGAATAGAGCATTATTCAAATGTCGTCCTCGGAAGCGCTGGCAGAAACTTGAAGTGACTTTTTCCCGTAAATTGGGCTGAATGTTAGAGATGTCACGTTCAATATTGGTCTGCAAGTGTAATATTGCAGGCCTGTTGACGTAAACTAACGATTTAACAAAACGTTACAAGAACAAGTCTAGGGGTGTTAAATCACACGGGAGAGGAGGATAATTGACTGGTCCATCGCTATAAATTATCGATTCACCGAACTTGTGTTGCACAAAAGAATTGTTTCATGGGCACTATAGCAAGTGGCATCGTCTTGCATGACATCACATGTTGTCCAGGTCCAGGACATCCAATTTGGACCAAAAAAATTTAGTCAACATTAAATTTTAGCGATTTCCATTCTCAGTGACGGAGTTACCATCATCGTTAACAAAAATTAAGCACCAATGACTCCTCAAGCATGAAATACGCACCAGACAGTCAATTGAAGAGAATGTAATGCTTTTTCGTGCATTGCTTCTGGCTGATTTTCAGGCCAGATGCGGCAGTTTTGCTTATTCACAAAATCGCTAACCTATATCCATTTTCTTATGAAATTCGGTATCATTTTCAAGTTTCTCTGAAGCCCAAGTATTGGACATGCAACGCAATAAATGATCATTTGGTTTAAATCTTGAGTTAAACTAATCTTGTAAGCACGTAGGCCAAGATCTTTTCGCAAAATTCTCCACAGACTGGTGTTAGCAATGTCAAATGGCTGAGATCACCGAGGAATTGACACATTTGGATCTTCAGGAACACTCTGACGTACAGCTCCAATATTCTCTTCGCTCCTTTCACTTCTTTGTCTCACTGGCACGGGAACGTTTTTCACAAACTGTTCAATTATTCTTCAATTTGGACGGTTGTAACGATCGAAAATGAGAGTTAATGTATATAAAGTATCCGCAGTTGAACGTGAATTTTGATGGAAAATTTGAATAATTTGTGAACGTTGTGGACCCATGTATTGTCCATTATTCTATTATTAAATAGTGGACACTGACAAGCACAAATGTCAAAAGAACAAACCTTTTTATTTTGCTGATTGTGACGTTGATTTATTCGTAGCACAGTAAGAAATACAGTGCAACCTCGCTAAGCTGAACTAATTGAGGAAAAGAAATGTTTGGATTAGCGAATATAACGACCTTTTCACATAAACTACTTCAAATAAGTGTTAGAAGTTGTTCCATAAAACAACCAAAAAATATTTCTGCCAAATTTTGCCGGCTTTCAGGTACATGTCTCTGTAGCGTGCGGCAATCGAGTCCATAAAAGTAACAAATCACAAGACATGAAAACAACCGTTTTACGATAAGAAGCTGGTTGTTTCTTTGTTGGTTGTAGAGCAACGCAACTGCGCTGAAAGCCAGTGGCGGACGCATAAAAGTTTACACAAAATAAATTAAATGTGATACGTGCTCAAACACTTACCGTTTTAAGAGTCCTCCGTGAAATCACAAAGTGGATAATGTCTATTTAATTTTTGTAACATTAGATATGTTTCCAAAGTTGTTTCGGCAAAGTGAGTGCGGCGTGAAGAAAAAGTGTTTTTGTATGCCGAAAACGAACGTTCTACATCTAGTGACGTTATATTTGCGTAAGTAAAATAATCTTTCAAATAATTTAACGGTTCTATTGACGCACCTTCACAAATGTGTCTTAATGTGCCAAAATCAGAGTCTTTATCTAAAACACTTTCAAACTTTTCTAAAACACAAACATTTCTTGCGTCTTCTATCGCGCATAGCTGTGCGTGAACATGTTGCACTATATGCAAAGATTCCACTAACGACACCGAAGAATTTTGTAGTTTTTTAGAATTGTTAATATTGATGTCCAGAATGTTGAACATTATCATTAAAGCTGGATACGAGCGGTACCGCGCAGTAGCGTAGAGTCGACCAGGCCTCGCGTTCCACTAGAGTTATTCTGCTAATAGAGATGTTTGCTGCCGCAAATAATTTCGCTCATCTTTTAAATAAAAATTAAATAACACGTGCTTAAACACTTACCATTTTAAGAGTCCTCCGTGAAATCACAAAGTGAATAATGTGTGTATGTTTTAACTGTTGTTTCGGCAAAACTAGTACGGCATGAGGAAAAAATGCGTTTATATGCAAAGAACGAACGTTCTGCATCTAGTGACGTAATATTTGCGTAAGTAAAATAATCTTTCAAATAACTTAACGATTCTGTTGACGCACCTTCACAAATGTGTCTTAATGTGCTAAAATCAGAATTTTTCTCAAAAACACTTTCAAATTTTTCTAGAACAGAAACATTTTTTGCGTCTTCAATCGCGCATAGCTGTGCGTGAACATGTTGCACTATTTGTAGAGATTCTTCTAACGGCACCGCAGGATTTTGTATATTACATGCGATAAACGTAACGCATAAATTAAATATAAATTTTTCATTGTCTCGTGCGCAATTTCTTTTTGAGACATGCTTTTCACTATTTACGTGTCGTAGACAATGTTGTCTGGACCAACACATTAACGGGATTTTACAGATTACACATTTAATTTTAGCACCTTCATATATTAAGTCTGGAATTTCTGCAATAAATTTTCGACGTTTATCCGACCGCGGTCGTTTTGCTGACGAAATCATAATTTTTCTGGGACAGATAAACAATTGCGCAAATGTCCGGCAGCGAAGATGTCCGTACTGCTCCGCAGACGAAGTAATACTACCGTTCCTCTCGGTCCGAACTGATTCTACGCCGATGCGCGGTACCGCTCGTGGCCAGCGTTACTTATCATTCATTCTTAGTGTAGGCTTTTACGGTCATAGTCTGATATAAACATGCAAACATGCCGTTGCCATGATAACATCGAGTACATTTTTTTGATATTTCAACATCGAACTTATCACAGAATATACCAATTACAAAAAGATCTTTCTGATCAAGGACAATCTTTTCCTTTCTTTTTTTCCATCCAATTCTTCGAATAAATCATTACCAAAAATATATGCAAATAAGTTCCCTCCTGTACATATCCTCCGTTCGGAATTCTTAAATCTATTCACGTTTCTAATAAAAGAAGCTAAAGGGACTCCAGGGCAGCGGCAACGGGATCGATCCCCTGGCCTTAAACTGCGGAAGAAGGAGTTCCGAGAATTTGAATAATAGTTGCGGTTCTCTCGAATGCCGGGGTCTTGAAACAAGGGGACGTGTTTGGTGTGAGGGGAAAATATCGGTCCTTTTCGAATATAAAAGTTAAGTCTATCGAATATTCGCCGAAGAATCGGGACACGGGATAGAATGTGAACGATGCGAAGACGGTATTATTTAATTTGTGCATTTGCGCAGGGGGTTTTCGGTAAATAAAGGAAAAAGAATGTATAAGTAAAGTGTAAGGGGAAGTTAATTTGGAATTTTATCTTCTTTTCGACTTTCTCTGGGGTTGTTAAAGGTCCTTATGGTGTTCGTGTTTTATGCAGTATCCATTTCCGAAAAAGAATCATTCGAAGAAGTTAGTGTTTTGATAGTTATAGAAAATTTTAAAGCGCTAGCATATTTAGTGTAAAATGAATTTCATTAAGAACAGATTCAAAAATTTGTCAGGCAACAATTTGAAACAAGCTTTCGATGGCCAGTATGAATTGGTTTTATGCTTTTGTTCAATAAATTCTCTTAGTGATCGAAGAAATCCATCAATATCAAGTTCCTACCTAATATTTAACTAAAGTGTTTTTTTTTTATTTTAAGGAATGTCTTTAAATTCACTTAAGGAACGGCTGCCATATTTTGGCTGATCAATTTCTCTGTGAGCGTTTATAAATGCAATGTTCTTTCAAACAGTAGCTGCGTAGTGTTTTATTTGCATGCTTTGCCTCCCGCTTCTTGGCATACCTGTAGAAGAGGTGGCGTGGGCCATCATACTCCGATGGCTATGCAATGATATAAAGATGGGCGAAATTGTAAGCTCTGCTGGAATGCTGTAAACTCAGGAAGAACGCTTGCAATAGTTTGGATAGACAACATTCCATCTCTTTTCGTCTCCATGAGATACCGACAGACCGCTTCGTAGGCGGATCATAAGTTAATGAAGGGACTGGAGCAAAGTTATACTCAGAGGAGCTTCACCTGAAAGAGTTGTGATCGCTAGAGATAGAGACTTATCGCTTTCTAGGTGGAAATTTCGGCGCTAAGCCTAGATTCGCACTACCCAGTTAACCTGAAGATTACAGGCAGAACCTCACGCCTGGCCAAGTAGTATCAGCACTAAACCGACCAATAAAATGGTACCTACTAGTAGTCTGTCACAGAGCTCTAGTCTCAGTCTCTGAAAGAAATTACTAAGGAGGGGTTCACGACTTCTCCATATTTTGACCGCCTGTGTATGCTCTTTATGCATCAAAACTTCAACCTATGAAAAATTCTTGAAACTACGAGGGTAGTCCCAAAAATAAGGTCTCCAATTTTTTTAGAATACAAAAATCCGTTTATTTTCTATAATATATACATCATTTTAAAGTTTGAACATTTATCTATTTTTCTACATAATCGCCATTTCGATCGATGCGTTTTTGTAGACGCCGTGACAGTTTTTGTATACCCACATCATACCAGCTCGCCGCCATGTCCTTGAGAAAGCGTTGAACCTCTTCTTTCACCTCGTCGTCGGAGCTGAATCGCGTTCCGGCCAAATGTTCTTTCAACTTTGGGAACAGGTGGTAGTCGCTGGGTGCCAAGTCCGGACTATAGGGTGGGTGGGTGACGATGTACGCCCTTGCTCAGCATTCCTCTTCTCCGGTTCTGAATTGCCCGTCTGAGTTTTTCCAGTGTTTCACAGTACCTGTCAGCGTTGATTGTGGTCCTTGCAGGCATAAAGTCGACCAACAGTACCCCCTTTCGATCCCAAAACACAGTTGCCATGACTTTACCGGCAGACTGTGTGTGTTTGAATTTTCGCGGCTTGGGCGAAGAGGAATGCCGCCACTTGCGTGATTGTTGTTTGGTCTCAGGTGCAAAGTGGAACGCCCAGGTTTCGTCACCCGTGACAATCGGTGACAATCACTAGCTTATCTGGGCAAGCACACAGCATTAAGATAGCTGATACCGTCCAGAAGGGATTTTCGCATGGTTATTGGGATTTTCACTAGAAATTTACGGCTAAAGAAGCATCTCTTCAGGATGAGATTAACTCGCTAGTGCCCAATTTTTTTCCTTTATCATATCAAATTTGAGTACAAGCTGATGTCGATGCTGCGTGCAAGTTGTTTCTTGTCGCCTGTAGGTTAGTAAAGACATTGTAGCAAAATTTATTCATATGTACTTTTTATAAGGAAGTATGGGAATGTATATAGCGAGGTCCTAAAGTATCCCCCTGTTTTTGTTGTTACGCAAAGGGCGAACTGCTTTAGGAGAAGATAATATGATTTGAATTATTGTAGAATTTGTTGTGCAACCACGGCAAATAAGGTGATTCACATAATATTAAAATTAATCAAGCAATTTTACATGGTTAGAGCGGCAGCCATCATAAAAGTAACAACACAAAAAGCCTAAAAAAATAGACGCTTGGACCTGTATACGCCCCAAGTTGGTATTGGGAATTAGAGAGTTAACAGGGGCTGCCGAGCTGACGACGAGACAGCAAATGTCCTAAGCTAGAGACATTTGGCTGTATTTGTAGAGCATGCACTAATATGTTTTACTTGCTAAAAAAGAAATGACTTTCAGTTGTAGCAAAATCTACAATGCAAAGCACAATAAAAGAATATAATAGGAAAGGATACTAAGATGTACAGTACCGTTCATGGAAGTTCGGGCAAGCTGACAAATTATATTAACTGTTTAGGAAAAAATTTTAAAATTATATAATATACATTTCTGTGAGGAATTATTAAAACTAACCTTTTCTGGAAGCCTTTTACCAATTTCCAGGTAGTATTTGTCTATTATAAGACCGTTACCATAAAATATATAATTATGTTGGAAATCCCCAATAATTACAGTGACAATAAAGCTTTATAATAATCCCTAGGAGGGTTAGCTGATTCACTCGTGTTAGCTGGAAATATTCGTATACCCTTTATAAAGTATTATAACATTTGTAAACGCAGTAGTTCTGAAGAGATTGTTATTGTGAAAGTATCTGTGGTTGTGCAAGTGAAAAATAAAATAATTTCGGTTTGACTGCTTAAAATGCCCCGTGGAAAGCCTCTAGCTGTTTCAAAACGATCTGCTATTATTACCTTGCATCAGAAAGGGTACGCAGAAAGACGGATTGCGGATAAATTAAACATAAAAAAATCTACAGTACATGATACTATAGTTCGATTTAAAACAACCGGTGATGAGCAAGATCGTAATCGGCCAGGACCGTCAAGAAAAACGACTCCTGCGGAAGATTTACGAATAAAAGTAATTAGTAAACGCAATAGAAGACTAACAGCATCAGAAATTGCTGCAGAATTCAATAATGAGCGAGATTCCAAAGTTTCTGTGAGTATTGTGAAACGTCGGCTGAAAGAGGCTGGGTTGCATGGGCGAGTGGCTTGTCGAAAACCGTTACTCCGAAGAGGAAATAGGTTGAAACGACTGAAATGGGCACAAGCTCATGTGGACGATTTTAAAAACATTTTGTGGACTGACGAATCCAAGTTTGAGATTTTTGGAAAAGACGGAGAGTTTTCGTACGCAGATCAAGAGGGGAAAGCATGTTACGGGAGTGTATAGTTCCTACGGTGAAGCATGGAGGCGGATCTGTAATGGTTTTGGGTTGTTTTTCTTTAATCGGAACAGGGGACTTGCTCAAAATTGAGGGCATAATGAAAAAAGAAGAATATCGGAAAATCCTGGAGGAAAATGCCATACCGTCAGGAGTCCGATTAATTGGTCGTGGATTTGAATTTATGCAGGACAATGACCCCAAACATAACTCTAAATTGTGCACAGATTACCTGCAGCAAGAAGAAAATGAAAGAACCCTAAAAATTATGGAATGGCCGCCACAGTCCCTCGATTTGAACCCTATAGAGTTGTTATGGGAAGAATTAGACCGATGTGTTAGGAAAAAGTGTTCAAAATCGAAGGAACATTTGTGGACCATTCTCCAGGAGGTATGGACAAGCTTGCGCAATGAAACATTAGCAAAATTAGTGAATCGGATGCCGAGAATAGTGGCAGCAGTCCTAAAGGCAAAAGGTGGATTTTTCGATGAAAATCGGATTTAAATTATTTGTATTACATCAACTTTTTCTTTTTAATAAATTTGTGTTTGAAAATATGTAAAATCATGTAAGTAAGTATTAAACACATGGCCATTTAATATTTCTCTTATTTTCTTTGACTTCCGTACATTTTTTGTTTGCCCGAACTTCCATGAACGGTAGTGTAGATACTATACCTAATCGAAGCCCAAGAAGAGGTTCTCTGATAGTTGCTTGTGACGAAACCGTAAAAAATTCTGTTCCAAAGACAATTATTAGCTTTAATAAAAACGAGCTTCTTACATTTAGTCAAACAACAAGTGAAATAATGTTACTAATTAGCGTTTTGACATTGTACAAATATTATTTCAATTAATGTGCAAGGTAAGTACAAGAGCTGTTCCCTTTCCGCTGAGCCTATCTAATAGGCTGTGATACAATTTTTTTTTTTCAACGTAGTTGTTTACAACTTCAATTATAGTGAAAGTTGTTACATATACTTGAAGGCTTTTAAAATACATAATTTTTTTCCCCAAGAAATCATAGAATTGAATAAAGAGTATTATCGAGCTGTAATTTTTCTACAATTTGAAGCGTGGCTTAAGCCGTAAAGAATGTTTTGAGAAAATCAATCGCGTGTGTCTTAGCTACTGTAAAGCGGTGGTATAATGAATTTCAACGCGATCGATTTTCCTCAAATGACAAACTTTCGAGCGAAAAACCGCAGCTACCGAGAAGAATATTGGTCTTGTACGAAATGTGATTAAAGAGGACCGACATGTTACCGCTAGGAGTATTCAAGCAACTTTAAAAATTGGCGTGAAAGCAATTGACACCATTTTACACATACATGGAATAGTATGTAAGCTTTGTGCCCGTTCGATTCCCCATCCGCACAATCTGACTCCAATTCAAAAAGAAACCAGTGTAGCATGGTGCTGGTATATACTGGATCGCCTTGACAATGAATTGTCTTGTTTGGTGTACAACATCATTGCAGGTGATGAAACTTATACTGCTATAATCCCGAAAGAAAGCAACAGTCGGCAGTTTGGGTCTTTGAGAACGAATCGGCTCCAACAAAAGTTGTTCGTGAAAGTAGTCGAAAGAAAAAGATGGTCGTCACATTGTTTGGAATTACAGGACATGTTTCTACTGTAGCATTGGAGGATCGTCGTACTGTTAATGGTGAATGGTGCACTTCAGTTTGTTTGCCTCAAGTTCTCCAAAATGTTACACCTTACACCAAGATAACGCCCGGGCGCACACTGCTGCTCGAACGGCTGAGAATTTAAATGCCCAAAACATTGAAATAATGGGTCATTCGCCGTATAGTCCAGATCCAGCACTTAATGATTTCTTTCTATTTCGGCGTGTAACGAATAAATTACAGGGTTTACGTTTTACATCGTGCGGAGAAGCGGTTGACCCATTTAAAAATGAAGTAAATAACCTAACGCGGGAAGAATGGAGAAAATGTTTTGAAAATTGGTTTTCACGGATTCAAAAATATATTGACTGTGAAGGGGAATACTTTGAAAATAATAAATAAATAATCTATATTTGTCCAACGATTAATCACCTACAGGACAATATATAAACAATGCGTGAAGTTATACGAGGTGTGGCAATTAAATAACCGGACTGGTGCTACAAAATATTTTATTCATCACCAATTACATTACAAAGTTTATTCCTTTCAATGTACTCTCCTTGCCGATCCCTACAACGCTCCATACGAATTTTCCACTGTCGAAAGCAGTACTGGAACTCCGTTTCTGCCAGTTTGTCAAGAACCTCCGTCGCTTTCGCTTTCACCGCTTCCACACTGTCAAATCTTGTCCCCTTCAGCTCCGATTTTACCTCAGGAAATAAAAAAAGTCACAGGGAGCCAGGTCGGGCGAGTAGGTGGGTGATGCCGGATTTCGCAAAGAACGCCTTCACAGACAAGATGGAATGGGCTGGCGCATTGTCTTGGTGGAGCATCCAGGATTTGCTCTTCCACAAATCGGGTCTTCGTTTTCTCACTTGTTCACGAAGGGTAGTTAAAACCTCGTGTTTCACAAGAAACTTGAGGTTAACTCGTTGCTCGATCTGAACACTGCTACAGCGAGACTGAGCAACGTACAACCGTGCCCATCGAGCTCAGGGTGAGGGAAGCATCTACAAGCACAGACATGTTCAAACCTGCCGTGGCGTGCTCGCTATTTGCCGATAGTTGCACCAGTCCGGTTATTTAATTGCCACACCTCGTATAGAAATTCATCAAGACAACATTATACCGTAAGAGCGAGCGTACTATGATCAGCCAGCATAATCGTTATTTTTCGGAAATGCGATAGCAAAATCGTGTCTTACACGTGTACGTGAACGAATATGCCTTTTATAACCTGAGCAAGGTGTTTTTGGAAATGCAAGAGCGAAATTGTGGCTTGCACATGTACGTGAACGAATACGCCGTTTATAACATGTGTAAGGTGCACAAATGAATTTGCATTTACACAATGTCAAGCAAATGACATTCCACAGTGACATTCAATACAGCACACGTTTAGGTGCGCTGAGCTTGTGTAAAATCGAGTGATCGTAGTACGCCCGCTCGTACGGTATACAAAATCGATACGGAAACAGTTTAAACGTCTACATTACATTTGACATCAGCAAACATAACTTTAAAACAGTTGACTACAGTCAAAATAAACGTTAATGGCAATCTACGAATACATTTCATTAAAGTTGATAACCATATGCAACACAGGTGATTTGTCAAAGACATTCGTATTGTGCCTAAACGTTACGAGAAAATCAACAGATCATGTTTAACGTGGTGGTACACGGAAACCCACATAAGCCAACAATGATGGAGAAGTCCATTTTATTAGATAGTGTAGATATTTGAAGAATCTTTTTGAACACGTTCTATGGAAATCACCCGATGGTCTGAACAAAGGCGTAGTATAAAGTCCCTATTGCCGAGATGTCACGGAAAGCACGGGGAGTTCTTATTAGGGAATCCACAGATTTAGAAGCAGACAGACGTATTGCAGATATATGATCAGAGAAACTTAGTTTTGAGTCAAAAAGTACTCCCAGATTCTTTACTTTTTCTGTTCTTTTAATGAACATAAACTGTGATGAATGTAGTTGAAAATGATTGGGTTAGAGCGTTTGGTATAAGAGACCACTAAACATTTATCAATATTTGAAGATATACCATTCAGAGTACACCAGTCATTAATAAGGGTGAGGCAAGTCTGCAACTTAACTTTCAAGTCGTCTGCATATGCTAAATACTCACACTGCAACCTATCAAACAAATTATTATGAAAGATATTAAATAATGGCCCGAGATTGGAACCCCGGGGTACCTCAGATGACATTTTAAAGTGAATGGATGAATACCCATTGTCGAAGACATAACCACTCCTGTTAAAGAGATAAGAAGAAATCAACTTCACCAATGAAGGGCAAAAGCCAATACCTTCTAATTTAGCACAAAGCAAATTATGGTAAACACAATATTCACGGCACACTTTGCACCACACAAATTATTAATTAACTCGGGAAGGCCTTTTCGAAGACATGTGGGTCATCATCATCAAGCTAAGTACCGATTGCAATCGGTACTTGGCTTGATGATGATGACCCACAAATTCATTAATTACAAAGTGGTTTTAGCCAAGTACCTATTGCAATCGGTACTTCGCTTTATGATGATGACCCACATGTCTTCTAAAAGGCCTTCCCGAGTTAATTAATAATGTGTGTGGTGCGGAGTGTGCCGTGAATACTGTGTTTATCATATTACCCCACAGCCCTTGCTATCATTATTAAGCAAATTATGGTTAATGCGATCGAAATCCTTAGCAAAGTCGGTATATAGACTATATCGACCTGCCCTCGTTGGTCCAGTGCCATAAATATATATTGGGTGAGATTTACCAAGTTGGTTAGAGCGGACCTGTCCAACATAAACCCATGTTAATGGTTTGGCAAATATAGCTGAATATTAAGGTAGATGTTACATAAGATATGTTCAAATACTTTCGCAAAGTTACTGGTACTATTTTACTACACTGGCGAGCAAAAAAGCCAATGCAGCTTAATAATTCAATTTTATTTAATACTGAACACCTTTAACTGTTTAAAACTTAATAAAACCACTTTGTAATTAATGAATTTGTTAACAAATGAAACACTGGAAAGCTCATACAATTAGCATTAGTAAAGAAGCATAAAAATGTAAGATTATTAACAAACGTAACAAAATTAATTTACAATAACTAAAAATAAACAGCAAAACAATTGAATATTAACAAATTAAAACATACTATTCGGGTATTTCAGTAAGATGTGTTTCCTTCTCTTGCTCTTATTACTGCATGGATTCCTCCATTCATATCTTACTTTTTGGATAGGTTCTTGAGGAATAGCTTCCCACACTTTCGTTGCTGCAATTTTAAGTTGCATGGACGTTAGATGGAGGGGGATTTCATGCTCGATCGTGTCGTTTTAGATCGTCCCAAATGTGCTCGATCGGATTCAGATCGGGACTAAGGTGAGGCTACTCACCTGTTGCTATTTGCACCTCCTGAAGATAATCAGTAAGTGTTCTTGCCATGTGCGGGCGAGCATTATCATGTATTAAAATAAATCCATCCTCAATGAATGGGGCAAAAGGTACAATATGTTGTTCTAGAATGTCTTCTACGTATCGATCTGCTGTAACAGAGCCTTTATCAATGAAGACCTAATTCTATACGGCCTTCAAAAGAAATACCAGCCCAGACCATTACTCCGCCTCCTTGAAAACTTACACGATGGGAAATGTTACATTGACCATACTCGATCCCGACTATCAGCACCAAATAAGCAAATTCTTGACTCATCTGTAAATAAAACGCCATTGTCATAAAGACCAGTTTCGATTAATTCGAGCAAATTCGAGTTGGCGTACTTGATGTCAACTTAGGGCCAGTCGCTGGTCGGTAAGCTTTTAAGTTGATTTCCTTCAACCTTCTTACTGTCCACTTTGGTTTCACGTACCTCACGTTAGCAGTTACGGATTCTTACCGTAGTGATATGTCTGTTTCGTAACGCTCCCATTGAGAAGTGGATTTTTTCCGACCTGATCCGGGTCTTCGTGTAAATAGTCTCCTGATAACGTTTATACACCTGTTGAACTTTGGGACGACTAATCCCAAGTCTTGTTGAAACATATCGTTGGCTTTGTCCATCTTCAATTAAAGCAACAATTTGAGCTGCTTAAGTTTCATTCGCATACATCTTAAGGGTATTCATTTAATTTAAAATTCGAAAAAAATTGAGCAAATACACAAAATCACTTAAGTGATTGAAATACTGAACACATTTGGAGAGAACAAATGCATTATGCACGCAATAACGTCAAATAACACTTTACCCAAATGACAGTTAAGTTGATTCGCAATTATTTTAAACATTACTAAGCCTGCTACGTTGTTATCAAGCAGTTGATGTTAATTTTTAACATTCCTGCGAGAAAATTTAAGAAATATTAAAAATGACCCGAATTTTTTGCTCACCAGTGTAGTTTTCCAAATTGCAGGAAATGTCGATTTTTTAATAATTAAAAAATTATAAATAAGTGTGCTTTGTCAATAAATTATGTATTACTGTACTAGGTTCAGCGAGAAGAGAACAGCCCTCGTGTGACAAGATTATGAATTGTTTTCGTATATGAAAAGAGATAAAAATAGTTTTCTTAGCCACAATTAAAGCGTTGATAGCGATAAAACGACCAATATGTTATCTGGATGAGACATGGTTGAATGACGTGTACGATGTACAAAATATATATTTAAATATTTGATTTAAATGAATTAACATAAACTTAACATTAATAGCACTTCTCTCAAAATTTACCAAATGTAAATATATCTTTTCACTTTATTCTTTCAAAATAATAATAACAAAAAAAAACATACATATACTATAATCTAGAAAGAATCTGCATCTGGAACATTCCAGACTTATTCCAGATAGAAAGATGTGGAAGGGTATGTGAATAGGATATAAAACTGCGAACAAGCTGACATTTCGACAGTTTCTGCGTTAGTGCCTTAAACATCATTCAAACATTCTTATTATTTGCTCCGTTATTAATATATATTTTTTTAAGAAAACGGGTGCATACTTCGTTATTCGTCGTTGTACGTAACTTTTCGGAAGCGCTTAATGTCTAAATAACTGTTTATTAAAACGTGCTGTATTGTAATTTATAGTTTTATTAACCGTATTATAACGTTATATTACGCGGCGAGGTAATGGAAGGTAGAGAAAATGCTCGTATGTATACGACCCAGATTATTTTCATTTTATCAGCGTAATAAAAACGTCAACTAATAACGTATAAATAGTGTCATAACTTGTGTGTAATTTTACCATGACTAAATACACATGTATTTATTGTACGTGCATATTATGTATGTAGGTACTGTTACCATTTGTGTAATTCTAGAACTATTTACATACAAACAAGTAGAAAATGTTCTTAATAATCAGTGGATATCAAATAGAAAAGCTTGAGTTGATTAAAAATTCTGTAAAAAATATTTTGTACGATAACATATTCAGTGCATGTTGACTAAACGAATGCAGATAGCAACAAGATACTTTATTCAATTGCAAAAGTATTCATGAAATGTTTAGAGCCCCCACATTAGTTTTCAAAACAGTACTTGCCAAAGTTTTCGCGTTTGTTCTTTAATCTTCTAGATACATGAACTCCATCCATTTCTTCAAAATTCATTTTTTTCCTGCCGTATCTCCATTTTCAAGTTTATCTTTATTGCTTCCGCGTAATGCAATTAAATTTTGTAATATACGAGGGTAAGTCAAATATTATCTACACTTTCGCCATAACAAGCTTTGAAGATTATCGTAGTGGCAGCCGCTTGCGCATGCGTTGAGTTGGCGCCTCTGTGTTCATGTGTGCGGAATTTAATCACGATCGCGTCATTTGTCTGCTAGCTACGACAGTATAAGCAGCTCAGCTCCGCTATTAGTTTGCACCAAACAGGAACAACGAGGAGTAGATCCGATTTTTGTGGTGTGAAAGGTGCTGAAATTCACCGAAGACTTTTGTCACAATACTGGGACAGTGCTTTATCTCGTAAAAGCGTTTTTTTGTGGATCGAAATGTTTCAAACACCCACGATCCCCTAGCACGAAAAAATTCAAGACCTCGTCATCGGGTGGGAAGGTGATGCTAACCGTGTTTTGGGTCGAAAAAGGTCCGATACTGGACGACTATTTGGACAGGGGGACTACCATAAATAGTGCGAGGTACAGTGATTTGTTGGCGAATAAGCTGAAACCAGCAATTCGAAACAAACGGCGTGCCATCAGAAGCAAGCCCAAAATTTGAGAAATTTCCTCGCATATATTAGAAGCGTTGAGCAGGAAGACTTGTTGCGTAAAAGCTCGTAACAAACGAGAGAATTTCCTCAGTCCTTCGTACTCTAACTTTCTAGCATGTTGCGTGCCTACTTTTTGAGGTTTAGTTGCGCTTGTAAATTCTTATCTTTCATCCGCTGTATTTAGTTTTGCTGGTGGTTCTGCTATGTTGGATTCTTCTTTATCTGTGTCACCTTCATGCAATTCTATTCGGCGAGCAACTTTTTCAGGTGGACCCGCTACATCTAAAACTTCATCATCATCATTGCCAATGTTTTGATCGCCCGATTCCGGAGGAAGCAGTACTGCATCCGTTATTCTATTAGATGTAGTGCGTCTCTCAATAATTGGTACCCGGTAATTGATGACCATTTTATTTTTAAGCCAAAAATGATAATAAATCAATATCAAGAAATATGAAAGTATTGACTATTTGTAAGTGGAAAAAAAAGTAAAATATCGCATCTAATATTAAAAAAAAAATTCTAAATTAATGTTCACATTTTAGGGACTTTGGTTAGTAAAAGGTTAAATGCGAGTTTTGCATTTGGATATTGCATCCAAGTGGTTTCTGATGTTAGTATTGTTTGGTTACCGTGACAACCGTAAACAAAACATACTGACATTGCTGTTTTTTTTTTGATATGACGAATTTTATCATCCCTTCTATTTCTACTATCATAGGCTTAATAGCTTTGTTATCCTCCTTTTTGCTTGAGTCTCACAAAAATATTCCCTTCATCTTTCGTTAACTATCTCTTCACTTATTAGATTTCTTTCTTTGTCTCCGATGTACAATATTGTTTTTTTCTTTTCCTGGTTTCTCTACAAATTTGGCAAAATTTGTAGTTTCTTTCTTTTTAAAACATTCTGTCTAAGCTTTGGCTTTCTGTTGATTTTCTTGTATTTATTTATTCTTTTTAAGTTGCATTTGGCTGTAAAATATAATAATAAAACACAGAAATAATTAAACTATTAGTACTTTATTTAATCACTTCATCTGACTAGAAATTTATACAAACACGGATATCACTTAATTTACATATTAATTATAGTTTCCCCCACTTCTGGTTTCAAGTAATGATGTCATCGACAATATTTTTGTCTAAATGGTACCACCTACTCAAATTTTACTACTAACAAAAAACTTGGCAAAAAGTAAAGATGTTTTACAGATCAAGCAGGTATTAATCAAAAGTACAGAGTAATTATATATTATCATGTGCCAAATACTCATTATTCTTATTTAAAAAAACTCAGCGCATAAAAATGTTAATTCTTGTTGGATGTGATGATAAAACCAGAACTCAGCTAGAAGTGTGCAATTTGTTTAATGCCAAACCACAGTGAGTAAAATCGAGGGAACATTAAAAAAAACTGGGCATGTTAAACACATTTCAAATGCAGGAAGTCCTAAAAAATGAATGAAGATGTGAAACTATATATTTTGCTAAGTGTGGATGAGAATCCTCATGGCGTATCTCGATCAGTTGCAGCAGACAATGAATTTTTTCAGTGATAAGTATTACATGTATTAAAAACAGAAAAATAGCATCCTTACAAAATACAACTACTGCAAGAACTCGATGAAGATGACCCTGATCTCCGAATGCAGTTTTGTGATATAATGCAGGATTTATGCAACCGTAATCCACGCTTCATTCGCCAAATTTTCTTTTCGGATAAAGCCTCATTTGGCCTAACCGGAACAGTAAATCGACGAAATTGCTAGCACTAGAGTATAGAGAATCCTCACCGGACTACTGAAGCACATACTCAAGACCCTCATAAAGTTAATATGTGGGCAGGGAAAGTTGACATTAGAATCAATGTCTTCTTTGACGAAACCCTTACCAGAGATATCTGGATTTTTTGAGGGATACACTTGTACTTAGTCTTAGAGAAATTTTTCCGAATGAAGATGATCCTGATTTATCAAATGGCGATATTTAGTTTCAGCACGATGGTGCACCTCCGCGCTTTGCACGTCATATTCGTCAGTTAAACAACCGGGTCCCCAGGTCACTAGATCTTACGCTCCCTTATGGGGATATTTAAAATCAAAAATCTATGTTAATAGACCGTAGAATCTAGAAGATTTGAAAGATAGAATTATATATCAAATGAGTCGATTTAGATCTGACGTCATTCGCAATGTGCAAAAAGAACGTGTCCGTAGATTTGCTTATTGTCAAGAGGTCGGTGGATGGCATTTCGAACACTTAATTTAAAGGAAACAATTATTTAATTTGTTGGGTAACCATTTATCCTTTTATTATTGATTGAAAATTTATGTTTCCCGCCCTTTAAATGACTTTTATTCGAAAATTTGGTTGTGAGGTACTAAAATTTTGATGGTACCACTTAGACAATTAAATACTCTATCAAACCAAAAAAAAAATCGGGAGTTGTCGTTTAAAAACATTGTCGATGACGTCATTACTTGAAAACCAAAAGTGGGGGGAACTTAAAACTGATGCAAAAATGTTTATTTTAAAAAAATAAAATTGACCTGTCCGAACATTTCTTCGAAATACAAATGGCTTCAAATTTAATGAATTCATTCCATAATTTTGCCTCGCAGTATATATTGTTTGTGTCCTTCTCTTGCAATTAGTGTACTGGATCCAACTTTGATCTCTTGACTGACTTGTGAAAAAAGCTTAATAAAGCAATAAGACGTACAATGTTTCTATCTTCGGAATCACCTGAAGATTACTTTATTTTGGCAAATTCTTACAAATACCCCATTGATTGCCGTAACAACCTGCTTGTGAAGAATTATGGTTAAGGTTGATACTCTTAACAAACAGTTGCAAGTTACATTACAAATTTGCGTTCGCCAAGATACATTTGTTTTTCTGTCTCCATTTACATGGCAGCTAGCGGTCGCCTCCTATCGCAAAGTAAGAGGTGCAAGTGATGTCATTACAAACAAGTTAGAACTTGTTCATTTGGGAGCAATACGAACTGCGTGACGTAAACGTAAGATGTAACGTATCTTACATCGTTGATTTACGACGTTACAGGGTCTTTATTTGTCAATAAAAGATTGTATTTTTGATAGGTTTATGAATATTGCACAAAATCCTTAAGACTTAAATTATTAGATTCTAGAAAATAAAACCAAGAACTAACTTTTGGGAATATAACGTTGAAAGGTACTAACCTAACTAAATTTCAGTCAACTCCGTGAATATACCTAACATAATGCAAACATATTTGTAAACATGGCCACTGCCTTTTTTTTATTGCTATTCATGTAATCAAATGCGTTTGATTTTATTTATTTCGTAGTACAGCTCGCCTATCCAGAGATTAACGTATGCTTCGTTTTATCTTATCTGCGCACCTAAAAGATATTTTCGCTAAAAGTGTAATCGCAGAAGCAGGAAATTGAACTATCCGTAAATAAGTCGTTGTGTTGTCTACGTTTTACATGTGTATACGCCTGAATGTTATAAGTAAGATACTTTGTAACTACACATTCTCGCCTTTGTGTTGTAGTGTGCCTCGGCAAAACGCTACTTTTTCACGGTACAATTAGTCCGGTTGATTTCTCCTGCGCATAATTGCCGAAGGCTATGCGTTTTAACATTCTCCATGACATTTTTTTACCTCCTGTAAGTTCATATTTCTTATTCCTATTTGCATTTAAAAGCGTTAATGGGAAATAAAAAAAATTGTACGCGGGCTAAACGATAATATTGATTGTACAGTGTAGTTCAAAAGTTTTATGCCCGTTTCGGTATCAAACCTATATTTCGAATGCCCTAGCGCAACAATGGTAAACTGTTACCCGACATCTATTATTTATCAGCTCAAAGCAACGCGAAAACTCAATTCATACAATGATGTATTATGATATGAGGGAGGTTTTTGTTGTTTGAGTTACAGGTAGAGCGAGGTAATCGTTTCTGCAGTACATAGGCGTTTCACCGGAACAGCGGTCTGTGCGCAAAAATCGATTCTCGCTTTGTCAGCGTCCGCTTGTTTTATTCTTCGTTCAGTTTAGGAAACGAGAGCGTGCGTTGTGTTTTGTGTTATTCGTTATAAATATGTAATTATTAATTTAAAATGTGTAATGTGGACAAGGCTAAAAAACGACTTTTTGCTGGCACAGTTAATATGTTTATCTGTGAATTTCCGGATTTGTTCTATGACGGTGCTAAAATAATTTGTAGTGTGCGAGAAACATTTATGTCCTGGGACAAGGCGGACTGTAACAAACATGTAAATACCGAAGAACACAGAAGTAGAAAAGAGGGCGTGCCAGTGAGAACTGCCTTTATTTTCGATTTATTTGTCATGATAATAACCTGTAATTTGTCACTTCGCTTACTCGAAAAAGAATCGTTTCAGAACTTTTGGTATAAGTACAACCCCGAGTTGAAGTTGCAAACTACAAAAACGGCACGTAAGCATGTTTTACTTGTACGCGAAGACGTGGAAAAGAAAATCAAATTTACATTAAAAAACAGTTGCTTTGGTTATGTGTTAACGAGACAACAGATTGTAAAAGAAATTCTGAATGTTACAGTACGTGTACTGGACCCTCATAAACCGACATTTTCACTGTTTTCAGCTAGCAAAAGCCTGGAAATGTGTACTTGTGCAGCAATTGTGAGGGCGATACTTGGTACGTTAGAAAAATTTCAAGTCTGACCATGTCAAGTGTTGATGAACCACCACAGTCGATTCTTATACGTTGGGGAGCATGGTTGCAGGTAGCTCTTTATGCTGAATATTTCAAACAAATAAAAGCTGTTATTCTACAATTTAATCCTGCCCAAGCTGCAGCTATTAAGAAGAGCCAAACAAAATTTCAAGATATTTCCGTTGAAACAGAGTTGCAAACTATTCGTAATAACTATAAAGGATTACATGGCTCAATAGAACAGTTACAAAATAGCCGAACATCGTTCAAGACAACTGTCAAAACATATATAAAGCTGTCAACGACTCTTATCCAGTGGATGATCATACTGGTAATGGTGCTTCTACTTTTAATGTTCAGTAATTCCGATGCAACTCGTCAGCTTAACTTGATAACGCTGCTTAACAGGGTGATTGGTTCTGTTATTATTATTCGATTTATTACTTATTTTTTGGTATTGCACTTACTGAAGGAAGCGCATGCCTATGCCGAGTAGAGACATTACCTCGGTTTAGTTACAGGCAATATTTCCAGTTTGGTCTTTATTGAGATAGCCTGACAACCCGCAGTAATTCCTTTTCTACAGAAATTATTCCAAGCAGTTTTTCAACGGAATCAACCATGTGTTACAGGTTATATTAAACATTTTTGAGTTAAAAAGCGTCTAATTTTCGAATCTTTCATATTTCGATTGACATAAAGTGTTGTCTTCGATCTCCTCCACCTGAGATTTTTACTTACTATAATCTATGCTCGCGAGGTTGTGCAGTAGCAGTGAGCAGGGAGATAAAAAATCTCAGAGAAATCTTAAAGTGAGTAAATATTTCCAGTGAGCTGATATTATCTGAGACGTTTTGTAAAAAAAAAAAAACGTTATTAATGCTAACAAGAAAAGATGCAATTATAAGAACTAGAAGTGCAGCAATTCCTATGACGTTTATAAATGCGACAGCCGCCTCATTCGATAAAAATCTCTGTTTTCCGAGTGAAACTTTGAGTCTAAGAAACAACCAAATCTGGTGTATAGGGCGGGTGGTCTACCAATTCGAACCCCATTCCGTGAACTTTTGACGTGGGGACCACTGAAGTGTGAGACGGTGCGTTGTCTTGATGGAACAAAACTTTCTTTTTCTTCAAATGCGGCCGTTTTCCCGCAATTTCTGCCTTCAGCTTATCAAGATAGTCGATTAACACAACTCCATGACTATCGCAAAAAAAGCAGTCACCATCACTTTCCCGGTCGATGGAACAGCCTTCACCCTATTCGGAGCCGATTCTCCCTTCACAGAGCACTGTTTCGATTGTGTCTTCGCTTCAGGAGGTCCCCTGATGTATCCTTGTTTCATCTGCAGTAGTCGACTCCAAAACTCGGACTTATTTTGCTTAAACTGTTTCAACAGGGCTTTGGAAGTGTTCATTTGGATGCGTTTTTGGTCCCGAGTGAGCAAACGTGGCACCCAACGCGCGGTTAGCCTTTTTGAGTGACACAAGCTATTGTTAAACACCAACTGAGCGTCTAACACGGCCGAAATTTTCAAAAGGATCTTTCAACCCGAATATTTTTGACCAGTAACGCCATCTTCATGTTCAGACTACCCTCGTCCATATTAACGACTTAAACTATTTTAATTTGCAGGCTTAATTTACTTAATAGGACACAAGAAGCTTCATAAAAGAAAGCTGCTACAAATATAATATATAATAGAATTTCCCAACCCTGTATATACAACCGTACAACTTCTAAATATACACACTACGCTTTTTTGTTAGTGTATTCCTTCTACTATTGTGTACATTTCGACAAGCATAGTAGCAGGCTGGTGTACTGGAGAACCTTGAGTTTAACAAGATCAATAGTGATTATTTTTGTTTGTTCGTGGGTTTTGATTGGCGGACTGCATAGCGTCGATAAAAGAGTTTTTTTTTAGTTCCTAGTGATTATTAATTACTAAGAAAAATTACTCATGTATGGGCAACTTATTTGTTGTTTTATTTTTTTATATATTTGTTTATTCAAAAGACAGTAATTATTTTTTTTATAAAAATCGAAAGTGCAGTGCCAGCCAGATTTGTTGTCGAAAATCTCACTGATTGTGAGTGTGTTTATGTGTAAAATTTTATTTGTGTCCTGATGATATAAGTAATGTTTTAAATGCATCATGAGCAATGCTTTTTACATTTCTGCACAAACTTTAATTATGCTCTTCAGAATTTTTAAAACAATTATAATCGTAAAATTAAATGATAAATATTTTATCATTTTTCGTTCGCTCTTTTAAAATGTAGAATATGTGATCTAAAACATCTACAATAAGTACATTTTTGCTATATTCGAATATAATGAACCGAAATGGAATTAGTGCGGTCTACTTCTTAGTATTCTCATTTTATTATTATTATTCTTTTCTAGTAATTACATGTGATTCACTGCAATCGACTAATGTTTTACAGGATGTAAATGTTTTCGGAATGACTGTAGAATATGGGATGTTTCCAATATCAAGCTTGGAATCCGACATTAGCATTTTACCATTTAAATGTTTGTATATAAAAGTATTAGGACTCATTTAGGTAATTTAGAGAAAACAGAAGCAATAAAATTGTAAACAATACTCGCAAACCATACACAAGCTAATACAATGCATAAAAAAACATTCGAAAACAAGTAAAAAAATTAAAAGTTACTACACATATTCTTTGAATTGAAAAACAAAAACAGAAATTAAACAATTACATTTTTAATTCATTTTTGTATACTCTATGCTTTAAATTTCCAAATTTGTGACTATTTTTTTCTTTCTCTATTCGCAGTTATCGCCAGCCGATCAATAGTAAAAACCGTGGAAGAAAGAACAACCACCACCACCACCACCAAATCACCTGTACGCGAAGAAATAACAAAGTGCGCGTCGGTATTACAAAAAACAGCGTGTACAAGAAAAAAGAACTGTCGTTCGCTTTGATTCGGTTCCTTTATCGTCGAAAAATCCAAAAACAAAAACGAAAGTGCGCGACGCGTCGAGAAACCTGACGACCAACACGAGCACCACCATCGCTTGCCGAGAAAGCGAAGAAAACGGGCTCGAGCTATATGCGTGCGTCGTTCCCGAACACGTCGTAGAGATGGTGTGATGAGATGAGCATCGAGAGGTCGCTATGTGTCGCATAAAGCGATGGACTCGTACGACTTGTTCGGGGAAGATGGAGCTGGAATGCTGGAAGGCCTGCCCGAGTTGGGCGGTGGCGATCATTTCGACCCTGCGGTGACGGGAGCGCGAGATGCGACAACGGTCTTCACGCAACCCACCTACTCTCAGGAGACACCCCTGCAGAAACTGGCTTCCTTCGGCGGCGCCGACTTCAACCATATGGATCCGAACGCGCAGAGCATGTACGCCCAAGGCTACGGCACCGATCGACCGATGGGTCCGCCTGGATCGGCCGCCGCCTATCCGCACCAGCGACAGATGGCGCGACCGCCCGGACCGCCGGCGCAAGCGGCCGCCGGACAGTATCCATACCAGCCGCCGGACAACATGTATTCGATGCCCGATCATCAGATGGGCGGAATGGGCGACGCGGCCAGCATGCAGAGCACGTGGGTCGGACAGCACGCCGGTTATCCGTCCGCCGCGACGATGCATCGGTACGGGCAGATGGCCGGCTATCGGCAGCAAACGATGTCGTATGGCCACCAACAAGAGCAGAAGCAGCAATTCCCACCGACGCAACATCCTATGATGCAGCAGCCACATCAGACGGCCGGCTACCCGTCCATGCAGCAGAGGCACGCGCCAACGCATTATCCTCAGAGTACGGGCTATCCGACGACCGCTGCGGCCGCCGCGGCGGCCGTGAGCCAGAACTATGGAAATTACATGCACCAGAGAATGCCTCACCATCACTCGCAATACCCGCAAACGCACCATCAATTGGACATGAACGTCACGCAAACGCAGCAGTACAACCACATGGGTCACACGCAAGCGTTGGCCGGTCATGTGGCGGCGACGACGCATCCAGGCCCGCCGACGGGTCACATGCCGCAAACGCATCCGCCGCACCCGCCGACGCAAGGCCACACAACTCCTAGTCAACAGGCGCCCGCACAGAATCCGATGGCGCATCCCAATCTGGCCTACAATCAACATCAAACAATGCAGTCCATGCAGAGACCGATGGACGTGCCGCCGACGACGCAGCAGTTCGCCTCGAAGCATAGCACGGGAGCAATCGGTAACGCAAGTCCGCAATATCGCGCGCCCTTCCCACAACTATCACCGCAAATGTCACCCAGACCGCAGATGTCACCTAGACCGCCCGCGCCGCAAATGTCGCCCAGGCCCGTTATGTCGCCCGCCAAGCCAAATCTATCGCCTCATCCGCAAATGCAACAAACTACTTTAAGTCCGCGACCCGCTACGAGTCTAACGCCGAAATCAACAACCGCGTCTCCGGCTCCGGTTCCGGTTCCTACGTATTCGCAGCAGAGCACGTTGCAGGCGTTGGAGCAGATGGTGATGCCGCCGTCTAGCACGAACGCCGCCACCGACTATCCCACCTACCAGTCGAGGAACACGCTCGGCTCGCTTCAGGGACCGCAGAATCCTCTATCGCCGGCAATGAGTGTGAGAACTTCGATGGCGGAACAGCAATGGCCGCCACAACCAAGATCTCACATACCGAATATGAACGGTAATTTAAGCATGATGGATTCGGGTCCACCGATACCACCACCTACGTCACAAAGCATGCCGCCGTCGCAAGGAATACCGCCCTCACCTCAGCAACAACCGCTGCAATCACAGCAGCAGCAACACCAATCGCAGCAACCGCAACACCCGCAGAGCATACCACCGACTTCTAGCAATATGAGTTCAGCCGGTTCAATACACAATACTCAAAGCATACAGACGCCGTTCTCCAATGAAGAATTACGTACCGATATTAATAAACCGGCGCCAGTTTCGTTGACCGACTTAAATACGTCTAGGGATAGTACGACATCGCAAAGTAGCTTGCAAGCTCATAGCGAATTGAGTTCGGTGCAATCTCCAGCTTCAACGAGCATGCCCGACAAGCTTCCGAGTAGTACGACTGAAATTAATACGCCGACGAGCATTACTTTGCCGACATCGCATCCGCCGACACCAACACCCTCTTCGACGACCGACGATCACGCGAACAACCAAGATAAGAGTCTTCCACTGACTTGTGATTCGATTAAATCTACCGAAGACAGTAACAGTAGTAGTAATAATTCCATACAGCATTCTTCTCAACAACCATCTCAAAGTCAAAATTCCAACACCAGCTTCGACTTCTCGAACGTTTCCAGCTTGACGATGTATGGCGGTCAAGCGCAGCAGATAAACAAGATGGACGACCTGATGCCGTCGGCAGTTTCTAGCTTTAATCAGGATAATCTTATAAATTCCGAAACGATCTCAGATAGGCAATCTCCCGTTAGCACGCCGCTGCAACAACCTCAAATAAATACATCTCACAACTCTCAACCGTCGTCGGTTCCAAGCTCTCACTCTCCGAGTTTAAGCCAGGAATCCATGCAACCTACTCCGCCCAGTTCGAGTATGATACAAAGCCCATCATGTCAAACCCCTCCTACTTCAATGCAATCTCAAATCTCTTCACCAAGTACGGTACAGAATCAGACGCAGAATCAAGCGATGAGTCCCAGCACTACTATGCCGAATTTCATTCAGAATCCGAATCCGGTGGCTTCCGTTCCGGTTCCTCCTATTCCGCCTCCACCTCCTACATCGACTTGTGTCACACTTCCAGATCAAAATGCCATTCAACAACAACCACAGCAGCAAATTAATTCTGTCCAATCTTCAATGCAAAACATACCTCCAACTATCCCGTCGTCTCTTAATCAGATGCCGAATCAATTGAACCCATCAAATCAAATGAATCAAATGCAACAGGTACCTTCTAGTATGGGTCAAATGCCAACGCAACCTTCGACGATGAACAGTCTTAATCAAGTACCCCCCAATCTTGGAGGACAAATAAATCAGATGCCTTTGCAACATAATCAAGTCCCACCTCAAATGCCGCAAGTAGGTATTCCATCGAACGTACCCTCAAGTTCACAAGCTCCAACTATGTATGATACCACCAGTACTATGATGGGAGCTAATCAAATGGGAGGGTCGAGACCTATAGCGCCCGGAATGCCACCTCATGGCATGGCCATGGGACACCCGAGGATGTCCATGGGTGTTCCTGGACCTGGAATGATGGCTGGAATGGGTGTACCTGGACACGGCATGATACCACCTGGCCAAGAAATGGGGTACCAACCGCCTATATCTCATCACCAAGAACGGGCGGCATTGCAACAGCAGTTACAAGAGCTGTATTGCATGCCCCCAGCTCCTGAAAATCAAGAGAAAATAGTTCACCTTCAAGAGAGATTAAATATCTTAACTCAACATGAAGCTACCGAACAATGTACTGGCGGAACTCAATGCGTTATCCAAAGCCCGTTATTCACTTCACCAATGATAGATTCCCCTCAAGTTTCTAGTACCACCGGAAGAGGTAGGAGTAAAGGGACGCCAAGGGCTAAAAAACCGCGACAAAAAAAAGGTGAAAAAGGCATGTCTCCCGTTCACGTACCGTCAAACGTAAGCCCGATGGTTCCCACAACCGCACCACAACAGTTACCGGTTTCTGAAGATTGCGTCACTCCCGGAGCGGGATTAACAATTCCTTCGGATGAGATAACAGATATAAACGAAGCTGGTACAGATTCCTTTTCGGGAGATGATTCCGAGAAAGCTAAGAAGAATAGAGGACCTAGAAAGCAGCGAGAGCCCAAGAAACCCAAAGAACCTAAGATACCCAAAGAACCCAAAGCGCAAAAGATACCAAAAACGCCCAAGGAACGTAAAAAGAAAGAACCCAAAGAACCTAAGGACCCTAAAGTGAAGAGGAAGTACGTAAGAAAGAAGAAGGCCGAAGGTTCGTTAGACGATTCGATTACCGATGAATCCATTCATAAATCTTTCGAAAACGGCGAGGATGGTCAACCGACTAGTGGTGGAGAAAAGGAAGAGAGTCCAGTTCAAGTTGAGTGCAGTGATTCGATTCCCGAATCGACAAACGCCGAAGAAGGAATATCGCAACCGGCAGATTCTCAAACGCCCTCGGAAGAAGCTATCGTCACAGAAAGCGACGCTGCTTCCAAGAAGGACGAATATATTTTCGATGACACGCCAAGTCCCAAAGAATCCGGTGAGAAGAAGCCAACCAAAAAGGCTAAGAATCCATCCGTTAAAAAAGTTGTATCATCGAAAGCGAAAAAAAGTAGCTCATCGAAATCTCGTAAGCGTAAAGGCGCAATGGTTACAGAATCGGATGGTGAAGGTGAAGACATGGTCAGCACACCACCACCATCACCAGAGGATCCCGAAAGCGCCACACATAAACGTAGATCTGCCAGGAATACACAGAGGAAAAAATACATCGATGATGTCATGCTTAGGTTTTCTGACGATGAATCTCCAGTACCTTCAAGAAACAAGAAAACTCCGGTTCCTTCAACACCACCCGTCGCTACCACAAATGCAGGAAGCCCGCAAGAAACTCCAGCTCCTGTAGATACGACAAATAAACCTAATTTTGTTTATATCAACACCACGGACGAAGATTCGATGGTCGTGCAATATGTATTAGCTACTAGGATGACTAAACGTGAAAAGAAACCTCCACCACCTCCAGAAGAAGCTGAAACTAAACCTGAGGATGGTGAAGGAACCGAAACATACAGTGGTGAAGGAACCGAAGCATACAGTGAGGATAAAGAAGAAAAGCATGAAGAAGAAACGTCAGATTCTGAAAGTAAAAAGGAGGATACACCATCACCTCCTCCGCTTCCTGCGCCTTCCACGAAGCAAGAAAGTAGCAGCCATAACAAAGAGGAAAAAGAAATGGAAGATGTTGAGGAGTATTACGTTAAATACCGCAATTTCTCGTATTTACATTGCGAATGGAAAACGGAGGATGAATTGTATAAAGGAGATAAGAGAATAGCTAATAAGATCAAGCGATTCAAACAAAAACAAGCTCAGCAATTGAATATCTTCGAGAATCTCGAAGATGAGCATTTCAATCCCGATTACGTGGAGGTGGATCGCGTATTAGATGTTGCCGAGCACACAGATCCAAGTACACAAGAAACCGTTAAACATTTCCTAGTGAAATGGAGATCTTTACAGTACGAAGATAGTACGTGGGAGTTGGAAGAAGATGTGGACCCTCTTAAAATTGATCAATTTGAAAGATTCAAAGCGGTACCTCCTAAAGATAAATGGAAGCCTAAGAAAAGGCCTCCGCCCGAATCGTGGGAAAAATTAGAAAAATCTCCGATTTACAAAGGCGGAAACAGCTTGAGGGAATACCAGCTTGAGGGTTTGAATTGGTTACTCTTCTCATGGTATAATAACAGAAACTGCATCCTAGCTGATGAAATGGGCTTAGGTAAAACGATCCAAAGTTTAACTTTTTTGAACTCTGTATTCGAATGCGGAATCAGAGGTCCATTTCTTGTGATTGCGCCATTGTCAACCATCCCTAACTGGCAAAGAGAAATCGAAAGTTGGACTGAAATGAACGTCATAGTCTACCACGGATCTTCAGCTAGTCGTAACATGATCCAAGAGTACGAAATGTGGTATAAGAACGAGAAGAACCAACCGATTAAAGATCTAACGAAATTCAACATTTTGATTACTACTTTCGAGATTATCGTGACAGATTTTGCAGATCTAAAAGGTTTTAACTGGAGAATTTGCGTGATTGACGAAGCTCACAGGTTGAAAAATAGGAACTGCAAACTTTTAGAAGGATTAAGACAATTAAATCTGGAGCATAGGGTCTTACTATCGGGTACACCTTTGCAAAATAACGTTAACGAATTATTCTCACTATTAAACTTCCTGGAACCAACACAGTTCCCAAGTTCGGAAACTTTCTTGCAAGAATTTGGCGCTCTCAAATCAGAACAAGAAGTCACCAAATTGCAGCTGTTACTAAAGCCAATGATGTTGCGCCGTCTTAAGGAAGACGTCGAAAAATCTTTAGCACCAAAAGAAGAGACAGTGGTTGAGGTAGAATTGACAAACATACAGAAAAAATATTACAGAGGTATCTTGGAAAGGAACTTCTCGTTTTTGTCAAAAGGTACCACTCACGCCAATATCCCAAATCTAATGAACACCATGATGGAGCTGCGAAAATGTTGTATCCACCCCTACTTGTTGAACGGCGCCGAAGATCAGATCCAGTACGATTACAAGCAACAACACGGAGAAGATACTGACGCATATTACAAGGCATTGATACATTCCAGCGGTAAAATGGTCTTAATCGACAAATTACTTCCAAAATTAAAAGCTAACGGTCACAGGGTATTAATATTCAGTCAAATGGTGCGTTGTTTGGATATTTTGGAAGACTACCTGATGTATCGAAAGTACCCTTACGAACGTATCGATGGGAGAATCCGTGGAAACCTTAGGCAAGCCGCAATTGACAGATTTTCAAGGCCAGATTCTGATAGATTCGTCTTCTTGTTGTGTACAAAAGCTGGAGGTTTAGGAATTAATTTAACAGCAGCTGATACTGTTATAATCTATGATAGCGATTGGAACCCGCAAAATGATCTGCAAGCACAAGCTAGGTGTCATAGGATAGGGCAACAGAAGATGGTGAAGATCTACAGGTTATTGTGTAGGAATACCTACGAAAGGGAAATGTTCGATAAAGCTTCCTTGAAGCTCGGTTTGGACAAAGCCATCTTACAAAGTATGAACACCTCTCAAAGTGGAAAAGATGCCGGCAACCGCCAGCTTAGTAAAAAAGAGATCGAAGATCTTCTCAAAAAGGGTGCATATGGTGCTTTGCTTGACGAGGAGAAGGAAAGCGACAAGTTCTGCGAGGAGGACATTGATATAATATTAGCTAGACGAACCCAAGTCATCACTATGGAATCAGAAAAAGGTTCTACATTCTCCAAAGCGACATTCGCCGCTAGTTCTAACCGTTCAGACATTAATATTGACGATCCGGACTTCTGGAATAAATGGGCGAAGAAAGCCGATATAGACACAACAGAAAAGGACGAAACTGAAGACCTAGTGATCTCAGAACCGAGAAGACGAACCCAGATTAAACGTTATGGTCATGATGAAAGTGCTATCGACATGTCTGAGCTTGAATCTTCATCGGACTCAGATGGCGAGGGCGAAGGCGGTTTGGGCTTGAGTAGGAGTCGTAGAAATAAACTGAAGAACAAGAAGAGATTGCGAGGTGACGATTATATTCCTAGGGAAGGCGATAGAAGCGATATCGTATACGGTAGCTGGGCTAGAAGGGAGTGCTTCATGATTGAAAGGGGTTTGCTGACTTTCGGCTGGGGCCGCTGGCAGGAGATCTTGGTTCATTCACAGCTGAGGAAAGGTTGGAGAGAGCAGGATGTTGAAGATTGCGCAAGAGTAATTGTAAGTGAATTTAAAATTACTTCATTCTATTTCAATAATTTGTACATACATCTTCATTGAGGCTACAAACTAAGCAATAGTGAATGTAAAACTTGTAAACAGAATTTAATGCAGAACAAATTAAATTCTTTTAGGTCCATTATCGCTTACAACTTTAATAGTTTAACACCGAATTTATTACTTACGATACACAGGGTGACGCTAATGAATTTATTATAAAAAAATGCTCTGGCAACCTTTCATAATTTTTTACATCGAACTTCTACAATCCTGTACGTGTGAAAAATGTCCAAGTCTAACAGCAAATGAATGAATTTCAATCCATGTATTGAATGATTAATATTGGAAATGTATCAATTTTCCAAAATACATGTCCATGAGTATGTCTAATCATTATATTTGTCGAATATCCTGGTGTTACACTGTAGTAAAGTAGAATGCTGAAGAAAGAATATAAATAACATTATAAATAAATGTATTTTCTAATAGCACTTTCTCTAAAATAACACTTATGCTAGGAAGTACAAGTTATTATTATGAATTTATGCTTCTATTCACATACATTCTGTTTTGATAATTGTTCAAACAAACAAACACCTCCATCTGGGAACAATTTACTTTTTAATTTACTTGCGATTGTAGACGAAGCTTATAAAGGTTAAATTCATAAAATGTAACGACCATATTGCATTTTTTTGTTAAAGGAGAGTTTCTTATGTTATCTACCTAGCTATGAAAACAATATGCTATCGCGACAATTTTCTTATGTTAAGTTTCTGTGACATTTTATAGTGGCACCTCCGAGTTTGGCCCCAATCGCTTAACATTTGTCATTTGTATATCAGTTTAAAGAAGCGAAAGTGAGTATTTGATTCTTGAACACAGAAACGTCATGAAATTTCTATCGAAAGAAGGCAGTAGCCCGAAGAATATCCATGAGAGAATGGTGGCTGTGTAAGGAGAAAGTAGTCCGCCCTATTTCCAAGTCAAATATTGGTGCAACCAGTTCAAATGGGGCAGGGAATCCATTCGTGATGACGCAAACTGTGATTGCCTTATCCCAAGTCGAACACTTCTTCTATAAAATTATAACCGAGGATGAGACCTAGGAATACCATTGGAACTCACGAAACAAGAGTCCATGCAATGGATTTATAAGGGCTCTCCACCACCCAAGAAGGCGAAGACGCAATTTTCTGCGGGGAAAGTGATGACCACAGTTTTCTAGGTCGCGGAGGGGATTTTCTTAATTAAGTATATGCTTAGAAGGACTACAATATCTAGGAATGTCTATAAAGGCACAAATATATACGAACTTGAAAGTGGCTATACGCGAAAAATGACTCCACAATTATGCTAAGAAAATTCTGCTTCTGCACGACAACTGCAGGACGATGAATGCGGCTTTGAGAAATTACAACATCCACCTTACAGTCCCGACATCGCCATCTGTGATTATTACCTTTTTTCAAAACTCAAAAAAAAACCCTTGAGAGGGCGTCGCTTTTTGTCGAATGGTGACTTGGAAAACGCGGTGGCGTCGTATTTTGGAGAATTACCAAAAGATTTTATTTTTCGAAGGCATTGTGTTATTAGAAAAACGTTGGAACGTTGGAATAGAATTATTTGCTCACCTACATTTTTGCTTAGATTTTAGAAAATTTTGTATTTATTGCTATTTACGGGGTATAATTATTTGTTTGTTAAAAAGGTGATACCGGCAGTGGGGCACCACATAAAAGTAGGTATTACGTACCTAGTTTTATGTGGTGCGTGAATACGTTATCGTATCGAAAATGATCATTCGACATCCAGTGAAGTAAGATTTGCAAATGTCAGATATTCCTTTTCCTCATCCGGGCACTCTTGATTTTCAGATATAGACCGAACCTTTTGTAAATTGGAATTTTTCGTTAAAATTGCACCAAATTTTTGAGCAACATCGACTCCTATAGTGTTCGTCAAGTTTTCTAGAGCGGCTTGTAAATTGTTTATGCAATTTAATGCGTCTCATGCATATAATTGACTGTTTTCTAATTGCTCCATAGCTTGTGTAACTTCAGAATAGTTCATGGAAGTTGCATCTATTTGTTGTTGAACGTCCGAATTGGAAAAAAGTTGCTGACTATCTCGAATTGCTGCAGAATCGTTTGAATCAAGTTTCAAGATGACATTTTTCACTTGTGGAAAACATTTCTGATAGTAAGATACTGCCCGGAGCCATGTTCCCCATCGCGTTATTACAGGCTGAGGTGGTGGTGGTAATTTCGGACACAATTGTTTGAATACACGGATGTGTTTCGGAGATTTGATGAACACTTTTTTGGTAGATGCTATTAACTTATCCACCATCGGGTACTTCTTTCGAAAAACATATTTTCAACATCCTACCAACTCTCAGCATTGTTGCGGCTCCGTCAGTAACGAACATTGTGACTTGGGTTCCTGTGATACAAAATTCTCTCAACGAATCTTTTATTATCTTGCCAACGGTTTTTGCATTAGTTTTCTGAATCCTTTTACTGGATAACAACAATGAAGCTGGTGGACCATCACGTTTTAAAGGACGCGCTACAACATGAATGAGGCTGTGTTTCTGTGCGTCAGTCCACACATAGGCAGATTTTCTTATTTCTCAACTCGTCTTTTGTACATTCCTTTACTATACCTTGCACACGTGGCAAATTGTATCGTAATTGCATAGATGTTGGGCAGCTTCCATGAGGGAACGTACTTAGCCCAAAAAAGACGAAAGTGTTCATTAGATACTAGATGTTGTGGGATATTGCACACACTTAACATAAAAATAAAATCATATAAAAATTGCCAGTATGGAATACTGTTTCATAAATTCAATACATGACGCTTACTTTTACAACGTTTTCTACATTCAAACCTACCGCGCCTTAGCAATTCCGCTATTGCATATTGTGCAATAAATATACGGACTTCTATATTCTAATCCAGGGAAATGCCTGAGATATTTATTCACATTCGAAGGGAACGTTACACCCTTTGGGCGTCCCATCTCCGCGTACTTATTTGGCGTGCAGCGTGCAACGTACTGTCGCTTTGAACTCTCTCGCGGTACTGTCGAGATCGACTACGAGTTGAAAATTACCCCTACCCACGCCGCTACCGCTACGCTACTGCCATCCGATACCACCGTTTTAACAAACTCTAATAATTATTTACCTACAAGCAAAAGAAAGATATATTAAATAATTCCGGAAAAGACACCTCTGATATTTAGTTATCGATTGAATTTCCTTAATCCGATAATTAGGAGTCCAGGTAGAGCCATAAAAAGGCCCGAAATGTAATACAATTATACTTCACTAATAAATAGTGTAGTGCTGGTAAAGATAGCAATTCCCTAATTACCCGTTAGATTTAGTGGTTATTGTTCTTTTAAACAGTGAATATCGTTAATAAAATTATCTAAAATTAGCATTAAGACGCTGGAAACAAGAGAGTTGCCTTTAGAAATCCGCACAATGATTGTTGTTTTACATAATCTTGGTCGAAGTAACAGAGATATCGCAAGAAAGTAAAAATTAAGTCGCCGAACTGTTGACTATAACGTGAAAAAATATCAAGAGACTGGCACATTATTAAATAGAAAATGAACAGGACGACTGAAAGTAACAACACCAGCGGAAGATCGTGGAATAATTATGACGGGTAAATGGAATAGATGAAAAACTGCACCTGAAATAATGGCAGAAATAAATATTGAGCGTGAAAAACGAGTTAGTCTAACCACCGTGAAAAGGAGGCTAAGAGAGGGTGGTTTATTTGATCGAATAACGTTGCGTAAACCACTCTTACGCAAGCAAAATAAAATAAGACAACTGCAATGGGCTAGAGAGCATCAACATTGGATAGTTGATGAGTGGAAAAATGTTTTGCGGACCGACGAATCCAAATTTGATTCAGATTGTGCCTTTGCAGACGATATGGTGATTGCTGCAAATACTGAGAAAAACTTACAGGACAACCTTATAATATGGAATAATGTAATAAAAGAGAAAGGCATGAAACCAAATAAATCTAAAACAAAAGTAATGATGGTAGCAAAAGAAAAAGAGGAAATACACATACATATAGAAGGAATAGAACTTGAACAAGTAGACACATTTCAGTATCTGGGTATTATGATTGAGGAAAATGGTAATAATGATGTGGAAATAAATAACAGAATACAAAAAGCAAATAATGTATACTATGCGATGAGTAAAGGGCTTATAAATAAAAAGGACGTGTCAATAAAAACCAAAATGACAGTATTTAAGACAATTTATAGACCGACGCTAACATATGGCTGCGAATCCTGGGTACTCAGTCAACGTCAAAAGAACAAACTACAAGCGATTGAAATGAGGTACTTAAGAAGAGTGAGAGGAGTGACAAGAAGAGATAGACTAAGAAATGACATAATCAGAGAAAATCTACAAACGCAATCACTGCAAGATTTCATTGAGCAACGACAATTGAGTTGGTGGGGTCATCTGCAAAGAATGAGCAATGATATTCCAGTAAGGAAAATATGGGAAGCAAGAACTCAAGGGAAGAGAAGCAGAGGAAGGCCGAAGGAAACGTGGGATAATGTAGTAGGAAAGATTACTCAGAAAAAGGGAAGAACATGGATAGAAGCAAAACAGCTGGCTCAAGATAAGAAGAAATGGTCTAAGTTTGTTTATAATAATGTGCAATGAAAATGTAATCCTGACACCCAATTTGGGTATAAGGGAATTATCGATTATATATATACGAATCCAAATTTAAACTCTTCGGTTCCAAGAAAAGAACGTTCGTTCGAAAGTCGAAAGGGGAACGAGCAGCAGAATCATGTGTAGTACCTACAGTCAAGATGGAATTTTAAGAAAAGAGCGCTACCAGGCAATTTTATAAAGAAATGCTATACCATCTGGAATGAGAATAATCGGTAATTTTATATTTCAATCCGAAGCACACCTCTAAACTGTGCCGCGAATATTTAGAAGCGGTGGAACACGAAAGCGATATCAAAATAATGAAATAGCCTCCTCCAAGCCCAGATGCTAATCCCATAGAGCTTTTGTCGGAGGAACTCGATAGGCAGGTGAAAATAAATCCTCTAACTTCCAAGGAATCGTGGAAACAACTACAAAAAGTTGGCTTAAAATTGAACCCGTTACTCTGACGAAATTGATAGAGAGAATGCCACAAGTGTGTTCTGTAATTATTAATAATCGAGGTGGGCATTTCGACGAAACGAAGATTACATTGTTTTTGTGCCAAATAAATTTTATAATAGAATAAAGTCTATGAATTTCTTTGTTTTAAGAGTATTTTATTAAATGTAAAACTACAATTTATTTTTCAATTAGCACTTCCTTTGGTTATGCGTATTTCTTTGGGTGGGCAAATAATTATGGCCGGTGGTGTAAGTGTTCTAACTCGTTGCTTTTATAGATAGTCAGGTAGATAACAAAAAACTCCCCTTACAGTTATTTGTGAACTTATTAAATTTGTGAAGTTGGAAATGTATCTTCCGTGTCAAGTTATTTTAGAACCAGAGTTTCATACAAGAAATGTGCTTGGAAGGACTTTTGTTTGGGTAAATCTGCAGGTAAATGCATGCTAGAATGTTTCACTTTGATTGATGGCTACTAAAAGATACTTCACACAAATTTATAGCAAAGTTTGAGACAAAATTTAAGGGGTTTACTTACGGCGGCTATAACAAATGAGAAATGGTTTGACGATTCGATAATTATATTTTTTCTTTCGAAAGTATTAACTAAAATTTTAAAAAATTTAGATTTAGAAAATGGTTTGTGTTGTATATTTGGTTTACATGTTACATAATTGTGAAATTAAAAATAAAGGAATTTAAACGAAGCTAGAAATAAAACTTAGATGACGTAAAAAATCTACATGTTCGGTTTGTAAATGCAAAATGTGTATATTATGTTTTAAAATATTCTTAGCTTTATTGAAAACGCAATAATCTATTTTTCAAATATATTCTATAAAATTTCGAACTTATCGTTTGAAAAATTACAAAATAATTGATGTAATTTCCTTGCTAAAAAAGATTTTCGTATTTTATATATAGTGGAGATGTAGGAACAGGAGCATTTTTCTGTAACACTTATTTTCACACTGTATATAAATATTTTTTTTCGATACCGCTCAATAAAACTGTTTGTAAAGAACAACGTTGCATCTTCTACGAACAATCAAAATTGTTGGCAAAAATATGCAATGCTGCAAAGTGTATAATGTGGGCACACTGGGACATAAGTGACAGTGAAGTGAAATTACCTAAAGGGACAGTAAAACCACGAAATTGGGGCAATGTTACTGTCGATTCGAGAGTAGCCTGAAAAGTCCAAATAATAACTGACATCTTGTAAAAAAGGCGTGTACGAATGTGATGGCCTCCTCATTCGATGAAAATCTTTGTTCTCCGAGCATAGGAAACAGAAAAAAGTGCACTTTTCCTATGTTATCGGTAGCGGTTGCAGTGCTTGGCCATCCCGAACGTTCATCGTCAACCTTTCAACGGCCTGGGACATTTTAAACGCCCATAAACAAACGTCAACGCGAGCGAATGCTTCCGTAATGGCGTCTCTGGCTAGCCAATTGATACAGCGTGCTTACTTAAAAGACACACCTCGTACAATTGCTTCCATTCATAATTTTGTCACAATATGTTTTATTAAACTAAATACATAAAAGAAACCACTTTATAAAACCTAAGTGTTTTCTAATTGAAGACCTCGGTGCAACAAGGGGATAAGCAACAAAACATAAATTTTACAGGAGACACCAAGAAAGGAATTATTTTTCCGTTTATATTTAAAGTTCTTACATTACACGTATCCCATATTGGCACCAGATTGAAAGAGCGTCTTTTGGCACCCATTTCTGCCAATATCCCATTTTTCAAATAAAAAATACACTTATCCCCTTCTTGCACCAAGGTCTTCAATTTTAGTTAACATTTTCTGAATTTTGAAACGTCAAATGTATTTGTCCTTTATTATGTCTGCCACAATCAAGCAGTAGCAGTAGTTGAACATCTAGCCAAGAACATTTTTATTTTATTGTTTAGTAATAGTTTACCATGATTTATTTAATTTATTATTTAAACTCATATAAAACATTTTATCGAACTCCTATTACTTCTTTCTTAATTTTCACCATGATGACTACTATGCTAATTTAGAGAATAGTCAAGGTATTCAATGAGAAAAAAATTTCTCCCAGCGTTCTGATTCTTCCTAGACAAGAAAAAAATATTTTTTGTGCTTATATCTTATTGTTACTTGATTCTAACCGCTACGTTTTGTGTTTTCCTCTTTCTAGCTGCTCTACTGCCTTCGTTTCTATCGAGGTGATGAGAAAATCCGCAGTTTTATATGGGATTTGATTACACCATCGGAGAACGGGGAACAGAGCATGCGTAACCATCACGGACTGAAGGACCCGGTCCCTAGAGGTATCAGAAATAAGAATAAGAAAAAAACCAAGGATACAAGGCATGCTGCTCTTACAGACCCGAACCATTGGAGCAAGAGCGAAAAATATGATGGGGATATATTCTTAGAGAGCAACTACAAGAAGCATCTCGGACGGCATGCTAACAAGTAAGTTGGAATGTTGTTCTACTCTTGTAATATACACTTCGAAATGGTAAAATGATTTAAAAAACTTTTGTTAGGGAGATTATTGAAAAAACTCAAAATGAGGACAAACAGTAATATTTCTTTGATGAAGCAGTTGATGTTTGATATTGAAACGTTATCAGACCAACGAGGTCAGTCTTTTGAAAAAATCTATCGTCTATAGGCATATTTGGATTAAGATAAGAGCAGGGAATTTTTTAACTTATGTTATTCGAATAGTAATTTGAAAATTTATTCGTATATTCCAATATTCGAATAGTATTCGAATAATTCCATAATATTCGAGTATTTGAATTTTATTAGGATATTGATATATTAATTTATTATAAAAATATTATATAAATAATGGCAGTTGTATTAAAAAATATATTTCTTTTAATTGTATATATGTTTATGTAATACAGAAAATAAAAAAATACATACCTATACCGGTTGGTCGGAAACGACCCGAACGCTATAGTGAATGTTGCACTGCGAGACTACGACACTTTTCTTGACTAAATATGAGAGAGTCGTCAAAAAGAAGGATTACTCAAACTAATGATTCATTGAATTAGAGTTTTTCTTAAATTCTAAAAGACATTGTTCATTTTGTATTTATAAGTTATTTATTTCGAATGAATAGAGTTGCTTGCTCATTGAAACTGGGAATCGTAGCTTATTAGTACCAAGGCTGATTTTGTTTGTTCTTTCAAGTGCGACGGATTAACTACAAAGCAAATGCCCATATAAATATTGTACGTACCCGATCGAATCGACGATTTCCACACGGTATGTATATTTAGGAGTAGCAAAAATAAAAATGAACAATAGATATAGAAAGTACATCTATTTAAAAGACATACAATAAAAATGTATTTCTTATAAAGATGTAAGAGAAAACTAACAAAACGCCTCAAACAAAGCAAAATAAATATACGTTAAATTGATTCATGCAACAAAACAATATTTCACTGTGGGCCACTTGCATGCAGTTATATGTGTTTAAAGAGAAATTTTGTATTAATCAAAGGTTCCCCCTTTGATAAAAAAAAATTATCCAATTCGACTATTCGAATAGTGTTCGACTATTCGAATAATGTTCGACTATTCGAATAGTATTCGACTACTCGAATAGTATTTGACTTCTCGAATAGTATTCGACTACTCGAATAGTATTTGACTTCTCGAATAGTATTCGACTACTCGAATAATATTCGATTATTCGAATAGTATTCGACTACTCGAATAGTATTCAACTACTCAAATAGTATTCGACTACTCGAATAGTATTCGACTACTCGAATAGTATTCGACTACTCGAATAGTATTCGACTACTCGAATAGTATTCGACTATTCGAATAATATGCGACTATTCGAATATTCAGATATTCGAATATTTGGATATATAATATTCGAATTTAAGTCATGCACCAATTCGAATATTATTCCCAGCCTTATTTAAGATTGATAGATTTTACCTGATCGTTCACTATTAGATAATTTCTCACTGTCCCACGTGAACGCCATTTAAGATTGATCTAAGAAAAGACGAATCTAAAAAGAACTTGCACGATTTGTTCGAATTTGAGACGACCCAAAAACATAACCTATATTACAAATTTATGCGTTTATATTAGAATTTGGCCTTATTTGTTCCCAATTCACAAGAATAATGATGGCAAGGACTGGGGGCAGTATTGCAAACACTAAAGTATCGGTACACTCCGCACCGCACAATTAATTCGGAGCAATTGTTTCGTGAATTCGTGAATTCCCATTGTCAACCGTATGATCGAATGATGTGGGAAAAAGATTTTGTTATATTATAGATTCCACAGAGTTTGGGATACCAAATAAAATGGATAAGTGGGCCACCATAACACTATTTTTTTTTTTTACTTTCTGGAAGTACCTTTTCTAACTTATATGGTTTAGTGACGTAAACATAAGCAGATTTTGTTAAAAAAGTTTGAAATTAATATTCTCACTTTTGGAGATTGATTTTATTACTGAAGACAAACTAAGGCAATTTAGGGGTGCAGTTACCCCAACTTACTTTATTCTTTTTTGTAAAAAAATAGGTTAATATTGTTACTTAGAATGTCATGTTGTGTACACGTTGCGACACAGACCGGCTGTACATACAACATGAAGAAAACAACACAGTTCGACAACAACGTATTTATCGATTACATTCGCCAGCACGAGTTCGTTCGACAGAGCCAGGGCGGATGCGAGAGGAAATACAGCAACTAACGTTGTCGTAGTGCGGTTTAGAATTTTTATTTATTTTTTACATAGTTATGTAGAGTATTTATTTTTCTTTTCTTTTATTTCATCAGAATATTTTTCATTTCTTATTTAGAATTACTTTTTGGTTTCGTATACGCCTCCTAGCAGCAACAACATAAATATGAGAACTCATTTTCAACATAATTTGCGAATACATAATACGTAAATTCCGTAATCGTTCTCTGTCCCAACGAAGTTATGCCTACTGCCTTTGTTAACGCACTGAAGGCATACGCTGCTGGATGAGACGAGTGTAACCGTAGTAGGGGGATGCGGGCACTGAGTCACAATCGCCACGATGCACATACGTACATAGTATTCCACTGTTGCAGTTGAAAACCCGTACGTACAGCCGCTCAGTGTCGCAACGTGTATATCAATTTTCACAGAGAGTGCTGTTAAAAAAAGAGTATCTATATTATACTTTCAGAATATGACCCATGAGTAGTTTGCAAATTTCATCGGAAAATAGTAGCAATTGTCTATTATTGAAGGTGGGAAGGTTATTTTTATTGAAGAAATCGTGAATTATTATAGAATATTTTGTAGTTTTAGTATAAACAAGTGTCACAGAATGTGTTACTAGGTTTTGGTTAGGTGCAGTAACTTGTCCTTTCTCATTATATTCCTTACACTGTAGATTCTACTCCACCTAAAATTAATTAATTTTTTTAATAAATAGCACGTATGCATGTTGATATAACTAGTCTATTCTGCAATGTTTTATACGAACAATACAAGCGTAAAACGCAAATCGATCAGCTGATACAACAAGTTCATTTTGTCTTTGTAATTGTGACTTAAGAACAACTAATCAGATTATGATGACTACCATGCTAATTTAGAGAATACTCAAGGTATTCAATGAGAAAAATTATCTTCTCACAGCGTTCTGAACTAGACTATGTTTCTTTTTAAATAATTGCAAAGGGACACCAAATTACATTACCTCAATTTTTGTTTTTCAGGGTCTTACTACGAGTCAGAATGTTGTATTACATAAAACATGAAATAATAGGAGACCTAGTCCAACACATCACTGATGGAGTCAATGTAAGGTAAGTGTTTTTCAACTTATCTCTGACGTATCTAACCTTTCACCCCCATTCAATTTAGGATTCTATAGAACAACACATTTTCATTGCTAATTAAGTTGAAAAAATACCATCAATTATTTTTAATTTGTTCATACCTCTCATTGTTTTTTAATACTTTTTTTTACATTTTGATTCAATCTACCATTATGTAACAATAAAAAGAAGTTGGGAACATATAGCCTTTACCTTTACCCTCTGCTTTGTATTTCATTCATTATTAACTATTTTTTTTTTAATTTATTTAATGCATGCCCTTGCTTGTGGCCATGCCAGCTTGAGCAAAGAATTTACGTTTAATTTACATTTGATTAATTTTTTAATTTAATTTTAATATTTTTGGAAGACTACTAAGTACTTTGCCTCTAACTTCTCTCGTACTCAGAACAGGTTGTTGTGACGTTTGTGAGTGGTATAATTACAACTCTCATTCATTTGTTTTTATTTGTCGATTAACGAAAAAAAAATCTCGTAGAAACAAAAAAAAAATAAGGTTTTTTTTTGTTTAGGCATTTTCCGCGCGATAATTCATTTGTTTATTTATTTATTTAGTTGTTTATTTATTTATATCATAGCTTTTTCGCTTTTTTAACCCTCATACATTGTTCTCTCGAATTATTAACAAGTTTGTCCGAGTTGTTCCCACATAACCTCTACTACCGAAAAAATGCAATGGTACGGCACTTGTTACAAAATTTTACTTTTGGGTCAGATTTCGAGTTTGACGCGGAAACACGCGAGACACGCAAATTAAAAAATAGTCGATAAACTTGAAATTTCTTGCTTGCATTTTAATACTTAACTTTGCGTCTGTGTGGGAAAATTTTCAGAAAGTTCTTCCCCCACATTCATAGATAAGATGTTTAAAGAAAAAAAAAATGGAGAATGTTTTGCATATTACCTGACTAAAAAAAAGCAAAGGTGTTTGTACGAAAATAAATTGCACTAAGATACTGTTGATTAATAAATAATACGATCGATTTTTGTTTAAAAGGTTATTTTTATTTCAAATGTGATAATTCTCTCTCTTTTATGCCTTCTTTTTTGGATTTCTTATTCTGAATCTATTGCAGAAATAGACCTTAGAGTTCCTTAATTATGTACAGGTCTCACGTTGTAGGATGGCGAGTTTCGGCTCTGTCCGAAGGTCAGTTGGGCATCGTTCGAGCCTGTATAGGCTGTCCCAAAACTTGACGTAACTTTTCTGGCTGGTGACACTACTCGCTAAATAAAGATCTACTTTGAAGAAAATATTTGCATCTGTCTTATGGTACAAACGACCGCTAGATGGCGTTATTAAGATGTGATTTTACTATTTTCGTTAAATTTGATATTTCTTATTGTTGAAGCAGTGACAGCTCAGAATTCATAAAAAAAAGGGAATTTCACGTGAAGATTTTCGTTGGAATCGCTTCGTTCAACCTTTGGTAATGAAGCACCATCAGAAAAGATTGTTTACAACTGATTTGCAGAATTTCATCGTGGTCGTGCTTCTGTCAGTGACGAATTTCGTGAAGGTCGACCAAGATCGGTTGTGCCAAAACACATCGGTGATGTGCGCAACATGATTGAGGAGGATCGACATGTAAATTATCGTGAGATAGAGGCGCGTCCTTAGGCATATCGAAGACTGGAATACATTCTATTTTGCATGAACAGTTAGGTGTGAAAAGGATCAATTCCCGATGGATTCCGCATAATTTGACCTAACCACAAAAAGAGACTCGTGTCAATTGATGTAAGAAAATGCTCAAAAAATTCGACAGAGGAACTTCCAAATCCGCATACAACATCGTACAACGGAAACTAAGCAACAATCAATTGTTTGGGTGTTCCCAGATGAACCGAATCCAACAAAAGTTGTTCATTCAAGAAGTACTCCCAAGCAAGTAATTGCTTGTTTCCTTCGTTGTACTACATGGGCTGAAAAGTCTTTGGCCTGACACATAGATGGCGTCAGAAATCAAAAATCCGTATGCGCGCCGGAGAGTACCAACCTTAACTAGAACGCTGTAAAAATTTCATGACATTTCATTTACTCGTTCTCAAGTTATTGCTCTCGAAGTGACGCTACCTCTGTTATTTTTGTTTACCATGGAAAAAAGTGAATTTCGTGTTTTGATAAAACATTGCTTCCTGATGGGAAAAATACTGTTCAAGCAAAGCAATGGCTTAAAAAGTGTTACGGAACATCTGCCTCAGCCAATTCAACCGTAAAGTATTGGTATGCTGAATTTCGTCGTGACCATACCAGCACAAATGATGCACAACGTTCAGGAAGGCCAAATGAGGCAGATACGCCAGAAAATATCAAAAAAATTCGTGAAATTGTGCTGAATGACCGCAAAGTGAAATTGAGTGAGCTAGCAAAGACCATAGACATCTCAAAAGAACGTGTAGGTCATATCATTCATGAATGTTTACACATGAAGAAGCTTTGCGCGCCTTGGGTGCCACGTTTCTTAACAATTGATCAAAAAGACCAACGTGTCAATCTTTCGAAAGAGAATCTGTCACTTATTACGCGCAATAAGAAGGATTTTTTGCGGCGCTTCGTGACAACATGGATCCACCACTACACTCCTGATTCCAATCGGCAGTCGGCAGAGTGGTTATTGCCTGGTGAGAGTCGTCCGAAGCGCCCAAAGACGCAACAATCAGCCGGTAAAGTGTTGGCCAGTATTTTTTGGGACGCGCACGGTATAATATTTATAGACTACCTTAAACATGGTAAAGCAATCAACAAACAATATTACTGTGCATTATTGGACCGATTGGACGCCGAATACAAGGCAAAACGACCGCACATGGCGAAGAAGAAAATGCTCTTTCACCACGACAACGCCCCAGCTCATTCTGCTCGCGATACGACCGATAAATTGAAGGAATTGCGCTACGAATTGGTTCACCACCCACCGTATTCGCCCGACCTAGCACCCAGCGACTATTTCCTGTTTCCTCGATTGAAAATGTGGCTCTCTGGCAAAAGATTTCACTCAAATAAGGAAGTAGGGTTGGAAACAGACGCCTATTTTGAAGCACTTGACGCGCAGCACTACAAAACCGGCATCAAAATGTTAGAGGACCGCTACAATAAGTGCATTACTCTAGATGGAGATTATGTCGAAGAATAAAACAGTTTTTTCATTTAAAATGTCGTTTTTTCATTGGTAGGCCAAAGACTTTTCAGCCTATGTAATACTAGACATATCGCAAGCATTGCTTTGGAGGATTGAAGAACAGTTAATGCTGAATCACATAAAACAATTGGTATTTCATCCATGAAATCAGGAAAATCAATCGACAACGTCGCATCATCCTTCATCATAGTTCTCACATACCACGTCAAACAATTGATTATTTGAAGGAGAAAAACATCGAATTATTGTCTCATCGCCCGTATTCGCCTGACTTCTCGCCTAACGATTTCTTTTTGTTTCCGAATATCAAGCAAAAAATGAGTGAAGAGCGATTTTTATCATCTCAAGAAACTGTTGAAGCCGTCAAAAACCATGTTTTGGAGATACACGTTTAGAGTGGAAAAAATGTGCCAAGAATTGGTTCAAATATTTTGAAAAACAATAAAATGATTTGTACCAATTTTTTTTTCTTTCATTGCTTAAAAAAAAAGTAAATCTTTAGATTATGTTAATAATTTTTCTAATATTGGTTTTTATTGGGAGAATAGTGTCATCCATTACAGAAATTTACTCTTAAATTTTGGGGCAACCTGCATCCGAGCCAACAGTTTTTTTTCATTAAAATCAGTCCTATTATTAATATGTATATCATTGCGGGGAAGAATTGTTTTGACTAGAGTAAACACCAAGAAGTTAGCTTCGGTTGAATTTCCTAGAAATACTAGCACTCTGGTACTCTGTTTTTTGGACTCCAATTTCTACTAATACGTGCTACTGTCATGGTTACATTTTCTCGATTTTATCTCAGACCTTGCCCTTCTTTTGGTCTATCTTTATATTAGATCTACTTGAAAGTTCTGTCCGATAATGCGCATGTACATGTTCATTTGAGACATATATGGCTGTCTCTCTTTATAATTGCATTTATACAAATGTGGACTTCTAAATTAACTGAAAGAAAGATGTCTCGTGTCATCATTAAATGAGACGCGGTCGTGTAAACATGGCTACCAATAAAGTCTATTTACGACACTGTATTTTGTACGAATTGCAACAAGGAAAAAATGCTGCAGAAGCCTGTAGAAATTTAGTGAAGGTTTTTGGTGAAGGTATAGTTTCAAAACATGCAGGAGATGGTTCGAGAAATTTGAAGCACGTCATTTCGATCTTAATGACAAGCCACGCTCTGGGCGGCCATGTTTGATCGAAGATATACGGAAAATTCAGTTCAACAAACCGTGTCAGACCATATTCTGAAACTATTATTTTCTTTCTCTTCACAAACGGACAGAACTATCAGGTAGACCTAATCTTTTCTAAAACCATGTTCAAATGACGCTTCACGCAATTCAGTTGAAAACAATCTGCGTCATTTTTTACTCCGATTTACTGACGGAGCAGATTCACGTCAAATCAAAGAACAAGCAAAGAAAACATTAAACAAAATTATTCTAGATATGCCTCTTTTTTTACCGCATATTGTGGCTGTTGAATTAATTTGCATTAAAATTTACTGTAGTATTAGCGAAGTAGATTACCTTCTATGTCTCTCTGCATCGTGAGAACCCTCAAAACAATATAACACGTGCGAACATAGCTTTTGAAATGCCATTTTACTTCCAGAGATTTCATTTTTGAATTGGCGCGATGTATATACCGCTTTATAGTATATTTTGTTTTGTTTTTTTGTTCAATCAGAAAAATTAGATCAAGCTGGCATAAATTGACACTGACAACACACTTTTTTCTATTAACACAAAAAAAAAATAATAATGCGTGCATAGACTTGCTATTTGTAGTAGGTGCTTTTTTTTTTCTTATTTAATTTATTTTTTTTTTTTACTTTCTTTTGGAAAATCCGAATTTGATCGCATAACAATCTAAGACTAATAGAATTAATTCTCTTGTTTTAAGAAATGAAATAATCAAGTAGTCTGTGAAACATTCTCTACCTTAATTATTAATTTTTAACTTTTAAATTAACGACGATTTTTATTTTTTGGATGCTGTAAATATTGTTCTTCTCCACACATATAGGGTGTTTACTGTAACATTAGCCAAACTGTACAGGCGGGTTTCCGAAAATACTTTCTAACAAAATTATAAGTTTTGGGTTTTAAAGATGACTTAACTTGATGCAAATGCTTAAATGATCAAGTGACATATGAAATGTTGACAATAGTCACAATATGTACGTCATATGTTCAGTTCAGATAAATAGCTTGGTTTTTTTTTTTTTATTACAGATTGAGATAAAAAGAACAAATTCTTAGTTACATCTCACTTATTCTTAACTAAGTGCGTTTTACTTGTAAGACACTTTTCTGGTAAAGAGATAGCTAATAGCTATCGTATACAACGAGTGCAACTTTAAATGATCATCATCCTAGGTTCCAATTTTGCTGCTGTTAGTGTTGTTAGTATCTTCAATGCCATATAAAGTTTTTGGAAAGTATTTGGGGGGACACCCGTATATAACCCTATTTCATAGTTATTACTAGTAGAACACATCTATACAGTATGACCAGTGTTACGGTAAACACCTTGTATATCTATATCTTTCCGATTTTGGAATTTTACCAAATTACCTAACTTTAAATGTCTCCCTATCAGAATCAAACCAAAATAAAACAAAAAAATAAAAAAAAAAACAAAAGCAACGCTTAAAAGTCAAAATTTTACAATTGGCAACATGATTCACAGTGCCTTGCCTATAACCCCTCCCATAACGGAACAGTTGCCATGCGTTTGGTGGGATTCGGAGTGTGACAAGTCTCTGCTAGTGGGCACGTGGAAGCACGGCTATGAAAACTATACTGAGATGCGTGCTGACCCAACCTTGTGTTTCCTGTCCCGTTGTGGCCCGCCCTCAGCTCGCGAACTCCAGCTGGCTTCTTCTAACACGCAAAATTCCACGCCTGCACTGTAAGTAGTGAGATACAAAAGAAACAAAAACCAATCGAAAACAAAAACGTACGCAAAAGAATGTTCGGAATGGAAAGAATTTTTTGAAGGACCTTTAAAAAGTACTTCGGCAGAAATAATCTACATTAGATGTCAATTTTTTGATTTGGCTAAAGAAAAGAAAGCAAAAGAAAAACGATCGACCAATAAGGACACATTTTTCTTAAACTACGCCTCCTATCAGGCGTGATTTTTTTAAATTTAAAATTCTATTGATTCTAATGTGTGATTATTATTGCTAGACTTAATATAGAGACAAAATAATACAGGGAGTAAGTTAAATCTAAAAAAAAATAAATAAATGGATAAGGTAAAGTCCTTCTCTGTCTCTTTGAATAGCGAATGATGTTGGCGTCCAGATTTTAGTTCCGTTAACATTTTATAATGAAATTCTAACATTTTTTTATCGATAATGTCGACCAAAATGTTCATCTGCATTTGCTTGTCATTCCAAAAGCTTTTTGTGGAGGGTAATATAACAATACAGTCACTTGGGTTAAGTTTGTATGTTCGCCTAATTTTATACAATCTTTAAACATTAAATATCATTCTACAATCTGTATTATTTTGCATTTTTGTATGTGCATCAATATTTTATCATTTAATAAAAATGCCACATAAATTGCGCATCCACTTTGCAATGGAAAGAAGTAACAAAAGCATTGGATTAGAAATTGACTTTGGTGTATGCGATTGTGAATTTAGAAGAATTCAAAGTTGACAACAAAAATCTCACTAGATCAGTAATGTTCTGGTTAATACTTATTTTTGTTGGTTTACAACACTGTATTGTAATAAACATAACTGATTCTGCATTGTTACCGCAGTAAATTCGATATTGCCAACCTCGGATAATGTTATTCTATACGACGCAATTTTCCCTATATTTTTTTCATATTGCTAAGAGGAATGAAATCAAAAGAATTAATTTCCAATTAAAAGGGAAATCCCATGGCAAAATACTAATTAGTAGAAAAATGTTGGGCACACACTTTATGTATAATAAATATTTTTTTGCTTTAATATTTTCTGTAATTATCAATCTATTTCTTCTACTCCAAAACGTGGCATCTGTTTTCACAAATTATTAGATAAATTTAAAAAAATTTTTGTTTCGTTATAAACATATTTGTAACCCAACAATTCCCGATTTTGATATTTTGGAGCATAAAATAACCAGTGTTTAACAAAATATATGCAAATTGGTGCATTTTGTTAACTCTAAATACTACGCGCAATATTATGTATATATCTAATGTTAGAAACATCTCGAACGCCCCTCCGGATGTTTTAAAGTTACCCTATACTACTGCATGCGATAAAATGCAACAATAACTAGATAAATATAATTTTGGCAAACGTATCATTTATGCTACTAAATTCATAAGTCAAAATATGCACCTAGGGTTATTGATTTGTACGTAATACAAACGCCAGGACCGGACTAAATAATTTTTTACTTTTAAATTCGTGTTTAAGGGAATTGTAGGTTGTATTTCTATATTATATTTTGAATGCCCAACACTTTTTATACAGATATATTTAAAATATACATTTTTGTTAATTTTTTGACAAAGAATGCTAACGGAATCAAAATTTGGTTGCGAATGGTAACCGATATCAACAATTTAATCGATTCATGACTTCATCTCCTTTAATTTATTTTTTAATTTTATAATTTAATTTAATCTATTATTACATTATTCAGCTTTTTTGCTAATAAACGCCTCTATCTTTTTCTAACATTTTATATTACATCCGTTGTCTGCATGTTGGTTTTCACCTATTTTTACCCTCATGTTTTAATTTTTGTACTCTCTCGATTAATAATACGATTAATATCGCAAACGAAATATCGTCAAAATCGTGTCAACAACAACAATACAAAAAAAAAATGATAAAAAAACGAACTTTATCTTTCTCCAATAAAAATTCTTACCTGTTTTACGCAAATGCTACAGCAATGAAGACGATATCGACGAAGATGATACCACTAACGACGACATCAGCGGCAAATCCAAACAAAAAGGCGGTGGTGATGGTTCAGAGCAAAATTCGGAATTCGCTGAACCTTCGCCGGGACCGTCGGGTTCTTCGGAAACTCCTCAGCCTCCAATGGATATTGACGAGATTCCCGATGGCGAAGATAAGCAGCAGTGGCCCAGCATAACAGAGTTGAATACTAGATTAAGGAGGGTCATCACTTCTTATCAAAGGAATTGCAGGAAAGAAGAGCAGAAGTTAGCCGCACAAAAAGCTGCAAACAAGGTAAGAAACGATATTAAACATCAATTTCTGAATTAAAACAACCAATTTCCAAACATAAAATAATTCAAATACACGAGGAGGTATATATTTTTCTTAATTAAAGATATTTTGTTTCATCTTCTTGCATCTAGATGTAGCAAGAATTCTTATTTTCTATTTTATTCGTTGTTATGGTTCATTCAATGTCTTCTATTTGTTTTTGGATATTTGCAAGGGTACAATTCATTTTACTTGTTATTAACGTTATTAATTAATTATAAATACATATGCAAATGGTTATAGGCACATCCCGCATCACAGAAAATGTTTGATTCTGAAATGATTAAAAATATGTGGTGCGGAGTGTGCCGATACCTTTCGCATGTTGCAATCAATGCTGAAAATGAATTTTACCATTTGTTTTCTTAATCGTTGTTTTTTGGTCTCCTTTTTTCTGGAATATAAGCTTCGAATTGCTCTGCGCTTTGATGTAACGTATTTTTCACGTAGAATTTTTTCTCTTATACGTGTTTTTGTATCATCAAAGATCATTATCATCACTTCTCATCATTCATTGACTCATGTTTTTCGAATTTGATTCAATTTTCTTTATTAATTGTAAAAGTAAATGTAAAAAGTAGCAAGAATTAGGTAATGGACATGTGCTTCTGTTTATCGGGTGTTGTTGTTTTGGCTTCAATATGGGATAAGTGCAGGGTGTATGATCTAGGTTGCTTAATTTAGAGAAGTAATTGTAGTCAAAATATGTAAATGTATACATAAGGATTTCTCATAATTTTTTCTTTTCTTTTTTTTATTTTTTATTTTTTCCTTTTTTTCAATTAATCTCTGTAATAAAAAATATATCTCGACGTTTTACTTCTGGTTATGCCAGAAATGAATGTCAGTTTGCTTATTTTAAATAAAACATCCCGTATCTTAAACACCCTGTGTACCTTATCATTTTCTCCACAACTAATATTTTTTTATGCTTATCTTCTATCATTTCCGGAAAAAAAACGAGTTTAAATGAAATGATACCAGATATCCATGTCGTAATACCAAGTCAATAACTCTCAAAGAACTAAATATAGCGTATAAATTATATTACCAAATACGTTCAAGAAAACGTTTAAGTTACGTGTACAGGATGGTCAAAAATTTCCATAAACTGATATAAACAGAAATGTGATGTTACGAGTCGAATATTTCATTGGCTCGACTAAGTCAATCTATCAGATCCGCTTTTTAATTTCTTTTTTATTTTGTTTTTTTTTTAATAATTAACATTAGAATTGATCTATTAACTCATTAATAGAGCAACGCAAACTGCGCTGAAAGCCAGTGGCGGACGCATAAAAGTTTATACAAAATAAATTAAATGTGATACGTGCTCAAACACTTACCGTTTTAAGAGTCCTCCGTGAAATCACAAAGTGGATAATGTCTATTTAATATTTGTAACATTAGATATGTTTCCAAAGTTGTTTCGGCAAAGTGAGTGCGGCGTGAAGAAAAAGTGCTTTTGTATGCCGAAAACGAACGTTCTACATCTAGTGACGTTATATTTGCGTAAGTAAAATAATCTTTCAAATAACTTAACGGTTCTGTTGACGCACCTTCACAAATTTGTCTTAATGTGCCAAAATCAGAGTCTTTATCTAAAACACTTTCAAACCTTTTTAAAACACGAACATTTCTTGCGTCTTCTATCGCGCATAGCTGTGCGTGAACATGTTGCACTATTTGCAAAGATTCCACTAACGACACCGAAGAATGTTGTAGTTTTTCTATCGCATCCGCTAGTCCCACGTAATTGTTCTGAGTAATTTCCAAATCTGTTTTAACTTGACTATCCTGAAATTTCAAGCGGCTTACCTTGACAGCTGCAGCTTCCTTTGGGTCGAATTCTAAAATCACGTTCTTATATTCTCAAAATATTTAAGATAATAAAATGCAGCCTCTAACCATGTTCCCCAACGAGTAAGAATAGGTTGTGGTGGTTTAGGAATACCGGGGCATAGTCTATGAAATTCCCGAATACGTTTTGGGGATTTTACAAACACAGCTTTTGTATGTGCTATTAGAGCATCTACCTCGGAATAACATTTTCTGATACTATCTGCTACGAGACTGAGAGTATGAATTTTACATGTAATATGCAACAAGTTGGCACAGTGTTTTTTAAGAGATCGACCTACAGCAAGCATGTTTGCGGCACCATCACTCATAAACATTTACAGTTGATTTGTTGAAAGTTCAAACTTTTCCAATGTATTTAACACCAACATTGAAATTACTTAGGCAGTGCATTGTTGTATTCGTCTGGAAGCTAGTAAAATGGAGGGTGACGGTCGATGTGGTTCCATTGTGCGTACCATTACATTAACCACAGAATGTTTTTTACGATCTGTTGTTTCGTCCACACATAACCACAGTTTTTTATCTTGCAACTCCGATTTAATTTTCTTGATATGCTCACGAGCAGACGGCACAACTCTGTAATGTTCTCTCACTTGGTAACTTAAAGTCCGAATATTCATTCCAAAACGAGACGTATGCTTTCTTCCTTAGTAAATGAAATGGTAAATTATATGCAATAAAGGTAACACACAAATTAAATTTAAATTTCTCATAATCTCGTGTGGAATTTTTTTTTTGTAACATGCCCTGCACTATTTACGTGTCGTAGACAATCACTTTTCGACCAACACATTAAATCTATTTTACACACTACACATTGAATTTTAGCGCCATCACACTTTCAATCAGGCATTTCTGCAATAAATTCTCTTATTGTGTCCAACTTTGGTCGACACAAAGATTTATTATCTTCTTACTACTTGCTTTTTATAATTTGTTATTCCCAACGCCATAAACATCTGTGGAAAATTTGTTTAAAAGATAAAAGCATTTACAAAGTTATCTATTTTTGTCATATAGTATGATTATTATTTTAGAAACTGTTTAATGTGTAGTGGTATTTATGAATGCGTATATGTATGAATGAGTTTGTTAAAAAGGTGGTACCGACAGTGGCACACTGCATAAAAGTAGGTACGTAATATACAATATTAGTGAAAAATAATATTGTTACCTTTTCCTGTCGTCTTGATGTCCGCTGTGGCAATTGGCAACCGCCCTGGTAAGCTGCGTAGAATTACATCAGCAACGCTTCCATTGTCGATTCATTCAGCCATCGACGGTGTTGTGAATACGTTGTCGTATACTTCGAAAATGATCGTTCGACATCCAGTGAAGTAAGATTTGCAACTGTCAGATATTCCTTTTCTTCATCTGGGCACTCTTGATTTTCAGTTATAGATCGAACCTTTTGTAAATCGGGATTTTTCGTTAAAATTGCACCAAATTTTTTAGCAACATCGATACCTATAGTGTTCGTCAAGTTTTCTAGAGCGGCTTGTAAATTGTTTATGCAATTTAATGCGTCTTGTGCAGATAAGTGACTGTTTTCTAATTGCTCAATAGCTTGTGCAACTTCAGAATAGTTCATGGAAATTTCATCTATTTGTTGTTGAACGTCCGAATTGGAAAAAAGTTGCTGACTATCTCGAATTGCTGCAGAATCATTTGAATCAAGTTTCAAGATGACATTTTTCACTTGTGAAAAATATTTCTGATAGTAAGATACTGCCTGGAGCCACGTTCCCCATCGCGTTATTACAGGCTGAGGTGGTGGTGGTAATTTCGGACGCAATTGTTTGAATACACGGATGTGTTTGGGAGATTTGATAAACGCTTTTTTGGTGGATGCTATTAACTTATCCACCATCGGATACTTCTTTCGAATGGTTTCTGCTACGAGGTGACATGTGTGTATGAGGCATGTTATGTGAAGAAGAGTCGGAAAGCATATTTTCAACATCCTACCAAGTCTCAGCATTGTTGCGGCTCCGTCAGTAACGAACATTGTGACTTGGGTTCCTATGATACAAAATTCTCTCAACGAATCTTTTATTATCTTGACAACGGTTTCTGCATTAGTTTTCTGAATCCTTTTACTGCATAACAACAATGAAACTGGTGGACCATCACGTTTTAAAGGACGCACTACAACATGAATGAGGCTGTGTTTCTGAGCATCAGTTGTTTCATCCACACATAGGCAGATTTTCTTATTTCTCAACTCGTCTTTTATACATTCCTTTACTGTACCTTGCACACGTGGCAAATTGTATCGTAATTGCATAGATGTTGGCAGCTTCCATGAGGGAACGTACTTAGCCCAAAAAAGACGAATGTGTTCATTAGATACTAGATGTTGTGGATGTGTTCGTTCCTTTAGGTTGATTTTTTATCGCCCAAAATTAATATTGCCTCTCACATGAAGAGTGGTCCAATATCATTTTTTCAGACGAATCTAACTTTTGTTTATGGGCCCATGGGCAAACGAATTCGGCATCGAAGAGAAGAAAGATTTCTCCCGTAGATTTAGTATAGGAGGTAGTACTTCTTTAGTATTCTTTCGAAGCCATTTAAATACTAAATGTACATGTACGAAGTTCTGGAACCATTTACTTTACCATGTAAGCAAAGACTAAATAATGTCACACTCCAGTAAGGCAATGCCCATTCTCATGTTGTAGTAGTTACATTACAATTCCTGCGAGAGGCCAACATCAATATTCTCAATTGGCATGTGCGATCGCCAGACTTATCGCCCATAAAACATGTCTGGGATACGATAGATCAAGGAAAAGTATGCTTCCTGACTCCCCAATGAACTTACAACAACCCTGCAAGTTGCTTGGAACGAGCTTCCCCGGGAGTTAATAGAACATCTTATTGGAAGTATGCCCGGGCGAATAGCAGAATATTTTTCTTACAAGGGGGCGACAACTCATTACTAAATTTTCTCTATAAAGGGTGCGAATTTTTAAGTGAAAATCTAATCGTTTTATTATTCTTAATTTAGTAAACATTTTAGTCTTGGTTTCCGGGTTGCAACCGGGCCGTTGCGTTACCTCCGACATATAAGGCCCAAGCGCTCTGATGTTAGCAGGCTGTGACGTATATTGTGTTAGGTGAACAATCAGCCATAAGCGCATTTACACATTCAGACCGTCTCTGCGTTTTGAATTGGCTTATCCAAATTATATTGGTTTTATTTTAAAAAATACTTTGTAGTGATATTTCCGCACTTTGTTGGTGATACCTGTAACGTTTTTCCAGTGTTGTATAAGCGATACTTTTCTGAAACGATAAATAAAAACGGGGGATAAAAATAAAATCATACAAAAATTCAATACATGACGTTTACTTTTACAATGTTTTCTACATTCAAACCTATCGCGACTTAACAATCCGCTATTGCATATTGTGCTATAAATATGCGGACTTCTATATTTTAATCCAGGGAAATGCCTGAGATATTTATTCACATTCGAAGGGAACGTTACACCCTTTGGGCGTCCCATCTCCGCGTACTTATTTGGCGTGCAGCGTGCAACGTATTGTCGCTTTGAACTCTCTCGCGGTACTGTCGAGATCGACTACGAGTTGAAAATTACCCCTACCCACGCCGCTACCGCTACGCTACTGCCATCCGGTACCACCCTTTTTAACAAACTCTAATGATGACACTGTGTGAATGACGACGCAGATAAATGTGGGATAAGGGACGTGGCGCGAAAAAGGAGAGTTGTCAAGTTATATAAAAACGTATCTAATAAAAGTTATATCAAACCGTATCCAGTATTATTAATAGCTGACAAACCTTTACATTTAAGAAGGATCAAATTTAATGCTAAATATTGATGGATTGAATAGAAAATATTCAAAAAACTAACTTGTTAAAAGCGATATCTAACAAGTTCGTTTTTGTATAAAAATACGTAGAATAGTATGAAATGCACATTTTAAAATATGCATAGTTGTCTTGGCGATAAAATTACGCAGATTTATTGCAAATTCTGTCAGAAAACTTGAAAACTAGATATACACAGGTTCCTTAAAGTACAGAATAAATTCATTATTTCTTAGATGAATCATATTCCGCATGTTTGGTCAGCTTAACATATAGGCCAAAGTACATGTCCATGTCCTAAAGATTATTTTACTTATAACATTGTCCTTGCTATTAAAAATCTCTAAATTACAGCAAATTCGATAAATTTCCACTAGATGGCGTTAAGTTATTGGAATCGAAATCCATCTGAACTCAACGCCATTTACAGCATTAAAAGAGTCGTTTAAGCTTAATATAAAGATATACATGTCTTTCCATACCATCGATATCTCATCAATCTCATCATTGTTTCATCATATGCACCTCAAGTGCATGTAGATTTTCTTATTTATTACTATTATTTCTAGAGTTTCTATGGTTGTTTTAATTGGTTGTTCTTTTTCTTTTTTATTTCTGTTGAATTTTTTGGCTGTTCGGGTAGTATGTAGTTTGCATTGTGCAGCCCTCGCTAGAGTCCGCCATTACCAATCCCCTGGCGGCGCTGGCTCAGGTTTCTCAACAGCTAGAGGCAAGAGATGCATCCCAAATCGGTCTACCCGGATGGGATCTCCAACAACTGGCCTTCTACCTATTGGTTAGTATTGATGTTTTTTAAATTACTTTTGGCGCTTTTTTGGGAAAGTGCTGGAGCGCGTTTTGTGGATTTTTTTTTTGTATTTTTAATTATTGTGCATATTTTCATTCATTAGTTTGATTTATTTATATTAGTACTTTATTTGACAATTTCAAACAGCAAAATGTGTGTTCTTTGTCAGTTATTGTCTTAAACTATAGTTTGCAGTTGCCTTTTGAACAAAAACTGATGAAAACATATTTCTTTTCACATAAAACTTAATTTTGAATATATTTGTGTAATAGAGAGAATATTAAATAAATAAAGTTTACTTTTATGTATGTGCAATAAATGTACTACTTTTTATCATCAGAATAAAGCAGGTAAGTTGTGTCTGTCCATTTGTTTTTTTTTGTTTTTTTCTTAAATCTTGCCTGTGTGTTTTTTATCTCACATTTTCAGCGTTAGAAGTTTCAATAAATCACTTAAAGTTATATTGTTTCTAGAAAAGTAGGTAACCGATAAACAATAATGGTTTTGTTTCTTCCAAATTCAAGAATTTTTGGGATTTTTTGTATAGAATAAAATGGAGAAAGCAGTAAAAATAATTGAATGCTTTATTTTGGAGATATTTACGAGGATATATTTTTTTAATGGAACATCCCGTATAATTTAGCATAGCGTCGGCTTGCTACTACGTACAAAGTTGAATTTAACATTTTTTGCGATATTAGTGTTTGATTGTATACTCGTTAAATCGTAAAACACTGCATTTTCCAAAATATAAACCTCGAGCTACATGGTTGTGTGTGAGATAAACAAGATCTCCCTAAAGTGCGGAATAATTTCATTATTTAACTACAGTATTAATCACACGTGTTTTAGAAAAATCTTCGAACACGTCTGTGGTTACGTCAGTATTACTTCCATCTCATTATGTTACAGATATATATTTTTTTTAACGAAACGCTGTATATTTCTCAAATTTTGGATTCTGCGCGAACAACTGACTTACGCTTTAACTAAACGTTGTCAATAAGCCATTTACATAAGTTTAGGCAACTCAAAATTGAGATGCGATACAATTAAAGTGGGGTCAGTCCAAACATTGTTGAGCAGCAAGTTGACCAACTGTTATAAATTTGTTACTTTTAATCTATTGGCAAACTCACATCCTCAAAACCAAGTATTTAGTTGGCAGTTGCTTCAATATTCGTTTAGTGTGCGAAAAAATGAAGCAAGTAAGATAGGGGCTGATGAATGTAACTGTTATCGTGGGAATGCACACCGGCCACATTGTTACCGAACTGTTTATCAACATTTTCTTTACAATACCGCCTTCTGAGCGAACATCAGGAATCAGTTTATTCACCAGTTGAGCAGCACTTGAGCAACACGGACACACTGAGGAAACTATAATGTTGGTTGATTCTCTCTCAACTGTTGTCCAATGTTTACTTGGCCTAGTCCCACCTTTAATCGAATTAAGAAGAAGAGAGTTATAGTTAGTAGTTGAAGAGTTAACACATTGACCGCCGTGAAAATCTAGTCCGATTCACACTACATTTATTCAATGCGTTGCGTGAATCACATGTGCTTCGCATAAATTTTTTTCGGGGCGCGTTGTTCACCCATAATTCATATCTAAACGAGACGGTTACCCAAACTCTAAGAGTTTGGTAGGGAATCAAATACGTCTTTTATTTCTGACCCTACGTAAGTCAGACGTCACACCCTCATCTCCTTGAGGGATTATAGTGAATTCTATCTTAGCCAGCGTCGCATTTCGGCGATCGTGATAGGTTGCAGCGTTTCGAATTCGCGATTTCCCTCACGTCAAAGCTCTACGCCGCTCATTGCGCGGAGTCTTCGAAAAAAAGTAATTACGAGGCTTCAGGGCCGATCGTACCACCTAAACGAGCAAGAAGAGGGATCACGTTCGCCATCGACGTCCTTCCCGCTCGCGGAGACTTCCCGTAACACGGGCAGGGTCCCACCAATTAGCTTTTATTATATCAAATAGAATATAAAAAAATAAATAAATCTCGCATTTTGCCCCGACATGGTCACGTGGCCGGCGTGTTTTTTCCCACACGACGTCGATTTACCGAACGCCGGTTCATATAGTTGCCGGCCCCTTTTTCGAACGAAATTACGGTTATTAATTAGAAAAAGTAGTGGTCTTTCTATTGGCGACGTCGGCGCGGGTCCATCTTGCTCGGTTTTTGACTTGATTCGCGTAAAATTTGCTTGTTCGACCGCTTTCCCACCCCGCTCCCGTCTACGGACGATCGTACTATAAGGGAGGATAAAAAAGGGCCGACATAGAGTAATCGATCAACGTATATTAATTATAAAATGTGTCAGCGTTTAGTATATATAGTATTAATAATAAAAATGTAATGCTTATGGATAACGCTATAAAATTTCAACCACATGTACAACAGCCCATTTTTAATGTTGGATAAAACAACAATGGTGTTACAGATTCAAGTTTGGGCTTGTGTGCACCTTGTATGCACTGCTTTGTCCAATCAGTAAAAAAAATGTCAGACCGCGCGATGCACATGTGATCCACGCTTAACAAATATATTTAGCTGCTTGAAATAGATCAAAAATAATAAAATATGATTATGTTACTTTCAGCAAATTGCAAAACAAAAAGAAGTTGGGCCGGAGATCACAATTTTTTTTAAACATGATTTCGATCAATGTGTTAAGTACAACATACTACTACATAAAGGTAAAATAAAACAGTGAAAGGTATAATAATTTAGTTTGAGATGTAACTTATTGGATCATATTAATTGACACTTTGGCTAATGGGTATGTGCCCTAACAGTCTTAAAAAAAATTAAATATCGAATGTCTATAAAACCCCGTCATTTACACTGCAATAAATCACTACGATAAAACACTCTGCGCAGTATAACAGATTTATCTTCTGGAAAGCCATCTACAAACTTCTTTCTTTTCCATCTCTTTTCATAATTTCGATGCATACTGCATCGCACATGAATGGCCCAAAACTGTCGTGTTTCTGGCAAATTTTACTACACCTGAGGTCGTTTTGAAGCAACAAGATTAAAAGTTAAGCTAAAAGTACATCTGTATTTTAGTTTGTTCATGTATCTGTGTTTGCATAGCTTCCGCTGAAAAAACGGTACCGGAAAGCAAATTTTATTGATCAATATAGAATAATTTTTACCGATACAGTTATTTAATTAATCGGAACTATTTTTTCTTTACATTTACGTATCGTGGCAACATCATCTTCATCTTAATCAATAAGGTCATCTTCAGGATCGGACTTTAAATAATTTTTTGCAGTAGTAAACATGTGTATTCCATAGTACAAGTTCATGCAACTTCGCCGGGAATAGTTTTTGTGAAGTTATGTTGTTTTTGTTGTGTCAACTGACAAAACTTTCCACGCACAACCGTGTAGCACTAAACCGACAATTTTCTGATAGAAAATTAACAATTACACTGTTTCCGCCGTATTAACGAAATCTTTATTTGAATTGTTTTTTTATTATCTCCGATAATAATGAAGTTGGCGAAAATGAATAGAGAACTTTGAACACAGTGCGAATGGTAGCCACACTCAAAAGTAGACATAGAAGTATTACTTCTATGCCTTATTATTAATTCATCGTATAATACAATTTTCAGAAAATAACTGTGTTAAACTTTTTTGCTTCTACCACTTAACCACAACTTCCAAAATGTCCCAAACGTCGTAAAACAGTCAATAAAACAGATTTTAACCCACCATCACCCATTTACAGAAAATGGAACGTGACGGTAAACTCCAAGCCATGCGTGACAAAGAGAAGCAGTGCCTAGCCAAACGTTGGACACGCAGGGAAGAGGCGGATTTCTTCAGGGTGGCATCCTCTTACGGCGTCATCTACAATCGCAAAAAGAAAGCTTATGATTGGATCAAATTCAAGCAGCTGTCTAAATTAGAAAAGAAAACGGACGAGGAACTAACGGAATATTACAAAAGCTTCGTGGTGATGTGCAAAAAACAGACCGGTGTGAAGCTCGATGAAGAAAATTATGATACGTCAATAGAGCACTTAAGTGAAGAAAAGGCGAGACGGACTTTGGATAGGTTAGAGTTGTTGTCTAGGATTAGGGAGGAGGTGGTTGTTAATCCGAAGCTTGAGGAACGGCTGAAAGTTTGCTTGACTTCGGCTGATATGCCCGAGTGGTGGATACCCGGGAAGCATGACAAAGATTTGCTTCTAGGAGTGGCTAAGTAAGTATCTTCTTCTTGATTAAATCCTTTAATTTCTATCTGATAATTTAATATTTCCTAATTTAAACTATTGGAATTTACCGAGCATGCGCAGTTTTTAATATCAAATGTTCTTTACATGTTACTTTGAGGTTAGTTGTATAATTCTAAATTGATAGGTAAGACCTCTGAGCTGTTACATAACTGTTAGATTACTTAATAAATTTCAAAGGTTCCGTGTTTACAAATAGAACTATACCAAATCTGTTTGAAGATAATGGGTTTCAGATTTAGTTTTAAAACGAACGATTTGACATTTGATGATAAAGTATAGGTTTTCACAACCGTTGTTTATTGTAGAGGAGTCTTCCAAGCATTGCCAGGGTGGTGTCGGAAACCACTTTTTTGGGGGATAGACTGTCAGTATTGTTTTTTGTTGCGAATTATTATAAAGCTTACCAGTTTACGAGAATTTTCGCAAATTGTGAGAATTTTAAGTTCGTAGGGGGTATAATACCATATGACTATGTTATTTTAAATGAATAAATAACTTTCCCACATTACTCTTTTAAAACTTTATTCCATAAATAGGAGTAACGTCTTACAGGTTATTTAAATTAACAATTTTTTGCGGAATTTATTTAACAGTTTGTTATAACGAACAGATCGCATCGTTTTCATAAAAGTATATATTTTTTTTTAATTTGCTGTGTCCCTGAAATTGGAAATTTTGATGGATTTTGGAGACTTGATACGGCTTGTAAGTTCTTAAGCTTCAATATAACATGAAACAAATTCTGAGTTATGCTGCTTTTTCACTTACCATCGATCGTTTTTTTTAGTGATTCATCCTAAATTAAAACTTCATCAAGTGATTCTATGATGATATCATAAAACACGTTCTACAAAATGGTCTTTTTTAAATCAAAGGGCCAGTAATATGACGTAATCATACAACCGCGTATCAATACCTTCATTCTGATATAAATATCATAATTTTTAGGAAGTTTTGGTTTGTGAGAATTTCTGAAACTATTTTTGGCGCTCTAATCGATGGCTTTTTTTTTAATCATTCAAACAGTGCTTCATAACTAAGAAAGCAATATTTTTACATTATACGAGGTCTATTCAAAATGTATCCGACCTGCCATGTTTCCCGCGAAAGTAATAAAGCGAGTGCGATGATATTTGGTAGGGAGTTGTCGAGTACCCTCCTGCGCATCTATGTAAAATATCCCGTGCGCAGCTCGTGATCTTCGGCAGCGGCAAGTACGTGAGTGCGGTAGTGTGCTGGCGGCTCGTCGTGGTCTTGGTGATACTCAAGTGGACACCATTCGGAAGATTCAGGAAGCTTTCGGCGACGATGACATGGGTACTACGCAAATCAAGGACTGGTACTATCGTGGTGTGGTTCATCATAAATACGCTCCTCATGGACAGATTATTAACGAGGAGTACTACCAGCAAGTCCTCCGTCGTCTCCGTGATGCCGTGCGGCCCAAGAGACCGGATCTGTGGACAGCGGGAACTTGGCAGCTGCATCATGACAACATACCGGCGCATTCCTCTCATCTGAGTCAGACTTTCTTGACCAAACTCAGCTTCCCAGTTGTTCGTCAGCTCGACATGGCTCCGTGTGACTTCTGGCTGTTTCCCAAGTTGAAAATACCGTTGACAGGGAAAAGATTTGACACTCGGGAAGACATTATACGGAATACGACGGAGCAGCTGGACCGCATTCCAAAAACGGCCTTCCAGAGATGCTTCCAACAGTGGCAGCAACGCTGGGATAAGTGTGTACGGTCCCAAGGAGAGTATTTTGAAGGCGATTAAGTTTTCATATCTGTAAGTGAACAGTTCGATTTTTTTCAGCCAAAGGTCGGGTACATTTTGAACAGACCTCGTATATAAACCTGGCCTGAAGTACTCAGTTCTTTCAGCATCCTGTGTCACGTGCTTTCCTCAGAATGCGATACTTTTCTTTTGGATACACGGGGATCTTGCTTACAGTAAAGAAAAGAATCTGTGACTTATTTTTAACCTCAGACTGCTCTTGGTGGTATGGATCTTTAGGCTTATTATAAATAAAAGATGTTCAATACGTTTAACTATATTTATTTTAATAAAATACATAAAAAAAGTTAAATAAACAAAGGAAGTATGTAATTAAACTCGGAAAGCGAAGAAAATTAAATATTGCAAATGAAATTATGTACAATACTTCGGTAAAAGAAAATATAATGTACGGAGCATATATCATTAAATGTCTTATCAGATAACTACGTTTGCTTTACGGGGAAAAGTACATACAAACAGGGTCTGGCAATCTTCTTTTTCGCGGGATTAATTGAAAGATCAATTATTGAACGGTTAATGACACGTTAACGGTAATGATGACTATGCCAAAACGTGTAATTAATCTCTCAATTAATTAACGAGGTAAAATAAATGCTTCGGGTTGATAGCCAACGGTAGTGCCGATATATCACGGAGATGACAACGTCGTAGCAGATTGTGTAATTAATCGGTGGATCAATCGAACGGTTAATGGCACGTCAACGGCAAGGTCGACCGTGCTACTGCGTGTAATTAATCCCTCAATTAATTAATGGGGCAAAACAAATGTCACGGAGAGCCAACTGTAATGACGGCGTATCAATTAATTAGCAGGATAACGTTACGGGCTGATAGCCAACTGCAATGACGACATATCACGAGGATGACAATCTCGTAGCGGATTGCGAAATTAATTGATGGATCAACGAAGGGTAAATGGCACATCAACTTAAGCCACTGAGCAAATATCACGGATTGATAGTCAATTGTAACGACGGTAATCAATCGGACTAAAGTCGAGAAACGTGCGTCAACTGTAATGACGATTGTACGTGGTGAAAAGAATAGCCAACTGCAATAATGACATATTCGAAGGAAAGGTGGTCAACGGTAATGCCGACGCCTCTTATCAGGAAAACGACCAACTGCAATGACGGCGGGCTTACGAGACGGCGGAGGAGCATGTGACCAACGGTAATGCCGATACACTCTGCCTGCATCGGTATCCGTGGTGCAAGCGCAGCACCTTATAAGTATATCCCTGCCGGCGGTGACTTCGCGTATAACCTTATGATAAATCAAGTGGGAGAAGCGCATAACAGCTTTAGTCGCACGAAGACTTGCTTTAAGTTGTTTTCGTTAAGGATTTTGAATTTGTATGTTCGTGATTTCGAAATTTAATTTACAAACGCAGATACAATTTTAATGTAACAAATGAGTTCGTTACGCCTGTAACATATTCCTTCTAGCACTTAAGTAGTATTAGAATGAAGGTATCGATATAGTCTTTATTTGATGTTACGAGGTTATAGCAATGCATTTTAAAGTATTTCAAACAGTTTCGTATATGAGATTATTGTTACATTTCTCAAAAACGTTTTGAAACATTAGGCACAGTTTTCAAACTATTGCATCACCATGGTTCTGATATGGCAGAAAATTAATTAAGGTTTTGCTCTACCTGTGCAGCACAAACAAGATTTTTCAAGCAAATAAAATGCTTACACGATTTGATTCAGCAAAAACGATTACAGTTTTTTTTTCTGAAATTGGCTTGTGTGAGCGAAACTCAATTTAATTCTTCCTTTACCAAAGATAACAGTTTTTGTTTCACTGCATAATACATTTTATGTTCTTGCAGACATGGTCTCGGTAGAACCGATTATTACATCCTCAATGACCCCGAATTCTCATTCCATGAGATTTTACGCAAGAAAGTTACTTCCACCGAATCGAACCAAACCCAGCTTGAGAACAAGGACGCCATCAAATTGGAGAGCACTGAAGACATCCTTAAGTTCGACAAAAACGAAATCCTAGTCAAGCTAGAGAAAGGCGAGGGTACCTTGAAGATCGAAAAGGTCGCAGTGAAAAAGGAGGAAAAACCAGAAGAAAAAAATGAAGACAAGAAAACCGATACCAAAGTTGAATTATCTGTGGTGAAAAGTGAAGGAAGTGAAGATAATCCGAATTCGAAGAAGGAAGAAGAGGCTGAAAGTAATAATAGTAGTAGTAAAACTGAGAAGGCCTCTGAAGAACAAGGTAATAACAATGGAAATAAAGCGGAGAATGTTAAAGAAGATGAGATTAAGAGCGAAAGCGATGCATCCTCAGAGGTTGTCGTCGTAAATAAGGAGGAGGAGAAACCAAAGAAGGAGATTGTCGAAAAGGACGCGAAACTCAAAGACTATCTCAAAGAAAGCGATTTGTGTTCGAAACAAGCTGCCGAATTGAAAGCGATGTTCCCAGATTTGGAGGTGATCCAACCGCTCTCGAGGTTATCTCAAGTCGACACCTTCGTACTGCGCGATAGGCAAGGAAGCGGCGCTTTGGATTTCAGCGAAACCACCGTCGCTCAACTGTTCAATAACGCCGTTAAATGGCCGAAAGAGTACGCGATCCAAGTCCGCCTCCAGCATATAATCTACGCGCTAGAGACCAAAGAATGGCCTGTCTTGAAGACGTTCTCCGCGTACGCCAGCGGAATCGGCAGCGAATACGATATCCCGATTCACGAGATCCCCAACGAACTTCCGAAACGCGACACCTCCACTCCGATGTCCTCAGCAGGTGCCGATTCCGAAGTCATCACCATTACAACTGACAGTATGAACCGTAACGAATCCAGCAAGAAGAGGAAGCGACATATCGCGATAGACGTCGAGACCGAAAGGGCTAAATTGCACGCTTTATTAAATAGCACGCACGGGTTGCAAAATCCTATAATGAAACATTCGAATTGGGATAATGATGATTCGGAGGATTCGAGACGCTCGACGCCCATTCCGCAGACGAACTTGCAGCCGCCCCCGGCGCATCAGCAGACCTCTTCGAGATTGATGAATATGCCTTTCGATTTGAAATATTCAGGCGTGAAGACTATCGGGCAGACTACGGTGATTCCTGGGACTAGCAGCACGTTAACTCCTATTGATTTGAGTTCTGGGTAAGTGGAAGTCACTGTAACATTCTAATTAATCGTTAAACATAATCAAGTGTTATATTATTAGTTAGTTACATATTTTGCTTTTTCCTAATTGTCCTCATCTCTAGAGCAACAATTTTATACATTTGAATCACAATCAGAAACCTGGAAAGGTGTTGAGGTGACAATAAGCATTTTTTGGCGACGTAGGCAAAGTTAACTGCAGTAAACTCCTGTTTAGAAAGTTTAGCTTACCAATGACGTCGTTAACCCGAAACCAGCTTGTCAAATTTTTAAACTCCCATAATAATAAACAAAACAGTGGGAAGAAGAATAAAGAGCTTCAACGTGTAATATAATGCATGGTGAGTCGGGAGAAACGGATGAAACTACAGGAGTATACTGTGCACGTGAAAATAATGTTCAAAAAACTGATGTGTACTTATTGGATTTTCATTTGTTTTTAATAATACATATTTCTAATTCTTATTCGTCATTATTATTTGTGAATGATTTGTATTTTACGCGAAATCCAACACAAAATCTGTGATTGATTTAAAAGTAAAGTTCCTTTCATAAAAATCGCTGACGAATGAACATACTTTTTATCCTCCTTGCCTGTTATTTATAGTAACTAAACTGTTGATTCATCAGTTTTACGCATTCATCACTATCGACGATGAATGCGCATAAGGTTCAATATCGCTTGCAATCCGTCTGCCGATAGTACCTCGTTTCTAGCTAGTCTTCCAAGTTTAGTTTTATCCCATCGTACACGTGCATTTTACAAACGGTTTAATTTGTTGTTGTTGTATTGGGTTGCGGAATACACCTCGCACTACTAGGCATCGACTACTATGATCATTAGCCAAACCCATTAGAATTTTGCCGAATCCAGAGGTGTTCCAAGTTTCCAACCAAGGATTTTTTAACGTGTCAAGCATTGTATTGACACGGGGGCTACGGTTTACCTTGTCATTTACTAATTAAATGCTGCCTAACTTTGTTTATCATAACTAAATACAGGGTGACCGACGGGAATCTGACGTTTTTGAAATGAACAGTACACAGTTATTTTTTACGGAAATTTTTATTGTAATATACAAAATTGTTTGTCATTACATGCCATTTGAAGTTGAATATCACTTGTAAAAGATTGCATCGGGTAAATGGTGTCCATCCTCCTGAATACAATTTTCCAGCCTTCGCAGAAAATCGGCCATCACACGAATCATCAGTTCACCATCGATTGTAGCTACTTCTTCCCTGATTGCCTCCTTCAGTTCTGCCAATGTGCGGGGTCTGGGAGAGTATACACGTGATTTCAGATACCCCACAAAAAAAAGTCACAAGTGCTTAAGTCAAGTGATCTCGGGGGCCATTGGATGTCGCCAAAATGTGAAATTAACCTTTCTGGGAACATGCCTCGAACCGCTTGCATGGACACACGAGCAGTGTGTGCGGTGGCACCATCCTGTTGGAAAAGGCATTTCCCAAATCCCGTTGCAGTCTGCGCAGTTCGGAGCGCAAGAAAGTGTTCAGTATCCGGCAGTAACGTTCGGCATTCACTGTAACAGTCGCACCATTCTCGTCCTCGAAAAGATAGGGACCAATGATACCGAATGGAGTAGTTGCGCACCAAACCGTTACACGCTCTGAGTGTAGAGGTTTTTCGTGAATGATACGGGGGTTTTCAGAGGACCAGTACCGTAAATTCTGTCTATTAACATCCCCATCCAAATGGAAATACGCCTCGTCACTCATAATAACGACTGCATTCTCATTGTCCTCCAAAAGCACTTGCATTCGAAAAGCAAACTCCTGCCGCTGCGCATAATCTCTTTCCTCAAATTTCTGAGCAACACGCATCTTGTAAGGGTGAAATTGTAGGTCTTTCTGTAAAATTGTTCGCACCGATTCACGGCTCATTCTTAGTTCGCGCTCGATGTTTTCTGGTGTTCTTGCTATCTTAGTCGGACCTGGTGGCTTCTTTTTCACAATAGATCCTGTTATCCGTAGATTATTAACCCAACTGAGAATCGTGTTGGGGCTGGCAACGGTACCACGACGCCCACGGTTGAAACGCACACGAAAAAGTCGCTGCACGGTAATGACAGACCCGCTATTCTGCACAAATGAGTCATACGCAAACATGCGATGTTCAACCGTCCACCGCTCCATAGCTACTGAAACGGAATCGAATGGCGAGATTAATGCGTGGTAATTTGGCTCCCTACTCCTACCGGCAGAGTACTAGCCATCCCCAAAAACGTCAGGTTCCCGTCGGTCACCCTGTACCAACTAAAGCAGTAAATATGGATAAATTGCTGAAAAATAGGAAACAAGGAACATTTTGAAAGGAACTAAATCAAATTCTAAGTTTTTCTGTCAAAATTGTAGAGTAAGCAAGTCACTTGTTAAGTATAAATAGAACGTGTTGTTCATCTATACATAATGCAGAAGAGCAATGATGAATATTTCCAGCGTTATTTGTATATAAGGTTTGTTCCAACTACCGACTTCTGTACGGTACGCGGATCAGTTCTCACATCGATTATGGCGCGTGCGTCAGATGTACGTCGTTTGCGAATTAGTAAGTGGTGTCGTAGATGTTGGAACGCTTTTTGGAATCGGTTGTGTATCGCTATTGAGAAAGAAAATGATAGACAAGGATGTAACATACAACATGAATGTTTTCTATCGGTACAGATACGCTTTGCGCATGTCAGTACAAACGGTTCTTGCATGATACGATGTACCGGTATGACCATATAGTAACCGGTACTTGTACAAATACTCTACGAGAAATAATTCCGCAATAAAAATTCCGTATCATAAGTTGTCTTTGACACAATAAAAATGTATAACAATTTACAAGAAGAAATAAAAAACTTACCTCAGAATAAATTTAGACCTAAAATCAAAAAATCACTTACTAAATAGTGCATACTACAGTACCGTGCAATCGAATTAGGGCCACTATATAAATTTGAGTTTCAGCTTAATAAATAATACAAAGTATCAACGTTTGATAAAAACAATTTTTATTTATTCATATATATATATATTTATATTTACACGTACATTAATATTTCGTCGAACAACCCCTTGCTTTTATGACAGCAGCAATTCTTTTTGGCATGCTTGCTATACACGCTGCTGCAACTTCTTTAAGGTGAGCATTATTTTGCCAGCTATTTGTTATGTTTGCTTTCAAAACATCAACTGTTGTATTGGGAGATGCATAAACTGTACGTTTTAAAGAATTCCAAACATTTTCGATTGGATTCAGGTCGGGGGAATTGCCTGGCCATGGCAATATCTTCAGTTTTCTTACTGAAAACATTTTTGGATTTGTTTTTGCCCTGTGGCACGGTGCACCATCTTGCATAAATGTGTAAGAGTAATTTTCAGGGTCTAAAGATGTCATATACGGGATTAAGATTGATTCCATAACTTGTTTATATTGAATTTGATTCATGGTACCCGTTACAAAATAGAGCGGTCCAAGCCCTTCCCCTGATATACAAGACCAAATCATGACTGCCGGTGGATGTTTCACTGTTTTTACCACTGCGCTTTCATCATATCGTTCCGATGGTCTTCTTCTAACGAAACGAGCAACCTCAGTTACAGTCTCTAGCCGTGACTCGTCAACCGTTAGAAACAGAAATTTTCATTACATTTTCGAATTTACTAAAAATGTTCAAAATTTTGAAAATATACATAAAATATTGATACATACTTTTTTCCAATCCTCAACAGTAAAATGCCGATGCTGTTGCGCCCACTGCAATCTTGCCTTTTTCACCCTTAAAGTAAGTTTCGGCTTTCTTGCAGGGCGTCTACTTTTGATATTGGCTTCATATAAGCGCGATTTTAATGTTCGATCTGATATTTTTATATTATCAGCCTGTAATATACGCTGAAGCTCTTTAATGCACAGTTGCCTGTTTTCTAATGCCCTTTTTATGATAATTCTGTCTTCCCGTGGCGAAGTTTTGCGAATACCGCGACAATAAGAATGACCACTTGAAGTCGCTGGTAAATTTTCTTTCTTTGACATCGCTACCCTGTCGACTGTTTGACGAGAAACTCGTTCTCTTCTGGCTATTTCCCGGTGCGAATACAGCTCCGTCTCTAATAACACTTGAATTCTTGTTTTTTCATTTGAAATGTCTTTACGTTTGCCCATTTCACAAAATTTATCAATAAAAAATGAAAATTATACGTCACGAAATTTCAATTTAATTACACTAAAACAACATGTAAAACGAATATTATAGCACGAAAATATAATACTTACACTTTACACCATCAAAACTACACGTAAACTAACTTGAAGCAGGTAAAGCCAGTCACCGATTACCGACCCTAAACGTACCTTGGATAGAAAGGAATATTTGGTGAGGGTTATAATAATGAGAATTTTATACCTACTTAAGAGGATTATCTCAAATACTATTAAAAACATTTTATTGCGGAAAATATTTAGAAATTTTGGTTATTATAATATTAATAGCAAATATTTGTATAAAATCAAAGTGGCCCTAATTTGATTGCACGGTACTGTATAAAATAGAAGCTTTGACAGCAAGATTCTTTGTTGTTTGGGAAATAAATTTATTATTATTATTATAAGATAGTGCAAATAAAAATTGGATACTCATATTTAAATGCTTTCTTAATTTAGATTGTCGAAATCATCATTAGACACTCCACCTAAAAGTTCTTCAATGACCAGCCAAGACATCCAAAACGAAGTGCAAGACTTCTCGATGCCGAGCAAGAAACAACATATACAAACCGGTAGTAACAGCAGCGCATCTAGTAGCAGTACAACGTCGATTTCCCTAACGGCTAAACCTGGAGGAAACAAGTTAGACGATACCCTAACGAAATTGATGAAAAGAAAGAATTGCGTAAGTAAAATTGTTTTAAACGTAAATTAATGCGGATTAATCGTTTTCTTTCTGATAATCTATTATAGCCTGTTGAAGAACCTGTCATTGGTAAGGAGAAAAAGAGGCGCAAACTCGACGAAATCGTGCTAGGATTGTCGGCCGCCAAAGAACAATCGCAATACCCCGAGAATACTAAGAAGCCGACGGTTACTCCGAGCGTGACCGTCACTCCGACTTCGGTACCGATTACGACAACCCACGCGCCATCGCAGAAGCCATTCACCATAACAGTCACCTCGGTTCCATCACCAGCGCCATCTACGCCTCGCAGTTCGATGCAGAACATCCTCCCGCCAGTGTCGTCATCCGCCAAAGACAGTTTCTCAAGCTTCATAGCGCAAGCCGAACAGCAAACATTATTACTAAAGAAACATCAGCAACAGCAGAGGAAAAGTTACGAAGCAATGATCGCGGATATATCAAAAGTGGCTGATTATAGTTCGAAGGTGAACTCCTATTCACACGAGGCTAAAGTCAATAAATGGTTAGCTGAGCAGAACGCTGCTTTGACCGAGCAACCGTTGAATGCTGATTATCTAGCGCAAAGACGCAGGCGACCCAGAATAGATCCTACTCTGCTAGATTGGAAGAAATTAACCGGTGACGAAAATGTTTCCGTAATTAACCGAGTTACCGGGAAGAAATTGACAGGACCGAAGGCTCCGACGCTCAAACGCTTAGGGCAGTGGTTGATGGAGAATCCTGTGTACGATATCGATCCGAAATGGTCGGAATTGGTGAAGGAGCGCGGAAATCTCAGTAACGACCTTCAAAAACGCTTACAAGGCGCTTCAATGCCGTCTAGTAGCGGCACGGGAAGTAAACGCGGCACCCCTGGTCGACCTCCGCTTCTAGCCAGCCCGACCGGATCGTCATCTAGTGTTAATAACGCTAACCTAGCGACATCGATGGCGTCTAATCTATCATTCCCTGGTTTGGGTGGAAGTAATTTAACCGGATTGAATAACAGCTTACTCTCCGGATTATCCGGATTAGGACAGTTCGATCCAAAGAATCCCCTCTTAATGCCCTTCGCTGGAATGCCTAACATGTCCGCATTATCTTCGATCGGTGGTTTAAACAATCTGACGAATATGAATTTGTTCGCTAATCTAGCCGGGTTGGGATTACCTGGATTGACTGGAATGGATCCAACGTTAGCGGCAGCCGCGGCGGCGGATTCCCTCAACAAAGCTTCGGGGTCGGGTAAAGGTAAACAGCAGAAGCCTAGCGAAGCACACAGTTCGAGTAAAGCGGCGGCTTCCTCGAATTCCAACGCTATACCGACCACGAATCCGTTCCCGCTGTTCTTCCCGAATCCTAGTCTACTGTACACGCCTCTCGGTTTGGGTAGTCTGAATCCGTTCACGTTACAACCCGGAATGGCCGCCTACGATATGCTAGCACAACAATCCGGATTATTAAATGGCGGATTGAACCCGGCCGCGTCCCCTAATTCGAGTAAATCGATGAAATCCGGCTCGTCCTCACGAACTTCGAACACGATTACCACCACGGCTTCGTCTTCGTCTTCGGGAACAAAATCGTCTCCTAAAGGTATGCCCAGAGATCTCCAGCACCAGCAGCAATTACAACAGCTGCTACTTCCGCCGGATACACATCTGTTGGAAAGTTTATCGAAGATGACTGGATCCTTGGATCCCGGAATGAAACCTAGCAGCAAAGATAAGAAAGATGAAAAGAGGAAAGCGTTGGAAAGCCTGCGAGGAATGCTACCGACCGATTTCTCAAACCCGGAAAAGGTGAAGGATAAGAAAACCATGCCGGGAATCGCGGATTTCAGCAAATTGTTCGAAACTAGCCCGATGACCTTGAAAAAGTCGCAAGAACAGCATATGAAGGAGGCCCTGGAACAGTTCAATAAAACGAATGAATTCTTAGTGAGAGCGATGGCAGAACAGCAGCAACAGCAGCAATTACAACACCAAGTGCAGCAAATGCAGCACCAAGCTTCGACTAGTGGTAGTAGTAGTGGTAGCAGTAAGAGACCTCGGGAAACCCTCGAAAAAGAACCTTCAATCTCGCTAATTCCGCAACCTCACCCACCATCGATCGAGGAACCACCGCTTAAGAGGCCGAAAGAGGAAAAACAAGAAAAACTACCGCAACAGCAACAACAATTGAAAGAACCGCAACCATCGCCTCCCCCACCACCACCGCAACAATCCACGACGCCCGCTCCAATGGAAGTGGCCGTCGATATCGAAATGCTGCTGCCGCCGTCTACCGTTGTAAAAGCGCAACCGAATCCGGAACCTCCCGAAGAGATCAGTAAAAAATCGGAATCCACCGAGAAAGTTGAAGAATCGCAACCCTTACCTGCGGTACCTCCTCCAACGAAAGAACCTGACCCTCCCGTCCCTGAGAAACAAGAAGCCGAGTCCTCGCCGAAAAAGAGCACTAAAAGAACGCGGGGGAAGCGCAAGTCTGGGGAACTACCGATAGATCCCGAATCTATACGGGAGAAGAAGAACTTGCGGTCGAGCGCTAGTAGGTCTGCCGCGGCCGCAGCTGCACGGGCCGAAAGAGAGCAGGCCGCCGCAAAGCTCGAATCCGAAAATGCCTTAAAAGCGCAGGAAAAGCGCGAAGATGCGTAAAACGTGACAAGACAATTTTTACTTCTTTTGAAACGAGAAAATTTTAGCAATGTGACTTCGTCGTCTTTACGTGTTTTTTGTGGGTATTTTGGTGGACTGTGATAAGTTGTAATTCACTTCTATTAAAGAAAAGTTAATAAATAAGAGACAAAAGACAGTAACGCTATTATTATATGTATATGAATATATGAACAATTTGAACTTGAGACGCTTAAATTGATAAACAAAAAAAAAAAACAAGTGAAAACTGCATTAATTTTATTATTATACATACTGTATTGACTTTTAAATACTTGAAAAAGTGGTGATTGGATGCTGGTCGTGATGAGATATGTTGATAAGGAAAAGGATCCGTGCTTCTTTGGTCTTTTTTTGTTTTCAAGGATACCCAACGATAACCCCCCAAATTTCCAATACGACAAAAATACAAAAAGCATTCGCTTAATTTAAAATTTAATAAGACAGGTATATAAATATTATACATAAGTAATATGCATTAAAAACATTAGGAAAAAAATTAAAAAAAAAACGAGAACTGACTTATTACGCTTGATGAAATTAATATTAATAAATAATATGTAAAAGATGAACATACAATGAAAGAATGAGAAATGTCATAATAGTAACAATATCTCCTCCTTTCGCTCTACCAAACAGATATAATACAATACACACATATACTTATAGAGAAGAAAATTTTAAAAAATGCAAGGTTTACGAAGGAGAAATGATGAAACGATAAGTTTTAGTATGTAATTTATCTACGTATAGGCATATTTCTTGAATGACTTATTGTAATCAAACTGTAACCATGTTCTTATGCATATATATTTTTAAGACGTGTTTCCATTTTATGGTTTTTCGAAAGAACATGCTGCCCCACTCGAATTTTTTCTGAAGTATTTTTGTGACGCCATTCTTAATTTCTTTTCTTCTTGTTTGGGACGTTTAATTTTGTTTTGATAAATTAAGCTTGTTCAAATCAACAATACATAGGTTTTCAACATATACGAGGCCCGTCCAGCTTCAGTTGGCCCACCCAATAAAATTTCAGTTATTAGCATGTATTGCAGATCATTTAAACAAATAGAGGTATAATTCTCAAAAAGAAAAACTCAAATTTGTGATTTTCAGCTCTAAGAAATAGCTCATTCTACCACTGAGTAACATTACCTTTATTTCAAATAACTACTTCCATTCTTCTCGGCAAACTATTTACTAGATCCTGACACTCCTCTGCAGTGAAATTATCCCAAATGTTCTGGAGCCTTTGCTTGAGTTCTTGCATAGTCCTGGCAGGATTGGCTCGCAACCCCTTTTTCATGATATGCCACAAGGTCTCGATGGGTGAAAGGTCCGGACTACTTGAAACCCATTTTAGCACCGGTATTTCATGGTCTGAAAGCCATTCCATGGATCTTTTGAAAGTATGACATGCAGCACCGTCTTGCTGAAAAATGAAGTAATTTCCAGAAATCCTGCTCTCTTCCAAAGTAGGCAACAGAAACTCTTCTAGGATGTCTAAATATTTGTCTGAGTTAATAATGCCGTTGATAAAGTGTAATTTTCCATCTCTAGCCGACATTCAACCCCAGACCATTACCGAAGATGGAAATTTAACTTTGCGCTTAAGACAGTCAGGATGATAAGTTTCGTGTTTCTGGCGAATAACTCTGCTCCGGTTATCGCCGACACAAACTTCAAATCGCGACTCGTCACTCCAATGTACACTATTCCACCTCTTCATATCCCAATTTCGATGGTCTCTAGTTCATTGTAACCTGCTTCGCTTCTGCTTTAGGGTCAATAACGGTTTTTCTTTTGCTTTCGCGAAGGAAAAAATTAATTATCTTTTGTCCCTTAGAATTGAACTCATGAAACTTACCTTGTAAGTACCAAAGCCAAGTTTTCTTGCTTCTTAACGGAATGCAAGAAAACTATTTTTTTTTAATTCGATTTTTTATGAGACTACATGAACCCAGATCTCACCTAAAGTCCGCATAGCATATTTTGTTTTAGATATTACATTGTAGCGGCTGGTTTTGCTCCTTGCGCGATAAATGCCAACAATACTACAAATTTTGAGTGTGGGCCAACTGAAGCTGGACGGGGCTCGTAACTGTGTTAACTCCTTCAGTTTCTTCAGCTTAAAATTCATCAATATCCCAAAACTCTAGAACAGGTTTTTTTTTTTTTTAATGGATATGTTATCTACAAATTTATGCGTCATATGATTTGGAGAGTGTGCGGAAAGAGTATATTAATTTTTAAAACTTGTAAATAAACTATTTTTTTCTGCTGTTTTGTCAGTTCAAATTGAAGTAATTCACGACATTTAAAAAAGTGGGTCTTTGCGTGTATTAACACTCTTAGCTTAGCCATGAGGACAACCATTCGACTTCTATGGAATTTATTACACCAATGGCACCAAAACATCTTCAAGAAGGAAAGAAATATTTTCAATTTAGTTGTTTTGAAGAATTTTACAAACTGCAAGGCTTCAAAAATTCGTTTTATCGTAGATACTGCATTTATTTAATTTATATAAGAAATGCGTACACTCAAGTGCAAAAATTCCTGATCCTTACAAAATGTAAGTTTAAAAAGTAACGTCCCGTTTCAAACAACTTTGTATATAGTGAATATTTACAGAAATAAAACCTAAGAATTTTAATATAAAAACAAATTTTTCTTTTACTAAAAGAATAGAAATTAAGAAGGCAATGCACATATTTTTATTTGTAATTCATACAAGTCTGTATTTTTGTTTTGTACATAGTTTTTCCCCATACTTTACACGCGCAAGCCAATAAGTCTCTTTTTTTTTATTTTTGAGAGATAGAGAGAGAATGCTAATAAAAAAAACAAATGCATCATAATATTTCTACGCTATTAACATGATTATGTATAAATTAGAATGCGAAAAAACAAAGAGGAAAAAAAGAAAAACAATGAAAAAACCTAACCAATACAAAGAGTGACAATTTTTTTTAGTAACGCGAAGAAAACAAACATTGTGTAAATATTTTTTAGTGTTTTTATTTTTTTAATTTAAACGATGAGGAAAGAAAACGAAGTTGATGATTATGATGAAACAAAAATTGTATTTTACATATAGCGGTAATAAGTCTGAGTATTTATTATTATTTTTATTATTATAATTATTATTGTAATAATGTTGTAATACAAAAAAACAGCAGGCGAAGTACACAATTTGTTCTTGTGTGTAGCCTGAACGATCATGATTTATTAATTATTATTATATTAATATGGAATAAAACAATGTAATAATTTTCTTTTTTTGTGCATATTTATTTTTTTGAATCTGTATCTGCATTTATATACGAACATTTTGAGTTTCTTTTCCCACTGTTACTTTTCTTTTTAAATAACGATAAATAAAAAAACAAAACAAAATAGATCTGTTGTCATCAATATGCGACTTGTATACACATATAATATGGTAGCTCTCTCTAATTTTACTTGTTATAATGTTCATATAGATAATTAAATGATATGAATACAACAAATACGTGCATTTTGTTTTTCTAATGTTCCTTATTATTGTTTAGAATTCATCCTAAAAAATACTTTTTTTAAGGTGGTATGGTAAAGTTATATAAAAAACGATTCCTTAAGTTCAAATAAACATACTCAAGTACAAAGAGCATTCAATTTTCGCTACACGACACAAATTTGTTTTTGAAATGGAATAACTTATACACATAAGCCGAATGCAACCTTAGGATGCTGAGTATATGGGTAAGACGGGGGAATCAACAAACCGATTACGTGCGGGTGGTGTGGGGGAAGCGGCAATTAATATGAATCGGAAGTATCAATTCACTTACAGACTCGGAATGTATTGAATGATCTATTTGAAGCTCGTTTCACTCATGTTTTCTCCTAATTTCCTGTAATATTTTATTTATTAATACACTTACAATGTCTGTTTATACAAAAGAGGAACGTATCAGCATTATTAAGTGATACTATTCATTTGAGAGCGCAGAAGTTATTGGGCGTTTTGTCTTTTCTTACCCTAATCGACTAGTTCTTGTTAATCAAACAATTTTAAATACCTACTGTACATAAGTATGAAAAAACATGTATTACTGGTTGCTCAGAATGTAACAATAGAAATTGACAGGAACGGCCATTTGCTGAGGAAAGAATGGAAAAGGTCAAAGTATGTGCTATCTGGTGAGTTTCCTGGCCATATATGTTTTTGTCCTTGAAATATTTCTTCATGATCTTGGACACGTGACATGGAGCCGAATCTACTTGAAAACATGCTTGACCGTTGGCATCAACTTTTCTTAATTCAGTTTCCAATCTCTGTTCTAGCAAGTCTGTATTTTTGACGAGTTCATCATGCCTTCAATCGGCACAAGGGATCCGGTACCTTTATAAGAAAAACAGCCCCAGAACATCTTTAACGGATGTTTAACTGTTTGATCAATATGAACGGTCGGAAGTTTTTCGTTGTCACTTATTCTAACAAAACGAGATCGCTGTCCTTGTACCAGAAATGGCTCTCATCTAAGAACAATATTTTTCTTCAATCTTCAACAGTCCAGCTCATATATTTTTTTGCTCAATCATATCGTTTCTTCATCATGGCAGCAGTCAATATGTAACTGTTTTTTTTTAAGGTTAATTGTTTTTCTTCCACCTTCTATAAGTCGTCTTGGTACGGTGGAGTCATGAACAATAACTCCAGCGTGTGCTAAGTCTTGCTGAAGTTCTTGGCTTGTTTTCCTAGGGGTTTAATTTACTTTCCCTTATTAAAAAAACTTCATCCCTTACTGTTGTCTTTCTCTTCCGCCCACATTTCCCTTCTCTGTTCACCTCCATCGTCCCAATGTCCCTTTTTTGCTTCAAAATTTTGTTTACAGCTCCTAAACTTACCCCACACTCCTTGGCAATATCTCTTTGAGTCATTGATGTGTGTTCACTCAAAGTAACAATCTTAGTGCGCTTTTCAGTAGTAATATCCATCTTCAAAAATAAGAAGCAAATAAGGCTTACTTCGGCAAAAACACAATAATTCTAAAAAAGAACAAAAATGCCACACGTCTGTAGCTTGGTATATCTCATTAGTCTCATTACTCACTGACTGTCAGAACAGTAAAACAAAATTGTCACTACTTTGACATAAACGTCTTGCCAACTGCTAAAAAAAAGTAAAATTGTGAAAATTATGATGTGTTCGCATTAATTCGCACAGTACTGTATATAGCGACTTTAGCTTTCATTGCCCCATCCTGCCATCTTTTAATATATAGACAAATCATAAGTTTTCAGAGGCAGCTAACGATAACCATTAATTAAATTATTCTTAAATGCTAGAAATCTGCATTAAGTCTGGGTTGTTCCATAATGGATACTACGCCTGAATATTGGAGGATGTTATTTTTGTATACTGTACTCTTATTATTTTACAGTAATTTCATAATTACTTAGAATTTTATTTCTATTGATATGTTCGGCACATGGATGGGAAAATGAATATATCTCCAAAAGTAGAACTTTTAGGGATGTTATTGTTCAAATAGTTTTATATTCTTAGGTTATATTTAACAAAATTATTTTTGAACACGAAGAGATGTTTTTAAATGTGTGTAATAAATGTTCTGTTTTAATGCAATATATTTTAAATTATATCACCGAACGTAGCCATTTTGGATACTGATATATGTAAATGTCATATTCACAGTAGTGAACGTATTGCAACAATTATAATAACTTGTTCTGCAAATACCCTTCTTAAAAATGATGTGGAAAAAGTAATGATAGATTAGGTAAAACACCACATAATAAGAAATTTAAGACTCTGGTTGAATAGCATGTCTGTAAATGTTCTCGTGAATTTGAACAAAATTTCGAATAAAATTGCAATTACTGTATCATTTCAACCTCAGTTTAGTCTAAATACATGTACAATCACAAATAATAATAATTAGTCGATTAAATATCCACCTCTAATACATCTTTCACAAAAACGGTGCTCGATTACGTGTTTGGGTCTTGCTTTGAAACTTTGTTTTTCCGAAATAAAATCGAATGGGATGCGAAGAAGGGCTCGGTTGACGACTAGCATCTTTTTTAAAACGGAAGCCCTTCAAAACTTAAAAAAAGCAAAAAAACGATTCTTTTACCGCTTAGACTAATACCGTGCATGGCGATACATCCCCTAAACAGCGTGACGTCATCGAAGAACTATGAGCGCTTCTAGTATCGGTGGTAACGGTTTTACACGGTACAATAAAATCGAAGATCAACTTGTTCGATTAATTATATATACACTACCGTTCATGGAAGTTCGGGCAAGCAAAAAAATGTACGGAAGTCAAAGAAAATAAGAGAAATATTAAATGGCCATGTATTTAATTCAAACACAAATTTATTAAATAGAAAAAGTTAATGTAATACAAATAATTTAAATTCGATTTTCATCGAAAAATCCACCTTTTGCCTTTAGGACTGCTGCCACTATTCTCGGCATCCGATTCACTAATTTTGCTAATGTTTCATTGGGCAAGCTTGTCCATACATCCTGGAGAATGGTCCACAAATGTACCTTCGATTTTGGACACTTTTTCCTAACACATCGGTCTAATTCTTCCCATAACAACTCCATCAGGTTCAGAGGGACTGTGGCGGCCATTTCATAGTTTTTAGGGTCTTTCATTTTCTTCTTGCTGCAGGTAATCTGTGCACAATTTAGATTTATGTTTGGGGTCATTGTCCTACATAAATTCAAATCCACGACCACTTAATCGGACTCCTGACGGTATGGCATTTTCCTCCAGGATTTTCCGATACTCTTCTTTTTTCATTATGCCCCCAATTTTGAGCAAGTCCCCTGTTCCGATTAAGGAAAAACAACCCCAAACTATTACAGATCCGCCTCCATGCTTCACCGTAGGAATTATACACTCCCATAACATTCTTTCCTCTCTCCATTTGCGTACGAAAACTTTCCGTCTATTTCCAAAAACCTCAAACTTGGATTCGTCAGTCCACAAAACATTTTTAAAATCGTCCACTGTCCAATCTCTATGACCTTGTGCCCATTTCAGTCGTTTCAGTCTATTTCCTCTTCGGAGTAACGGTTTTCGACAAGCCACTCGCCCATGCAACCCAGCCTCCTTCAGCCGACGTTTCACAGCACCCACAGAAGCTTTGGAATTTCGCTCATTATTGAATTCTGCAGCAATTTCTGATGCTGTTAGTCTTCTATTGCGCTTACTAATTATTTTTATTCGTAAATCTTCCGCAGGAGTCGTTTTTCTTGACGGTCCTGGCCGATTACGATCTTGCACGTCACCGGTTGTCTTAAATCGAACTATAGTATCATGTTCTGTAGATTTTTTTATTTTTAATTTATCCGCAATCCGTCTTTCAGCGTACCCTTCCTGACGCAAGGTTATAATAGCAGATCGTTTTGAAGCAGCTAAAGGCTTTCCACGGGGCATTCTAAGCAGTCAAACCGAAATTATTTTAGTTTTCACTTGCACAACCACAGATACTTTCACAATAACAATCTCTTCAGAACTACTGCGTTTACAAATGTTATAATACTTTATAAGGGGTATACGAATATTTCCAGGTAACGAGTGAATCAGCTAACCCTCTTCGGGATTATTATAAAGCTTTATTGTCACTGTAATTATTGGGGATTTCCAACATAATTATATACTTTATGATAACGGTCTTATAATAGACAAATACTACCTGGAAATTGGTAAAAGGCTTCAGGAAAAAGTTAGTTTTAATAATTACTCACAGAAATGTATATTATATAATTTTAACATTTTTTTCTGAACAGTTAATATAATTTGTCAGCTTGCCCGAACTTCCATGAACGGTACTGTATCCTCAATTTCTTCTCCAAGATTCGTTCATATACTTTTAAGGCTGTACTCAATAAAGATATACCCCTGTAGTTGTTACAATCCCTAGTGTCTCCTTTTTTTATGTATTGGAATGAGTATTGCTGTTTGCCAGTCTTGTGGGATTGTTTCCTTGCTCCATGCCAGTTGGCAGATTTGTCTGAATAGTTCATTTCCTTCTGGTCCCATATTCTTTAACATCTCAGCACGTATCTTATCATGTCCTGGAGCTTTTCCATTTTTTAGGGAGTTAGTTGCCTCTGTAATTTCCTCTATTGTTATGTCTTCAATGTATTCTTCGTCGTCTCTCTTATTATCATTTGTATCCATATCATCCATTTGTTGTTGTTCCATTTCATCTGTTGTTGATAATTCTTTAAAGTGCTCTTTCCATCTAGTCATTACCTCTTCATCATTCATCAATATCTCTCCATCCTTGCTCCTTATATTCATGTTCTGTTTTTGTTTTCCTTTCCTTAGGGTTTTTAGCACTTTATAAAATAATTTTTGATTACCTTTTCTGTTGTTCTCCATACTTTCTCCAAACTTTATCCAGTGCTTTTGTTTAGCATCTTTCACTAATTCTTTGACCTTATGTCTTTGCTCCTTATATAGTTTGTTCAATTAATTGAACAATAAATCGCGGCGTGTAAAACAGGCTTTACATAGGCACGTCAATGAATACAATTTTAATGGAGAGACATTTTTTAATTTTCGTATGGTAGCGACACAGACAATCATTCTAGATCGTTCGACCGAAAATTATCAGTATATCCTGGCATTTAACAGTTAATTTCAAAAATACAAATAAGCTACTATTTATTCTCATCTAATTCAAATTAACCTAAGTCCATCTCTGCGCGGAAAATTTCACGGACGAATTTGCCTGGATATCCACCGACGGGACCACATGTACGGGACACGACATTTGACGCGCGTGCGCAAACAGCAGACACGCGATCCGCCGGCACATGTTCGCAATTCAACGCGGTTTACGTATACGAGGCCGGCTTCACGTTGGCGATTCACGTGAAGACGTTCGTTCAGTGACGGCCGAGAAGAGAACTCGCGTCGTCGTGCCGTGTGCATATCCGCAAAGATGACAATTGCACAGGTGGAGGAGTTGTTTACGCCTACCTGCGACGCCTCGCCGTCATCTACCGAGTCCAGTTGAACGACGAATATTCGCCGATAAGCAGCGTTTGACTAAAGTTAATGAAGATAGTTCGCATCAAAAAAGTAAGGGATGAGAAGTGAGATTCCATTGAAGTCTTTCTCCAAGATCGCTTAAAATTTTTGTATTCCTTTTATATTTCGTGGATGTGAGCGAAATATTCTAGAATAAATTTTGATTCGAGTAAAGTTGCGGCGTTGTTTTGGAATTAAAAAAAGGAAACTGATTTTTGGCGTTTAAGAACTTCAATTTTGTCCATGAATTTGGGTAAGTTTTCCGTTACAACAAAAATTGAACATCTATTGCAAGTTTTTGACGTTTTACAACCTAAAAATTAAATAATGAATTATTTATTAAAGTTCTTTTTGAAACTACGGCGGAATTCTAATAATTCGAGATGAATGGGACCGAGGTTACTTCGAACTATCATCAATCACTCCAAGCATATTGAAAATTACAAAAAGAGAACAAGGAAAATTAATAAACATATAATAGGAGTAAGCAGACCTGTAATTGTTAGAAAAGTAGCTTGTTTATACTTTAGTAACAAAAATATAACTTAGTCTCTTTTGGTTTGAAAACATCCTCAATAGCTGTTCACTTCGAGTTCATTTTTTGTGGCATTTTAGTTCCGTATATAAATATAATGGATAAATACATTTAAACGCTGCAATTCTATCTTTTACGGGTAGCAATTAAAAAAGATTCCAGAAAATCGTCGCAAATTCTGCACGGAGTTACAGCTGCTAATAAAATTCGAATTTTCTTAGAATTCGAAATATCGAATTCTTACTGAAACAAATTCGAAGTCTAATTTGAATTCTCATTTTCACTTTTTCAATGGCTTCATGCTTTGATGTGTTTCTTTTTATGCTCTGGTTAGTCTCCCGACTTGGAATCGAAAATCGGTACCGATTGACGTCATGCGATGACGCTCCCGATTTTAAAGAGTGCAAACAGATTTTTCAATGAAGTTCTCTATTTCTTTATAGGAATTACATTCTTAACAATTTCAAATCCATAATTTAAAAAACGTCTCGTTAATAAACATAAGGAGAATTTAATTGTTTAATGTTATTCCTATATTACTATTATTATAAATATAGCGCCAGATATAAAGTTCGCATATGGAAACACTTTCTATTAATCAATATACACTACCGTTCATGGAAGTACGGGTAAGCAAAAAAATGTACGGAAGTCAAACAAAATAAGAGAAATATTAAATGGCCATGTATTTAATACTTACTTACATGATTTTACATATTTTCAAACACAAATTTATTAAAAAGAAAAGTTAATGTAATACAAATAATTTAAATCCGATTTTCATCGAAAAATCCACCTTTTGCCTTTAGGATTGCTGCCACTATTCTCGGCATCCGATTCACTAATTTTGCTAATGTTTCATTGGGCAAGCTTGTCCATACCTCCTGGAAAATGGTCCACAAATGTTCCTTCGATTTTAGACACTCTTTCCTAACACATCGGTCTAATTCTTCCCATAACAACTCTATCGGGTTCAGATCGGGGAACTGTGGCGGCCATTCCATAATTTTTAGGGTTCTTTCATTTTCTTCTTGCTGCAGGTAATCTGTGCACAATTTAGATTTATTTTTGGGGTCATTGTCCTGCATAAATTCAAATCCACGACCAACTAATCGGAATCCTGACGGTATGGCATTTTCCTCCCGGATTTTCCGATATTCTTCTTTTTTTCATTATACCCTCAATTTTGAGCAAGTCCTCTGTTCCGATTAAGGAAAAACAACCCCAAACCATTACAGATCCGCCTCCATGCGTTACCATAGAAACTATACACTCCCGTAACATTCTTTCCCCTCTTGATCTGCGTACGAAACCTCTCCGTCTATTTCCAAAAACTTCAAACTTGGATTCGTCAATCCACAAAACGTTTTTAAAATCGTTCACTGTCCAATCTCTATGAGCTTGTGCCAATTTCAGTCGTTTCAGCCTATTTCCTCTTCGGAGTAACGGTTTTCGACAAGCCACTTGCCCATGCAACTCAGCCTTTTTCAGCCGACGTTTCACAGTACTCACAGAAACTTTGGAATCTCGCTCGTTATTGAATTCTGCAGCAATTTCTGATGCTGTTAGTCTTCTATTGCGTTTACTAATTATTTTTATTCGTAAATATTCCGCAGGAGTCGTTTTTCTTGACGGTCCTGGCCGATTACGATCTTGCACGTCACCGGTTGTCTTAAATCGAACTATAGTATCACGTACTGTAGATTTTTTTATTTTTAATTTATCCGTAATCCGTCTCTCTGCGTACCCTTCCTGATGCAAGGTAATAATAGCAGATCGTTTTGAAACAGCTAGAGGCTTTCCACGGGGCATTTTAAGCAGTCAAACCGAAATTATTTTAGTTTTCACTTGCACAACCACAGATACTTTACCTGAAACGAAGTTGAGAAATAATGGATTTTATCAAAGTAGGTCTATCATCCAGAAAATGCATAACGCCATAGCTTTTCATTCTGAACAACTTTTCTTAGTAACAGTTTCGCATACTGTGGACGAAAAAGGAACTTTACCTGAAACGAAAATAGTTTTTGTTCAACTTTTAAGGTATACTTGATTTCAGGAAATCGAAAGTAAACTAAAAATAAGTTTCAAACCAAGCAGGGTTTAATTCCAAAAGGTCAAATTAGGATTCGAAGATTTTTAGTTCCTCACACTTCTTATAACATCAATACTGGGACACACTGTATATATATGGCAAATGTTGCCTATGGAAAAAATATTAGCATTATTATTATTATTATTATTACTATTATTATTATTAAAACAATCACACGACGTTTGTTAACTATTGAATATTCTTTACACAAAAGTCACCACGCAAACGTTTTTATATTAATTTTTATTTAAAAAAATAATAATTAACAAAAAAACAACTATTTTTATTCAAGAATATATTAAGTATGCTATAATTACAATTTCATTTCAAATTCTCTTCCGAGGAGATCCTCCAGTAGTACTCGTGTACGTAATAGGTAACCACAATTCAATGGCAGGCATGTCGACATCAATTGGCGACATACTACGCATTAACCATTCATTTGGTACAACAGGTTCTATCAAAGAAATCCTACACAATTAGTTATAAATCGAAACTCAATTTTTTACTTGATAGGTTTGATTTTGGTTGAGCACCTACTATTAGCTTCATATGAAGAATATTGCTTTCCCTAAATATGCAGAGCAATATGTTTATTGAAATTTGTGAAAACCAAGTTTCACAACACTGTGCACTGGGCATATTTACGCATCTCTGAAAATGTATGTAATCATCTTCTATTATTACCCTCACTCATTAATCGCGCATTAGCACGTTAATCTCTAATTAACTTAATTCAGCGATGTCAGTAATAACGATTAAACAATTTTGATCATCAGTTAAGTTAATTTATTGTCAAGTACTACTTAAGTCATAAAATCAAATATCAGTTTCAAATTGACGTAAAAAAGTAAAATACCAAGCAAATACAGGTCTCGCGTTGTAGGATGGGGAGTTCCGGCGCTGTCCGAAGGTACTGTCGGACATCGTTCCGGAAAATTCAAGTTTGAATGCAACATGCAGTGGCGTAGCTCGACTTATTTTTTAAATTATTTTAGCATAATAAGAAACGACCATAAAATAAAGTGTATTAACAATCTACGTTACAAAAAATTATAAGAAATGCACTGGCATCATTTTACAAATCTTCATCATCCCCATCGTCACTAAAATGGAAGTCGTATTCACGAGAATCCTCATTTAAATTAATTATTGATTCTTCGGTTCTGACGTCAATTATATATTCACTTTCCATATACTTTTTTTCAATATTTATTACGTGTTTGCACCTTTTTTGCCAATCTTCAGCCGTGACTGCATTAAATTCTTCTTCGGCTAATTTCCATGTATCGCTTATTTTAAATGTAGTATTCCGTTTTCCCACTTTTTGTTTTACTGTTGCCCATATTAATTCAATAGGATTTAAATCCGTATGATATTGTCACGGACCACCGTGGTAGGGGTAGCTCAAGGTAGACTCGCTCTAATAGACTCTGCCAGAATCCCCTATCCTTACAAATTAACCTATATTTATAATCTACGCAATCCCTTCTACTAACTATCCTTCCGGTGCTTGATCGGCAGTATTAAAGTTCGATGTCTTCGAATTGACCGAGAGATCATAATCTTACACAGCAATTGTCCAGACGCTCAGTCAGCTCGACGACACCGGTCACCGATCGAAAAATAATTACAACACAAAAAACATAGACGATGAACGCAAAGCAGCGGAAGTCCAGTTAGCGTCTTTTCTAAAAGTAAAAGCAAGGCGTTTATTCACGACAATATGGCGGAAGCCTTAAAATAGTGTGGCCGTTTTCTTGAAAAATCTGATCAAATTTGTACTGCACGTGGTTCTTTTTGTGAACTTTTATGATTTCGTAAAGCTGTGGTTTAAGCATGGGGTGTAAATGGTATATTTTTTTCTGTCAACCATAATATTTCCGCCTTTCGAGAAGTACTATTGGGTGGACGATTAATTTTAATATTATGGTATGGCGCATCGTCTACTACCACGACAGATTGAGGAGGTAGATTTGGAATTAATTTTTCTCGCATCCATTTTTCAAAATTTGTTCCGTTCATTTCTGAATGATAAAGATTTGGAGACATTCTGGCGAAAAACCTTGCTCTCCATCTGCATGAATAATAATTAGTCTGCCCCTTTTAGAGATATTTGTGAACAGACCATTATTAGTGTCGTCATTCCAGCTTTTGGAAATAGTGTGCCCACTATGGATATACGTTTCATCGAGAAAAATTACAGGACGGTTTTGTTCTCGAAAGTATGTTATTTTTTTGTAGATAATCGATTCGACGTGCCCGAATATAATTTTTTTCGATTAGCAATTTGCGATTGTTTCTTGTTTTTCGAAACCTGAATCTTAAGTCTTTGACAATTTCCTTTAACGAAGTTAACTGACCGGTTCATTATAAATCTTAGCAATTGCACCGAAACTGAATATTTGTAATTGGAACGCTGCAGCGTCAAAGTGATTATATGGTGATCTTGAATCAATTAATATTCAGTTACTAGGGTAAAAGGAGGACACCTCAGGTATTAATGGTACCATAAAAAGCTTGCAAACATTCAAATTTGACAATACGTAAATGTCACAGACATTTACTGTGAAATTTGACAGATTCAAAATTTGATTACTTTTTATGTGCAGATATCTGATTCAAAGATGAAAAGATACGTATCTGCGAGCATTAACTTTTGGTCCGCGTTCGAAATTCAAATTCGATTTCGAATTCTTGAATGTTTTTGAAAACCGACAAACGCTAACTCAGCCTTCACAGAAAATGTCGATGATTTTCCAAGTTATACTTTTATATTCTAAAATTTTCGTAGCACGATGTTCTCACATTTTGACCTTAAAATGCATCTATTTTGAACGGAGATTATATAACTTGCTTTTCTCAGAACGGAGAATTATACACATAAATACTTCTTGGAACGTTGTGTTTCGACATCGATTTCTCAAATGTCCAAGAAGAGGGAAGGAAAGAGATCCACCCGTTTGCTAATAATTACATGTTTCTATTATGTAACAATTTTATGTAGATAATTATTCCTAGAATTAGGTATTTACAGTTGTGTACATAATGGTGCATGTAAATTTGAACAAAATTGAATTCTGTTTTGTTCATTTTCTGATGAAAATTTTGGAGCATTTCGACGTATTGAAGACTATCAGTTTAAAATCAATAATTACTTTTGACCATATGTTTGGAGGTTGTTGGCATTTTGAGAAGTAATCTGATTAATAGTATTATAATTTAACATCAAAATCTTAAAAGACGATCTAGATTTTAATTAACAATTTGTTACATTACTTATAGCATTTTAAAATTCCCAAAACATGACTTGGACAACTGCAAATCCACAAAACACCTTCGCTTCCTTAGGTGTGCGACACGGTGAAACATTCAACGTCAGCGATGATTGCCTAAGTACATATTTGAAGCCTGCCGAATCTATTATTCACCATTAACCAAATCATTTTTGCAGCTATCCTGGAAGAAATCCTCAAAAAATTAGCCCTCGAAGACCAAACACTTCGAACTTTCCGTAGAGCTATTGGTTTCGGGCAGAACATTAAAAAAGACTTGATTCCATTGCTGATTTATGTAAAAGACGACACCCAAATAACAGATGCCTCTAAAATAATCGACACCACGATCAAAATCTTGGTTAATCTTACAATTCCTGTAGAATGCCTGTTGTCTACTGAGGCTGTTTCAAGGACAGATGTTGGAAGACATACGATTTTCGAATTAAATCGTTTATTGATCACTAGTAAAGAGGCTTTTACGAATAGTAGAAGCACTAAAGCTGTTATGGATCATATCAAGCATGTCGTTGAGAGGGATTCTAAATTGAACATGCAACAATGTGACAGTATTAATAATTGCCTGCTTCTTCTGAGGAATATACTTCATATCCCTGAAAGTAAAATGCAGATTTCTAACTGTCCTCTAGCCCATTCTAGCATGCAGAACGAGATAATATGGAACCTTTTTACACAAAGCATCGATAAGATCATCATTTATTTGATGTCATGTCCCCAAAGGGTAATTATTTCAAAACGATTTGGTTATCTTTAAGATTAATTTTGACATCACTCTTCAGATGTACTGGGGCGTCACCATGGTCCAACTCATAGCTCTAATGTACAAAGACCAGCACGTCGGAACCTTACAAAAGCTACTGAATCTTTGGTTAGAAGCTTCTCTAAGCGAAAGCTCTGAAGACAATGAAAGTAATACTTCTCCCCCAGATCAAGGAAGCGGAGATTCTTCTCCGATGATCACGTCGGATCCAACATCTGATTCGAGTGATAATGGAGGGAGCATCGAGAGAAATAAGAATTCCAATTCTGCTGAAAACATGAGGAACAAGAACAATACCATGGAAGTCGTTAGGGCTGTCCAGAATCGAAGTAAAACTTTAGTCAGCATGAAGAGAGGAAAATCTACAGAGACAGAGAGCAGCACTAGCAGTGGGTTGTCGTCTCTAACGCAAAGTACGGAATCGAACTGTTGTAGCTCAAATAAGGTAAGCTTTTTGTTTATCAGAAGTGTTTTGTTAGATTTTTCTATAAACAGCAGTATTTGTCGTTAATACTGTATAAAATATAGATAATGCAGTTTCATATTTTGAATGACTTGTTGATCCATTGGCTGAATAAGGTGGGGGGCTTGTATGCTTTTGTGTTTAGTATACAGTTCTTGCATATCGGGATGTCCAGGGACATTATCCTAATTAAGCAATGGTTTCGGAGGAAATTTTAAATCCTTTATTTTCCTTTTAACTTCAGGTACAAAAACATTATAGAACCATTTACGAGAAACATCCATTGTCACTCACCCCTTATTTTGGCCCATATATGCAGCGAAAGGGTTAATTTGCCTTTTTAACACCTTCAGCTTATGAGTACCGGGGGTGTTGAGGTAACCCATGAAAGTAAACCTGTCCTTACTTATGCGAGAGTTTTGTTTGGAAGGACGCTCGAAAACAGTCCACTCTCGTCAGCATTGTAGAGCTGATGGATATTAAATCCATTTCTGTAACTTTCACTAAAAAAATGTTTGCTGGAATGGCTCAACAGTACATTCAACGTATTTAACACCAATTTGAAAGACTGTGAATTATCCTGCATAGTGAAATTCATCACCCCAGATATCTAATCATTTAAAGCGTAAAGAAGTTTTTCTAAAAAACAATAAACAAATTTCAATTTCAGGCTTCTACACAGTCTGAACAGTCCCCAACATCTTCGGACGATAAATTAGAGCAATCTACGTCTGGGATAAGTATCAATAGCGGCAAAAAACGTGCGTCATCGCAAAGCGAAGTATCGGACTGCGGTTACGTGACCCAAGTTGAAAATCAGGAATCGATATCAACATCCAGTAACGATGATGACCAACCTAGTCAAAAACCTGTGCATCAAAAGCCGCATACCTTTCAGAAAAGTCGCTACAACACCCAAAAGAACAGAGCCGCCACTGCTTTGGAAAAGAAAGAATTGCGCAGGAAGAAATTGGTCAAACGCAGCAAAACTAATATGTAAAATTAATATGAAAAAATGAGAAAAGACCAATAATAACTCTTCCATTTTCAGAATCAATATGAAAGGATTGATGCATCATACACCAACCGATGAAGATATTTCTAACATTTTAAAGGAGTTCACGGTAGATTTTCTATTGAAAGGCTACGGCAGTCTAGTCCATGATTTACATTCTCAATTATTGAGTAACATTCACCTTCAAATAGATACGTCACACTTCTTCTGGCTGGTAACTTATTTCCTGAAATTTGCAACCCAGCTCGAGTTAGATCTAGAACATATAAGCCCCGTATTATCTTACGAGATCATTTCATATTTGACGTTCCAAGGAGTGTGGTTGTTTGAAGAACTTGAAATTAGCTGCAAAATCCCCGATATCGATTTGAAACCTTGCTTGCGTCGTCTGCATTTGGTAAGTTACCGTTTTAAGGAGTTCCATCTAGAAACCATTGTTTTCATTTTCTTTCTTCCAGGTAGTAACAGCGATAAGGGAATTCTTACAAGCTGTAGAGACGTATCTGAAGCTCCTGCACATCAGTGACGAAGATAAAGCCACCTTGATGAGATTGCAGAAGCAAATTAGCGTCACCGAAGACTTAAAGTGCTTGTTTTTGTTATTGCTGAGGCAGTACAATCCGAATATGCAGAGTAAACAGTATTTACAAGATCTGATCGTAACGAATCATATATTTTTACTGTTCTTGGATAACGCTAGGAAGTTGGAAAACGTCCAAAATGCGAATATAATGGAACATTTGAAACAGTAAGATATTATGATTAATATGTTGGAGAAAAGTTGATATTCGTTGATATGTTGAGAAGATTCTTGTTTTTTTTTTATTCATATAACTCCACGTCAAAAAACTTTTTTTTAATTTCAAACCATCTAGCTCAAATTCAGTTCAATAAGAATTTTAAACAATCTCTTTGGATTGATTTCAGTGGTTGTTTGAGCTTAGAAGATACACCGTGTTAGTAAGTATACACTTATTAGATCCATAATCAATTTTGACACATTAATCCACAACCTTAGATCATATCTATATACAAGGGTAAATCAAAAATTACTTACACTTTTAGTTCTACAACTGTATTAAACAAAGATAGGTGTACAACAGATACATTATTTTTCGATAGTCTCCACCTTTAGCAATGCACTTGGTCCAGCGAGCCACAAGCTTCCGTATGCTTTCCTGGTAGAAGGTTTTCGGTTGGTCGTGAAGTCACTTTTACACCGCATCCCGAATGTCTGTGTCTGAGGCAAATCGACGAGCTCTCAAAGCTTCCTTGAGCGGTCCAAAGAGATGAAAGTCTGAGGGAGCGAGATCAGGGCTGTAGGGAGGGTGTTCCAGGGTCTCGAAGTCTAACCTGTTGATAGTTTCTATGGTGTTATAGGCCGTGTGCGGACGGGCGTTGTCTTGCAACAACAAAACTTTCTTTGCCAACAAATCACGGTACCTCGCACTATTTATGGTAGTCCCCCTGTCCAAGTCGTCGTCCAGTATAGGGTCTTTTTCGTCCCGAAACACGGTTAGCATCACCTCCCCAGCCGATGGCGAGGTCTTGAATTTTTTCGTGCTAGGGGATCCTGGGTGTTTCCATTCCATACTCTGGCGTTTCGATCCAGGCTCGTAGTGATGAACCCACGTTTCATCAACGGTCACTATTCTGCTTAAAAATGCGTCGTCTTCCGCGTTGAAGCGATCCAGTAAGCGTTGGCAGATGTCCAAACGTTTGGTTTTGTTTTCTGCGGTAAGCATTCGTGATACCCATCGCGCACACACTACGAAATTTGAGTTCATCGTGGATAATTTGATGGGCAGAACCGTGATGTTTAAAGAAGATGCAACCTCATCTATGGTAACTCGCCTAATTGCTATAACCATCTTTCGAGCTTGCTGAATGTTGTCGTCGGTGATCGAGGTTGACGGCCGTCCAGCTCCCTCTTTTTGTGTTACGCTCGTGCGGCCATTTTGAAACATTTTGATCCACAAAAAAACACGCTTTTACGAGATAAAGCACTGTCCCCGTATTGTGACAAAAGTTTCCGGTGAATTTCAGCACCTTTCACACCCTCTGACCACAAAAATCGGATCACTGCTCGTTGTTCCTCTTTGGTGCGAACTAATAGCGGAGCTGACATGCTTATGCTGTTGTAGCTAGCAGACAAATGACGCGATCGTGATTAAATTCCGCACATATGACCACAGAGGCGCCAACTCAACGCATGCGCAAGCGGCCGCCACTACGATAACCTTCAAAGCTTGTTATGGCGAAAGTGTAGATAATATTTGATTTACCCTCGTATTACAGACCACAACATTTGCCCGACAATTATAACAACTATCGCGTCACTAATACCCTATTCATAAATTTCCTCTTGAGATCTTGAAACCCCCAAAAATAGGATCCATCAGTTCGAACAGGTGTGTAAATAATTTATCCTGGATTTTTCATTTTTAAATTGTGCAAAATCACTTTAAGTTGCGGTTTATCGTAGCAATTTTCTGTCAGCGTTTATCAACGTTTACAGGTCATTCTACCGATACGGAAGCGTCGGATTTGAATGAAACTCCGCGATCATTCACGAATACGAATAATGCGTGTGAAATATGCACTTTCAGGTTTGCCACGGTCGAAATAATGAGACAGTACGGCTTGCTGTTGGAGGACTTCAAGGAGAACGGCGAATTCGTTAACAATTGCGTCTTTACGATGATGCATCATATCGGAGGTGACCTGGAGCACGTCTCGACGCTGTTTCAACCAAGCATATTGAAGACGTTCTCACAAATATGGGAAACCGATTATGAAATATGTGATGTAAGTAAATTTGGTTGATTGGATTAAGTGGTTATTGTGTTATATCTAGAGTAACCAAAACTTGCGGACTCGCATAGGCGTCGGTATTACGGGTTAATATAAGAATACGAAAAATTCATAAATAAACTTACTTGCTAATTATTCAACAAATTAGAGGCATCAGGATGTGAACTACTGTAAACTTGCATCATTGCATATGTTTCCACAGTTACTTCTTTAAACCTTGTGCGTCGACAAGAAAAAATATTCTTATACATAGAAAACGATCTCTCCACATCTAAGGAAGTTACATTTGCATGTAGAAACTGTTTTTCAAAATCACTTAAAAGTTCACTATTCTTACACTTATTATAAACGGCCTCTAAAGTATTAAAATCGGGATTTTTCCTTAAAACATCTGCCAACTTTTGACAAGCGCATAATCCTGGCGTATCATTTAATGTGTGTAATTTATTTTTTACACTCTCCACTATGTTTAATGATTCTTGCAATGACAATTCAGTACATTGTAGTTTTCTGATGGCATCTAGTAATACTGTATAATTGGTACATATTGTTGTTAAACCTTCTAAAAGTTGAGGAATTTGAAATTCTCTTTGACTTTCTCTAATTGCTTTGGATTCATTCCGATTAAATCGCGTTATAACTGATTGAATTTGTTGAAAATGGATCAAATAGTAAGAAGCTGCTGTTAGCCAAGTACCCCATCGCGTTAAAATTGGTTCAGGAGGTTCTGGAATACCTGGACAAAATTTACGACGAGATTTACGAAACACTGCTTTAGTACTTCCAATCATCCGATCAACGTTTCCGTAATGTTGTCGAACAACTTCACCTACTAAATGCAAAGCATGCAGCACGGAGGTTATATGTATTAAGTTAGGAAATATATGTTTTAAGGATCGCCCAACACTTAACATCGTTGCTGCACTATCTGTCACAATCATCACAACTTGATCTTGGGCAATTTTAAATTTTTTCAAAGCGTTCATTATCACTTTTTGAATATTTTCCGCGGTACATTGTTGAACACGTTTGCAAGCTAACAAATATCGAGATGCTGTGTTCTCGCTAGATAAAACGCGAGCTATTACATTCACAACACTGTTTTTCTTTATATCGGTCGTCTCATCCACGGTAATCCATATTTTTTTGGAACACAAATCACGTTTACACACATTTTCTAGCATCTCTTTCATTCGCGGCAAATGATTCTGTAATTGTGTTTGTGAGGGTAACGGGTACTTTGGAACGTATTGTCGCCAAAACGTTTTAAAAGCTGCTTTTCTCACCAACGACAACGGAAGATTACAAGAGGTAAACATAATTAATAAATGTATGAGGAATAGTGTACAAGGTATTTCAGTTCTTGCATTTCTCATATGCTTAATACCATTGACATGCCTCTGGCAATCAGTTCTGTCCAATGCAGCCAAACGAACATTGCATATTAAGCAAAAAACTGCACTACCGTCATATTTTAAATGGGGAAAAAGTGACACATACTTATGTACATTAGTAGCAAATCTATTACGAGGCATTGTTTTCTTAGGTATGTAAATATTAGTTCTATATGAAACGATACACTAATTATGTACTTGGTAGAATACTACAACACACAAAAAACACCAGCTATATTTTCAAAAGCGACACGTAAGTACATAACCTTGACCGTTCGACTAATCTCTGCAACAGCTCAACCGGTACTAAAACAAAATCTCTCTCAGCGCGGTTTAACATGATTTATATTCAAGGTCGACACTACATGCCTGCTTCTCTACCGGTTTATTTTATTTATGATTTTTTCGTATTCTTATATTAACCCGTAATACCGACGCCTATGGGAGTCCGCAAGTTTAGGTTACTCTAGTTATATCTTTAAAATGTTGCGTTTAGGATTGGTCGGATCTAATCGAATACGTCATACATAAGTTTATTAATACTCCGAGGACCAATCATTGTTCTACGATCTCGACGCCTTTATCTCAAGCGATAAATTGCAAAGAGGAACTGCTGTCGACGCCTGCTAGATCTTCACATTCTTCGGAACACATGTAAGTGATATTAAACGACGCCCGACTTACAGAACACTTTTAAATTCTGAATTAAGTTAATCCCTAATTAAAATTTAATTCGTGATTAAATTGATTACTGTGAACATATACATTTGGGCTAGATTTGTTCAAATAACAACTATTTCCTCTGTATTTTGCTTTTTTTACGTGAACATTAACAGACAAAATGGCATTTGGTTTTAATCACGAGTTAATTTTAGGCGATTTTTGTGTGTGCGAGTCTGTATAAAGTATTGATGAAACAAGAAAACAGGATTCAGCCAAATATTTGATTACAATTTCTTATATATCAATAAAAAATATGAATTCAATTCTTGGCAGAAACTATAGCAGATTTCTACAGTGCGGGCCTAAAGTGTATAAATAACAACGAGAACAAAGAAGGAACGTAGGAGCGTTCGACAAATGTAGGATATAATAACAATAAACAATAAGAATAATTTACGCCTTGGGAATTGAGATTTGACAGTTTGGCAATTGTTATGTTTATTTTGCTTAGTAACGAGCTCTTCAGATCAGTCTGGCGTCACAAGAAACAATTTGGCGCTCTTTCTTAGCCAAGAGCAAAAACAGATTACCAAAACCTATATTGCTGCATATCGTCATATTTCTTAAGTTAAAGTATAACATATGTGGTATCGTTGGATTCGTCTTTCGATTACCTTTCCAAAAACGTAAAAATATACAGGCTATTCTATTTAAAAAAAGAAAGCCGACGTCACTTCCGGTGAAACCGCAAATACAAAAAATAGAAATCGACCTATTTTTTTTTTAAACGCTAGCTTCTGTCGTTGAAGAGTTAGCATTGGGGGAGGGGGCACTTTAGACCCTCGCTGTATAAGGGACTCATAATATAGCTCTGAACTTGGAAATCATATTTTTAATCAATCTGCTCTAATTTGATAAAAATTAATCCAGGAAAGAAAATACTTTGATAACAATGTTTTTCTAGTTAAGTAAAAAACAACCTATGTAGCAAAAACTTTAATGATATTTGAATTTTAAATCTCAAAATTATATGACTTACGACTCGCTAAAAAATTTCAAACAATTGCTAAATTAGATAAAGATCTCTCAAAGGTTAAAATTGAGTCTTAAAGAAAATAGCTGTATACAGAATGCTCCAAAACCTGATGTAACTAAATTTTCTAAATATTTTACAACTGCCGATACTCGCTAATGTCAAGTCGTTAGATCGCGAATTCTTATGGCATATTACAAACTGTAATATGGTATTTATAAAGAAAATAAATTTTTGTTGATTAAGAATTCAATTGCTCACAATTAAGTTAGATTCTTAAAACAAAAATATTGTCTATATTTGACAAATGCTATCGGCAATAAAGGAGCAAAGAGACACCACACCAATCTACCGTTTTTCGTTCGAATCGCCGTTGAAAGAAGACGTATTCGGCTAATTCTCAAAGTAATTTCAAGTGTTAAAATTTTACTTCAAGTACAAAATCATATTCAAGTTCTATCACTCAAATGAATGCGGCGTTTTTTACGTGACGCGTTAACAGAGAGAGGGCTCGTAAACGTCAAATTTTGAGGCTAGTGTTTTTATTCAATTAATTTAATTTTCCATTATTATTTGTCATTTACCCTTTTTAAACTACTGAACGAGTGTCTAGGTGATATTCCCGGACCTACGACTCATCAAATAAATCTTTTTATTAATGGAAAACAATTTTATAACATTACATTATATTTCAATTGAATTCAATAGCAAGTATCTTGAAACGCAAAAAAATATTTTTTGCAAAATAAAACGACAAAAATATTGAATAAATAAATTGTATTTTCTAAACCATCTACAAGGAAAACAAATACGCGATGTGGTTTGTTTATTAAAGCTCTTAGATTTAAATGGAGGGATAAATGTAGAGTCATATACAGCTACAAAAAAAATACACAAATTTAACCTCAAACTTCTAAATTTAGCTGGACTTCACTGATTATTTTTTGACCAACATAATTTACCGTAATTTGACGTACGGACCTCACAGAAACACATTCTGCGTGTGTGAGGTTCATTGTGCTTTTGTATGGTAGCGCCACTATTAATTCCATAGGCAGAACATTTTTTTTTCAACTCGCCCCCAGCTTTCAAGTAATTAATTAATAGAATAATGTTGAAAGGAAGAGATATTACTTTTTTTGTGTTCTATCTAGGATTCTGTAGATTACATCAAAGTGTCATAATTCAACCCTAAAGTTAAATATTTTCATTCATACCAATTTTCTTTTCTTTAGATGGACACAAGAAGAGAAAGACAACCTATTAACCTTCTACAACCAAAATAGGCATGAACCAGACACGATAGCAAATATTACGAAAAATTATGAACAGAATGGCATCAGAATGAAATCACAACACGCTATCATCAAAGAGCTTCTAGGTCAGAATATAATTAATCAAAACCAGTACGATAATTTCATGAAAGCTAAGCAAAATGAATGCGCAACAGTTGATAGTATTGCTAATGTATCTTTAGCCGAGAATCAGAGTTTAAATCAAGATAGTTTAGGTGATGGTGAAATTAAAGTTTTGAAAGAGTATTTATACAAAGAGAATAAAGGAAAGTTCATAGTATGGCTGCAAAAAATGGTAATCGAAGCATGTTTTGTGAAATTAACGCTGACAAATGGTGTTGGAAGGGATGCCAGCAATGTAATGGAGCCTACTGTATATTATCACGCATGTAAGTTATCTCAAATTCAAAATCATCGCAATCTTTAAAGGTTGTATTGATTTTTCAGTGTTAAATCTACCAATACCATTTGTGCCATGGACCACAGAGCAGCACAACATCTTAAAACATCAACCTTTTGTCCTACTTCTGCATAAATTGGGTTTCTATCTACCTTCTGATACCGGAAAAATTTTCGTTAGAATGCCGAATTTCTGGACAGCCGATTACCTACTGAGCATTGCCTTACAGTTAGGTTCCGTGGATTTTGGTAAGGAGCAAAGAATGCATTTCTAGGATCTTAAAAAATAAGAACTAGACTTAATCTTCTTCGCTATCTTTCAGCAAAACTTAAATTTGATATCAATCTTCTAGAAGGAATAAACAAGACCGAGACTAAGAAGCAATTCTGTGATACTGTTGCGACATCTAGCGGCCAGCGTAGATTCTCTATGACGGAATCGAAGCATGCGCCATCTGTGATCCGTTATACGCCGCTGTAAATATGTTAATTTATAAATAATATACATAAATGAGAGGACAATTTCAGAACTCAATGCAGAATGCTTAGGCTTGCTATTTTCTGTTTTATTTGTCACTGTTGTTGAAATAGTTTACTTTAGCCCGTGCATATCTATACACTTTCTCAAAATTGTCCACTAATTCGTGTTTATGCTGTAAGAATGTTTACTTACGGTCATAATTTTATACTTACTTTTAAATTACAGTCCGAATTCTACGGAATGGGTGCAAAACATTCTCAAAACAAAGGTAACACCAATAATGAATACTGTTTTAAGTATTCCCAGGTATACATCTCCATATCATCTTTCACCTTAATACTGTAGCATTTCTTTTGTTTTCTAGCACTAATAATGAACTTTCTATAACAATACCGGAGCTAGAGCCAATCTGTTGCAACTTACCCGCGCCGGAACTAAGCATAGTCCGTAATTCCGATCATCTGATCGATATGGACATTGTCATGGTGCAGGAAAGCGGTAATATTATACAGGACGATACGGAACACAATAGCACTTATGAAACAGCATCTGTTGCTTCGGATTTGACTCGAATGTGTGTCAGTGACGAAGAAGACAAGTTAGAGTTTATGCAGGATCAGGAAGTTTAAACTCTTTGTATGAAATTTAAGCACGAGTGTTAAATTTGTATATAGAACGTAAATTTTGTGTTTTACAGCTAGGTGAAGCGTATTAGTAATAATTGGAAATCTGCAATACCGCTTATAAGTTTGAGACTAAAGTAAAAGGGGTTTCTCTTCTTGCATAGTTTACATATTAAGTAAGAGCTGCGATTCTTGTTTGGTTAACTGATCCGTACTCAGAGTTTAGTTTCTGTATTAGTTTGAAAAGTTTCCCGACTAATACAGAAACAGGTAATTTTTGTGTCAAATTCGATTTTATTTCTCAACACAGTCTCCTTGTAAGTGTTACTCTTCCCAACGATGTTTAATCCGTCCAAATACGAATCTGATGGCCTCCTCATTCGATGAAAATCTCTGTCCTCCGAGCGAAACTTTCACCCTAGGAAACAGAAAAAAGTCGCTGGGGTGCCAAATCTGCTGAATAGGGTGGGTGGTTTATCAATTCGATTCCCAATTCGTGAGTTCTTGCCATGGCGACTACTGAAGTGAGAGACATGGTGGAACAAAACTTTATTTCTCTTCAAATGCGACCCTTTTCCAGCAGTTTATGCCTTCAGCTTGTCAAGTAATGATGCCCCCGTTATTGTTTTTCTTTTTTCAAGCCGATTAACACGACTCAATTACTATCCTATAACACAGTCGCCATCACTTTCCCGGCCGATGGTAGCCTTCGTCTTTTTCGGAGCCGATGCACCCATCGCAGTTCACTGTTTCGAGCCTTGGCTTCAGGAGTGTACTAGTGTATCCAAGCTTCATCAACAGTTATTAATCGACGCCAAAACTCTGACTGATTTCGCCTAAACCGCTTTAATAGGGCGTTGAAAATGTTCATTCGAATGCGTCTTTGGTCCTAAATGAGCAAACGCGTTCTTTCGAGATGCCCACAGCCTCTGTATCTCTCTAACCTTAAGTCGACAGCCGTCTAGCACTATTTAGTGAATAAAAATAAACATTTTTAAGGTTGCGACCATTTTTTGTCTTCTTTAGGAATGTGTTTTTATTTCCTTTAAACTAACAAGTCAATTATTTAGTCTTTCATTATACATCTTTCTATATTGCTTACATAAAACGTCAACAAATACAACACTTTAAAATTTTTTTAAAAACAATAAAATGTGTCCAGAACCCACTCTATAAACTCAAAATATTTAGCTGATGCAATCTCAAAAATTACAAATAATAATGATTATTACATAAAAAAATCATTTGCATTCAAACAATTCATTGACAATGTTAATATTAAAAGTTCAGATACACTTATTTCTCTAGATGTCGTCTTTATGCAAACGGACATCCCAATAGAGTATGCATTGTAGAAATTAATTGGGACAATTTACAATACCACAGACCTTTAAATGATTTTTTACATGTGCTTAAACTTGCCCTATCAACAACTTATTTTCAATTTCAAAGTAAATTTGATAAACAAATTTTTGGATATGCAATGGATCCCCAATATCTAGCACAATTGCCCAATTGGTTCTTGAAGATTTGGAAAAGCATGTTACTCGATGTTATCGATAGCGATTGTAGTTTTGGCCGAATGTTCATCGTCAATCAAGTTTAAATTCAACTGCCCACAATTTCACTGTGGCAAATGATGGTGCAGAGTCCCCGTAAATAGCGTCCATCTCAGCTGCGTAGACGTATTGCCTTTCAAATGGAAGAATTCAATGACGATCGATATTCGATTTTTTCCATTGTTACAGAAACGCTAACGTCGACCGACATAAACGACTGTTACTACAACTGAGCTGAGTTCAATATGGCTGAATTTTCAAAAGTATCTTCCAACGCTTGCGAAGAATATTTTTGGCGAGTAACGCCATCTTCATGTTGAGACTTCAAGCTACGCTCGTATGTTGCATTATACGTTTACGATATTCAATGTACATTGTTATCGGCTGCTGGTGTGGTACAAGGGGTGCCTCAGGGTTCTGTTCTGGGCCCACTCCTATTTATATTATTTACCAACGATCTTCACTATCATATTCCTGATAACCTGTATCAATTTGCGGACGACACCACTATTATTATTTCAGGAAGTAATGAGATAGATCTTTGTGCGAACGGTAACAATTGTTCAAGTGCTATGTGCTTATGTGGTGTCGGGATAATGGCTTGATAATTAACGATACCAAGACGTGCATGCTCTCTTTCCATTCTGCCCGCAGTGTAGTTGATAGGTCGTTGTTGATACGACTAGGGCCCAGAGCGATTCCTGTGATGTTTAGTGCCAAGTTTCTCGGCTGTTCCATTGACGAGTGTTTGGCGTGGGAGGACCATGTGTCCCAGCTCTGCGCTAAGTTGTGCTCTTTAGCATATGCAGTCAGTAGATCGGCGTATATCGTTAACTCTGAAACTTTACTAATGTTTTATCATGCACACATTGCGTGTAGGTTGAGATACGGTGTAATTTTCTGGGGTAAATCCTCTCACTTTTTGCGCAGTTTTGTGCTGCAGAAAAAGATTATAAGGGCAATGTTTTCATTGCATAGAATGGATTCATGTCGTCCAATGTTTAGACGTTATGGCATCATGACTTTGCCGTGTCTTTTCATATATGAATGCGCTGTATTTACGCATAGGTACAAAGAATTGTTTGTACGTAACGGCCACATAAATAATACATATAAAACCCGAAATGCAAATGAATTAGCAATTCCGAATCACAGAACAACAATGTACGAAAAAAGCCCGAGGTACATGTGCATAAAAATTTACAACTTACCTCAACAAATCAAGGCTCAAAACATACATACTTTCAAAAACCTTTTAAAGGAACATCTTCTTAAGAATTGCTACTATAGTGTCTCTGAATTCTTTGTCTAATACACCTGTTATTGCTGGACATCAATTTTTCATGTTTTTTTTTTATTTATTGTAATTGCATGTGTGTTTTGTTTTATTTTATTATATTTGTAAATTTTCCGACGAAGCCTATATCCTATTGGATCAATTGGCAAATAAAATTATTATTATTATTATTATTATTATTGTAAATGTTCCGATTTGTTTCTTATTCTAGAAGAAAACACTAATTTTTCTCCACAATTGAAAAATCAAACGTCTAAACGTCTATTAGTCCAAGCGGTCACATAATTGTTTATTTGTGTAAAGTTGCATATATCGGTTTGAAACCGAGGTTAATTTTATGAAGGGAAAACATTTGCTAGAATAAAACGAAGTATTCATTCGAGAAAACGATATATCGTCAATGAAACCAAAAAGCAATATAACTCCGTTTTTGTTAATTTTACAGGCGAGACAAAAAATAATATAATTTAGAATATTTTCTAATGAAAGGCTTAAAGTAAATAAATTAAGTAAATGTTTTTAAATCAATTTTTGAAATTTGATCGTTTGATTATTTTTTGAAGGGACGTACACTTATTTCTTCTAAAATATACGCATAAATAACAAAAACACTATAAAACATTTGCAGTTTTTGTTATTGCACGAGGCACTTGGGTATGACCACGAAGTTATCTCTCGAAGTTACGAGGTAGGCGCGATAAATTATCGGCCTAATATAGAAAAAATAAATTTGGTAAAATATAACAATTTTTATTTTTCAATATAATCTCCCGTAACATTTATTACAACGATCAATTAATAATTCTAGACCCTTGTAAAAATAATCTAAAGTTTTTTTCCTCAAAATGTTGTACTATAGCTGCTTGCAACTCACTGTCGTCCTTAAAACGACGTCCCATCAATTTCTTTTTCGATAGAAGATCATAATACAGAACCATTTCATCTCCTGTGACAATGGACTTCAAAATCGGTTTCGGGTCGTCTCCACACGTTTAAAAACGAACGCGCACATTCGACCCGACGTTTACGTTGGAGAGCAGAAAGATTGCACCAATCTTATTCATACCCAAATGAACAAATACTTTCTTCAATAATTGAAATGTTTTGAGGCGTTATCAGTTCAATTGGCCGATCGGAGCGCTCAGCATCATCAAGGGATTCTTGCCCGAAACGGAAACATTTTACCGCCTTTTTTACAGTATATAAAGGAGATAAATCACTACAAACGCCGTCTAAACGTTGTTTAATGTGATTAGGCGTATGCCCTTCTTATGTTAAAAATTTAATTACCGCGCAGTACTCAATTTTCGTTACCCGAGACATTTTCATGCACTAGTCACGTTGTCTGGCTAGCTATTAAAAACTACTACTCTTCGAGCCGTAATGTATATAGTGTAGGCCTCGCACATGTACAACTACGACGCAAGGGAGTTTGAACACGCTCGAAACTGTATAAGCCTGTCAGGCCGAGAATTTATGGCGCCTACCTCGTACACAATTCTGCCAGGCTCTTAGGGACTTACACCAATTTCTTAGACGGCTTTTTCAAATCGTATAATTTTTTTTGGAGTCTCAACGTTTTCTGGCATATAGATACAGCTCGTATCTAGTAAATGGCACAATATCTCAATTTTAGATATCTTCTTTTTGTAATATAATATAATGTACGAATACTGAATACGGTTCTGTTAACCGAAGAGGAATACCCAGCTCTTGTTATTCTCACAGCCAATTTTGTGCCTAACTTAAATATTGTTAGTTTAGAATTTATAAGCGGTAAAGTGTGATACCAGTGCCGTATTTGTTTTGTTTCAACAAAAATTTTAGATGTTGTTTGATGTGTTATATATTTTTTAGTGTAAACTTTTACTTTGTCGAATATGAGTTAGAATTTGGATGTTTCCTGTCGAAATCTTTACAAAGAAGATTTAACGTCAAATTGACAGTATTATTCTTGTATATTACAAAAATTCCAAGATGGAAGAGTTAACTTCTTCAAATTTTATACCGCAAAAGCTTTAAGGTAGATGTGTGCGTGTGTGTGTGAATTTTGATTTTCTAAAAAATCAAATTTTTATTTTTATACTTCAAATCTAATTCTATAGGTAATACGAATAGTTCTCGAAAGGTTATAACGATCTCATAGATTACTAGATTTTATTATAGTTGTGCGTTATTTTTGACAAATCCAAATTGTTACAAATTACAGCAATTTAAATTTGATTATCAATACACAGTCAAAAATATTGATCACTTATAAAACTGTGATCTTTCTAATATATACCGAACAAATGCTTTTGGGTCACACCGTATGTACAAATTGCTGCAATTATAACAGTGTAGTAAAGTTTTGATGTTATAAATATATTGATGACAATTACACTGATTTTAAAGTGTAATTTGCATTGAAATATTATTTTTTTAATGCAATCGAAAATTCTTTTGTTTTAATTTGTAAGATGTCTTAGTTAAGAATATTTTGGAAATTTATATAGTATATGTACTACCTCATGTTTTAAATAAATTCTTTAAAATTGATATAAACTGTCTTATTACTAGACTGCAGCCTGACGATCTCCATTATCGACTATGCACACACTATGAATCACGGGCCTTCGGCGTGCTGCAATCGTTCAGCTTTGTCATGCATATACATACAGCTTTGGCCAACAAAAAGCAGTAGGTACCTTAAACTTTACAAAAATATATTTACAATGGTGACAACATTATAAAAGTACCTGTAAATTAATATCGTGTAAGAAATTGAAACTAAACAATTTTATAAATTGAAAAGAAGAAAGAATAAATAGTTATACGAGGCACGTCCAGAAACTAAGCTCCGCTTGGCAATTAAAACAAAACGAGTACAGATACAGAAAAGCTATTTACTGCAAAAAATAACTACAAACCTTAAACTCTTCCTACATAGCTTCCACTATTTTGTATGCACTTGCCATAGCGTGGCACAAGTTGTATGCCTTCCTTATAAAACGTTGCCGGCTGTGTTGTCAACCATGCGGTAACATGTTCTTTGAGCTCTTCATCGTTGCTGAATTTTTGACCACCGAGGAAAGTTTTCAGGTGACACAACTGTGCCGCGCAATACAGAATAAGCGCCGAGGAATGCTCACAAACATTGTTTTGATTCATGACAACAGCCGACCTCACACTGCAAACAAGACACAACAACTTTTACAGGACTTTGGCTGGACCCAGTTTGATCACCCTCCGTACAGCTCTGACCTCGCCCCTAGCGACTCCATCTCCTTTTGCACCTGAAAACAGTTGTAAAAAATTTAACAACAGTGAAGAGATCAAAGAATATGTTACCACATAGTTGACAACACAGGCGGCAACGTTTTATGAGGAAGGCATTGAGGAGTTCGCTCGTTCGGTTATTTATCGGATTCTCATTGTGTGTTTTCGAAAACATGGGACGTAAGCCTGGTGTACCTCTTGCATCGCATGTGAAGAAATATATTTGGCGTTTCCCTGGTTTGGAATTTACAGGTTCGCACATTCGTTGCAAGTTTTGCGGTATAGGATTGCTAGGTCGCACAACATTTGAATATAGAAGTCGTATTAAAAGTAAGCGTCATGTATTGAATTTAAGAAACAATATTCCGTACTGGCAATTTTTGTATGACTTTATTTTTATGTTGATCACGTGCAACGTCCCACAACACCTAGTAGATAATGAAAACTTTCGTCTTTTTTGAGATAAATATGTTCCATCATGGAAGCTACCAACAAAAAGACAATTGCGGTACAATATACCACATGTGCGAAGTACAGTAAAAGACTGTATAAAAGACGAGTTGAAAAATCAAAAAATCTGGCTCGTTGTGGACGAAACTACTGATGCTCAGAAACACAGCGTGATTCATATTGTGGCGGGTCTTTTAAAACGTAATGGTCCAGCAGCTTCCTTGTTGTTAGCCAGTAAAAGGATAGAAAAAACTGATGCCGAAACCGTTGTAAACAAAATAAAAAATATGTTAAGAGAATTTTGAATCGTAGGAACCCAAATCACCATGTTAGTTTCTGACGGAGCCGCAACAATGCTGAAAGCTGGTTGGATGTTAAAAGTATGCTTTCCGACTCTTTTTCACATAACATGCCTCATACACGCATGTCATCTTGTAGCAGAAGCAATTCGAAGTAAGTATCCTAGGGTGAATGATTTAATATCATCTACCAAAAAAGTGTTTGTGAAATCTCCCAAACATATCCGCGTATTCAAGCAATTGTATCCGTAAATTCCGCTACCACCTCAGCCTGTATTGACGCGATGGGGAACATGGACCGAGGCAGTATCTTACTATCGCAAATATTATTCCCAAGTGAAAGATATCATTTTCAAACTTAATTCTTCTAATTCTCAAGCGGTTCGCGAGAGCCAGCAACTTTTTTCCGATTCGGACGTTCAAAAAGAAATAGATGACATTTCCACAAACTATTCTGTAGTGACACAAACTATTTCGCAGTTGGAAAATACTCACTTATGTATACAAGACTCGTAAAATAATTTCAACAATTTAGCAGCTGCTCTAGAAAGCTTGACGGATCCTATAGGACTAGATGTCGTGCAAAAATTTCGTGCAGTTTTGAATAAAAATCCGGATTTAGAAAAGATTCGATCTATATCCGGAATTCAAGACTGCACAGAAGAGATGCAGGAGTATTTGAATTTCGCAAATCTTACTTCAGTAGATGTTGAACGATCATTTGCAAAGTATACGAGAACGTTTTCAGACCGTCGTCGAGGCTTGGCCGAATCGACAATGGAAGCATTGCTTATGTTGCACTACTACGCGGCGTACCATGGCAGTCGCACATTACCGCAGTGGTCATCGATACGTCAATAAAAGGTAACAATTTATTATTTTTTTAATTAATACTGTGTCTACTTTTGCGCGGTACGCCCCGGACGGTTCCACTAGTTTCTCGAACATTATAAATAGTACACGCACACCGATCAACCGATAATAACCGAAGGTCCACTCGATTCCTTGTATATACATAGTAAACACAGCTCCTTTCACGGCGCCTCTGCGGGTGCAACCGTTTGTCAGGCTTTATTGATCACCTAATAAGATTTAAGTATTAAATATATCTTGAGTGAAAAAAGTATATTGCTAGGAATAGATTTTCTTCATTGCTGTCTATTACATAAGAAGAGAAACGAGCACTTTTATTATCCAAGTATATTATTAGTGTATAAAAAATCATATATCTATATATGAAGTATAAGATGTAAAAACACACTTGTATAGGCAGAACAATAATAAATAAATAGCTACATATATAAAAGGGATTGAATAAAAGATGTATACGTATATAAAAAATGTTACTTATTTGTCTTTGGTCACCATAAATTCGCTGTCGTTAATTTTCCTCTTCCAGAAGCGGTTGCTGCGTTGTAATTCCTCAGTCATGCTTTCAACGCGATGTATCCACAGCTCTGCGGTTGGTTCTTCGATTATTGCGCCGTATCCGACCTGCTTTAATAAAAATATTTTGTGAATAAGTTAATTAAATCAAATGATTTAATCCAAACATCAGTAGTACCAATGATCATAACAGTTACTTATACTGGGTGTCCCAAATTTTGTTGCACAGCCAATATGATGGTTATTTGAATTGATAGATTATTCTTTAGGAAGAAATTCTACAGTGGGGAATGTGCTTCCAAATGCAGAATTAAGATATTAATACAGGGTGGCCCATAAATTGCCCAATAGAATTTTTTGGCACGCCATATTTTTTATTAACTATTCTGCCTCTCCTTACTTTTCCCTTTACAACTATGTGCTATTTCCTTATTTACGTTGCGGGATTTTAAAGTTATTCAATCTTCACTCATGATTTTTCTTTAATTGGACAACAACAAACACACTTCATTTGGCCAATACCTATACAAAACTTTTAAACATAAATAATAACTTTATAGCAATATAATTTTAATAAATCAAAGCACATTTAAAATATAAACTTAATAGAACAGCTAAAGCAGAAATACAAATTAAAAAAAAAAAAAAACAAGACATTGTTCGAACGTAAATTATACATAGTTAAAATTAAAATATCTAATATGACAAAACTAATAATAGGTAATAAACTATAAATATTGTTCAAATTGTCCTCCTCCTACCCCGACACAAGCCTCATATCTTCTAATCAATTCGCTCATACAAGAGGTAGGTTCGGGTGATATTATTTTGTTTCAACATTCTGTATAGTGAAGATTCACTTGACATCTAATTCGTTCGGCACACTTCTTATGGAAACGTTAGGATTAATACCAACATATGTCAATCCATGTACAACACTTGCTTCATTTCTTACATAATTTGCACGATGCATATATTTAAATTGCGAAGGAAATTAACCAATTCTCATTTTTGCTTCAATGTATTGGAAGGCTCTACGGCAAGGTACTCAACGTTCTGGAAATTTTGCCCTGTATCGAATTTTCGCTAAACTACTATTTTTTCCATACTCTCCATAAACAGTAAGCATATTAACATATTCATTAGTAGTCTCGGCAAACAGCGGTAACAGTCAGTGTAGTAGATATGTGGTGCGGCGAGAGTACTAAATCGATGCTGTATGCGAGTAGTTCTGTGTATATGTAGGCTGTCGTAACTTCTTTCGTAATTGTACGCTTATGTTTGCTTTAAAAATGTCGCAGTTAGGTACGTCGCGAAAACGACCAATGGCAGACACGGTTAACAACTTTATAGTGGACATGCCGGACTTAATTTTTGATGGCGCTAAAATTCAATGTCTAGTGTTGTAAAATCCCTCTAATGTGTTGATCCAGAAGCCATTGTCAACGTCACATCGAAAGCAAACAGTATTCTTCTGCAAAAACTGGTATACGAGACCAAGAAAAATTTACATTTGATTTATGTGTTACTCTTATTTTATGTAATCTATCGTTTCGTTTACTAGACAAAGAAGCATTTGTCTCCTTCTAGAACAAATATGCGGACTGTAAATTACCTAGTTGGACATCGATACGAAATGTAGTGCCATTTGCTCGTGAACATATAGAAAAAAGAACGAAAACGGAATTGAAAGATAAAAAACTGTGGTTGTGTGTGGACGAAACAACGTACACATCGACCGTCATCCTCCTTCTTACTTGCTTCCAAAAGAGTTATAAATTGTACTGCCGATGAGATTTTAAAGGTGGTGTTGAACCCATTGAACAAATTTGAAGTTTCAACTAAGCGACTTTCAATGTTTATGAGTGATGGTGCCGCAAACATGCGTTCTTTGGGCCGATCTCTTAAAGAACACAGTGCTGACTTTTTACATGTAACGCGTAAAATCCATACTCTAAATCTTGCGGCACAAACAATTCCTACATGTTGTCCACTAGTAAATGCATTGATTGCTAGTACAAAGGCAGCGTTTCTAAAGTCCCCGCAATGTACCCGACTATTTCACAAACTGTGTCCTGATTTACCCGAACCACCACAGGCGATTGTTACACGTTGGGGAACATGGTTGCAGGCTGCGTTTTACTACAACAAATATTTTGATTAAGTAAAGAAGGTAGTTTTAAAATTCAATCCGACAGAAGCTGCAGCAATCAAGAAAAGCCAAGAAATATTTCAAGATAGTCAAGTTAAAAGAGATTTACAAACTATTCACAACAATTACTTCGGAGTAGCGGAGGGAATAGAAAAATTGCAAAATGTTTCGATGTCGCTAGTGGATTTTGTTCAAATTGCCAATGATGTTCACGCACAGTTATGCGCTGTAGAAGGCGAAACAAATTGGTGTGTAATACGAAAATTTGAAAGTGTTTTAGAGAAAGACTCCGATTTTCTTATATTAAGACAAATTTGTGAAGGTGCGTGTGAAGATGCATTAAGTTGTTTCAAAGATTATTTTAAATATGCAAATATAACATCGCTAGATGTCGAACGGTCCTTTTCGGTATTAAAAAACATTTATTCCGCACGTCGTACTCACTTGACTGAAACAGCTGTGGAAACATATCTAATGATTCAAATATTTAACAGATGTTACCCAGTTTGTGATTTCACGGAAGACTTTTAAAACGGTAAGTGTTTCAGCACGTTTTATAATTTATTTCTTACCTTCTATTTTATGTGTAAACTTGTATGCGCTCGCCACGCCTCTGGCTGTTACCGCATATTTGCCCCAGGTTATTCATTAGTATTGGAAGTAAACGGCATTTTTATCTAACTAAAAAAGCTAATTGAATGGCAGCTGATTAAGTGATACTTAAGTGACAGATACGGTTGTTTAGTTTTTGGCAATGGTAGCAATTTTCCGTGTACAGAAAAAAACGTTCAGCTGAGGTGTGTTTGTTGTTTACCAAAACTACAAATAGTTTAATAGCAAGTAATGTTTCAAAAAAAAATGTAAATAAGTGAATGGTACATGGTTGCAAAGCGAAAGACAAGGAGAGTCAGGATATCTGATGAAAAATGACATGCCATTAAAAAAATTTCTTTCATTGGGTTATTTTTGGACTACACTGTATTAATATAATAAGATGCACTTAGAAACACATTCACACACGCGGACGATCTATTTTTGTAGTAATACGATATTGAAGTGCACACAAACATAATTCTTGTGTACAGTAAATTAGTTTCTTTAGCTTTAAAAACACCCCGAATTACTCACATTCAGTGTTAACAACCGAATTGTTTTATTAAATCTGAGTGTCTGAAGGAGGAATTAGGAAAAAGCTGTTTAAATAAAGGTTTGAATTTTGAATTGCTAATAATGGTAAAGGTGACTGCTCTGTTCACCCCCTCCCCCTCCCACCGCCACTGTTCACTACTAAACAGCAACGGCAAAAAACAAACCAATTAAGAAAGAAGAAGCATTTTCCATCCTAAACAAGCTAACGTTTCGCCAATATTCCACAGTGCCATCTTGAGTATCCCTACTTTTTATAGAATAAAAACGTATCAAATACTTCACCATACCTACCTCGTATTCGTACCAATCTGCGGCTGTACTGGAAACACTACTGGTTGGACTCTCCGATCCAGAACCTCTGGAATCTAAGCTCCAAGGAGATCTGCTGAGGGGAGGTACTTCATTCTCGAAATAGTTGGGTTGGTGCTCTCCAGCTCTTTGCCTAGGATAACTAGGACATGATGTGCAATCGCATTTATTTTTCCTGTAATGGAGGACAAGTTCAAATAGATTATGATATGTATAGTGTGTCTCAGGGTGACAATAAAATAATAGTACTTACCTCCTTTCATTTTCATATCTCGCAATCAGAGCATTCTTCTTCTGCAGCTTCTCCTTCAATTCTTCGTTAATCTTCTTCTGCTCCTCTAGCCACGCCCTCACATTATAAACCACGTTCCTACTTTCGGTGCAGATCTCATCCCTGCTAGTTCTAACATCTATCAGCTCGACCTCCATATGGGCTAAGCTTTCACTCTTCGATTGTATGGTGGTCTGCATCTTATCCAAGGTTGCCATCAGCGCCACGTTCCTCTGCTCCAAGAAGTTCTTCTCCTGCTCGGCGTTCTTCAGATCCTCCATGCATTTCTCCAATCGAGCTTTGATACTTTGATTATCGGATTCGTTCTGACGAATGCAACATTTCATGCATTCGAGTTGCTGCAGCAATCTTTCGTTATCCGCTTTCTGCGCCCCCTGCTGTTGTAAGAGGGTATTGATCTCGTTCTTTAGCTTGTTCATCTCTTCCTGAGTATGTTGTTGTTTCATTAGTGCGTCGGAGTTCATGCGAAGGATGGTCTGCTTAGCCGATTCCAGTTGTACGCCTTTGGACTCTAATTCGTTCTTCATATTGACGATTTGTTGTTCTAGTTGAGTTACAACGTCCAAGAGTCGCATCTCTTCTGCCTGAGCGCTGTGTACTTTCTCCGTCAATTGTTTTTCGCGCATGTGGAAGTCTTGCTTAATCTTAGCCTCGTGGTGGGAAGCTTCGACAAGGAGATTTTGGGATTGTTTGACTTCCCTATTTAATGCGTCGATTTTATCTTCTGCATGGCTGAGTTTTTCTTTCAAATCACGTAGCTGGAATATAAATAAATGAAATAAATATTCTTGAATTTATAGCAATTTTGACTGTTCTCAAAGTTGAGGCATTTATATGGGCAGGTTGTAGAACTTGTTAGAATAAATCATTTTACCAACAATTGATATGACTGATAGTGGTATGCAGCATATGACGGTGTATCCAGGAAAAAACTGTGGAGAGCAATGAACAATTAAGAAAAATGGATCAACATAACACAGAGATTATATAACAACACAAAAGCGCATATCAAAATTGGCAGCCGATCGACAGATACGATAAACATAACAAAAGGTCTAAAACAAGGTTTTTTAATATGTATATTAAACAGGCTTTAGATGGTTGGTACGAAAGATGTGGAAGAATGGGCATCCCAGAAGCACAAAATATATTACATTCGCTGCATTTCACTAACGACCAGATCGTCTTTGCTCAAGAAAAGGTCGATTTGAACACATGGTCAGAAAATTAAAAGAAGAATACGAGTTGTGGGGTCTTAAGATAAATTTAAGGTTGCCTTTCAGATACTTAGGGTCAGTTATACACCAAGAAGGCACCTGCTCCTGAGATATCGAAACGAGAATAGCACATGGTAAGCAAACCATTAAAGAACTGCATGGTGTAATATGGAAGAAAACTGTCAGCAAGGAAAATAAAAAACGAATCTTTGAAAGTATTGTTCAGAACATACTTGTACTATATGGTGCTGAAATGTGGCCATTGACGATGAGAGTGAGACATAAAATAAGGACGGTAGAACTAGATTACATGCGTAGAAGTTTACAGCTGACCAGGCAAAATAGAATTCGTAACGAGGAAATCTCGCAACGAATGAATATAACGTCATTCATTATAAGAACACTAGAAAATAGATCACTTATGTGGTATGGACATGTAAATAGGATGGATGAAATAAGATAGCCCAAGAGAATTCTGGAAAGGTAACCACCCTTATTATGGCACGAATACATCAAGAGAGCGATGGAGGATAGAGATCTATACGACGGCGACTGGAATGATAAAGACTGGAAAGAAAAGACGGCAAACCCAGAATAGGGATAAAGCCGAAGAAGAAGAAGATAGTGGTATGGCTATTTGTTTGGTAATAATTTTATTAGACTGTAGGCGCGATACTCGTTTGTAAAGCCATGGTATTTTCGATTTGACTATCCTGAGTAGTGCGTTCATCAAACAGCCTTCATTCGTTGTGTGTTTAAAAAATGGCACACATTTATCAAATGCTTTTAACTTATGAGGAGTGCTGACAAAATGCTGTCGCGAAATTTCAATTAAGAAATCACCCGAGGGAATAACGAGAACGTCACACTGGAAAATCTGCTTCACACAAAATGGCAGACATGGAGAATGAAATGTTTGCAATTCTCAAAAACGATCCAACGAGTACGAAGTCTGTAGCAACTCAAATTGAAGTGGTGCATAGGAAGAATTTTAGCAGTATGATAGCGAAGGAGTACAACCGTTACTGTCATAAGATCCTTCCATCCCAGAAGAGTTAAACGTTTTCGATGGCTTTAACGAGAGCAATTTGATGTGAGCGTGACTTTTCAATAAAAGACACACGTAATCCAGCGGCTTTCCAATTTTTTGAAATAACTGCCTCGACATTGAGAACATCCTGTACATACATTCAGCAATGTTACCAACTTACGTTATGCTTTAATTCGATTATCTCGTCCCGACATCTAATCCTAGTATTTTCCAAATCCCTCTTGAACATCTCGGCGTTATTGGCATGAATCTTACAATCGGCTTGCAGCTGGGAATACTCCTGCATCTTCTGACACATCGCTTTGCACTGCGCCCTTAACTTCAACTTCACCGATTGCAAGCTATTCAAGCAGATGTCCAATTCGCCGTGGCAGATATCGTTCTTCTCGTCCAGATACATGCTACCCATCTCCATTTCATTCAGCTGCTCTTGGAGTTCGCGAATGGCATCCTCTAAATTCTTAGATTTCACAAGTGCAACGTCTAGTTTAGCTTTGCCGTCTTGATAGGCGTCGTTTACGCGGCTTATTTCGATATTTTTCGCGCCGATGATGTTCTGCAGCTCCTCGATACGACTCGCCTGCACTATGTTGATCTTCTGCTCGCGTTTTAGGGCCGTTTCAAGGACCGCCAGCTGGCATTGAAGGTCTTCCGTATAGCAGATGGTGTCTTGCGCTAGAGTGACTACTGATTCGTTCTGTTTGATGCAATATTCGCTACATTCTTGACCAAGGTATTTACCCTGTGTAATAAGAAAGATTTGGAGTACCGTAAGGCTCTAAATTTTGCACCGGATATGTTTTGAAATATGTTCTTTATATTTTTGGTATGTGAGTTTATTACTTTTGTAAGAAACTTTAGTAAAAACAAAAACAGTTCAGAAATTATCGAGAAAAAATGTGTTTAGCTGTGTGTTATGTTTTCAAAGTAATTTGCAGTGTTAATAGTGTTTAAATTTAATTTCAAGATCAAGTTTAAATTACGTTCGGTCATTTGAACGGGATTTCTTACATGACTTCTTACATGACGCACTAGCATACAGAGGGCGCGTAAACGTTAGTTTTTTTCCCGTTATTAATGTATCATTCGGAAAATTTTATTTATTTCAATTTATTCACATAAACTACCGAAAGTGTATCTACGAGATAAAAATATCAATTGAAATGTTTTAAAAGTGGTAAATTGTTGAAAAAATTTAATTTTCGTAAATTACTTAATTAATTATACGAACTGAGGATTCGGAAGTGTTCTAAAACACTTTTTCGGCAGTTTAAAGGAATTTTAATAACAACTAATAACATTTTTAACGCAATTTAAAACTGAAAATTTAAACTACTTGGATTTTATGACGATGTCAATATACACTGTATGTTTATATTACATTTACAGAAAAACAACCTATTCTTAACCACCAACCTTCACTTCTAACTTGAATTTATAATTCGATTTGAAATATTAACACTGAAACTGGGAGCAAAGCCAAAATACGAGTTACTTCGATGAAAATTTGTCTCAAAGTGAGAAAATCAATTGGCGTTCCCCTTCTCCTTTATTTTAATCACGATGGCGATTGTTTTATCCACAGCAATTTTTGATAATACTTTTTCAAATATAATTTAACGGTGAATTTTGATGAATAAACCTATTTATTAATGTGGCATAATGAAATGAATGTAGTAGCACGACTGGATGACTCAAAATATATTACTCTGTGATACAGAAAATCACCGACAACCCAACAATAATAAAACTTACTGACCTTGATAAAATTCTGACGAAACACGAAATTATGCTTCAAATATCTCTGAATTTACGCTGTTATTTGCTGTAGGAACATTTTTCATTAATTTTAAGGATTTACGAAATGGAAAAAATTATCAGAAGAGGAGTTTCTTCCCCGTTACCCCACGTTTGTCGTTGGCTAGATTTATAATGAGTCCCTAGTACCTCGGCACCAGAGATCCTAGGCCTGGGGAAGAGTAGGAGCCTACGAAAAAGAGCTAATATCCGCCAGAGGGAATTTCATCTTTTATAATTACGAAGGCACTTTCAAGAAACCAGCGATTTTCAGTTTTTTCCCAATAATATTTGAACTGTTCAGGATTTTAAAATTTCTTCGACGGAATTTCGGTTAGAACTCAAAACTGCTCAGCTTTGCAGTTTAAATGAATATATTTGCTTTATAATATCGAAAAGATATCCGTGGCAACCTATTCAAATTAGTATACGCTGCATATATTGGACTTAAAAGCTTGCATTCGTAACTTACCAAAATCGTCTTTGTAGAATCTATTTCCTGATGACATCTCTTAATGTAATTCTGCAAATTCTCCACTTCCCCCTTGAACAGGCCGACTTCAACATGCAATCTTTTAATTTCCTTTTTCAAACCGCATATGCACTAGAGACAATCAAAATTTCTCTACTTACTTTCATTTATTGAGCAAGCCTTTTGGTTCAAGTATTAGCGTAAGCGATTGGCTGACTACTCAAACTACTACTGCAACTAATTATACAACTACGGCCACTACAGAGCTACTAACCTAACTACTCCGTTTTAATAAATTGTAATACCTCATACTGTTTAGAAACCTGCTGATACTTAAGCAATCGGGCCTCGAGAACAAGAACATCCTGTAGAAGATCGAATTTTTCCACTTCTAGGTCGAGCAATTGGTCCCTGAGGTAACTTATTGTCGCTGTAGAATCTATATACTGAAATGAAGTATCGAAAGGTAATAAATTCGAATTTGTTTGGATAGCTGGAGATTACCTGGTTGTAATAGTGGTAACACTGTTTCTCTAAATCGCTAAGGCTTACGTCTAAAATATCTAAGAGAATTAGCTTCTCTTCCAGCTGAAAAATTATGTCAATAAAGTGTTATTAAGTCTCGAAACCGTTTATTGGGAACGTATGTCGTAGCTTTAAGGAAATTTATTGCTTCCATCTTTTTCATGCATCACTCTTCTAAATGTAAAACAGTTAATGGGGGATGCACATTAAATATCATGCCAATAACTGACCTATTTACGGAAAACAAATACTTTATTTTAAATAAGACATGTTTGTACTTATAAAGGATAAAATTTGTTCTTGATTTAAATAAACATAAACAAATAAGCTCCTGGACAAAATTAACGCACCATTAACAACATTCAGAGATAATGATAACTTTGAAACTATTAACTGTCTTACAAGTAGGCTTTGGACCTCCTCTGACATTTCAAGCACATGCTGTCAATTCGTCACGTTTAACTACAATTGATTTAAAATCCGTTCAGAAACTGCTGATCAAGGCAAGTTATTAAGCCAAAGAAATTTATCGATGAAGGAGGCAGTACGGGCATTAACTCTGCAGAACGAGGTATACTTAATGCGTCATGTTGCCAGTGTGTTAGGAAGAAATCATTCCAGGATAAGTCGCATGGTTAGACGATTTAAAAAAACGGGATCTCACATTCGAAGGCTAGGGCAACACGTAATGCCATTTGCTCCTTTTGTGGATCCTAATTTTTTATTCATGCAAGACAATGCGCGTCCCCGCGTGGCTGGACAGGTTATTGACTACCTGCATACTATTGATATTCCGTTAATCTAATGGCCACCTAACAATCCCGACCTCAACCCCATTGAGCATTTATGGGACCATCTTAAAAAGAAGGTCTGAGATCGTAGACTCCCACCTGCCAACCACAATCAACTGGTGGTTGCAGTAATTGAAGAATGGGAGAATATTCCCCAGGACAGCATTGAAAATTTAATCGCTAGCATGCCAAGGCGTATGAATGCGGTAATTGGGAGTAAAAGGGGACCTATAAAGTACTGACGTCACATTGGATTCATTAATGCTATTGCTTTCGATTTTTTAAATGTTTTTCCTTTTGGTATTCGTCTTCACATCTCGCTCATTTTCAACAAAAGAAGTGTTTAATGATCTAAAATAAGGTAATGTTTCGCTGATTTCTTTCTCAAATGATTGTATGAACCCAATTTGTTAGTTTTCATTATAATTCAGTTTAATTTTATTTTCATTAATGTAATTATTTTAAGTTTCATAAAGTGGTCCGATAATTTTGTCCAGGAGTGTAGAATATATTATCATTTAAATATTTAAAAAATCAATCAGACGCCATTGACCATAAAATTTAAGTTTAGTCCGCGAATTTGTTCCACATTGATTGATCCAAAAGACATATTGAAAATATTGAGCAAATAATAAAGATAAGATAATTATACTATAAATACAGCAAGGCAATTTCAAATTATATAACTTTCTCTTAATAGAAAACTGTGAAAAAAGAGCTTAGTTTGAAAAGTATTCGTACACTTTGCTTAAACTTATGGTCAATAGTAATAGTAATATAATTAACAAAAATAAACTTTAAAAATCATAAAAAGATTACGTATTTTCCTTACGTAGGGTGATAAAATATGTTGAAATAAAAATTTTAATTGCAGTGTATTGCAGTACTTAACAAAAATAATTGAATAAAGAAGAATGGAGTTATGTAGTACCTTTAAGTATTAGCCCATTATTTCGTTGTAATTATATCTACCAAACCAATTCAAATTACATTTGGTTGCCTTGTTTATTGAAACGGTTTCACAGCAATTAACATATACTGCCACTGTTTTGGGATACATGCGCACACGGCACAAGCTATTAGCTGCTATGCTTGGAGTCACAATTTTAAGTAAAATTAGAAAAACATAGTAGTAAAGAGAACACTATCTTAACACAACCAAAAATACAACTATATAATACAATTGTTAGACAATAACTATAATAACAATGTTTTAAAATAGCACCTTAGTGTTATAACAAATAAGTTATAACAAAATAAATACTGAAATATTGCAATTATTGCTGATTTTTTACTTTTACTTATACAGGGTGAATTATAACTAGTTTGACAAACTTGAATGGGAGATGGGGGGCGCTATTTCGAACAGAAAAGCTCACACAAACAATAGAGAACTTGCACTTGAAATTAACGGTTTTGACGTATGGTAAACAGATCCATCATAAAGATTGAAAAACAAATCTGTAATTTTAAACGTATGTAGGACATACGTGGGGGGACATATATTATATACAGCGTATTCAGTGAGGAATGGGACAGCGTAATATCTCGGGAGCGAATGCAGATTTTAAAATTCTGAAAACTGTGTTATAAATGTCTGTTAGGGGCATATAATAATAAATGGCTTAGACACCCCTCCTGGGGATTTCGCCCCTTCATATGAAGGTTTCTAGATCCCTCATTAAGGAGAGGATCAGTCCCTGTTCCTTCCTATTCCACTCTTTCGCATATCCTTCTCCACTCCGTTCTATCTTTAGCTTTTTCTTTTGCCTTATCGATCCCTATCCTCTTCAAGTCTTCCCTCACTTCACTCATCTAGTTAAATCTAGGTCTTCCCCTTCTTCTTTTTTCCGCTGGCTCCCAATTTGTCATTATATTTAATATCTTGTCCTCTCCCGCGCTCCACATATGCCCCAACCACTTTGTTTGCTCTTTGCTGTTTTATCTTCTTAACTATATCTTCTCCACATTCTTTCGCTACTTCCTCGTTTATTCTTATCCTATATTCCAAATTTTTCATTCTAACTGGTCCAAGTATTGATCTCAGTATTCTTCTCTCCGCGACTCTTAAATTTTCTTCATCTCTTTTTGTCATTGTCAGTGTTTCCGCTGCGTACATTATCACTAGTTTTATGGTTGTTCTATAAATTTTTATCTTTGTATTCTTTGAAAGAGTTTTGCTTCTTAATAGGTGTTTATTTATATGTAGAGCTTTGTTGGCTGCCATTGTTTTCTCCTTTATTTCTATTTCTCTATTACCATCATTTGTAATGGTGACTCCCAGATATTTGAACTTGTCTACTTCCTCAAAGGTATACTTCCCCACTCTAATTTTTCTGTTGCTCAGCTCTTTTCCTATTCTCATTATTTTTGACTTGTTCTCATTTATTTTCAATCCCATCCTCTTACCTTCATCTACTATTTCTTTTAAAATGTTATTCATTATCTCCCTCTTTTGCCACGACTACTACGTCATCAGCCTACGCTACTAATTCCCTCCCTCTTGTTCTTATTGTACCCTTATTGACTCTTCTGGTGATGTACTCCAGTACTATATTAAATATGGTTGCCGACATCACATCCCCTTGCCTAACTCCTTTATTTATAGCAAACTCTTCAGTTTCACCTTTACTTGTTATTACACTAGCTTTTGTTCCATGCATTGTCATTGCTACAAGTCTTCTTAGTTTTGTTGGTATTTCTAACTCCTTCATCGCTAACATAACCATATTTCTATTTAGAGAATCAAACGCTTGCTGAAAATCTACGAAAAGCAGTTCGAGGTTTATATTATGTTGATAAGTTTTTTCTACAATTTGTTTAGCTATGTGTATTGCGTCAATTGTCGATTTCCCCTTCGTAAACCCGCATTGATATTCCCCTATTTTATTATCCGTTACCTCTCTTATTCTTCTCTGTATTAACGCAGACAAAACCTTGTAGGCGGTTGGTAGTAATGTAATTCCCCTATAGTTATTACATTCAAGCTGACTTCCTTTCTTATGTACCTTTATTATTTGGCCTATTTTCCAGTCATTCGGCATTCTCTCCTCTTTCCATATATTTAATATCAATGCGTATATTTGTTTTTTCAATTGTTCGCCTCCATATTTCAACAACTCCATGTTTATCCCATCCTTTCCAGGTGTTTTTGCGTTCTTGGTTTTGTTTATAATTTCAGTCACTTCTTCTAAGGTTGGTTCCTTTACATCTATTTCCTGTCTTCCTTCCCCTTCTCCTCCTTCTTCTTTCTCTGTTGAATTTTCTTGTTGTTGATCGTCATTTAATAATTCTTTGAAGTGTCTCATCCAAACCTCCTTGATTTGTTCGTTTTCTACTATTTTTCCTTCTTTGGTTTTTATTCCCCTTATTTTAGGTTTATATCTTCTTTTTTGTTTCTTAACCTTTTAATAAAATTTTCTACTATTTCTATTTTTGTTGTCATCTTCGATTTCTTCTATTGCTTTTGTTATCCATTCTCGTTTGCTTATTCTTATTATTTTTTTACATTCTTTTCTTATCTTCTCATACTTCTCTTTGTCTTCTCTTTTATTCGTACTAATCCATTTTAATCTCGCTTCTACCTTTTTCTCCATACCTCTTCTACATTTTTCATCATACCATTCCTTTTTATTTCTCTTACCCTCCTTCCCGATGATTTTGTCGGCTGCTTGATTCATTATCTCCCTTATCTTACACCATCTTGCCTCTATATCTTCTTCTTCTTCATTTTTTTGTTCCATTGTCAATCTATTTGTCTCATCTTCATATTTCTTTTTTACTTTTTCGTTATTTATTTTCCATATGTCCCATTTACTTCTTGGTAGTTGCTTCTTTATATTCCTTCTAGTTTTTAATTTTAATTTTGCAACTACCATATAGTGATCCGTATCCGCACATGCTCCTCGATAGGGGCATATAGTCCATAGTAAAAATTTTTAAATTAAGTGGCAAATAAATCACGATTTATTTGCCAATTAATTGAACAAGTTAATCTTCGATTTTATCGTACTGTGTAAAACAGCAAAAATCGGTACGATTTCTTGTACAATTTATCGTACGATTAATTGAATTGAATACAACATGCTCTATTTTTGCCACGATCTTCTGACGATTTTTCATTAACTTTTCTGTTTTAATACCAAGCTAGTAACAGAAAAGTACCTACGAATTTTGTTTAGTGTTTTCAAAGTGAGGATAAATTTCGAAAAATTACGACGATTATGATGTAATTTGAATTAACTGGCCGAAATCAAAGCAATTTAAGCTAGTCTGTGTCTATACCAAAACTGTCAAAACATTTGACAAAGGCAGATTGATTGCCAATCCACTTTCATCTGCAGATGAGAATTCCCCATTTAATAATTCGCCCGTTCAACTATTAACGAAGCTAAACGAGTATTCACGATCGTTAAAAAAATTGTTCAATTTATTGTGACATGTAAAACGGCATATTTCTACCGATTTCTTGGTGAAGAATTTGTTCAATTAATTGACCAATAAATCGCGGTGTGTAAAACAGGCTTTACTAAGTTTTCAGAATTTTAAAATCTTCATCGGTTCCCGAGATAATGATATTTTAAATTATTGTTTGCATTTATGTACAATAAAAGATAAACAATTTATTTCATTCGGAGACGTAATAAAAAGGATGTGTCGATCAACAACGCCATCTCTAAACGAAAACAGTACTTAATCGAAAAGAATTAAAGCTTCCTTCAAAAGAAATTAAAATAAAATAATAAATTAGTACCTTTTAAATTACTAAAATACTTAATTGGTAACGCAAGATTTTCACCAACATTTTCAGCTTTAAATTCACACCACTTCTTAAATACTATACAAAAAAAAATCTCTACGTTACGTTTTAAACCGGAGATCAAAAAAAATTAAAACAATGCGGGACTAGCAAGGTAAAAACGATATAAATATAAGGCTATATGTAATGGCGCACGCATTTGAACATGCAAACAATTACATTCCATCGCTCAAACTTTTTCTTTTGCAATTTCGGATACGTTTCATGCAAACTGTTATTTTAGCTTGGCAGGCTCTATCTAGCTCGAGGTTTGAAACCACGAAGTCCATTTGTTCGCACTCACGTCTCTTTGGCACTTTTCTCTCAGTTCGTCAAGTTGCTGTTTGGTGGCGACCAGCGCTTCCTGTAGGTTCGAGATCGTGATACGCTGTTGAGCAACCTAAACGACCATTTGAAATATTATAAATATAAGAGTATACTTTTGATATCTTCAGATAAACTGACCTCGCTCTTGTAGCGGTCTTCGGATTGTTCGAGGACGTTTATCGAATTGAGGTACAGATCCACCTTTTTAAGTAAGCAATGGAAATGTAAAATGTATGTAAGGCACATGTAGAATTGTTACATTTACAGAGTTACGTTTTTAAACAGATAGAGTTTGGATTTTTCGGCAAAGGCGATTGAGGACAAAACTATAAATATATAATATTTATAGTTTTGTCCTCAATCGCCTAAATTTAGATATACCTATTTCGTTTAAAAATTAAAAATGCAAATACATTCTAGCGTCAGTCTTTATGAGATTAAATTGCATACTTGTCTCTATCTAAACATGGCGTTAGAACGTCTTCGAAATATACAGGGTTGCCCAAAATGATGTTACCACTCATATGGTATTACATAATTTTCCAATTTTCTATTATTGCAGAATAAATACCCGACTTACTTTGGAAGAGAGAAGGAAGGTAGCAGCTTGAATGGAAGTGTTTTGGTCACCCTCAGTAGTAAGAAAAAAGTTTCAGCAATGGTTTCAGAAGGATCCTCTAAGTAGTTTAATTATCCGTCGACTTCATGAGAAATTTGTGCGCATAGGATCTGTGACCAATGACTGTAAAGGAAACAGTGGACGTCCTAGAAGTATTCGAACGGAAGATAACATCATAAATGTTCAAGGTACAATGATTAGGAGCCCAGGAAAGTCAAGTACGAGATTGGCAATGGAAACCGGAATCGCGCGGACAAGTGTTTTAAGAATTCTCCACTTAGATCTGAGAATGAAGCCGTACCACATTCAAATGATACAGGCCTTTTCTGATGCTGATAAAATTGATCGTGTACGAGTTGCAGAAGTTATTAGAAATGACCAACACAGGCCCTAATGTTGTGTCCTTTATGTCGGATGAAGCCACATTTCATGTCAGCGGCAAAGTGAGTAAGTACAATTGCGTCATTTGGAATACAGACAATCCCCATGAACTAAGAGAGCACACTCGATCCTCACCGAAAGTTAACGTTTGGTGTGGCATTTCGAAGTTTGGATTACTTGGTCTATATTTTTTTAATAATCAGACTGTAACGGGAGATTCTTACCTAGATATGTTGCAGAATTTTGTTCTAGACAATCTTCCCCTCCGTATCATAACATCTGGTTACTTTCAGCAAGATGGTGCACTACCGCATTATTCCTTAGCGGTTCGACATTACCTGGATGGTACATTTGGTAGACGCTGGATTGGAAGAACTGGACCTTTGCCTTGGCCAGCACGGTCACCAGACTTGACTCCATGTAATTTCTGGCTATGGGGAAAGGTGAAAGAACGTGTGTATGCTACAAGACTTACTGACATTAATGATCTTAAAGAACGCATAACAACGGTTGTCCGCTTTATACCTAAGGAAATGTGTGAAGGAGCTATGGCCTGTATGGTGAAGACTTCACACATGCTTGAGAACCAAGGAGTACAGGTCGAAGGAGTGCATTAGCTAGCTTCATTTCATCTGGACTTGTGTACATAGTGTGTTATGTTATTAAAATAAAAGTCAATCCCATTTAGGTGGTAACATATTTTTGGGCAAGCCTGTATGGAATGTTCAGTATTGAGCATTAAACTTTACCAAGATCAAACACCAGACACATAATTTTTCCAAAAGAACCATATATTTTTTCTGTATCTACCATCTAGGAAATTTATATCTCTAACGTTTTTGTATAATGATGCATATGTCTAGCATTGAAAGTAAGAGATATTTAAGTTAAGCATTTGGGTATTATACCCAAGTGGTTTCTGGTGTTAGTACTGCTTGCTTGCTATAACAGTAAACAAAGACACTAACATAGACATTTTTAAGCTTTCTGATTTTTGAGGCCTAGTAGATACTTGCAGTCAATAGCGAGACTCGTACTTGGAAATTGCATCCAAATGGTTTCTGGTGTTAATATAGTTTGGTTACCATGACAACAGTAAACAAAACATATTGATATTGATGATCTTACACTGTCGATTCAAAATTTAGAGCCTAAATAAAGAAGAAGTAATTTATCTATTTGGAGAAAGTGAAAGAAATTGGGTATCTTAGCTAGTGGGATGTATAACTTGCGCTATTCGGACGGACAGTGTCCACAACCGAAACCATTTGTCAAATTAAGGCGAAGGTTCGATGCTTTGATGTTGAAACAAAAAAAAAATAATTATAATGAAGGTGAGAATAAAACAAGGTTTTGTCTCATAAAATTCTTTTTAAGGGGTTACCTCCAGTTATAAATTTTGGAAAAATCGATTTTGAGATAATGTCACCATGCGAATGTATAGTCCTTCATTCAATTCCAAAGTTATTAGTCGATATGAGAGTAAGAACTTATTTTTTCCGACCGCCGAAGCGAACGCTGCACCCCGTTGCGCAGCGACCGTAGCCGCTGCATGTTATATACATTTTATTTCATTCTAAAATTTTAAATCCGTTTTTCTCGAAACGACTTTTTGAAGTCGATGGATACGATTACAGACAAACTTCCCAACGGATATCAATGAAGCTTTGTGGAAAGTCGATAGAATTGTGTTGCCCTTGAACGATGGAATTTCATTTCTAATCAAAATTTATATTTTGATTTGGTCTTGAATGGTCACCATTTCTCAGACGACTAGTGAACCATCAACATCGTCCTGACGACACTAGCCGCAGTGTCTGACGAAACGTCGACTTACATCATTTCAAGACCACGACCCGGAAAGACGTACTGCTAGTACAAAATTAGACTCTAGCCGTGAAAGCCTACAGTTATATATTAGTTTTCGAATTATTTTGGAAACTTGTAGATTTTTATTCTCAAACGTACAACCGAATGATGTGAGAAAAGATTTTTTTATTCTGAAATGCGCTGCTTCACTGCTAATTTAGAACAGCGGTTTTCATAATGTATTCCGCGGAACCATGGGGTTCAATTGAAGTCAAGCTTAAAATGGAACTCGAACATCCATCTGCTTAACGCGCACGCCAGAACACGCTCGCCTAGTTTAGCAATAACCAGAAAATTAAGGTTTTCGTTTTTTCAATTTAAAATTACAATTTTATAAATTCCCCATCTTTTTTTCATGTCTGATTTGTATTTTGGATTACCTAGAAAGTTTCAAATCCTGTTCCTTGAAAATACACATGTTCCCAATAACTTATTAAACTGAAAGATTACCATATAAAACTCTAATAGAATGGACAATTCAACAGTTAAAGATCTAACTTTCTCTCTGAAAAAAGTAATACTTTTCTATTAAATTTTCTGTTGTAAATTCAGAAAAATCTATTTTAGAACGTAACTTACTGTAAAAAAAAATCAACATTCAACAAGCAAATACACGCACAAGCGCAAATATTCCTACTTATTTCAAAATAAAGCGTAAAAACTCCAAAAACAAATGCTCACTGCGTTCTGCAAATTAATCGAATTCTCCTCTTTATTCTGCAGCAGTTTTTCCAGCTCGTGAATGGTCAATTTCAAATTTTCCACTTCGCGATCTCTCTTCTGCCGTTCCAGTTCGATCTCTAACTCTTTCTGCTTCAAAGCCTGCAAATCAATTTTGGGAAGGTTTAATGACAAACCGCCTTTCGTATCGTGGGGTCGTTCGAAATAGCGGATCTACGTTTTGTACGTTTTTTATTTTTGTTTGGGTTGTTTTTATTTTATCGGATCGGAATTCGGAAAACAAAACGGATCGATCGATTGCCCGAAAACAAATAAAACAAAATAGCGAAAAGCGGTTATTAGTAAGACGGTTATCTTCGTTGTGCGCATGCCAACATTACCGATTCAAGATTGGTATTTACCGCGTGCAGTTGAGCTTCCAGCTTGGCTATCTTCTCTCGGCAAGCCTTTTCGTTCGGGGTTTTCTGGAAGGAAGGGACGAAAATATAAAAGTTGCATTTAGATAACACGCGCAATTAGTTGAAATTTAAGGTGTTTAATGAGTTATGAAACTTTATTTATTTTAACATCACATAAATCATAGTATTTTATATACAGCGTGTCCCCGGTTTAACGCATGGATAGGTAAGGCAGACAGAAAATTATTGAGTTGAAATTTCATCTTTTGGGGTTCAGCCATGCTTGAATAGTAACAAACTTATGCCATAATTTTATTGCCGATAAATCAAGTATATCTTGGAGATTTACAAAAAAGGAATTTTTCCAATTAGTAAAATGTAACAAACAACAGAGAGTATCGGCACACTCCTCACCACACAAAATGTTATTAATTAATTCGGAACAGCTGTTTCAAAGGCTCACTGGGCCCCCATTTTCAACCGGGTTACCGAATAAATCTGAACGAAAAAACTAAAAACTTTTACTTTAATTCTACCATGCATGTCTATCCCTCCTCTCGAGGAAAAAGAAGGGTATATATGTACAAATGTGTCTAAACATGTAACTGTGTATATCTATTTCCAAATACCTACTTTTCTACCGCTTAACTCTAACATGCTGGGTATATATGAAACGGCCAAGGGTTTTATCCCGCCCTCGTAGAAAAGAGCGAGACGAAAGGAAGGTTACTTCCCGCTAATTCTCTATCTACGCACTCTAAGGATACTAAACAAATCAAACATAAATTGCAGAACACCGAGACTCGGTCTTCGTCAAGTGTAAACTGAAAGGTTCTTTTACCCTAATAAATCAAACAAGCAAGAGAAATGAAGTGGAGTATTATCCTTGTTCATGACCTGCGAATGTTGCATCTCTTTCTTAAGGTACATTGTCTGAAATGCGTCCAATTCCCGAGGTGAAGTTACGTTTTTAATTAATTTGAGATTTTCCAATTTGATTACATGTCCTGTGTTATTCATATGGTCAGCTACACTTGACGCTCCTGTTCGACCGAATCTATAGCATCTCATGTGTTCATTAAATCTAATACCTATCGCTCGTTTCGTTTGTCCAATGTAGGCTTTATCACAGTCGTTGCATGCAATTTTATAAATTCATTTTTTGGAATTGCAGCATCTACGGTTTATAAAATAGTTAAAGAATATAAAACATCTGGAGAGGTATCTGACTCAAAACCGTATCCAAAAGGACCATCTTTAATCGGCAAGTTTGACGATGATGTAAAAAAATGCAGTTAGAAGAATTGTTCTTTTATAAAAATGAGGTTCCCACCTTGGACAGAATTTTAAATGAAATGAAAAATCACTCACTTATACCTGCGATGAGTCGATCAACTTTATACAAATTGATGAATGTGTTAAATTTCAAGTAATGTATATTTTCTTTAGGTAATTTAAGTAATATTCCTACCCTTTTTTATTCTTGGATACCTTAAAAGAAACAGAAAAAGTCTTTTAATTAAACGGCCTGATATAATAAGGTGGTGACTTAATTATTTGAGTACCATCAAGGATTTTCGAAATAAAGGAAAAAACATTTTCTACTTGGATGAAACATGGCTTAGTGAAGAGCATACTAGGGAAAATGTGTGGACCGGCATTACAATTAAAAGTCAAAGAGATGCTTTTGTTAGAGGGCTTTCTACTGGTTTAAAAAATCCATTAGGAAAAGGTCGCCGATTGATTATATTGCATATTGGTTCAAAATATGGATTTGTCGATGATGGTTTGTTGGTATTTGAAGGAAGGAAGTCATCGGATTACCACGAAGAAATGAATGCGGAGGTATTTGAAAAATGGTTTGGTGAAATATTAGAAAAACTTTCTCAAAATGCTGTTATTGTAATGGATAACGACCCCTATCATAGTGGACGAGTAGAAAAAATCCCAACAACACAGACAGGAAAAAAATATATCCAGGACTGGCTTAGTTCTAAAAATATAAATTTGTCGGAAAAATTAGTATAGGTACAGCTGCTAGATTTCCCAACATAAAGATCAATATAATATGTAGGTATGTGACAGATGACATGGCTAAAAGACAAAATAAAACTGTATTGCGACTGCCACCATATCATTGTGAATTGAATCCTATAGAGCTGATATGGGCAAAAATAAAAAATGAAGAAGCAAAAAATAAAACATTTAAGTTAGCTGAAGTGAAGGTCCTATTAAATGAAGCAATCTTAAATCTTTCTCGACAAGATTGGACTAAATGTGAACATGGAGGAAACGATGTCCAGGTTAGATGGCCTAATGGATGACGTCCAAGAACCATTTATAATTAACGTGGGCAACGATCCTTCAAGTGACAGTGAAAGTAATTTTTCAAACAATTCGAACCATATATAAATTATGAAAGAAAATAATATATGTTTATACAGATTTGTTGCAATATTACTGTTAATATGTGTTGATAATTAATAAAATATAGCTAGTGTTTATTTTCTTCTTGATAAGAACAAAGAAATAACTAAATTTCTCTCTTTATTCAGAAATATTTTCTTACGAGCTATACAACTTGATTAACTTTTCATTGGCCGCGTAAGAGTTATGCAACTAGATTAACAAATTGACAATTTCTCCTTTGTAAATTATGCTGAACGAGTCACTCCGTCTATTCAAAAGATGAATAGAATACTCTGAAAACAGTGAATGCTACGAAAAGAATGCAAGGGACCTCTTTTGGTCTAAATTGAACAAGGAATTTGGCAAAATAATCAAAATTGTATTTTAGTCAGTGCCGTAGAGAATATTTAAAAAAAAAAGGGAGAGACTAGGTCCAAATCTCCGCCAATGGACCAAATAACTTATCATACCAAAATATAGAGTTCATTTAGCATTGATACTGTGACAAATTTCGAATTATTGTAATTTTTTTAATATTTAAAGAACTAGACAAGAAAAGAAGAAAACTAAAGCTTCGAAGGCATATGTTCATTAAAACTTTCTTGTCTGAAATTACTTGAAAAATCGCCAGTGACCTTTTCGTAGATAAGATCTGGACCATCCTGTATATATTGGGTTGGTGCATAATTATCCGCGTTTATATTGGCGCATTTCTTCAATATTTAGTTGATAAAAATTCGTGTCAAAAATCATAATTATTTTCGTCATATTACGATCTATCACTTCAAGAAGGGATGGAAAGCGGCAGTCATTTTGCTATCTCATCAAACTTTTTGGCGACGGAATAATCAGTGAAAGACAGCGTCAGTGGTTTGCTCGTTTCAAATATGGCGGCACAAGCTTGGAGGACCAACAAGGAAGAGGTCAACCATCGCATTTCGACGATGAAGCATTTTTGGCAGTCATGGAGGGGGACGAATGCTTAACAAATCCGAATGTTGGGTGAGGACTTGCATGTCGACCATTCCATCGTCCGGCGGCTTAGAAAGGTATGGAAATTGGCAGGATGGGTCCCCCACGAACACTCCGACGGCAATAAAGCCGGCCGTGTTCGAATATTCACCGACTTTTCTGAAAAATTTGGTTACTGGTGATGAATCGTGACTGTTCTTCAAAAACGTCAAAAGAAAGAAGGTTTTTGTTCCGTCGGGTGAAAGGCCGAAGGGAATACCAAAAGATGTCCATTATAAGAAAGCAATGTCGTGAGTTCGGTGGGACAGAAGTGAAATCATCCATTCAGAGATCGTTTCAAACGGCATTTATTATTGGCAAAACGAGGAAGGTGAACATCAATAGTGGCGCATTCCGGATAAAAACGGCAAACGTCAAACCAATATTAACAGCGACTTCTATCTGGCTCAGCTTGATCGTGTTCCTGCTGCAATCGAGATGAGAAGAATCAAATCGTCTTTCACCACGATAATGCGCGCCCCCATGATGAGTATCGCGTTGTCGAATCCATCGCCAATGAGGGCTTCCGCATCCGCCAATTTCCCCACAGAGGCGCCCACGGATTACCACATCAGTCGCTCACTGAAAATCTGGGAGGCAAACAAAATTTATAATGAATTGGGTGAGCTGGTGGCCAATGTCAAAGCGTGGGTTGCCTCTAACAACCGTGACTTCTTTGCTCGTAGAATCGACTGTCTGCCAAGCAAATGGGAAGCAGTAATTGAAGTTGATGGTGAATAGTTCCGAAATAATCATTTAAAACATGTTTTTATTGCATTCTTATTTTTCGTTTTTATTAATAAACTTAAAAAAAAAACGGCGGATATTTATGCACTAACCCAATAGTTAACTTTTCTTTAAGAAGTTGTAATTAGCCCTGTATATACAATGTTGTAATACACTTTTTCTTTAATTTGTGACGTGACATTTTACAAGCATAAATTTCTAGCTTTCCAATTTTAAAGTATTTGTTTCTGTTATGAGGTGGTTTAATATCATTAATATCATTATAAAATGCAACTTACCTCCATTATACGACTAACAGACTCGTTCAAATCGTGTACGACGTTCTGCAGGTCTTCAGCGGCTTGCGCACTCTCAACATTAACTCTCCGAGGCGAGGACGACCTACTCCTACCTTCACTGCCCTTCTTCCCCGACTTCTTAGGCGCGTGCAGCTCTATAATCTCCATTTTCTCCATTGGTTCGTCATTCGTATGGTTCTTTATCGAGTAGTACGTTGCGGATATGTTATCCTCTGACTCTGTAGTCTCCGCGGGAGGAACGACGGTCCTTCTCGGCGGACTTTGCGGTCGTTTCGGCTCTTGTTGCGCTGGTTGGATACGTACCGATTTCGAAGGCCTTTCTACATGAACGTTATGGTAGATGTTGTCGAAGGTGTCGGAAGTTACGGAGTCGTTGGAGCTCTGATTCATCCTGTTATGCGCGTTGAATAACACCTGCGCCTGATGGCTTCTAGGCGGGGATCTATAGCGGCAGTGCTTAGGTACTTTGACGACTTCCAATCTTTCGTAACCTTCCCTGATACATGGCGGCTCGATATTGACATGCGCTTCGTGTTCTTCCATCTCTAATTCGACTAAATCGCAAAGTGGTCTACCCCTGGCTGTCGCTGCCAATCTATTAGGTACAATATCGAGGACTTCAGACCTAAGTTTTGAACTGCATGGGTACGCTTCTAGGGTGTTAGGTTCTAACAGCTCCAAAATCTCGATGGCCTCTTTCTTCTTCGAATGCAAATGTGAAGGCTTGGCGACAGTACAAACGTTCGCCGGGGCGTCTTCTTCGCCGATATCTAACCGAGTAGCTTCGCTTGCTTCGTACGTAACCTGATTGAATTCGGTTTCGCAACCTATGGTTCTCATATGGCGAGGCGGTGGAAGCGCTACTTGTTGTTCGAACATGAAGCCGGGGATTATTTGGCTCTCCAGATCACTGACGGTTCCCATATTCTTCGTTTCGGGCGAGTGCGAGATACCGACGTGTTTTGTGAAGGTGGCATGTGGATCAACGCCGGTGTCCTTGATGGCGACATGCGCATGGACGCCAGTAGATGTCATCGGTGGTTTTTCCATGCTCTTGCGTAGCTTTTCTTGGAGTGTGGTTATTACGCTGGCTTGATTTCGATTCTACAAAAAACATATACAAGGTAAGCAAAAGGTCTCTAATATGGAAGCTGTTTAAGTTATGAACTTAAGAGAACGTATAATAATAATACTTTATTGATTGAAAATATCTAAGGGGATAATAAAATCGATAGTCAAATACGGGGTGGAGCGTAGCAACTTCCTTATTTGAAAAGAGCGCGGTGAAGTTAGTGATGGCCACAGAGCTGAATGGACAGTTTGACCCACCACACGATTCGGTCGCAAATGTTCGCGTATTTTTCTAACGGCCATCCAGTCATCGCGATGCAGCGTGCCTTTCATCGTCACTTCGAAATTCCTCCGCGAGCCCGTGTTCCTTGTCAGAAATCGATAGTATTGCTTCAGGGAAACGGGAAGTATGCCCAAAAGAAAGAAAGGACCTCCGAAGACCGTTAAAATACCTGAAAACGTCGAATGAGTTCGTTTGTCTATGCTGCGGTCTCCTAGGCGTTTTGCCAGTGAACATGCAGTTGCCCTTGTTATGTCGGGACGTTCTCTCCGTCGAATTCTTCACGATAAACCCCATTTGCACCCATACAAAATGGTTGGAGTCCAACAACTGACGGAACGTGATTGAGCAGTTGATTGACACCTAACTCAACGACACAGTTGTTCTTCGATGACGAGGCGCATTTTCACATTACTGGCTGTGTTAACAAACATAATATGAGGTACCGGAGTGAAGCAAATCCCAGGGTACATCAAGGTGGGGCCACAGCCCATACCGCCAGGAATTCCATGCATTTTTTGAGAAAAGCCTTTCCTATGCGGTTGATCTCCCTGGCGGAATGTAAATTGCCCTGAGCACTCGCCTGATTTATTGTGATTATTTTCTGTGGGGTTATCTCCAATCCCTGGTACATAACAATCATTCATAGGCCCCGGAAGCTCTACAAAACAACGTCCGCCAAAATTACCAATATACCGGTCGACATGTTTGAAAGAGTGGGCCAAAACTTACGAATTCGACTAAATCAGTGTATTGACAATGAAGGGCGACATTTACTTGATATTCTTTTTAAAACAATATAAAATCAACTTTCCCATATTGTGTGATAGACGAAATAAGAATAAAAATGTTTAAAATGTGTACATTTTCTTTATTTCATTTTCTAAAAATTAAGTTTCCACGCCTCATCCTATTACAAAATATTAATGGGAAAACTAAATTCAAACAAAAAAGCAAGAGAAGATTAATTAATTAAACAAAAGAAAAGGAAACAAAAATAATATCAAAATTAATGATAAACTAGAATGCTTTGATGTTTTGGTTTAAATAAATATTCCTTTAATCGATAGCTCAGTTCAACATTGTAACAGCTTGAATTAGTAAGTTTTTTGAAAATTCAGTAACACGCGAAGCTTTGGTTATTACTAACGCTGACCACGAGCGGTACCGCGCATCGGCGTAGAGTCAGTTCGGACCGAGAGGAACGGTAGTATTACTTCGTCTGCGGAGCAGTACGGACATTTTCGCTGCCGGTCATTTGCGCAATTGTTTATCTGTCCTAGAAAAATTATGATTTCGTCAGCAAAACGACCGCGGTCGGACAAACTTCGAAAATTTATTGCAGAAATTCCAGACTTAATATATGAAGGTGCTAAAGTTAAATGTGTAACCTGTAAAATCCCGTTAATGTGTTGGTCTAGACAACATTGTCTACGACACGTAAATAGTGAAAAGCATGTCTCAAAAAGAAATCGCGCACGAGACAATGAAAAATTTATATTTAATTTATGCGTTACGTTTATTGCATGTAATATAAAGTTTAATTTACTAGACAAGGAACCGTTTATCTGCTTTTGGAATAACTATTCGGAGTGCAAATTACCAAGTCGAACATCGTTACGAAGAATTGTGCCATCTGCGCGCGAACATATTGAACAAAAAATAAAATCGGAGTTGAAAGATCAAAAATTGTGATTATGTGTCGACGAAACAACAGATCGGAAGAAACATTCTGTTCTAAACGTAATGGCACGCAAATTGGAACCTCATCAATCGGCACCTTCAATTCTATTAGTCTCCAAACGAATACAACAGTGTACTGCCGAAGTAATTTCAAAGTTAGTGTTAAATACATTGGACAAGTTTGAATTTTCAACAAACCAACTCTTGATGTTAGTGAGTGATGGTGCTGCAAACATGGTTTCTGTGTAAAATCCATGCTCTCAATCTTGTGGCGGATAGTATCAGAAAATGTTATCCTGAGGTAGACGCTTTAATAGCGCATACCAAAGCAGTATTTGTCAAATCACCGAAACGTATTCGCGAATTTCACAGACTGTGCGCCCGTATACCAGAGCCACCAGAACCTATTCAAACTCGTTGGAGAACATGGTTACAGGCCGCGTTTTATTATCATAAATATTTTGACAATATTAGGAACGTGGTTTTACAATTCGATACAAAGGAAGCTGCCGCTATCCAGAAAAGCCAGTCGAAATTTCAAGATAGTCAGGTTAAAATGGATTTAAAAATCATTCACGACAATTACTTCGGGCTAGCAGATGCAATAGAAAAATTACAAAATCCTGCGGTGCCGTTAGAAGAATCTCTACAAATAGTGCAACATGTTCACGCACAGCTATGCGCGATTGAAGATGCAAAAAATGTTTGTGTTATAGAAAAATTTGAAAGTGTTTTTGAGAAAAATTCTGATTTTGGCACATTAAGACACATTTGTGAAGGTGCGTCAACAGAATCGTTAAGTTATTTGAAAGATTATTTTACTTACGCAAATGTTACGTCACTAGATGTAGAACGTTCGTTCTCTGCATATAAACGCATTTTTTCCTCGTGCCGTACTAGTTTCGCCGAAACAACAGTTGAAACATATCTAATGTTGCAGATATTTAACAGACATTATTTACTTTGTGATTTCACGGAGGACCCTTAAAATGGTGAGTGTTTGAGCACGTGTTATTTAATTTTTATTTAAAAGATGAGCGAAATTATTTGCGGCAGCAAACATCTCTATTAGCAGAATAACTCTAGTGGAACGCGAGGCCTGGTCGACTCTACGCTACTGCGCGGTACCGCTCGTGGCCAGCTTTAGTTATGAGTTTACCGCTTACCTCATCACTTAAGGTCCGAACTTTAGTCAAAGAACTGTGGTTTTCTTCCTTATATTTCTCCAATTCATGGCGTAAAGTATCCAGTTTATCTATACTATCGCGGTGTTTCTTTTCATAAATTTCTAGTTCTTGAACCTATTTTAAAAAAATCGAATTAAGTATATGAGTTTATGATTATTTCTTTATTATTATATTCAACTTATTATTAAGATATACCTCCAAAATTGAAATTATTTTTTTTATTATTATTGGCTATTTCTAAAACTTGATTGAATGATAATATCACACTTCTTGTAACATATGTTTTTGTAATTGTATACCTCTCATTTCAATCCATGTTTTTTAATTCGATGCAACTAACTAGGACGCATCAAGAAAAGGAAAAAAGAAGGTTTATGTTATAAAAAAAAAGCATCGAAGTTATTTCCCTAGAAAGTCTTTTAATAAAGTAACTACCACTTTATCCCATAAGTCCACGCGCAAAATAGGTTAAAAATAATAAAAAGAGAAAGTTGGTTAAATAACTTTGCAGCGAACCAGATGATACAGACAATTAAATATTAATTTTGGAGAATCAATTTCTGTTGATAATTTCCGAAATATCGATGATTGCACTTTGAAATGAACTGCTTATATCATACAGTAGCACCAAGCTCAGAAAAACCTCGGAAAATATGCGAACTAATTTCAATATCAAACAACATCGACCAATAAGAAGCGTAATTTTCGTTTAGTACAGTAACTGACACAAGTTTTTTTAATTTCGTACGCTTGGTTCATATTTTTGCAAATTTACTTTTATTTTCCTGTTCCTACTTGTTTGACTAAAAAATTGTCTTTTTTAAGACACCTGTAGTCGTAGATTTACATAATTTAGGTAAGTAAATTATTTTCAAGGATATATAAATCATTCAAACTGTAAATTTTTAGGTTAGGAATTTCTAAGTGTATTGTAATATTCCTTTTAATACGATATTAATTTATAAAAAGAGTAATATTATTTTAAGGCATTTAGGTTTTTTTTCTTTTTTTACAGGTTAGCAACTATGAGTAAACATAAACTCGTTCGCTCGGAAGCACGGAACATTATTCGCAATGTTATACAGTTCTTTGACAAGCAGAAAGCAGGTGGTCATAGGACGTTTCCATTAGAAAAAGCTAGTGAGCTAGCTGCTGCAGCAACAGGGAAATCAGTCAGTTTCATAAAGCAGATTCGCAGAAAGTCTGACATGGCCGGCACTTCTTCATTACAATCTCCAAAGAAGAAGCGAGAAACTGCAGTTTCAATGAAAATTGAATTAGATGATTTTAACCAAGGCGTACTAAGAACAAGTGTCCATGAGATGTATACTGTAGATCGTAAGGTGCCAACATTGAAATTGCTGGTAGACAAAATGAAAGACAAGATTAACTACACAGGAGGACGAGAAACTTTACGTAAATATTTATTACAATTGGGCTTTCGAAATAAGAAGTGTCATAATAAAAGAAAATTATTGATGGAAAGATATGATATTATAGCTTGGCGTTCTCAGTACTTAAGACAATTACGAGAAAATGAAAATTTAGGAAAGAATAAAAGACCAGTGATATATTTAGATGAAACTTATATTCACCCAACATATGGAGTTGGCAAATGTTGGCAATCGGAAGAAGGTGTTTATAAATGTGATCGAGCTGGTCAGAGACATATTATAGTGCATGCAGGAAGTTCTAATGGCTTTGTCGAGAATGCTTTGCTAATTTTTAAATTAAAAAGTAAATCAGTTGATTACCACGATGATATGAACCACTTCAATTTTATGCAATGCTTAGAAAAACAACTTATTCCAAACTTGCCTCCACATAGCATTGTTGTTATGGACAATGCACCATATCACAGCATGCAAATAAATAAACCACCTACATAAAATAATCGAAAAGATGATATTCGATCATGGCTAGAAGGAAATAGAATTGCAACAACTCCAGAAATGCGAAAAGCAGAACTTTTAATGTTGATAAGACAATATTCTATAAGTAAAACTTATTATGTTGATGAACTTTTAAAAAAGCATGGCCATACTGTTTTACGTTTGCCTCCTTACCATTGTGAGTTGAATCCAATAGAATTAATTTGGAGCATGGCGAAAAGAAAAGTTGCTATGAATAATGTGTTGCACTCTAGCCATGACATCGAGCAATTAGTTAGAACTGCAATTTCAGAAATCACGCAAGCTGATTGGGAAAAGGAGCGTAACCATGTAAGACATGTTGCAGAAGAAATGTGGAAGGCCGATGGTTTAACTGATGAAATTGTGGAAAATTTAAGTTTCACTGTAAATACAGGTTCTTCAGATGAAGATTGGATCAGCGAGGACAGAATATCAGATGATGAATTTGATTACTAAGGCTAATGATCGCATTGTAATCTATAATGTAAAACATTTTGCAATTAAATTATATTTGAAGTTGAAATAAACGTTTGCTTTAATTAAAATTAGAAAAATATTCAAAAACTCTTTATTTTTCTTAATTCCTAAGTTTTTCACACGTCATTGGTCATTTGTTTATAGGAGCTACTACTTTAGTTTGAGTGAGCGGAAAAGATTATGGATGAGAGTGTACCTTGTTAACTTGTAGCGCCCTCGGACACGCCCACTCAGGGCTTTTCTGAGCTTGGTGGCACTGTATGTTATATGATTAACTTATACCGAGTGCGGACGATCCATCAGATCATCCCAGAAACGTCTCATCGTACGTTAACCTTTAACTACCGACCCTCGGTAAGAATAAGTACATAGCGATCTGTAAGACCGACGGTCAGTAGTTAAGGGTTAAGCAGATTTATCACGCCATACGCCGTGTAGAAGCAACATTAATAATAACCAAAGACGGACGGACGACTTTCGTTTTTGATATTGACCCTAAGTTACGAACTGTGAGTGATACGATAATTGTACTACAGAGTTGATGGATGCATTTCCCCTCCTGACACTAATAGGATAATTCTAGGAGGGTAGGAGGGGGCATACTACGCCTTATTAGTTGCCAAGCTTAAGGCAGAACTTGCGGAAAACGGCCGCATTTGAAGAGAAAGAAAACTTTGTTCCACCAAGACAACGCACCGTCCCACACTTCAGTGACCGCCATGGCAAAAATTCAGGAATTGGGGTTCGAATTGGTAGACCGCCCACCCTATTCATCAGATTTGGACCCCAGTGACTATTTTCTGTTTCCTCGGCTCAAAATTTCGCTCGGAGAACAAAAATTTTTATCGAATGAGGAGGCCATCACATTCAAAAACGCCTGTTTTGCAAAACAAGATAAATAAGTTCCGAGACTCGAACCATATCTGAGTAACTAGTAGCGCCATCTATGTGTTCAGATCGGCGTTTGAAAGCTGTCATATTCCTCTTTCTAGTAATACCAATTTTGCTTCAATCGGTTGACAAATAGCAAAGTTATGATAGTTCTCCCAAAACAACTTTGTTGTCGATGTTGAAATACTAACATAGAACAAAGAGCAATTATCAAATTTCACGCAAAACTTTGCAAAAATGCATCAGAAACATTCCGGTTGATGCAGCAAGTGTACGGCGATGATTGTTTGAGTAGAGTAAATGTTTTTCTGTGGCATAGGCGTTTTTTGGAAGGCAGAGAGACAGAAGATGATAAACATGAAGGAAGACCAATTTCAGCTCGGACACCCGAAATGATCGAAAAAGTACGTGATTTTATTGCAAATGATCGCAATGCTTCGCTAAAAATTATAGAAGAGGCTTTAAACATCAACAGAGAAACGATCCGAATCATTCTTCACGAGGATTTGGGCATCCCGACCCGAATATCGTGATCTAGAGAGACAACCGAGACCATATAATGCACCGAGACACACCTCACTCATTATTCGTCAATTTTTGGCTCAAAATCAAGTCTGTGTGTTGAATCATCCACCCTATTCACCTGATTTGGCCCCGTGCGACTTCTCTCTATTCCCAAAATTAAAATTGAAGTTGAAAGGATGTTTTTTTAATGACATTTCGACCATCAAAACAGCTACAACACGAGCACTAGATGCAATTCCACAAAATGAGCTAGAACACGCATTTGAATCGCTGTAACAAGTCTATTGAAACTAGAGGAGAATATTTTGAATAAAAAAATCGAAAAATATTCAGATATCTTGTTTCAATGATGTTTTTCCACGGCCAGCCTAGAAACTTATTTGTCGCACTGTGTATGTTGAGAAATAAAACTGAATTTGACAAAGAAACTTGTTTCTATGTTAGACTGGAAACTTTTCGTATAAACAAAAATGGCTTATGCAGCAATAATGATAACAAGAACTGTGGGGTAGTATGGCAAACAACACGAAGTATCGGCACACCCCTCACCAGACAAAATATTAATTAATTAACTCGAAACGGCCGTTTCGAGGGCTCCTGGACAACCTCATTATCAACCGAATGACCGAATACATCTGAAATCCAGATTTATTCGGTCAATATTTTGTGTGGTGAGCAGTGTGGCGATACTTCGTGTTGCTTGCGGCTTATGCAGCAATCTAGATACTAATGGATAACGTTAAATTTTACCATTTGGGATTGTAACTTAGTCATAGTGATCTTCTTCTCGCTTTCCAGCGTTTCCAAGGCGTCTTTGCTTCTCCCCTAAGAAAGTGAAGATTCAACAAAAAAAAAACAAAGTAAATCTAGAAACAACGAAATTCCATACATTTTCTCTTTGTAACGTCTCAATCAACTCCAAACTTTCCCTATGTTTCCTTTTGATCTCATCTCTTTCGTCAAGCTAGAAAAAAGGGCGTTCAAAACATTGATCTATCTGGTTCAAACCAGCAACGTACGTATTCCTCGGCCTTCTTTTCTAAAAGACCCAAACTTTTTTTAGCTTTCATAACAGCATCCTTGAGCATTTCGTTATCTTCCTCTAAAGAGTTAATCTAGAAAGAGGAGTAGGAAGTTGTCAAAGTTAAAATTCGTATTTCCTGGGATATTTGGTGAATTAAACCAGTACCTTTTCTGCGCAACGTTCCCTTTCCTCTTGCAGTTTCTGTAAAATAAATCACGGAACGGGTGAATGGATTTGATGGAAGAATATAAGGCATAATATATTTAGAATACATCATGAAAACAAAGAAAGAAAAAAGACAAAATCAACGGTAGAGATCATGCACAGGACAATTTTTCTTTATTATTCTGCAAAATTGTACAGATAACAGATAGATACACAACTTGGAACAGGTTAGCATTCGCTTCTATCTTCAATTCCATTTATGGATTTTCTAACACCTTGTTGCAAGAGCTCGATTACATCTAAGTATTTGTCGTGAAACTCGGCGTCAACATCGCCTGTTATAAAACAACGGCAACTATTTGCCAGTTCCTCTAACTGAAAGGGATAAACAAATGGCTCTTATTTTAATTAACCAAAATAGAAAACTAGTCAGTTCTAGTGTCAATGCTTACAATTGGAATTTCAGTCGTTAGTATCAGGTGACCAAAATAAATTCATGCGATTTTTGTATACATCAGATTACCATGAATATTTTTTAAGTTGTTTTTAAAACATTAATTCAAAATTGTTTATTCTATGGGTACAAACTCGGCACCAAAGCTGTAGCTGCAAGTGATCGAACAACATAAAAGTGGTTTAAGAAATTTTCTTCATGCTTTGGGCGACGGAAGATCATTAACAACGAGGATGTTGAACAGGTTGTAGGGGCAAATTCCAGTGCAACATGCTTAGAGATTGCAGAAAGGTTCAATGTGAGCGATGAAACCATTCGTTTGCGTCTTGACCAGGTAGGAAAGACGTGAAAGTCAAGCAAATGGGTCCATGAATTGTCAGATGATAAATTTAGTCGTCTTACCATTTTTTCGGCAAACATTTCACGCAACGATAATTAACTTTTTCTTGATAGGTTAACTTGCGACGAAAAGTGGATATTGCACTCAAATTCTAAGCGTTCCTATTATTGGTTGTCGCCAACTGATCCAATACCACGCACTCTCATAGTTTCCTTGCACCCAAAAAAGATTTTATTATGTGTTTGGTGGACAGCAGCCGGAATTTGTCATTATTAGTTTTTGGAAACTGGTATTGTTAACAGCTTCAGCGAGCGTAAGCAGCACTCATCCTGAAACAGCCTTCTTTGATCAATCGAACGAAAGTGCTATTCATACAGGGCAACACCAGACCTCATACCGCAACAGTGACTCGGGAAAAAATTTCTGAACTTGGCTGGGAAACATTGCCACACCTTCCTTATTCTTCTAACATTTCGCCAAGTGATTATCACATTTCTTTATCTCCCGACCACTGTACGAGGCATAGACAGTTCCAAACTCAAGATGTAATAAATGCAGTCCGTCAATTTTGTGATTTAAAATCCGTAGAGTTCTACAATATCGACATACAAAAATTGGTGTCACGTTGACAAAAGGTAATTGACTATGATGGTAATTACTTCGATGAATAATAGTACATTATTGCTCCTTAATAAATAAAAAAAATGCACGAACTTATTTTGTTATCTGATAGAAAAAGAATTGAATGGGAAACATTGAAGTAATAAAAGTTTTCATCGTGTTAACAAGGGCTATATTGCTGAAAGTTAATCTAGCAGCATTTTTGAGAAAATTGGTATGTTCCTTTAAATGAATTACTTAATTACAAATATAGGGTGAGTCACAACTTATTGTGGAACTTTTTATAATGTGTAGCCCATTATCAGGCAAATTACATAAAAGAAATTATATACAAAATTTTTTTCATTATATATGTACAACTGCTTGAGTATCACTAGGAGAAATGAAAAGGAGTTACGATAATTTTGATAATAAATGTTAATTATTAATCGTTATTTTGAGTAGAAATCACTATTATATATAGAGCGTATCCTACTAAGGATGGGGACCGCTGATATCTTGGAAAGTAGAATAGCTGCAGTGATGGGAAAACCTTTTCAATATTAAAGTAGCAAAGGGATATTTAATGAAAATATTTTAAAATTCCAAACATGACCGCTAGAGGGCGCTGTTGTTAGGATCAACAATAAATTTTAAATTAGCTGGGAAAAGTCCCGGGATTAACTATAATTTTAAATGCTTCATTAAAAAGCTTAATTAATTAGGCACCACTTTGGTTAAAGACGTTTTGTCATATTGCGAATAATAAGTGTAGTAGGCGTTGCCGAATAATGTATAACTAAACGTGCTATAACTTTTGCAGTTTTTACCCGAATTAAAGAAACATGGACTTGTTTAAAAGGGCATTTAAACGCTGTTTTAAACATCGCAATTTGTGCCGCTTATTGATGTTCAAGAAATGTACCAGATGGCGTTATCCGCAACTGTACAAGTTTTTATCAATTATCTCTAAAAATTCAAATGTAACAATATGCTTTTCTTATGTTGTGTTTGAAGAGTTTTAATAGACTAAAGTAGTGGTGAAAACCGCAGTGGTATATTTTTCCTTTTTCCAGATAACAACGAAAACAGACCATCATCAGTAATAATATCCCTATCACTTACAAATACCTACTTAACAATATCGAAACCTATCTTAGTTGGCCATGAAACAAAGGAATGATAATAACAAAATAAACAAATAAATGACAACAATTACTAAAACGAAAACAGTACAAATAATACACAATATAGTATTATTATAAATGAAAATAAACAATATTTTATAAAATTTATTTTAAATGTTCAAACTGTTTGCCCTCATTATTTATACATAGATATAGTCTGCGACGAGTGCTACTAACTGCTGCTTCGATTTCTACTCTTGGTAGGCTGGCGATAGCATTATGAATTCGTTGATTTATATCAGCTCTCCTTGTACCACTTGTTTGGTAAGTCAGATCTAAATAAAAGTTAACCACAGTCAGATCTGGAAATCTAGCTGGCCATGGAAAAATAGATCGTCTTCCAATGGTCAAAATCTGTATCCGAGAGGGCACCATATGGTATGGGTGTAAGGTATTGTCTATTAAGATGCGATGAATTGATGACTTACTTATGTCTAGATTGGAAGCCAATTCTCCAGTGCTTGTGTGAGGATGAGCTTTAACATATGCAAAGTCATGTGTTCTGGTAGGAATTCTACCAGGTTGAACATACCCTGTTTCACGTATTCGTGCCGTAAAATGTTTGAATACTTGTTGGCTGAAGTGTTTTCTTTCAGGATACTTAACGGCAAATTCTATGTACTTGTCACAATTGTCAAATACATAATTGTTTCCATAGCATGCCAAATTCTGCTATTGTATCCAAATCATACTAAATTTTGTTCTTTATTTGAAAAGTGATCAAAACGTTTAAAACAGCGCTGAATGCCTTTTCAAACAAGTCCATGTTTCTTTAATTCGGGTAAAAACTGCAAAAGTTATAGCCGGTTTAGTTTCACATGTTTCGGTAACGCCAACTTCACTTATTATTCACAATATGACAAAACGTCTTTAACCAAAGATGTGCCTAATTAACTAAGGTTTTTTAATGAAGAATTTAAAATTATAGTTAATCCTGCAACTTTTATCAGCTAATTTAAAATTTACCATTGACCCTAGCAACTGCGCCCTCTAGGGGTCATGATAGGAATTTTAATATGTTTTAATTAAATTTTCCTTTGCCACCTTAGTCATGAAAATTTTTTTTCCGTCACTATATCTATTGTAGTTTCCAAGATATTGCCGGTCCTCACTCTTGGTGGGACACGCTATACGAGGTGTGGCAATTAAATAACCGGATCGGTGCTACTATCGACAAACAGCGAGCATGCCACGGCAGGTTTGAACATGTCTGTGCTTGCAGATGCTTCCCTCGCCCTGAGCTCGATGGACACGGTTGTACGTCGCTCAGTCCCGTTGTAGTAATCGTTCGTTCATGTCTTTACGCTAGCGTCGCGTAGAGAAAATGCAATGTGTTCAGATCGAGCAACGAGTTAACCTCAAGTTTCTTGTGAAACTGGGAAAAACTGGGGTTCTAACTACTCTTCGTGAACGAATGAGAAGACGAAGACCCAATTTGTGGAAGAGCAAATCCTGGATGCTCCACCAAGACAATGCGCCAGTCCATTCCGCCTTGTCTGTGAAGACGTTCCTTGCGAAATCCGGCATCACCGGGTTGGACCACCCACCGTACTCGCCCGACTTGGCCTCCTGTGACTTTTTTTTATTTCCTAAGGTAAAATCGGAGCTTAAGGGGACAAGATTTGACAGTGTGGAAGCGATGAAAGCGAAAGCGGCGGAGGTTCTCAACAAGCTGACAGAAACGGACTTCCAGCACTGCTTTCGACAGTGGAAAATTCGTATGGAGCGTTGTAGGAATCGGCAAGGAGAATACATTGAAGGGGATACACTTTGTAATGTAATTGGTGATTAATAAAATGTTTTGTAGCACCACTCCGGTTATTTAATTGCCACACCTTGTATATATTCAACAAATTTTCACTTGCAAATTTGTAGTACTGAAATTACGTAATACATAATTACAAAATAATTTACTTTTTTATTCAAAAAATGTTATATTTTTTTGGTATTTAAAATGTAAAAGTACTTTTCAATAATAGTGATAATAAATTATTTCGGTTTCGGCCTTTTAACGGTAATATTAACATTGTCAATATAAATATACAGAGTGGCCAAAAAGTCTGGAGACGGTTAACTGTTTTAAGAATTAATAAGCGAAAATCCTTTAAATTTGGTATGGGGTTAGAAGAATTTAAGTTACATTTGCAGCTTAGAAATGATACAAAGGAAAAAAGTTGAAATAACAATTTAATACCTCAATTGTAAGCATCACTTTTAACACCTAATTTATTCTACCAATTTACGTACCATTGCCACAGTATCATCATCAACACGCCTCAAGGTTTTATACACGCAAAACAATTTCCGCACCAGCAACGTAATCAGCTCATTCTGCTCTTTCAGTTGGGTATCCTTAACGTTCATCTCGCGTAGCATGCCTTGAATCTCCTGCTCCAAACTCACCACCAAATCTTTTTCCTTTTCCTTCTGTTTGACTATATCCTTAAGACTCTCCTCTCCGATAACATCTACGGAAGCGGTTTGGCTTTCTTTAGAGGCGTTATCGTCTTTCTTAGGTTCGATGGGACGAGTAGAATAGCGTTTCGCGTGCTGAACGGGCATCTCGCGTCTTACGAGTGCGCTGCGCATGCGTGAGACGTGGATTTTCTAAAATTTTCAGGCTGGTTTGCATCTTAATGGTGTAAATTTTGATCGATCGTATCCAAACTTAATAAAACGCTTAGAATGAGTTCTAAGTTCGGATACGTCGATGTAGGAATGGTACTCACCAGTAGCTTCACTTCAACGCGCAACTTCAGATTCTCTTCTGTCAATGTTTCAATTTTGAGTGTCTTTTCTTGGTCCGCCTAAAGTTCCAAAGCCCTATTTAGTAAGTGCTAAAGAAAATTTTATCCCAGAATGGTACTATTTCGATGTAAATTAGAGATCAATCCCCTAGTTCCCAAAATCTTTAAAGTAATTTTTTTTCGATATATCACCAAAAATTAAATTAAAAGGGATGGAATATAGAACCTTGTGGAACTCTTTTAAGAGCAATAATAAGGTAAATAAATTATCAAAGTTAAAATGTGGTTATTATAGAGTATCACGCGTAATTATCGAAGTCAAACATAGAATTTTATAGACCAGTTACTTGACCGTAGGCTTTCATTGTTGTTGTTACTTCCTGGTGTTACTGTGTTGGTAAAAAAAATCTAACAAAACCAATAAAGCTTTTTTTAATAATAATTAACTAGAAATACAAAAAATAAGCTTAAAGCCGCAGAAAATTTAGTTTAACAAAAAAGGAATTCCAAGAGAGATTTGGTATATTCGACCAAAAATGTTTTACTCATCCAAAAGCTGCGAGGATCAAAAAGTCTTGACAACATTTCAGTTTAGAAGTCTGTTTTATCTTTATGACTTCATAAATGCACAAAATTAGTAACAAAATCATATTGCCCCGAACTCAACTGTTGTCTTATTAAATTTTGAGCTATAATGCTGTTTTCCAAGGGAGTTTTTTGTTATCTACCTATCTATGAAAACAATATGCTATCGCGACAATTTTCTTATGTCAAGTTTCTGTGACATTTTATAGTCTCATCTCTAAGTTTGGTTGCAATAGTTTAAGATTTACCATTTATATATTAGTTTAAAGAAGCGAAAATGAGTGATTTGAATCTTTAACACACAAGTGTCATGAAATTTCTATCGAAAGAAGGCAGTAGTCCGAAGAATATCCATGACAGAATGGTGGCAGAGTATGGAGAAAATGGTCCGTCCTATTTTCAAGTCAAATATTGGTGCAACTAGTTCAAATGGGACGGGGAGTCCATTCATAACGATCCAAAGTGTAGAAGACCTTTGGAAGCACGAAATGAAGAAATCGTTAACAAAGTTGAAGATTTGGTATTGACTGAACGCCGAGTAAAAGTTTCAGTTATTGCTAAAATAGGAATATCAGAAACGAGGGTTTTTAACATTCTACACGGAAACGAGCGTGTCGGCACGACACAGGCTGGTCCCCCGAACAAAAAAATGTGTAGACGACAAATTTCCAAGGAGAATTTGACTGCCTTATCTTCTATAGAATTATAACCGGGGATGAAGCCTGGGTACACCACTGGGACCCTTCCACGAAACAAGAGCCCGTGCAATGGATTCGTAAGGGCTCTCTATCACCCAAGAAGGCGAAGACGCAATTTTCTGCGGGGAAAGTGATAGCCACAGTTTTCCAGGACGCGGAGGGGATTCTTTTACAGTACATGCCAAAAGGGACTACAATAACGGAGAATGTCTATAAAGGCACAATTAAGAATTTGAAAGCGGCTATGTATACGCGAAAACAGATCCCACAATTATGCTCAGAAAACTGCTTCTACACAACAACTGCAGGATGAATAAAGCATGAATTATTCAAGCAGCAATCAATGAATGCGGCTTTGAAGAATTACAACATCCACCTTAAGTCCCGACCTTGCTTCCTGTGACTATTACCTTTTTCCAAAACTCAAAAAACACTTGATAGGGCGTCGCTTTTGTGGGATGATGACTTGGAAAACGCTGTGAAAGCATAGCATTATTAGCAAAGACGAAAGTCGGTTAGGAACGAAGCGTGACTGAAAGCGTCACAGCAATACGACAGCATTAGTAGGAGCAGAGAGACGGTATCGCATATGCATTCTAGGTCAAGTCCATCATTCTATCGTTGCCTTGTATGCGATGCCGCCTCTCTACCCCTTCTAATGCTGACGCATTGCTGAGTCACGCCTTCATCCTAACTGACTTTCGTCTTTGATTATTGGGAAAACGTTGGAATAAGTGTGTTTGTGTTAATGGTTCTCACGTTGAAAAATACGTTATATGAAAAATTGTTTTATATAAAAGTTGTTTGGTGAGATCTTGGAATTTTTTTGGGTTATACAAGAAAAATGTATGTAATGTTCAGCTTTGGTGAATGACTTCGCCATGATTTAATTTTTTTAAATAGAATGGCATAATTTTCTATAGCTGTTCAATAAATCTTTTTTCTAGTTATAATTGTTGAAGTAATGTGTGTAAAAAATGTTACAAAAAAAATTACCTTGTTATTGCACACACACGTCGCTTAAAGCAAAACCCAATTAAAGAAACTCGAAACACGGCTAATATCCACCAATTCCGGCCGTGAAAACCTTCATTATCGAATTTATACAAATTTCATCAATCGTAGTTTCTATATTTCACACAAAAATATATACATAGGCAAATATAATAAAAAAAAACAATATCAAAACAATAAAATCTAAAAACTAATACGAATTATTCATCCTTGGCCAGCGATCAAAGCACTCTTCACGCGTTAATCTTCTACCACCATAGTTATTCTTGTCCCTTGCGCTCAATCCCATGTAACCGTTAGGAACCACTCTTTTAACGAAATTACCATCCTCCACAACGAATCCCATATCAACGAATTGTTCGGGACAATTCTGAACCTTTTTCAACTTACGCAACCTCATAGGCTTCTGCAGATCGTGCCTTGAAGCGTAGACTTCAGCGCAAGTGGGTAACGATCGGGTCCTAACAGATAGAGGAACTTCGGCGCGGTGAATCTGAGGCATTGGAATTTTCCGTAAGGTTTTCGGATTAAGCACATTCTGCCTCATTTGAGGCGGAGGTACAACGTATTGCCTAACTGGAATCAACGGCACCTTGCGAGGGATTCCGCATAATCTACGATTTTCCGGGTTAATCCTGAAGAATTTGGGTTCGTCCACATCGAATTCTTCATATTTTATGGGAGGTTCGTCAACCTGTCTTGGTAGAAACATTTCTGGTTGGTAATACTGAGGAATCTCTTCGTAAAACGGGGTTGAATATGCTGCCATTTCAGCTTCCTCAAAGGAGACTTCACCGCTTTTGAAATTCGATAAATTATTCCATACTTCTTCGGTTGAAATATTCTCCGTTTCAGCAGTGGTGTTAATTTGATTAAATTCCATTCGGGGGACTGGTTGACTTTGATTTGCATGTTGATTTTCGTAGGGATAATCGTGAGATACCTCGTTATCTTTTTGAGCATACACCGATTGCTCTAAAACATAATTTTCCTTAGTTGAGGCTTGAGGAACTTCATTGGAAAGCATGGATTGGTCGCCAGTAACAATGTACGATAACAGATCACCTTCACTAGTTTGTGTCTTCTTATCCATTTGTTCAAATCCGCTTGTCTGCGAGTAAATCGTTCTACAATTGATAGTACGCTCTTTTGCATCGGGAGTATTTCCCATCACAACGAGATTCAACGCCTCCTCTTTTAAATCTTTAATTCGCTTCGATATTTCGTATTGTTTCATCTTTAAAGAATTGTTTCCATCTTTTATCGTGCCATCGAAACAATCCCGAAACCTCTTTAAGTAAGCCTCATCATAAGAAGCATTCAATTGCTTTTTAACTTTACATTTATTGCGGTACATGTCCAAGAAGTATCGTTCGCATTTGCTTAGGGTATTGCTCAAAAACCCGCCACCATCTTCCAGTTCGGGAAGCTCATCTTTAACAACCTTAACTTCTTCAAGTTTCACATTCCCAGGTTCTTTAATTTCCTCGCCATCTAGCTTATCATTGGTAATATTTAGAATTGACGCTTCGTTGGTGATGTCAAGAGTTGTTGGGATATCGTTTTCATCGGGATAGTTCATAAAAAACTTGTCCAAATCTGTCTTCTCCTCTAAAGAATGATTGTTTAACATCTCCAAGATGTCTCTCGAGTACTTAATGCAAGTTTCTTGTATGCTAGGATATACGAAATAGTTCCTTTGCAACCTTAAATTCTGCGAATCCCTAGAAACGTCATCGTCCGCGATAACATTCCTCGGATAATCCACCTGCAAATCTCTAGAATTTTCAAGACCATCCCCACCAACCACATTCCTTCTTCTAGAATTATCCGGAGACACTTCGCAATTCCTCGAATGCTCTCTAAAAGATCGATTTGGACATGGAGATGATTCGACGGCTTTGGAATTGTCATGACTGTTGGATTTGCGTCGTTGAGTCATGGTCTCGCAGATGTATACCACCGTCTGATTGCATGGATCCGAATATTTCTCTTTAATGATTTGAGTGGCGATGTTGTCACCTACTGTGGCGCTATCTTTGATGACGATGGTGCCATCTTTGATATTACGAATGTTTGTATCTGGATCGGTGCGGGAAGGGTGAACAAGACGGTGGTGTTCGCAACGCTTGAGGGTGCGGGGTGAACGGGATTTCTTCGTTCTCTAGAAAAGGAATGGGAAATAGGGGTTGTTAGAATTAAGGACTTGGACATGATATGGAAAAGGAAAGGCTTGTTGGGGTATAAAAAACTTATAAAACTTATATAACAATATAGTGTACCAAATAATGGTTTTGTTCAAACGTATTAGTTGGCCATTGTTACAAGCTTTTACAGCTCTAAACGTCAGGTGGTATCTACAAACATGTGAAGATGATTTACCAATGGGTATAACTCTCCTCATTGGGCTACTGAAAATCCACATTTGGTGAATCAAAGTAATGTCTAACCTGGGTAAATATGCGGTAACAGCCAGAAGCGTTGCGAGCGCATAAAGGTTTACACATAAAATAGAAGGTAAGAAATAAATTATAAAACGTGCTGAAACACTTACTGTTTTAAAAGTCTTCCGTGAAATCACAAACTGGGTAACATCTGTTAAATATTTGAATCATTAGATATGTTTCCACGGCTGTTTCAGCCAAGTGAGTACGACGTGCGGAATAAATGTTTTTTAATGCCGAAAACGAAAATCGGAGTCTTTCTCTAAAACACTTTCAAATTTTCGTATTACACACCAATTTGTTTCGCCTTCTACAGCGCATAACTGTGCATGAACATCAATTTGAACAGAATCCGCTAGCGATATCGAAACATTTTGTAATTTTTCTATTCTCTCCGCTAGTCCGAAGTAATTGTGAATAGTTTGTAAATCTCTTTTAACCTGACTATCTTGAAATATTTCCTGGTTTTTCTTGATTGCTGCAGCTTCTGTCGGATTGAATTTTAAAACTACCTTCTTTACTTGATCGAAATATTTTTTGTAGTGAAACGCAGCCTGCAACCATGTTCTCCAACGTGTAACAATCGGCTGTGGTGGTTCAGGTAAATCAGGACACAGTTTGTGAAATAGTCGGGTACGTTTCAGGGACTTTAGAAAAACTGCCTTTGTACTAGCAATCAATGCATTTACTAGTGAAAAACATGTAGGAATCGTTTGTGCCGCAAGATTTAGAATATGGATTTGACACGTTACATGCATGAAGTTACCACTGTGTTCCTTAAGAGATCGGCCCAAAGAACGCATGTTTGCGGCACCATCACTCATAAACATTAAAAGTTGCTTAGTTGAAACTTCAAATTTGTTCAATGAGTTCAACACCACCTTTAAAATCTCGTCGGCTGTACAATTTATAACTCTTTTGGAAGCAAGTAAGGAGGATGACGGTCGATGTGGTTCCACTGTACGTACCATTACATTAACCACAGAATATTTTTGACGATCTGTTGTTTCGTCCATACACAACCACAGTTTTTTATCTTTCAATTCCGTTTTCATTCTTTTTTCTATATGTTCACGAGCAAATGGCACTACAGTTTGTATCGATGTCCGACTAGGTAATTTACAGTCCGCATATTTATTCCAGAAGGAGACAAATGCTTCTTTGTCTAGTAAACGAAACGCTAGATTACATAAAATAAGAGTAACACATAAATCAAATGTAAATTTTTCTTGGTCTCGTATGACACTTTTTGCAGAAGAATGCTGCTTACTTTCGATGTGACGTTGACAATGGCTTCTACTAGACATTGAATTTTAGCGCCATCAAAAATTAAGTCCGGCATGTCCACTAAAAAGTTTTTAACTGTGTCTGCTATTGGTCGTTTTCACGACGTACCTAACTGCGACATTTTTAAAGCAAACATAAGCGTACAATTACGAAATAAGTTACGACAGCCTACATATACACAGAACTACTCGCATACAGCATCGATTTAGTACTGACGCTGTGAACGCGTGAAATAAATAATCGCCGACTCCGCACCAAATATCTACTACACAGACTGTTACCGCTGTTTGCCCAGACTAGTAATGTCCGGATATTGAACTTTAGCATCAACAATCGAAGACGCTTACCTAAGGAAAAGGTAAAACGTAGTGAAGGAAAGTTTAATTGGATTAGTATACTGTTAAATATAATAAGTAGATGTAAATCGACACATGTACATAGGCTTAAAAAAACAAGAACAATCAAAAATGAGTTATTGAAACATTTTTTAATAAGTCATTACCTGCCCTGAAAATGTATCCATTTCATGTCTTTTAATAACCGAGATACCAATGGTGAGCAAGGAAATATGGATAGAGTGTATATCTTATTGCAAGTCAAAAAGTTTTACCTTGAAGTGTGATACTACCATACTTGTATACAGGTTACAAAATAGAAATTTATCTATTCATAAAACCAATGTTGGTTTCATTGTTTTTGCGAACAAGCTATTTAGTTTAACCACATAATATTTGATCAGTTGTTTAACTCCACAGTACCGGTAAATGAGTGAATATGAGATCAACATCAAATGTCATTATCTTGGCAATGAGCATTTAAAATTCATTATGCTCTTTGACAAGGATAAATATTGTAGACACAATTTTAAATAATATTTGAAAGCAGAACCAACGTCTTCCTTTTCCATAATAAAAAAAAAAATTGTAACTATTAAAACTTCCTTGAAGTAAAATAAAGAAAAAGAAATTGCCACACTTACCTGCAACTTAAACTGTTTGATCTCCTTCCTCAGTTCCTTGATGATGTCGTCCTTGAAATGCGTCTGCTGCTCAGCCTTCCTGCACTGTTCTTGGAACATGTGAACCTCTCGCCGCAAGCATAAGATCGTGTCGTGCTTTTCAGCCACTTCCGCGGTTAATGCGTCACGCATATCCAACATCGACTGGAAATTCATTCAAATTCAGATTAAAGACGTCCTCTGAGAAAAATGGCAAACAAAATTCAATCGAACGGGACTGCATATCAACTGATAAAGGTTGGATTTGGAGAAGCATAACGTAAAATTAATAGAATTACGTTAATTGATAAGAAAAGAAGAAAATAAAGCATGCTTTAATCCAAACCTGAATGAACTCTTCAGCGATTGGTCGGATTCGAAATTCAAGTATTATGAAAATGTGAAAAAGAAACGCGGACTTGGAATATAGAAACTACAATAAACGTCAAATATATTTCATATAGACCAATTTTAATATGTTCAATGTTTACAATGTCAGAAGAAAAGGGAAATTACTACGATCTGTTAGTTTAAATAGTAATATTAAAGCAACAATACAGAAGAAGAGCAAAAACGATATAAACACAAGTTTTATTTACCTTTTTAAGTTCTTGGCACGCCTTACTTGTGTCGCCATTCACACTGTTTGCTTCGATCAGTTTTTTGATTTTCTCTTCCAATTCCTTGATCTGTCTGAAATCATTATAATTATTATGGCCTCTTTAGGTGACTCTCATAATTAATACCGTTAAAGCAACAATATCAGGTCTCAAGAATAGAGAATTAACGTTAACTTTTTGTAAATAAAAATTTTGGATAATTTTCATCTTCAATGAGAAGTCGGTTTTTCCTTTATATATTATACTGCAAATGCATATAGAGCACATTTTCCGTTACGTTTTAGTCATTTTTGGGATTATAACGCAGTGTTGCCAGAGTTAGTACTTTTGTACTACTAATCTAGTACTTTTTAGCTTACAAAATGTAGTTAGTGGTACCATCACCAGTTTAGTACTTTCTTATTGCAGCATTTATGATTTTAAGTGATTAAACTTTACAATTAAATAATAAGTAATCGTTAACTTATCTTAAGCAGATTCCTCAGATTGGCAGCCCTGCGCCTAGCTTTTCGCGATTTTTCTGTCAACTAGCAGGTGTTTACAATATTTTCCAGTATTTCCGTAAGAGCTGGTAAAACAAAATTTATAAAAATATAATTCAATGAGATTTTAGATTCCTTGCTAATTCTGAAAAAAATAATTTGCAATCAAATGAGGATATTAATTAAAGTGGCAGCGGGAGTGAATTAAAACACTCAGGCCCTTCGAATGTAAGTTCTTTATTCCTCTGATACTTGTTTACTTTTGGCATGAAATTATAAATTATTATTTTAGAAAATCTCGTTATTTTCAATAATTTCGAGAAAATTGGATAAACGAATTTAAATGGGTAATAGAGCCTTTTGTAAGTATTGCCAAAACACTAAAGGGAGTATTTCACAACTTAAGCGACAAGAGGAGAGAGACTCTCACATCAAAAACGAAAGGCGTTATAAAAATACTGTGACCATTGATAAATCATTTGACTTAGTTAAAAATAGCGAGAATTTTTATCTTAATGTGAAAGAGGGTGAATTTAAGCTGTGTATGTTTCTAATTGAACACAACTAACCGTTTACAATTGTGAAAGCAACGCAAAATAGTAAAATTATTGGGAATTGAAGCTCAAAAAAATTGGTAGAAACGTTAATTACAATAGTTTTCTCTAATTATAGACAAGACTACAACAAATAACTCCATTATTAATTAAATTAAAAAATTGAACAAATGATAATTCTCAGTTAATATCTAATCAATTCTCGACGAAAGTTTGACATTTCGCTTGGACATCGCCGTGTTTTTTTCCGAAAATACGCCTATTTTATAGGAAAAGTAGACCGCTTTCTATCTACGTCCATCGCGCCCGTTCGCCTCCCTCGCCTTTTTTCGCAAGTCCCGAACAATTTGCTCCCTCCCTCTTCACCGTCTATGTCGCGCCTAGGGATGGCCGATCTATAACCGAAGACGCAAGAGAGATTACGCGATTTTCAGAACCGCATATTATTATTTATAATATAGAGAGCTATTGAATCTATCAAATGCAAAAAAAATAACTTAATACTTTAGATTTTCAGTAATTTTGGGTAAATTGCTTAAAAAATGTTGATAATGAAGTTATTTATAAAAATATTTCTAATTTTGTAATGAACATTATGAGTTTAACTCATAGCAGTGCTGCAGCAGAGCGAACTTTTAGTTCACTTAATTAATAAAATCAATAAAAACAAAATTAAGAAACCGTTTGTTGACTGAAACTTGTAACTCTCTATTGCCTAGCAAAAGAATTATTATATGGAGACAGCTGTTATAACTGGAGACCTGACACAAAAATCTTTTAAAAAGTGTTTTTTGTTTTGAGTTATTTATTTTTGTAATATTTTATTTATACAATGTATCATTGTATTCAAAGTTTATTGAAAAATAAGACTTCAGATTTTTGATTATTTTCTTGAATTGTTCAAATTTTTGTTAAACAAATTTAAAATTACTGTCAAAATTAAAATTAGTACTTTTTAAAGTCTTTTAGTACTTTTTTCTATAACCTTTGGTGTTTGATGAACTTATACGACTGGCAACACTGTTATAACGTAACATAACCTAATTGAAAAACACGTTTGCGGAGCCTCAGAGAGTAAACGTATTTAACACATGTCATGTTGTGAAACGAAAACAACATGCATTACCAAATGGTTCTTACCAACCTCTCATCGCACAGCATCGTCGTTATCATGTCGTAATTAACGAAAATATTATACGACTTTTGAAATTCGGGGTCCAGTTATGTTAGTTTCGTGAAATTTTGCAACGAATTCTTCATCGTTTGTGTTCTAACCGCACATTAAGCATGTAAAATGTAACGGATAAACAGCAACTGAACACAATTAGTTGAGAGCATGCGGAGTTATAAGAACTAAATTCTAATTGGGTCCGTTATTTCTATAAATTTTACCAAAATTTTAGGTTATAGATCATAACGGCAATTTGACGTCTGTCAAAATTTCGGAGAAATTCATCGAGTATTTCATTGGGTATTGTGGGATCATGAAAAAAGAACTGTACCGGTCAGTGATTCAATTTATTTTTTTTTGGATGGAAAAACGTGTGCACAGATCAAAGAGAAGTTGAATGCAGTTTATATGAGCCACGCACTTTAGATGACCACCACCAAACACTGGTTTAATAAATTTAAGCGTGGCCGAACATCCTTCTTTGATAAGGAGGCTCGATCGTCCCATGGAGGTGACTACGAACGAAATGATCAGTAAATTTCATGATATCGTGTTAGCAGACCACCGAGGCAAGATTAGAGAGATTGCTAGTATGGTAAACATCTCAATTGAGCGTGTGCAAAACATCCTTTACGGAGAATTAAGTATAAGAAAGGTATCGACATCTGTTGACGATTGATCAAAAACGGAATCCCTACAAAGCAATGTTTGGACATGTTTAAGCACAATATGAGTGAGTTTCTGCAGCGTTATGAGACTGTAGATGAGACATGGATACATCACTACACGCCAGAAACCAAAGATCAGTCGGCAAAATGTTTTTCCCGGCAAACGTGCACTAAAGAAGGCGAAGACGATTCTATCAGCCGGAAAAGTTATGGCGATGATTTTTTGGGATTCGCAAGGCATAATCTTAATTGATTATTTGGAGAAGGGAAGGACAATCGCGGGACGGTACTATGCTGATTTTTTGGACCGATTCAACGCTGAACTAAAGGGAAAAATGCCACACCTAGGCAAAGAGAAAAAAATATCTGGCATAATGATAACGCCCCAGCCCATTTATCGGCAATTGCGACAGAAAAACGAGTTGAGTTACGGTGCGAATTAGTAATATTCGCCACATTTGGCCCCCTGAAAAATTAATTTACTAAATGCAAAACAACTGCGTTTTCTTCCTTAACACAAGTATTTTTCATGTAAATCGAGTTGAAAGTTACTAATTCAAATTATACCCCCTGGCAATTTTCACGCGTTTAGTTATCGTCCTGTTTAGAGGTTTGTTTTTATTTATATTGTAACGTAGAATAGGTTTCTTTATAATAATAAGGAAGTTTTGCGTAATTATTATAAAGGAAAGTTTTAGAACCAAATTGTTTTTATTAAAATAAGAATTTTACTTACTTATCTTTTTCTTTCGCCTGTTTCTCGTGCTGAAACAAAAACAAATAGCAAATGAATAAAAACAATTCTTATTGAAGAAGATCAAAGTATTTAAATAACTAACTAAGAGACTAAAGAAGAATAACTAATTAAAATTTATAAACAACCAACCGAAACAACAGGATAAAAAGAGCAATGTTCTATTTGAGATAATTTTGAATATAGAATACATTCGATCGAAGTAATATACAATGAATTTCAATTGTCGGATGCGTAATAGCGAAATTGCACTTGATCCGGTTTTTGATCGACCGAATCCAATTCGAAATTGTCCTGAAATCGTTTCTTAGTCGCGCAATTATCGTCCATCACCTCAAAATACACCCTAACAGTTCTCGGTACCTTGCATTTCTTTGGCGCGTCGCCGACCCTGAAAAAAATCCCACGTTAGATTTTTCCTTTAAGCCAATCGCTGAAGATAGATGTTTTTACCAGCAATTGCAGTTCTTGGACTTATCGATATCTGTCCTTGGTATTAGAGCGACACTGGCGGCATCATTAACATTATTTTTATCGTCCAGCAAGCGTCCGATATCGACGGTGTAAAACGTGAGCCCCTTGGAAGACCAGACGCCGTTGTTCCGGGCGCGTCTTACGATCTCGATTATGTTATTGAGATCGTTCTGGATGCGCTCCATTTTCTGCAAATCCGGAAGAATGTTAATCGAAAAATCTTTATAACTTTCCATAACCTACAACGAATTAGATTTTAGAGAGATTCATGCGTTTCTTTGATATATAAGGTGATACGAACATACTTTTTTTAAGCTTAGCTTCAGCATCGTACAACAACAACAATAACAATAACTCAACAACAACGCATGATGCTGGATGGATTTGGGAGGCGGGAAACTAAACGCAACGTAAGCGGCGGAGAAGAATGGAAAAGATTGTCGGAAATAAGACGTGATATAAAAAAATAATATAACGTAGTATGAGAGTTTAATACAATACTTCTTAGTAGTACAGTGCTGTGCAAATTATTAAAACAAAAAGGAAATACTATGAAAATGAAACATCTAACTTCAAAACAATCTCAAGAGAGAGAGAGATTTTATCTATTTGTAATATTATAAATGGGAGAAAAATTGATTATTCTAAATCGATTAAGTGTACAGTCTGTAGATCCGGGAGTGTCCCTAGACACTCTTTCGGCAGTTTAAATACAAATTAATACCGAACATTGACGTTTTTCAAGAATTAAATGTGAAGAGAGAAAACTAACCTCAAACTAACCTCGCGTTCTCAAAAATCCCGCGTATTTTAAATAAACTCACTTTGTAATAAGCATTGAATTTAAGCACAAGAAACTTAGATTCACAAAACACTCAAACCAAACACGCGATGATGCGACAGTAGTTTTAATTAAACTGAGGAAATTGTAAGCGTCTCCTTTGTTCGCGATAGCCGTTGTTTAATCCAATTCGGCCAATTAGTATATACATTTCGAATAACAATTTTATATTAAATTTAAATCCAATTTTTTTATTTTAAAAATAGCATAATGCATGCCATGCAGAGACGCAACTGAAAGAGTAACTCTATGATATTCTATGACTTTTGACAGTACCGACAACCCACAAACATTGATTTTTCTTAACGTATACGACAACCTCTTAATCAGAAACCTTTAATTTGCTTCCTTTGGATCGAATTGTAAAACCACGTTCTTAATATTCTCATAATATTTATGATAATAAAACGCAGCATTTAACCAAGTTCCTCAACGTGTAAGAATAGGTTCTGGTGGCTCAGGTATACGGGAGCACAGTCTGTGAAATTCGCGAATACGTTTCGGGGATTTGACAAACACTGCTTTTGTATGCGCTGTTAAAGTATCTACCTCAGGATAACATTTTCCGATACCATCTGCCACAAGATTGAGAGCATGAATTTTACACGTAATGTGTAACAAGTTAATGGAATGCTTTTTAAGAGACCGGGCTACATAAACCATGTTTGCGGCACCATCACTCATAAACATCAACAGTTGGTTTGTTGAAAGTTCACACTTTTCCAATGTATTTAACACTAACTTTACAATTACTTCGGCAGTACATTGTTATATTCGTCTGGAAGCTAATAGAATTGAAGGTGACGATTGATGCGGTTCCATTTTACGTGCCATTATATTAACGACCGAATGTTTTTTACGATCTATCGTTTCGTCCACACATAACCACATTTTTTTTCTTTCAACTCCGATTTAATTCTCTTTTCACCATATTCACGAGCAGATGGCACTATCCTCCGTAACGATGTCCGACTTGGTAATTTGTACTCAGAATAGTTATTCCAAAACAAGACAAACGCTTCCTTGTCTAGTAAATTAAACGGTATATTACATACAATAAAAGTAACACATAAATTAAATATTAATTTGTCATAGTCTCGTGTGCAAGTTTTTTTCGAAGCATGCCGTTCACTGTTTACGTGCCGTAGACAGTCCCTTTTGGACCAACTCATCAACGGGACATTACATACTATACATTCAATTTTAGCGCCATCATACATTAAGTCAGGAATTTCGGCTAAAAATTCTCTAACTTAGTCCGCCTTGGGTCGTTTGCGCAACGTACGCAACATTTCTAAACAACACGAACCGCGCTAATGGAAAGTCGAAGCTACACTGAGGCTTGTATGTAACCGTATAGATACGACGCAGCTGCCTGTTGACGCGCGTGGCCAACTCTACTGATAACGCTTCAAAACATTTCAATTATTGAAGAAATGGTATTAGCAGATCGCCGTTTGAAAGTGAAGGAATTAGTAGGGATGTCTAACATTTCTAAAACAAGTATTCATCAAATTCTCCATAACCATTTGGGTATGAATAAGATTAGTGCAGGATGGGTACCGCATCTTCTTTCTGGTTTCCAATGGGAACGTCGGATCGAATGCGCGCGCTCGTTTTTAAACATGTGTGGGGACGACCCGAAACCAACTTTGGAGTTTATTGTTACAGGAGGTGAAACAATGGTTCTGAATTATGATCCTCTATTCAAAAAAGAATCATTTTAAGGACTTAGTGAGTTGCAAGCAGCTATAATACAACATTTTGAGGGAAAAACTTTAGATTATTTTTATAAGGGTATAAAATTATTAATTGATCGTTTTAATAAATGTATTAAAGTTAGGGGAGATTATATTGAAAAATAAAAATTGTTATATTTTACCACGTTTATTTTTTCTATATCAGCCCGAGAATTTATCGCGTCTGCCTTGTATGAAAGGTTGTTTACCACTCGAAATTTGACTTATACAAGGCTGGCATCTGTAAAAACCTTTGAGATATAGAGAAGTTCGAGTTAAAAGAGTTCAACTTACAGGAGTTGAATTATATCTAAATATATTTCGACTTAAAGAATCTTCAACTCATGGTAGTTCAACTACCATGTAATTACTATAAATAGCTCCAATTTTATGTAGCAGTAAAACAGGTCTCAATAGTTGCTAATTGTTTCTTTTTCCTAATTTGGTTGATCTTATAAAATCATTTCAAAATACAAGAAATTCAAAACATATTCCTTATGAGAAATATTTTAGGTAACCAATTCTTTGTATTATCTTGTGTAAGTAAATAAATTAAAATTGTTGTCAGCACAATTTAGCTATAGTTAAACGTAGAAAAAATATTGTGTTTGTATAATTTATACAGCACCGTACATTTATCGAAATCTCAACAAATAATAAATCAAATATGGTAAAATATGCAATTTATAGTAATATTTTATTACATACCTCACACGCACATTTGGCACTTTGTTGTAATTTGTCTTCGAGCATTATAACTCTTTCCGCAGCTTCGACTTCCAGTTCCTCTACAACTCTGACTAACATTTCGTTTTGATCAGTTAGATCTCTTATCCATTCTTGTTGTAGATTTATTTTAGCCTGGAAAAGTGAAAAGGAACAATAAGTACAATAACTTTTCTACTTAATAAGTACAATAACATTTACTAAAATGAAAATAAGAGGAATAGATTAATTACATGAATCAATTTGTCACCAACTAAATTTACAGTAAATCAACGCTACATAACATAGAAATGATGTTTCTGTATTTACCTTGAACACCATTAATCTCATTTCTATATTAAAATCTCAGGAAACTATTTCTATATACTACTTTCTGATTCTTTTCTTTCATATTTTTTGAAATAGCAGCTAAATCAGTGTTGACAACATTCTCGTCTGTCAAAAAAAATCTATAGCCACACCCTGAAACAAACATTTCACTAACCTGAACACAATCTCCGCCAGCCGCGTCGTCTATTTGCCTCATTTTATCCTCGTATAATCTTCGAAATTCCTGTATGATCTGTAAATTCCTCGTTTCGCCGCATCGCCTACCGTTTGCCATTGCCGGGCATCCCTCCGGTCCGAAACATTTTCTTGTCGTACCGGCCGCGGTGTTCCAATTCGATATTGGAATGGTCGGACTTCTAGGGCTGTTGCTTCCGTTCATTCTATTGCCGTGTTCAGTTCTCCTGTTCACTTGTACAACGTAAAATTTTTACAGAATCGAGCGTATAGATGTTAAATGGTAGAAAATTGTAAAACGCTTGCCATAGTTGTTGACATTTTCTCGCACAGCCGACCGAGATGTACGGCGGACAAAACGTACGTGTTTTCTAGCACGCGTTCAGCGCGTAAACTTACTGTCTTTAAATTAGCGCACCTCGTTCCGTACGAATGTATAATACAAAAATCTTAAAATAGACCCTAAACTTGTTTATATCTTCCAAGAGTATATTCCTCTCAGCCTGTGAAAGCTATTTATACCAATTTCTAACGCCGAGAGATTATCTTGTGGAATGTTACTTACCCGTTAATAATACGAAATGCACTGTCACAAAAAACATAAAAGAGCCAATTTAGCAAATTATAATCCATTAGGTGGCATTAGGGAGGTCTTATAAATTGAGTGATATTGAATTTTTTTTATGCGTGTCAATTGTCAATACAGAATACTCAAGAGTAAATTTACAGCAAAATCTATGTATAAATAGTAATACAAAATCTGTAGCTTTGAATAACTAGGTTATCTATAACTATATTTAGTACATAACCTTTATTTTTAAAATACGCTTACCTTACAACAATAGAGGTTGTAGTCTATCCTTCATTCTGATTTTAAATTTGTTTGCTGCACAAAAGCTATCCAACATTAGATAATTATTTGTATCAGTGGCGGCTGGTGGTGACGTAAATGGGAGATCAATTACAACGCTTCGACTTCCTCGTGTATTTCCGTTGCATAGTACTATATACATGATCACTGATCACTCTGATCAGTGATGGGCAAGATAGGAGATACGATTAGATTTTCAAAGCGACTAGACAGACTCGTGTTTTGTCGATTCTCGGGGTAGCCGATAGGCAACACGAACCCCTTCTCATGAGACGAATAAACACGAGTGTATGTAGTCTTCGTGAAAATTTATTCGCTTCCCCTATCTTACCCGTCACTGTACATGATATGCAACGGAAATATTCGAGAGAATCGAAGCGTAGTAATGCAGTTCCACACCCACAGTGCACCAGTCGTTCCTGATTGATATGATTTGCAAAAAGACAAATATGTTGATTCTTTTTTTAACCCTCTTACTACCTACATCGGCTTCGTGACTTTTGCGAGAAATACGAGCCGATATATCGGCTTTTAATTTTCAAAACAATTATAATCTGACGCCACCTTTATTTTTAAGAAAAGTATGTTAATTAAAAAAAGAAACGTTCAAATTGCATATTTTCCAAGGTATTTTGGATTGGCTAATAAAAATCCAATTGTTTTCTGACTGCTTTCGCAATTGATTGGCTCTGACTAGTTTATTTCTGCAGAAACGAAATTTTAAAGTTGACCAATCATGACCATTAACGAAGTGAGTATAGCGACTCTAGCGAAAAATTTCAAATCTTTTCTGAAAATTATCAATCGATAATAGATTATGTGAAAGCAGAAATGAATCAAGACACCTGAATTACGAACGATACAAAGTTATACTTTACTTTGTTTAAGATGCTAATCAAGTCAATATATTCTATAAATCGTCTTACTAGATTCAAGAAGAAGACATGGGACGTAAGCCTGGTGTACTTCTTGCATCGCATGTGAAGAAATATATTTGGCGTTTCCCTGGTATGGAATTTACAGGTTCGCACATTGGTTGCAATTTTTGTGATATAGAGTTACTAGGTCGCGCGACATTTGAATGTAGAAGTCATATTAAGACTTTATTTTCATGTTGAGCACGTGCAACATCCCACAACACCTAGTAGATAATGAAAATTTTCATCTTTTTTGGGATAGATACCGTGTAAAAGACGAGTTGAGAAATCAAAAAATCTGGCTCGCTGTGGACAAAACTACTGATGTTGTTGGCCAGTAAAAGGATTGAAAGAACTGATGCCGAAACCGTTGTAAACATAATACAAAATATGTTAAGAGAATTTTGTATCGTAGGAGCCCAAATCACCATGTTAATTTCTGACGGAGCCACAACAATGCTTAAAGCTGGTAGGAGAAAGTATCCTAGGGTGAATGATTTAATATCTACAAAAAAATTGAAATCTCCCAAAAATATCCGCAAATTCCGCTACCATCTTAGCCTGTATTGACGCGATGGGGAACATGGACCGAGGCAGTATCTTACTATCGCAAATATTATTCGCAAGATGTCATTTCCAAATTTAATTTTTCTAATTCTCAAGATTCGTTAAATAACATCAACAATTTAACAGGCGCTTTAGAAAGCTTGACAAATCATATAGGACTAGATGTCGCGCAAAAATTTCGTAGTTTTAAACAAAAATCCGGATTTAGAAAAGGCTCGATCTATATCTGGAATTCAAGATTGCACAGAAGAGATACAGGTGTATTTGAGTTTCGCAAATCTTACTTCATTAGGTGCTGAACGATCATTTGCAAAGTATACGAGAACGTCTTCAGACCGTCGCCGAGGTCCGACCGAATCGACAATGGAAGCATTGCTTATGTTGCAGTACTACGCGGCGTACCATGGCAGTCGCACATTACCGCAGTGGTCATCGATACGTCAATAAAAGGTAACAATCTATAATTTTTTTATTAATACTGTGTCTACTTTTGCGCGGTACGCCCCGGACGGTTCCACTAGTTTCTCGAACATTATAAATAGTACACGCACACCGATCAACCGATAATAACCAAACGTCCAGTCGATTCCTTGTATGTACATAGTAAACACAGCTCCTTTCACGGCGCCTCTGCAGGTGCAACCGCTTGTTACGCTTTAGTAATGATAGGTTAGATAAAACTGGTTAAATAGCATGTCTGTAAATTTTCTCGTGAAATTGAACAAAATTTCAAATAAAATCGCAATTACCGTATCGTAACCTCAGTTTTGTCCAAATCCTTGTACAATTACAAATAATAATAATTAGACGATTAAATATCAATCTTCCACGAAAACGGTGCTCGGTTACGTGTTTGGTTTTGGCTTTGAAACTTCGTTTTTCCAAAATAAAATCGAATGGGATGCGAAGAAGGGCTCCGTTGACGATTGGCATCCTCTTTAAACCGGAAGTCCTACAAAACTTAAAAAAGAAATGCAAAAAAGCGATTCCTTTACCGCTTAAGCTAATATTGTACATGGCGATATATCACCCAAATGGCGTGACGTCATCGAAGAGCGCTGAGGCCTTGTTATATTGGCTGGATCCGCGTTATCGGATCCGAAATATCGGATAAAGAATTTGAATTCGAGATTTCGGATAATGGATCCGGATAGTAAATCTGGATAACAGCTCTACTTTTTGATTTATCGAATTTAATGAATCCTTTTGTTTTAGGGAATATTTTTAAATTCAACTACGTGCTAGCAACTTAGGCAAAATAAAAAAACTATTTTACCTTGAAATATTTTTTAAAAAATGGTTTATATCTAGTTTAGTACTAATTTATGCAAGTTTGTTTTTTTTATTTAAAAAAATTGTACAGACGGATGAAATCTAGGTTAAACGAAATATGACATGAATATATGCATGATGAAAAATCTAAAACTTTTCTCTTATATTGTAATAATTTTTATTGAGTATGATTTTAAATTCTGTACAATCTGATTCTGTGCTTACAGAACAATGATAATAATAACCATGGATAAGCAAGCATAATAATTAAAAATTATAATAATAATCGTAATAATTAATTAATAATAATAATCATCATCTTCTTCTCCAAATATATTCAAATATAATAATATAATACAATTAGATGGGTATATGGACAAGTTCCATACGGCAAATACATCGTTTTTTTCTTCTCTAATCATCATATTTCATTATATTATTAGTCTCTCTCAACTTAATATTTTTTGTTTAATATTTATTACATTATTATAATTTACTGTACAACCACCTTACTACATCGTACATCTACTTTAGAAAAGGAAAAGAAATTAAAAGTAAAAGTAAAAAGGAAGATAAAGTAATATATGTATATATTATAAAAACGTCATATTTCATATCTCGACTTCATACAATTTCATTTTTGCACAAGAAAACTTTTTTGTTTATTTATTTATTTTACTTTAATATAACAGCTGATAGTTACACCAAGGATAGTCCATCATTGCATCTTTTTTTCTTGACATTTTAACAAACAAAACACGATGTCTCTCCAACTAAACACATTTTTATCGGATTGATTTGGAAATATCTTTTTACTGGTATCGTAGCTTTTTTACTTAATTAAATATATTAGATGAATAGAATTATACAATATTCTTAAATAATTTTACCATATTAAAGCTACAAAGCAATTCGTTTTCTTTTAAATCTTATTTTTAATTAAAAAACTATTACGATACCTCTTTACAAAAAAAAAAATATTCCCAAATCGATTAATTTTTTTCAGCATTAATCTATTTTATAATCAAATTGCTATGAAAACCCAAATAATGTAAAGATCACGATGGCGGTGTATAAAACAAATGCTGCAATTATTAATTGGACAAACAAACTAAATATCAGTGTACATTGTCTAATTTTGGACTCGAATCAAAACTCCTTTTTTTTTTTCTTCCATCGTTTTTGATATCTTGGTTTAACCCGTTAATCTTACGATGTATTTTTTCTCTCATTTCATATAGATATTTACACAAAAACAAAAAAATATTTACAAATATATAATAATATATAGCGTATTAAGTTTGCGAATTTGAAGCGTGAAAATATGGTTTTTGGAGGGGGGAAATAATCAGTTTTTAGCGCTTAAATCAAGTTGGCCATGGAAATTTATTTAGGTACCAAAATTGTTGTCACGTAAAAATAAATTATGTTTGTTACTAGTTCAATTGTTTGATTGATTTCCAAGTTATTTATCAAGCACGTTGTATATAAAATCTAAATATTACTATTTCTTCTTCTAATCTTTTAAAACGACTTTTTGACAAATGACATTAGGTTTGAAATATTGAAAAAGCAAAATTCACTAAAAGCAACGTATACACAGTGTGTTAAAAAATTAAAATATCCTACAGACTAGTTTCTTTTGGAATATTCTCTTGAATACTTTTCTGCTTACTTCAATGAATATAGAAAAAGAATTTTAGCCTCGAAAACAACTAAACGGATATACTTAATTAAAATTATAGTTCGAAACGATTGTAATTCATTTAACTTCCAAACTCCAACAACCATATTTCCACACCACTTTCCTCACCTAACCTGAAGCATTCACGAATGTGCTGAGGTCGTATTACAAGAACGGCAGCGAAGAAATGATTAAACTTAACGATTCTACAATTAAAATTATAAAAAATATAATTTTCAATATACATACATATATAAATATAAAATGCTTTCGTTTGATATTATTATTATGATTTTTAATAAAATCCACTCTACTTTGATAGTAATAATCATTATATTAGGGAAAAATAAATTTTATCAATCAAAATCGTAAGACTCATGACAAGATTTAAAATTTTACGAGTAGCAAATTTCAGTGTATTATTTAATAAGAGTCGAGGTGCAACCTTAGATAATGTCTGAATGTGAATTGCGAAGGAGTTAATTAGTTTACTCACACATCCGTCCCTTGTCTAAGGTTACCATGTAGATTGCAGAAGAGATTTGTTTTTTTGTTCTATCGTTCTATTTCTATAAGTAGATTTCAATGGTAAAATTTTAAACCTTAATTAAAAAGAAGTAAAAGGAAAAAAAATCATAATACAACAGCTAATAAATAGTACATAAAATAATTAATAATAATTATAATAATAATAAGAATTTGTTTACCCACTAAGTATATATATATATACTATATATATAATTATGTATTTTTCCCATGTAACACGTTCTCTTGTTTGTTGAATATTCATTTTTATCTTATATTTTATCTCTTTCGTTCTTGGCTTTCTGTGATTCCAAAATTAGCCAATCGGATAAAACTAGCTGTTTTCGATATGCTAATCACCATCTGGGAGTTCTTCATTGAATTAATTATTCTTGATTGTATCCATTCTTCATTATTACATTTTAAAATTTATTTTAAATAAATTTTGGATCCTTCAACTGGAGGAAAATTGATTGGGACAAGTGCAACGTGAAAAATTTCCAGATTGTGTTTAGACATTTTTTTTTAATATGGTTCATTTAATTAATATTTTTTTAGACAGGGAGGGTTACGATGCTTCTAACACGTTAAAAAAAAAGGAAATATCGACAGATAAACACGAAACAATTAGAACATATTATTTCTCGAACCTCGTTTAATTGAATTTAAATTTAAAATCGGATTCTTTTTTTTTAAATTTCATACTTAATTTTCTTTTTATAAGTATTAGTAATAGGATAAATTTTAGGGGGAATAGGGATAATAATTTTGTTTATTTTCATCATTCCACGTTGTTTGTTTTTGATGCTATTAGTTGTTTTTCTTTGTTCCTCTTTCATTTGTCGATTATTCTTTTCTTTCTTTATTGTTATTGTTGTAGCTTCTGTTGTTTCCTTCCTATATCTTCTCGTAATAATCATATATCAATTATTATTACACTGATTTATCACTAGAGGGCGCACACGAAGGAGGCGGTGCACCACATGCGCGCGCAGTTCAGTACAATATATTATTATTACAATGTGTGTGTATTTTTTTTTGTTTTGTTTTTTTTGTTTTATTATTTTATTATTTTTAATCGGGGTGCAACACGTGATCGGACGCTAGGGGAGAGTTCATCACTTGCAGCAGTTTCCGGCTGCTTTCGCGCCCGCGTCACCCTCCGCCAGCCTTCTGCCTTGACCGCTCCCGCCTGGACCTGTGACTTGTTCGTTTTTAGGTAGTTTCTTCGCTGGAAATTGCAAAAAAAATCGAATTAAAAATGCTTATTTACAAACAGGGACGAGAAAATCGACACATTCAGCTTTTACATAGTAATTTTCGTAGTAGTGGAAATATCACAACTTAGCAAGTATACAGGGTGTTTCAGAAATAACTCGCAATCCATAATAGGCACTTAACTGTTTCAGAATAGAAGTCAAAAATACCACTAATTGTAACAAGAACTACAAGGCAAAATTCTAACGATATAATACATGAACTTTGTACGAATTAAAATTTCAATATCAAACATGTGTTCATGCAGCTGTACTTTCCCGAATTTTCTTACAAATTGGTACACAATTCATGATTTGGTGCAGCTGTATTTCCCCGTTTTCTACAGCCCGAGTTTCCTGGCATTTATTGCATATAATTTGATAGTTGATATAGTTGCTATCTGACCACTGTAGAAAGTGTATGAATTCGAATTAATTTCATGATGCCACAGAAAAAACGCATGTAGAGATGTCCACAATATGTACGATAAAATAAAAAACAATGAATTTCAAAATATTATTAAGACGCCTACCTATTGTTTTTATTACAAGGGTGAACACATGCTGCTTTATTTTGTTCATGATATTGTACTGTATGTACATACCGGGTGTCCCAGATACAATGTTACATTTAAAAAAATTGGTCTGGGGGAGGTTTCTTTGAAGATGGTCTACTACTACTTTAAAAAGTATATCTTTTAGAATTCTGTGAACTATTTTCGACGACACCTTGCTCGATCTTATATCTCTACAAATAAGGGAGATACAGCTTGTAACATTGCATCTGGGACACCCGGTATATCTCAGTTAGACATTACCACATTTTACTGTAAACAAAAACAATGGAAAAATCCAGATTAATGAAAAGATAAGATGAAAGTATAGCGAAATTTGACAGTTATCTGAATTTAATTGATAAAAGCAAGTACATTAAACCTTTCAACCGAAAAAATTATTATCCTAACAAATTTCATATTGCCAAAACAGTCAAACACAAAAGACAACGTACCACCCTTAACAGCATTCTCTACACTTGCGAAAATGAGCTAAGTGAATGAATTTACCTATCGCCAAGAAGATGTCGTTAACGTTCATGGCGGTCTTCGCCGATGTCTCCATAAACAGCAGCCCATTCTCGTCCGCATAGGTTTGCGCCTCCTCGAATTCGACCATGCGCTTGTTGGCCAAGTCCTGCTTGTTACCCGCCAACGCTATCACGATCGTCGGGCTAGCTTGCCGTTGTAGTTCTTTCACCCATGTCTTCGCGCGTCCGAATGTGTCCTGATTCGTTATGTCGTACACTACGATAGCTGCTTGCGCTCCTCTATAGTACATAGGTGCCAAACTATGATACCTACAACATTATTAATTCAGTTTCAATAAAGTAATTAAAAAAAAAAAAAAAAATTAATTCCTTTCCTTATAACTTCGGGATACACTAAACTGTTGGTTAAAAAAAGGGGCTGCACACAAGTTACCATATGCAATCCTTAGACTTGGTATATAGGGTTATAGGGAAATATTTTTTTGTATATGTTATTAACAAAATGATTAATTAGAACAATATTATACCTAATAATATGTGATTGTGAAAATCACGTAACCTCTCTTGCATCCTCGGTTATAGATTGGTCGTCCTTAGCCGCGAGACAGACGAGAAAGAAGATCAAAAGGGAGCAAGCTGCACGCGACTTGCGAGATTGAGGCGCGCGTTCGACGTAGATCGAAAGGGGGCTACTTTTCCCAATACATAGGCGTTCGAAACGGTAAGTCGATGCGGTAGTGAAAAAAAACACGGCGGACTCTTTGTTTTTAATATTTTGTATCCGGACCCTTCTTCCAATATCTCATCCCATAAATGTTCGATAGGGTTTAAATCGGGTGATTGTGGAGGCGTATGTAGATGTTTTCTTACGTTAAATATTAACCATTCTTTCACACACTTTGTCGTGTGCATTAGGTCATCTTGTTATAATAAAATAATAGCTGATAGAGTTATTATATATAATAATAACTGCATCTCTGTCCGATACATTAACAATGGATACGGGAAAGCCAGGGGGCTAAGTACTAATACGGGGTAGATCCTACGATTACGGGACCGGTACCGGAGCATAGCTCGAATTTTTCGTCTTTTATTTTATAATGCCCGGGCACTATAAATAACGAAAAATCGAATCGGGTAATTAATATTTAATCTTCATTACTTATCACAGTGTCTGGCCACTATGAATAGTGCACGAGATTGTTAGGCAATTTGATAATTTAGGTAATTTTAGCAGGAACAAATCTGTCATATGCGCTGACAGAATCAGAGACCGCGACTCACTCGCTGTTTGACAACAGCGGCTGCGTGTTATTTATTGTTTACAATTTAGTGTCTAATTGAGAACTGATACGAACGGACGGTTGTTGTTCTGTTATAATTTCGTGTTTTAACATGGATGTATTATTGAAAGGTCGGAATACTCAGTTTTTCACGAATTCGAGTTACGCAGAGATGATTCAAAAAGTGCAATCTTCTAAGTGTAAAGTCTCGCATAAAAAACCAGAAGATTACCAGCGTCTGTGAAGATCCCATGTTATGACTATTGGAGAAACAGAAAAAGTAATTGTTCCAGTTAAAGAAAATAGTGTGATTAAGTCTTACGCGCATAAAGAAGAAATATTTTAGATTTTACACTTAGCCAACCCATTTAGCAATTGGACACGGCGGAAAAAACCGAATGGAAAGAGAAATGATGTATTTAAACTTATGTGAGACCTGCGAAAAAAACCACAACGTTCCGAAAAAAGGTTTAGTGGTTAAACCTATTTTAAGTAGTGAAATGAATGCAGGGTGTTAAGTCGACTTAATCATCTTACTAAATTTGTTCAGCTTCGTCCGCTTAAGAGCAAAAGAGCTGAAGAAGTTGCGTATGATATTTTCGCAATTTTCTTCAAAGCGATAATGGCAGAGAATTTTCTAATAAAATTGTTCGGGAATTTTTAACATGTGACCGAGTTAAAAATTGTACATGCAAAACCGAGGCACTCTCGGAGCCAAGCGTCAGTAGAACGAGCAAACCAAGAAAACATGCTGAGTACGTGGTTGGAGGATAACAATTATTAGACTGGCATCGAGTGTAGTCCATACGAAGCCATGTTCGGGACGAAGTCAAAAGTTAGTTTAAAAAGTACTTCTATACCTCAAGAAGTTCTAACTGAGGACACAGAAACACTTTTGAGACATCAAGATAAAATAGAGACCATCGAAAATAAAGACACGAACCCAGATTCAGCCGGCCCAAGCCTCCCCTCATCCTGGATGTTCAACAGGATGAAGCAACTGACAGATTTATCTCCGTCTGAAAGTCGATTGCTAAACAAAGTGGCACAATATAGTATGACGAATTGGCAACCACTTCAGATGAAAATCCAATACCAACAAATGAAATGGCTTTATCAGAACCAAATGTAGAGAGCAGAAAAGAAAATGTTGTACTTGTTAGGAAATTGGCTTTAAGCAATTTACAAAAAGAAGCCGATAAAATGCTTGATGCGTCTAACGCCAAGTATCCTGTGGTTAAAATAGGTGACACTGTAAGAGATCGTGAGCCGGATGTTGATCGAGTTCGTAGCGATTGAAGAAATATTCTTGCTATTGCCATTGAAATGACAGATTCAAACCTTTCTATATTAGAGACAAAACATGGTAGAGCACTGCACGGGCCTATTTTTTACGGCCCGGCCCGCCCGTTGCGTTCATTACCTCGGCACAAGGCTCGCCCGGCCCGGCCCGTTAGGAAATTTAGGGCCATTTGGTCCGTCTAAATTATTTTAGCCTGTTTAAGTAATTATATCTGCACCGTCTATTTCTAATCATTTGTTAATTACCACATTATAATGAGCAGAATGAAACATTTATTTTGTTTGTTCTTGTATACTGTATTGTATGAAACCAAAAGAAACATAACATTGCATACATTAAAATTGTTAATACAAAACGATAGCGTACAAACTAAACAGCATTTACTGCATTCGTTATATCCATTCGATGTAGTTAATAAAACATTCTCGGCCCGTCAGGCCCGCACAATTTTAGGCCCGGCCCGGCTCGCAATGAAAAGAGACGAGGCCCGCCCGAGCCAGCCCGCGGGCCCGGGCGGGCCGAGCGGGCAGGGCTTCTCCTAGCCCGTGCAATGCTCTAAAACATAGTACATTGAATCAATTATATTCAAGAAACCAATTTGCAGTATGCTAAGAAATGCTTCTGTTGAACATATTCCGATATCAGAGATTTCACAGAGACGTGCGTAAGAATAACATCTAAGTGTGGACGCCAAGGCTATAATCGGAGTGTAAACTCAGAATGCCAAATCAAAGTGGCAATTGTTCCAATAAATACAAGAAAACTTTATTCTACACTACGTATTAAGCCTGTTTTACACGGCGCGATTTATTGGTCGATTAATGGAACAAGGTGATCTTCGATTTTATCGTACCGTGTAAAACAGCAAAAATCGGTACGATTTCTTAGAATGTAAAGCAGCATATTTCCACCGATTTCTTGGTCAAAAACTTGTTCAATTAATTAGCCGATAAATCGCGGCGTGTAAAACAGGCTTTATAAAGTGATTTTTTATTCCAGAATTAATCTAAAGCTAATTTATTTTAAAGTTTTTATGTTTATGAATCATCTGATTATTCGAACCATATTAATTTTTTTTTTAGTTTGATTTGACTTTTTATGTCTTTAATTATACAATATTATTCTCATAATAAAAACAGTGATATCTATAATATGCTCTTTGGTTTAGTAATAGATGAAGGACATTATTCATAAAGCCCGGTCAATTTAATATTCTCAATTCAATTTGGGCATTATTCAAACTGTCTATTTATTTATCACTTGGTCCATAACATGCACACGTCCAAACGAACAATATTAACACCATATTTAAGCAAATTATTATTATACAAGCAAACTCTGTAATATTATACGATTATTATTATTATTTTTATCTTAAAATTACTATACGAAGTTGTCATATCTATTTTCCTACGTATTTACTTGCAAAGTGTTTGAGATAAGATGTAGTAAAATCCATTGAAAGTGGAACGGCATTGTGCATAAGATACTGTCATTATAACACCTATTCACATATATGAATAGCCTTTTACCCCTTTCCTCAGCTATATCCTTTCAAATTGAACCCCTTTTTTTTTTCTTAGTCTTTCGACTTTGATATTAAAACAACTCAAGGAACATGGCAAAGTTTGAGAAATTGAAAATGGGTAATTTTTTTTTTCAGGGAATGGAATACCTGTAGATTAATCTGCATTTTTTTCACTTTTCCAATCAGTAACGACATTAACATTAAAAAAATAGAACACCACATATATTTTTTAATATTTTTGGATTGTCTATCAGCAACAGCTTCCAGAAAGACAACATACATAGTGTTAAAATGTTTATAGTTTATATAAAAAAAATATTTTCCTCAAAATAACAAATTTCTGTTTTAAATTCTCTCTCTACTGACATTCATGATGTCACCTCCACTCCAGCATTTGAATACAACAGTTTTTCTTGTCTTTGTAATAAATTAAATCCGGATACGACGAAGTTTGGATATAACTAGAGTTTGTTGCGAGAAAGTTCAAAGCGACAGTACGTTGCACGCTGCGCGTCAAATAAGTACGCGGAAATGGGATGCCCAAAGAGTGTAACGTTCCCTTCGAATGTGAATAAATATCTCAGGTACTTCCCTGGATTGGAGTATAGAAGTAAGAAATATTTATTGCATAATATGCAATAGCGGATTGCTAAGCCGCGATAGGTTTGAATGTAGAAAACATTGTAAAAGTAAACGTCATGTATTGAATTTAAGAAACAGTATTCCACACTTGCAATTTTTATATGATTTTATTTTTATGTTAAGTGTGTGCAACATCCCACAACATCTAGTATCTAACGAACATTTTCGTCTTTTTTGGGCTAAGTACGTTCCCTCATGGAAGCTGCCAACATCTATGCAATTACGATACAATTTGCCACGTGTGCAAGGTACAGTAAAGGAATGTACAAAAGAGTTGAGAAATAAGAAAATCTGCCTATGTGTGGATGAAACAACTGATGCTCAGAAACACGGCGTCATTCATGTTGTAGCGCGTCCTTTAAAACGTGATGGTCCACCAGCTTCATTGTTATTATCCAGTAAAAGGATTCAGAAAACTAATGCAGAAACCGTTGTCAAGATAATAAAAGATTCGTTGAGAGAATTTTGTATCACAGGAACCCAAGTCACAATGTTCGTTACTGACGGAGCCGCAACAATGCTGAGAGTTGGTAGGATGTTGAAAATATGCTTTCCGACTCTTCTTCACATAACATGCCCCATACACGCATGTCACCTCGTAGCAGAAACCATTCGAAAGAAGTATCCGATGGTGGATAAGTTAATAGCATCTACCAAAAAAAGTGCTCATCAAATCTCCCAAACACATCCGTGTATTCAAACAATTGTGTCCGAAATTACCACCACCACCTCAACCTATAATAACGCGATGTCGAACATGGCTCCAGACAGCATTTTACTATCAGAAATATTTTTCACAAGTGAAAAATGTCATTTTGAAACTTGATTCAAATGATTCTGCAGCAGTTCGAGATAGTCAGCAACTTTTTTCCAATTCGGACGTTCAACAACAAATAGATGAAATTTCCATGAACTATTCTGAAGTTGCACAAGCTCGATGTTGCTCAAAAATTTGGTGCAATTTTAACCAAAAATCCCGATATACAAAAGGTTCGGTCTATAACTGAAAATCAAGAGTGCCCAGATGAGGAAAAGGAATATCTGACATTTGCAAATCTTTCTTCACTGGATGTCGAACGATTATTTTCGAAGTATACGACAACGTATTCACAACACCGTCGATGGCTGAATGAATCGACAATGGAAGCGTTGCTGATGTTGCAATTCTACGCAGATCACCAGGGCGGTTGCCAATTGCCACAGTGGACATCAAGATGACAGGAAAAGGTAACAATATTATTTTTCACTAATATTGTATATTACGTACCTACTTTTATGCGGTGCGCCACTGCCAGTACCACCTTTTTAACAAACTCTAGATATAACGACGTGATTCTCTTGCAGAAATGATTAAAGAACACTAAAATATTATTATTATTAAATTTTAGGTATAGGGAAATGTTTATAAAAAAAACAGATTTTGGAACAGCTTTTCTATCGGATTCTGGGAAAATGTACAGGTGCTAAATCTACTTAAAAAAAAATTGAAAGAAAATGAATTAAACCTGGCAATGATATTGATAGCCATCTTGTAGAATCTAGTTGATATAAAACATTCTTTAATATATTGCCGAAAACTCCAAAAAATACTCAATCGAATAAAATTTGAATAACCTCTCTAGCTTGTAAGTCGTTTAAAGATATCGTCCGCCAAAGAAACAGCGGCGCCTCACAAAAATGTCAAATTATCTCAATTATCTCAAAAATTAAGATAAATGGGTATATGGAATAATGAAGAAAGTTGACATGAATTAAAGAGAAGCGTCCAAAAACATAATATACAGGATGTTCCATAAAAAAAATGTATCGTGCGTAGCGGAAAGTGAACACCCTGTATACTTGAGCATAATTTCATGTTGTGTAGAGCTTCTCTCCGAATATATTTTATTTGAAAACTTTTTCTCTAAATTGCTCAAGAAAGGAATTATCTTCCGCCCATATACTAAGTGGACATAGGAAATTTCAAAGCAAAAAATCATGTACAAGCTGCTCCATTAAAAGAAATCACTATCAATCCACTGGTGTTCCAAGAGTTATCACAGCTCTAGAAAAACACCTCAAGCAATTTTGTGGGAAGCTATTCACTAAAATGCGAAAAAATATCCCGAGTTTGACCATACTTCTTTGACGACACATATATAGCTGCTAACATTAAGTGGTAATTAGTTTACTATTTATTTAATTACATTCCACCAAAATCCCTTACTTTCAAAGGTTTGCATATTTTGGCCACCAATTTATATTGGCACAAAAACCAGTCCTCGCGGGACACCTATTTCCCCAAATAGTGAAATTCCTCAGATTTAACAATCAACAATTTTCATTCACAAAAACACTTCACCATTAAATAGTCAACGGAAGAAGGTAACATTGGAAAATGAATACCAACCTTTCTTGTCCAGCGGTGTCCCAGATTTCAAATTTGACGGTCGTATCGTCCAGGCAGACGGTCTGTGTGAGAAACGCGGCGCCGATCGTACTCTCCTGGTACTCGTGGAACTGTCCCTTGACGAATCGCAGGACTAAACTCGACTTGCCGACCGCCGACTCGCCGAGCAGCACCAACTTGAACTGGCAGATTTTGCCCTGCGTCGCGCCGTTTGGTCTCTGGGCCGTCCCTGTTCTGTTCGCCATGTTACCGGGTTCGTTTCAGGTCAGGGATTGGTATGGACTGAAACGAGTTTTGAACGTTAGTATAAGGAAAAAAATTAATTAAGATTGGCGATTATAAGTTCTTATAATGAATAAAAAGCACTATCGCTCATAAGTATTTGAGCAGAAGAGCGTATTTCTTGAAATTCCAAGAAAAATGTAATGTTGGTAATTTTAATATGAATCATGAAGCTATCATAAAGCCATTTGAAGTAATATTTTTAAATTACGATCAGTTATCGTTCCATGTTAGTAGTGACAACATCTCTTAACCAATAGTATTTATAATTTCGCTAAAAATTTTAAAACTTGTCGAAAAGGAAAGAAATTAGTGTTGAAACGCGTACTCTGATAGTAGCAAAAGATTACTTAGGCACAAGCAATCGTCAAATTAGGAAATTACATTTAAATCCATCTACTGTTGATTATAACATCAAAAAATACCGTGAAAGTGGCAGTTTTCTAAATAAAGTAAGTAGTGGTAGGCCAAGGACGACAACATCAGCTTAAGATATTGAAATCGCGATGTCCAGCGAGCGAAATAGAAGAAAAACATCTCCAGAAATTACCGCAGAAATCAATACTGCACTGAAACCGATTAGCGAATTTTGAGACAACATTTTGTATTCCAACAAGACTATGACCCAAAACACACTTCAAAATTATGCAAGCAATATTTAGAACAGTTGTTAGAAGAAGGGGCACTAACAATCATGAAATGGCCACCCCAAAGCCCGTACTTCCATCCCATCGAGTTATTATGGGAAGAACTTGATCGGGAAGTAAGAAAAACTGCACCAACTTTAGCAGATGACATGTGGAACAAACTACAGGCAGCATGGGCTCGTATCATTAAAATGTCACATAGACGAATCTAAAATTTACCCTGAAATATGAGGTGCCCAAATACTTATGAGCGATAGTGTATACGCCAGGCCTGGACTAAGGAAGTACTTGTTCAGAAATTTAATGAAATGAGTAGTTTGTTTTATTTCAACATGTTTGTTTCATTTCAACGGCAAGAATAATCTCATTGTTACATTCTCATATTAAAAAAAAAGATTGTATTTAGTCTAAAGAACAAAGAATTAAGAACAATATACTTAAGTTGAAAAATTTTTTTTCGGATATTCTTAAATATGTTTCTTCACATTGCGCATGTGTTGAAACTTTTGAAAATTTCAGCCATGCTGCACGCTCAGTTATTGTTTAACAGTCGTTTGCGTCAGTGTTTTTGTCATTCAATTCTTGCATTTGAAAGGCAATACGTCTACACAAATGAAGTTACATTTTGAGTAGCTGAATTTAAACGTTGTCGTACATTGGTTAACGATGAACGTTTGGAACGGCCAAAAACTGCAACACTATCGATAACATCGAAAGTTCACCGAATGGTGCTAGACGACCGTCGAATTAAGGCTAGAGAGATGGTAGAGGTTGAGAGTATCTCGAAAAAACATGTTTGTTATATGTTGACTGAATATTTGGGCATGAAAAAGCTAACTGCGCATTGGGTGCCGCGCTTCCTTACTTAGGACCAACTCCTGAAGCCAAGGCACAATAGACTGTTCCGAAAAAGGCGAAAACTGTTCCATCGGCCGGGAAAGTGATGGCGATTGTTTTTTGGGATAGTTAAGAGTTGTGTTCATCGACTATCTTGAAAAAGGAAAAACAATAACGGGGATATACTACGCATCATTGGTAATTCTTAGGCTCTTTTAATTTTGGTCCACAATTCGGTTTTATTTCCTACTGTATGCTTGCAAACCTATTTGTTCCTATAAATTTTGTATAGGCCAAGTCCAGCGATCGCGACGTCATTTAATGAGTGAAATGTTTTAGTTCTGCATCTAATCTTTCACTGCTAATGCATTTTTTAAAAACGCTATCATGTTTAAACTGTCACCACAGCGGTAGATTTTCCTCTGCAAACGATACAATGACGTCCTTCAGGATCCCCAAATATTTTGCCATAATACCCCTAATCAAGTGTATTGGACCGTTACCATACCATGAAAAGACTGCCCAGACCATGATATAACCGCTCCTGTGCTTAAACGGTATTTTTCTGTATCGTAGATTTAACGTTGTTCCTATTAAAAAGGTGTCAAACATATTCTACTATATCCGATTTTTGAAGAGACTGATCTTTCTTTTCCACTCCAGTGAAAATGGGACTGTGCATTGACAAGCAAGTTTGGGGTTGCTTCTCAGGGTTAATTTCGGTTTTCTTAATTATTTCCGACTTTAAAAGCAATTTAAACTATTCCCAAAAAGCAGTGGACTATGTGACTTCGCTTAAAGACGAACCATCATTTCTCATTGAATATCACTCCTTTTCTTTGAGGAGCATTGCTTATTTTGGCCAATCTTTGAACTAAAAGCTGTTGAAGAGCTCACAGATTTGAAATTTATGTTATGTTTGCAGTACTCCTTACATCAGAAAGCCAGCAATAAACTAGGTATTCACCTTTCAATTTATTCAGGTGATTTGACAACCAAATGTAAAATTCTCTTTGGTGATAGATGGCGCTACTAGTAAATGGTAAGAACAGTCTTTTTGATAAAATCAATCGATGTATTTATTTTCTTTATCACAAATGTGGACGTCTTAAAATCATTCAAAAATCTGTTATATGTTCATAAGTGAAAACAAGAAATTCATCCAGTTTTTCAGGATTATATCAGAAACGCAAAATCTTAGGAAAGCTTTTACATCTGACCTTGGACAGTGACCATGACGTATCAATAAAGGAATCAACTACATATAATAGAACATATGCGTTGGGTCTGGCTGTTATCTTAACTATCATCATCTTATCTATGCAACACATACAAACAAAATGAATCATTTTTTTTTTCCGGCTGATTTCTAGATTTCAGATCTAAATTTAGATATTTTCTTTATGCATTTGGAGACCTCCTTGGAAATTTGGGGATATCCTTCGAAGATATGAGGTAAGTAGGTTTTTACAGGTATGATCGAATGTGTAAGTACTATGCTAAATCGATGCAATATTTCGCAATATTTCATAGAGGAAATAATTTAAAGAATGTTTTTTTGTTTTTTCATTGAAAAACAGAAATACACAAAAGAAGATATTGTACTTAATCCGCTTTCAATTGCTTTGTTTACTTAGGATCCCTTTAGTTTTTCTACACAGTTGTGTTCGACAATCGCTTAACTGACAGACACTTTTTGAAAATTCCATTCTATAACACCTGAACTGCAAACTGGATAACAAGCTTACTTCCTTTGAAACTTAATATACCGCATCCAATGCGACTTATTTTATGTTGAGTTCACATTTCGTGCCGTCTAAATGAAATCTGGAAGTGGTTTTGGCCTTTAATCATTTGTAAAAAATAACTTGATTTTTACTGAATTAATGTTTGTATTATTTAATAGGTTTTCTTTAGTGACGAGTGCTCGCTCTGTGTGCGAACCTGGCGAACGTCTCACAGAGTCCACGGTTCTTCGAACTGTAAAACACCCTCCGCAGGTAATGATTTGGGGAGTGATTAGTAGAGACGGACCTGGTCCTTGGTATTTTGTAGAAGGTACAATGCGTCAAGACCAGTACATAAATGTGTTAAAAAACATGTTATTACCGTATTTTAAGCCAGGACGTTGCATACCGACAGGGCGTATATTTGTGCAAGATAATGCTCCTTGCCATGTGGTAAAAAAGGTTGAGAAATTCTTTGAAGACAATCACATACCTCTTTTACGTTGGCCCGGAAATTCACCGGACCTCAATCCCATCGAGAACGTATGGAATCGACTAAAAAGTAAGGTATATGTAAGAGAAAACCCTACAAAGGAAATATTAATGAAGAATATAAAGGATGTATGGGAGAACGATGAAGATATAAAAGAAACAATCATATCTTGCATTGAAAGTATGCTCCGAAGAATTAAGGGTGCTATTAAAAATCATGGGTTATGGACTAAATATTAATTACTTATTTAATATTTACATATGTTACATATTTTTACAATATATTTTAGAAATAAAAAATATAATACATGTATAGTTTATATTTTATTATGAAGAAACTACAAAATATTAAGTGTTTCAAGTAATTTGGCCAGGGACTGTACATAACAAATGCCGTTTTCATACAAAAAATTGGAATAAAAACATTTAAACGCATATATTCGCTATATTTACCAAACATTTTTATTGTCAGTTTTTATTTTTTATAGGATTTTTTATAGGATATTGATTTTCTAAATTTCACTTCTGTCGGGTGTGAGTTACACATACACTCTTCGCGTTCCATGCGATTGATCCGATTCTGTCGCGAAGACCGATTATGCCAGGCCTAGTTATGTTGATTTAAATGACGATTTATAAAATACTAAAAGAAACGGCGCACTACTGGTGCCGTATTATCTTTTCTTTATTGACGAAAATACACTCGCCCAGCTGAGGAATTACAGTTGTAATCGGTACAAACGCATGTATGTATGTATATGTATCCTTCGCTTGGGTTACTACACCTTATCTCTCCCTGATCTCGTCCGATATACAAGCTCTTGTCGGTAAATTTTAATGAAACTTGTGTACTACACATATCCTCGTACAGCCTCTCTAATTATATTTTTCATCCGTGGAAAGGTGTAACACCCCATTTTCTAGGATAAAATGCAATTTGAACTCAAGTCTATACTTGCACTATAGTAATGTATTTCTCTGGGTTTCCCGAGTTTTACTGATCCGTATTCCTACATATAGCTATTGAAATATCTTTCTCAGGGTTTCTACTCTAAATTTTGTTAAATTTTCAAATTTAACTCTATTAAATGATGTTCGTAGGTTCGGGGGTATCCCTAGATACCCTTGTGGCAATTGTGAATGAATTTGTAACTTAGTGAAATCAAATTAACGAATTTTTAAGATTTTAAAATCAACTAACCTTTAAACTTTCGACCGACGCCAATGTAAATAAACACCCTGTTTAAATACACACCACAGGAACTGTCTGTTCTGGATATTTAACCCAATTTGAATTTCTAATAATGACTTTCAATACACCACGAACACTTATCTTTGGATTTTATTCACGACAAACTTTGATTCAACCAAGGCCGAATAAAGATTGATGATAATTGAGGGCGTCCTTTCTCTTTCTTTTATTTTAAATCGCGAAAGACCGGCGATTGTTTTCTTCCACAGCCATTTTGATAATTTGCCTAAATAGAAACTACCTCTTGATGACTTTCAATCTAAATGATATTTGTACTCGAGGACGAATGCAGTGACTTAACCAGGAGGTTGTTTGTTGATGATTCTGTGATACGAATTGTCACCAACAAGCTTTAAAAGAGAAAATCCACTACGAATTTATGGAAACCTTACAGATAAGGATTTAATTAACGAAATATTATCTGTTGTGCTTTGAAATTTACGTTGTTGCTTATTCCAGACGATTTTTACATTAATTTAGAAGAAGTAATTGAATAGGAAGATTGATAAACGAGTAGAATTGTCCATGATACCCCACACTCGTCGTTATCTGGACTTACAATTAATTTCTACCTTCCTCGCCCCAAGGACGGTTGGCTGTGGGGGGAAATGGTAACGCAAAAATTACCAATTATCCCCGCAAGAGGGATATTTGGTTGTCAACGAGTGGCCAGCCTGACATTTACTCCAGTACCGAAATGACAACCGAGAGAAATTGTCGTCGTCGTAAACACGACGTTGAACATAACATAACACTATATATACAACTTGATAATTTCTACGTTATCATTAAATACATAGCTATCAGACATGTTAGCTTAGATATATTTTATTAACACAATCTTAGGAAAATAAAATTTCAAAACCAAAGCATGTAATGTAAAGTTAAACACAAACAGCAAATACTAATGGTTGTAACGGGTACCACAACGCGTGCAATTTTAATTTTTTTCTAGATAAATTGTCTGCAGAATTTATTATCAACTTGTAAAACGTATTAAATTAGATCAAATTATATACTTGCTTAGGTTTAATATAGGTGTTAATTTATATCAACATACATTTTATCTATCTCAACTTTTAACTGTCTACATTTATTTTATCTGAACTAATTTGCGCACTTTCTATACCGCTAGTTATATCTCTACACTTTCTAACGCCAATATTAGTGTAATTGTCAATTAATATTCTTCTTGTGTATTGCTATTTTATATCTATTATGCAAATTAATCGTGTGAGTGATCATTGTATTTCAAAAACAATTGATTTACTATGTTTAATGGTGCTGTTAATGATGGTGCATTTGTTTTTATAGTGTTGGAATAACTTTTACAGGATTGCAATATTTTTGGAAATCTCGGATATTTAATATTTATACGTATTTTTAAGTTTATTTCATTGAGATCGAAGTATTGTGTCTTATTTTTTCTACAGATTTTTAGCGTGCTATATTCCAAAGGTAATACGTTTGTATTGTGTTGACAATGGTGTACCATTTAACACTTTCTCGTACCTTGAAAAAAATGATATAAAGAGTCAAACAATTGTAGAACAATTTACTGCAATTTGTTTGAGAATATATGACTAAGGTAAGATAATCGTGTCGTCCCAGCACAGCCATAACAGCTGAAGCAGCCAAAGGAACTCGGCGCGCGTTTGTCTGATGCGATGCGTAAACATCCGCCGGGTGGCAAAGCAGTTCACATTCGTACACATTCCTCATCAATTACGCGGCGTGTGCGTGTGAATTAAATCAGGCGAGTGGAATAATAGCTATTCGAGAAAATTTTTAATTAAAAATGTCCAGTGTGCGCAAGGCTAAACAACGACCCTTTTGTTGATAAAGTAAAACACTTTATCTGTGAGGTTCCATATTTGTTGTACGACGGTGCTAAAATAGTCCAAACATTCGACAAATTTTGAGTAAAAACATACACTACGGAAGACTTTATTCCGAATTGCGAACCCGATGAAAATGATTTGACTATATAGGACCAGATGATTTATTAGAAAAAAATTAAGTTATCGTTGCGACATCTATTGGTGAATAACCAATACTATCTGGGTCCAATCCTAAGACGGGAAACATTTGGTTCATGCATTAAAGTAGGCTTCGATAATAAAATCATCTGTAAAGATTAGTGATGATTTAGGCTAACCTAACCCTGAGTCGTTCAGAGGTGACAGCCGATGATGCTGTAGTTGTCATAAATATTGAACATAACATTATTTACCCTAGTATTTGTTTCTCCCATGCTTAAACTGCTCATTTATATAAAATTATTTTAGGGTAAGTATAAATAATCTACCCATTTGTTTTGCTAACAATTTCTGTCAAATACACGGAATATCAACCTACTATCTCAAATAACTAGAGTTTGTTAAAAAGGTGGTACCGGATGGCAGTAGCGTAGCGGTAGCGGCGTGGGTGGGAGTAATTTTCAACTCGTAGTCGATCTCGACAGTACCGCGAGAGAGTTTAAAGCTACAGTACGTTGCACGCCGCACGCCAAATAAGTGCGCGGTGATGGAACGCCCAAAGGGTGTAACGTTCCCTTCGAATGTGAATAAATACCTCAGGCATTTCCTTGGATTAGAATATAGAAGTCTGCATATTTATTGCACAATATTCAATAGCGGATTGCTAAGTCGCGATAGGTTTGAATGTAGAAAACATTGTAAAAGTAAACGTCATGTATTGAATTTAAGAAACAGTATTCCATACTGGCAGTTTTTATATGATTTTATTTTTATGCTAGGTGCGTGCAACATCCACCAACATCTAGTATCTAACGAACATTTTCGTTTTTTTTGGGCCAAGTACGTTCCCTCATGGAAGCTGCCAACATCTATGCAATTACGATACCATTTGCCACGTTTGCAAGGTACAGTAAAGGAATGTATAAAAGACGAGTTGAGAAATAAGAAAATTTGCCTATGAGTGGATGAAACAATTAATGCTCAGAAACACAGCGTCATTCATGTTGTGGCGCGTCCTTTAAAACGTGATGGTCCACCAGCTTCATTGTTGTTATCCAGTAAAAGGATTCAGAAAACAATGCAGAAACCGTTGTCAAGATAATAATAGATTCGTTGAGAGAATTTGCATCACAGGAACCCAAGTCACAATGTTCGTTACTGCCGGAGCCGCAACAATGCTGAGAGTTGGTAGGATGTTGAAAATACGCTTTCCGACTCTTCTTCACATAACATGCCTCATACACGCATGTCACCTCGTAGCAGAAACTATTCAAAAGTATCCGATCGTGGATAAGTTAATAGCATCTACCAAAAAAGTGTTCATCAAAACTCCCAAACACATCCGTGTATTCAAACAATTGTGTCCGAAATTACCACCACCATCTCAGCCTGTAATATCGCGATGGGGAACATGGCTCTAGGCAGTATATTACTATCAGAAATATTTTTCACAAGTAAAAAATGTCATCATGAAACTTGATTCAAATGATTCTGCAGCAGTTCGAGATAGTCAGCAACTTTTTTCCAATTCGGACGTTCAACAACAAATAGATGAAATTTCCATGAACTATTCTGAAGTACAAGCTATTGAGCAATTAGAAAACAGTCATTTATCTGCACGAGACGCATTAAATTGCATAAAAAATTTACAAGCCGCTCTAGAAAACTTGACGAACACTATAGGAGTCGATGTTGCTCAAAAATTTGGTGCAATTTTAACGAAAAATCTCGATTTACAAAAGGTTCGGTCTATAACTGAAAAAATCAAGAGTGCCCAGATGAGGAAAAGGAATATCTGACATTTGCAAATCTTACTTCACTGGATGTCGAACGATCATTTTCGAAGTATACGACAACGTATTCACACCGTCGACGGCTGAATGAATCAACAATGGAAGCGTTACTGATGTTGCAATTCTAGGCAGCTTACCAGGGCGGTTGCCAATTGCCTCAGTGGACATCAAGATGACAGGAAAAGGTAACAATATTATTTTTCACTAATATTGTATATTACGTACCTACTTTTATGCGGTGCGCCACTGCCGGTACCACCTATTTAACAAACTCTACAAATAGCACTTCTACTTTCAGAGCTACCTCCACCAACACTGTGATCCAAACTTGAAATAAAGTATAAAAATATTCACGGCAATCAGTATATGGCATTGCAATCTTTACGAAAGAAAAAAAAATGGAGATAGAAGCCCAGCATTAAAATATTTTATATTTGTCATTTTATAACAGTAAAACTTACAATAGTGCAATAGATATTGTATAATTTGATAGGAAGTTCATTAACATTCGCTTCAACAATGACCTCTCACATTTTCAAATTTCCATTTCTAATTTCGTATTTGCTAAAATATCAATAATAAAAATCAGCTAGGTATATTACCCGCACCTCAACATTGCGTGATATCTGTTAATAAATTGGTAGTCGGTGAACCTTTTGCCTACACCATATAAGTAGGCATAATATACACTACCGTTCATGGAAGTTCGAGCAAGCAAAAAAATGTACGGAAGTCAAAGAAAATAAGAGAAATATTAAATGGCCATGTATTTAATTCAAACACAAATTTATTAAAAAGAAAAAGTTAATGTAATACAAATAATTTAAATCCGATTTTCATCGAAAAATCCACCGTTTGCCTTTAGGACTGCTGCCACTATTTTCGGCATACGATTCACTAATTTTGTTAATGTTTCATTGGGCAAGCTTGTCCATACCTCCTGGAGAATGGTCCACAAATGTACCTTCGATTTTGAACACTTTTTCCTAACACGTCGGTCTAATTCTTCCCATAACAACTCTATCGGGTTCAGATCGGGAGACTGGCGGCCATTCCATAATTTTTAGGGTTCTTTCATTTTCTTCTTGCTGCAGGTAATCTGTGCACAATTTAGATTTATGTTTGGGGTAATTATCCTACATAAATTCAAATTCACGACCAATTAATCGGACTCCTGACGGTATGGCATTTTCCTCCAGGATTTTCCGATATTCTTCTTTTTTCATTATGCCCTCAATTTTGAGCAAGTCCCCTGTTCCGATTAAGGAAAAACAACCCCAAACCATTACAGATCCGTCTCCATGCTTCACCGTAGGAACTATACACTCCCGTAACATTCTTTCCCCTCTTGATCTGCGTACGAAAACTCTCCGTCTGTTTCCAAAAACCTCAAACTTGGATTCGTCAGTCCACAAAACGTTTTTAAAATCGTCCACTGTCCAATCTCTATGAGCTTGTGCCCATTTCAGTCGTTTCAGCCTATTTCCTCTTCGGAGTAACGGTTTTCGACAAGCCACTCGCCCATGCAACCCAGCCTCTTTCAGCCGACGTTTCACAGTACTCACAGAAACTTTGGAATCTCGCTCATTATTGAATTCTGCAGCAATTTCTGATGCTGTTAGTCTTCTATTGCGCTTACTAATTATTTTTATTCGTAAATCTTCCGCAGGAGTCGTTTTTCTTGACGGTCCTGGCCGATTACGATCTTGCACGTCACCGGTTGTCTTAAATCGAACTATAGTATCATGTACTGTAGATTTTTTTATTTTTAATTTATCCGCAATCTGTCTTTCTGCGTACCCTCCCTGATGCAAGGTAATAATAGCAGATCGTTTTGAAACAGCTAGAGGCTTTCCGCGGGGGATTTTAAGCAGTCAAACCGAAATTATTTTATTTTTCACTTGCACAACCACAGATACTTTCACAATGACAATCACTTCAGAACTACTGCGTTTACAAATGTTATAATACTTTATAAAGGGTATACGAATATTTCCAGGTAACGTGAGTGAATCAGCTAACCCTCCTAGGGATTATTATAAAGCTTTATTGGCACTGTAATTATTGGAGATTTTCAACATAATTATATATTTTATGATAACGGTCTTATAATAGACAAATACTACCTGGAAATTGGTAAAAGGCTTCCAGAAAAGGTTAGTTTTAATAATTCCTCACAGAAATGTATATTATATAATTTTAAAATTTTTTCCTAAACAGTTAATATAATTTGTCAGCTTGCCCGAACTTCCATGGACGGTACTGTACATATCTCAATCAATTTTATTTAAACCATCTAACAGTATACTAACTTCTTATTATTTGGGAAATTGGCTTTTTAAACAAAACTCCTAGTTCTACGATTTCTTTCTATCACCATCATGGACATCAATAAAAATTACGGCAGGTCATCGCAGAGGTCAACGTTTCATTCAAAGAGAACTAGATTTTTCTTGTACGAGTATACATAATACAGCGACGAAAATATTTCATTAGGGGAACGTAGGAACACCATTAACAATCACATAAAGTTTTTATTATGTAAATGCTAATGTAATCTAAAATGCACTGTGTGGCAGTTTGCTTTCCACACTCGATATTAACTAACTTATAGAGTTACACGCAGAGAAATGGTGTCTCCCGCCAAGAAAACAGATTTTCTTGCAAAAATCGGTCTCTATTCAAGAAAACATTTTTATTTAAAGACTATAAAAATGTATAATATAAGAAAATGATTTTCTTGACATTTTGTTTGTATTAAATAAATATTTTCTTAAGGTTAGATCAGGTAAATTCAAGTAAATCATTTAGTTTTAAATGTAGTGGATAAAAATTCTTCTTTATTACTTATACATCGAGTACTAGTTTCGGCTTAAAAAGTCATCTTCAGCTCGAAAATCTACAAATTTATGAAAACTTATATAATACTATAATCTAATATAAAAATAATTAAAATACAGTCAAATACAAATTTTCTCCTAAATATCATTTTTCATTTCACACTATTATTTAACTTTTTCCTTTTCACTTTTATAAAATTTTAACTCATAAACTTCACACATGTGCTTCGACTTTTTCACTTCTTTTTAAAATTTGACTATAAGTATTTTAATTATTTTTATATTAAAAGTTTTCATAAATTTGTAGATTTTCGAGCTGAAACTATTCTCGATATATACAGGGTGTTAACAAAGAACGTTTAAATATTTAAGGGGCATATATTACGATCAAAAACAAGTAAAAAAAACCCTAATGAACATGGGTCCGCAAAACAACCGTTTTCGACATAAGCGCAATTGTTTTTTTTTGTTTCTTGCACTTTTTAGCGTTTAGCGTTACAGAACACCATAATCGATGTTCGAAATGTTCTTCTTCCATTTCAACACAGGATGTACATCTTCTTAAGAAGGAACTCCGCACCCTTTCCAAAAAGCCCGGTTTTGCATGAATTGTTTGACAACATTGTTCAATTCGCTGTTGCATTCGGCAAAATTATTTACTGGTGTTTCGTATACTAAACTTTTCAAGTAACCCCAAATACAAAAATCTAAGGGATTTAGGTCGAGGATGGGACCCCCTCGACCTATCCATCTTCTATGAAATGTTTCGTTCAGGTGCTCCCTAACAAGCGTAAAATGCGGCAGCGCCCCATCTTGCATAAACCAAACATTCGATCTACGATTTAGAGGGCCATCTTCTAAAAGTTCGGGCAAGGTGTTTACCAGAAAGTTAAGGTATGCAGGACCTGTTAAACGTTGTGGCAAAACAACCGGTCCTAATAACTGATCTCCTAAAATGCCTAGCCTGATATTCAGACTGAGACGCTATAGATGTCTGGATTCAAGAACAGCATGCAGATTTTCGTACAACCAAACGTGATTACAGTGGCAGTTGAAAATCCCATCTTTAGTGAAACCGGCTTCATCAGTGAAAAGGATGTTTGCAGAAAAATTGTAGTGTTCAGCAGATTTCCTTAAAAACCACTGACAGAATATCTTTCTTGCTCGGTAGTCAGGACGAGTAAGGGCTTGTACCCGTTGGATATGGAACGGATATAAAAGTTGTTGGTGGAGAGTTCTCCAAACAAGAGGACTACTTCCGCCTACTTCAGCCGAAATTTTTCTCACACTAGTTTCGAGGTGTTCATCTACTATTGCCAAGATTTGTTCTTCAACCTCAGACATACGCACTGACCTGGGACGTCCGGTTTTGTAAGCGTGTTTTTTGAAGGAACCACTATCCCTCAACTGCTGGTAAACGTTTCCAAACATCACATGCGAAGGCCGTTGACGATTGGGAAAAGTCTCGCAATAAAGGCGATTTGCTTCCAAAGCATTCCCATCGACACGACCATACATGAAAACCATGTCGGCCATTTCAGCATTTGAGTAAGGCATTGCAAATCGGAAACTAATTTCCCTTGCGCCGAAAATAAATTCACTACCAGAAAACAGCTTTTGAATTGACAGCGAACTGATTAATAACGCATATGTCATATGAAAACAAAATGTTTTACTTGAAGTTGTTTTTTTTTTATTAAATCGCATTTATTTGGAAAACAGCGTATACATAGCACTGCGAACTCATAATAAAATTTATGAAAACAATTGTTTTACTTTAGAGAAAGTCGTGGTTTCTATGACTAAAGCAACAAGAAAAGAAAAAACACTAAACAAATAATGAAAATTGTGGCTTTCGTTGATTTTCAAAAAAGACAAATGCACTTATCACGAAAACGGTTGATTTGCGAACCCATACTCATTAGGGTTTTTTTACTTGTTTTTGATCGTAATAAATGCCCCTTAAATATTTAAACGTTTTTTTAATACTCTGTATTTACGTTATAAGGAATGAAGAGGAATTTTTATCCACTACATTTGTACAAAGGGTTCTAGAAAAGTTTTGCAATACAGCTTTATTTTTTTTTTTTTAAATAATTTCCACCACATTCAATACATCTCTCCATCCTCCGAAACCAATCCTTAAACCAGATCTGTCAAGTTTCACTAGGGATCAAAGCACACTCGTTGCCCTCGCAGAAGGGCCTCATCACTAGAAAACCGCTTCCCCTTCTGCTTCATTTTCACATACGGGAACAGTGCAAAGGTGTAGAGAGCAAGGTCTGGACTGTAAGGAGGGTGCTGAAGAAGTTTCAGTCCTGTAGCGTCCCCCGGCACCATGACACACGTTGTGTCATCTGCTCTTCGGTCAGGCTATGCGGCATCCAGAGACAACAAAGTTTCCTTACGTGCAAATGATCATGCAGAATCGAACGAATCGCTGATGCATTTAGGCCTAAGGTATCCACAATCTGCTGGTAGGCCACTTGCCTTCTTCGTCAAGCATTTTCCTAACAGCAGTAACGTTTTCCTCTGTAACCGACGTTCGTAGCTTTCCCGCCCTCTCAGCATCTTCCAGGGTGAAATTTCCCCTTTGGAATCCTCTGTACAACGTGAATATAGTCGTACGATGTGAACAAACATCACCTAGCGCAAGAGTCATTTCTTCTAAGCACTGGTCTACGTTTAAACCATGCGCGAAGTTATACTGCAAAACTACTCGTACCTCATTTCGTGACCACGAGGCCACTTTACACTATCACTGCTAACGAATAAATGAGCCCACCGACTTGGCGCAGTGGTTACTGTGTGAGTATGAACATGTCACAACCCGCATCAACAATTAGACTTCTGCGACACATAGTTGCGTCATATTGCAAAACTTTCCTAGTACTCTTTGTATTTATCTTTAAATATGGACATCTTCAATTTAGTTTTAAATTAAGAAAATATTCATATTAAAGATAGGAATGAAAAAATGGTCCAGATCTCACAAAGTTCTATTGAGAAATTGGGCGGCCGCTTTCGTGCTCAAAAACACATCATCAGGCCAGCTACAAGGATATCCAATAACACAAAAATTGCACTAATCGAAAAAAAAATTTCTGAAATTAGTACACGTGGTAAATAGTAACAAAAAGAAAAAAAATATTACATTAACCGGTGTCTTTTGAAAATGTTTATGTAACGTTGTACGTTAAAGGTTATATCATTGTATGGGCAAATATGGCAACTATATTCCGGTCTGTCGCTATTATCTAGGACTGCATGACTACATCTCTTGACAGTAGGTGCCGCCAGGAAATATTTCAGTACTGTTTTTGAAGATGGCTGGCATAAACTAAGAGATTAACAACAATGTGGGCAGGAGCAGAAATCATTAGTGCTTTTCTCTTCTCACATTGTTTTTATCGGGAGTGATTCCATCAATACCATGAGCTATTTATATTACCATTATCTTGGCTATTGCTTCTATGCACTTTTTTTCATGTGTACTTTTACATGAAGTTCACTTTCGTTTGAACATTACTCTGTAGATAACCTGAATGAGAATAATTTACTGCAAATGCTTTAATTTAAGAAAATGAAACTATTGACTTGTGAACAATACCTAAACGCTTTCTGGAACTTTGAAAACTATTTACTATCCTTAAGAAAATATTGTTTTGTGTTATAACGGCTTATTTATACTAAGAATCGCTTTCTTCAAATTTTCTGCAAGATTTTCTGGAATCAAGTCAACAAACGTCAAACAAAGAAATACAATTATTTCATTACAAGTATATACTTCTAAGCGGAGAAAAAAAACGCTAAGAAAATATTTCTTTTGATTTAAAACCGCACCATATTTAGAAACATATATTTCAACATACTATTATTTAGTGACCGCTGTTTCCGTAATGACGCAATAGATATGTCTTTTTAATAAAACACTTGCGAAATTATCAAGTTTTAGATTCTTTATGAACAGCTGATTTCAAGAACGCATCATAGAGTGAGTCATAAGAAGTATATAAAAAAAGAAATCTAAAATATATGAACCGTTTTTGTTATTCTCAATATCAACTTGGCCCTTATATTTTATGTTTACAATTTCATTAGTGATATACGTATATCTAGGTCATATTTCAAAAACATCTTGTATGCAACCTACAAGAACATTGGAACTTTGCCATAACAAATAAGCGAATTATCAAAGGTGTAATATACGAAGTAGGACACCTGGGATTCGACTTCGTCATTAACCATAATATTTATCCTTGTTTTCATTTTGATACGGTGCATTGACGCATTCTTCCAGCAATCGGTGTTACGCATACAAAGTTGTTTACATTTATATACTTACATATACCTCAAATGAAATATTCTGTCGTTTCCAGGACGGAAACTGGAAGATTGCAATATTATTGAAGATTATTCATTTACGAATTGAAAGATAAACACGAAAATATGACTTACGATATTTACCGGTTGCGTAAATCAGGAAAGATAAAAGTTCCTAGAAAATGTATACTACTACCTATCTTGAATTTGTTGTGGCTAATTATGTAATTTTCTATTGGTATGGAATGCCACGGCCATGTAGTTCTCGTTATAGTGTTTACTGCGAAAGTATTCGGTTAGTACTAAATTTGTAATATAATAAATAAAACGATGATGCGTTTTTTAACTTCTCGTGGTAGTATTTTGGATTGAGCCAGGCTATAAATAAGACATAGGATACTTTATATCTTTCCAATATCGCTTCGCAAAAGACATTTTAATCTAAACTGCAGCGCTATTAAAAATACATTGTATTGCATGCACAATTTTACTGTAATTATACAGAAGCATCATTTCTTCAGATCTTTTGGCGTTGAATCCGAATCCGAGCACACAATTGCTATAGCACAGTGATTCCCAAAGTGGTCCAGGTGGACCCCCAGGGGTCCACGGGAGACTCGACGGGGGTCTACATCGGCGTGAAAAAAAATGGGGGTTCACGAGTTGTAAGTGGGGGTCCACGAAAATTTATCTGGTTTCGATAGTAAAGAACAAAAATGTTGGCTTAGCTTTACCTATCAATGTAGGCAGATAATACACCACTCAAAAAAAAAGGGAGCAAAAAAAAATTTCAAATTTTTCGGTAATTTTTGACAGGCTGTATTTCGGTGAAAAATGGTCGCATTAAGACTTTAAAAAAGCATTTTGAAGCTTTAAGATTCTAATCTGCAGATTTTTTGGCTGAAAATTTTTAGGAGTTACGGTTCTCATGCAATCCTAACTGATAGCGCGAGAAAATAATTTTGCAATTTTGTTTTTTTTTTGTCCACGGGCTTGAACAAATTTTTTTCAGTTAGGCCGGCATATGGAACCTCCCTTAATTCTTTTGAGTAGTGTATTTTCAGGTCAGCGACTGTTACTTGTAAAAAACTTGCATATTCGATATTCAGTACAACGCGTGTCGAGACTTGCAAAGCGCCGCCCGCCCGCCCGCAACGCTTGTTCAGGCGTGCAAAGGGACGAAATACGTGTTTGCAATCTTGCATGAACTTGTTTGATTCTTCACCAATAAAAGTACGAATGCCAAGGACAAACGTTACTCATTTGTTTCCGGAATTTTGAAAAGAAAAGTGTGAGTGAATCGATGTCAGTGTTTGCCAGTGCCGGAAAAAGTAAGTACCTGCCTATTTGCTATACATCCTTTTATTTTATATTGTAATAATATTATATTTGTTATGTAATAAAAATTAAATACTGAACAGAGCCATTATTCGATATTTCTATAAAAGAACAAAAAGCCTAGAAAGATTGAACTTTTAGTACTTTTTATTATAAAATTATTTATTTACCCGACTGTGGTGATTCACTAAAGGAGAGATATATGATTGACCTGCATGTTTGTACATATTTCAGTGCCCTCGTAGTTGCTAATGCTAAATGATTAAAAATATGTTCATAAATTGTCCATGTCTCTATGTACCACTCGTAACGTACGTCAAAGTAATAAATAAATCATTAAAATCGCGAAGTTTTGATGTCAAAATATTCTTTAACTTTAAAAGTATTTTCTTTCGAATTTACAGAAATGTATCAAAATATAATTAATCAAAAAATGTTTTATATTACATTACAATAGGTTCAGCCGTTTTGTGAAAACCTGTATATGGGTCTTAGCGGTTTATTGCTTTTAATAATTAAAATCAGTTTTGCCGGCTGCATTTTGGTTTTTTCGTTGCAATAATTAATTAATCCTATTCTGTCCTGTTAAAATAGCCATATCCTGTTAAAATCGCCCTATGATTACTAAAACAAACATTTTTTTCTTTACAGTTTACCTACAGGTAGGTAACTGATACGAAACATGGCTGAATCTAAGAAGAAATGTCGACAGTACAGTGTTGATTATTTGAAATTTGGTTTTCTTCCATCAAAGGCAGACAAACGATTGCCCATATGCCTTTTATGCAACAAAGTTTTGAGCAATGACTATATGAAACCATCGAAACTTGAAGATCATCTAAGAGATTTAAAATATTTTCAAACATTGAAGGAAAAAAATGAAAAGAGACCCACCGTGCACGCTTCAACGTCTCAAAGTAACGATGATGGCTTGCGGGCATCTTACAATATCTCATTGCTTATAGCGAAATCTAGAAAACCGCACACCATCGGAGAACAGTTAATTTTACCCGCTGTTGAAGAGGTTTTAAAAACTGTTCTGCACAAACCTTCATTTGACGTTCTCAAAAGAATTCCTTTGAGTAACAACACTGTACAAAGACGTATTGATGATATGAGCTCTGATATTGAAAGCTTCCTGTGTAATTATCTGCAAACAACTCATTTTTCTATTCAACTGGACGAGTCAACTTTACCTGGTAATGAAGCATTATTATTGGCATACGTTCGATTTGTTATGGACGAAGAAATCCATGAAGAGCTGCTATTCGCGAAAATTTTGGAGACGGACACTAAAGGCGAATCAATATTTAATGTCCTGAGTGATTTTTTTAAGGAAAAATCGATTCCATTTACAAACATTATTTCGGTGGTAGCAGATGGAGCTCCTGCCATATTCGGGCGATATCGTGGGTTTATAAGTCATCTTAAAAGAATTATACCAGGAGTAACCGCAATTCACTGTGTCATCCACCGACAACGCCTGGTAGCGAAAAATTTGAGTGATAGATTGCACCAATCGCTTCAATTTGTGATTAAAGCAGTTAACAAAATAAGAAGCAATGCGTTAAATACCCGTTTATTTGCACAATTGTGCGACGAGAATGATGAAGACTTCCAACGATTGCTCTTACATACAGTTGCCATTGTTCCAGCACATTAAAGGTATTTTGCAAGCTCTACACAATACTTTAGTTCCATTATAGTTCAAATCTGGAAATTCACTGATAAATTTAGTGACTTTATTAGCCAACGGTCGTTTATCTTCCTTGCGTACGTTAGGCATACTTACATTCATATATTTATCTCTATAATTACGACTAACGCTGCGAAGCGTTGACGAGAAACTGTTGCAATAAATCAATAATTTCATTCGCTGAGGTAGCTCGTGTCGATTCATCTGCATACATACGTCGCATCGTGGACATGGCTAACTCACTTCTAACCTAGCGCGAAGCTCTGTGCCCGGCCTAGTTATCTCATTGACTATTAAAATAAAACCATCGTTTGCCAAAACGATATCCAATACATACTACTTTCAGAAGGCTATTGAGACCTTTTTACAACTGAGTACATTTCTGAAGATTGGTTGGCCATGAGACTACCAGCAACATTGAGAAATTTAGCAATATTGAAAAAAAATCTAACGTGAGTGGCCACAAGAGCTAATTCGATTGTTAGAGGAAAAAATCACAAAACGACCGCGACTTCTAGCGATGAAAGTCATTTTTTACCATTCTGTTTTACCAATGCGCGATACCGAGTATTATCAGATAGTGATAGTAATTTTTCCCCTACTTTTTAAACAATTACATTTCTTCGAATGGTTCATGTTGACATAATTTGTTGACGTAGTTGATTTATTTGATTATATCTTTTCTATTTTCCCTACCACAATTGATATCACAGTTAAAATTAAAGACGAACGCTTCGATTGCCCGTTCACAACATAACTTTTATTTGTTTACTTTCTGGGGAAGTTAGAGTGCAACATATGACTGCCTTTTTTGCGTTCTTCGATTTCACATTAGCGGCGTTGTTATCTCATGCTTCCCAGTTACGCCTTGCTTGCTTCATCGGGCTTTGCCTTGCGTCCTTTTCGTTGCCATTTAGCTTAGATTCACGCTTCATTTAGATTGGTATTTAGAGCATACAAGCGCATAAATGGTGCAAAAAAAAAAACAAATAAATATAACGTCCTCTCGAGAAGGGAAAAAGTAAAAATCCAAATGGAACTTGAATATATGTAGATAATGTAATTCGAGCAAATAATCTGGTAATAGAGATAGAAATGTATGACTTACGTAGTTAAGATAAAATTGAAAAATGGTACTGTCATCGCCCTGTCGTAGTTTAAATTTTATCAATAATATTTGTAATAGTCTATGTTATCGCATGCAGAATATCTTAGCTGGTATTTGATTCTTCAAATATTATTTGTATAAATATTTGGGAACTATCGATACGGACTGTCAGATATAAGTATGCGAAACGTACAGATTATTATAAGTAGAACCAAAATTTAAATTAACCTTGAATCTTGTAAGATGATGGTCCTCACAGTTTGCATGTGCAACAAAACCCATTGAAAATTTTTGGTAGTAAGTACATTACCAAAAAAATAAATAATAAATCGAATAATAATAACAGAACCAATCAAGAATTATAATATTTGAAAAGTTGTGAAACACTCACCCCCTTTAGCAGCGTTATCAAGTAGGTTGGCGGGCTGCAACTGAATAATCGAACATTAAAAGTAGAAGCACCATTATCAGTATTATCACCCACTGGATAGGAGTTGTAAAAAGTTGACAGCAATAGATATGTTTCACAAATTTGTTTTAATGTGATAAAATCGGAATCTTTCTAAAACGCGATTATATTTTGCGTCATGTATAGTGCCTAGCAGTGTATGTACTTCGTCCGCTATTTGCAGTAACTCCACTAACGACAACGCTCTTTTTTGTAATTGTTCTTATAGTCTTTATAGTTGTTACGGGTAGTTTATAACACAGTTTCAACGGAAATATCTTGAAATTTTGTCTGGCTTTCCTTAATTGCTGCAGCTTCGGCAAAATTGAATTATAGAATAACAGCTACTTGTTTACATGTACGCATGAGGACATCTAATTAGATATCCTCATTTGTACATTTTTGCCAAGTAAATTACTGTAAACGGCTTCTACTTGTTTGAAATATCCAGCATAATAAAGAACTGCCTGCAACCATGTTCCTCAGCGTGTAAGAATCGGCTATAATGGTTCCTGGATACCAGGATACTGTGCGTGAAATGATCAAAACTACGTTTTGGAGATTTGAGAAACACCTTTTTTGTACTTGCTGTTAATGCATCTACCTCGGGTGAACATTATCGAATAGTTTCTGCCACAAGATATAAAGCATGCACTTTACACGTAAAGTAAATACTTGCAACCGTGTTCAAGAAGATAACGGCCTACCGAATGCATTGTTGCGGCACCATCGCTCACAAACATCAACACTTGACGTGGCGAGATTTCAAAGTTTTCTAACGCACTAAGTATCACTCTCACAATTGCTGTACCAGTACACTTTTTGAGTCTTTTGGTAGCTAGCAACAGTGGAAATGTCGGTTTATGAGGGTCCAGTACACGTGGTATAACATTTAGAATAGAATTTCTTTTACAATCAGTTGTTTCGTCAACAGATAACCAAAGTAACTGATTTTTTAATGAAGATTTTATGTTCTTTTCCACGTTTTCAACTCGGGGTTGTACTTATGCCAAAAGTTCTGAAATGGTTCTTTTCGAGTAAGCGAAACAACAAATTACAGGTTATCGACAAGTAAATCGAAAATAAAGGCAGTTCTCGTTAGCACGCCCTTTTTTTATTTCTGTGTTCTTGGGAATTTACGTGTCTGTTACAGTCTGCCTTATCCCAACACATCAAATGTTTCTCGCACACTTTACAAACGATTCTAGCACCATTGTAGAACAAATCCGGAAAGTCACAGATAAACTTATTTACTGTGCCAGCAAACGGTCGTTTTTAGGCTTGTTTATATAAAACATTTTAAATTACTAATTATATATATATATATATATATATATATATATATATATATATATATAACGAATAACCTGTAACACAAAACACAACGATCGCTCTCGTTTCCTAAACTGAACGAAAAATAAACAAGTGGACGCTAATAAAGTGATTTTTGCACATAGCCCGTTACTCCGGTGAAACGCCTATGTACCGCAGAGACGATTACCTCGCTCTACTCATAATATTAGATGCATGGATGGTGTATATAAGAGGACGCAATATGCAGCCTTGTGGAACGCCAATTGCATAGTTGAAATTTTGCTTTTGCAGGCACCACTCGTTTAGAATTTTTAATTCGTCAATGCAACTGGGTAACAAATTTTTAAATTGAAACATTTAGGACAAACTTACTTACAAATCGGGAAACCGTTCGGTTATCAGTATATTGATACGGACTTTCCCCTGCTTCACAATAATGGGTGCTCACAGTTCGGAAACGAAACAGTAACTGATTTTAAAATTGATATTTGCAGTTCAAATAAAGCCCGTATTATCAAAACATCATTTGTACAGCATTTCATTTGCATTGATAATGATTAAGTCGTATTATGACTACGTATGAAATGTTACCAAATATCCAATTCAATTAATAATTTTCTCTCTGGGATGCCTAATTGATTTTGCAACGTAAATTGCATCATTCTATCCGGAATTTACAGAGTTTTCTGGAGTAATTACCAAATTAACTTTTCTATACTAATTAGACATAGAAAACTGAAGAATTCTATGGAATCACTGTTATTAGCAATTTAAAAAATGGAAAAACACTAAAAATTACCTTTCTTAGTTGTGGATTGCTTGTACGAAAGAGGAAATGAGGTCAAATTCAGTATTTTAGAAAGGACAATCTTACTTTGTCACAAGGTTGATAATTAGAGCAAAGTAATCGAGTCTGCGATACATAGGCGTTTCACCGGAGTAGTGGACTGTGCGCAAAAATCGGTTCTCGCTTTGTCAGCGTCCGCTTCTTTATTTTTCGTTCAGTTTAGGAAACCAAAGCGTGCGTTGTGTTTTGTGTTACGTGTTATTTATTATAAATATATAATTATTAATTTAAAATGTGTAATGTGAACAAAGCTAAAAACGACCCTTTGCTGGCACAGTAAATAAGTTTATCTGTGACTTTCCGGTTTTGTTCTACGACGGTAATAAAATACGAGGGTGTATCAAATATAAACGGGACTGATTTTCTTAAAAATTCCGGAGGGCTTCTAGACCTGGAAGGGGTTGATGCGCAGATTACTTGTACCGTTAGGGAAAGGGGAGAACCGACCGCAACTCTCTCGGGACCCTTTAGTATCAAAAGAAACCATGAGCGAGAAAGAAGTGCATGTCTCAGTGGAGCAGCGGATTATCATCAAGTTTTTGGGCAAGGAGAGGGTGAACCCAACCGAAATTTTGCGGCGATTAGAGAAACATTTCGGGGACAACAACCTGCCAAGAACCCGTGCGTTTGCACGGCACAAAAAATTTTCTGGAGGCCGTAAAAAGGTCGAGAACGAAAGCCATGATCGTCGCCCAATGACAAGTGTGGCCGGGGCCAGTTTTTTTTTTTGATCGGCAAGGAGCTTTTTACGTTGATTTTCTCCACGATCGACGCACAATTAATGCGCAATATTATTGTGAAGTACTGGATTGTCATTTCGAAGGAAAAGGAAGATGCAATCGGCCAGAAGCGCCATTCTTCTGCATTACAACGCCAGGCCTCATATGGCTAACGTCACGATGCAAACAGTGGATGCATTGGGATGGGAAACGCTGGAACATCCACCCTATAGTCCAGACTTGTCATCTTGTGACTTCCATCTTTTTGGACCCCTCAAAGAAGCGCTGGAAGGCCAGCGTTTCGACGACAACGAAGCGGTGGAAGCGTTTGTGCTCCAATGGGTACACGAACGTCCGAAGAGTCCCAAATCTCCCAATCCGATGGGAAAAAGTATTTCTAGGGCGGGAGAGTATGTAGAAAAATAATATACATTTGTAAGCTTAGTTATTTTTTTTTTTTTTAATGAGTCTCGTTTATATTTGATACACCGTCGTAGTTTGTAAAGTTTGATGTGCTGGGATAAGGCGGACTGTAACAAACATGTAAATACCCAAGAAAACAGAAATAGAAAAAAGGGTGTGCCAACTTGAACAAGAACCGTTTTAGAATTTTTGGTATAAGTACAACCACGAGTTGAAGTTGCCAACTATGAAAACGGCACATAAGCATATTTTATTTCTACGCGAAAACGTGGAAAAGAAAATCAAATCTACATAAAAAAATCAGTTGCTTTGGTTATGTGTTAATGAGACAAGAGATTGTAAAAGAAATTCTAAACTTCCTTACGGTGTCAAAATCCAATATGGCGCCGATGAGAAATAAGAAAATTGATGATGACCAGAAAGAACCGACACCGTCATATAACAATTTCGAGTACATAAAAGATCAAAAGTGGCCTTGAGAATATATTTTCAGTTTTTCTCTGCAAGGCCAAAGATGCTAGAGGTAAAAGAAAATGAGATTTTTTTTTTTTTTGTTTTTAATCTCGAACGTCATAACAAACGCAAAATTTAGTAACTTTGCCAAAATTAAACCTACTACCTCCAATAATAAGCAAGATCCTCGTGGTGGAGGGGTCGAAAATGAAGCAGCCTGTATAACACTATGTTTATTCGAAATCGTTGATTGTAATGAATTGTCTTATGGTTTAAGATAAGTTTATATACACTACCGCTCATAAGTATTTGGGCACCCTTGGGTTTTAGATTTTTATATATGAAAAATGTATTTAGGAAATACATTTCAACATTATTGAATAGTATGCTAATAATCAGTAAGATTAACTGAAATTTATTAAATAATATCGGTCTATCTACTACTTTTATCTGTAGGAGAGGTAATACCGTCAGGTAGTAGCGACAACAAAGAGCGTATTTCTTGAAATTCCAGGAAAAATGTAACAGTTAGTAATTTTAATATGAATCATGAAGCTATAAATAAAGCCATTTAAAGTAATATTTTTAAATTACGGCCAGTTATCGTTCCATGTTAGTAGCGACAGTATGTCTGAACAAATAGTGTTTATAATTTAAAAACAACCGAAAAGGAAAGAAATTAATGTAGAAACGCGTGCTCTGATAGTAGCACAGCATAACTTAGGCATAAGCAATCGTCAAATTGAAAATTACATTTAAATTCACCTACTGTTGATTATAACATCAAAAAATACAGTGAAAGTGGCAGTTTTCTAAATAAAGTAAGAAGTGGTAGATCAAGGGCGACAAGCTCAAGATATTGCAATCGTGGTGTCCAGCAAGCCAAATAGAAAAAAAACAGCTCCAGAAATCGCCGCAGAAATCAATACTGTACTTCCAAAGCCGATAAGCATGTGCACGGTTAAACGGCGTCTGCAAAGACCCCGCCTTCCCGGACGAATTGCGACGCGAAAGCCTTGCTTCGCCAAATTAATAAGAAAAAGAGGTTACAATGTGAACATCAAAATTGGACGGTAGAAGATTGGAAGAAGGTATTGTGGATCGACGAATCCAAATTCGAGATTTTCGGTTCGCGCAGACGAGTGTTGTAAGATCTGTAGGTGAACGTGCGATAGAGCAATGTCACATGTCTCTGTCGTTAAACACGGCGGTGGTTCGGTAATGATTTGGGGTTGTTTTGCTGGTACATCCGCAGGTGATGTCGTAAAAATTCAAGGCATAAGGAGAAAGGAGCAATACAAACGCATCTTAGAGGAAAATGCAATACCCTCTGATGTAAGAATTTTGGGTCAGAATTTTGTATTCCAACAAGACAATGATCCAAAACACACTCGCAAAATTATGCAAGCAATATTTAGAACAGTTGGAAGAGGAAGGGACACCCCAAAGCTCGGACTTGAATTCCATCGAGTTATTATGGGGAGAACTCGATCGGGAAGCAAGAAAAACTGCTACATCTTCAGCAGATGACATGTGGAACAAACTGCAGACAGCATGGGCTCGAATAACTCCGGAAACATTGTTAAAATTAATTGCAAGGATGTTAATTGTTAAAGTTGTATGTTTGTGTATACTTACAGTGCCGTTTATGGAAGTGCGGGCAAGCTGACAAATTATATTAACTGTTTAGGAAAAAAATTTAAAATTATATAATATACATTTCTGTGAGGAATTATTAAAACTAACCTTTTCTGGAAGCTTTTTACCAATTTCCAGGAAGTATTTGTCTATTATAAGACCGTTATCATAAAATATACAATTATGTTGGAAATCCCCAATAATTACAGTGACAATAAAGCTTTATAATAATCCCTAGGAGGGTTAGCTGATTCACTCGTGTTACCAGGAAATATTCGTGTACCCTTTATAAAGTATTATAACATTTGTAAACGCAGTAGTTCTGAAGAGATTGTCATTGTGAAAGTATCTGTGGTTGTGCAAGTGAAAAATAAAATAATTTTGGTTTGACTGCTTAAAATCCCCCGTGGAAAGCCTCTAGCTGTTTCAAAACGATCTGCTATTACTACTTTGCATCAGGAAGGGTACGCAGGAAGACGGATTGCGGATAAATTAAAAATAAAAAAATCTACAGTACATGATACTATAGTTCGATTGAAGACAACCGGTGACGTGCAAGATCGTAATCGGCCAGGACCGTCAAGAAAAACGACTCATGCGGAAGATTTACGAATAAAAATAATTAGTAAGCGCAATAGAAGACTAACAGCATCAGAAATTGCTGCAGAATTAAATAATGAGCGAGATTCCAAAGTTTCTGTGAATACGTGAAACATCGGCTGAAAGAGGTTGGGTTGCATGGGCGAGTGGCTTGTCGAAAACCGTTACTCCGAAGAGGAAATAGGCTGAAACGACTGAAATGGGCACAAGCTCATAGAGATTGGACAGTGGACGATTTTAAAAACGTTTTGTGGACTGACGAATCCAAGTTTGAGGTTTTTGGAAATAGACGGAGAGTTTTCGTGCGCAGATCAAGAGGGGAAAGAATGTTACGGGAGTGTATAGTTCCTACAGTGAAGCATGGAGGCGGATCTGTAATGGTTTGGGATTGTTTTTCCTTAATCGGAACAGGGGACTTGCTCAAAATTGAGGGCATAATGAAAAAAGAAGAATATCGGAAAATCCTGGAGGAAAATGCCATACCGTCAGGAGTCCGATTAATTGGTCGTGAATTTGAATTTATGCAGGACAATGACTCCAAACATAAATCTAAATTGTGCACAGATTACCTGCAGCAAGAAGAAAATGAAAGGAGCCTAAACATTATGGAATGGCCGCCACAGTCCCCCGATCTGAACCCGATAGAGTTGTTATGGGGAGAATTAGACCGATGTGTTAGGAAAAAGTGTCCAAAATCGAAAGACAATTGTGGACCATTCTCCAGGAGGTATGGACAAGCTTGCCCAATGAAACATTAGCAAAAATTAGTGAATCGGATGTCGAGAATAGTGGCGGCAGTCCTAAAGGCAAAAGGTGGATTTTTCGATGAAAATCGGATTTAAATTATTTGTATTACATTAACTTTTTCTTTTTAATAAATTTGTGATTGAAAATATGGAAAATCATGTAAGTAAGTATTAAATACATGGCCATTTAATATTTCTGTTATTTTCTTTGACTTCCGTACATTTTTTTGTTTGCCCGAACTTCCATGAACGGTAGTGTAAATACGAAATACATATTTTGATATTTCCATTTAAATATTTAATAGCTTACCCTGAAGTTTGAGATGCCCAAATACTTCTGAGCGGTAGTGTAATGGAAAACAACCTTGGACAGACACAGACGTAATTTGGCAATAAAATAAATAAATAAAAATATGAGATATTTCAATTTCCGGTAAAATTTTTATGTGCTAAATATAACAGTGACACGAGATCTACAGTTTTGCTTTCTATCCCAGAAGGAAACCCACTCTGCTTTTCACCCGAAATCAAAATATCAACTATTTGGAACAGGGATTGAATCCGGGTCATTAGGATTACTTGCCACTGGACTAAGTGGTCACATATTGTTTACTTAAGCGTATTTGTATCTAACGCGATTAAAACCGAAATTAATTTTATTTGTAAAAATATTATTTTAAAATATATGGAACATCCCAGCACATATCTGTCATACGGATTCAAATTCACATCTCTACATGTATTTTATAATGCAATGAAACTAAAGCCTATCTTAAAACGCCTAATAAAATAATTTGAAGCATTTCTTTGGTGTAATCTAGTTTAAATTATCTTTTCCTTTGTATTTTATATATATTTTAATTGCAGTGAGTCATACAGATTATCATTGTTTATTACATTAGACGTAATATGCATATAAACACGTGTATTATTTCTCAAGATCTTTCTGGTCTATTTTGGAGAAATGTTCCTAATGATTCCTAATAGCAACAACTTGCATTCTGTTAATGATTAACACGAGTTTGTTAACTCAAATTAATTGGAAAAGTAATTGTACAGGGTTAGGATAAAGTATGGAACCAAGTAAATATCTTTAAAAGGGAAACGATGATATCGATGAAACTTTGCAGGTAAGTGTAATGACGTACAATGCATCTGATTTCGAATTTGTTGTTGTTGCTGTACTTTCAGTTTAACTGGAAATACAATTAATCGCCATAATTCAAGGTATTGGTCAAATGAGAATCCTCACTGGATTCATCCACAGAAGTTGAATGTTTGGATGGGAATTCTAGAAAACAGGCTTATAGGTCCATTTTTTATAGACGGAAACTTGAACGGGAAAAAGCATATGGATGTATTGAATAACCAAATTAGGAGAATATTTTGATAAATAAAGGTGTTTCAATAAGAGCGCAAGAATTGAATTGCGCGCCAGCTTGGCTGTGGTGATGTCACGTGATTATGACATGCCAAGTCGATAGGAAACAGATGGGAGATAGTAAACATGGAGCATTACACGGCAGAATAACGCGTTCTGATTGTTAAACATGATTATCAAAATGGTGAAAGTTTGATTGCCACAATTCGTAAAATTCGAAAGTACTGGTTCGATTAGTAATGTGAAACATACGACACGAGCTCGTAGAGGTCGTTCAGAACAAAACATCACGGCAGTTCGCGAGAGTGTGGTCGAGAGTCCAGGGACGTCGATTCGTCGTAGTGCACAACAATTGCACAACAGCCACCCTTCAGCGTATTCTCACTAAAGATTTGTGCCTCCATGCATACAAGGTCCAATTTACTCAGCAACTCCTGCCTATAAACCACTTACAGCGAAGAGAGTTCACCTATTGGCTCCTTGAACAACAAGAAGTGAATGCCGATTTTGCGGCCAAAATCATCTTCCGTGATGAGGCCCATTTTCACTTCGATAGCTTCGTAAATAGTCAAAACTGCCGCGTTTGGGACTCAGAAAATCCCCGAATGATTCGTGAAAAAGCAATGCATCCAAATCGTGTAACTGTTTGGTGTGCATTGCGGGCCGGAGGAATCATTGGACCGTTTCTCTTCGAAAACGAGGCAGGTAATGCAGTAACGGTGAATGGTGAACGTTATCGTGCTATGTTAACCCAGTTTTTTGTGCCTCAATTGCACGATATTGCTCTCGACAACATGTGGTTTCAGCAAGACGGTGCCACTTGCCATACCGCCCGTGAAACATTGGCGGTCTTACACGAGACTTTTCCTGGTCGTGTCATCTCTCGGTTTGGTGACCAGAATTGGCCGCCACGCTCTTGTGATTTAACACCTTTGGACTTTTGGCTGTGGGGTTATCTGAAGTCACAGGTTTATGCCGGCAAACCCGCGACCACCGAAGCATTGAAGGAAATTTGACGCTGTATCGACGAAATACCGCCACATGTATGCAACACCGTTATTGAAAATTTCGCCAAAAAATTACGCATGTGCCAGCAAAGCCGCGGCGGCCATTTATCAGATGTCTTGTTCCATTCAAAATTCCCAAATGTCTACATTATAACTCAATAAATATTTCAATACTTTGCTACAGAAAACCATGTTTTATTGGACCTTCAAATCTTGCGCTCTTATTGAAACACCCTTTAGTTAGCCTAGATATTTTAAAATTGTCAAAACGAATTTTTGTTGCCATAGCAACAACCAACAACTCAGTTGAAATATCACTGTTAAAATTTGAGTAAGAAAAGTAAACGCATTGCTGTGTGATAAAATTTCAAAAAAGCCATGTCCACCAACATTGTGAAAATCGATAAAATGGAATATCGACCAATCATTAAGTACCTGTTTTTAAAAGGGTTAAGGAGATTTACGAAGATATGTTTAAAACACTCGGTCATCTTTGCCCTTCCTACGCGATCGTAAAAAATTGGGTTGCCTCATTCAAGAGGGTTAAATTTTCGGTTGAAGATGACGAAAGACCTGGAAGACCGATTTCTGTGTCCACCCCCGAAAATAACGATGCAAATCACGACATGATTTTGTTAGATCGTGAGATTTGGATAAAACATATATCTGAGACATTGAAGATTTCATGTGAACGTGTATATCATATAATTCATTTCGATTTAGACATGAAAAAAATTTCGGGAAAATGGATTCCTAAATGCTTGAATGCTGATCAGAAGCGAGCAAGAGTGGAAGCGTCGCGCTCTTTATGCGCCCAGTTTGACAAGACCTTGATCTCGTAAATTGTCTTATTACCATGGATGAAACCTGGCTCTATTTTTACGACCCAGAGACAAAACAATAGTCGATGGAATGGAGGCATTTTGGTTCGCCAAGGCTTAAGAAGTTTCGGGTGCAGAAATTCGCCCGAAAAGTTCTTGCTTCTTAATTCTAACATGCTTGTTCTATCCCTACTCTCGAGAAAAATATTTACAAGTGCCTGCTTTTGAAATATACGGAAAAATAGACGAAAGGCTCGCTTGCCATTGTAGCACGAAACGTAAACCATGTGTCTGCCTTACCCTAATAAATCAAAAAGACTTCAATAAGACGGTCCGTTCTATTTATTCATCAAACTTGTGTTCCTTTTTATGTAAATAGTTTCGTAAGCTTCTAATTCCCGCGGCGAAGTTACGTTCTTAATCAATTTCAGGTTTTCTAATTTAATATTACGTCCGGTTTCGTTTATGTGTTGTGCTACACCTGACGTTTCAATCTCCCCGTATCTGTAGCATCTGATGTGCTCATTGAATCAAGTACCTATCGCTCATTTCGTTTGACCAATACAGGCTTTATCACAGTCATTACATGCAATTTTATAAATTCCCAACCTTTCTTTCATGTCCGGTTTATCTTTCGGATTGCCAAAAAGGTTTTTGTGTATTTTGCGAACTGAAACATACGTTTATATCTTGTTCCCTAAAAATTTTCCTAATACCTTTCGATACTCCGTGGAAGGGAAGTTTCACAAATGTCTTATCGCGGGTCTCTGCCGGGATTATGGTCGTGGAATTTCTTACATAATGCCTATGTTGGACTTTCTTAAGAATGCGATTGACATCTGTAGAAGAGTAACCATTGTAAATAGCTACAATTGTTATGAATTTAAGTTCTTTACTGTACTTACTTTTACTCAAAGGAAATTTCACCAATTTACTAATTAAGAAACTAATCGCCATAATCGCCATTTTGTGTTATCCACAGTGGTTAGAATCGGTTATAATGTATCTATTAGTGTTTGTTTCCTTTCTATAGATGCCCATTTTCAGTTTGTCATTGTTTCTAATTACTAAACTATCCAGGAGCGGGAGTTGATTGTTCACTTCTTCTTCTATTGTAAATTTAATAGTTTCGAATTTTGAATCAAGTGTTGCTAGGATATCCGAAGTAGTATTTTTCTTAGTATCAAAGATTGCGAAAATATCGTCTAGATACCTAAGCCACATTTTAGAAAAATATACGGTGTCCTTTTTCATACGCGTTTCAAATTTATTCATGAACAAGTTGGATATGAAAGGGGACATGATTGCTCATCGCCGTAGTTGTTCATAATACTTGCCCTCTACTTGAAAACGATTTTGGTCTTTTGTATTCCACAATTTTGACATCATCAATTTTATTAAGTTTTAAGAACTCAATCAAATATTTTATGGTTTCTGTAATTACTAAAATTCCCCCATCTTCTAATTCAATATTATTTACCTTATTTACAAAATCTAGTGAACTTCTAGGCTATCTACTTTGATGGGTGAATTTTTATATTCGTTTACTAGCCATTTGGACAATTTATACGTAGATGAGTCTATACCTGAAACTATTGGTCTCATAGAATTTCCCGGTTTGTGAATTTTTAGTAAACAATACATTTTTGGAACTTTCGGGTTTCTGATTGACAGTTTTAACTTAAGGTTCGCGTTAATATGTTTCGGGCAATTTTTCAAAACCTTTTTCGTTTCTCTAATCGTGGATGGTAAAGGTATTATTAATGAAGCAATGTATTTCTACCCAGACGATGATATACTCTTAAGTGAACTGATCAATATCGACAACATAATGATTCTAAACAAGTTTAATGAATATGTGAGAAATGATGAAAGTGTAGCAGCCACGGAAGAATTATTGGACAATGATTTAGTTCAGCAATTACTCGAAGAACCCCAGGAAGAAGAAGACATGGAAGATGAAGAAGGATTAGAAGAGCATGAAGCTGTGATAACAACTGAAGAAGCATTAACTTATTAAGAACTAGACCGTTATTTCCCACAAAAAGATAATAGCACTGGCACTATTTCAATACTTAACAAAGTCAACCTTATTCTAAATACAGATTATGTAACTAAACCGTTGATCCAAACAAACATAACTGTTTTTTTTCAGAGTACAATGTAATGTTACACATTACAATAAGTTTTTCGCTTTTATTTTTGTGCTTATGTATAGGTTGTACATACGAGTACATGTTATGTTAGTTATCTTTTTCTTGAATAAAAGCATGGCAATGAAATAACATAAATATGCATTTGTTTAATCGGCAGTTATAAATTCTGACTCGCCTATAATGGATTAGTTTACTTGATTCCCTGAAGTCCATTGTGAACGGGCTCTGATGCATATAGCATCTTCCATTAAAGAAAATACAACATTGGATATGAGACACCCTGTAGTTTTCAATATAATTAAAACTTGTCTACAATCAGATCCCATAACAAGAAAAAAAGACGTTTTGAAAAATCTCTATTCACAAAGACAATCTTCCAAGTCGACGGAAATGACTCACCCTGTATATCAGGAAAATTATATTGAAAAATAAGATTTCCTAACGTCTTATTTGAGGAAATTTTTAAATATTACAATTTGTAGTTTTTATTAAATTATTAAATCTCCTTCAACATAGAATTAAATAAACTTCAATTGACATCGTAATGTCATGTGGATATGTAAGAACATATCCGTATTTTTAAAACCTTGACAAGTTCATTGATATTAGATAATTCAGCTGGTTGAAATTCTCAAGTAATTACTAAAGTATTTCTAGCATGTTTATAGAAGATATGCATTAGATTTACAGACAAAATAAATGCTAATAAATACGTAAAACTTTTTCATATATTTTTCTATACGAAAGCTAATTAGTAACTGTATTTCTTTTATATAATTACAAACAGATCGAAGCACTACAGAAAAATATAAAGTAATTAGCCACAAGATCCTAACAAAAGATAAGGTCAAGTAATGCAAATAAACAAAATCCTAAACACCAAATAATTAGGCTTGCAAATAGCAACCGAGCAACCTTATCTATAATTTTAATTTATACACAGCGATATTAAAATGTAAAGATAAATTATTATTATTATAGAACAATAAAAAAAGCGCTTCAAACACAACACAAAGCGTCCCATTTCTTGTAAAAAAAAAAAATCCGCGTTTTGCGATGTTACCAATCTCTCTGTCAAATATTTACATTTCTTCGAAGTATCCGATGGGTACATGCACGAAACCGGTCTCTAATTTGTGCAAAACAAGCACGGAGTTATTATTTTTATCTAATGTCGAGCGATCAATTTCGAAAAAATACCTTTTATTCGCACAATTTAGGCGAAACAAAGGCATCAATTTGGGTTTCACGATCCAATATTCGGTAGAAATCACTCACTGACACAAAGAAAGTTTCAGGGGGGCGTACTTCACCACTCAAGGGCGACGAATATGTCTTAAATCAGCTGACCATATTGAAGTACGGAAAAAAAGCTGTCAAAAGACTAAAACATCCTAGCAGCAAGATCGATAATCAACAGGTCAATACAGGAGGATTACTTGATTGAATAAGGGGCCCGAAAGTGTACCGATTATGACGCATTTGACAAGTACGGGATCAAGAAAAAATGCACGCACACACACATATCCACGCCAGCGCATATACACACACACATACGATACAATACAATACATGGAGGAACGGATACACTAGCGAATGGCCTAACCTACCTTCTTACGTATTGGATTTTCCGCACAATCGATACTGTTTTTACGTAACACTAATACTAATCCGTAAATCCGCACACATATAAGATGCCGATACGAATTCTACATACGCGAAGAGCACCCGTCCAAATGAAATGCATAAAATTAAGGATAGACACAAAATGACGTTAGATTATTACTGCGCTGACAGGCCTGCCAGACTAGAAAACTTTGGCCACCCTGCAGCGCCACAACGATAAAGTAGTCGTTTTTCGCGTAAATCTAATCGTTTACATCATGAACGATTAATCATCGTGAAAAGGCGATGGAATTTTACTCACCTGGACGGTTTTCACATTAATTTTTACCTAGAATTCGCCAGGAACGATGAAAACATTGGTGACACCACCGTACACTACCGTCAAAACAATAAAACACTATAGAAGGCGGGAAATACGAAACGTCATTGTACTTGTCAAAAATTTATTTTTACTATCTCATATTTCTTATAAACCATACACCAGTTTTTTTTTAATTATTAATAAGATGTCTAATAAAGGAAAATATATCGATCGTACGCCGATAATATGTGCAGTAAACATAATCAATTTAAGATATCCTTTTAAAAAAAGCTTAATTCTTTAACTCATTCACAGGCTGGTCTTCCTTGTAATAGGGAAGTAAAAGCAAAAGATTGTTTGCAATATTATAGAGTAGCTGATAGAATAGATGCCGTGAAACACGAATTGAAAATCGACGATAGAGAGAAATTTCCATTTCACCCGAAAAGAAGCGTTAATAACAGACATCCAGGAATTTACATAGAGGTACCGTTTTATCATTTAATTCGATTAAAAATTGCAATAATTAAATTTATACGAATTAAATATACGGGTCAATACATACTTATTGGTACCATATATGTAGTAGTTTCATAAAATAAGCGCCATCTATTAGAATATTCTAAAATTTCACCGCTGCAAATTAAACAATTATCTTTCATTTTTACAGTGATGCCAGATAAATCCTAAGATTTTAGGATTTCATGAAAAATCTCACAATAGAGATACGATTTCAAAAATCGAAAAGATGTTTCAGGTATAACACAAATATTTTTTGACCCTAATTATAGTTATTAATTGGAGGGTGTAATATCAAATATATGATTACATATACAATAAACTACCGTTTTCTGCGAGGTATTTTTATAGTAAAGTGATCGGGAATTATCGAAATTTTCGAATGTTACGAGCTAAATAATGTAATAATGTAACAATGCCACATATAAAGTCCATCATATATCATGGAATTCGAAAAACATTTTCTTTTTAATCAATAGCTATAGGTAGATTTTGATTTTATCATTTACTTTTATGTAAAAATTGATGTAAAATCACATGCATACCAGCAGTCTCGTGGCATTTTTAACCACTAAATTTGACATTGTCTTTCGAAAAGTACAAAATATGGCATTATTCATAAAGTGTCAAACAAAAAAAGCTTTGTTTTCTATTTTTTTTTAATTTTCCAGTATTCAACAGTCTAGTACAAGCTTTTTTTATTTTTTTCTTCAAACAGGTTATTTATTTAGTAACTCTAATTTATTTTTTAAAATTTCTTTATAATTCCATTCATGTGTGCGATTACTATTATTATTAATAACAAAAAATTGTAATAAAATAAGTGTTGTAGTTACTTATATAATTTAAAGCAACTTTGCATTAGGTTAAAGCAGTTTCATTAGAACAGAAATCGTTCAACTGGTGACTTTCATACAAAGAAATAATTTCATATAGATTTGGCTTAATTTCAACTACGAAAAACGAATCTATTGAACGAAAATGGAAAAAATTATGCTGTGCTATAGTGTCGAAAATTGCTAAAAAAATAGAAAACATTTTATAAAATAAAACCAATATAATTTTCTAGAGAAAATTATTTAACACAATTTTTTTAAGCAAGAATAAATATTAAAGCAAAATTTTACATACATATATTGACTAATAAAAAAAATTCCCATATGATTTTTATGTGACAGTGTATATGTCAAAAATGCCGAATCCGAATAAAATAGCTTAGGTTTCTAAATTGGTAAAGTTAAATAAGATTTTTTGTAAGTTTGTATTTGATTTTATTTTTACTTTTGATGTTTCAAATTTTTTTCATTTTTACAAACTCTTTCGTCTGTAGAATATGAATTGGCCCCTATTTAAATAAAAAAAAAAAAAAACAATTTCTTAGGATATCTCACGACTTTTTGGAAACAGACTCATGAATGTTTCATTTCTAATCTGGCAACGCTAATTTTAGTCCAAGGATGTAATTCGGCCACCATCCGAAACAAGATATGAAACCGTCATCAACGATCTACGTGAAACAACCTACCAATCCCATTGGAATCAGCAATTGGGTAAAACTAGGGACTACAATGGAGCATTTCCCAAAGGATTTGATCTACAAAGTCGTACGTTTGGGATGCCTTACAAAAGAGGTGTTTCTGAATTACATTATAACCATACAATTCTCATAAAAAACAACGATTCTTTTTAGAATACGGGGTAGCTGAACTTATCAATCCCAAAAAGAGCCATTTGGAAGTGCTTTTAGAAAGTCAAGAAGGTCACGAGATATATAGAAAAAGCCATAATGATTATAATCCAGGAGAACGAGTTGAAAGAGGGTATAGTAAAAACAAAATGTTGGTAGTAATCTGAATGTAGCTAGAGAATTTCAATTGATAACTAATGGTAAGGTTGGTAGAATGTATATGGCCTTAATTCAAAATATCGTTTAACGCATGCGTGCCAAAATGACGTCATTGGTTACCACCAATTATATCCTATAAAACATAGGAGATCCTTCGATTTAAACGTTGTTACCAACAAATATAAAGGTATTTACGGTACAATTCTCAATGAATGAATGCCTTACTATTATAAAATTGTTTGTATAATATGTAACATCAGCTGCGTTCCTTGTTTCTGAGACAGTTGTCAAGGTATGCATTGTGTATGTAAAGGTTGCGCATATTATGAACTGCTAAAATGGAATATTAATCCATGTGATCATGCTAAATTGTTCCGAGACAGAAAAGGGTATTTTCCCCTTAACGTACAAATAGTCTGTGCTACGAATTTAAAAATAATAAATGTTGTACAATGTACAGGGTCTACGTATGATTGTACTATTTTCTATAACAGCAGACATTGTGCTCAATTAGCGAATAACAACTATCTACAATGCATTTTACTAAATAAAAAGAAGAAACATTAGGAAAACACAGTTAAGGCGAGTTAAATTTAAATTGTGCGTGATACCATATATTAGAATATTAAGAGGTTGCTTTCTTGTTTTAGCATTTTTCTGTCGGCTAAAATTGGAAATCATACTATAGTATAAATAATTAAGCAATGAACGCACATCATCAATGACGTTTATATGACGTTTTATTGCAATTATAAGAACATAAACTTACTAAAAATTACGATGCCTGATTTGTAATACGAAAATCTATAATTTTCGAAAATAAACGGTATTAGTAACGTCGTACATTGAAAATTTGTAGTTTCTTTCTAATATTGATATATTTTGCACTAGAGAAACTCATATATCATAAAGGAAAATATATATGAATAGGGAATGTTATTTTTACCATGGTGGTCATCCTGGGTTAACAAACATCGATGTTGCCGGCTTCAATTGGCCGTAAACTGTAATATAATCCTAACGTGATCAGCTGATCACTGTTTACTTATTTTACTTGGAGTTTTATTAATCGATTTTGTTGTAGAGTTTTGTTAGTTCTTTTTAGAATTATAATTTAAATTGTTTCACTTCCTTCAGATACCTTAAAAATATCTGTCCTTTCTTACTAATAGTATTTTATGTACAATTTTGCACTTAATACTCATGGTATTCTAACCTAATTTTAATCCACTTAACGCAAACAACAGCTGTCATAAACAATGCGACAAGACATCTAAACATCTGACGTCATTCGTTGATGACGTGCATTCATTGCTTAATTATTTATACTATAGCAATTATAATTTTCTACTGTATGTTGTACAACTGCAGCAATGAAATTCGTGCTTTAATGATGTTTTAAGAAAAAATAGGCAAACACCAGATGACCCCGTCAGGGAAATATACGGTAGATAATTACGAAAGCAATTTATAAATAATTTAATATCCATATAGACAAACAAAATTACAAAAAAAGAAAACAGCTTTAATGTAGTTTATTTACAATTGTAAATTACATTCAATAAGTACGTGTTGTGAGGCATTTCCACGACACCTTAGCTTATTCCCTTCTTTCATAAGAATTTGTTAGGCATAAGCAAGAGGTAGCACCTATGTCACGTTAGGTTTTTTTGAGGAATTCAAATACGGGATAAAGTATTCCACGCATCAAATCAAATTTTGACGCCCATCTTTGCAATGTTGATATACCTAAAATAAATAATTTTTAAATTGGTTTATGCATTGACATGTGTATGAAAACATTACCTGGTAATAGATATTTTAAATGCTCTCTTAGGTATATATAGGCAAGTTTGCTTAAATATCTTAGGGTAAAAGCACCTGTTATGTCTTTATTTTTCCAATGTATAAATTTTTTTTATCAATGCTATCTGTGAATGGATTAATACTTCGTTTAAAGCAACTTTAGATATTACTGATAACTTTTTCCTTTCACTTTTCATTAATTTACAAGCTTGAGTTGATAAGGATTTAATTTTACTTTTACTATGCTGTAGCTTTCTTTGTGCGTCGCTTAGCTGCTTTCTCAAGTTAATATTTTGTTTTTAAAATCAGAATTTGCCCTTCTAAATTTTCAATAAATTCCGACGTTGGTACATTTTGATTATATGTTTGATTATCTGTTCCACAAGCAATAGCATTCACTGGTGCAAATAATAATCTCAATGTATCATCAATATGCTCCCCAGTTTCGCTCTTTTGCTTAGGAACTTGTTCTTGTACTGCTCTTTAAGTTGGTTGTGAAATGTAAGTTTTCAACTTAAGGGTGGGAACTGCTGTAAATTTTAATAGTAATCTGGGAGCTTCATTTAATAACACAGCTTTAAAATCCTTGCAAAGCAATCTTCAGCAAAATGTAGTGAACAAATCCTTGTTGCATCAAGATTCACATTAGCCCTCTCACATCTTGCTATCCATATTTTTCACAAATTCTCATCTTTTGGGATTCCATAGTAAGCTATTTTTTGCCCTGAAAGTTTTGCATAAACTAATTCATAATTTGCAACTGCACAACGTATAGGCATCTTTGAAAAAAGGAAATTTATATTACATTTTTGGGCAACTATTGCAAGATAGGAACTGAGGCCACCTTTAGAATATACATTCTACTAACCTTGAACTAATGGTGGGTTTGTGCACATATTTAATTTGAATTAACATTTATCCTAAATTAAAATTAAGCGTAACGTGCTTTATGTACTTATACATTCATTTATTATTTATTATTATAGAGCATGCGCAGTATAAGGTTGTGTATTCTGCTTAACGTTGGGTTAGTATCGACAAACAACATAACTCAACAGAATCGATAAGAACATGATCTTGATATTCCATTTCTTAAAATACCTTCGTATGATAAATTCTTAATATTTGTAAACAAGTGCATGTAATATTCATGAATGTAGCTGTTTATCACAGATTGGTATGAAGTTAGCTCATACTAAAATTGAGGTTGAATTTTCCCAATATTTTTAATCGCTAACGTTAATTTTAAATTTGTGCATAAACCCACCATAAAAATGTCTAGTTCAACCCATATTTTATAGTTCTTATATCAATAATATGTAATTAATTTTGCCTCTTCTCTATCTGTGTTTAAGCAAGATTTTTCATTGGTAGAAAGCATTCGATATTGGCGCCAATATTTAAAATGTAAACCGCGTGATTTTAATTAACATTGTTATAATCCTCTTAGTACTTTTCCTTTTATTAATTTTATTGCACTTACAATAAAATAAAATGTACATATGTCTTTTTTGTATTTCATTGCTTACCTTCCAGTTATCTCAAACCAAGTTATGACCCTGATAAAAGATATGGAATGACCACAATATACGATCCCAAAGGTATATGGGTGAAATGTGCTACAAAGTGGCATCTAAACGACCCTTTAGAAGTCGCTAATGTTATTCAAGCTGAATTTGCTGAGGAATCGAAGCCGCAGCTGGGTAAAGCACTATCACCGTAATTTAGACCCACAAAATATTTCAAAGCACTATTTATAAGGAAATCTTACTTTAGAAATGATAATATCAAGAAAGTACCAAAGAATTTTAGATTCGGGGACCTTTGTGAAAGAAAAATGTGTGGTGTACAAGAGTTATTGAGAGATCCTACTTGTAAACCATGTCGATTTAAGAGGGAACTATATTCATGGATTGCGAGTTTAAATAAACTTAGAGATTATATTAAGAAGCGAAAGGATGTCTTTCTTAACATTAAAGAATTGCATGATAGGTTCTTATTTTACGATAAGGTAATTGAATAATAGAAAATACAAGGTACTTACCATATAACTCATTTATAAAGCTACTTTTAACACAAACACCTCAAACTAGACTAAAATATAACAGCTAAGTATTTACCAAAAAGAATTTATTATCTCACTGTATAAGAAAGTAACAGGTCGAAATAGATTTAATCTTAAAGCTTCATAACCGCAATCCAAGTGCTGCTGGTGGGGCCCATGAATTTCGTATTACTACGTGCTTCTCGTCTACTTGGACCTCGCACGCATCTTCCTACGTTTGCGTTTTAGCCTTCGCATACGCTTCTTTCTCCACTTTGCTCTCATTCTGTAGGAATTTAAGAAAACCCGAAAGTTTTCTTCTGTAACAGATAATTTAACTTCGTTATGAAATTTAAATGAAAATATATTGATCGAAAATTGAGTAAACTTACTTTATTTTGCGACCTTTTAACAATCACGGCACGCTACGACCACACTCTATAAAATTCAGAAGGAAAAGGAAGCAGATGCCGCATTTATCGCTGCAATAACCAATCGCTTCATTAGAAAATCGTTGCCAACCGCTCGACGATTCAGTAGCGCCAATATCATAATGAACATTACACTGGAAAATTTAAGGCTAATTTAATAAACTATTTCGCTTAAAAATAAGGTTATTAGATTTTTACTTATATCCAATGGCATGCTTCATATTACGACATCATCTAGAATTAATATTTTAATTACTATTGAATTTGTTTGAGGTAATTTCTTTTGCACTGACAGAAATGTTAGTTTTAATCAATCTATCTACAGGTGATTCCAAAATTATTCGACAATCACAGTATCATTTTCATATTTTAGGACAAAACTGGATGGATTCCTATAGAAACTTGGAACGAAATATGCAAATGTTTCCATATATCATTCGACCAAGACATATTGTCCTTGGCTAAGCTAGTTGAAACCATTAAAGATGATCAAATTGAATATAACGAATTCTTAACGTTAATTGATGTTAATAAACCATGCCCGCAGTTAATGAAAATAAAAGGTAACGTTTCATAACTATTGTGATGCAAGTTATTTGTAATCATTTTTATAGATGTGAAGAAAAGCCATATGTATTATCTGACGACAAATATGGCCGCTGTCCGTGATCGATGTATTATCGATAATACAAGTACTTGTATAGATAATGCTGTTGAATGCTTATGCCGTTATTTCTTTATTTTTTGAAGCTATGGAGCCTGCTGGTATTCCGACTTTTAGAAAGGATATAGGCGTACCACAAACGCTTGGAGGGTGTAAAGCAGATACGGATAGTTTAGGTCAGGAAACATCAGCGAAAGCAGTGATAAATCCAAACATATTCACGAATTATGGGTTGTCACATAGGGATTTCTTTTTGGTAAGACTGTATCTATAGAATATTTTAATAAAAAAATACTGCCTCTTATAGAATGTATTTTTATATTAGTGGAATTGTGTAAGTAACAAGGGAACACAGGTAAGTGTGTCTCACCGATTTAAATGAAACTTTGCGGGTTTATAGACCTATGTAGCGTAAAACCAACGGCCATCCAATCTTATATTAGCGGGGTATAAAGCGCCCTAAGCCGTTACCTCCGATACATAAGGCTGGAGCGCTTTGACGTCAGCAGGCTGTGACGTATTTTGAAGTAGGTCGTCGATCATTCACACGTTCAGATCGTTTCTTGCGTTTTGAATTGGTTTGTCCAAATTATATTGGTTTTATTAAAAAAAATACTGTGTAGTGATATTTCCGTACTTTGTTGGTGATACCTGTAATGTTTTTCTAGTGTTGTATAAGCGATAAAACCCTTTCTGAAACGATAAAAACGGGATAACCTAAAAACTGTGGCGTCGGCTATTTTGTATGTTTTGTTTAAGTTACACTTTGTAAAAAGATATTTATTTTTCAACAGCCACAGATTCAAGGATCGGTGAAACTATAACTGTAAGTTTAAAAAATCCTATTTCGACTCAATTCTCTAACTGTCCGTTGTGTTTGACAAAAAACGTAAAGAATTTATTATTCAAATAGTTTTACATTCTTGTTATATTTAACAAAATTATTTTTGAACACGAAGAGGTGTTTTTAAATGTGTGTAATAGACGTTCTGTTTTAATACAATATATTTTAAATTGTATTACCGGACGTAGCCATTTTGGATACTGATATATGTAAATGTCATATTTACAGCAGTGAACGTATTGCAACAAGTATAATAACTTGTTCTACAAATACCCTACTTAAAAATGATTGTGGGAAAAGTAATGATAGATTAGGTAAAACACCGCATAATATTAAAGATAGATTAAGTAAAACACTACATAATAAGAAATTGAAGACCTTGGTTAAATAGTATGTCTGTAAATTTTCTCGTGAAATTGAACAAAATTTCAAACAGAATTGCAATTACTGTATAATTTCAACCTTAGTTTCGTCCAAATACATGTACAATTACAAATAATAATAATTAGTCGATTAAATATCAACCACAAATACATCTTTCACGAAAACGGTGCTGGGTTATGTGTTTGGTTTTTCCTTTGAGACTTTGATTTTCCAAAATAAAATCGAATGGGATGCGGAGAAGGATTCAGTTGACGACTGGCATCCTCTTTAAACCGGAAGCCCTTCAAAACTGAAAAAAGAAAAGGAAACGTTTCCTTTACCGCTTAGGCTATCGTGCATGGCGATACATCACCAACCCAGCGTGACGTCATCGAAGAACGCTGAGGCCTTGTCATATCGTAGGTAACGCCTACGCATAACACTACCCTTCGCTGTTTGACTGAATAACTCAGAAGCTATGAGATATAAAAAAAAAGTTAAGGCAAGATTTAAACTATTTTACATGCCCTTAACGATGGCGCAAATACTTTAAACAATAAATTCAGAGGCTATGTAGAATATACATATATTGTGTAAAAAAATCATAAGTGATGCGTTATATCTACAGTAATGAAGAAAACATGACGCAGGTTACTATAAAATGATTTTATTAACAAAATGTGTTTTGAGTTTACTGACGACGAGGTTAAGAAATGCATTGCGATGTGTATTGCATATACATTTTCTGCTACAATAATAATAAGAATATGTTGAAAACAAAGGAATTGCTTACACCATGCACAACGGATAAATGCAGGCTTGCCATAAATACCGTATTTTGGTCTAATTTGTATATCCTTCGGGAAACATAATCTTTCAGGTTCTTCAAAATGTGGTCACCGTTCGTCGATGTATTCACTTTTATACCATCCATATTTAAATAGACTGAAGAACCTTTACAATGATAGTTGATTATGAGTTAAAGATTGTAACTGAATAATACTGTTTCCTGGGTGTAGAATTATATCGTAATCCATAAGTAGTACTTCATCTGAAAATGTTCTCACAAAATTTTTCCATATTTTAGAACCGTAAACGTTTAAAGGTTATACCATTGAAGTTGTTTTCTATAGAATTGTGAAAATATTTACTTTTTTGTTTATTGGTACTAAGTTTTACACATCATTTGGACAATGCGCACTCCAGGAATCCAAACCAATCTTTTTTCGTGGCAGTTTCTGAGTTGAATCAAACAGCGAGGGATGGTGTTGAGCCAAAGGTTGGAACACCTCTGGATTCGGCAAAATTCTAGTGGGGTTGGCTAATGATCACAGTAATCGGTGCCTAGAAGTGCGAGGTGTATTCCGTAGCCCGACCCTTCGCCCAATAACAACACTTACATGTGTTCCCTTGTAAGTTGCCAATATTTGCGTGTACTTTCTACTTCAATTGAAACCGACTAGTTTTTAGTGAAATATTACTTTAACAAATTCCCTATAGCCTAGATCACCTGAATACATAAGGAATCTATTCGAAAACACTGGCTACGAATTCCCTGACGATACTTTCGATAAATTATGGAAGATGGGCGTGGATCTCGATAAAACAGGCTCAGTATGTGTAGATACCTTCAAACAATTGATAGCGCAATCTCTACCACCTACCACCATCAAGAATGTGGATGAAGTCAAGTGTGAATATTAACGAAAACCATTGTAACTATTCTACATTATTTACTTTAATTAACACATTTATGTACAAAGAACTTATATAAAATCAATGTTTTGTTGTAAAAATAATACAGTGATACCAAATTAACTCCTACGCCTATGGGATTCCCTGTATTTTTCTCTTCGTCTATCCTCCTCGTCCCTATGCCTGCTTTCCTTTCTGTTTTTATAGCTTTCATCGCGATCTTCCTCCTTTCTCCTCCTACCGTATCTATCCTCCCTTTCTTCCTTATCGCTCCTCCTCCTATTCCTTTCTTTATCTTCTTTGCTTCTGTCTTTATCTTCTTCCTTCCGATCCGGTCGACGATCGTCGCGTTTTTTGATGAAATTGCCGAGAAATTCGGTCTCGCGTTGTTCTAGCTTACTTTTATTTCTGTCTCTATCTTTTTCGCGAGATTTCTCTTGCGCTTTACCATTGCTTTTATCTTTACCCTGACGTTTATTTCTGTTATCCTTTCTAGATTTTATTTTTTCGTCCTCAGAGTCGCTACTACTGTCTGATTCTGAAGAGCGTCGTTTGGTTTTATTTTTCTGTGCTGGTTTCTTTTTCTTTTTTGGTTTTTCTTGATCCGATGAATCTGTAATGGGAAAAAAATAAATAATTTTTGTGTTAAATTGCATTGCTCAAGGTATAAAAATATATACGAAGTAGATGTTTACATGTACGCATGAGGAAATCTAATTAGATATCCTCATTTGTACATTTTTGTCGAGTAAATTACTGCAAACGCCTCGACAGAACTGAACAAATCGTATTGTTACAAATTCTGACGCGACAGTAGCCCCAACTACTGGCTTAAACCGCCATAGGTTAATTAATTAATTGAAACGTAATGCCATCACCTATCCACCATCCATGGACGCGCGTTTCGATGTTATACATCATGTCAGCATAGCTTTGTGGAAGGTAATGGCATTTCAATATTTTAAATCGTATATATACGAAGTAGATATTTACATGTACGCATGAGGAAATCTAATTAGATATCCTCATTTGTACATTTTTGTCGAGTAAATTACTGCAAACGCCTCTACAGAACTGAACAAAAACTACTACTTACGTTTCAATTAATTAATTAACCTATGGCGGTTTAAGTCGGTAGTTGGGGCTACTGTCGCGTCAGAATTTGTAACAATACGATTTGTTCAGGTCTGTAGAGGCGTTTGCAGTAATTTACTTGACAAAAATGTACAAATGAGGATATCTAATTAGATTTCCTCATGCGTACATGTAAATATCTACTTCGTATATATACGATTTAAAATATTGAAATGCCATTACCTTCCACAAAGCTATGCTGACGAGATGTATAACATCGAAACGCACGTCCATGAATGGTGGATAGGTGATGGCATTACGTTTCAATTAATTAAGGTATAGAAGTTGTGGACTCATGAATCAGAGTGTAAATCTTAGTGTGTCCACCTAGTGCGTGGGCGCAAAATATGTAACTGCTTCCTTGAGCAATTTAGAATGTTCTTTTTACACAAGTAAAGTTCTACAAGATGGCCATTGAAATCGTCGTTGTGTTTGATTCATGTTATTTAATTTGTTTTTAATGGAATACTCTTTCAGAATCTTATAAAGGAACTCCTCCAGCATTTTTTAATAAGAATTTCTCCTAAAATGCGTCTTTTTTTAATAAATTAAATATCAAGTTATGCAGGTAAGTTGTTTGCTAAAATGCAAAGAGAACTGCGATGAAAAACTAGAAACTTTTGTGGTTTTTAAAGACACCGTAGGTATAAAAGTATTCTGAAAAATTTATTTTATGCATGCAATTCCAACATCTACTTGAAGTGATGGCCATTTTCCTTCATACAAATTGTAATACGATTCCTTGTATTTTGTTGAACATTTGCTAACAATTCGAGAATAATATTTTGAATAATGTAAACGTTAAAAATATGGGATCGGGTTAAAATACTCGACTAGTTACATCTCTAATTAGGGTCTTTTTATACTTTTTTCAAAGAGCAAAGGTCCTAACATGCAACCTTGGAGCACACTCATTTATATAACCGCAAAAAAGGAGCTCTTGTACGTGACAAGTGCATTTTTGTTGAGTTACATTTTTTCTTGATTACATACATTCATCCTATGATAATTACAATAATTAACTAGTTATATGGTAACAACTTGGTATTACAAAAACGCTTACCCCCACTAGTACTTGATGACGAACTATCTTCTGAACTAGATGAGCTAGTGTCATTGCTGCTACTATTACTGGATACCTCTTGCGCGATGTTTAGTTCAGCATTTTTCGGAACGTTTTTCAGGTGCTCTCTAAGTTCATCTGTTAATCCACCAAGCCCGATGGATGTAAAGAAATTTATAGAGAAACGTGTGTTTTTCGGATTATCCCTTGGAAATAATCCACCAAAATGGGCCTCCATTGTTCTAAAAACGCAAGCAAATAATCATCTTTATTCTAAATTTTAAACAGAAAACATACCCATCCTTGAGTCTTGCGTTCAATTTAGCAAGTCCCATGTACTCCGCTAATTCTTGAAATAAGATTTTGATGAAAATCCTACTCGAACTGTTAGTATCTACTTCATTTAGCTTCATTATTTCGAGAACTTCCCAGCCAATAGCATCGGTAAAGAGAAGGTGGGCAAAGAATTTGCTGACGTTCCTTAGTTTATTGGCATCAAGTCTGTGAGTTGTAGCATATGTGTCTTTGAAGATCTGCTCGAAAGGTGGGACATAGATTTTGTTAATTTGGCAAAACCTTTGCGCTAGTAGACCGTAAAATTTTTCATAGGTACGTTGTTCTGCACAGCAATCTGAAATGTATATGAAAAATGTCAAGAAGGAGAATAGATTGTCACTATTATTGATTGAGAACTCTCTAATAATTTAGCCTACTTTCTTGTATTGCTAGGGCATAGTGACTAGAACTTATCACTTAATTTTCATAGATGCAAAGTTGAGCATAATTCTTAACTTTAGCTATATTTCTTTGATTTGACAAGCTGCGCTTTTAAAATAAAGCAGCTTCCTTTAACACAAACATCTAATACACAAGGGTAGTCTGAAAAGTTTCCAGCCTAACACAGAAACAATTTTTTTTTGTCAAATTCAGCTTCACTTCTCAACAAAATCTCTGTCCTCTGGGCGGAACTTTGAGCCTAGGAAACAGAGAAAAGTCACTGGGAGCCAGATATGGACAATAGGGTAGGTGGTCTATCAATTCGAACCACAATAAGGAACTTGTGATTTTTTTTTGTATCAATAATACGTCTAAACAAAGTATTACCTTAAAAGCCAATAAGAACTTGGTAAAAAAATGTTTAAGATTTTGCCTCGCTAACTTTCCGACATGCTCGACTGTGTCGATATTCCACGATATTCGCACTGTTTGCATTTGGATTGCCGTGTTGTTTTTGTGCGGTTGTTATTTACAATTGTTTTGCGACGTATTGTGTTTATTAGTAAAGCAAGGTAATCGCGTCTGCGATACATAGGAATTTCACCGGAGTAGCGGACTGTGTGCAAAAATCGATTCTCACATTGTCAGCGTCTGCTTGTTTATTTTTCGTTCAGTTTAGGAAACGAGAGCGTGCGTTGTTTTATGTTACGTGTTATTCGTTATAAATATATATCATTGCAAAGCTAAAAAATGACCTTTTGCTGGCGTAGTAAATAAGTTTATCTATGACTTTCTGAATTTGTTCCACGACGGTACTAAAATAGTTTGTAAAGTGTGCGAGAAACAATATAATGTGCTGGGACAAGGGGGACTGTAACAAACATGTAAATATCGATGAACACAGAAATAGGAAAAAAGGGCGTCAACGATAACTGCCTTTACTTTCGATTTACTTGTCATGACGGATAACCTGTAATTTGTCACTTCGCTTACTCGAAAAAGAATCGTTTCAGAACTTTTGGTAAAAGTACAACCCCGAGTTGAAGTTGCAAACTACGGCACGTCAGGATATTTTATTTGTATGCGAAGACGTGGAAAAGAAAATCAAATCTACATTAACAAATCAGTTATTTTGGTTATGTGTTGACGAGACAACAGATTGTAAAAGAAATTCTACCTTTGCATTGTTACTAGCTAGCAAATGACTGGAAAGATGTACCGGTGCAGTAATTGTGAGGGTGATACTTGGTACTTTAGAAAACTCTCCGTTCTCTCTTTGAACAAGGTTGCAAGTGTTTACATGTTATGTTTAAAGGGAATGCTTTACATCTTATGGCAAAAACTATTCGACAATGCTCACCCGAGGTAGATGCATTAATAGCAAGTACAAAAAAACCGTTTCTCAAATCTCCAAAACGTCTTCGATCACTTCACTATTGGAAATGCTCCGCAATATATATTGCGCACAGCACAAGTATATATTGCGGAGCGTTTCCAGTCTGAGTACCACTCATCAGACGACCAGTGAAGACTCATCATCGTCCTGAAGATGCCGACCGCAGTGTTTGGCGAAACGTCGACTTCGACACATCAAAGATCACGGCCTATCAGCCCGGAAATATGTGCTGCTAGTACAAATTCAGACACCGGCCTTGACAGCCAACAGTTATTTTTAATGTATTGTTATTTACAAACAGACTGACTTACAGTTTTTAGAGCAGCTTCAGAATATTGGTCTTCAGTTATAATATAGAAACATTGATAAATTCACTATACGATGACTGTCCCATGGGTAAAATTTTTTTAAAGATTAAAAAAAGATACTGACTAAACCTGCAGAAAGGTAGGTTTTCCACTAGGAATAGTTTGAATTTTGCTGCATTTTCAATTCTTTACTTTTCAGAATACCCTCGTATTTATATTGAAGGATATAGAGCTTACATAATCATTTAAATTTTTTTATGGAATGCATTGTTTCCAAGTTACTTCATGATTTGTTAGAACTGGATTTCTTGCCGACCTCATTTAAATCATTTAAAGCTTGATATGCTATTAAAGCTAAAGATTCTAGACGTTACCATGACCTAACCATATTAACAATATGATTGTTTGAACTTCAAACAATTTTATCATAGTAATTTTGTTTTTTTTTTAAAGAGACATTTTCACAAGATAGCCAAGACACATTTTAGTTTATTGTTTAAGTGATTTAGAAGAAAATAGAATTTTGTTCTAAAAAAATTGACACATTCTAAACTGCCTAAAATTATTTTAATGCAGAGATATTATCAGAAACTCTCCGTATTTATAAAATATTTCAAGTTTGAATGTAAATGGTATGTTTTCATTTGGAGACAGTGTATTTTTCTAAAAGAAGACGTATTTTTAAACTTACCTAGAAACATATGACACAACTCGATCTCCTGACCAGGTTTCAGCTCCATTTTCATCAATTTATGTGCACATTCTTCAAAATCCAAACTTGATTGGATGGTCAAGTATATGGTTCGCCGCAATGTGATTAGATTCGTCTCTGTATTATCAATAATAGCGCTGTCTTCCTTTCCCTCTTCGTTGTCTTCATCTTCATCCTCGCTACCTTCCGACCCTTCTGAACCGGATTCGGATTCACTGTTGCTATCTAATATCTCCTTGCTAAGGGTCTTATATTTGCCTTCGTTCTCTTCGTATTTATCATCGAATTTGAAAACGTCTGTGGAAGTAGAAAGAAAAATAAAAATTATGAAAGTATAGTCGATAATCTGGGCACTTACTAAGAACATCCTCAGAGTTTACAGCTTTCACATCGTCCAATGTAATTAAATGCGTAAATTGGTCTTCCTCCTCTACGATGTCCAATTCTTCAATAATTGCAGCGTGATCCTTAAAACCATCCTTTCTTATTTGAAACATAACTTCAATCATATACTGGATACGTTTCTCGAGTTTACCTTCATGCAGAATATTCCGCAACATCTCGAATATAGCATTTATACCTATACAAAATAAAATAAATAAGCTAAGTTAAATTATATTTGTATCAAGTAAAATTTACCTTTGCTAGAGACCTCAGTTAATTTCTGCCCACATTCCTTTAAAAACGAAATAGCAACTTCTACAGAATCATCCGTTGGAGATTCAACTAACAAGGTTAAAATTTCCAACGCTAAAATTTCATGCGATACTCTCTGATTAACAAGGTGTGCAATAAAAGTTGCTGCTGATATACAAATCAACTTGTTATTTTGTTTGAAACCTCGTTTAAACTGCAATACCAGCCTCTTCAATAACAGTTCTCCGATATTTGGAAATTTTGAATTTATAACTGCGACCAATGCAGAGTAAACATTTGTAAATGTTGGTGATGCTGCTTGAGCTTGAATTAGTGATTTGGACAACAAACCACGACCTCTCACTATATTCTCATGTAATAATTCGCGAGCAATGATCCCGATATTTGAGGTATTTACTTTGTTAATATAACCATGAATCGATTTCTTTAAAGCTTCCCAGGCGATTCTTTGATAGGCCGCTGAAGACTTATCTGTTATTTCTGCTTGCATCATACGCAGCTTGGCAGGTGGAATGTAAGCACCACCTGTTTTTGACGTTAATAAATCTACAGTTTTTCTTTGTCGAGGTGTTATTATAGATTTATCACTATTCTCTTTTTCCTTTTCTTTATTATCTGCATCATAATACCTCTTTCCAATAATGTTATCATCCTTTTTCGGATATTTACTCCAATATCTATCGCTATTTTTCTTTTCATCGTCGTCACCATAATATCGAGGATACGAGTGTTGATCTGGGTTATGGTTATCTAAGTCTGTGTAATATTTGGAATTCTTACTTCGTTTGCTTCTTGGACTCCTGGATCTTGATCTAGAACGGCTCTTGCTTCTTCCTCTACGACGTCTCTTTGATCTTTCATCATCTCTGCTGTTAGATTTATGGGGCTTATCGCTACTACGTTGCGGAGGCTCTTCTTTTGAGGTCTTATCTGGTGACTGTGAATGTTTCGAACGCTTTCGCTCTTTAACTTCAGTACTTTCAGATCCACTAGTCATTGTTTTTTACTTCATTAACGAATTGAAGGATTCTAAGATAAATAACATTCGATACTAACCTACATATTCAAGCCCAAAACTATCACAAAACTAATAAATGACAAGTATCTCGAGCGTAGATTGCGCCAACTTTAGAAATCCGAATGAACTAATGAGTAAAGCGGGAAATTCAAATTTATTATTTAAAATCGTTTTTAATTATTAGAGTATATATTTAAATACGCAATTTTAGTGTATTAGTCATAATTTAGCTAATTTAAACCGATAAACCAACTTTTTCGACATTAACTCTGTATTACACATAAATTAGATTAAAAGTATTATAGAATTGACGTAACGTTTTATCTTGTGAAGTAGTTATTGGCATATTATCCTTAAATTGTATTAGTCATCGCATTTGGGATGTTATTGTGATTATTGATCTCAAATTAAGGATATATTTACAACTGTATGTAGTTTCAATAGTATTAATAATTTTTTAGATTAAAAGATTAGAATTAGATTGTTTGTCCTACTGACTTTTTAGGAAATTTTAGTACTGTGCATCAGATGATCGGAGAACAACAAAGCATTATTTAGAAAATTGCGTGTTTGTGTTGTGGAAAGAGTTAATTTTTAAGAAAATGGGTGCTGCATTGACATTGTGTACCGTTGGGCAGGTAAATTATACTAAAAATAGAATCTTCTATTTGTTTATTATATTACTCTAATCGTTATATTGCGTTTGGTGATTCCAGCTGGCCTGTTGTTGTGGAAGCGCAGCATGTTCCCTTTGTTGTTCGGCATGTCCATCATGCAAAAATTCTACATCGTCAAGATTAATGTATGCATTTATCTTGATACTTTCAACTATTGTTGCTTGTATCATGTTGGCACCCGGCCTTCAAGATGTATTACAAAAGGTATTCATGTTATTGTTCATATATTTCAGCTTCTTTTCCCAATTTTCATGAATTTTTTTAGGTTCCGTTTTGTCGTAATAGCACTTATTTACCAGATACTGTACAGTTCGATTGTAGTCAAGCCGTTGGATATTTAGCTGTTTATCGTATTTACTTCATATTAACATTGTTCTTTGTGTTATTCGCCGTTCTAATGATAGGTGTAAAGACTTCAAAAGATCCTAGAGCTGCGCTGCAGAACGGGTACTGTAATTTTTAAAATATAAATTTTTTTAGATAATTTTTAATTGCGACTTTTAGCTTTTGGGGTATTAAGATACTTTTAATCATCGGTGGTATTATTGGAGCCTTCTTCATCCCGCAAGAAACATTCGGAAAGACATGGATGTATTTTGGCATGATCGGAGGATTTTTCTATATTTTAATTCAGCTCATATTGATCGTTGACTTTGCGCATTCATGGGCGGAGAATTGGGTTGGTAAATATGAAGAAACGGAATCGAAGGGGTGGTATTTTGCATTACTAGGTGTAACGTTCTTGAATTATGCTTTAACGATTACTGGTATCTCTCTGCTCTTCGTCTATTTTACGCATGTTAGTTGATGTGGAATATTATGCGGAAAAAATGTTAAATTTCCTATTTTTTAGCCTGATTCATGCGATCTTAATAAATTCTTCATCTCGTTTAACTTGATACTGTGCTTCATTGTGAGTGTCGTGTCGATTTTGCCTGCTGTTCAAGAAAAGTTACCGAGATCTGGTTTATTGCAATCTTCTGTGGTTTCATTGTACGTTACTTTTTTGACTTGGTCAACTGTGTCTAATCAGCCAGGTAAGATGTTCTTTTTAAATAAATATTGTAAAATTGCTAAATACAAGGTGTGATATTGAATAACTCACTTTGGTATATAAGTTAAAATAGTCTAAAGGGAATAGAATTAAGATATATGAGGAAAAATTGAGTTTTTATATGTGTATATCACTGGATATTATAATGTAAACAGTAAAAAGAGTGAAACAGTTCACTAAAACCCTTTACCGCAATATTTAACTTGTACTGGATGCACGTTTCAATAGCCATCAGCAGTAAAACAATTAAGAAACTAAGTGAAAGCTAACCTTAAATAGCAAATAAATTAGGCAGTATATAAATCTAAAATAAGCATAGTAATCCTTAATTATATAATTAATACATATATACGCTTCTACTTTAAGTGTTTCTTGATGAGCGGCTTCATTGCACATGACTAATTAATGCCAGAAATACAAAACTACAGATAAATAATCCCTAAATTAAAATGTAAATAGTCAGGATGATATAAGTTAATGTTTTTCAATGAAGCGCTTCATTGCACATGGTTATAATTACAGCTGTAATTAACTAAACATGATGCAACAAAGGATAAAGGCTGGAATTTAGTGGTCCTAAATCTGTGTTCATTAAGTGATTTTTGTTTTTCTAAATTTCCATGCCTTCATAACAATTTAATTGAACAATGTAGGGATGGGCCGTTATTTAACTATGTGTTATTTTATAACCGTTATGGATCCAATAACGGTTGCAACTGTTATCTCGCTGGGAAAATAACAGGTATAGCACGGTTGCTTTCTGACTGTTGTGAACATATCATCGACCGCCGTTGCGGCGTACTCAACTGCGTGGCGCTACGACTGTCTGATCGAAGCCGCTGTTTATTACAGATAGTAGTTACAACTCCCCTAGAAAAATAACTTATCTGATCACGTACCTACATAAATATCCTCTCGAACGGTTATTACGGCGGTAGCCGACATCGAGTCGGACGTTTATTATGGACATATTTTCTAAATAATTGTATAGTTTCAAATTTTTCAATTTGTCAGATAACCACGTGGACTGTTGATGTTCGAAACAATCATTCTCGTATTTCTGGCATTAATTATAGTCAAGCTCAATGAAGCGGCTCATCAGAAAACACTTAAGGTAGAAGGGTATAATTATATAATTAATTTATAATTAAGGATTACTATGCTTATTTTAGATTTACATACTGCGTAATTTATTTGCAATTTAAGGTTAGTTTTCACTTAATTTCTTCACTCAGTTTTACTGCTGATGATGATAGCTTGTTTCAGTGTTCTAGTGCCACAGATAATAGCCGATTAGTAAAAAGAGAATAGATTGTGCAGTTGTGGACATAATTATAGGAATAATTGTATTTCTTTTTTGCATTAAATAAGATATTTTGCTTTATTGACAAATAATCCTGAATTATATCTTCACAGATAAAAGTTGCAACCCTGGATTACTAGGCATTGTAGGTGGCGGCGAAAAAAATCCTCAAGTAGGTTTTGATGTTGAAAGCATAATCGGCCTTATCATTTGGCTGCTCTGCGTTATGTACTCTTCCTTCCGTTCGGCGTCAAACTCCTCTAAGCTTACAATGACCGAGCATGTGCTCGCCAAGGATAACGGAGCAGGTAAGGCATATGCCAGCTTTTGCCCTTGACTACAAATTCCATGGCATTGTGTAATAATTCGTTACTTCTTCTATTAAATGCGATTGCTTTTTTAATTGATCTATTCTTTATTTTGCTGCAGTCCGCAATGACCAAGATGGCCTTGTTAGCAGCGAAGGTATGATCCGTTTATATTACTTTTGCATTACAATATGTAGTACATGTAGAAGCTACAATGTGATATGTTTTTACTGTTCGAGCTTTTAGTTAACCTAGAATTTGCTGCAGGATCGTTGATCATTTTTTTTGGGATCTCTTTTTATCTTTTATATTTCCTCAAGAAATATTTGGGTGCTAATATGTAAAGATAGTAGGTTTACAACCCTTTAATAATATACATAATGCTATGGTTTTTAAGTTCGTATACCTGTGCAATAAACATCTCGATCATTTGCTCGGCTTATTTTGCTTCATCCATTTTTTTTTTGTTTTTCTTTCCTTCAATTGTTCCGTTCACGAAGAAAATAAAGGTTATGACTCTATACCAGGTGGTGAATCTAACGATGGTGGAGAAAGCGGTGGACATAAGGTTTGGGACAACGAAGAGGAATCAGTAGCTTACAGTTGGAGCTTCTTCCATGTAATGTTCGCGTTGGCAACACTGTACGTCATGATGACGTTAACGAATTGGTACAAGTAAGTACTTTTGATTATACATTTGGTAGATGACATTGACATTTGATATACAACAACTTGATTGTTAATTTATTTTTCTTTCTATTCTCTAATTAGACCAAATTCATCTTTACAAACACTCAACGCAAATTCGGCTTCCATGTGGATTAAAGCGATTTCCAGTTGGTTATGTTTGGGTCTTTACACCTGGACGTTGGTAGCTCCTATAGTTCTCAAAGACCGCGAATTTTAAATTCATAATTTAACCTATGCTTCTCAATTTTAACAGCTTGAATTTCTTCGATTTAAACACGTCATGAAAAAAATCAAATAGGCTTATACAATAGCTGTTGTTTCCAAATAAATCTATATACGAATTAAATTTTGTCATATTTTAGGATCTTGCAGTAACTTATTCGTAAAAAGTAAGTATTTTTACCGATTCTTTTGTGTTATTAAAGTTATCTTGACAGTCTTTCAGTAATCTTTAGTTAAAATTATTGATCCCAGTTGGTGATACAAACGTCTTTACTTTCCTGCGGCGCTTGTTTTGAAATTTTTAGTACCGTGGAAGAATATCTTGGAAATTTCAAAACATGCCTTGCGAATAAATTAGTTTACATGTGTTATGGAGTGTACTAGTATAGGGTGACTGTTAATCTTTGGTAGTTTGAGTTAGTCACCAACTTGCCTGTATATTAGCAGTTTTTCGTTATATTTTATCGATGTATATTATGTATTTTATATGTTGCTACTGATATTATTGTATTTTATATGTATTATTATGTAAATTCTTCCTATTAATAAATATTTATGATAATCGATTATTGTTTCTAACTTATTTTTTTTAAAACTGAGGATTACAAAAGTTGATTGTCGAAATTTGATATAAAAACCACAACAAAAATGCCAATAGGCGATTATGCGATTGGTCAAATGAAATCACACTTGATTTAAAAACAAATTGCACAACATGGAATTCAAATTATAAATTATCGGTTTATAAAGAAGGAAGATATTATTTATTTTTCAACAGCTACGGATTCAAAGACCGGTGAAACTATAACTGTAAGTTTAAAAAATCCTAGGTTTAAAAAATGCTATTTCAACTCAATTCCCTAACTGTCCGTTGTATTTGACAAAAAACGTGATGTTATTGTTCAAATAGTTTTATATTCTTATGTTATATTTAACAAAATTATTTTGGAACACGTTTTTAAATGTGTGTAATAAACGTTCTGTTTTAATACAATATATTTTAAATTATATCACCGAACGTAGCCATTTTGGATATATTCACAGCAGTAAACGTATTGCAACAATTATAATAACTTGTTCTACAAATACTCTATTTAAAAATAATCGTGGGAAAAGTAATGATAGATTAGGTAAAACACCACATAATATTAAAGATAGATTAAGTAAAACACCACATAATAAGAAATTAGTAGTATTTCTGTAAATTTTCTCGTGAAATTGAACAAAATTTCAAATAAAATTGCAATTACTGTATCATTTCAACAACATTGAAACAACTTAATGCATCTTCACACGCACCTTCACAAATTTGTCTTAATATAAGAAAATCGAAATCTTTCTCTAAAACACTTTCAAATTTTCGTATTACACACCAATTTGTTTCGCCTTCTACAGCGCATAACTGTGCGTGAACATCATTCACAATTTGAACAGAATCCACTAGCGGCATCGAAACATTTTGTAATTTTTCTATTCCCTCCGCTAGTCCGAAGTAATTGTTGTGAATAGTTTGTAAATCTCTTTTAACCTGACTATCTTGACATATTTCCTGGCTTTTCTTGATTGCTGCAGCTTCTGTCGGATTGAATTTTAAAACTACCTTCTTTACTTGATCAAAATATTTGTTGTAGTAAAACGCAGCCTGCAACCATGTCCCCCAACGTGTAACAATCGGCTGTGGTGGTTCAGGTAAATCAGGACACAGTTTGTGAAATAGTCGGGTACGTTTCGGGGTCTTTAGAAGCATTGCCTTTGTACTAGCAATCAATGCATTTACTAGTGGAAAACATGTAGGAATCGTTTGTGCCGCAAGATTTAGAGTATGGATTTTACCGTGTTCTTTAAGAGATCGGCCCAAAGAACGCATGTTTGCGGCACCATCATTCAACATTAAAAGATTCTTAGTTGAAACTTCAAATTTGTTCAATGAGTTCAACACCACCTTCAAAATTTCATCGGCAGTACAATTTATAACTCTTTTAGAAGCAAATAAGAAAGAGGATGACGGTCGATGTGGTTCCTTTGTACGTACCATTACATTAACCACAGAATGTTTTTGAGGATCTGTTGTTTCGTCCACACACACAACCACAGTTTTTTATCTTTCAATTCCGTTTTCATTCTTTTTTCTATATGTTCACGAGCAAATGGCACTACATTTCCCATCGATGTCCGACTAGGTAATTTACAGTCCGCATATTTATTCCAGAAGGAGACAAATGCTTCTTTGTCCAGTAAACGAAACGATAGATTACACAAAATAAGAGTAACACATAAATCAAATATAAATTTTTCTTGGTCTCGTATGCCACTTTTTGCAGAAGAATGCTGTTTGCTTTCGATGTGATGTTGAGAATGGCTTCTGGACCAACACATTAAAGGGATTTTACAAACTAGACATTGAATTTTAGCGCCATCAAAAATTAAATCCAGCATGTCCACTATAAAGTTTTTAACTGCGTCTGCCATTGTTCATTTTCGCGACGTACCTAACTGCGATATTTTTAAGGCAAACATAAGCGTACAATTACGAAATAAGTTACGACAGCCTGCATATACACAGCACTACTCGCTTACAGCATCGATTTAGTACTGACGCTGTGAACGCGTGAAATAAATAATCGCCGACTCCGCACCACATATCTACTACACTGACTGTTACCGCTGTTTGCCCAGACTATTTATAAGCGCTGGTCCCATACATAGCGAATAACGTTGCCGTCTATGCTAGGGACGCCCTCTCCACTCCTCAGTGTCCCTAGGCAACCCCACACACTCGCAAGTCAGTCGCCTAGTATATGTGCTGGAGATATCTACTCGAACTTCTTCGGAAAACGGGAGATGTGAGGTTCGATTCCTTGCCCGTGACATAGTTTTAATTTCTTGAATTAATTACGTCGGAAATTTCAAGGAAAGGTACAGATTTTCATAATTCACCGACGGAAGCCAAATATATTAATATTATTAATTCTCCAATAATAAACAAACAGTAGCGTAGAGGTTAGAGCAAAAAAGCAGTAAAATAGGCCAAAACAACATACCATGATCTGATGCATACCGATTAATTCCAGTGCCTGTAAATTCCTTATTATTTTAATTACATCAATGCATGATTTCTTTTATTTTTCTCTAGCAACTTAGGATTAATAACTGAAAATACGTTAATGTTTTTATGTTAAAACAATTCAAAACAAAACACAATTATTCTTTAAACGCAACCATTTGAATACGGACCATTTTTGTGAAAAACCTAGTGAACTATGATAAATATTTTTGAATCTCCACCTTTTGACAAGTTACCTGACTTGTCACTCAAACTGGTACATGATCTTTTACGAAGAATGACCATGAGGAGCATGAATCAGATTAATTTGCTCACGAGGAAACTCCAGTTGCAACATGCGATCTTTACCGTAAGCTCTATTTTTGCCGAAGTTACAATTATTCTGATTTTGCTCCGCAGATCGCACGACACTTCAGTGTAACCGGCGTAGCGTATAAAATCACAGGTATAAAAACTTTTAGGATCTACAGATATAACCCGAACACGCCAGATGTAAAGCCACGCTTGAAAGAGTACACGGTTGACATGAGCAAGTACCTAATCGTATTCTGATCATGGATCTTCTGCGGTACTCACCCAAATTTTATATTTTCATGTGTTCAGAACCGGCGGAATGTTTTTGGACATTCTAATCCACATCAAGAACTACATCGATCCGACGTTAACGTTTAGAAGGTCTTGTAGAGAAGGAATTTGCGGTTCCTGCGGAATGAACATGAACGGTGTCAATGGATTAGCATGCATTACGTAATGAACAAGTTTAAAAATACATCCATACTTAAAATATTTGAAATTTCGCGCTAGTGTTAAGTTGGTTACAGTGTCTGTCAATCATGCTAGGTTATATTTAACATTCGATTGTAAGAAAACGCATTTATAATGTTGTTTTACTAATAATTTTTGTTTTCTAACAAAATACGTGACTTATATTAAGAATCTACAATACCTGTTAAATTTATAGGAAGAGAACTTCCGTTCTGCGTTCTTCAATCAAATTTATAAAGCTTTCTGAACGATGTTCTTTTTACTTTCTAGTGGCGTTAGAAACACACCAGTTAATACAATCTATCCTTTGCCGCACATGTACATTGTAAAGGATCTAGTAACCGATTTCCAGCAGTTCTACACGAATTACATCAGGATCAAGCCGTATTTGATACGAAACCTTTCAAAAACTGGCGAAAAGGCTCTACCGCAAAGTTTACGCGATAGATATAAGTTGGTGAGACTGTTCAAGCGCCAAATTTAAACATTATGCTTGTTTCATCCTTCATTTCTTCTTTTCAAGGATATGTTATACGAATGCATTTTGTGTGGTTGCTGTACTCATTCATGTCCAGCGTATTGGTGGAATGGAGACAAGTACTTGGGGCCAGCTGCCTTACTTCACGCTTATAGATGGGTCATAGATTCAAGGGATGAAGGACACACGCAAAGATTGGACGAGTTGAGGGATAAATTCTCTGTTTATCGATGCCATTCCATTTTGAATTGTATGACCTGCTGTCCGAAGGTAAGATACACACGATGAGTCGTCTCCGTCAGCTCAGAAGATTGTGCTTTTATAAATGAAGATTGTGCAAAACTGTTTTTTCTTAGTATGACACCTGTTTGCGGGCATAATTTAAAATTATATTGAAACCTACAGGTGTCTCATAAGTAGAGTTGCTTAATTTGTGCCAACAGCCAGTGGCGGAGCGCATAAAAGTTTACACAAAATAAATGGTCAGAAATAAAATATAATACGTGCTCAAACACTTACCGTCTTAAGAGTCTTCCGTGAAATCACAAAGTGAATAATGTCTGTTAAATATCTACAACATTAGATATGTTTCCACAGTTGTTTCGGCAAACCGAGTGCGGGGTGAGGAAAAAGCGTGTTTATATGCAGAAAACGAACGTTCTGCATCTAGTGACGTTATATTTGCGTAATTAAAATAATCTTTGGAACAACTTAACGGTTCTGTTGATGCACCTTCACAAATTTGTCTTAATGTGCCAAAATCAGAATCTTTCTCTAAAACAATTTCAAACCTTTCTAGAACACAAACATTTTTTGCGTCTTCTATCGCGCATAGCTGTGCGTGAACATGTTGCACTATTTGCAGAGATTCCACTAACGACACCGAAGGATTTTGTAATTTTTCTATTGCCTCCACTAGTCCGAAGTAATTGTTCTGAATAGTTTTTAAATCCGTTTTAACCTGACTATCTTGAAATTTCGACTGGCTTTCCTTGATAGCCGCAGCTTCCTTTGGATCGAATTGTAAAACCACGTTCTTAATATTCTCAAAATATTTATGATAATAAAACGCGGCCCGTAACCATGTTCCCCAACGTGTAAGAATAGGTTCTGGTGGCTCAGGCATACGGGGGCACAGTCTGTGAAATTTGCGAATACGTTTTGGGGATTTGACAAACACTGCTTTTGTATGCGCTATTAAAGCGTCTACCTCAGGATAACATTTTTTAATACTATCTGCCACATGACTGAAAGCATGAATTTTACACGTAATATGTAACAAGTTAGCACAATGTTTTTTAAGAGGCCGGCCTACAGAAAGCATGTTTGCGGCACCATCACTCATAAACATCAACAGTTGGTTTGTTGAACGTTCAAACTTTTCCAACGTATTTAACACTAATTTAGAAATTACTTCGGCAGTACATTGTTGTACTCGACTGGAAGCTAATAGATTTGAAGGTGACGATTGATGTGGTTCCATTGTACGTACCGTTACATTAACCACAGAATGTTTTTAACGATCTGTTGCTTCGTCCGCACATAACCACAGTTTTTTATTTCTCAACTTCGATTTAATTCTTTTTTTAACATGTTCACGAGCAGATGGCACAATTCTTTGTAACGATGCCCGACTTGGTAATTTGCAGTCCGAATATTTATTCCAAAAGAAGACATATGCTTCCTTGTCTAGTAAATTAAACGGTAGATTACATGCAATAAAGGTAACACATAAATTAAATTTAAATTTGTCATAGTGTCGTGTGCAATTTTTTTTGAAGAATGCTGTTTACTATGTACATGACGTAGACAATCCCTTTTGGACCAACACATTAAAGCGATATTACAAACTACACATTGAATTTTAACGCGATTATAATTTAGGTCAGGCATTTCTGCTATAAATTCTGTAACTTTGTCCAACATTGGTCGTTTTCGCGACGTAGGCAACATTTTTAAAACAAACGTAGAACTACGAAATAGTATTTGCGGCAGCGTACATGTATACACAACAAATCTGGTGGCGACTCGCAGTTATACTGAGGGTTGTATCGAACCTCCGCCATTGCCCGTTGGCGCAAGTGACTCTGCTCATAAGTCATAAGTTCGTAGCTAACCAAAGTTGCATTTCTTTAAATTGAACATGCTATATATTATTGCTTTTTTGGAATCCTTGTTAAATTTTGAGGCGAAATGTAATAAGACACTATTATTAAGGTTCGACAAACGAGTGCAACGCCAGAGGCGTATCGCTCAAAAGTAGGTACGTGAGACGCGCAAAAGTAGGTACGTGAGATACAGTATGATGTCCACTGCGACAAAATACTACTGCCCCGGTAAGTTGCTTATGTTGCAGTTTTACGCGGTTTACCGGGAAGTGGAAGCGTTGCGCTTCCACTGGCTTCGCATCGACCTAAATCCCCTCTCGGCGCGTCTGTCGTAGCACGCGTTTGTCGAACCTTAACTATCATCCTAAAATTAAGGGTTTCAGTGTTAGGTTTCAATATAATTCTAAACCACACTCACAATCAGCCCTCAAAACAAGAAAAAAACCGATTTGAAAAATTTCAATTCACAAGGGTACAATTTTCCGAGCACGTGGGGATGATTCACTCTGTATATTTCCAACTCTTTTTGAAAAATCAACCATCAATGTGTTTTGAATTTTAAGAGAAGCCGTTTTGTATTTTTGTATCGACATTTCTATATCAGAAACCAGACGACCAACACTTCAACCCCATTATCAACAAAACCAACAAAACGTATAATTCTTTTGGATCTTTTGTGTTTTCCGTAATTAGTAATTACAATCTTCTATATAATCTCCTGCCAAACCAGTAGTTGAGACTTTCCGACTTAACCGAGACTTTCCTTACGTGAATAGTATTAACCATGATGATACGAGTGATACTGATGATGATTTGGAACTCTTTAATAGATAAAGAAATAAATAAGCCCCACCAGAAAGCAAATTATATTATTAGAACATTGCTAGAGGAATTCAAATCTCATTTTTGGGTATCAAAAGCATCCGTAGAGGTAAAGCACTTCATGTGTATAAAATATTCCATATTTTTGACATATTTCATAATCTTTAAAGCTACATGCACAACCTCACAATTACCAGCTATAATTAAGAGTAACAATTAGTGTTTAAAGTATAACAAAGATGTTTAAGTGCGTCGGCTCACTCACAACGTTTGAAATTAATAACATTAATTTCGACAAAAGCGGAGAACTCCAATCTTCTACGTTTAATTAGTACGTTGTTGTTGTATTGGGGGAAGCGTCGGGTTACGGAATACATCTCGCACTTCTAGGCATCGATTACTATGATCATTAGCCGACCCCGCTAGAATTTTGCCGAATCCAGAGGTGTTCCAATCTTTGGTACGGATTTTTAACGTGCCAAACATCGTATTGACACGAGGCCTACGCTTTCACTTCCTTATCTGAGAAGAAGGCATACTTTGATTTTTATCCGTAACTAAAAAACAACCGTCTCGACCGGGATATGAACCCGCGCCGTTCGGATGGAAAGGGAAGTATGCTAACTATTCGACCACCGAGACGGTCAATTAATACGCATACGTAGAGTTGACGCATGCGTTGTTTTCGAACAGCACGAATGTGGTCCAGCAACAAGGTTATGTTTGGTAATATGATCTTTGGATAATGTTAAAACCATGTTGAAATGTACTACGTAATGATAATGATTAAAATTAGGTGAATTAGGTAAGTTTATATTTGAACAGTTTGAATATATCAATCGTTTTTATGTGCTCCCTAAGCCGGTCGATAATACAGCGGCTCTACATTATCGAATTAATTGTAATGATTAATGTAGTTAATAGAGGACGCCACGAAAAATAGATTAGATTAATTGAAGTCAGTGCACTGCCTAATTAGCTTGTTTAATTGTAAGTTTAAGTTGAAGGTTGTGAATGTAGCTTAAAGCTGAATATAGGAACCAGTAGATGAACTTCTGCTTAAAGCGCGTGGACATTCGATTAATAAAAGAACGCCTTATTTGTTAATTTCTTAACGCGTTGCATGGGAATATCCCAACCCAGACTCAAAAAATAAATATTAACATTTAGCATATGATTTGGTATTTCAACCTTATCAGCAGAGCAGGCACCTTTTAAATTTCGCGGATGATTTATGTTGGTAGCTCCGGCAATAAATGACGTATACGCCAATTTCTTAACGTAATACGACAAATATATCCTTTATTGCCGGAACTACCAACTTAAATCATCCGCGAAATTTAAAAAGTGCCCGACGTGCTCGTCACATAAAATTGTTAATTCCTTTGGATTTTTTCTGTTCTTCATAATTATAATCTGTACTGCTTTTCCTATTGGTTTTTGCAGAATCTGAATCCAGCCAAGGCAATAGCTGAATTGCGATTACTCCTGTCACCGCTAAAGAGCAAGGAAAAGCCGGATATGGTGTGAAACACCCCAAACTCACACTCAGTCTTTCTTTGATATTTATTTATTGATGAGTAACAATGAAGTAGTATTTTGTTTATTATAATATGTATATTTTACTTTACAGAGGTGTCTGTTATCTAAAACAATGTTTAATGTCAATGTAGATATTTTATTATATACATTTTGAGATTCTTTAAAATGTTTTAAACTTTTAGTCACATCTTTGTGCATATGTATGTATTTTACTTTGATTTTTGCAGATTGTTTTTAGCTAATAAACCTGTACTTGTCAATTTTTTTTTAAACTTCAATATATGTAGGTATAGAGAATGAACGAATGTGAATAAATTTAATTTAAAATTTTAGATTGAATTTAAAAATTCCTCTAGTGTTCCATTTAAAATAACTAAATTATTTTGTAGAAACACTTTAAACTTTAAAGTACTACCTACAGATTTCTGTAATTCTGTTTGCGTGCACATTTCATAAATTATATTAGAGATGGCGCCACTAACCGTTTAATGCTCGTTTAAAATATCTCTGCATCAAAATGTAAATTTACCTGAATGTTTTCATATTTAGTAACAGATATACTACTAACGATAATGTTTTACACATCTACACAGTTAACGGAGAAAATTGCACTATTTTCTCATCTACGACTTTCATAATAAGAATATTAATATTTTGCAACCCTTGCGTACATAGCCTACTAACAAACAAGATTTCTGCCGCATGCATATAAATCAAAATTTCAGTAATTAGTGGAAATTTACAAAAGAAATTAAGAGTACCGCCTTGGGTTTAATTATAAGTTTTCGCACGTGGGAAGTCCGTATTCGCAGGATATTAATGCGCGACGGTAAATTGAGCGTCTTTCTACAATTTTCGGTTGTTTTCGCAGCACGCAGGGACGATGATGCATCGTTTTAATCGCGCGACATCAAACTGCGTTGATTGTTTTAATGAATTTTGGTGTTGGCGCGTCGATTATTGGCGGTTTACCGATTAATGGAATTTATGGTACACGATATTGTGGAAATTTCTATGTATAAATGGGAGGGTTTTCTGTTGTGTGTATTGAGCAGGGTCATCAATTTAGGGACTTTTGCGAAAGAATACCCAGAGAAAAAATTTGGGACAGTGACACTTGTGTTTTTAAAATAAGAACAATTTATACTTAGAATTACAACACATTTATTTAATTTAACAAAATAGATAGCAGCTATTTTTTAAAGGACTTCTACTAGGTACCTCGAAAAGATGAGTTGTGATATTTTTTCCGTTTTTACGTAACGAAACAGTAAATAGAAAAAGACGCACGTTACTGGTGTCAGTTAAAGATTTCACAGCTTCAAAGAATTGAGGCATTTTCAGCAGAATTATATGGAGCAGTGTAATATCTAAAACAGACAAGTAAACTAATCATGGACGTCCTATTTCGTAAAAACTTTTCCGCTATTAAATTGAATACATCCAAAAAGCAAACGCACCTGTGTTCACTAACACGTCAGAATCTAACAATTCCAAGAATGGTGAGAAACCATTAAAATACCGACGCCTCTTTGTCTAGCCTAGCCAGCTCACACGTAACGAACGATGGCCATCAGGCATTTTTCGCTTCGTTAATGCTTTTTATATTACCTATTCTCTATTCCTTGTTCTTCTTGAATAATTTTTTGACCGCCGTTTTTGTTGTCGATCTCATGCGATTTTACCAAGAACACTAACGGACTGGATTCGGGAGGGTTTGTGGGATTGAGAGGCGAAGGCGAAGGGAGGTATGCAGAAAAAAGGAAATAAGAAAAGAAACGATCGGTCCACCTGTAGGCCATATATGTAACCCGTGTAAACACGATGTAAGGGATGAAGGATCGTCGGCTCGTTTAAAACAATTTATCATCAATCCGGTGAAATATGAGAGATGTGAGGGAAATAGTTAACCTTTCTAAAATCTTCGTTGGCCGTGAAAAAAAAAATGTAAGTGTGTACGAAGAATACCTTTCAAGATTTGTAAAGTGGACGTTATTCTGACTTTGAAACTTACATGCATTAAACAAATAGAAACAAATATGGGTAATTTAGTATCATAAAAAAGCAAAAATTATGATAAGAGTCGAGCAGATTGCTGCATGTTTGAACAAGTTGTTAGTAACTAGTTTTAAAAAACAATTTACAACATTCGAGTGATCCACCAACCCGTCAATTGTAGGTTAGGATGGATTAGACCAGTGATCGGCGAACTTCTTTAGTCGTTACCCCAAAATTGATTTGGTTTCTCTAACATTACCCCTGGGTTTTAAAAGTGAAAAATCGAAATTTGTTCAAAATTAAAACATTTTATTGCACCAAAATGATACATCAAAGTATAAATAAGGTAGGGGAACAGTAGGGACAGTGGCACAGAGGGGACAGTAAAACATTTTAAGTAACGATGGTCAAATATACATTTTGAACAGGATTGCACTGCCATCTGTGATTCAATAGCCATAGTACTTCACGCTTACTTAAACCGCTTTTTGTAAATATTTGCAGATTCATCAGTTCTTCATTTTCTATCGAAAGTTACCCACGAATCTAGAGTTTCCAGACGATACATTTGTGCTATTTATAAGTATTTTTATTTATTCTTCATATCGAAATTGAAGCTTGAACCGTGGAGATTAAATGTAAGTAATTGTCATCCTGGTATTGGAGGTTTTTAAAATTATTATATGAGCTTTTGAAAAAGTAAACAAAAAGGGTACAGTGAAACACATCAATATAGGGTGCAGTGAAACATTTCAATACCCCGTTTGTGTTAAATTTCCAAACTTGCAAGTTTATATTTCTTGTTTTTGGAACAGTAAAATGCCTAAGACAAGAAAAGGTCCGGAGAGAATGGTAATAATAATAATAATAATAATAATAATAATAATAATAATAATAATAATAATAATAATAATAATAATAATATCTTTATTTCCAGAGAACATGTATAACATGAGGGAAACAAGTCAACAAACTATAACAAAATTAACAAATATTAGTACTTGCGAAATAACTGAAGTAATCATTTGACGAATAACAATTGATATTTAACAATAACTTTTTCACATTTCCTTGAAAAGTCTTAAAATTGGAAATATTCCTGTAGTTTATAGGCAATGAATTAAATAGTCTACATCCCATGAAACTTAAATATTTTTGGAAGCCTGCAGTACGATGACAGGCTGGTAGCAAGTAAAGTTCATTTCTCGTAAAATAAGAATGTGAGACATTAGATTGAAATAGATGTCGATACCTATACACAAAGCAAAGAACTTCATATATGTGTATGTCATAAAATGTCAGTATTCTACAAGATTTGAACGTGCTCTTACAAGAACTGCAACTCAGATTAGTCATCAATCTCACCGCGCGCTTTTGCAACAAGTATGAACTGGTATGAACAGGTATGAACTGTAACTTTAGAACTTATGCAGCAAGCAATCGACAGATTAAAAGAAGGTAAAAAATTAAGCACTGTATGTAGAGAATTTGATATTCCAACGACAACTTTATGGCGATACTGCAGTAAAGTCCAAGGGAAAACGGAAGAAGAAATGAATAATTTTTTGTTTGAGCGGAACTATTGTGTAAATCGTGTATTCAATAAAGAATAAGAGAAAGATTTGCAGGATTACGTAATTTTATGTAGCAAAATTCACAACGGATTGACTAGACAAGCAACACGACGATTAATTCGCACAGAAGAATAATTTAAAAGCCAGTTTCTTGGATAACCAATAAGGCAGCTGGTGATGACTGGCTAAAAGTTTTTAGAAAACGATAGCCGAAACTAACCTTGCGAAAACCTGAAGCTACGAGTTGGCTTTAATCGAACCACCGTCGAAGAATTTTTTAATAATGTAGCACCATTGTACAAGAAATTTGGAAATAAGAACCTAAACGGAACTATGATATATAATCTAGATGAAACAGCTTTAACCACTGTGTATAACCCGCCCCAAAGTTCTAGCAGAGAAGGGTACGAAACAAGTAAGACAAGTCACTTCTGGAGAATGAGAAGAAGAAAAATCTGCACATGAGAGAACAAACGTACTATGGCGAATACAAACAACAAAGGAGATACGTTAAAAGAATAATTAAAGAAGAGAAAGATAAGTCATGACTAGAGTAACCTAAACTTGCGGACTCGTATAGACGTCGGTATTACGGGTTAATATAAGAATACGAAAAATTCATAAACAAACTAAACCGGCAGAGAAGCAGGCATGTAGTGTCGACCTTGAATATAAATCATGTTAAACCGCGCCGAGAGAGATTTCGTTTTAGTACGGGTTGAGCTGTTGCAGAGATTACTCGAACGGTCAAGGTTATGTACTTACGTGTCGCTTTTGAAAATATAGCTGGTGTTTTTTGTGTGTTGTATTATTATACCAAGTACATAATTAGTGTATCGTTTCATATAGAACTAATATTTACATACCTAAGAAAACAATGCCTCGTAATAGATTTGCTACTAATGTACATAAGTATGTGTCACTTTTTCCCCATTTAAAATATGACGGTAGTGCAGTTTTTTGCTTAGTATGCAATGTTAGTTTGGCTGCATTGGACAGAACTGATTGTCAGAGGCATGTCAATGGTATTAAACATATGAGAAATGCAAGAACTGAAATACCTTATACACTATTCCTCATACATTTATTAATTATGTTTACCTCTTGTAATCTTCCGTTGTCGTTGGTGAGAAAAGCAGCTTTTAAAACGTTTTGGCGACAATATGTTCCAAAGTACCCATTACCCTCACAAACACAATTACAGAATCATTTGCCGCGAATGAAAGAGATGCTAGAAAATGTGTGTAAACGTGATTTGTGTTCCAAAAAAATATGGATTACCGTGGTTGAGACGACCGATATAAAGAAAAACAGTATTGTGAATGTAATAGCTCGCGTTTTATCTAGCGAGAACACAGCATCTCGATATTTTTAGCTTGCAAACGTGTTCAACAATGTACCGTGGAAAATATTCAAAAAGTGATAATGAACGCTTTGAAAAAATTTAAAATTGCCCAAGATCAAGTTGTGATGATTATGACAGATAGTGCAGCAACGATGTTAAGTGTTGGGCGATCCTTAAAACATATATTCCCTAACTTAATACATATAACCTGCGTGCTGCATGCTTTGCATTTAGTTGGTGAAGTTGTTCGACAACATTACGGAAACGTTGATCGGATGATTGGAAATACTAAAGCAGTGTTTCGTAAATCTCCTAAACGTTTAAAAGAATTTCGTAAATTTTGTCCAGGTATTCCAGAACCTCCTGAACCAATTTTAACGCGATGGGGTACTTGGCTAACAGCAGCTTCTTACTATTTGATCCATTTTCAACAAATTCAATCAGTTATAATGCGATTTAATCGGAATGAATCCAAAGCAATTAGACAAAGTCAAAGAGAATTTCAAATTCCTCAACTTTTAGAAGATTTAACAATATGTACCAATTATACAGTATTACTAGATGCCATCAGAAAACTACAATGTACTGAATTGTCATTGCAGGAATCATTAGACATACTGGAGAGTGTAAAAAATAAATTACACACATTAAATGATACGCCAGGATTATGCGCTTGTCAAAAGTTGGCAGATGTTTTAAGGAAAAATCCCGATTTTAATACTTTAGAGGCCGTTTATAATGAGTGTAAGAATAGTGAACTTTTAAGTGACTTTGAAAAACAGTTTCTACATGCAAATGTAACTTCCTTAGATGTGGAGAGATCGTTTTCTATGTATAAGAATATTTTTCTTGTCGACGCACAAGGTTTAAAGAAGTAACTGTGGAAACATATGCAATGATGCAAGTTTACAGTAGTTCACATCCTGATGCCTCTAATTTGTTGAATAATTAGCAAGTAAGTTTATTTATGAATTTTTCGTATTCTTATATTAACCCGTAATACCGACGCCTATGCGAGTCCGCAAGTTTTGGTTACTCTAGTCATGACTAAGGTTCGACAAACGCGTGCTACGACAGAAGCGCCGAGAGGGGATTTAGGTTGATGCGAAGCCAGTGGAGAGTTTAGTCATTCGATAGGCGTGGAAGTGAACGTCGCTTGATAATTATCGGTGTGCGTCTTTTAAAACATGGATCGACGTAAGCGAGGTTTATCGTTAGCATCGCATGTGAATAAATATATTAGCCGTTTCCCTGGGTTGGAATATACAGGTACTATCATTCGTTGCAAAATTTGCAATATACGGTTGATAGGTCGCGATTCACTATAGAAGACATATTAAAAGTAAACGTCATGTACTGAATTTAAGCAACAATATCCCTCGTGGAAACTACCAACCAATAGACAATTGCGATACAATTTACCACATTTGCAGGATACAGTAAAAAACTGTATCGTAGATGAGTTGAAAAATAAGAAAATTTGTGTAAGTGTGGATGAAACAACTGATGCACACCGTTGCCATAACAACAAGGGCCGCGATTTCCTAGCATCCAAAATATTTAATTCTTATTGTTAGTATACGTTGTATGTATGAGGAATGAGTTATAATTCATTTAATAATATTGACCACGGAATAAGTTAGCGGGGGGATATTAAAACTATATTTTCGCAATATTTTCGTAATATAAATTTGAATAATGTTGTTTACGAATTGAATTGAATATTTAAACGATATATCACGAAGACTGCGCGGCTTTGCGGCCTTATGGAGATACCGCCCTTGGAAAAAATACATATTAATTTAACGCGATAGCTTTTATATAAAACGGCTATAAAAGAAGACAAACTGAAGATGAAATTATCCAAATTGCATCAAGACATCATGAATTGTTTTATCTGATTTACAAACAGAATTAGCAGTGTAATGAATCCGTTGTCTAGCGGAGCAAAATACGGAGAATAAAAGAAAATTTACAGGATCTCACAACGCTTCTACCTACACTAATACAGACTCTCTCTCTCTCTGTCTGGATGACAGAAGATAGAAAAACGGACAGGGTATCTACAAAAGTTGACTTGTCAAATGGTAGATTAACTCAAGTCCCTGATATTTATCTCTCTCGACTTACAGGTACACGAGGCCGTGTTATGAAAGTGTCACGATACGTGTTTGTTATTTCGAATATTCTTTTGTCCTTTGGCCGACCAAACATCGAGGAGGCCGTGCTAAATAATCGTCTTATTTTTTTTGCTCCCTTTCCTTATCTGATCTCGAAATAATTATCTTCTCCCTTATACCTAAATGAGACGAAGATTATAACATTCATCATAACATCCGATTATCATCCAGCCAGCTTTGAAATTCGACAAATGACGATCGCTAAATTTTTACCGCGAATCTTAGACGGAAATTACGTAATTCTGGATGTAATTGGACATTGTTCAGAGAACATTTCGAATGCTACTCATGAATACGCCTCATCAGACACGTGGCTCTTGTACAAACAAGTAAGAGAAGTCGAGTGCCCTTGAACGGGGTTTTCCCGAATTAAGATTGTAAAGAGGGGAGATTTGGCCTTCAATTGCCCTATTGACTTGATTGGATGAGTCGTTTGTTGATAGACATCGGACATCAGAAGATAGCGAATAAATTCTTGAAATAAGTTTTATTGACGTTGTGGTGGGATCTTTGTTAATGAAAGTCGTAAATTGTTTATAATTATTTGCAAGCCTTTTAAGGTTTTTATTAGGATATTTAATTCGGAAATACATTGATGATGTTTTTAAGAAGGTCAGAGGGCTGTTTGTATAAATTAGGGAGTCATTTTTCAAACAATGTTTTCGACTACAAGATACTCAGGCATACGCATAAGTACTTCAAAGAAACAGGCATTGTGGCAAAGGAAAGGAAATGGTCGGACCAAAAGGGTACACAAAAATTAATTGAAAATCTGAAGGAAACCATGAAGGTTACAAAAAGCATGTTTTGTTTAGTATACGAGGATGGTATGATAAATACCATTGTTTCGCATTTAGTACATTTATTTCTCGACATAATCTCCTTGTAGCTCTATACACTTAGTCCAGCGATGTTCCAACTTTTTTAAGCCATTCAAACAATAGGATTTATCGAACTCTGCAAAGTAGGCTTTTGTTTCGACAATGACCTCTTCATTTGATGTGAATCGTTTATGCCAAGCCATTTTTTCAAGTTTTTCGCTTTCACCGCTTCCACACTGCCAAATCTTGTCCCTTTAAGCTCCGATTTTACCTCAGGAAATAAAAAAGTCACAGGGGGCCAGGTCGGGTGAGTACGATAGGTGGTTCAACACGGTGATGCCGGATTTCGCAAAGAACACCTTCACAGACAAGGCAGAATGGGCCGACGCATTGTCTTGGTGAAGCATCCAGGATTTGCTCTTCCACAAATTGGGTATTCGTCTTTTCATTCGTTCACAAAGGATGGTTACAACCCCAGTTTTCCCCAGTTTCACAAGAAACTTGAGGTTAACTCGTTACTCGATCTGAATACTCTGCATTTTCCCGACGCGACGCTAGCGTAAAGACTTCAACGGACGATTGCTACAGCGAGACTGAGCGACGTATAACCGTGCCCATCGAGCTCAGGGTGGGGGAAGCATCTACAAGCACAGACATGTTCAAACCTGCCGTGGAGTGCTCGCTGTTTGCCGATAGTAGCACCATTGCCACTCCTCGTATCTCATTTTGGTTGAATTTCACTCCACATTCTAAAGCTCACCCCATTTTCTTTTTTCATCCGCAAGAGGTGAAATTTCTCTCGAATAATTGGGATAAAATTCCTCCAATTTTTGGAGTGATACTTTCAATGCACTCAACCGTTACCTTCGAAACAACAAGGCCTCAGCGCTCTTCGATGACGTCACGCTCGTTAGGTGATGTATCACCACGCACGATATTAGCCTAAGCTGAAAGTGAATCGTTGTTTTGAATTTCTTTTTTAAGTTTTAAAGGGCTTCCGGTTTAAACAGGATGCTAGTGGTCAACTGAGCCCTTCCTCGCATCCTATTCGATTTTATTTTGGAAAAACGAAGTTTCAAAGCAAAAACCAAACACGTAACCGAGTACTGTTTTCGTGAAAGATGTATTTCTTGTTAATATTTAATGGACTAATTATATATAATTTAAAATATATTGTATTAAAACAGAACATTTATTACACACATTTAAAAACATCTTTTCGTGTTTAAAAATAATTTTGTTAAATATAACACAAGAATATAAAACTATTTGAACAATAAAATCTTCAAGTTTTTGTCAAATGTTAGGGAATTGAGTTGGAATATCATCTTTTTTAGGCCTAGGATTTTTTACACTTGCAGTTATGGGTTCACCGGTCCTTGTATCTGTCGCTGTTGAGAAATAAATAAGGTAAGCTAATCCTGTCGTCCCAGCATAACCGTAACAGCTGGAGCAACCAACGGAACTTGGCGCGCGCCTGTCTAATGCGATGCGTAAACATCTGCCGGGTAGCAAAGCAGTTCAAATTCGTACACATTCACCATCACTAGCGCGGCGTGTGCGTGTGAATTAAATCAGCCGAGCGGAATACTAGTTATTCAAGAAAATTTTTAATTAAAAATGCCCAGTGTGCGCAAGGCTAAACAACGACCCTTTGCTGATAAAGTAAAAAAACTTTATCTGTGAGTTTCAAGATTTGTTGTACGACGGTGCTAAAATAGTTTGTAAAGTGTGCGAGAAGGCTTTGATGTGCTGGCAAAAAACGACTGTAGGAAGCATGTAAATGATTGCAAAACACAGAAATAGAGATAATAATAATAATACTGATGATGGTGCTTCTACTTCTCATGTTCAGTAATTCCAATGCAATCCGCCAGCCTACTTGATTACGATGCTTAAGAGGCTGAGTGTTTCGCAACCTTACAGATATAATTCTTGATTAGTTTTTTTATTATTATTCGCTTTATTATTTCTTTTTCGGTATTATAAATATTGAAGAAACCGCACGCCTATGGCGCGACGAACGATTATCTCTAGAAATAAATGATATCTTCTTTTACAAAGTGTAACTCACAAACAAAACATACAAAACAGCCGACGCCAATATAAATAGACCGCCCGAGTCACGCTTTTAGGTTATCCCGTTTCTATCGTTTCAGAAAAGGTTTTATCGTTTATACAACACTAAAAAGACATTACAGGTATTACCAACAAAGTACGGAAATATCACTACATAGTATTGTTTAAAATATAACCAATATAATTTGGATAAACCGATTCAAAACGCAGAGACGGTCTAAACGTGTAAACGCTAAGACAATATACGTCACAGTCTGCTGATGTCAGAGCGCTTAGGCCTTGTTATATATCGGAGGTAACGACTGAACCATACCAATAATCATCTCCAAATATGTAATAATGAATTCAGCGTAAATCCCTTTCAGAATCGGGTAAAAATATACTAACTAACGAATAAAACCAGACGTACATTTTGCAGTATGTGCATTAATATAATAATGTCGTAAACTGGCATCTTGAACGTAAATTCTATTGTAAAATTACATAAAGTATTGTAAAAATGGATTCACTTACACAGTATTCAAAGTTGTATTATGAAAGCTTATACAGGTTTAACTATATAAACACAAGATTAGAAATAACAATTTGCTCCGATCTTCCCTACATGTTTAGGAAAAAACGTCATCCCATAGGCTGGACTTAAAAGAACATGTATCTATGTATGTATATCTTCTACGCCATTAAATATGTAAAAGGATTGGAACGCAAATTCCAATAAATATTCGTGAACAAATGGATATGTGTACGTTTGTCAAAAATATTTATTTAAATTTAAATTACGGCCATTTTATTTATTGGTTTTGAATGGGCTCGGGCTGACAGCGAAAAATTGGTTCGTTTTAATTTGTTCCCGGCGTTATTTAATGCGTCCGAGCACGCGAGAAAGAACATGGCGAACGAAATTCCATTTATTCTTGGTATTCGGGGTCTGACCGGCCGACGGAGCCCCGTGCGTCCGCGGTTCCCGTCCGTCGTAAAGCACAAAGCACTCGTTGGCTACGCAACACACCTGACGTCTTTACAATAAGCACACTTAGCAACTTTCCATACTTACTTAGATTGCGAGCGATCGCGAGATTATAAGCAGGCCGTGCTCGTTATTGGAATTACTATCGCGAATGTAGGCATGAAGTAAAGAATGAAGGTCAGAGACGCAGTGGCGGATTAAGAGCCTTCGGGGGCCCTAGGCACAAGTAATAACGGGGCCCCCCTCCATCTTTTATTGCAAATTGTAAAATAAGCAATTTAAAAAATGTGTAAACAAGTAGGTGAAATGGAAATTTAAATTTTTTATAAAAACATATATTTGCAAATAATGTTTAATAATATAAAACCATCAAAATAAGTTTCGCTTCTTCTTCATACTGGTCTAAATTTTCACAAATAGTTTTTAGGTATTCTGTTAAACAGGCAATTTGATCTACAACTTCTTTTAAAATAAGACCTTCTTTTTGAAATGTCAAATTTACTTTGTTTGTTCTCTCTAAAACATCGTACCAAAATAAACTAAGGATACATGTTTCAAATTCACATAGTTTATTCATAATATTTGTTGCTCCATTTCGTGTATCGTAACTTTGGTCAGTATCTTGAGATAATTTTTTTAATGTTATTAAAATTTCATGATAATTTTGTTTTAATGATTTTAAGGCATCATATCTCGCTGACTATCTTGTGTCAGATAGAGATTTCATCACAAAAATTCTTTCATTTGCATTAGAATTTAATAATGAAATTCTTGTATTACTTTCTTATTGTAGGAAATTCCACCTGTATGTGGAACCTGACAAGAAATTGTACAATGTTTGTACAATCCCAAAAAAAGATATAGCTTCTACACATACACTATCTGCTGTCTGTCCAACAAGATTCAGAGAATGAGCACTACACGGTACAAATTCTGCAATGGTTGGGTTTTATTCGACCTATGAGGAGGTAATGTCAGCATTACAATACCATTAGCTCTACAATAATCAATTGATTCAATAGATACATGAGATTCATGATTATCAAGAATCAGTAGAATCTTATTTGCAAGATTACAATGGGTGTATTTCACTATATGTTTTAAGACTATTGTAAAGTTGTCATTAATCATCCAACCTGATTTGTGAACAAGCCCAAGAGCTCCAGTCTGTGTTAAATCTTGCATCATCCTCTTTTCATCATATCTCTTTCTAGGAAAAATCCACACGGGAGGTAGAGCTGCACCATTGGCACATATTATTCCAACCTGAGTGATTAATTCGCCTCGCTCCCTAGACGTGGCTTGACCAATTTGGTGTTGTCCTTTCTTAGCTACGACTTTTTGCACCCTATCTTGGTTATTGTTTCTATGCACTCTTTTCATGTATGCTTCTACATTAAGTTGACTTTTGTTTGAACATTATTTTGTAGATAATCTTTACTTTTCTGCCATTTTAAAATCACAAATTATTATGTACGGATATGTGTATGGGTAAGTATGGTATCTGTATTCCGGTTCCGTCGCTACTATCTAGGACGGCATGGTTATAACTATTTTGTGAGGAAATATTTCAGTTGCCGTTTTTGAAGAGAGATGTAAGAGCAATGTGTCCAGGAGCAAGAAGCTGTAGTGCTTTTCTCTTCTCATAGTGCTTTTGCCGGTAGTGGTTCCATCAATACCATGAGCTATTTATTAGCATTATCTTGGTTATTGTTTCTAGGCACTTTTTTCATGTGTGCTTCTACACTAAGTTCACTTTTGTTTGAACATTATTCTGTAGATAACCTCTACTTTAGCCTTTTTAAAATCACAAGCAAAAAAGATGCTTTATTTTAAGAAAATAACACTATTGATTTATGAACAATACCTAAGTGCTTTCTGTAATTAAGAAGACTATTTACTATCCTTAAGAAAATATTGTTTTGTGAAGAATCGCTTTCTTCAAATTTTCTGCGAGATTTTCTTAAATCAAGTTAACAAATGTCTTAAATGAAGAAATACAATTATTTCATTACAAGTATATACTTCTCTTAAGCGGAGAAAGAAACGCTAAGAAAATATTTCTTTTGATTTATTGTAAAACGGTTATTGCATTGCGGATAATTGAAAGAGTAATTCTCTTGAACTAAGGCGGACAGCTTTGATGCAAGTAAACGTTTCTCTGCGTGTAGTATAACTACGCAAGGTGTCGGTGCACTCCACACCAAACAAATTCATTAATTTCTTCCTACAGTATTAATTGAGACAGAAATAGGTGTAAGATATATCCACTAAAGGACCAAAAATAGTTTTTCATAAATTTTGTAAGATCTTAACCTCCTGCTAAAATTGAAATTCAATTCAGTAAAATAAATTACGAAGTTCAATTGTACTAATCATAATTACAGGTGCACATTAACTATACTTGTTGGTTGTACATTATTGGTTGCAAATTCTTCACTTTTTCCCGATTTATGGAAGGTTGCACGCATTGTACCCATATTTAAATCCGGAGACGCGGCTGACATATCCAACTATCGCCCAATAGCTATCTTATCGAATTTTGCCAAAGTGTTTGAACAATGCTTATACACTGCTATTTATCCTTGCGTTAAAAACAGCATTTCTTCTTGCCAACACGGCTTTCCTGAGAAATGATCCACTGTAACTAATCTATGTCAGTTTACTCAGTTTTTATCTCATGCTATAGATTCTCGCGTGCAAGTCGATGTCTTATATATCGATTTTGCCAAAGCATTTGACCGCCTTGACAATTCTTTAATTCCATATAAATTTATGTCTTTTGGGTTTAGCGATTCGCTTGTGCACCTGTTTCAATCATATTTGTTCAATAGACTTCAATATGTTTTTTATAATGGCTTCTGCTCTCGTCAATACATTGCCTCTTCGGGAGTCCCTCATGGGTCTAATCTTGGACCTTTGATTTTCTTATTCGTTAACGATATAAGATATAAGTACATGTGTATCATCGAATGCATTATTATTCGCTGACGACTTGAAGCTATATCGTAAGGTGTCCAGTCACGAGGATTGTTACTTCTTGCAAAGCGATCTTATAAATATTTCTAAATGGTGTACATCAAATAATCTACCTCTGAATATCAGCAAATGTAAAGTTATTTCATTCACACGTGCATCTACGCCAATTACTTTCAACTATGAGCTCAATCAAGTTAACATCGAACGTGTCGAATTAATCAAGGATCTAGGGATTTTGTTTGATAGCAAACTCATTTTTGCGCAAGACATTATCAGCATCTCCCATGTGGCTAGAAGATCTCTTGGCTTTATTGTGCGAAATTGCAGAGAGTTTACCAATGAGGTAGCCTTGAAATCTGTATACTACGCTCTTATTAGACCCCGTCTGGAATACGCGTCCATCATATGGTGCCCTTACTATTTAACGCATAGATGCCAATTGGAATTGGTCCAACGCAGATTTGCTAAACTCCTCTGGTTCCCGCAAGACGAAGTGTACCCACCGAAAGGCGTTGATCATATGTTACTGTTGTCCCGAGTTAATTTACCCTCTCGTAACTTTCGACGCATATCCTCCGGTTTGGTGTTTCTCTCGAAATTGTGTAATGGCTGCATTGACTGCTCGGCACTACTTCAAAGATTACAATTTATAATCCCACGCTCTGGTGTCCGGTATTCGAATACGTTTTATCTACCGTTTCCTCGAACAAATGCTCTTTTAAAATCACCTATTTATGTGACTTGTACAAACTTTAATCTCATATCTTCATAATGTGATATTTTTCACGATATTTTACATACAATAAGGATAGTCACTGCTCTTTACTTTAATAATTTTTTGTAACCTGTTACTCTTACTTGTTTTTTGTACTCGTTTTGTAATTTGTTTAATTAATTATTTGTCTATTAATTGGTATTTTTTCTGTTGGGCAATAAAGCTTATTATTATTATTATTATTATTATTATTATTACTATTATTATTATTATTATTATTATTATTGTTGTTGCGTTTGTTAACTTACGAATATTTTCGACATTCCACGATCTAAATTCTTGCGGTTTTCGTTGTTCATTGAATCAATTTGCGTTTGTCAAGGCGGTCGAGTTGAAGATCTCGAGCGGAGCATCCACAGCACCTGTTCCACCGCGATTCTGGCCTTGTGACCGGATTCATCGTCCCGCCGAGAAAATTAGTATGACTCTCTTCGCCGCAAACGACGTCCTTCTTTGTGTGTATGCTGCTGCGTGCGTGAATTAAAAAAAACCGATGGGGGGAAACCGTGGCGCGGTGGCACACTCAATAAAAATACATTACCGGCAACAATAGCCGGTCGGATATTTAATAGGCGAGCGGCATTGTAGCGGGCCGATTGTTGTAACGAATAAGAATCGATATTGAAATTCTTACAATTCGGCCTCTCTGACGGGTCCACCAAAGAGGGAATTCGTAGATTGTTAATTAACAGATTACCCAGGTCGGATTCTGGAGCTGTGATGCGCCATTGTTGTCAAAGTTGAAACGTACGAAAATACTCCACGATCTGGAATCAAGGTACAATACAGACCCAATCGTTTTGAGTTATATAACTAATTGGTGAAATAAATTTTTGTCATTGTCGCTTTCTCCTTTGCGTACTTACAATTTCAGTTAAAGCTTAGGTAAAATACAGCGTGTCCCAGGATTGATGTTACAAGCGGTGTGCGGAACTAAAAATCTTTGAATCTTAATTTGACATTTTGGAACTAAGCCCTGCTTGGTTTGAATCTTATCTTTAGTTTACTTTCGATTTTTTTATACCAAATAGGCCTTGACAGTTGAGCAAAAACTATTTTCATTTCGGGTAAAGTACCTATTTCGTTCGCAATATGCTAAAATGTTAATAAGAAAAGTTGTTCAGAATGAAAAGTTATGACGTTATGCAAATTTTCTGAGAAATCGGCCTACTTTAATAAAATCCATTATTTGTCAATTTCGTTTCAGGTGGCTTTCTCGTTTACAATACGTCAAAGTTTTACTAAGAAAAGTTATTCAGAATGACAAATTGTTATACAAAATTTCACTAAATTAAAAAAAAATTAAATACATACTTTGATTAAACCATTTTTTAGATTAAACAAAATAATGTACATTCGACAGCACGCGTAGCTAAATAGAATAACTAGAAATAGTCCGATTGCGTGGCCTCCAAGGTCGTTCGATCTCACTAAATTTTTTTATGGGGTCGCCTCAAAGATCTGGTTTACTCTCAACCTATGCCCAACAGTAGAGAAATACTAAAAGAAAGGATAGGAAACGCCGTACACCAAATACAGATCGAGGAAATTCCACCAAGTACAGATCGTGGCAATTCAGAACAGTTTCAGAGAATTCAGATATCGTATAGAATGGTGCGCAGAAACTGGTAGCAGCTATGTTGAATAAATAATTGATTGTAGAGTAGTTATTATTACGTGTTGTAAACTTAATTTGTGAGTAAATACAATTTATTTTGTTTAATCTAAAAAATGACGGTTTAATCAAAGTTGGTTAATCTTCCTGAACAACTTTTCTTAGTAAAACTTTGGCGTATTGTGAACTGAAAAGGTACTTTATCTGAAACGAAGTTGACAAATAATGGATTTTATCAAAGTAGGTCTATCATCCAGAAAATTTACACAACGCTTTTCATTCTAAACAACTTTTTTTAGTAACATTTTAGCAAACTGTGGACGAAAAAGGAACTTTACCTGAAACGAAAATAGTTTCTGTTCAACTGTTAATGCATACTTGATTTAAAGAAATCGAAAGTAAACTAAAAATAAGTTTGAAACCAAGCAGGGCTTAATTCCAAAAGGTCAAATTAGAATTCGAAGATTCTTAGTTCTTCACACCTCTTGTAACATCAATCCTGGGACACGCTGTATACTGTTCTATGTTGGTAAAACAAGCAGGAGTTGCATTCAAAAAGAATTGCCGAATAAATTCTCTAAGAGAACTAAGCTGAAAGCATATCGTATTAGTAAAGAAATCTGTATCATCCGCGCGATATTTGAAATTTGTTATTTATCGGAAAAATAAAACCTCATAGTTCATTTGATGGAAAGAGTGATTTTTTTTATCAAAGTAAGTCCATGAATACACCGAGGAAAAAGATTTGCTGATTCAATAACTGGTTGACTCAACAAACTTTTATATTTAAATATGCTCAAAACACTTGATTGTTTAAAGCAACTACATAGTTTAGTTGCATTAATATTGTTAAAACAACCAGCAATAGTAGTTCATTCAATTGTCTTTTAAATGTTGTTTGAAGAATTTAATCCTTTTGAGACAAACTTTAAAGCATACTTAGCAAACGACAACAGTACATTGTGAGAACATAAACAGGCAGTAGAGTGAATGCTTTTGTAAAATCAAGCAACTATTGAATCTACGTCATGGTATTGGTAGTACCTAGTCCTCAATGCGTTGAACCAACCAACAAAATGCGTTGATCCAAATATATAATATATTTTGTATCAACTTACCTGTTACTTTGAGTCAGCAATGTAAGCATGTAGGTGACGTCATGAGAAAGTACATTGTGTACCAGAAGTAATGGCATGTTTCAAAACTTTTGGTTTAAATTACGGGCCGTATTTACTTCTACTGCTTTAAATATAATAACTAGAGTTGCTCAATTTGCGCCAACAGCCAGTGGCGGGGCGCATAAAAGTTTACACAAAATAAATGATCAGAAATAAAATATAATACGTGCTCAAACACTTGCCGTCTTAAGAGTCTTCCGTGAAATCACAAAGTGAATAATGTCTGTTAAATATCTGCAACATTAGATATGTTTCCACAGTTGTTTCGGCAAACTGAGTGCGGCGTGAGGAAAAAGTATGTTTATATGCAGAAAACGAACGTTCTACATCTAGTGACGTTATATTTGCGTAATTAAAATAATCTTTGGAACAACTTAACGGTTCTGTTGACGCACCTTCACAAATTTGTCTTAATGTGCCAAAATCAGAATCTTTCTCTAAAACACTTTCAAACCTTTCTAGAACACAAACATTTTTTGCGTCTTCTACCGCGCATAATTGTGCGTGAACATGTTGCACTATTTGCAGAGATTCCACTAACGACACCGAAGGATTTTGTAATTTTTCTATTGCCTCCACTAGATCGAAGTAATTGTTCTGAATAGTTTTTAAATCCGTTTTAACCTGACTATCTTGAAATTTCGACTGGCTTTCCCTGACAGCCGCAGCTTCCTTTGGATCGAATTGTAAAACCACGTTCTTAATATTCTCAAAATATTTATGATAATAAAACACGGCCTGTAACCATGTTCCTCAACGTGTAAGAATAGGTTCTGGTGGCTCAGGCATACGGGGGCACAGGCTGTGAAATTTGCGATACGTTTTGGGGATTTGACAAACACTGCTTTTGTATGCGTTTACGTCGGGATAACATTTCCTAATACTATCTGCCACATGATTGAAAGCATGAATTTTACACGTAATATGTAACAAGCACAATGTTTTTTAAGAGACCGGCCTACAGAACGCATGTTTGCGGCACCATCACTCATAAACATCAACAGTTGGTTTGTTGAAACTTAAAACTTTTCAAATGTATATAATACTAACTTTGAAATTACTTCGGCAGTACATTGTTGTACCCGTCTGGAAGCTAATAGAATTTAAGGTGACGATTGATGTGGTTCCATTGCATGTACCATTACATTAACCGCAGAATGTTTTTTACGATCTGTTATTTCGTCCACACATAACCACAGTTTTTTATTTTTCAGCTCCGATTTAATTTTTTTTTCAACATGTTCACGAGCAGATGGCGCAATTCTTTGTAACGATGCCCGACTTGGTTATTTGCAGTCCGAATATTTATTCCAAAAGAAGATATATGTTTCCTTGTCTAGTAAATTAAACGGTAGATTACATGCAATAAAGGTAACACATAAATTAAATTTAAATTTGTCAAAGTGTCGTGTGCAATTTTTTTTCGAAGAATGCTGTTTACTGTTTACGTGATGTTGACAATCCCTTTTGGACCAACAAATTAAAGGGATAATACAAACTACACATTGAATTTTAACGCCATCATAATTTAGGTCAGGCATTTCTGCAATAAATTCTCTTATTGTGTCTAACTTTGGTCGTTTTCGCGACGTAGGAAACATTTTTAAAACAAACGTAGAACTACGAAATAGTATTTACGGCAGCGTACATGTATACACAACAGGTCTGGTTGAGACTCGTAGTTATACTGAGGGTTGTCTCGAACCTCCGCCACTGCCCGTTGGCGCTAGTGAACAACTCTAGGCTAATGATACATATTGAAATTGTCATATCTAGGAACGTACTGGGAATAAATATAACAATGTAATTTTCTTTTATTGTAAGATGATAAATATGTATGTAACATCAAAGGCACCATTTGATATTTGATTGTTGTTTGAAAATCATGGCCATCTAGCTGTTAGATATCGAATTTTACAAACGTATTTCCCATAAAAGTCCAATATCTTCTAAAATACTGGAAATAAGTACTACGTTATTGGTATTATTTTGAAGGTAATTTTACAAGAAAATTGTTAGCAGTATAAAAATATATAAGTTCTATTTTAAAAAATCGAAAAAAAAGTGTTTAAATTTCGATAAAAGCCCCACGTCATATTTAACACCCTGTATATATTTTTACATTATACCACCTGGAAACATATAAAGTGTTTGCCTTTAAATTGATAGCGAAAGACTAACCCGCGACACTGCAACAGTTTTGAAGCTAGGTCTTAAAACGTCAGAGTCTGCAAGTGTCAAAATTTTAACAAAATTTGCCATATAGCCAAAAGTAATTATCTAAAATACACATAACTATATATCATTGCAAAGGCAATTTAAGTGGTTATTAAAGTGATTCATAAAAAATATAGCAATCTATTTAAAATAAAGAAGTTAAAGGCGGTTGCGGAAATTTGGAACACCCTGCATATTTGTAAATAATTTCACAGAATACGCTGTTGTATACTATATTCGTACAGAAAATCTCATTTCTCCATCTTTGGTAGTTTTTACGTTAAACTCCGCCGACACACTAATGGCGCACCCGGTATATGGGTATTGTATATCGTTATTTCTTCATTCACTTGTAATCACGTTTGAAAAAGACCCACTCAAGTGTCGGTACTGCAGTGACGTTTTGTTACATTTAAATATAGTGATAAAATACATAGTAAAGTTTCATTACAATTGTTATCAAGGAACATATCGCTTGTAACATTGAATCAGGGACAACTACCAATTTTCAGAGAAGGTGGACTAACTTTCCATTCGAAAAACACACCATACACATACGTAATTATAAATACGAACTTTTCGACCTGACACCTTACAGAGAGCTTTTCTCTCTGCATGGATGTGTATGTATTTTTTTTTGTGCCTTATGGTGTGGTGGTTGGTAGACCCATGTCGGTCGCACGAGTTACAGCACCCCGGACAATATCCAGGCGCCCTTATCCCAAACGATCAAGATGGCCACGGTCTCGCAGTGATATATTTCAGAAATATTATAACAAAAGGTATAAAGGCGTTTGTCATATTTTCTACGGTTTACATAATTCACGTCTCTTATACACCTCTTCCCTCTGCTCTTGCATCTTCTTTTTTCGTTTTGGTTTCATTCCTTTTTTCTCGTCTTGTGTTCCAAGCGCCGTACAATGTTTTGAATAATTTTGAATAATTTTATAACAAACCCCGGGTCCCGGCACTTCTCAGTAGAAGATCGTAAATTATCAGCGTTTGATTGTTTCCTATAAATATGAGTAGATATAAGCATTGGTTACGAGATTGTACTCGACTTTTTGTTTTGGTATAAGTAAACAACTTTATATAGTAAAAACAGTTCTTATTTTCCGTGGTTTACTACAGCAATTCGACAAAACCTAAAAACAAAAACCTTTAGTTTAGAGGTATCAGGAGATTAAACAATAGATTTAAGAAGCTTATAACACTTAAACGTCAAGAATATAAAATACAATTAAGTAAAATCCGTAGCGGTATAGTAATAGGCTAGAGGGTATTTCACACATACCAAACATAATCTCTGATGGGGATGTGGTACATCAGAATCCTGCATGATCGATTGCTGCAGGTTCTGTCGGATTGAATTTTAAAACTACCTTCTTTACTTGATCAAAATATTTGTTGTAGTAAAACGCAGCCTGCAACCATGTTCCCCAACGTGTAACAATCGGCTGTGGTGGTTCAGGTAAATCAGGACACAGTTTGTGAAATAGTCGGGTACGTTTCTGGGACTTTGGAAACACTGCCTTTGTACTAGCAGTCAATGCATTTACTAAGTGGAAAACATGTAGGAATCGTTTGTGCCGCAAGATTTAGAGTATGGATTTTACACGTTGCATGTAAGAAGTTACCACTGTGTTCTTTAAGAGATTGGCTCAAAGAACGCATGTTTGCGGCACCATCACTCATAAACATTAAAAGTTGCTTAGTTGAAACTTCCAATTTGTTCAATGAGTTCAACACCACCTTTAAAATCTCATCGGCAGTACAATTTATTTATAGCTCTTTTGGAAGCAAGTAAGAAGGAGGATGGCGATCGATGTGGTTCCATTGTACGTACCATTACATTAACCACAGAATGTTTTTGACGATCTGTTGTTTCGTCCACACATACAACCACAGTTTTTTATCTTTTAATTCCGTTTTCATTCTTTTTTCTATATGTTCACGAGCAAATGGCACTACATTTCGTATCGATGTCCGACTAGGTGATTTACAGTCCGCATATTTATTCCAGAAGGAGACAAATGCTTCTTTGTCTAGTAAACGAAACGATAGATGACATAAAATAAGAGTAACACATAAATCAAATGTAAATTTTTCTTGGTCTCGTATGCCACTTTTTGCAGAAGAATGCTGTTTGCTTTCGATGTGACGTTGACAATGGCTTCTGGACCAATACATTAAAGGGATTTTACAAACTAGACATTGAATTTTAGCGCCATCAAAAATTAAGTCCGGCATGTCCACCATAAATTTATTAACTGTGTCTGCCATTGGTCGTTTTCGCGATGTACCTAACTGCGACATTTTTAAAGCGTACAATTACGAAATAAGTTACGACAGCCTACATATACACAGAACTACTCGCATACAGCATCGATTTAGTACTGACGCTGTGAACGCGTGAAATAAATAATCGCCAATTCTGCACCACATATCTACTACACTGACTATTACTGCTGTTTGCCCAGACTACAAATAAGAATCAGATAACAACAATGAAGATGGGTAGTATACATTCCTGGAGTTTGGTGTGTTCCACTTGACTCAGCCTGTACATGTTTTTAAGCTTTAAAGGCCTTATAAATTTCACAAAAATCCTGTTCTGAAATCATAGCTTCCTCAAAAATATTTTTGTAAATAATCATCCTACCGCTTTCCTGTGTATAAAAAAATATTTACCATTATACTACTATTCCAATAGTTACCCAACCATACATAACAGATTGGATTCAATTTAATTGTGGGAACGGCGTCACAACCCGATTTAATATTCTATACCAGCGACCTTAATGAAATGATCCCTAGGCAGTGATGTGTTTTAATAACCACCCTTCATGTCAACACAACATTGCCACCCTCTCTTTCTCTAGGGAAAGGCGATAGATATATTTTCTATTTCATTTTGAGGTGGTGTACTTCTGTCGAGTAAATTCTTGCTACTTGGTTGTTTAATTTCAAAAGAATGCTACGTTTAGCTTGTGAAATGGCCAACGTATTGCTAAAACGACTTGGCAGAGCGGAACAGGTGTATAAATCAATATCACGAGTTAGTTTTAACAAAGAATGTCTGCATAGAAAATCTCATTTAATGGATAATGATTGCAAATCATGCGGATGCAATAACAAGTTGTAGTCAGTACCACGTTCAGAATATGTTAGGATGGTTTTAAAAGTACGTTTAAGAAACGTGTCTGAACTCTTTTTACTGTGAAGGGTTGAGCTAGATGACAAGGACATCAGACGATAGAAGCATATTCAAGTTTAGATCGTACAAAAAACGAAATAACATTTTGAGCGTTGCAAGATTTGCAAATCCCTTACGAGAGCGAGTTATCAAACTTAATGAGCTCGAAGCGGAATTGTAAACAGCTTCAGCATGCTTCGAGAAATAACCGGACCTTTAAAAATCTGACGGAAGTGTCTAAATTGAAAATTTGGAAACCGCACCTGAGCAAGTCGGCACTGGAAAATATATATTCTAAGACTTCTTAACGCAAGTGAGCAAACATCTATACCTATTTAGAGCTGTTCACTAGCGCCGACGGGCAGTGGCGGAGGTTCGATACAACTCTCAGTATAACTGCGAGTCTCAACCAGATCTGTTGTGTATACATGTACGCTGCCGTAAATACTATTTCGTAGTTCTACGTTTGTTTTAAAAATATTTCCTACGTCGCGAAAACGACCAATGTTGGACAAAGTTACAGAATTAACAGCAGAAATGCCTGACCTAAATTATGATGGCGTTAAAATTCAATGTGTAGTTTGTGATATTCCTTTAATGTGTTGGTCCGAAAGGGATTGTTAGCATCACGTAAATAGTAAACAGCATTCTTCAAAAGAAAAATTTTACACGACACTATGACAAATTTAAATTTAATTTATGTGTTACCTTTATTGCATGTAATCTACCGTTTAATTTACTAGACAAGGAACCATATGTCTTCTTTTGGAATAAATATTCGGACTGCAAATTACCAAGTCGGGCATCGTTACAAAGAATTGTGCCATCTGCTCGTGAACATGTTGAAAAAAGAATGAAATCGGAGTTGAAAAATAAAAAACTGTGGTTGTGTGTGGACGAAACAACAGATCGTAAAGAACATTCTGTGGTTGATGTAATGGTACGTACAATGGAACCACATCAATCGTCATCTTCAATTCCATTAGCTTCCAGACGGGTACAACAATGTACTGCCGAAGTAATTTCAAAGTTAGTGTTAAATACATTGGAAAAGTTTGAACTTTCAACAAACCAACTGTTGATGTTTATGAGTGATGGTGCCACAAACATGCTTTCTGTAGGCCGGTCTCTTAAAGAACATTATGCTAACTTGTTACATATTACGTGTAAAATGCATGCTTTCAGTCATGTGGCAGATAGTATTAGAAAATTATCCTGAGGTAGACGCTTTAATAGCGCATACAAAAGCAGTGTTTTTCAAATCCCCAAAACGTATTCGCAAATTTCACAGACTGTGTCCCCGTATGTCTGAGCCACCAGAACATATTCTTACACGTTGGGGAACATGGTTACAGGCCGCGTTTTATTATCATAAACATTTTGAAAATATTAAGAACGTGGTTTTACAATTCGATCCAAAGGAAGCTGCGGCTATCAAGGAAAGCCAGTCGATATTTCGAGATAGTCAGGTTAAAACGGATTTAAAAACTATTCAGAACAATTACTTCGGACCAGTGGAGGCAATAGAAAAATTACAAAATCTTTCGGTGTCGTTAGTAGAATCTCCGCAAATAGTATGTTATTTTATTTTGTTAAAAACATACAAACACTAAAAACTTAAGAAACAAATAGTTTTAATAAATTATTCATCATCTGATTCTTCAGTAATCTTCCTTTTGTTGGCTTTCTTTTATTTAACTAATATTTCCATCAGATCTAATAATCTATCTGTTTATTTCGTCCTTTTTTTCAAATGATCTTCTAATAACTTAAACTGTTTGTCTTGTTGCCTAGCATTCTCCTCGTGCTGTTACTTTATTTCTTCTTCTAATAAAGATGTCTGGTTCCTTGGTTTCAAGATTTTCGGTATATTTTCAAATCTGTTTTTTACATCCAACTTACACAACGTTGTCGTTGAGTTATGACTCTGCTATGACTTGACTTTGAATGTTCTGCCTCTTTTTCTAACCAATCTTTACTTTCTAAAGAATCTTGTAAATTCTGTGGGTTGTGATCCTAGTTCCCAGTGATAAGAATTCCGTTGCTATGGCGATCAAGTCGAAAATATTTCAATTGACTACTTAAATTCTAAACTTGAACAATCGCATAACATAATAACGATGTAAAATAATTATACATATAAACAATAAATTGTTAACTCAGCATCTTCTACCGGACAAATAGGTTAAGGTGACAAGGCGTCTTCTTTCCCGATTATTTATATAACCGAGGGTGTAATTTAGTCGGAGAGATATCTACTCTGCTCACGATAGACGCGTCTGGAGAGGGATGTCCCGCCATCAACCTGGTGGATGGTGTGTAAGAAAGGTGTGCTCGAGAATCAACAATGGCTTCCCGCGGCGCGACAACAATGTACGCCCAAAACATCTGCCGGCGAGGGTGCAGGGGGGTGACGTCCGCAAGCGGGGGCGACTATGATTTCACCCCGCAATATTAACGATACTTAGACGTACTACAGTATCGACTAAGATGAGTGTACGTCTTGCTAGAATGTAATAAATGGGATTGGAATGGGAATAAGCAACTGCATCTAAGTGATAAGCATCGATTATAAAACGTGTGTATCGATAAATAGTGTCGTAATATTGTTAATGGAATATGTTCATGGGTAGAGCGGCATCTGTCGCAATTTTAGGGAAGTTAGTTCAAATAGCGGGAATGTTAAATTGCTTTTTATATATTTATCACGTAACTTCATACGAGTGTTTATTTGACATTTTTAGTACAGTCTTTTGTTGATGGTTCTGTATGCAAGTATTCATATACAGTGTGACCCATTTGAAATGGGAGCACCCCTGTAAAATCTATATTTTACATTAAAATATGAAACCAATCGTTTTTGAGTACATAGTGGATCAAAAAGTCTACTTCCACACAAAATTTTAGAAGTTCAACTAAATTTTCAAGGCACATTCTGATTAATTTTCGAGGTCGAAAATAGCAAAATTTTATTAGCGATTTTTTTATTAAAAATTTGACTATACAACTGAATTCAGACGTCCTTGAAATGGTTTTAGTCAAAATTTCATTCAAATATGTTTGCTAATAAAAAAGTTACGAATCATTTTTCCAACATTATCGGGCATTATTTCATAAATCCGCTTTTTACAATATTTCTTGACCAAGGTAGATCAAAATCTATAAAAATACAACTAGAAATCAGCTAAACTTATTATTAAATGCCACAAAAGTGCAAATAGCTACTTCTTAAAGATCTAACTACAATTACAAAAGTAAATGTAATAATCAATAATTAGTTTGGGCAAACAGCGGTAACAGTTAGTGTAGTAGATATGTGGTGCGGAGTCGGCGATTATTTATTTCACGTGTTCACAGCGTCAGTACTAAATCGATGCTGTAAGCGAGTAGTGCTGTGTATATGCAGGCTGTCGTAACTTATTTCGTAAGTGTACGCTTATGTTTGCCTTAAAAATATCGCAGTTAGGTACGTCGCGAAAACGAACAATGGCAGACGCAGTTAAAAACTTTATAGTGGACATGCCGGACTTAATTTTCGATGGCGCTAAAATTCAATGTCTAGTGTGTAAAATCCCTTTAATGTGTTGGTCCAGAAGCTATTGTCAACGTTACATCGAAAGCAAACAGCATTCTTCTGCAAAAAGTGGCATACAAGGCCAAGAAAAATTTACATTTGATTTATGTGTTACTCTTATTTTATGTAATCTATTGTTTCGTTTACTAGACAAAGAAGCATTTGTCTCCTTCTGGAATAAATATGCGGACTGTAAATTACCTAGTCGGACATGGATACGAAATGCATGTCCATTTGCTCGTGAACATATAGAAAAAAGAATGAAAACGGAATTGAAAGATAAAATGGTTGTGTGTGGATGAAACAACAGATCGTCAAAAACATTCTGTGGTTAATCTAATGGTACGTACAATGGAACCACATCGACCGTCATCTTCTTTCTTACTTGCTTTCAAAAGAGTTATAAATTGTACTGCCGATGAGATTTTAAAGGTGGTGTTGAAATCATTGAACAAATTTGAAGTTTCAACTAACATGTTTATGAGTGACGGTGCCGCAAACATGCGTTCTTTGGATTGATTTCTTAAAGAACACAGTGGTAACTTCTTACATATAACGTGCAAAATCCATACTCTAAATCTTGCGGCACAAACGATTCCTACATGTTTGCCACTAGTAAATGCATTGATTGCTAGTACAAAGGCAGTGTTTCTAAAGTCCCCGAAACGTACCCGACTATTTCACAAACTGTTTCCTGGTTTACCTGAACTACCACAGCCGATTGTTACACGTTGGGGAACATGGTTGCAGGCTGCGTTTTACTACAACAAATATTTTGATCAAGTAAAGAAGGTAGTTTTAAAATTCAATCCGACAGAAGCTGCAGCAATCAAGAAAAGCCAGGAAATATTTCAAGATAGTCAGGTTAAAAGAGATTTACAAACTATTCACGACAATTACTTCGGACTAGCGGAGGGAATAGAAAAATTACAAAATGTTTCGATGTCGCTAGTGGATTCTGTTCAAATTGATGTTCACGCACAGTTATGCGCTGTAGAAGGCGAAACAAATTGGTGTGTAATACGAAAATTTGAAAGTGTATTAGAGAAAGACTCCGATTTTCTTATATTAAGACAAATTTGTGAAGGTGCGTGTGAAGATGCGTTAAGTTGTTTCAAAGATTATTTTAAATATGCAAATATAACATCGCTAGATGTCGAACGGTCGTTTTCGGCATTAAAAAACATTTATTCCGCACGTCGTACTCACTTGACTGAAATAGCTGTGGAAACATATCTAATGATTCAAATATTTAACAGATGTTACCCAGTTTATGATTTCACGGAAGACTTTTAAAACGGTAAGTGTTTCAGCACGTTTTATAATTTATTTCTTACCTTCTATTTTATGTGTAAACTTTTATGCGCTCGCCATGCCTCTGGCTGTTACCGCATATTTGCCCAGGTTATTAATAATACATCTACCAAATTACAAATTTTAAAGAAGTAGGTAATATCTATTAGCTACATTGGCTTTTTAAATAATCCCGCTTTACTTTTATTTAGTGCATTTTTATATTGCGCTATCCTAAAAAAAATGTTTCAATTGTTAATAGTAATTGTTATTTCATCCAAAAAATACATGTAGTTTAAACAAAATCCAAAGTAGGCTATGTCGTCGAAATTAATAATTTATAAATGATTTCATTTATAAATTGCAGGCTGCGATATTGACAGTTGACAAAATATTAAGAGTAATAACAATTGCAGTTTAGTTTATATTGCTTCTAACGGTATAAAAAAACTATCCAAATATTAGACATTCTCATGTAATTCAGTACTTCTTAAGTTTTGTACAGGAAAATGGGATATAAGTTTTGTTGTTTATGAAATATTGTTCCAACACAAATTTGTCAGTGGTCTTTTCTCATGTGTTACACGAAATTTAAGGCATAACCAAGAGTTGCAAAGATTATCACGATTACTTTTTGGATTCAAAGACTTACTTTTTATATTTTTCCTGACTTAACTTCAATTGACTTTCTATTCTTGGGAAAAACAACTTGCTCTGCTTTGCAATGAAGAAACATTTTACATTTTATAAATTTCGATAAAACAGTTTAATTCTCTACCAATATCAACAAGGAGTACCTGCCATTTAGAAACAAGTAAAATGTGTGTATGTTTTCATTGTTGATATCCTCTCCCCATGAGCAAACAACAGCAAGGCTTCTTTGTTAATTTTGTTGTTTGTAAATATCAAACAAAACCATCAGGTGTTCACTTACTCGATTATAAAATTGCAATAAGGCCCAAGGGATATCATTTCGGCACGCTACAAGGTGTTAAGCTGATGTTATTGAACTTATTGAGGTCAATCTTTAATCACCGCTGTGTTTAGATTAGAATTTAGGCAAGTAAATATCCCCCTCAACACATAAAACGATTTAGATGTCGTGTAATACCGTTTGATCTATGAACATGGATCACATTAGCATTTTATTACCTCCGTACAACGATGGTGCGTATTATTCATCATAGGTGGGGTATATAACGCTAAAACTTAATAACACTTCTAATCAAGTGATCTATCATGTTGGTTTTAGAAAAGGGAGATCTTGTTGTGAGGTGGGGACTTTTTGAATAGATTAGAAAGTCTTTTGATGAAGAAAATTGGTATTTAGACGAAGATTTAGATTGTCATAGTTTTGTGTATTGGTGCACTTAAAATATTAGGAATTTTTCTCTCTGAAACTAAGTATTTTTCAAAAAAATATTCCAAAAAAAGGTTGGTTGGTTGCAAGGGTAAAACGCGATAGCATATTTTGTTTTTTAAGGGTAGCGTATAAGGTAAAGGCAATATGTGTGAAAAACAGGCTGACAACAGAAGCAGAGAAAGTGATAGGAGACTACTAGGCGTGGTTCCGGAAGGGGAGATCAGTGACGGGCCAAATTTTCACCCTGAAAGAAATGCAAGGTAGGAGCCATTAGCTTCAAAATGACACACATATTCTGTTCATAGACTTTACGCAGGCTTACGACAATGTCCTTAGACCGTAACTCTTAGAGGCACTCAGAGAGTTGGGAATTTCGAGGAAACTGATAAAATGTGTACAAATGACGTTACAAAACACAGAGAATAGGATAAGGACCTAGGCAAGTGTAACCGAAAAATTTGAGGTCAGGCGGGGACTAAGACGAAGAGATCCATTGTCCTCAATCATGTTTAACCTGCTAGTAAAAGCAGTTATTTATATTTAAGCAGGATTTATCTTCCATCTGACTTTCACGGACGACGTGACCCTAATAACAAGAAGCAAAGAGGAAGCAAGGCTAGTAGCAGCAGAGCAAAAACAAGGGACTGATAACAAATCAAGAAAAGACAAAATATATACGGTGGACGAGACGAGAAAATAGAATCGAAGAAGTTTTAAGCGTGGGACTAGAAAACAGAACTGAGCTTAAATTTGAAGAGGTAGAGGAGGTAACTGACTTGGAGGGAAAGTTTGCAAAAAAGACAGGAAGTAAAGGAGAAATTCAAGCAAGAATCATGGCAGCAAATAGGAGTACTTTTGGCTTAAACAGATTCCTTGCAAGTAAATGCCTGTCAAGGAGACGCCAAATTAAGAATATATAAAACCATCCTGCGACCAGTTCTCTCACCTACGCCTGTGGACATGGATTTTGGATAAAAAATACGAAAGCAGAATAGGAACATGGGAAAGAAAAATATGTAGGAAAGTATTTGGGGGGAAATATAGATGGAACATGGATGAGAAGAACAAATGTGTTATAGGAGTAATAAAAGCGCAACATTTGAGATGGTTGGGACATACGTCCAGATTGCACAGAGAGTGCCCAAAAGAATAATGGAAGAAGGTTTCGATGGAGTAAGAACGAGAGGAAGACCAGTAACCAAATGAAAAGACCAGGTAGTAGCGGATATGAGAGGAATAGAAATCACAAATTGGAAGGAAACAACGGCAAATAAAAAGGAATGAAAGAGGATATCAGACCAAGCCATGAGCCACTAGGCTTTTAGCGCTATAGATATCTATATATTTTGTTTTTTAATCTAACTGACATTTTCAAGTTTGGTTTAGGGTTTAGTAGAAACATATTTTTCTTTCCAAATCTGTTCAAAAAATCAAACAACTTTTGTTCGAATCTGTTTTTTTGTGTGCTTGAAATTCCTCTTTCTTGAATGTTATGAATACTGAACAATTTAATTACATATGTAAGTATGTTATGCAAGCATATTAACAAGTTCCCAGCAGTTTCGTTATTGACCTAAACTACCAACTAAAAATCTTGACTTCATAAGAGTTCGACGTGACGGCCTTGTACACACTGTGAAATACGATATGACAAATTTTATTAATTTGATCTTGTAAATGGTATTATAATTATTCAAGGACATAAGACTCTGTGCGAGTCATTTACAATGAAGGTGTAAATAAAAGAAGGTCTTATTTTATAAAATTCACTTCTACGTCAATGAAGACGACCGGCTTTGTTACCATCAGGCCAGCTAAAAAAAAACCAAAATTAATTTCTAAATAATCTAAGCAATTAAACATAATATAATTGAGTTAGTATTTAAATTTTTTGCAATGCTATCTAAAGGTTGTACAAATTAAGTTGTTATAATGTAAATACTGAAAATAATTTCAAAATAATAAAAAAATTCATTAAAATTACCTTTAATTTCTTTTTTTTTTGAATTTTTGTTAGGTTTAGTAACTCGTGGCGAGTGGAAAAATATTTACAGTTAAATATTGCAGTAAAAAAATTGTTAAATTTTAAAGTGATTATGAATGTTAATCATTTAATGAAATTTTAAAAACTATTGTGTAAGCGGGGACACAACACTGCATGTTAAAATGACTACCGGTAATGCAATAATCAGGGTTATAAAACAAGAATATTTTTTTCTTTCCTTCCATATGGAATTGTTTAAATATTATAGAGTTGGAAGAAAAGAAAAGCCCACTTTCTCACAATAACTCAATTTAATAGGAAAGAACGACCGGTTTCGGGACTAATGTTTCATCTTCAGGCTCGAGTTAAAAGTAGATTATTAGATAATTATAAGATCAATTGAAGTTGATCAATTGTTTAAATATTGATAAGAATTTTTTGGAGACATCTATGGTAAGGTGTTGGAACAAGTAAACAGGTGTAACGATTAATCTAAGTTGAAAACCTTATTAGTTTAAATGTAGAGGTCGACTCAAATTGTAATTGCGCATTAAGGGAATTGTATTTATTTGCCAATTGCTGACGTAAAATTTCGATTAGTTTTAGGACTTTTTTATCGTGTTGAATGTTTATAAAAAGCACTGTATGAAGAATATAGAATCGATATTTTTTCAGGAGGTAAGACCAAAAGTTGGTTTGAATTTCATCCCCTTCCTTTCAAAGAGGTTGTAAGGACAGCTTAAACGCTAAATTGATTCCTACCTATGTGTCCCTAAATTAAAATACTCAAATCAATTAATCAATAATAATAAATTACCGAATTTAGGCTATTGTTTGATTGCTGTATGTACAAACACTTTCTGCTAAATAAACTCAACATCAAAGATCGTTCATACCGAAATATATGGCGTCCGAAGCGCCCTCTATCTAATGTCAACGTCCCAAATCCCGCCTAAATCTCTCAGCTGACAAACAGCGCGATCCCGTCCCAATAATTTAATTAAATCAAAGCTGTGCAGTCGGGCTTTCGGCAGAGAGAGGGACAGTTTTTAATTTCGTTCGGATAGACGCGAAGCTTGCGTATGGGACGCGTCGCGACGCTTGTAAACAACGCGTCCGATCATCCGCCGTACGGATTAACCGGATTACGGCTGTCGATCTAAAAAGGTGCCGCCGGGTTTTCGAACCCGACCATCGGGACCGAATAATGAAATAATCAAAGGCCCGGTCTCCGACGTGACACAATCCTCGTGCTTGGTGCTACTAAAGATCGTAATGGTGTATGGCTCGTATATTTAGAGCCTAAGTCTGATTGATTATCGGGGCGGTTATTAACAGTGTCATAGCGTTAAAAAAACCCGCTCGTTGTAGTTAGAAGGGTACGTTTTGTGACGATTACTGTTTTGGGAGATTTTCTGGTTTGTTTGCGTTTGAATTATGTGTATTACTGGGTCATTATTAATCGTTATTACTTAGATTAATATATACAGCCTTGCTGAGTCTTAAAAAATGTAATAATCATAAAAATATTTGGCCCTGTATACATTAAATGTGTAAGTCAATATTGGTCTGCAACTGTATATCAACAAAAGGTAAATTACGATTATATACGGTCTGACCCATTTAGGTTAACATTTATAAAAAAAAAAACAATTAAAAATTTCTTACCATAAAATAATAAAACATTATTCACCGAATTGTCGTAAAAACTAATAATTGTACGTTAAATAAAGCATAATTAAATTTAAAAGCACAGTTTAATTAAATAATTCTATGGACATTTGAGTTAAATTTTTGTAGGTTCCACCGATCCTCCGTTTATATTAATATATTTATCATATCGCTTTAGAATATATAGGGTATCAAATTAGGAGTAACCCAATTTGAATCGTTAATTACACATACCAGGAGCGCACTGTATATTTGTGAATATGGCAACACTGACAGTAATTGTCAAAAAATTTGAGGTTAGTTTAATGTAGCAAGTGTTTGTGAATAAGTCGCTGTTTATTTGAATTCGATATCTTTTTTCAAAAAGCTTACAGAATTTTTTGAAAAGTTAAACGGTCAGTGTGAAATGGAAGTGACACGAGAACATTTTCGTGCAATGACTTTGTATGATTTTCGTTCAGGTTTAACCTTTAATGAACCATTTGCTCGTTTGCAAAATACGTTTCCTGGAGAAGCCCCAAGTCGGACGACCGTGTTTAACTGGTTCAAAGAATTCCAACGGGGAAGATCATCTCTTGAGGATGAACGTCGTGAAGGTCGTCCTGTTTCGGTAACATTATTAATTGCGCTTACCTTGTTTAAAACAGTACGACATGTCCGTACACAATGCAGTAAATTTTTCACATTGCTTGTGATTTTAAAACGGCTAAAGTAGAGGTTATCTACAGAATAATGTTCAAACAAAAGTGAACATAATGCGGAAGTACATACGAAAAAAGTGCCTAGAAACGATAACCAGGATAATGCTAAATAAATAGCTACTGGTATTGATGGAATCACTACCGGCGAAAATAATATAAGAAGAGAAAAGCATTACAGCTTCTTGCTCCTGTCCACGTTGCTCTTATATCTCTCAGTTTATGCCACTAATCTTCAAAAGCAGCAACTTGAAATATTTCCTTGCGCCGCCTAGTGCCAGTGGTTATAGTCATGACATCCTAGATAATAGCGACGACATCAGAATACAGATACCATACTTACTCATACAATGATATAACCTTTAACGTACGACGTTTCATAAACATTTTCAAAAGATACCGGTTAAGGTAATATTTTTTTCTTTTTATTACTATTTATTAGATTTATTAGATTAATTATATTTAGATATATGAAAATTTTGTTTCTAGTATTATATGAATGGAAGTCACTGTGACAAGAAAAAAATTGTTCCTGTATATGTAAATTAAGAGCTCATACCGGTTGCCAACCGAAACCGATTTAATAGCTATGTATGTATCCAACAGACAGAAAAATATTGTTGTGAGGACGTTAGATGGTACCGCCTACCATGTGATGTATAACTATGATGTATTCCCTGCTAGGTACTATTGTGTTAAAAAATACTACATAAAAGGTACTACTGTCATTAGCGCCATGTGGAGGGACGTCAGTATCTGATAGGGTTAAACCGTTCTGACTTTTTTCTCGATTTTTCTAGCGGCTTATACAGTCTCGGGTCTTCCTCTAACTGTCCCTGGCGTCTTATTAGGTAAATCTATCTCCAGCCGACGATAATTCCTAGGGAGTATATATATGCAACACTAATGCTCGTGGCATTATACTCGCAAATATTGTTATTAATATTGTAAACATTTGATTTATTAATATAGAATATCCACCAGAATAGAAACTATAAAGAAATACCATCAAATGCTCCCGCATGTTCAGATCGAAACACCATACAACATTTATTATTGATATTGCTGACAATGTACTTGTGCGGGCTTATCCAGGGTTATGTTAGAGTTTACTTCTTTCTATTTTGACTATAATTACAAAAGCAGCTATCAAAATGACTATTTAATAAACCTACTATCACACTATTCATATTCTAGCCAGCATCGCAAAAAAAGAACAGAAACAGAAAGGCAACCATTAATTTACAAAACGAGATAAGTCTATCAAGATAAGAGCATCGAAAAACAATTTAACACCTCGGATATCTTCTTTCATCCATCTCCGTCTAGCCTCTAGCATTTCCCCTCCTCGTTCCCTCAGTGCCCGAAATCAATTAAGCCCGAACGCGATAAAGAAAGGAAAAGTTGAACTAAGGTTAAAAAACAATCGAATGGGATCGACGTTATTGAACGAACACAGACGATGCAACTACAATAACAATAACAATAAAGCAACAGCAGATATTAAAAAAGAAACAAATACGAAGAATGAAAAGAAGAAAAGGATGTAACAATTGAATAAAACAAAGTAAAGACGATAAATAGCAAAAAAGAAACATCTATCTAGCAAAGGAAGAAGAATCAAAATAAAATATGATGAAGAAGAATAGAAGAAGACGTATAGAAGCATTGGAATAAAATAAAAGAAAGAGAACGGCCCACATCATGGTGGCAGTGGTGTAAAGACAAAAGGCGATCGACCAATGGGGAGTTACTCGTACGCCAGTACCCTCAGGCTTGCCAATCAAACGGGTCGATCTGTCTCACCTGTACAGGTGAGAGTTTCGTGTTTACACGATTACCAACTTAAGCGTTTAAAATGTTCCAGGCGTACCGGTTATGCGCGACATAACCTAGCCCAAAGTCGCTCTTGAAAAGAAATAGTTCGTTCGCCTTTTCTTCTTTTTGCTTTCCCAGTTTAGTCGCGTAGGAATCCGGTAACCTATTAAAGATCTTGCTTGTTGTAAGTCCGTTGGATATTGGTACTTAACTCTCTGATATGGAGACGTCTAGATTGATGACGGAATATTAGCGTTGCGAAATAGCTTCTTCTATGGTTAGAAAATTATTCTAAGAGTGCTAGTTCCATTTGTGGTAAAGACATCTTCGATATCCTGACGTTTGAAGAATTGTGATTATTTGAAGTGAAAGACAACCCGCAGCTGGACTGGTATTCCGCTTAGAGAGTAGTTTTACTTCCTCGTTCCTAGATTTTTAAACGAACTATTTATTGTCAATTTCTTAACATTATATCACTTATTAAAAAAATATACGAGGCAGGCGCCATAAATTCTCGGCCTGATATAGAAAAAATAAACTTGGTAAAATATAATAATTTTTATTTTTCAATGTAATCTCCCTTAACTTCAATATTTTTATTGCAACGATCAATTAATAATGTTATACCCTTGTAAAAATAATCTGAAGTTTTTCCCTCAAAATTATTACAGCGGTATTATAGCTGCTTGCAACTTACTATCGTCCTTAAAACGACGTCCCTTAAGGTCTTTCCCTAAATGAGAAAATAAATATTGATCACTTGGAGCCATGTCCGGATTATACGGTGGATGTTCTGATTCTTGAAAGCCACATTCGCGGATGGCAGCTTGTGAAATAGCGGCAGTGTGGACGGCTGCATTTTCGAGCAATAATCGAACACCTTCTGTCAACTTTCCTCGACGTCTTGCACAAATATTGTCGCTCAATTTATGTAGCAAAGACGCATTATATGTGTTGTTGACAGTTGTATTACTCTTTTTAAAGTCAATGAGTAAAATAACCTCACAATCTCAGAATATTGTGGCAATCACCTTTTTCGTTGATTGAACGACTTTCGCCTCTCCGGGACGAGGTTCATCATGTTCCCGCCGTTCCATTGATTCATATTTGGATAGAGTATCATAATACGGAAGCATTGTTTCATCTCCTGTGACAATGGACTCCAAAATCGGTTTCGGCTCGCCTCCACACATGTTTAAAAACGAGCGCGCACATTCGACCCGACGTTCACGTTGGAGAACAGAAAGATGATGCGGTACCCATCTTGCACTAATGTTATTCATGCCCAAATGGTTGTGGAGAATTTGGTAAATACTTGTTTCAGAAATGTTAGACATCACTGCTAATTCCTTCACTTTCAAACGGCGATCTGCTAATACCATTTCTTCAATAATTGAAATGTTTTGAGGCGTTATCGATTCAATTGGTCGATTTTGCATTATTAATAAGATTTCGACTTTATTTTCTTTGCTAAGATACTCTGGTTATCAATTTTACCTTCCATTAATCCGAAAATTGAACATCTTCATGCTAATTTTTTCAAATCCAATGTCTTTTAAGCAGCCGCTCTGAAGAAAACCCTTCTTGACCTTGTTATTTTTGCTCTTACATTTTCGAAATGTGTTTTAAAGACATGGAAAACCCTTGTCTAATCTCTGTGATTTTTGCAAGTAATAGACAAAATAGATCGAACATGCTTGAGAAACGTTATAAATAAACGTGATAGTTAGCGCTAAAAGAAGGTTTGGTATTTTAATTTCGTTTAGAAAACCTGAAATAGAAATTACAGAACATATTTACCAAAGATTATTGTCAAAAATAATATCGAGATTCGTGGTTTCTGTATGCAAAAGGAAAGGTAATGTCAAACAGCAGTTCATCACCATTATTCAATATGTTTAGGACATCATCAAATCAGAATAATATCTAAATTGGCCTAATATCTGATATGTTTGAGTTGGCCCAAGCTTGGAATCATTGTGGCTTAAATTTTGCATGAGGCAGTAGAGTGATTTTTATATAAAGAAAATATGCGTTTTTGTGGTATCTACACTAAGTGTTGGATGGAAAATATTGAAGCACAACCCACAAGAAGAGGCAAGTTCATTTGTCCATATTTATTCATCTCACATATTTGTTTGAGTCAAGGAAGTGTACGTTTTTTTTCAACTGTACATCTTCCGATAGGTTGTGGCATTGATTTAGTAGCTCATTCTGTTCTTTATACCACACTTTTTAGCAAAAAATCGTCAATTTGAAATTGTTTGTTTCATACATTTTATTCTGACCTAAGTATTTTTCAAAACCATGACGTTTTTCGAACTTATGAATGATAAACTTCATAATTACTTGAGGGACATCTGATGGTTTCTTATTCCTTCTAACATCGTCAAATAAATAACAATTATAGCAGCAAAGAACCAACAATCAATGTTTTGTTTTTATAACCTGTGATCAAACCTTAGAAGTTTTTTTCCCAAAACAATAACTTTGGTATTTTTCAAAAACCTTTAAAAACATTTGAGGAGATTTACTAAATAGGGAAGCACAGGTTTGACTATGCCAACGTTAAGAAACTAAACAATATATGGAGATTGGCAATCCATGATAGCAAACCACAAAGAGGACACTATAATGGATACAACCCAAATAATAATTGATACGATTCAACGGAATGAGCAACGACCAGAAAATAACAAAACCAGTCTTTAGAAAATTTCTGAAGAAGCTGACAATATGTTTAGCGAAGCATCAAGTTCGTTAATGCAATAAAGACAGCAAGACGTTACAGACACCGCTTCAATTGCAAGCAATGGCGAAAGTCAACAATCCGAACTAATTAGGGAAAGGAAATGTTCAGATTAGCAAATTAACGCTTTTTGGACTTAAATTGCTTCAAGTGAATGTTTTAGGAGTGCACATAAGGATTAAAAAACTAAAAATACAGAACAAAATTTTATTTCAAACAAAATTTTAGTATTAAAATACCTAAAAATATCTAGTATGTTATTTTCTATACCACATTTGATGCACTGGTGAAAACACTTCAGGGCTTCTATATGCGGTACACTTTTCCCATGTGGAACTCCTTCTTCCTCGTCTTCTTTCTTATTGTTTGTTTGGCCCATTGTTAATGATGAAATTGTCTCTTCATCCGTAGTTAGTATCTCTTCATCGCCTCCCACAAGCCATTGTACAATCTCATTGTTGGTTATATCGGTGTGAAAAATGTCGTTGCGAATATTGGTGACCTCGCTTGTAATTTGGTGAGATTCAGTATCTTGAAGATCCTGAACATAGACATCAGTATCAGATTTGCGATAATGCGGTTTCATCTTTTGAATCACATGTTGATTCATTGGCTGCATAAGAGGGGTACGATCTGATGGTTGTGGCTACAAAAAACAGAACTACCTTCCCGTTTTAAAGATTCGCAGTTTATTTTTAATATGTTCTAGACGTCTTGTTTATTACATTTTAATACTTATATTACACAATCTAATGTATTATCTTTTTCACTAATTGACAACGAAATATTTTAATTTTTAGATTTAATAATTCAGTGATTGTAAGTAACTACAATTTGTTTTTTGTATTGTTTATATTACCATTTGATTATTTTTCAATAGATGAAAGCTTTATTCAGAACAGAAAATTGGGCCGAAAAACAATTAAAGGATTAAATTTAGGCAACCTTTTATCTTTTTGCCTGTCCAGTTTTGTGGTTGATGGGGACCATTTTCGAACATCATAACGAAGTTTGTCAGTTACGAGTAGCGTAACCTAAACTTGCGGACTCGCATAGGCGTCGGTATTACGGGTTAATATAAGAATACGAAAAATTCATAAATAAACTTACTTGCTAATTATTCAACAAATTAGAGGCATCAGGATGTGAACTACTGTGAACTTGCATCATTGTATATGCTTCCACAGTTACTTCTTTAAACCTTGTGCGTCGACAAGAAAAAATATTCTTATACATAGAAAACGATCTCTCCACATCTAAGAAAGTTACATTTGCATGTAGAAACTGTTTTTCAAAATCACTTAAAAGTTCACTATTCTTACACTTATTATAAACGGCCTCTAAAGTATTAAAATCGGGATTTTTCCTTAAAACATCTGCCAACTTTTGACTAGCACATAATCCTGGCGTATCATTTAATGTGTGTTATTTATTTTTTACACTCTCCACTATGTCTAATGATTCCTGCAATGACAATTCAGTACATTGTAGTTTTCTGATGGCATCTAGTAATACCGTATAATTGGTACATATTGTTGTTAAATCTTCTAAAAGTTGAGGAATTTGAAATTCTCTTTGACTTTCTCTAATTGCTTTGGATTCATTCCAATTAAATCGCATTATAACTGATTGAATTTGTTGAAAATGGATCAAATAGTAAGAAGCTGCTGTTAGCCAAGTACCCCATCGCGTTAAAATTGGTTCAGGAGGTTCTGGAATACCGGACAAAATTTACGACATTCTTTTAAACGGTTAGGAAATTTACGAAACACTGCTTTAGTAGTTCCAATCATCCGATCAACGTTTCCGTAATGTTGTCGAACAACTTCACCAACTAAATGCAAAGCATGCAGCACGCAGGTTATATGTATTAAGTTAGGAAATATATGTTTTAAGGATCGCCCAACACTAAACATCGTTGCTGCACTATCTGTCACAATCATCACAACTTGATCTTGGGCAATATTAAATTTTTTCAAAGCGTTCATTATCACTTTTTGAATATTTTCCGCGGTACATTGTTGAACACGTTTGCAAGCTAACAAATATCGAGATGCTGTGTTCTCGCTAGATAAAACGCGAGCTATTACATTCACAATACTGTTTTTCTTTATATCGGTCGTCTCATCCACGGTAATCCATATTTTTTTGGAACACAAATCACGTTTACACACATTTTCTAGCATCTCTTTCATTCGCGGCAAATGATTCTGTAATTGTGTTTATGAGGGTAATGGGTATTTTGGAACGTATTGTCGCCAAAACGTTTTAAAAGCTGCTTTTCTCACCAACGACAACGGAAGATTACAGGAGGTAAACATAATTAATAAATGTATGAGGAATAGTGTATAAGGTATTTCAGTTCTTGCATTTCTCATATGCTTAATACCATTGGCATGCCTCTGGCAATCAGTTCTGTCCAATGCAGCCAAACGAACATTGCATATTAAGCAAAAAACTGCACTACCTTCATATTTTAAATGGGGAAAAAGTGACACATACTTATGTACATTAGTAGCAAATCTATTACGAGGCATTGTTTTCTTAGGTATGTAAATATTAGTTCTATATGAAACGATACACTAATTATGTACTTGGTATAATACTACAACACACAAAAAACACCAGCTATATTTTCAAAAGCGACACGTAAGTACATAACCTTGACCGTTCGACTAATCTCTGCAACAGCTCAACCGGTACTAAAACGAAATCTCTCTCAGCGCGGTTTAACATGATTTATATTCAAGGTCGACACTACATGCCTGCTTCTCTACCGGTTTAGTTTATTTATGAATTTTTCGTATTCTTATATTAACCCGTAATACCGACGCCTATGCGAGTCCGCAAGTTTAGGTTACTCTAGTTACGAGTACCCGTTATTTCCTTTTACATATATGTACGAGGTCTGGCAATTAAATAACCGGACTGGTGCTACAAAACATTTTATTGATCACCGATTGTATTACAAAGTTTATCCCCTTCCATTGTCGAAAGCAGTGCGGGAAGTCTCTTTCTCTCAGTTTGTTGAGAACCTCCGTCGCTTTCGCTTTCACCGCTTCCATACTGTCAAATTTTGTCCCCTTAAGCTCCGATTTTACCTTAGGAAATAAAAAAAGTCACAGGGGGTCAGGTCGGGCGAGTACAGCGGGTGGTCCAACACGTTGATGCCGGATTTCGCAAAGAACGCCTTCACCGACAAGGCGAAATGGGCTGGCGCATTGTCTAGGTGGAGCATCCAGGATTTGCTCTTCCACAAATCGGGCCTTCGTCTTCTCACTTGTTCACGAAGGGTAGTTAGATCCTCGTGTTTCACAAGAAACTTTAGGTTAACTCGTTGTTCGACCTAAACACTCTAAACGCTTTTTTTCGACGCGACGCTAGCGTAAGGACTTGAACGGACAGTTGCTACAGCGAGACTGAGCGACGTACAACCGTGCCCATGGAGCGCAGGCTGAGGAAGCATCTACAAGCACAGACATGTTCAAACCTGCCGTGGCGAGCTCGCTGTTTGCCGATAGTAGCACCAGTCCGGTTATTTAATTACCAGACCTCGTATATAGAGTGACGCAGGTGTTTTATTTCCCACAAAAACAATTGAAATAGTTTATTTTTATCTAATGAAATGATAATTTTAACAGAATCTTGTTCAGATTTTCGTCTCTTCAGAGAAGTTACACTGTATTTACTCGACAGATTTCTAATGATTTAAAGGAAAGGCATTAATCCTTTATGGTGCCATCCTTCTTTTACACGTAATTTCGTGGCAAGTGATTGTAAATATTTTCTTGTTCATGCGAGAAATGATAAAACAATAATTGTTTTGAAATGTTTGTTTAATAAAAGACCTCACGTTGCAGATATGCAAGATGGATTCATTCGAGATGCAATTTCCTGAAATAATAATAAATTTTAGTGCAACCCCATATTTTTCACAGATTTTGGGTCTAGTATTTTTAGTTGGGAACTTATCTCTTTCTCTTATGAGATTACTCAACCCAATGGCCTCATTGGTCTCTTCTCACATCGTTTGGTGGCTCGTATTACATAGGACCCCGCTTCTTTTCTTTTTCCAGTGCAGTTTCCATATCTGATTTTTGCTTGCGAGTTGGTTGTTTTGTTTCTTGCATAATGTCCCAGCTACCTCTTCCATGTAGTCAGCTGAGTCCAAAGTATTGGCAGATGACCCTGTTTTTGAATTCTTGTCCACAAAAGTTGCACATGTTCAGGTCCAGAAAGTAGTACAGTTCAACAGATCGACGCCTTTCATATGGTGATTGTATTCAGCCACTACATATCTTCTAACAGAGGAAGCTGGTTTCTTTTCCAGCAAAGTTAAATTCGAAAATGACTATTTTATTATCGCTCCAGACAATTACAGATATATCGACACTGTTATGGCTACCAACTTGATCGACAGATATGTCCCGTGTCTTTCTTAAGCAATCTGACATCTGGTTGCTTGCAGTTCAGTATGCAGTTTTTCCTCACTACTACCACAAGGAATGAATTATTTGTATCCCCATTTAAGCGGTTTACCGGAGACATATGGCTTCAGAACACATTTGTTCATCACAATCCATTCACCAAGTCGCTATTTCCTGGAAATCTTAGTAGTCGTTTATAGTGATGCTTGGAAAATATACAGTTGGACTAACACGGTCTAAAGCTGGGTTCACATCACAGCTGTGTCGCTGTACCGCGGTGTTGCGGCGTGTAAGCTATTGGCTGATTCAAAAAAAGCTACACTGGCGCCATAGGATTCACGCTGCTAAAAGTTGGTTCAACTTTAACTTTTAGCGGTGGCACAGCGCGTTTTTGTCAGTGCGTCCTTGTCCAACTTGTGGTTTATCCTTTTCTATTGAGAATTGAGCGGGAAACATCTCTGACAAAACGTTGTCAATTGGGGTGAATTATTCGAGTACAACTTATATATAATATGAAAGGAAAAGATCATTTACATCGATATAAAATGGTAATACCTATTATACTTTTTTAGCAAATATAACGCTAAAAGTCTTCGTCGTCTGTGGTGGTACATACTTATTGTATATTCGTTAACATATTCTGTATCCATACTGTTAATAGTGTGAAAATCGGAAAAATCTGAACACTTTTGTACAACTAATACAAATACCATCAACAGCCGTTGCTCACCAAAACAAGATTTTAACAGGACATATTGTGCATGCTTGAACTCCTTTTAAAATACGCGCTATTCTTTTAGCTGTGAAACAGTGGTGATGTGAACGGCGATAGGCGTCGTCTTCAAATTTTTGGCGCATCGCAACACCGCGGTACAGCGACACAGCTGTGATGTGAACCCAGCTTAAGATGAGCTAGTTATGCTAGTTATTTATATAACACTTTGTTGCAGCAATAAAATAATGCGCCATTACGAAAAAGTTTATTTCTTAATAAAATGTTATACAGAATTTTTAGGTGTGTTGTACTTTTTGCACACGATGGCATAAAGGGTTAATACCCAGTTTCAGTTATAAATATTACCATCATCCTATGAATTTGAGTAATTTTGAGTAATTTGCAAGAAACACGCACCCAATTTCAACGAACAAAATTACATTATAGGTTCCTTTATGTAAAACTTATCCACTACATCTTACGACAAAGATGAAGAGCAACAATAAGAGAACTATTTCCACTCTTTCTCGATAGAAAAGAAGAACGTGTTTCTTAAAAATTCTACATTACAGATCTTTATTTCCTTGCCCAAGAAATATTAACACATATTTCAGATGTCAAGAGGACATATAAAGAAGGCAATGAAAAAGAGTAGAAAAAAAACGAACTAAGAACGGCATTGTCGCTAGCGCCTACTATTCAAAAAATATAACGAACACAAATAAACTGACATCTTTTATTAGTTCTTTACCTGTTACCGGGACACGGTTAGGCACCAACTATATCAACTTATACATTTATATAAGCACTTTATGGGGAATCGGGACAAAGTGTTTTTGGTGTAGAAAAAAAATGGGAGGGTTGAGATATAAAATCGAAAAAAAAGTGTGAGGGTAAATAGAAATACTGAATTTTAAAGTTATTTTTACGATTCCTAGTTGTATGAAGGAATTTATGCTGTTTTATGTTTAGTGCTTAATCTTGTATTTTATCATTTAACACTAGAACTGCCGATAAATGCAAATACCTAAAACAGCTATTACCGGTCGTTTTGACCGCTATAGAAAGGCATGGTTTTTTTCTAATGCGAATGAAAGAATATTGTTGGATAAACACATTTACGTTCAAAACTGCATTTTACTTAAATAAACTCATTTAATACACGTTATAATTCCAAGAATAGCGAAAAAAATGATACAATTGCAATACAAAATAGTGAAATAGTGATGTTTTAAATGTGTATTAAATTGTAAAAAAGAAATTTCGAAATATAATAAATACGAACATAGTTATGTAAACTGCGGGTTCGGAAGTGTTCTAAAACACTTTCTCGATAATTTAGATGAGCTTTAAGATCAACAAATGTGATTTTAAAAGAAATTAAAACTAACAGTTGAAACCAACCTAAATTTTACGATGATATCAATATAAACTCAGCGCATATTTAACACGCAGATCAAACTATGTTTTCTATAACGAATTTGAGTCATTTAATTTTGTATCCACAAGTGGTGTTCCGCAAGGATCAAATCTTGGTCCTCTCCTTTTTAACTTATAAAAAAAACGATCTCTTGCAATCATTTACCTGTTCTGTTTTGGCATATACGGATGATGTTTTGTGCTGTGTCTGGTCGTGATGAAGCTGATCAATTGCAGCATAATATTGATCTTCTGGTTAGATGGTCAACGAGTAATAACTTATTGCTCGATACCGCCAAATGTTATTACATGTCCTTTACAAGAAAAACTAAGCCGTATCAATTTTCTTACTCAATGGAAAACCAAACTCTATCTAAAATAAATGTAATCAATGATCTAGGCGTAACTTTTGATTCAACTTTATCCCTCTCTAACCATATAGAAATTATTTGCTTGTCCGCTTCAAAAATGCTGGGATTTCTCATGAGAACTTCACGACATTTTAGTGATATTTGACTACTGAAAAGACTTTTTTATGGTTTTGTCGTCAGTAAATTAGAATACACTTGCGTGGTTTGGTTTCCCTTTTACACGTCTCAACAACTTCCAGTTGAGCGGATTCAACGACGTTTTCTGAAGTTTTTGTCATGGAAAGTCGACGGAACTTATCCAGATTGGAGTATATCTTACCATGATCTATTTGGTAGACATCAAATGGACTCACTAAGTAATCGGTGCGAGCTCCATAGCGCTCGGTACCTGCAGAAGCTTCTTAACAACAAAGTTGATTGTCCTTGCTTGTTGTCAACCTTATGCTTTAATGTTCCGCGACTGGCATCCCGTCAGGCGTCTACTTTCAGTATGCCAACACCAAGGAGCAACCTACTTCTCCGAGTGCTAATCTACCACATGACACGCAATGCCAACGTGCAGTATAAACACATCCTTGTCGGTTCCTTTTTCACATGAATAGTTTTTTTTTTATTGCACTTATATATTTTTCTTAATGCACAATGTTTATTTTTCTTTTGTAATGTATTCACATTCTATATATTTTCTTTGTCCTGTAATTGGGGTTAACCTGTTGGGCAAAGTAAATGATTATTATTATTATTATTATAAACTCTATGTTTACATTACATTTACAAGAAACCTGCCTCTCCTTAACCACCAACCTTCACTTCTAACTTGAATTTATGTTACGATTCGAAATATTAACACTTGGAAACTTGCAATACAGCCAGACACATGTTAATTCGATGAAAGCTTGATCAAAAGTCAGCAAATTTATTGGCGTCCTTCTGATTAAAATAAAGAATCGCGATGGCGATTGTTTTATCCACAGCAAATTTTGATGATTCCTTTCCAAATACAAATTGACGATGAATTTTGATGAATAAACCTGTTTATTAAAGTAGCATAACAAAATGAATGTAGTGACGCTACTGGACGACTGAAATTATGCTATTTTATGACCTAAAATATCACCGACACCCAACAATAATAAAACTTATTGACATTCTAGACAGAAACTTTATGAAAGATATTTAATTTACGAAATTATGCTAGAAAGATCTCTGAATTTGCACTTGTTGTAGGGACATTTTTCAGTAAATTTGAAAAGTTACGAAAATAAGAAAATGAACTGAAAAGGAATGACTTCGCCGTTCCACCACGTTTGCCGTTGGCTGGACTTCAATTAAGTATTTAGTACCCATGCTTCAAAGATCGGAGGCTCGGGGAGGAGTAGGAGCTATTGAAAAGAACTAGTAGCCGCCAGAGGGAATTTGACATTGACTGAGTGGCTATACTGAATACATTATACGTGCTAGAATGACAGCTGCGTTCGACGATGTAAATTTTACAATACTTCAATAGTTACGTTCAAATACAAAATTATTAACACAAGTAATTGTTTTTGTAATAGTTCCTGCCCATTTTCTACAATCATACTTTTGGCAAGATGAACATTGTTCCCCAGTTTTATTGCCCTTATACTGATTAATTTGACATTAATATTTTTTAAATGTAGTAGAGCTTGCGTTACTGTTTCTTCCGGCAACTTGAACCTTACTGGCTCTTGATTTTCTATAAGTTTCTGCCAGTTCATCTGCTAATTTGAATATATAATCCTTCCTTATTGTTGGATCCTTTAACACATACCTTTCTACGCAAGATGTTGACCCAGCTGTAGACGCGTTAGATTTTGTAACTTCCTACACAACACCGCTTTTAGAGCCGTGTTTACAAACGGTAAACATTAATGCTTCTTAGACTTATTCTTGCGAATAGTATCTGGAACCACATGTGAGGAACCAACCACACCATCGCTTTCGTCTACCCGCCATGACACGAGAAGAATCAGCAACAGCATCGCTTTCTATGATAAATTGGTTAGCAATGTCTTCATCTTCGTTGTTCATTTTTTCATTTTAAATTGTACCAGGTAAAGCACCGAATAAAACCGACTCAAACAGGCCGATATCCCTACTACCAGTGATATCGAAACTGTTCGAGAAATCACTTGGATAATAGTAATTTTTCGAACAGTTTCGACATCACCGATTAAAAACAATAATAGCCAAGGAAAAACTAGTTCCGAACCATCAGTTTGGCTTTAGGAATCAACATTCAACACTTGGAAAAGCCCATAGATTGATTGAAGAAATAGCACAAGTATTTGAAGACAAGAAAATATGTACTGTAGTATTTCTGAATGTGTCCCAGGCCTTTGACAAGGTCTGGCATAAAGGTCTGGAGTACAAACCCTGCTGTCTAAGTAGTATAGTGACATATTAACATCCTACATAAGAAGGAGAATCTTCAGGGTAAAATTTGAAGCTGAATATTCAAGAATCAAGCAAATAAAAGTTGGCGTACCTCAAGGCAGTGTACTTGGTCCTATCTTATACCTGCTTTATACCAGTGACATACCAACTACAGAAGATACCCTGTTAGCTACTTTTGCAGAAAACACAGCGGTACTTTCAAAAGGCACAGATTTTGAAGAAGCTGCAGCTAAAACTAAAAAAGTGCACTAAATAGTATCTCCACTTGGACACGAAAATGGAGATTCAAGCTAAATGAACAGAAATCAGTATCAACAAATACTAAGACCAGTGTGGTAATATGGAGCACAGCACTGAAATATTTCCTGGCGCCACCTCCTTGCAAGAGATATAGACATGCCGTCCTAGATAATAGCTATAGGAACCGGAATACAGATGTCATACTTACCCATACAATGACAACCTTTAACGTATAACCTTTCATAAACATTTTACAAAGATACCGGTTAATGTAATATTTTTTTTCTTTTACCGTGTGTACTAATTTAACTATAGTTTTTAAATATATAATAAATAATAAAAAAGAGGGGCAAATAAATTTAAATATTAACTCGGGTAAATAGGAAATTGTCAGTGAAGTATAATTACATTTCGGGTCTTTTTATGCCCTTATCTGGACCCCTAATTATCGGATTAAGGAGATTCAATCCATAACTAAGTATTAGAGGAGCCCTTTGATAATAAACCACTAATGTTATTGCAGAAAATCAAGTTATTTTCCATGTCAAAAAATGGTACTAGGCCTTTATGGCGATTACGAAAAGCACATACCGAAGCATCGTCTTCTAATAGGTTCCACTGCCGCAGTCTTGATCCTGGTAACTCTGCCTTACTTTTTGGAAGTCTTAGATCTCTCACGAGATCGTTTAATTCTGACTGGGTTATTTTGTGCGGTTGGCGGTTTGACATGCTTGATATTAAATCAGGATCTCTTGATGTTGATGGCATATCTTCTACAAGACAAATCGCTGTATCGCTATTATCTGATTCGTAAGTGAATGTTCCTGGGGGTTATGGAATAGGAAGTTCGTCACTATGGCGCACAGGTCTCATGGCAGATGGTATATTTGGATAGTTGATAACCGATTTTTTCTTCTTGGATATACCTGTTCCTTGCCCAACACGAGGTATCATGCAGAAATAGCAATCACTAATATGATTTGTAGGCTCTCTCCAGACCATTGGGACAGCAAACCGCATAGATAGTTTTTTATGATTTAACCAGTTTCTCAGACTTGAAGCGCATGCATTACAGCAGATATGTGGCGTCCAATGTTTGTCTTGATCCCCTATTTTGCAACCGAAATAAAGCCGATATGCCTGTTAGACCGCTTCTGAGACGCAAAAGTCACCTCACCACAAACATAACAGAAGTGATCTGGATTGTTTTTACACTTTCGAGACATCTTACAATGTCAACTATTCGATTGGACTCACTAACTTCGACTGACTAACCTCTCCGCTTTGAAGCTGCTTACCCAAATACGGCTTCTAGATTTTTAGAGAATATTCGAGAAGATTCGAGAATTTTCTATTCAATTCCATAATATTCGCGATTGTGGCGTTTGTCATTTGTTTGTATACAGGGGCTGTTCAGTACAAGGCGGACTTGCGGTTACAGTGTTAATATATAGGGACACATGACATCACGTATTTCTAAAACTTGGAACTGATATTAAAAAGATAAGTTTATTTTCGGTTTTAGCACACCAAAAATAGTGAGATTTAGTCGATTTTATTTTAGATACATTTTGGTTGTTGTCCAGTGATTATCAAAAGTTTTTCTTTCCTGTTAATCTCAAAATTATGATTATTCAAACTCTCGAATCATATTTTATTCTTAAATTGAAATTCAAGCGAAAGTACAAATTCTTTCGCACTGCACTGTATCCCATCAATACATCAAAGGTTAATAAACGCTGGATAGTCGTCTAATAGCCGTTCAACGCATTGTAAATTGTAACTCAGGTCTTAAATATTCATTTCTCTTCCGCGGTTATTACTATTACCCAGTCTCGACAGCGAATTATGTTCAAGATACGATTTCATTTGTCACGAAGAAATGTATAATCGGAGCGATACATAAACGTAACGTAGAGAATATACCATGAAATATAGCGCATGTGATCATTACAGAGTAATAAATAATGTCTCAGTACTATGTTTAACAATAGGTTTAAATTATCGGATTTCTAGTATTCTAATTTCTGTTTCAAACTATGACTGTCATGTTCTGCTATGTACTCGTTATAATAGCATAATTGTATGAAGTTTTGCAGACTTCTTACAATATTGCAAATTAAGTAAAGTTACGCGTAATGTAATAAATTAAATTCATAGTTATTTTGAAACCCATTACTACGAACCATTTTATATTTTCTTGTAACAATTTTTCAAACTATGTAATAGTAATAATAATAGTAATATCTATTAGTCATAACTAGAGTAACCTAAACTTGCGGACTCGCATAGGCGTCGGTATTACGGGTTAATATAAGAATACGAAAAATTCATAAATAAACTAAACCGGTAGAGAAGCAGGCATGTAGTGTCGACCTTGAATATAAATCATGTTAAACCGCGCTTAGAGAGATTTCGTTTTAGTACCGGTTGAGCTGTTGCAGAGATTAATCGAACGGTCAAGGTTATGTACTTACGTGTCGTTTTTGAAAATATAGCTGGCGTTTTTCGTGTGTTGTAGTATTATACCAAGCACATAATTAGTGTATCGTTTCATATAGAACTAATATTTACATACCTAAGAAAACAATGCCTCGTAATAGATTTGCTACTAATGTACATAAGTATGTGTCACTTTTTCCCCATTTAAAATATGACGGTAGTGCAGTTTTTTGCTTAATATGTAATGTTCGTTTGGCTGCATTGGACAGAACTGATTGCCAGAGGCATGTCAATGGTATTAAGCATATGAGATATGCAAGAACTGAAATACCTTATACACTATTCCTCATACATTTATTAATTATGTTTACCTCTTGTAATCTTCCGTTGTCGTTGGTGAGAAAAGCAGCTTTTAAAACGTTTTGACGACAATACGTTCCAAAGTACCCATTACCCTCACAAACACAATTACAGAATCATTTGCCGCGAATGAAAGAGATACTAGAAAATGTGTGTAAACGTGATTTGTGTTCCAAAAAAATATGGATTACCGTGAATGAGACGACCGATATAAAGAAAAACAGTATTGTGAATGTAATAGCTCGCGTTTTATCTAGCGAGAACACAGCATCTCGATATTTGTTAGCTTGCAAACGTGTTCAACAATGTACCGCGGAAAATATTCAAAAAGTGATAATGAACGCTTTGAAAAAATGTAAAATTGCCCAAGATCAAGTTGTGATGATTGTGACAGATAGTGCAGCAACGATGTTAAGTGTTGGGCGATCCTTAAAACATATATTTCCTAACTTAATACATATAACCTGCGTGCTGCATGCTTTGCATTTAGTTGGTGAAGTTGTTCGACAACATTACGGAAACGTTGATCGGATGATTGGAAGTACTAAAGCAGTATTTCGTAAATCTCCTAAACGTTTAAAAGAATTTCGTAAATTTTGTCCAGGTATTCCAGAACCTCCTGAACCAATTTTAACGCGATGGGGTACTTGGCTACCAGCAGCTTCTTACTATTTGATCCATTTTCAAATTCAATCAGTTATAATGCGATTTAATCGGAATGAATCCAAAGCAATTAGAGAAAGTCAAAGAGAATTTCAAATTCCTCAACTTTTAGAAGATTTAACAACAATATGTACCAATTATACAGTATTACTAGATGCCATCAGAAAACTACAATGTACTGAATTGTCATTGCAGGAATCATTAGACATAGTGGAGAGTGTAAAAAATAAATTACACACATTAAATGATACGCCAGGATTATGCGCTAGTCAAAAGTTGGCAGATGTTTTAAGGAAAAATCCCGATTTTAATACTTTAGAGGCCGTTTATAATAAGTGTAAGAATAGTGAACTTTTAAGTGATTTTGAAAATCAGTTTCTACATGCAAATGTAACTTCCTTAGATGTGGAGAGATCGTTTTCTATGTATAAGAATATTTTTTCTTGTCGACGCACAAGGTTTAAAGAAGTAACTGTGGAAACATATGCAATGATGCAAGTTTACAGTAGTTCACATCCTGATGCCTCTAATTTGTTGAATAATTAGCAAGTAAGTTTATTTATGAATTTTTCGTATTCTTATATTAACCCGTAATACCGACGCCTATACGAGTCCGCAAGTTTTGGTTACTCTAGTCATAACTAGGCCGGGCACAGAGAGCTTGGCGCCAGCTTAGAAGTGAGGTTACCGCGCCCACGACGCAACGTATGTATGCAGATGAATCGGCACGGGCTATCGCAGCGAATGAAATTGGCGCCTCAATGGTCATGTGTGCGGAATTTAATCACGATTGCGTCATTTGTCTGTTAGCTACAACAGTATAAGCATGTCAGCTCCGCTATTAGTTTGCACCAAAGAGGTACAACGAGCAGTGATCCGATTTTTGTGGTCAGAAGGTGTGGTTCGGCCTATCAGATTATCCACGATGAACTCAAATTTCGTAAAGTGTGTGCGCGATGGGTACCACGAATGCTTACCACAGAAAACAAAACCAAACGTAACGTACTTCAAAATATCACTTCTGTCGGCTGTGAGTCACACATACACCATTCATAATCTACGGCCCATGCGACCGATTTGATTCTGTTGTGAAGAACGATTGTGCCCGGCTTAGTTATTACCAGTGAGCGGCAAAATCGTAAGGGGTGTGACTCAAAGCCGCGCATCGTAAACATGCTACAGAGACGTACTAAGTGTATGTTGCATATTTCAGACGCTAAGTTGTTATAAATGTATTTAAACGAAATTCATATATTAATCATAAATTGAAATAGAAAATATACACATATGCAATAAATTTGTTTCAAGTAGGAAATAAGAGAAAGGAATTAGCCATTACCACAAGAGACTCATCTATATTTTCTGCAGTAAAACGGCTTCTTTTTGAAGTTACCACATCTTTCAGTATCGAAAACATTCTTTCAACTTCACACCTTCTAAACCGAGCAAAATTGAAAGGTGATATAAAAGAATTATATTTTATACATATGCAGTGGTACCTCGGTTTACGATAGTATTTTATTACGGAATTTTCGGGTTATGGAAGAAAATTTGGATGAATTTTTATTTTCAAAACCGAAAGGTACTCCCGGATACGAAAAGCGGCTTGCAGCTTAGAATTCTTACAGATTCGGCAGAATTTCCGTGCGACTCGTATACATGCTAGAAAGAGATAGTTATACACAATATAGAGCGATGGTTTGTGTGGTTACTTTTCCCATTATTCCACCGCTTCGCATCTGACTTGAATCCATAATTAATATTATCCTTACATTATCCGAAATTCCTTTTATCTTTGTGTAAAATCTTTTTGAAAGAACAAAGCCGAAAGTTCTACGGTCAAACAATTTATCTGTCGCGTCGCTAATTTTGTAATATATATATAAAAGCCACCTCACCCTCACTGTTTTCCATACGCCAGAAAGAGTCCTTATTGTGTGAGTGGAGTTATTTTTTTTTAATTTCAATCTTAAGAGTTTTTATTGATTTTTCTACGTAGCTATATTTTCTATATGTTCAATTGTATTTGAAATACATAAGATGAATTTGTGATATATTTTTTTTTGATTATAGGAACGGATTATCTCTATTTCTTTTATTTCTTATAAGAACTTTTGATTCCAGTTACTAAATTTCGGATCACGAAATGTTTTTGGAAAAAAATAATTGCGTACGGCTGTATTTGAATTTTGTATTTATCGTGCAATTGGTTTAGTGTATTTAAATCGGGGTTTCTGCCAAACACTACATCAACTTAATTAGTTTATCTTCAATATCGCCCGGAATACCTTTTAATTTATTGATTGTGTCGTTTAATGTATTGAACGCGTCTCCCAATTTTGTACTTCGAATTTCGAAGCATTGTATCGTCGCTGTTAAGTGTTTCATATGGAAAATAAATAGCTTAAAAACCTAATAACGAAATAAAAATAGATACAGTAAATATAGGTACCTAGAGTCATTTGAGGAGAAAGCTCGATGCGAATACTACGACTGCATGTCATTCACTGATTCCTCGATCTTGAATTAATCAGCGCCTACATCACTTGCTCTGCATACGGCTCTGCTGCGGCTGACGTCATCCCATATAATTTTGCCGTTCTCTGGTTATTACTTTCCAGGATTGGTAAGACACGACATTAACAGTTCTTGGACAAACATAGTATGGTTTTCTAATCCTAGTTCACAGAAAAAAATCAAATCCTATAGTGGATATTTCTTTGAAGTAAGAAAACAGAGTACTGTATGCCTCTGTCGATGGTTTCTTTGAGTCATTCTGCGCTTGTAATGAATTCTAAACATATTACATATGATTGCCTGTATAAGTGTATGGTATTCGAATAACAAGAACGGTAACAAACCGTCAACAACATGAACGGTAACCTAACGAGGCAAGCCGGCAGAAGGATATAAAACGGATCCCACATATTTCACCGGGCAGCTCGCCCGAACACCGTATCACGGCTGTCCTATTTATTGCCAAGTTTCAGTACACATCGGTGGACAATATATAACAAGATATAAAGAACCAAACACGCCGTACACTCGCACACAGATATTACGGACAAACTCGCACACAAAGGCGCTCACTATTATATGCTCGGCGTACAGTAAATTAATACCATACATTGTACAGTTATTTATAACTCTCGTGTGTTGGCAATATGTTACATGTATTAATCCAATAAATAAATATGACTGCCATAAATCGGTGTCCACTCTTCACGAGAGAGCACGCAACAAACTTCCAAGAGAAGGACAGGATGTGCGAGGACCTCTACGCTAGACTATACGCACTTTGAGAGAACAAAGAAGGATCACTTATTTCTTCGTAGTGTACGATGAGAGTAGTAAGGTTGGACGGACATGAGGTGTAACAAAACGTTAGCCTACAGGATGCTATTATAAAATATCTACTATACACATTTATAGAGTGTTAACTAATAACGATTAAGTTTCATAAAAACGTTTCGTCATGTCAATTTTTATTTTTTATGGGACCTTTTCAATAATTTTTTTCAATTACAACCAACTGCTTTTGAGTTATGACGTTATCATATTTTGTTATAGGAACCCAATTTCTTCGTGAGAATCTAATACAGCTTCCTTTTTGGTGTATGCTAGCATCCCATAAGTCCAGGAGAAATTTTTTCAAATTCACCGATAACACTGAGGAACAATTTGTAACACAATTTCTGTTGAGTTTGGTTTTTGAGCTGTTTTATAGTTAATTAGGCATGCTGGTTTCAAAACTGTAGTTAGTTTTCTTCTACCACGTCAAGTTTTATCTCTACACCTTATGAGAATGTGACCACTCTCCGCGAAATCGAGCATGGATCATAGGAAGCACTATTGGTCTCCTATTGGCTGACACAAACCTTCTCCGATGGGCGCCGGGTGAATGACGCATAGGAGAACAGCGAGAGGTTTATACTTCTCTTCTGGACTTGTTTAGTTACGCCTGAGATACTGTAGTGAGACGTTGTGTATCGCACTGAAACGGTACAGCCCACTCCGACGTGGAGTCTGAATTCTTGTTTATATACAAGGTTAGCAGTGTTTAGTGTTTATTTATATATGAACTGAAACTTTTCCTTATGTCTACCTCTGCTAGTTCACGCCGTAAGTGCTTAAACAGCCCTGATTCGTTTTCTTACATATGTGGCAGTTTTAGCATTTCCAGTCAAAAGACAAACATCAGTACATTTGTCAGGCAAGTCTATTTTGCCTATTTTAAAGTGAAAATTGGTGATCAAGATAAATCATGGGCCCCTCACAAAGTGTGTAAGCAGTGTGTTGAGGGTTTACGGATGTGGGCCAAGGGAACACGTGATAAACTTCCATTTGGTATACCTATGATTTGGCGAGAGCCCAGAGATCATTCAAGTGATTGTTACTCTTATATAGTGAAGAAAAACAAATGTAAAATAGAGTATCCTAGTTTACCATCAGCTATACGCCCACTGCCTCATTCAGCCGAAATTCCAGTGCCAGTTTTCAATGAATTACCCTCTTTGGAAATACAGGAATACGAGTCTGGTGAAGATCAAAGTGACCCCAACGATAAAGATTTTGAAATTAAAGATGATTCCGTTCGTAATGGATTTGACCAGCATGAGTTGAATGATTTGGTACGAGATTTGGGACTATCCAAAAAAGCTTCAGAGCTCTTAGCATCAAGACTGCACGAGAAAAACTTGCTTGAAAAGGGAGCTAAGGTATTCTATTTTCAATCAAGAGAAAGTGCGTTTCTACAATACTTTTGAAGTGATGATGGATTTGTGTATTGCCATAACGTACATGGTTTAATGGAAGAGTTGGGAATTCCAGCCTATAACGCAACTGAATAGCGACTGTTTATCGATAGCTCAAAGCGGAGCTTGAAGTGTGTTCTCCTCCACAATGGAAATTTATTGGGTTCAGTCCCGATAGGCCATTCAGTTCGTTTGAGTGAAGAATATGAAGACATATAGAGAGTCATTGATTTGTTGCAATACCACATGCACCAATGGATCATTTGTGTTGACCTTAAAATGGTTAGCTTCCTTCTTGGCCAACAACGCGGATATACCAAGTATCCCTGCTTTTTGTGTATGTGGGACCGCAGAGCTGGTGAGAAGCATTGGGTGCAGTCGAATTGGCTGCCACGATCTGACCTGAAACCTGGTGATCTAAACATTGTACATCAGCCACTTGTCGACAGAAAGAACATTATATTTCCACCTCTGCAGATAAAATTGGGTCTCATGAAGCAATTCGTTAAAGCTTTGCCAATTGAAGGAGACTGTTTCAAATATATCATTTCGGCATTTTCTAGCCTGTCATTTGAAAAGATAAACGCCGGTGTTTTTGATGGTCCACAGATTTGGCACCTTGTTAAAGATGAACATTTCATCGAAACAATGTCAGAAATTGAAAAGAATGCTTGGTTGGCATTCAAAAACATTGTTAAAGACTATCTTGGAAATACACGAGCACAGAATTACACCAAAATTGTCCAGCGACTCTTGGAGAGCTTCAAACTGCTAGGTTGCAACATGAGCACCAAATTGCATTTTTTACATAGTCATCTTGCTAACTTCCCGGAAAATTTTGGTGCAGTCAGTGATGAGCAGGGTGAGCGATTTCACCAGGTTTTGAAGGTCATGGAGGCACGGTATCAAGGTAGATGGGATGTACATATGATGGCTGACTATTGTTGGAGCATCAAGCGAGAATGTCCACAGATTAAACATTCCAGAAAAAGCTATAAGCGAAAATTTTTGCCTTAATATGTAATTACCGTTCGATAAAAAAATAACTATTTGTACGAACATAATTTAACTTGCAGTAACTATTATAGCCTTTGTATGAATAAAATTTATTTTTTATAAACAGTATATTTGATAAGTTTTTACTTTATTTTCCTTTATATGCACAATTTGTATGACTTTTAAGGGTATCCTATAGCTTAAAAGTTGACGTGATTGACAAAAACTGCGGTTACTTTTGGATCCAGAGGCTAAAAGTTAGTTGAAAACAAGTCACAGATTTAAGACAACGAAATTGCTGTTCCCCAGTGTAATTTAAGTTAGCAGTTACAATGTAACATAAATGTGCTATCTGTTTATAATGATTAATAGCTTTTTTTTTCATCTTATCAAAAACGTTTCTTGAAATGTGTGGTCTAGACATTTCGCCTAATAATAATTTTTTATTTGCAATATTCATAAATTCAATAATCGGTCATTTGTTATAGAATTCCTCATGTAGTTGTTAATACTCCCAAGCTTGCCCATGCTCTTTTCATTATTTGGTGTTGTAGCAAGTGTGAGCAATAAATGTTTTTCTGCGGAAAGAATATTAAACTAATTTAGTTTGCGTTTGCTTAGTAGCGATATCACATATTCCTTTAATTTTTCTAATTCATCGTGGGGAACATTTTTATTGCACTTTAACAGTGATTTTCATTTAAAATTGTTTTGTTACTTCTTTATTGTTAAAAAAGGAACATTCATTAGTACATAGACATTAGCCCGTGACGCGACCTGTGTACTTTCCCTTTACCTATATCCTAACTAACCTAGGAGATGGGGCTATCGTACAATATTCAGCTGATACAACAAAAATGTCAATAACACTTATTTCGGGAAATCTCCAAATCGAACATCTAATTGTACAATTTATGAATATATTAATAAATATTATGAAACACAAAAATTAAATATTTTAATTTTAACTATAACCATTGGGCGAAGCGTCAGGCTATGGAATATACCTCGTGCTTTTATACATCGATTATTTTGATCATTAGTCAACTTGAATTTTGCCAAATCCAGAGGTGTTCCAACCTTTGGTAAGGATTTTTTACGTGTTAACCATCGTCGTGAGACGGGGCCTACGGTTTTACTTCCTGATCCGAGAAGAAGGCATACTCCGATATTTGCCCACCCAAAGAAATACCCATAAATAAAGGATGAGTTAATTGAAAAAGAAATTGTAATTTTGCATTTAATAAAATACTCTTAAAACAAAGAAATTGATAGTCTTTATTCAATTATAAAATTTATTTGACACAAAAAGAATTAAATCTTTCGACTATTAATAATTGCGGCACACACTTGTGGCACTCTCTCTATCAATTTCGTCAGAGCAACGAGTTCTATTTTAAGCCAGCCTTCTTGTAGTTGCTTCCACAACTATTTCTTAGAAGTTGGAGGATTTATTTTCACCTGCCTCTCCAGTTCCTCCCACGAAAGCTCTATGAGATTAGCATCTGAGCTTTGAGGAGGCTATTTCATTATTTTGATATTGCTTTCGCGTTCCACCGATTTGAAATATTTGGGGCATAATTTAGAAATGTATTTCGAATTTTTATCTTGTGGAAATATAAAATAGTCACCAATTATTCTCGTTCCAGATGGTATAGCATTTGTTCCTAAAATTTCCCAGTAGTGCTCTTTTCTTTAAATTCTATCTATTATAACCTAGACTCCTTCGGATGCGGCGCCAAAGCAACCCCAAACTATTATCGAACCGCCCCTATGCTTGACTGTAGGTATTACTATCATTCTGCTGCTCGTTCTCCTTTCGACTTTCGAACGAATGTTTTTCTCTTGAAACCGAAGACTTCAAATTTGGACTCATCGGTCTACAAAACATTTTTTCACTCATCAACTGTCCAATGTTGATGCTCTCTAGTCCACTGCAGCCGTTTTATTTTATTTTGCTTGCGTAAGAGTGGTTTACGTAACGCTATTCGACCAAATAAACCGCCCTCTCTTAACCTTCTTTTCACGGTGGTCAACTAACTCGTTTTTGACACTCAATACATATTTCAGTCGTTATTTCAGTTGCAGTTTTATCTATTCCGTTTACTCATCATAATTATTCGACGATCTTCCGCTGGTGTTGTCACCTTCCGTCGTCCTGTTCATTTTCTGTTTAATAATGTGCCATGTGTGATATTTTTTAACGTTATAATCAACAGTTTGGGGTCTTAATTTCAATTCTCTTGCGATGTCTCTGTTATTTCGGCCAAGATTATGTAAAGCAACAATCATTGTGCGGATTTATAAAGGGAACTCTCTTGTTTTCGGCATTTTAATACTAATTTTAGACAATTTTGTTAAGGATATTCACTGTTTAAAAGAATAATAACTACTACATCTAAATTTATAATTCTAGTTTCGGTAAATAGGGAATTATCATTTTCACCAGCACTACATTAAATATTTATTAGTAAAGGATAATTGTATTACATTTTGGATCTTTTTATGACCCTATCTGGATCCCTAATTATCGGAGTAAGGAGATTCAATCCATAACTAAGTATTAGAGGAGTCCTTTGCCGAATTATTTAATGTGATATCTTTATTTTACTTATGGGTAAATAATTATACTTCCTAAATAACAATAAATAAATAATTTTCAAAAATCCAAGCAAAAATACAGGTGGGCAAATAATTATGGCCGGTAGTCCTTGGATTTGTTAATTTTCTGATAAATTAACAATCAATAACATTTCTAAAACGTCACTACAATAATTTGATTCAGGGGCGCAAAATAGAACATAAAACTTATTGAACAGTAAGAAACTAATGAAAAAAAACAAAATATTTTGTTGTAGCACTATTGGAATCTATGACAATTTGAATTTTAACACCGGCATCCGTCTCTGATTTGTTAAAAGCCCGATAGAAATGTTCAAATGATCGTAACTCTGTGAAGAAAAATTGTAGATCCGGCAATTGTTTTTGCCTTAAAAAATTCTATAGAACGAGCCCTCACCCAATCCCACATGCCATTTAAAATTGTTTAGCTCCCCCCTCCTTCCGTACCAGGAAGGTGTGGAGGTGGGTGTTTTTGTGGTTAAGTAATAGACTTTGTAATTCCATTGAAACCCTATACATCTAAATTCTATATTTCAAACCATTCAAAAATTATTTTGGTGGCCCAGAACTTTGGATAGGCACTCAAATATCTTTATATGTAAAAGAATACTACGTGTTTATAACCCTTTAGCTTGTAAAGAATCTTCTTCCAATGATATTGAGTACTTGCTATTTGTTCTTTGACAACATGTATCTAATACGCATTATTTTTTAATAAACTGTGTCCTTAAACTACCCAAAAACGTTTTATCGCTTCAAGTGTGCGGCCAACCTGATACGGTCGCAGGACCTACAGGTAGTAGAAGGGGTAGGATGGTACAGGAAAGAAATAAGGAACAAAAGTCTCTGATATAATTTATAATCCAATTAAGTGGGTCTTGGACCGAACAAAAGACAAGGCTCAATACAATGTTGCTGCGGTCGCAACACTAAATGCGCTGTATAATGGACAAATTTTGATCGATTTTCTACAGCCTTTCTTCGCCCTATTGTTATGTCGCGCGTTTTTTTTATATATAGATATATGCGGTCACGGCGTGTTAGTTTAGATTTATTCTACATTGATAGATACCCGTATAATACAATACCACGTACACTTCACGAAAAAATAAATTAGTCAAAATATTAAAGCATCCTCTGTGGCATTAAAATTCATCACTTCGTCATTTCACCTACGCTGTTTTCAGTTTCAAACAATTTATTTGAGTTTAGTAACCATTTTTGAGGTCAATAATAATAATAATAATTTATTTTCAGTCATAGAAGAATATCGGAAAATCCTGGAGGAAAATGCCATACCGTCAGGAGTCCGATTAATTGGTCGTGGATTTGAATTTATGCAGGACAATGACACCAAACATAAATCTAAATTGTGCACAGATTACCTGCAGCAAGAAGAAAATGAAAGGAGCCTAAAAATTATGGAATGGCCGTCACTGTCCCCCGATCTGAACCCGATAGAGTTGTTATGGGAAGAATTTGACCAATGTGTTAGGAAAAAGTGTCCAAAATCGAAGGAACATTTGTGGACCATTCTCCAGGAGGTATGGACAAGCTTGCTCCATGAAACATTAGCAAAATTAGTGAATCGGATGCCGAGAATAGTGGCAGCAGTCCTAAAGGCAAAAGGTGGATTTTTCGATGAAAATCGGATTTAAATTATTTGTATTACATTAACTTTTTCTTTGTAATAAATTTGTGTTTGAAAATATGTAAAATAATGTTATTATTATTATATAGCACAAAATTCCACAAAATTTGAAAAATAATTATATCAATTTTAAGATAAAATTTGCCTTTGAACAAAATTCAAATATCTCAATTAAAGAATACTTTAGCATATTAATATTTACGTCACTCTTTACATGAATTTTGGCAACAAATGATTTTCTATTCGATTTATTTACATCTTACAGGAATCTTGAAAAGATGCCACGGTTCCAAATAGCTATACAACTTTCTTTCCTTCTTCATCTTATTCTTTTTCCTGCTTCTTTATTTTAACCGAGTCCTTTTTACTATTACTGATGACGTCACGCAAGTTCATCAATCAATCGAAACGGGCAGACCATCAATAAATCTAATGGTTCGACTCGTGAATTTAAAATAGCTGTTATGTTGGAACAATGTAGCCTATTATGTGTTGTTCAGTTCGAAGGTACGGAACGTAAGGATTACCATTCTCCGTCGTCGTGGGATGGGATCCTAGAAGGCGCAGGTCAGTACCTGGTATTCTGGTATGTAACGTTTATACGGACATAACCTCGAAATTATGACAAGTAGCTTCGTAACTCTGGAATACGGATAAAATTGGGAAATAATGGAATTACACGAACGTTCGTTTTTGTATCTGTCAATATTTACTAGTAAATCTGGTGTTTTTATCATTATTTTTTTACGGACGATAATATTTGGAACTAGTACGGTACTGTACTGGATAATATTTTGATTTGTTCGGAGTTCATGATAAATGAAATAAATTTTGAAGAGTGTGTGCAATTACAAGTAATATAAACGACTCCAGTCAAAGTGAATCGAATATGATTTTGTTCATGATTGTTTTGTGATGTTCGAACAATATTTACACCTATTTATCATTATATACGGGGTGCGCCACTTAATTAAAGTCATACACAGTCTCACGATTACACAGTAGAATCAAAAAAAATCCAATTTTAAATTAGTTTTTTCTCAAGTTGTTTTTGCGCAGATCATAAAACGAGCATTAGTCTTTCCAGTCAGGTTAAGCAATGTCTTTTGCACTCGCTGTTGAGCATAAATAAAACAGCTGTTATTTTTGCTTAGTAGGCAATTGTTAAAAATGAAATCTATCATGCTACCCACGCTTGACAACAGCTATGAGACCTCTACTACACAGCGAAGCTGTACCAATACCTAAAAGAGAATAAATTGTGAGTATTATACCTACGAGGTAGGCGCCATAAATTCTCGTCCTGACAGGCTTATACAGGTTCTAGCGTGTTCAAACTCCATTGCATCATAGTTGCACATGTGCGAAGCCTATACTATTTATATTACGGCTCGAAGAGTAGTAGTTTTTAGTAGCCAGCCAGATAAGGATATAGGTCGGTTGTCTGTAGGCGCGAAATAGACGGGAAAGAGGGTCAAAAGGGAGCAAACTGCACGCGACTTGCAAAAAAGAGCGAGCAAGATGGACGCGCGCGATCGACATAGATCGAAAGGGGCTACTTTTCCCAACAAATAGGCGTAGTTTCGTTCGAAATGGAGGTCCGCAAGTTTACTAGCCGGCGTTCTGCAATTCGAGGCAGTACTGGAAAAAACACGCTAAACGTGTATGGTTGAGTCATAAAATGTTAGGAATTTCATTATATGTTGATGGGACTGATTAATAGACTGATAAATTATTTTTTCTTCGAATGTTTGCTTTAAAATCGTTTTATTTATGAAATTTATAGACTTTTGGTGGTAGGGTGTTACATGGGACTTAAGTCTACCTTAAGTAGAGGCGGTATTAGCATACAACTCAAAACCGTTCCCTCTAGTTCTCTTCTAGTTATTTCTTATAATTTGTGATATTATTTTGCTTTAGTTAAAATGAAGTAAAGAACAAAGGTAGGCACACAAACACATATTTCAATCCAGGTGCGCTTCTCTTCGACTTTTGCCATGAAAAATGAGCTCATCGATGCCACGGTTATTTATTAATACATCGATGTTGGGATAGATTATCTGTCAAGAAAAAGAGAACAGTCATGCTGATGGAAAATTGCTATTAGCCCGGTACAAAAAAACGCCTTATTATCCGGTGGAAGTGTGTAAACTTTCAACAGCTACGCAACACGTCACTTCACGTCACGTCACGTACGTACATCGAAGAACGGTCTTAAATGTAACGCGTTCACACTCTTCGATACATAAACTAATTATCTACAATCGGGAGTTCACTACAAGTTTATGATGCGCTCGTTTAACAAATAAAGGCTAGTTACAAATATGCAATTGTTGATGTGATTGAAGAAAACGTGCTAAATATTGACACATAAATATTATTGAACGCAAAATTCTGATGAGTACTTTTTACGCTCGTTTAAAATGAGTTTACTATTGTGTATAGTTTTGTCGTAATTAACATTTTCCTCTTCACAGATCTTTATTATTGAGAATCATCTCGTAAAAATAGGATTTTAATGAAAATTGGTATACATGCAAGGATCCATCTGAGTAATAAATTAATTTTTCAAACAAAACTGTTGTTTATCTCTTCGATTATAATGAATAACGCATACACTATCGGCCATAATTATTAGCGCACCTAAATTTTTGCTAGGATTTTAGAAAATTATTTATTTATTGTTATTTAGGGGGTAATTTATAATTATTTACCTACAAGTAAAAGAAAGATATCACATTAAATAATTCCGGAAAAGATTCCTCTGATACTTAGATATCGATTAAATCTCCTTAATCCGATAATTAATGGCACCAAGTAGGACCCCAAATATAATACAATTATTCTTTACTAATAAATATATAATGTAGTGCAGGTAAAGAACACAATTCACTATTTACTAGGGATGGGTCGGTATTTTAGTAACCGTGTTTTGGAGCGGTATTTTGTTGTCGCGACGTATCTCGCTCCGGAATATCGAAATAACTCGTTATTTTGGAAGGATAGGCTGTCGCGCGACACGGGAACGGTAGTGGTCTACATTCGGAATGTTCCTGTGGAACGGTAGCGTCGCTGAAACGATAAACATTTCCATCGTTACTTTGGAACAATGCGCTGTAGCGCGATAGGAGTAAAGCAAAGTCGACTATCCTCGGGAACGTCGCGATTTACATTCGCGACGTTCCTGGTCGCGTCTTATGTAACCGATTGATAAACATAGTATGCGTGCATATTATTCAAATGGTAGATGCTATATGCAGCGTAATTGTTAATTGTATCAGCGTAAAATGAATATGTAAACTATATTTATTTACTAAATATTTATTCAAAATAAATTGAATTCTAATGAAATAATAAAAAGAGATAAATCTAAAAGTGGCCATAACGTAAAGAAATTAAACAATTCCTGTGTTGTAATTTAAAAATAATAATCGTTTTGCCATAGCTGAACTTAATCTGCTTCTTCTATGTGATAAAATTTTACCAGTTTTTATAAAAGTACTCATTATAGATATTAAATTACAGTGTGTCTGATATATGAAGAGAACAACCAGCGTAATAAGCACCCATTTCATATCGGTTATATTATATCGTTCCAAAGTAACGGTATTTTGTCACAGTCGTGAAGGGAACGTTCCATGAGTGGAGCGGTATTTCCCATCACTGCTACCCGAACTAGAATTACGAATTTAGATTTAGTGGTTATTATTCTTTTAAACAGTGAATATCCTTAATAAAATTTTGTAAAATTAATACTGAAATGCCGAAAATAAGAAATTAAGTCGTCGAACCGTTGACTATAACGTTAAAAAATATCAAGAGACTGGCACATTATTAAATAAAAAAAGAATAGGACGACGGAAAGTGACAACACCAGCGGAAGATCGCCGAATAATTATGACTGCACCTGAAATAGAGCGAGCGTGAAAAACGAGTTATTGAAAAGGAGATTAAGAGAGGGTGGTTTATTTGGCCGAATCGGGCTAAGTAATCCACTCTTACACAAGCAAAATAAAATGAAACGGCTGCAGTGGGCTAGAGAGCATTAACATTTGATGAGTAGAAAAATGTTTTCTAGACCGATGAGTCCAAATTTGAACTCTTCGGTTCCCAGAGAAGAACGTTCGTTCGAAGGTCGAAAGGAGAACAAGCAGCAGAATCATGTGTACTTACAATCAAGCATAGGGGCAGATCGGTAATGGTTTGGGGTTGTTTTGGTGCCGCATCCCTAGGAAAATTGGTTAAAATAGATGGAATTTGAAGAGAAGAGCGCCATCGTGAAATTTTGGAAACAAATGCCATACCATTTCGAATGAGAATAACCGGTGATTATTTCGAAACACACTTCTAAACTGTGCCGCGAATATTTAGAATCGGTGGAACGCGAAAGCAATACCAAAATAGTGAAATTGCCTCCACAAAGCTCAGATGCTTATCCCATAGAGTTTTTGTGGGAGGAACTCGATAGGCAGGTGAAAATAGGTCCTCCAACTTCCAAGGAATCGTTGTGGAGACAGCTACAAGAAGCCTGGCTTAAAATAGAGCCCGCTACTCTGACGAAATTGATAGAGAGAATGCCGCAAGTGTGTGTCCTAATCATTTGATTGATTTAATTTTTTTGTGTCAAATAAATTTTATAATCGAATAAAGACTATGAATTTCTTTGTTTAAAGGGTATTTTATTAAATGTAAAACTACTTTCTTTTTCAGTTAGCGCATTTCTACTCCCTTCAACATCTTGTTTGTTCTGTGAAAGAATTTTTTGATCTGGCTTAGTGTTATTATTGTGTTTCAGTGGTGGGCTAATTCTCTTTCATTTAGTATTGCCTGTTAAAAAAGAATAAAACTTTGTTTCTACTTTTTTTTTTTCATTCTGTTGTATAATTAATTTAGCTATGTGTTATTACGTAAGTATATTATTCTCAGTTTAACTTTTTGTATTTTTTTTTGTTTTTCACTCTTGTACTTTTTGATTAATAGTACACTTTCTTTTTTTTTGTTATATTAATTTCTGCTTATTTTTGACGTTTATATACACTAGTTGTTATATAAATAAATATACTTACTTACTTCTTTGGGTGAGCAAATAATTATGGCCGGTAGTGTATATACGTGGTATATATGCATTTCCGATCGGCGATCGATGTTCGCTAAAAATGTTCATATTTAATGAAATATTTTCCTGCAACAATTGTAACTCTGTCATAATACCGTAAATTAAATATTGTTCGTTAAGAAATCGTCGTCCACTTTTGAAGGTTGTCTGTAATGTCAAAAGGCATAGAAAATCATAGAGTCAGTCTTTTAGTTGCGTCCTCTCACGGCATGCATTATGTTATTTTTAGAGTAAGAAAATTAGATGGAAATTTAATATAAAAATTGTAATTCGAAAGGTATATCCTAATTGGCTGTGATCGAATAATCGCTATCGCGAACAAAGGTGTTAGGGACGCTTACACCGTTGTATCATCACGTATTTGGCTAAGTGTTCTTTTACAAAGGTTTAGTGCTTAAATCAACTTTCAATACGAAACAAAAGTCAAGTTTGGTGGTAACATATAGACATAGAGTTTATATCGAAACGTCACAATTTGAGGTTAGTTTTCTATTTTCAAATTTAATTCTTGTGAAACGTAAACATACGGTGTTAATTTGTATTTAAACTGCCGATAGGGTATCTAGGGACGCTCCCGGACCCATAGACCGTAAAATTGATCAAGCAACTTCGTTAAATCAGATTTTTCCTCGTCTTATAGCATTACAATACTTACTGCGATGCTGGCGCCAACTCTAGTAATCATTTCTTATGAAAACGTAACTTTTAAAAGTTATGTATAGTCTGGGTAAACAGCGGTAGTAGTCAGTGTAGTAGATATGTGGTGCGGAGTCGGCGATTATTTATTTCACGCGTTCACAGCGTTAGTACTAAATCGATGCTGTATGCGAATAGTTCTGTGTATATGTAGGCAGTCGTAACTTATTTCGTAATTGTACGCTTATGTTTGCTTTAAAAATGTCGCAGTTAGGTACGTCGCGAAAAAGACCAATGGCAGACACAGTTAAAAAGTTTATAGTGGACATGCCGGACATAAGTTTTTATGGCGCTAAAATTCAATGTCTAGTTTGTAAAATCCCTTTAATGTGTTGGTCCAGAAGTCATTGTCAACGTCACATCGAAAGCAAACAGCATTCTTCTGCAAAAAGTGGCATACGAGACCAAGAAAAATTTACATTTGATTTATGTGTTACTCTTATTTTATATAGTCTATCGTTTCATTTACTAGACAAAGAAGCATTTGTCTCCTTCTGGAATAAATATGCGGACTGTAAATTACCTAGTCGGACATCGATACGAAATGTAGTGCCATTTGCTCGTGAACATATAGAAAGATAAAAAAACTGTGGTTGTGTGTGAACGAAACAACAGATCGAAACATTCTGTGGTTAATGTAATGGTACGTACAATGGAACCACATCGACCGTCATCCTCCTTCTTACTTGCTCCCATACTCTAAATCTTGCGGCACAAACGATTCCTACATGTTTTCCACTAGTAAATGCATTGATTGCTAGTACAAAGGCAATGTTTCTAAAGACCCCGAAACGTACCCGACTATTTCACAAACTGTGTCCTGATTTACCTGAACCACCACAGCCGATTGTTACACGTTGGGGAACATGGTTGCAGGCTGCGTTTTACTACAACAAATATTTTGATCAAGTAAAGAAGGTAGTTTTAAAATTCAATCCGACAGAAGCTGCAGCAATCAAGAAAAGCCAGGAAATATGTCAAGATAGTCAGGTTAAAAAAGATTTACAAACTATTCACAACAATTACTTCGAACTAGCGGAGGGAATAGAAAAATTACAAAATGTTTCGATGCCGCTAGTGGATTCTGTTCAAATTGTGAATGATGTTCACCCACAGTTATGCGCTGTAGAAGGCGAAACAAATTGGTGTGTAATACGAAAATTTGAAAGTGTTTTAGAGAGACTCCGATTTTCTTATATTAAGACAAATTTGTGAAGGTGCGTGTGAATACACATTAAGTTGTTTCAAAGATTATTTCAAATATGCAAATATAACATCGCTAGATGTCGAACGGTCGTTTTCGGCATTAAAAAACATTTATTCCGCACGTCGTACTCACTTGACTGAAACAGGTGTGGAAACATATCTAATGATTCAAATATTTAACAGACGTTACCCAGTTTGTCATTTCACGGAAGACGTTTAAAACGGTAAGTGTTTCAGGACGTTTTATAATTTATTTCTTACCTCCTATTCTATGTGTAAACTTTTATGCGCTCGCCACGCCTCTGGCTGTTACCGCATATTTGCCCAGGTTAGTTATGTATACGATGCAAGCACATACCACGCTAATCTTTTATACAATTATTTTCATACCTCTGCATTATATAAAAAAAAAAAATTGCGCTGGTACTCGCTTGCAGTCGTAGTATAAATAAATACATAATCAAACGTTTGCTGGTCTAATGGAAGTGACACTGAAGGCTGCTGTTAATAAAAGTTTCACGAGTTTGTTAGTTAAAGTTAATGAATGTGAAAAATACAAACCTTTCTGGTAATGCCACCATTTCAACATTCAGAGTAGAAAAAGAGTCTATAGGTATAAACATAAACCAAAAAGAAAGATTTAATTTTATTGCTACCCTTGAAAAATTGAAATAAATGTATAAAAAGTAATTCCAAGTGAGGCCGTTTTTATCATTTTCCTTTAACAAAATAAATTTAACATAACTGTCTTTCAGTGTGTATGTATTGTATATAACACATTATGTACGCAAGATAAAAGTATTACATAACAGGCAATCATCTAGTAGCCATGTAATACGTGCGCATTCACTTGTTTACCTCTCGGTAATTTAGTAGGCATGGTGAAAGGTGCGTGTGTGTCGCCTTTGATAGTTGACTGAGATGCGGGGGAGTATCGATTGCTCCGCCCCCCGCTGCGAACTGTCGTCATGGAGACCGCGACAGTATTGTGGGGGACCGCAGAGCGCCGACAACCCCAACAATAACGGACAATAATACGGGGACAATCCACCCCCGGTTTGTTCGCAATAGGCGCTGCTCCATACGCGCGCTTACACGACCAGTAAGTGAAGACATCTAAGAATTTTCGGGGCTTGCTGGTGGCGGATGAGGATATTTTGTTTGGACAATCTTAGATAAACAGACTCTCTAAACAGAGTACTCACGGGAATTACATATTACTTGGAGTTCTTTTTCTTCTTTGTAAAATAAAAGAATGTTATATTCAATATATGTATATGGCTTCCATCGGTGAATACTGATTTGATTTGATTTTACCAATAAAAAAATCAATTTTTCAATATGCTTTATTTTTTCCGACTATATTTAACTATAATTCATCCAATAGCTTGTTAAACTTGAACTAGATAGGTACTAGGGTTGCCATTTGTCACCAGGACTGTTGCTACAACTCCAATCAGTTACCGTGATTATTAAAAAGGCTAGTTCAGTTTACAAATTCAAGTTCTTTTTTTAAGCATGAGAATGAGATAAATAGAATTCTGAGAAGTGTAGTTAAATAAAAATACATTTATTGTTGAAACAAAGAAAAGATTAACATACGTTGATAGTACTAAACAAATTAAAATATTGCCTGTAACTCAAGATTAATATTGGGAGGGGCGAAGCAGGGATGTAATAAAACAACGTCGTTGCTGAAGTCGTGATCTGCACACGCAAGTATTCTTCACGACGGTGACGACCCGGTATTCAAACTTCTGGGTAACAAGACGATGGTAAATTGGGCAGCCACTGAATGCAAATCGGTCGCCTCGTTGGATGGTAAAAATCTTCTCAAAAACCATTCAGTTTTCGGGGAGGGATAAGAAGGGATTGTACGTGTATGATGTATTCAAAATATTTAACAAGTTTAAAATTGGTCAAACGGAAAATATGAATTGTTAAAAATAAATGTAAAATTATCAAAAAATATATATGAATATTAATAGAAATAAAGAAATTAGATTATTCTGCGGTAGTAGCGTTATGCGTAATTTTAATTTTCTTAACTAAATATATATAACTAATAGCCATAATAATAAATAGCCATACAAAGCAGCTCAAACTAATAACAAATGATCCTAATTATAGTTCGTGGTGTTATACAAAGAAATAAGAGCTTAAAACTAACTCACATAAACAAAGGTGCGATTGACACGCTGCTCGGCTCGGTTGATAAGTTGACGAGTTCAGTCGGGTGGAAGTACTTTCGATGACGGTAAGCTCGGAACTATTGCGGGGTGCTAATCGGGATCCGGGTTGAAGACCAATTTTATATCCGTACCACAGTACGTACACAGTACGAAGAGATCGACAGAAGAGATGCCTTAAGTGCTATATATCACACAGAAGTGTTATGCCACTTGGCAAATGCGTAGCACGCAAGGGCTGCAGGTCTCTGGACAACTCTGCCCTCTTACGGACGCTACTAACAACCAGAAAGGGACCAAAGAATATGCGACTGACCGTCTCGAAGCCAAAACTTCGCTCCTTATAAAGATTCTTAGGTATCCGCCTGTCGTAACGTATACGCCAATGAAATGAGAGAATGGAATGCATTTGATACGAAGAGCCTATTGTGTGTGAATTTTGATACTTTGTTCTCTTGTCCTCATTTGATAAAAAAAATTCTCGGATGACAAGCGTTTCAATCCTTTATAGATAATTAAATAGCATTTTTTGCATCGTTTATCAAAGTTATTGAAAGAGTAGAGTCGTAGTAAAACACTACTTAACAACATAACCTATATTTTGTTCATGATTTTGTTCTGTCTTTGATTATTGTTTTGTCGTTGTGTATTGCATTATTCTCCTGTCTACGTAAAATCACTACAAGTAAAGTAAACTGTTTTTTTCCACGGATACTATGTGTAATAAAGAACTTTCTGTGTACTTTGCTTGGTTTTCTTTGAAAAATGTGAAGTTGGCGCTATATGTTTGTTTTTTAGATTTTTTTACGTAGTTATTTATTTGGACATCGACCTTGATGTACCTCACCTACCCCCTACAGATTTGTCCTCGCCGAACACATACGAAAAGTGGCAACCCTAAGAGGTACAAACAAGGTTGGGCAAAAAGAAGCAAAAGAAGAGAATTGGACATTTTTTGTACTGAAAGAATACTATCAAAATGTGTAGAATATGAAAAAATAATAAATTTCACGTTCCGCCTAGACATGGACACGCGCCCGGTGTGTTTTTTCACCACGACGTCGATTTACCGAACAGCAGTTAATATACTTGCGGGCCCCCGTTTCGAACGAAATTACGCCTATGTTATGGGAAAAGCCGCGCCCTTTCGATGTAGGTCGATCGCAAGCCTTCATGAGGCTCGCTCTATTTTGCAAATCCCGTACAATTTGCTCCCTTTTGACCCTCTTTCCCGTCTCGCGCGCCTACGGACGACCGATCTATAACCGAGGGCGCAAGACAGGTGGCGTGGTTTTCACACTCGTCAATATTAACCAGTAACATGAAGCAATCAGGAGAGCAACAGGCGCTCTTCGTAGATGAAGCATAAGATGTTTTACGCTATAACTTGAAAACAAACGAAAATCGGATAAGAACACGAGTTTTTTTACATTATTTTCACGTGTACAATGCACTTCTGGAGTTTGATCCCTTTCTTCCAACCCATCCTGTATAAGCAAATGTCAAATATTTTCGTTAAATGTTGATTTTTTTCGAAATTTTGGGTCGGTAATAGGAAAAATATTGCATGCCACTCAAAACGTAAGTACTGTTGCGGTTTCGGATATATCGCAGACCGCAAAACTACATTTACGACCCTTGTAACATAAATAACTACTTTATATCCTTTTGGCACTCAAATTTTGACTCTTTTGCCTTTAATTTCAATATTAGTTGCAAGATCCCACTTATTTCGTTCTCTATTTCGATTTCCCTGAGACAGTTCTTTAAAAAACTTATTGTTTTATTACCGTGTATTAATGACTGAAATTATAGAACATTCGTGCATTAAGTAATAGGACTTTATCTCTCTTTCGCAGGAGCTTAACTTTCTCATTTTTGCAAAGAAACGAATTACTTTAAGGATATGTTTTAAGTGAATAACTATAGTATATTTGCCTGTCAATTGTTAATCAGTGATTTATAATCACTTATACTAATAAAAAATATAACGAGTAACCTCGGATTGTCGACCTACAATTAACCTCTCATGCAAAATATTAAACAGAGGGGCAATATTCATTTAAAACAAGCCTATGTGTTTGTACAATGATTGTTACCTATTTCTTGTGAAGATTGGCAACCTCCGAAATCGATTTTCTTTTTCTTAGAAGGCATACATAACCGAAGTAGCCAGAATATAAGAAGGTAAGCAAGCAGAGGTATCCCATATTTTTCATCATCCCCGATCCCGTATACCTTCAGCAGACGTTCAAAGTAGTATATAGATTCTACGGTATCATGATTAATGACATTATCGATGTGATTTGATAAACTAATGAACTATTGTGCTGTGGAATAACAGCGTTGTATAAGGGAGAATGGTTATCTGGACAAATCGCCATACAATGGATAAACTATTACCTCTGAATGTAGCGATTGTTACGGCCGGGCTGTTACGGTATTGTTAACGCTGCCCGGAGGATACGCGTTTCTATTATATGTTTTTGGTTGAATGTTTAGAGCATAGTAGTTTAGTTCTAGTAATAAGTATAAATGCTAGTAAGTATAAATAAGTAATAGTAATAAGAAATAATATTTCTGCGGCTGGATTTCCTAGTCTATGCAAATGCAAAGTAATGTAATGTTTTAAACGAGGGAAAAAATGAAAGAAAAAATAATTTTTCAAAATTAATCAATTAATTGTACAGTCTGTAGGTTCGGGAGTGTTCCTAGACACTCGTTCGGTAATTTAAATGAAACTAGATATCAATTACTGAAATTTTACGAGTAGTGAAACTTGAAAAGGGAAAATTAACCTGGAATTGTGACGTTTCAATATAAGCTCTATGTTTATATGTTGCGTATTAGAACCCTGCGTATTCTTAAACCACCAAACTTCACTTTCACTTCGTATTTACGGTAGAATGTACACGCTGGGCACTTAGAAAATGGGAACACACCCAAACACGTGTTACCGAATATTTTGACTGAAAAGTGAGAAATTGATTAGCGTTCCTTTACTCCTTTATTTCATTCGTGACAGCGATTGTTTAATCACGGCTAATTTGGATAACTCTACCTTTCGAAATATAATTTGATAATAAATTTCAAAGGAATATTCTTATTTTTAGAAGTAGTGTAATGCATGCCATGCAGGGACGCAACTGGAAGATTGAATCTATGCTATGACATTTAACACCACCAATGACTGCACAATATTAAAATTTACTGACAAACAAGACGATTACTTAACGAACGATATTCAATTTTCGAATTTATGTTAAAGATATATATATATATATATATATATATATATATATATATATATATATAATCAGAAACCCTGTAGTACCGCATCGGTGTAGGGTTATATAGTCTTTTCTTAATCTTTGTAAATGAATTTATACGATTCTTCTTGATTTTGCGCCAATTTCGCTGCTTCCAGCCATGTTATGTTCCCGTTTTCCAATGTTTTTGCCATTATCTTGTCCCATGTTCGCTGCGGGCTTTTTCTTCGTCTTTTGTGTTTGATTTTGGTTTGTCCATATTTGTTTGACTGGTCTGCTTTTCTCCATTCTTAGTAAAGGTTCCCACCATCCTAATTGTCTCTCTTTAATTTTTGTTGTTACTCGTTTTATTTCTAGTTCGTCTCTCATTGATACATTTCTAATTCGATGTCTTCTGGTCACTCCCTTGATTGCTCGGAGAACCTTAATTTCTGCTGCTTGAATTTTGCTCTTCATCCTGTCCGTGAGCACCCATGTTTGGCACCCATACATTCATATTGGCTGATAGATTTTGTGGACCTGTAGTTTAGTTTGCCTGGAGACTTCTCTTTTCTTTATTATACTATTGCACATGGTGTAATATGTTCCAATTGCCTTATTTACCCTCTCAGTAATGTCATTTTCTTGTTTTCCCTTGTTGTTCAGTGTTACTCCTAGGTATTCAAATTCGCTAACTTGCTCCACCTGGGTATCGTTAATTTTAATGTCCGTCACCACTTCTTTATTTGAGATTACCATGATCTTAGTTTTTTGTACGTCGATCTTCATTCCGAACTCTTGGAGTGTTTTATTCCAAATATTTATATTATACTGTAGGCTTTCCTCTGATCTTGCGAACACTGCTATATCGTCCGCGAACGCACACTCTGAAATGGCAATTCTTTTTAGTCGGTTGTATCTTACTTTTAGTTTCCTTATACTTCCCGTCATTTGTTTTATTATATCGTTCATCAGGATTATGAATAAAACCCGGCTCATAACTCCTCCCTGCCTCAAACCATTTCTTGTCACAAATATGTCGGACATATTACACGTGCGTACATAACTGGTATTGCATTTGTACAGGCTTTTAATTGCGCTGGGCAATTTGCTGTCAACTCCTCTTTTTTTGAGGCTATCCCATACCTTGCGTCTCGGTACTGTATTAAATGCCTTCTCTATGTCTATAAAGCCCAGAAAGGTTTTTTTCCTTGATTTAGTATCTTGTGCATGACTTATTTGATTGTAAATACGTGGTCTTGCGCACTGTGGCCTTGTCTGAATCCACTCTGCGCTGTTTTAAGCTTAGGCTCTATGACAGCTGTCAGTCTCTTCTCTAGGATCCTTTTGTATACTTCCAACACTGTGCTCAGTTGCGCTATTCCTCTATAATTTTGGCAAATTATCTTGTCTCCTCTTTTGGTAGAATGATTTCTACGCCCTAATCCGCTGGAATTCTTTCTTCTTCCCATGCTTTACTGATTACTACATGCAATAATTCCACACCCTTCACGCCCATTTGCTTGATCACATCTGGTCCTATTCCATCATGTCCCGATGCCTCTCCTACTTTGATCTGTGTAACTGCTTCTATCACTATTCTATGTATGTATAGTGTTAGTAAGGACTGTTGGATTGTGTCGCAAACTCTAAAGTATCGACACACTCCGCACCGGACAGCTTTGATGATTTATTGGTGTAAAACGAACACATGTGTGCGCTTTGTGCTGCAGGCAAGAACCATTTCTTTTAGTTTCGTATATTTCGCATGTTTTGTAGATACCTTTTAGAGTAGGGATTGACCAAGGCATATGTTTACAATTTGCTTTCAGTAAAATATTTATTCAAAATTTTTCATAGTGCATTTTGAAAATAACTTTCGAGTTGAGAATTTTTTCTGACTAATATTTATAATTTAATCGTTTCCGTGTTTCCTAAAAAAACAAAACTATAACAATGATGAGCAAATAACTTCGGAGGCAGTGTATATACAATAATTTCCAATGCTACCTGAGTGTGTGGGAAAAACGCGAGCAATTGCAAAGAAGCATCAGCGTTCTGAAAACCGCGGTCGGCCCTTTACATGCATACATACGTTCGCTTGTTAAACAATCGTTCTCGCAGCGGCGTAGCCGCGTCGGACATCGGCGAAAAAACGGGGTGTCCGATCGGCCGTCGCCATTGGTCGCGTCGGCAACGTGTGAGCCACCGGCTCGCACTTTTTTCCGGCGATGAGTTAAGAGCGCGATAAAATTAAATTCGCTCTCGTACGACCAGTCTCCGCCGTACAGTTCGGCGTATACGCGCTTCTTTTTTGGCCGTTGTAAAGATTGTAAAACACTTAACGATATTGGGTTGCGAACGCCCGTATCGTTTTAATATTTCATAAAGTGGATCCCATTATTTTTCAATGCCCTGTGTGCCTGCTCGCTAGCTCGCTTTGCTCTTTGTATCTGGAGAGCAGAAGAAGCCACCGGCACGTATGCATGCAGTTGTGTGTGCGTGTTGTAATAGTACCATCCGGCACGAAATAACAATAAATTTTCCCTAAGAACAGTCGAAGAACCAATGTTTTTGCGCGTCGCTCGAGATTCTCGCGGAGTCTCGTCCTGTGGCATCCATACTTTGCAGAAGAACCGATCCAATATATACTTTTTTTGTGAAATCTTTTTAAGAACATTAAGGAGGTAGAAGATGTGTTAAAATTATTGTGTTGCTAAAGGCGTCTATGCTCCTCGTTTCAAAAGACATCAAAGCCTGTCAATATGCCAACGTTAGAGAGGATTCTGAGCATTTCTGACTCGTTATAAATAAATGCAACGTTGCTGGACCCAACAGTCAAGTTATCGGCGTAATGAGTGCTACACACCTTGGAATTTAATGTTATGATGATCTGTATACAATTATTTAATCACTCACACCCAGAGAGATGGTTTCTTGCAAAAATCAGTCTCTATTCAAGAAAATAATTTACATTACTAGAGTTTGGTGGTACCGGCAGTGGCGTACCTCATAAAAGTAGGTACGTAATATACAACATTAGTGAAACATAATATTGTTACCTTTTCCTGTCGTCTTGATGTCTGTCCACTGTGGCAATTGGCAACCGCCCTGGTAAGCTACGTAGAACTGCAACATCAGCGACGCTTCCATTGTCGATTCATTCAGCCGTCGACGGTGTTGTGAATACGCTGTCGTATACTTCGAAAATGATCGTTTGACATCCAGTGAAGTAAGATTTGCAAATGTCAGATATTACTTTTCCTCATCTGGACATTCTTGATTTTCAGTTATGGACCGAACCTTTTGTAAATCGGGATTTTTCGTTAAAATTGCACCAAATTTTTGAGCAACATCGACTCCTATAATGTTCGTCAAGTTTTCTAGAGCGGCTTGTAAATTGTTTATGCAATTTAATGCGTCTCGTGCAGATAAGTGACTGTTTTCTAATTGCTCAATAGCTTGTGCAACTTCAGAATAGTTCATGGAAATTTAATCTATTTGTTGTTGAACGTCCGAATTGGAAAAAAGTTGCTGACTATCTCAAATTGCTGCAGAATCATTTGAAGTTTCAAAATGACATTTTTGTGCAAGATTTCCTTGAATCAAGTTAACAAGCATCTTAAACAAAGAAATACAATTATTTCATTACAAATATATACTTCTCTTAAGCGGAGAAAAAAACGCTAAGAAAGTATTTCCTTTGATTTAAAACAATAATTGTATTGTGGATAATTGAAAAAGTGATTGTCTTGAATTGAGGCAGACAATCTTGATGCAAGTGCGTGCATGAAAACGACTCTAAGTTGGCTGCTTGTGAATAGCATTGTGCTTGTCCATATACAATACAATAACATGATTTTGAAGTGAAGAAGTGAAGATATAATTAGAGTAACCTAAACTTGCGGACTCGCATAGGCGTCGGTATTACGGGTTAATATAAGAATACGAAAAATTCATAAATAAACTAAATCGGTAGAGAAGCAGGCATGCAGTGTCGACCTTGAATATAAATCATGTTAAACCGCGCTGAGAGAGATTTCGTTTTAGTACCGGTTGAGCTATTGCAGAGATTAGTCGAACGGTCAAGGTTATGTACTTACGTGTCGCTTTTGAAAATATAGCTGGTGTTTTTGTGTGTTGTAGTATTATACCAAGTACATAATTAGTGTATCGTTTCATATAGAACTAATATTTACATACCTAAGAAAAAAATGCCTCGTAATAGATTTGCTACTAATATACATAAGTATGTGTCACTTTTTCCCCATTTAAAATATGACGGTACTGCAGTTTTTTGCTTAATATGCAATGTTCGTTTGGCTGCATTGGACAGAACTGATTGCCAGAGGCATGTTAATGGTATTAAGCATATGAGAAATGCAAGAACTGAAATACCTTATACACTATTCCTCATACATTTATTAATTATGTTTACCTCTTGTAATCTTCCGTTGTCGTTGGTGAGAAAAGCAGCTTTTAAAACGTTTTGGCGACAATACGTTCCAAAGTACCCATTACCCTCATAAATACACTTACAGAATCATTTGCCGCGAATGAAAGAGATGCTAGAAAATGTGCGTAAACGTGATTTGTGTTCCAAAAAAATATGGATTACCGTGGATGAGACGACCGATATAAAGAAAAACAGTATTGTGAATGTAATAGCTCGCGTTTTATCTAGCGAGAACACAGCATCTCGATATTTGTTAGCTTGCAAACGTGTTCAACAATGTACCGCGGAAAATATTCAAAAAGTGATAATGAACGCTTTGAAAAAATTTAAAATTGCCCAAGATTAAGTTGTGATGATTGTGACAGATAGTGCAGCAACGATGTTAAGTGTTGGGCGATCCTTAAAACATATATTTCCTAATTTAATACATATAACCTGCGTGCTGCATGCTTTGCATTTAGTTGGTGAAGTTGTTCGACAAACATTACGGAAACGTTGATCGGATGATTGGAAGTACTAAAGCAGTGTTTCGTAAATCTCCTAAACGTTTAAAAGAATTTCGTAAATTTTGTCCAGGTATTCCAGAACCTCCTGAACCAATTTTAACGCGATGGGGTACTTGGCTAACAGCAGCTTCTTACTATTTGATCCATTTTCAACAAATTCAATCAGTTATAATGCGATTTAATTGGAATGAATCCAAAGCAATTAGAGAAAGTCAAAGAGAATTTCAAATTCCTCAACTTTTAGAAGATTTAACAACAATATGTACCAATTATACAGTATTACTAGATGCCATCAGAAAACTACAATGTACTGAATTGTCATTGCAGGAATCATTAGACATAGTGGAGAGCGTAAAAAATAAATTACACACATTAAATGATACGCCGGGATTATGCGCTAGTCAAAAGTTGGCAGATGTTTTAAGGAAAATCCCGATTTGTCAAAATATATATTTGTTTATTTAAAATAAAATACTGTAATTTTATAAAGCCTGTTTTACACGGCGCGATTTATTGGTCGATTAATTGAACAAGTTGATCTTCGATTTTATCGTACCGTGTAAAACAGCAAAAATTGGTACGATTTCTTAGAATGTAAAGCAGCATATTTCTACCGATTTCTTTATTAATTTAATTTTATTCAGAGTCTCATTACAGTATACTCTTAAATACCTTATATAATAGAACAACTTAAATATAAATCCTTATCACACCACATTTTACAACTTCAGTAGCGACGTCCTTCCTTTATTTTATCCGTATTGGATTTGATACAATAATGCTATAACGCATTGAAGACGTAAAATTCCAAGATCGCTAGGCACTCATCTTATCTGGAGATCGGCGTCACCAGCACCAGCCAGGACAAAGGCATTAAATAAACGCCATACCAGTTTTATGCTTTCGTATCTTACGCGAACTTAACCTTTGCCAATCTGACTCGCTTTTCTAGAATTTTTTTCTGGTTTAAAGATAGTATCTACTTGATTCAGAATAATTTATGCCTGACGTTGATTTATTACATGAATCTTTTAATACTTTTTTATCAATACAAATTGAAAATAGAATAGTTGACACAATGCTGCTGGGAATAACTGTTTGCAAGAGGTTTGAAAAATATTTACAGGAATTTAATTTAAGTCAAGTGTTACTTATTGTTAGTGTATTTGTCACTTGTCAGTGAGTTTTGATTATAATTTTGCAACTTGACGATCAATCTATTACCGTATGTGGATCATCTGCATTGCGATATATTATAAAAAAAAGATTGAAATAACGTGAATTGAATGTTTGACAGTTTAAAAAAAAATTCCGATTATACGAGATTAAGACAAATATGTGGTGGCGGTAACTTCAAGGATTATTTTAATTATGCCTGTGTTACTTCCGTAGATGTTGAATGGTCTTTCTCGAAATATAAGAACATTTCTTCACCACAGCGAACAACTTTCACCGCGACAAATGTGGAAACATGCCTAATGGGGCAAGTTTTTCAACAATCCTATTCACACTGTTAAGAAGTTACATTTATTTATTGTTATAGTATTAAGTACAACAGATTTTTGAAGAAACTACTTTGTTTACTTTTTACGGTTATTACATTACATATACAACAAATGCCGTTTTCAAACGAACAAACAAAAATCTAATGGCAATAAAAACATTTCAATGTGTGCATATATTCGCCTTATTTATCAAACATTTTTACCGCGTCAGCTTTTATTTTTTACACTGGAGTAGAGCAACGCAAACTGCGCTGAAAGCCAGTGGCTGACCCATAAAAGTTTACACAAAATAAACACGGCCGGGACAATTCGGTATAAGCGTCAGTATAACTGCGACTCGAAAGCCGATCTGTTGTGTATGCATCTACACTGCCGTATACTATATCGTAGTTCTACGTTTGTTTTGAAAATGTTTCCTACGTCGCGAAAACGACCAAAGTTGGGCACAATAAGAGAATTTATTGCAGAAATGCCTGATTTAAAGCGTGATGGCGCTAAAATTCAATGTGTAGTGTGTAAAATAGATTTAATGTGTTGGTCGAAAAGTGATTGTCTACGGCACGTAAATAGTGCAGGGCATGTTTCAAAAAAGAATTCCACATTATGACAAATTTAAATTTAATTTATGTGTTTATTGCATGTAATTTACCATTTAATTTACCAAGGAAGAAAGCATACGTCTCGTTTTGGAATGAATATTCGGACTTTAAGTTACCAAGAGAGAGAACATTACAGAGAGTTGTGCCGTCTGCTCGTGAGCATGTCGAGAAAAGAATTAAATCGGAGTTGCAAGATAAAAAACTGTGGTTATGTGTGGACGAAACAACAGATCGTAAAAAACATTCTGTGGTTAATGTAATGGTATGCACAATGGAACCACATCGACCGTCACCCTCAATTTTACTAGCTTCCAGACGAATACAACAATGTACTGCCGAAGTAATTTCAATGTTGGTGTTAAATACATTGGAAAAGTTTGAACTTTCAACCAATCAACTGTTGATGTTTATGAGTGATGGTGCCGCAAACATGCTTGCTGTAGGTCGATCTCTTAAAAAACATTGTGTTAACTTGTTGCATATTACATGTAAAATTCATACTCTCAGTCTCGTAGCAGATAGTATCAAAAAATGTTATCCCGAGGTAGACGCTCTAATAGGACATACAAAAGCTGTGTTTGTAAAATCCCCAAAACGCATTCGGGAATTTCATAGACTCTGCCCCGGTATTCCTGAACCACCACAACCTATCCTTACTCGTTGGGGAACATGGTTAGAGGCTGCATTTTATTATCTTAAATATTTTGAGAATATAAAGAACGTGATTTTAGAATTCGATCCAAAGGAAGCTGCGGCTGTCAAGGTAAGCCGCTTGAAATGTCAGGATAGTCAAGTTAAAACAGATTTGGAAATTGTTCAGAACAATTACGTGGGACTAGCGGATGCGATAGAAAAACTACAAAATTCTTCGGTGTCGTTAGTGGAATCTTTGAAAATAGTGCAACATGTTCACGCACAGCTATGCGCGATAGAAGACGCAAGAAATGTTTGTGTTTTAGAAAGGTTTGAAAGTGTTTTAGATAAAGACTCTGATTTTGGCACATTAAGACAAATTTGTGAAGGTGCGTCAACAGAACCGTTAAGTTATTTGAAAGATTATTTTACTTACGCAAATATAACGTCACTAGATGTAGAACGTTCGTTTTCGGCATACAAAAGCACTTTTTCTTCACGCCGCACTCACTTTGCCGAAACAACTTTGGAAACATATCTAATGTTACAAATATTAAATAGACATTATCTACTTTGTGATTTCACGGAGGACTCGGTAAGTGTTTGAACACGTATCACATTTAATTTATTTTGTGTAAACTTTTATGCGTCCGCCACTGGCTTTCAGAGCAGTTGCGTTGCTCTACACTGGAGCATTGATTTCAAAATATTGCTTCTGTCAGCAGTGAGTTACACATACACTATTAATAATCCGCGGCCCATGCAACTGATCCGATTTTGTTGCGAAGACCGATTGTGCCCGGCTTAGCTATTAATTTATGGAGTGTCATACAAATTCTCGTGAAGCAGCAACACTTGATGAAGTGTGATTTCCTGACACAGTGGTACCATCACATATGGCGTTTCCTCACGTTGAAACTAAAATGCGAACAGGCTCATTTCCATCAAATTTAAAACATTCTCATCATGTAATACCAGTTAGAACGGAAGAAATGCAAAAAAAATGTACTGGCTTTTGCTGGATTGAATTCATATAATTCAGTTAGAACTGTGGCAGAAGGCATGGAAATAAGTAAATCAACAGTACAGCGGATACTAAAGTTTCACAAATATTATCCTTTTAAAATCTAGTTGCTGCAAGTATTAAGGCCTACAGATTTTGAAAAGAGACTAGGGATTCATTGCTGTAATGCGAGTAATGTTAAACGATGATTACTAATAACATTTTGTAGACTGACGCGGCGCGATTTCATTACAATGGGGTGGTGAATCGCCAGGATTTATTGAATTAATTTTTTCAATGTAATAATATACAGAGAGTTCCGTTAAAAAACTAATTTACTTGTATATTTTGCTTAATTTTAGTATGTGTAAAAGAAAATCATATAAATTTTTTTAAACCGTGAATATGGTCAATAAACAACGTTATATGGCCGGAACGGTAAATTCCGGGACCTATACGGGACGATTCCGGGCGTCGCCGGTTGGCGGAGGTGGGCGTAGGGTCGATGTGGCGGCCTGTCGGACGCAGAGGCCACGTGCTGCCTGTCCGTGAAGTGCGTCTCGTACGCCGGATTTAATGAAGGGTTTTATGCGCATTACTCTTGCCTTTCTGACTCTGACATCCTCTCTATTCATGCTACGTATTATACGTATTTGGTGTTTACTAACACGCCGACACATGCAGATACATATTCATACGTATATAGAGTCCTTATAATCGAGACTATGAGTAGATGCACGTATTCCTGCCGCATAGCTGGGGAATTTGTAGCTTTCGAGGGTGAAGGACTCAAGGTGTAAGTAAAATAACTTGCTATAACCTCCATAACTCGAAAGTATTCACAGCAGGAGACTTTAATTTTCATTTTTTAAGCGAGACATACAACAGAGATAACATGTTTGATTTATTTAGATCATTTAATCTAAATTTGACAACTTAGACAAGACGAATATTGTCTTAGTACAGTGAACACTGCGGACCATCTGGCGCAGATAATGAAGTACCAGCACAGCGAGACAATACCTACAAAGAATGAAAATAAATATATAGGGTGTTGCAAAATTCGCGGACTATGGAATGAAATTAAGTGGCAAAAACTGAGGCGAGTATTCCTTTATCATTTTTTAATGTGACTAATATTTTCTGACTTATAGCAATTTTAAAAATGAAAGATAAAACATGTAAACATTTTTAATATTAGACAACTGAAAATGTATAAAACAAAACGCTTTATAATATTTGTTCGAATTGTCTTCCGTCAGCAGCTAAACATGCTTCAACATGCCTTGCTATTGCTTAAACGGTGTTACGCAACATCTGCGATGTTATTTGTTGCGTCGCTTGAAATACACGGTTTTCGAGTGCATTAACATTGGCCACAAGTGTTTGGTAAACTAACGACCTCAAAACGCTCCATAAAAAGATCGCAAGACATCAAATCTGGTGATCGAGGTGGCTAAGGTATTGGACCACTCCTGCCAATCCAACGGTCATGGGAAGTATTATCCAGATAATCCCGTACAATTCGTGCAAAGTGGGGACTTGCCTCGTCGTGCATAAAAATCATATTTTGCTGGAGATTTAGAGGCACATCATCCAAAAATTCTGGAAGCTGTTGTTGCAGCAAATCTAAATAATCTTTTCCGTTCATGTGGTGCGGCAAAATGTAAATACATTAAAAATAATGGAAAGTAATTACAATAGTTGTCAAAAATAGGTTTTGACGTAACCTAACCAGTCGTTCACCCAATAAACTTTGTAACATGTAATTGTTTTAGATACCCACCAATATATTGTTTGGGTTTTATTATAAGGACATTGACAAACATTTTTATTTTATTTATTGTGTTTTATTCACTGTAATCACAGTCACTCGAAACACTTTCTCCGAGGTGTATAATTATTGGGCTGACATCTTCTTTAAAAAAATCTTACCTCCCTATCCCATCACTTCAAAATTTCTTTTTCAGTGTGACGAATTGTATTTTCCCATATTGTCTTTGTGGTGGTACTCAAGGATTCTTCCCACATTTGAATGCATTTGTCCATACCACGCCCATCTCGACCGATGTGGTTATTATAGTATATCTTTGTGACTCCTCAAATATTCTCAATTGGATTAATTATACAGTGATAGGGAGGTAAACGCAGAATTTTATGGCCATAGTATTCTGCAAGATTATCGACTACATATGATTTTTGAGGCTTGTAAAATACAGAAAACATACTTACAATGAAACTAAATGTAGCAATTGTAGTTTTAACATATCAGCCTCAAAAGAAATCTTATTATCTCGCAACCAGTTCTGTATCTGCTCCTTTCTTCAACTTGCAGTAGGGCATTGAAATTCTAATTTACTATGATAACTTGCGTTATTCATAACTATCATAGACGGTCTATCAAGACGTTTTGAGAGCTGATTCTCGAACCAATGAATGAAATTTTCATGATTCATTTCTCCATGATAGTCAATATTTTTAGTACTCGAACAAAATATCAGGTAGCGTCAGGTATAAATCCATTGACATTGCCAGCGTGTAAAATAATGTATATATAATGCAATTTACAAATATTTAAAAGATAAGCTTCCAATCCATGAATATTATACATGTACACACCTTTTGCTTTCAGTTTTTATTCTCTTAACATTTTGACGAGTATTGTCCTGCCATGAATGGCCAACGGAACCATTTTCAAAAATCCATGTTTCGTCTAAATAGACAAACTGCCAATAATTGGTGTGCAAATTTTTGACATAGGATTGCAAAAAATTGACTCTAGCATTTGCTATATGTGGCAATTCCATCAATCCTCGTCCAGGATCATCTTTTCTCCAACGGAAACCTATTCCTTTTAAAATAATCCCTGGAGACCAAAGGCTTCCATGAAATATATCTCTATCTGTAAAAATTTGTAACACACTCTTCCTTGTAATATGTTGTTCTAAAATATCAAAATATTTAGAAGTAAATTAAAATTGATAGGTCTTTGTCGATTTGTTTTGGGACCAGTCAGAGGTTCATTATTTTTCACTACTTCTGATATCTAACAGAAGATTTGCTAATATTCAAAGCTGTGGCAACACGCTAAAATAAAAAAAAAAACGTAACGCTTCTTTGGACACTGTGTTTGTGCAATTACACTACTTACTTCCCTCACTGCTTCAAAAGGTAGCAAGGGTTGTCTGTGAATCCGAATGCTATCACGTTCTTGGTCAAAGAACGTTATTAACGCTGCAACCATTTCTTTTGCTGAGAAGAAGTAATGTAATATAAAAGAAAATAGGCGTTGAATAAGCAATAACTTTAACGAACGGCACAAATGTCAAATAATGTTGATAGAAACATATGTCGACAACGGTGTACCTCAATACCAATAGTTGTAAGAAAGTCCAATTGCATTAATTGTTAATAGTTGCTTTAAAATAATTAATTAATTATGATAAGTGATAATATACGCCAAACTGGTGTAATCTATAACTATTTACATATTAAACTATTGATTATAACCCAATTGACATGTATTTTAGAGAATGACAAATTCGTATTTTATAGTTGGTGGTGTTACGTCATAGATACAGCGTATATGACGTACATCGAAAGTTACACTACCTCTCCTATAGCTATTTATTAGCATTATCTTGGTTATTGTTAGTAGGCAGTTTTCTTATATGTACTTCTACATTAAGCTCACGTTTCTTTGAACATTATTCTATAGATAATCTCTACTTTTAACCTTTTTAAAATCACAAGCAATGTGAATAATTTACTGCGTTATGTACGGATATGTCGTACTGTTTTAAACAACATTTCAAGAATCCTAAGTAAAATATGCTCTATTTTAAGAAAATGAAACTATCGATTTATGAACAATACCTAAACGCTTTCTGGAATTAAGAAAACTATTTAAAATCTTTAAGAAAATATTGTTTTGTGTTACTTAAACTAAGAATCGCTTTCTTCAAATTTTCTGCAAGATTTTCTTAAATCAAGTTAAAAATATCTTAAACAGAGAAATACAATTATTTCATTACAAGTATATGCTTCTTTTAAACGCAGAAAGAAACGCTAAGAAAATGTTTCTTTTGATTTAAGACAGTTATTGTATTGTGGATAATTGAAACAGTAATTGTCTTGGATTAAGGCGGACAGCTTTGATACAAGTAAACGTTTCTCTGCGTGTAGAAAATTCAAACGCAACAAAACACTGTTATGTTACCCTCACAGTCTATGCGAAAAACTTAAAACTTAAACTTTTATCATAGAAACGCGAAACTGATTGGTACGTCCTATAACACTCACTTTAACTATTATACAACTATTGATCGGGTATTCTACATCTGTGGCACTGGAACTGAATTCAACTCAGTTTTACTGCTGATGATGATCGAAATGTGCGTCCAGTACGAGATAAGTGTTGTGGTAAGGGTTTTAATGAACTGTTTCAGCATACAACTATTGTTTGAAAAGCTTGAAAACAACCGACAATAGTTCAATTCTTGTACTTCCAATTAAAGTTTAATGGGCGGGCATAATTAGGTCACTAACCAAGTAGTTCCCAGAAATAATTTGGTTTTAAAATTAAATAATTCCCAACATCCATTTATGACCAAGTTTACCTGTCCAATACCCTAACTGTGTGATATCTCCAATTACTTTCCTTAACATTTCGCGTTTCGGTAGCACTTTTACCGAGCTCAGAATAGAACTTGATACGCTGTTCCCTCAATTGGCAATTGAAAAATTGCAAACACAAGCAGACACAACAGCGAAAAATTATTCACCAACAAAGAACGCCTCCACTTACAATTACCCTGTTTGGCATACTAACTGCCCCCCAATCTCATTAAAGAATAGTAAGAATAAAAGAGATCCTGGATTTCCCTTGAGGAACCCTAGGTAGAGGATCTGATTAAATGTTTCTCTTATTTCGTTTTCCATAATAAGACTTTTGTCTAATCCTGTTTCAAGCATCAGCATTACTATAAGTAAACGCCAATGCAGAAGTACGACATCATAAACCGTACAAGATCTATCGATGAAATTCCCCCTTCACTATAATCACCACTGTTTGAACGTGGGCTTTGTGTAGGCGCAGTGCCAAACTCGGCACCATCGTCTTCCTTCCGAAACCTATAAAGCAATTTTGCGAGCCCATAGTAATCGCGAGCATGTGTGCAGGGTGTATTTCAGCATTTCAGCTGGAAAGGGAGACAACGGCGGTGGCGTAGGCAGTCAACGCGAACTCAACGTGGAAAGAGAGAGGGAATGTCAAGCCGGCTATCTCCTTTCATTTCGCTATCCGTTCGAAGAGACGGTCGTCGCACGTCAAACGCAGTTGTTCACAAAGAGATGGCTCCTTTCAAATCCGTAATTACTGTCCTGACCTGCAACTGAAGCGGAGGAGATGAACCTTTTAATAATAACTTCACTTTTGCCGGCTGTTTTAATAGTTGCACGGCCGTCGAGCGGCGAAATAGAGCTTGGTTCTTCGAGGTATATCGACAAACGAACGTTTGTCGTTGGAGTGTGGATGTAATCGATGATATTTGGTTGAAATAGAAGAAGTAATGTTCGATATTTGAGCATGTTGCTGTCGAGGGAACACAGGCAACTGGAAAATTCAGAAAAAGTTGCAACTTTGTGGGTTTGTAGACTGATACAGTGTAAGAACAATGGCAATTTTTTTAACGGCCCAATCGCCCGTCTTTTGGGAGTCAAGCCCCCTAAATGCAACCCCACCATTACCAATTTACGTCAATATCTACGAAACTACGAGAAATATTAAAAAACACTTGAAATAACTTGTTTACCTTTTGGAGGGGGCTATATGATAGTGTCAGTAATAATACCCTAGCCACCACTCCTTTCGGGGAAGCGTTCCCCATCTTCGCTTTTTTCAAAAATCAAAATTTCTATTTGTTGGAAGAATTGTGGCGATAAATTGTGTTAATCGACTACCCTGAAAAAAAAAAAATAATAACGGGAGCACACTATTGTGGGACATGGTGATAGACGAACTGCTGGTCTTGCTAAATAATGCTGGCTACTATACAAAGGGATACGCTGATGACATTGTAATACTTACCGATGGGAGAAATGCCAACATAATCTCAGAACTAGTGCAGAGAGCATTAAAAACGGTAGAAGTATGGTGCAAGAAGGAGAGTCTTAGAGTAAACCCTGGGGAAATTGCAATTGTACCCTTCACCAAGAGAAGGAAATTGGACGGTCTAAGAGCGCCGACTCTTTGCAATGAAGTAGTACAGATCAGTCAGGAGGCTAAGTTCGATAAATGTAAAAGGGTGTTGATGACAACCCGTAGAACAGTTGGGAAACATGGGGACTTAAGCCACATATGACGTACTGGCTGTATACTACGGTGGTAAGACCCATGATAACTTATGGGGGCCTGGTTTGGTGGCCTAAGATTACACAGAAGCATGTGATAACCAGTTTCTCGAAAATTCAGAGACCGGCATGTCTATGTATAACAGGAGCTATTAAAAGCACCCCAACAGCTGCTATGGAAACCATGTTAAACCTACCTTCTCGTGAGATCTATATCAAGGGAGAAGCCAGAATGGGAGCATGCAGACTGAAAAACACTAGTAACTGTAGAACCTACAGTGGGTCTGGGCAAACCGGAATAGGAACAGCAGTAACAAACCCTATCTTTGATATGGGTAGCGATCTCCTATGACAAACCTTTTAAAGTCTTCTTGAATTGGGAAGAATGGAGAGATGGAGAGGGGAGAAAACCGTGGTGCACAGATGGGTCCAAAACGGGCACTACTTCTGGCGTTGGTGTTTATAAGGAAAACCAGGGATACAAAGTTTGTGCATCACTTGGGCGATACACCACGGTATTTCAAACAAAATCGCAGAGTGGAATGATTTGCATTCTCTCTGATAGTCAGGCAGCCTTAAAGGCACTAGCATCTTATCATATAGCCTCCAAACTAGTATGGGAGTGCCTGCAAAATCTAGCGGCTCTGTCTAAACACAACAAGGTTACACTAGTGTGGGTGCCAGGGCACAGGGGTATAGCGGGCAATGAAATTGCAGATCAGCTAGCGAGGGAAGACTCAAAAATGAATTATATAGGCCCTGAACCGGGTTACGGGTTTCTTTCCAATTACAGCCCTGAGAAAACGCATTTCGAAAGTCTGAATTTTACGTTTGTCTCTATCATTTAGGACCCACGCTTCGCATCCGTGGGTTAGTACCGGCACCTATACACTATCAGGTATTCTTATCTTTGTTTTCCTACTTCCGAATGAAAGTTCTATTTAAAGTGAGGAATACTTTAGTAGCACTTGATATTCTACTGTCGATTTCTGGTCCTAGTTCTCCCCTCGCGTTTAAGATCGATCCCAGATATTTTTTTTTATACTAACATCAGCTGTTGTTTCACTCCTCAATATAATCAGGACTTCAGTTTTCTCTATATTGATGTTCAGTCGGTAATCTTGGAAGTCATCATTCCGAGCATCGATATTATCTTGCCTGTTCCTTTCTGATTCCGCTATTATCACAAAATCGTCAGCATATGTCATTTCTGTCACCAGCACGTGTAGCCAATTTCGTAACTCCTACACTGACTTTTTTGCAGTTGCTTCTACATTTCTTAACGATTTTATCCATAACTCTTATAAATAAGAGAGGGCTGAGCATCTTGTCTTACATCTAAAGTGGTGATAAATTCTTCTGGTTCTTGGTTATTAGTTCTTATTATATTTCGTGTGTAACTATTGATGCTTTTTATATATTGAATCTTATCCTCATCATTTCTCTTATTTAAAGCTTCCCTTTTTCTTGTTGTCAAAAGTTTTCTCTAAATCGACGAAGCATAGATGCAGATCATCGTTATATTTTGTTTTTGTTGTGCGTTTTTTAAACTAACTGTCTTATAAAGAAAATGAAATCTGTCGTTCCCCTCACTGGCCTGAAGCCTGAAGCCGTATTGATTGTCGTCTAGCGTTGGTTCTACTATTTTCCTCAATCTGTTATCCTCTCTAATTTGTACATTTATTTGGGTCGCCTCTTCAAAAATTGGGAGGACAGTTGCCAGATTCTAGTCTTTTGGTGTACAACTATTATTCCAAGATGTTTTCATTATCTTGAAGAGTAGCTCCATATATATATTTAATTAATTCAGCCTTTATATTATCATCCCTTGCAGCTTTCCGAAGTGTTTTATTTATCTCACTTTCCGTATCTGCTGCACTTTTCTGCACTCTTTGATACGCACCATGTGGCAGAACCAATCTAGTTGTCTTTTTTCGATTTCGTCTAATACGGATTTTAGCACTGCACCACTCCCGCGCATCGTATTGTTTTCAATGCGGTAACTTCTTGTCTTTCCCATTACAGCTCTGAGAAAACGCATTTCGAAAGTCTGAATTTTACTTTTGTCTCTGTCAGGACCCACATTTCGCATCCGTAGGTTAGTACCGGCACATATACACTATCAAATATTCTTAACTTTGTATTTCTACTTCTGAGTGAAAGTTCTGCAGCTTTCTCATTTCTTAATGGCCTCTATGAATTCTTCTTGAGTTGGCTCATCTGTCGTAGTTGTTTTATTTACATCCTCAAGTAAGTTTTACGAATGCGTCACATTATGTGCGCTCAGCATATCCATGAAGTGTTGTTTCCATCTTTCCGTTATCTGGGTCTCATTAATTAATATTTTTCCTTCTTTATCTTTATATTTAACACTACCCTTGCTGTCTCTTTCTATTTCATGCCCAAATTCCCCCCACTGTCTTTCTTTCGCTGTTTTAACTTTTTCTTTAACTAATATCCTTTGTTATTTGGGCCTTTCATAATTGCTGCTCGTTTTATTACTTAAATATTTTTTCCATAGTGTTTTCTTTGTATCAGCCACGTTTTTAATGTCTTCATTCCACCACGCTGTACATTTTGATTCTCTTCCCTTTATTATTCCACATGCTTCTTTTGCTACTCTACCACTGATATTTTTGTGTTCGAAAAAAGTATTACAAACTTTCATGTTTTGAGCTAAGCAAAAGTCTATAATTCGTCGTCCATTATTATTTCCAGTGTTTAGTCCATATTTCCCTATTGAATAACTCATGTCATTATTACGGGTTTCGTATGCCACTTTAAACATTATTTGATTTTATTGAATTGTGCCCTCTTATTTTTAATGTACATATTTACTTCTTTTAAAAGTAATTTGTAATAATCAAGAATTTTTAAGTATATAAGTACGATTCTGTAATGACGTCCAACAATATTTTGGGTAAATATTCTATCAAATTTTAGTAAACAGAATTCTTTTGCCCTCTTTTAGGACACAGAGAAGTGGAATAACACAAAAAATTTCAATCCCGTATAATTAGCTTCGTATTATACTACAATTACGATAAACAGTAGCGTATTTTGCAATTCTGAAAATAGACCATAAAACGTAAAAGTGTTTGGAATTTGAATTTTTCACAAAAGCACCATCATTTAAAAAAGAAGCAAAACAAAGGAAGAAACAAGGATAGATAAACGTACATCACAGTCTATAGAGAAAAGAAAACGAACTGTAAATGATATATTGTTCGAAGGCGGCACGGTTACGGTGACCGGACAATCCATTTAGTGGGTGGTCCTCGCAACTCACGTTGATTGACAACTGACACTTGTACGGCAGTTTTTACCCGATACGACGCGGATTATCCGTTTCTTCTTCTTCTTCTGTAAAGGCTCGTTCGGCCGGTTTCGAGTTCGCGAAGAACACAGCTTAAGTATTTTTTTTTACCATCAGCGACCGAATATGGACGAATGAGATTAGTAAATAATGTATGAACGTGTAACGACAGAACGTTCGCGATATAGCGGCAAAAAAGCGGCTGATATATTTTAGAAAGTTTTCATTTTATTCGGGGGGAAAAGGTCCTAGTTTACTTTGTTTTAATGCGAATCATGAGAAAGTTTCCGATTGTGATACTTCAATAAATTTGAAGCAATCCCGACATAAATATCTGATCGAGGATTTTTCGTTCTCATCTTTCCAACCGTTCCATTTCAGCTTTTCTCAATATCCAGGTTCCGCATTCGTATGCAACTGTTGGTTTAATTACTGTCTTGTATGTTCTTATTTTTGTCTTTTGTGACACATATTTGGATTTCATTAGCCTTCTTAGCATTGTATACTTTTGGTTTCCTTTTGTAATTCTGACATTCTTCTTGTGCGTTCTACTCTATTTTCACTCGTTGTTTTTACTAACTTGATCATCTTACTTGATATTCCTAGTTCCTTCATTGCCTGGTACATTTGTTTTCTTTTTATTCTATCACAGGCTTGCTTGAAATCTATAAAGATTGAATACAGTATGGTTTTATGCTCGTAACAGGTCATCTCTATTTCTTTTAGTGTAAAAACTTGGTCCGTACCTGACCTATTACTTCGAAACCCTGCTTGGTATTCCCCTATTTCTTTCTCCGCATATTTGTTTAATCTTTTTCTTTTTTTATGCATTCCGCTAGTATTTTATAGCATACTTACAACGAATAGCATTGTTGGAATTCTTGCACTGCATTTTGCTTTTTTTCAATTGGGCATATTGTCACCTTCGTCCAATCCTCTGGTAGTTGTTCGTTTTCCCATATTTGTTCAATCTGCTATTTTTAGATAGCTCTCTTCAATTCATGTCAACTTTCATCAGTATTCCCTATACCTATCTACCTTAGTCTTTGAGATAATTGACATAATTTGAGATTTTCGCGTTATCCCATCGTTTCTTTAACGGTCGATATCTAAAATGCCCTACACGCTAGAGCGGTGATTCATATTTTATTTGATTGAGTATTTCTTGGAGTTTTCAGCAATACATCGAACATTTTTTAATATCCGCTAGCGTCTGCAAGATGGCCATCGAAATCATTCCCATGTTTGATTCATGATATTTTAATTTTTTTTTATTGAAACATTATTTTTTAATAATCTAATACACATAACTTTTATCGTTCAATAACATTGAAATATATATTTTTCTTTTGATTAATTGCACATAAAGAACAAAGAGTATCAGCTAATATTTACGACCAACAGTAAAAGTTACAGCACGTGTTCGAGTTATCTGAACATTATCTCAATAACAATATCCTGTAGCAGACTCTATAGTGTCTTCAATAACTTATTTATGAATGAAGGAAAGAACATTAGAAAGTATAATGTGTAATGTTTTAATAACAATGCACGCACCTTTTTAGTAGGAAACATCCTGCTACGAAACTGTTCCAAAACGTACGCATTAACTTGCATACATATGTACCGAGAAAATCGAATAAATCAATTAAAATGTATGTTTCTGTACAACGGTATGCGGAAGTCTCGTATTTCATTATTAGTACAACGTAAAATAATTTAATTGATGTTATTAAAGCTGTAAGATACGAGGTGTGGCAATTAAATAACCGGACTGGTGCTACTATCGGCCAACAGCGAGTACGCCATGGCAGGTTTGAACATGTCTGTATTTGTAAATTCTTCCCCCACCCTGAGCTCGATGGGCACGGTTGTACGTCGCTCAGTCTCGCTGTAGCAATCGTCCGTTCAAGTCCTTACGCTAGTGTCGCGTCGAAAAAATATAGAGCGTCCAGATCGAGCAACGAGGTAACCTCAAGTTTCTTGTAGAACTGTGAAAAACTGGGGTTCTAACTACCCTTCGTGAACGAGTGAGAAGACGAAGACCAGATTTGTGGAAGAGCAAATCCTGCTCCACCAAGACAATGCGCCAGCCCATTCCGCCTTGTCTGTGAAGGCGTTCTTTGCGAAATCCGGCATCACCGTGTTGGACCACCTACCGTACTCGCCCGACCTGGCCCCCCTAAGGTAAAATCGGATCTTAAGGGGACAAGATTCGACAGTGTGGAAGCGGTGAAAGCGAGAGCTACGGAGGTTCTCAACAAGCTGACAGAAACGGACTTTCAGCACTGCTTTCGACAATGAAAAATTGAGGGGGATAAACTTTGCAGTGCAGTTGGTGATCAATAAAATGATTTGTAGCACCAACCCGGTTATTTAATTGCCACACCTTTAAATATACCGTGACCAGAAATTCACGGGAAATCGTCAGGCACGGCGATTCTATGATTAAGTCTGTGTCGACAATTCTAATTCAGAAAAGTTGTATGGTCATTCATTATGGGACACAAGGCCATCAAAGTTGAAAATGCACGACCAAAGAATAATTTAAATTTCTTAAAACCTTCCATGGTAAACCATGTTTTTTGCAGACAAATAGAATTGTGCAACACTACGGTGGTGTAATTAATCGTTTTATGCCTTATATCGCGTTTGTAACATTTTTAAAACTGCTTTTTTACCTTAAAGTACATATGGCAATTAGAGCCAGAAAATGTTTGATTAATTTAAAAATAGTTAATCGTCAAATTTTGACGTTTGTCAGTGTAATGTTAATTTTCTTCATTTCAAGTACTTACCTCATTGTTGTGCCATCCCTAGCATTTGATGATGTACACTTTCAACAAAGACTGTATTCCAATTAAAGGCTACCAGTTTGAGCAATTACGTGAATTAACAATTATTATTATTTTTATTAGACTTAAATGAAACTCCTATCTTGTCATATCATTCCCACTGATTAATTTCTAGTTTTATGCGGTGTTACCAAATCTACACTTCTTTTAAGTAATCCGTATGGCTTAACTAATGGTCATACAACTTTTCTGAATTAGAATTGTCGACTCAGAATTAATCCTAGAATCGCCCTACCTGGCGATTTTCTGTGAATTTCTAACCATTCTGTATTATCATTACAATAGATTCGGTAACTTCTCTTCATCGGTGTACACTGTCGTTGGACATATGCATGCGTACGTAATTCCATATGCGCACGAGCGTATGAAAGTTGTATTAGTTTCATAAGGCAACAGGTGAATATATTTGAATGGTATTAAAGGGAAATGGTATTAATGGGAAATGTTTTTGTCTTTGTATATTTCATCGATCTGACCGTTCTTAGAATTTATTTATTTAGGTGACTCACGTCCTGTATACATAACGAATTGGATCTACATATGTACATATGCCACTTTGATAGTACCTAATTATTCGGTTATTGAATTGTTGATGTTGTGGTACTACTGAAAAAGGAAAATAAGTATCTGACTTCGAGAAATTAAACGGATGATTTGAAAATTCATTCTGTAATACGTTTGCGCTCTCTAGTAAGAGAAATTGGAAACAGTTCTTCAAAAGTATGCAGGGAGGGGTTAATTCAGATCAGAACTGTTTTCAAAGTCTTCCAAACTTATTTAAGAATTTAGTTTAAGTGTCGATAGTATTCAGGTTGGGAAGTTTTTCTAAGAAATGTCAGAAAAGAAATTGATTAACTTAGGTACACTGAGGGAAGGTCTGTTGTTGATTCCACAATTTTTTTGTAATATATTAACAAATTGTCTCGTTTGTATATAACGGCGAAAATTTTTTTTGTTCCTTTGACAAAGTGCAGTGGTCAATATATTTCTGTTAATTTGATGTATGTATGCACTGTATCATAAATAGATGTTTACGTGAAAATGTCGTTTCCATTAAACTATGCTTGCAATTGACTAGATAAAATCGATTTGGTTATAAATAGAGTAAAATAATCGTTCCTGGCGCCATAGGCGTGCGGTTTCTTCAATATTTATAATACCGAAAAAGAAGTAATAAAGCGAATAATAATAAAAAAACTAATCAAGAATTATAATATCTGTAAGGCTATGAAACATTCACCCTCTTAAGCAGGGTAATCAGGTAGGCTGGCGGATTGCATTGGAATTACTGAACATGAGAAGTAGAAGCACCATCATCAGTATTATAACCCAGTGGATAAGAATCGTAAAAAATTGATAGCATTAGATATGTTTCAATAGTTGTCTCGTGGAACCGTGTTCGCAGTGGTGAAAAAATGCGTTTATATATGAAGAAAGGTCGTTCGATATCTACCGATGTAATACATGTATGATTAAAATAATCTTTGAACTCGATTAATGGATTAGTCGAAGTACCATTACAAATTTGTTGTAATGTGATAAAATTAGAATCTTTCTCTAACACACTCTCCAACTTTTTTAAAACCCGAATATTTTTTGCGTCGTCTATAGTGCGTAGCAGAGTATGTACTTCGTCCACTATTTGCAGTGACTTCACTAACGACAACGCTCTATTTTGTAATTGTTCCAGTGCGTCATGTAAGCATTTATAGTAGCTATGAGTACTTTGTAAATCTGTTTCAACAGAAGTATCTTGAAATTTTGACTCTCCTTAATAGCTGCAGCTTCGGCAGGATTGAATTGTAGATAGGCCGTAAAAATTTGGGTTTATTTGGCCGAGGTCGTTTTATAAGGGTGGCCCTAAATAACGGGTTTTCGTATATAGGAATTTCCTTATAGTCGATTCGGGGAACTTTGAAACTGTCCGCTACCTCAGGTGGCTGCTTTAGACAGGTGGCTGTTAACACAGATTTTACTGTAATATCATCAATAAACAGAAAATGTTGTTATTTGATGATCATCTGGAGTGAAATTATCCCATATTTATTGGAGCCGAGCATGCAGCTCTGGAATGGTTCTTGTGGGCTCTGATCATGGTACGCTGCAATGTTTCGATCGGCGAAAGGTCTGAACTGCCACTTTAAAAGTGAAATATTGTTTTCTAAAAGTCAATTGTTCACTTGTTTGGCTGTATGATGCACCTTTATATAGATTAAAAGTATTGCACTTTTTTCTAATGAAAAACTACAAATTCCAACCAAGAGAATTAAAAATTAAGCGTAGGCATCTCCATTTTTTACTTAATCATTCTTCTTTTCGGATTCTACCACAGATGATTTAGGATGATACATGGTAATTACGCGAAAACCCATCTCCATTCCGTTAGTACATTGGACGTTGGTTCTCGACCGGCGAGTAATAATAATAATAATGAGCAAGCACGTTAAAAATCGTTCAGAGTAGGAAGGTGCAGAAAATTATAACGCCGTCTAATCGGCGACCACGTTCGCACAATTAACAGCGCTGAAAGGATTCGTGATGTATCGTTTTCGAGTCTTTCGAGGTCGACGTTAATTTATTGCACGATAAATATTCTTGGATATAACGTTGCTATACAGGATGACTCACATTGGAAGTTGCGGCTAGCGATATATTGAAAAGAATGAACTTGAGAAATTAAAAATTTGGCAGATTATCGACACCTTCTAAAATATCTGGAAATGCCTGTCGCTGACGGTTATAACAGGAGTTGACACTACGTTGCTTATTTCAAATTCTCGGGTGTTTGTGACCTGATTTAAATGATCGGTTGACCCTTTGTTAATTTTCGACCAATAGTAACTGAATCTACGCTTTCGATTTAAAAATAGTTATTATTCTTAAAGTAAAATTATATACAATTTACATATTTCTTTCTAGACTGCAAAATTATGCTAGGGTTAGCCGTCTAACGTCACAGAGAAGAGTCACCGCTATGGATCTGCAACTTTGAAATGTGCGTGTTCTCTAGCGAACTTGACGACTCGTTAAACACCAGTATTCAACTTGAGAAATTATTATAGAATTACCAAATACGAGGGATGATCGTAAAATAAGCTTTCCCACTCTATATACGTACCACTCCCGTCTGGCTACGCCGCTCAGTATTGGCTAAGCAGCCGTCCAAGATGGAACTCCCGATCGCCGCTACCGCCAGGTGCGAAATTCGTGCTGTGATACGTTTTTTGAACGCGAAAGAGGTTTCACCTATAGACATTCATCGTGAATTAACCGAAGTTTATGGAGAAAAGTGTGTAGCTATTCAACACATCCGCAAATGGTGTAAGGAATTTACTGGAGGTGGGACGGAAATTCACAATGATGAGCGGAGCGGAACACCATCAGTTTCAGAGGAAATCGTTGAAAAGGTCGAGAGCATACTGCTTGAAGATCGGAGGGTCACCATTCGTCAACTCGCTCTTCGGATTCCTGAGATTTCCAACACCACAATTGAAAAGATTCTTGAATGGACTGGCGGCAGAATTTTACGACATGGGGATACAGAAGTTGGAGCACCGTCTGCAAAAATGTTTGGATAGAAATGGCGATTATGTAGAAAAATAGCTTCAGTTTTTGTAATGTTAAGGAAATAAAGAATGCTGTCTATTTTTAAAAAATATGGGAACATTATTTTACGATCGTTCCTCGTAGAAATATTGCCTATATGTTTAGTGAATGAAATTACTTTAAGAACGAAAGAATACAGCGTGAAAGGAGGTTATGTTCTCTATATATACCTACTAATTAAAACCCCTGAATTAGATAGGGGGACCAAAATGCGAAGATATTAGAGATATGGGAATTCTTTTTGATGCGAAACTTAACTTTGTAGAACACCTGAATGCCTTGTGAGCTCACTAGGTTTCATCAGTCGTAACTGTAAATCTTTCAATAACGCAAGTACTTTAAAAAGTCTTTACTTTTTAAAGCTGGTTTGTTATGGCCTAGAATAGGCATCCTTAGTGTGGTACCCCTTTTATCTTGACCAGAAAAGACAAATTGAAGTAGTTCCGAGAAAATACGCGAAATTCTTGTGGTTTAGACAAGGTAATAGTAATTACAATAATTCATGCCTTTACATCCCCCAACAGCTTTCACCAATTACAGGGGGCATCGGTCGGCCATGAGTTTTTATTACGCCGGCGCTCGGAGAGTGTCTTAAGATGTTCACACTCAGCATTCACCAAATTTGAAGTACGGAGAACCTTACTCTGAGAGTCGCGAGCTCGAGATTAGAACCCGGTACCTCAAAATTGACAGCCGAGTGTGTTAGGTCAGTGCCACCAGTCCCGTTAAATTGCCAAATGCGACAATTTTGCTTGTTTTCGAAGCCATCAACATGAAAAAGGGCCTCATCGCTGAAGAAGATTTTGTTGGGAAAGTCACCGTTCACTTGTTGTTGTGCAATGACCCAACTGACGAACTTTCTTCGCTGTGCATGGTCTGTAGGCTTGAGTTGTCGTGTCAGTTGAATTTTGTAGCCATGAAGACGCAAATCTTTCGTGCGAATTAGTTGCTTAGTGCTTTTTGAAATTTTTAATTCTTGTGCACGAGCCCGGACTCTCGGCCATATTCTGGTGAGCAGCCGTGATGTTTTCTGCTGAACGACCTGGACGAACACGTGTCGATGGTCTGACATCAGTAATCGACCCTGTTTCGTGGAATTTTTCGATCGTTCCTGGCAGTCAAACTCACAATTTTTGAAATAATGTGTAACAATAAGAATGTGTTGCTCTGTCGAATAGCGATTCATTTTTAATAATAAAAGACAGTAAAAGCACAACAAAAATAGCGCCAAATTTAAATTTTCCTCTTATTGGAACACCTTTATAATATTACTTATTCTTCTTATTCATATTTCAAATTTCAAACGTCGATTTCTCATAAGTTATTAGAGCTAGCGGGATGAGAATTCTTTTTGGATAATATGCGTAAGTCAGCACCATCAGGTTGGAAAAATTCTACACTTTTTGTTTTTACTCTCCAAAATCACTTTGAGTTCAAATTTTTGCGACTTCGTTATATCTCGACAACGGAAAGAGTTATTGGGTGATAATTGCAATTCTCGCAAATTCTAATTTCGACCTGCAGTATACACGAGAACATTCATGCTATATATGACAGAAACTCGCATATATGTGGAATCAGGAAGGCGGATAACTACCCTGGTAATCACCGTTGTATTCCTTCCATCAGATAAAATCCCGGTCGATGTTTGAGTGGTTTACGGCGATCCGAGGAATTTTGTAATTTCTCGACCAGGTGTGGCTTCGCACGTGGCGTATTCCCGTCCAGTCACGGGGTAGGGACAACTCGCAGAGAGAAAAAAAATGGTAGACCCTAGCCGGGATACGATCGCTATCTATCGGCAATCTCGAACCTAATTTTAAATTAAATAACAAAAGGGACTGATGCAGCAGTCACGGTGGTATGTCCATCGTATTATGTAGAAATTCCTCTTCTTCGTGGTTCGAAAAAGAATGGCTTTTGCGTTCTGTCAAACGGACGGACGAATATTAATCAATTTTCCTTTCTTTTTTTTGGGGGAAAATAAATTGTTCTTGGACGTTTGGAAAAGAATCGTCATAAAATATGTATATACGGAGCGATTTACATGCGTTTCTGGATAAGATTATTTATGTTTTTCGTTGCTTTATTAACATCTTAAAGATATAATCTGGGATATGTCAAAATAATAATAAAAGGATTAATGTGTAATGGGACAAAATATTTTACTGTCTTCCGTAGAAGACGTCGACCTGGAGCAAGGCCAAAAACACAAAGGGTAACAAAAACATTATTCAAGTAGATATTTTTGTTACATTTTGATGATCTGTAAATAGTTACTGGTTTGTTTGAATAGATTGACATGTTTGTAAATACCGTTTTAGGTTCTTTGCTAACTTAGCTGTTATTGATAGTATAACATCCGTTAGATTATTAATGTTAGCAGTTTTAGGGACGCTGTAATATTTTTTCCAATTAAAAGAAGTATGCACATCAAGAGAAAACAAACATAGATAGTTAATAAATTCTACAAAATCCAATTATTGCGATTTCTTTATTTGTAATTCCGGATGTAAAACTAAATCTTTGTGACGAATCTTAAGGGCATCTCATCAACTGTAAGTATTGTAGTGGTGTGTATTTGCATCGTCAAACGCAGCTGTCATTCGAGCATGTATAGTGTATTCAGTATGGCCACTCGGTCAATGTGAAATTCCCTCTGGAGGATATTAGTTCTTTTTCATACGTTCCTATTTCCCCCCGAGGCTCCGATCTTCGGAGTGGGGATACTAAATATTTATTTTAAGTCCAAACAACGACAAACGTGGAGGAACGGTGAAGTTGTTCCTCTTTAGTTCATCTTCCAATTTTCGTAACTCTTCAAAATTAATGAAAATTGTCCTTACAACAAATAACAGCGTAAATTCAGAGGTATTTCTAGCAGGGCTTCGTAAATTAAATAGCTATCATAAAGTTATGTAGAAGGTCAATAGCTTTTGTCATTATTGGGTAGTCAGTGGTATTGGAGTCATAGAATAATATATTTGGAATCATCCAGTCGAGTCACTACCGTCATTTTATCAAATATAGGTTCATTCATCGAAATTTCATCGTCATATTATATTAGGAAAGTATTACCGAAATTTACCGTGGACACAATAATCGCCATCGCGAATAAAGTAATGGAGTGAAGCATCGGCAATTAATTTAAATACATTTGGTCAGGCTTTCATCGAGGTAACTCGTATTTTAACCGTGTTCCAAGTTTCAAAGTGTGTAATATTCTAATCATAGTAAAAATTCAAGGTAGAAGTGAAGTTTGGGGTTTGAGAATTGGCATTTCCCTGTGAATCCCAAATAATCATAAAGTTTATATGACATCCATCGTCTTAGTCTGACCTGAAACCTGGTAATCCAAACATTGTACATCAGCCACTTGTCGACAGAAAGAACATTATATTTCCACCTCTGCATATAAAATTGGGTCTCATGAAGCAATTCGTTAAAGCTTTGCCAATTGAGGGAGACTGTTTCAAGTATCTCATTTCGGCATTTCCTAGCCTGTCATTTGGAAAGATAGAGGCCGGTGTTCTTGATGGTCCACAGATTCGGCAGCTTGTTAAAGATTAACATTTCATCGGAACAATGTTAGAAATTGAAAAGAATGCTTGGTTGGCATTCAAAAACATTGTTCAAGACTATCTTGGAAACACACGAGCACAGAATTACGCCAAAATTGTCCAGCAACTCTTGGAGAGCTTCAAACTGCTATGTTACAACATGAGCACCGAACTGCATTTTTTACATAGCCATCTTGCTAACTTCCCGGAAAATGTTGGCGCAGTCAGTGATGAGCAGGGTGAGCAATTTCACCAGGATTTGAAGGTCATGGAGGCGTAAGTTTTTGTTTTATTTTCCTTTATATGCACAATTTGTATGACTTTTGAGGGTATCCTGTAGCTTAGAAAGTTGACGTGATTGACAAACGCTGCGGTTATTTTTGGATCCAGAGGCCAAAAGTTAGTTGAAAAGAAGTCACAGATTTAAAACAACGAAATTGCTGCTCCCCAGTGTTATCTATGTAACGTAAATGCTTATTTGACTGTCACAATACTTGATTGATTTTACACAGGAACTAAATGAGAGTTAAAATTAAAGTTTAAAGATATATTTTACTTATATTCTAAGAACTATCATAGTTTTACAATTTTGCCTCTTACAGACGTAGCCAAACGGTAATTCAATTCGAAACAGTTCTTTCCTATTATTGAGCGGCTTTGTCGATTGTGCCTGTATACAACAACAAGTTACCTGGTCTTGTAGGTCCATCAGTAATATTGAAAAGTAATAAATAATAGACAATGGACGGCGAACAATGGTAAGTGTTACAAGAGATGGTTTAAGAAGAAAGAAATACAAGCCCAAACCGTATACACTTATACCTTAGAAGAAGAAGAGCGCACAACGCAAGTCTCTCGAAGCGGACCGCCAAGTGACAGCATTATAAATGATTGAATTGGTTAATGAAATGATAATGGTAATGAGTTGCATTCCAGCACTGACCTGACCTCTCACAATCGTCTAGCTGGGCCTCTCCACTCTCTCGGACCTGCCTAAATAATTTATTCAGTCTTTTTCTTCTGCGTTTTTCGTTGTTATTATTCTTTTTTTTTCGTTCTTGTTACGTTCTCCTTCTCTGTCCGTTGGTTCGGTATACCTACACAAGCACCAATTTCAGTCCTCTCTTCATCTCTATTTTTTTTTTCTTTTCGCTTCGACTTGAGTCTGTACGATGGCTTCTTTCGTGGAGATCGTGTATCATCAATTTTACGTTTTGCATGAGATCGTTGCGAGCCTTTGCTTTGGTGCCTATCTGTGCGAAATTTTTCAATTAACTCGACGCTTATCGCTTTTGGATTGAACCGATGGGAATGACGGCTGGAAAGATTTGTTTTGTACTCGTTTGGATGTTAAGGATGTGGAGTTTTCTATTGTATTCTTATTTCGTGTATGAACCTAAGACAAGCTTTTTGCGCTTTCTGTATGCGCCGTGTCATTAAAATGTAAACATGGGACATACACAATGTCACAATAATTAACGCGTCACGAAACATTCTTTTCAGGTCAACATATAGACACTGCCTGCTACCATAAAGTACCTTAAGTTTTGCATGAGTGAAGTCAAATAGTGAAGTAACGTGTTCCTTAAAATTCTCTCTATCTATCTTGTTTTATGCTTATGAACGAGGATGAAAATAAAACGCTTCTTAACACTAGAACCGCCGCACCGGTCAATTTTAAAGTTTTTTTTTCAACGGAATTAATTCTGGTATGATCTTGAAATCATGTGACTTTTCCTAAATTTAGTTTGGCAATGCTCTGACAACATTTTGAATATTTTGTAGAACTCTAAGCGGTGTTCTGGGAAATTTTACCTTAAACGGCCGCCCCGGTCAAATTGACCGGTACTTAAAAAAAATGTTTTTGACAAACTTTATTTATCAATTCTTTTTCTTGGTTGCAACATTTGAAAGAACTAAACATTTAGGCATGTACCGCACGTAAATATATACATAATTTCAAACATTTATTACATATAAAACAAGGCATATAACTGCATCAACCGATCAGAGCTTGTTCCTATTTGTTAGTACTTGGTCGTACTTGTTTCAACATGTTCAGCCTTACCCTCGATAAGCTACCTGTTTCTACTCGTGTTCTTTTTAGTGTCGCACATGCGCAGACTTAATTTGACGCAAGTTTCAACCTGCACTATTGTGAACATATAAAAAGATCGGTAGTACTCTGAAAGTGCATTCGTCCTGTTTAGTTAGACTGAACAGTATGTGGTCCAGTAAAGGCCTCTCGGCTGCACAAGCTTTAGCATATTTAGATGAACTGAAAAATCTTTCACCGGGAAATTCCGAGAATGATTATAAATCAATTCTAAATTCGTTCTCGAGTTATTGCGAGTGGGGAACAAAATAGTGACGAATCTTACAATGACACAGTTTGTGATGTAACGGTTGCAGTGACTAGTGCTAGTTCCAGTGATAAGCAGGAAGTGAAAACGTCTGTTCGTTCTAATCGCCAGCAAAAGAAACCAACAGAAAAAGGATTTTCCTTCAATCTTAGTGCAATTTGCAAATCAAAAGAAAATTCCCAATGGCAAGTAATTTCTGCGAGTCAGCCTACTACAGGCAGAAAAACTCAACCCAATATATTCAGGGACAATCCAGGGTGAACAGGTTATGCAAAACAAAAGGTAACTGCAGAAAATGTGAGTAGTTTCTGGAGATTATTTATCGATGACTCGATGCTGAGACACATAAAACAACAAACCCAGGCTGAAGCTAGAAGACAACTAGACAGTCAAGGCTGGCAATTATCTTTAGGAGATCTAGAATTTTTTATTGCCATTCTATACGCACGTGGTGCTCAGGGTTCCAGTCACTTAGAATTAGATTCCTTGTGGTCTAAAAAGTGACGAACAACTTTTTCCTACAAAAGCAAGATGTCGATTTGCGCAATATATATCCCATATTTAGGAAAACATGATTTGAGACCAATAGGACAACCACTTGGTGAATACGTCGTTCTAAAATTATTAGAGTCTTACACCAAGAAAGGAAGAAATGTGACAACGGACAGTTTTTTTACCAGTTTGGAACTTGCAAAGAAATTAGCAAAAGTAAACACCGCAATTGTTGGAACTGTGAACAGGTCGAGAAAAGAAATTCCCGAAGTAATCAAAGAAAGCAAAGGTTCTTTATATGAAACTGTTTTATTCACAAGTAAAGAAAATGTTTGCATTTTGACAGTGTATCAAGCCAAAATAAACAAAAATGTTCTCCTTCTAAGTACGCAACATCCTACAGTTTCGATTGATGCCGGTTCAAAGAAAAAGCCAGAAACAGTTTTATACTATAATAGCACAAAATATGGCGTTGACGTAGTAGATTAAATGGCCCGAAAATACAGCATGAAGGCACCCTTAAGAAGATGGCCAGTCCATGTTTTTGATAATATATTGGATCTTGCTGCAATCAATGCGTTTGCTGTATACAAAGACATCACTGGCAAAAAAATAAAACATCGCGACTTCTTTCTGCAATTGGCAGAAGAACTCTCGCAACAATCCAATAACAACGAAGAAGACCCTCAGGAGGGAACATCGAATCAAAAATGCAACAAGAACTTACAGGCTGGATCAAAGACAGATAAGCAGTCTTACAAGAGACGTACATGTCAAGAAAAGAAATGTGAAAATAAGACTTACGATAGATGTAAGAACTGTAACAAGAACATATGTGGAAAATGTGGATTTAAAGTAACTTACTGCAAAAATTGTAGCGATATTTAAAATACCAAAGTTAAGTTAGAAGTTATTTTTATATTTTGTGAATAAACATACACTTTTATGCAAACAAATTATGTTAATTAATAAAAACAGTCGAAACAAAATTGTTTTAATCACCGGTCAATTTGACCGGGCCGACGGTTCGAGGTATGAGGAATTCTCCGCGGTTCTAGTGTTAAAACGCCAAACACTTATGTGTGAATATACTTGCGGACTCAACAAGTTAGTTGATACAAGAACTGTCAAAATTACCTGGATTATTTTGAAACCTAACATACGTGGCTGTTGTTTAATTACGATGTTTACGGTCTTGGTAATAGTGAAGTGTTTATGCGGCGGTATCGAGCACGATGTTTATTTCAACCGGGGTTAGCTGCTTATGTCCAGAATTCAGTGTCAGAATGAAAAGAAGTAAGTAATATTTACAAAGTTTTAGCAATTAAACGTTCTTGTCAAAATAACTTTAAAAAAGAACAAACGTAACATACAAATTAAATCAAAACAACATAAAATTCTAGTTCGGTCGTGACTATTTACAATGTTTGACAAAAAAGATGTTTTCTCGGTAAAATATATGAAGCAGTGGAACGATATGTGTCTACTTAGACTATTTACTATCTTAAACAGTCAAGCGTTTGTTACGGGTATTGGCAACAGTTCGTTTACGGTCTTAGATTCTCTAAGTCAAAAGAGATCAAGTGTTTGCAATAGGTCTTTGTATCAATTAATTACGGACTTGCATAATTTAAACGGCGGTTTTTCTCGCGGAGGAATCTAACAAACAGCTGATGGCTGTTGCTACGGACACGGAATAAATACTTACACCTTTTGCTTATAATTTTTCCCTAACAAGCTCGTTTCATGATTCCGAACGCATACGCACTTACCCACGGCAAAAAAGGCCCTCTTCCTCGCAAATGCGACACGATTTCAATACGTCGGTCACCATTAACATTTATTGCGGGACTTTCGAAGATATCCCGTCGATGCGGGAGACAAATAATGACAGATATCCGTTAACCGCGAAATATATCGAGCCGAACGGGTCGGCGGACGGGTACCACTTGATGAAACAACAGCCGTTCCGAATTTGAGGCTTATTGCTGCTGCTCTCCTTTCCGTTTCTTTTGTCTGTTCGTTTTTCGCGTGTTTTTCGGTCCGGCATGATCAGTTCGCATTGATTGAATACCGTACGAGGATTCGGACGTGACAAGACACCAAGTCTCTGCGAATTTTCGTCGGTCGACGCATAAAATATAAACTGGTGCATCGATCCTGACGAGTAGTCGAAAAAAAATTGAAAAATACGCGCGCTTATAGAACTTACGCCGCCGCGTTCTCGTTTTTAAATGGTACATTGTTCTTGAAAATCTTTAACAGTTGTTATTTTCCCGATTCTCCTTTTTTTTGATTGGCCATTATCATTCTTCGATATTCGATGGTGTACGGATAACAGTTATTTTATTTCGTGCGATTCACTTTTGTTTCTTTTTCGATCCTCTTCTTTTTGCTTTTGTTTTGTTCTTCGACATCGTTTCTGGTGTTCCGTTGCTCTACGCCGCGATGTGACTGCTTCAAGATTGTTTTTGTCGAGATACTTTATGAGAGCATTCTGAATAGGTTGAGATCGGAATTATCGATATACAGGCTGGTTATAAAGAAAGCGTGACATAAATTTGAGTTGTTGAATTTTGAGATCGTATCGTTTGAGGAAAAACTGAAGCTTAATCAACTTGGTAACTTAATTCATTTAACCATTTTTCAAAGACAATGATATTTTGACAGGTGACATGAAAATATTTTAATTTCTAGACTACATAATTGCGCACTCTATGCTTGCTCAAGTGTGGTTCAGTCTATACGGAAAGGGGAAAATAATTCATAAAATTTTGAAACTTTGGGAAAACGATCATAGGGGGTGTAGTAATAAGAAGCAGAAAAGTTCCCTCCCCAAGGAACCATTTTCTACTTTTTAACTTTTACGCAAAACGGTTCATTTTGAAATGGTGCACAAAATAGGTTCCATGCATAACAAGTTAATTGCGCAAAGTCAATTTGGATTTATTAATGGGAAGTCAGCTGAAGGCGCAATTTTTGAGGCTCTAGATGTAGTGTATCGCTGCCTGGACGAGGGGAAACCAGTTGGCGGTTTGTACTTTGATTTGTCTCATGCATTTGATACCGTAAATCATGTAATGCTAATACGTAAGATCTCTCGATACGGATTAAGGGGTTCTGCTTTGGATTGGCTGTCATCATATTTGACTGACCGTTCGCAATACACTTTGGTTAGGAGTGGTACGCGTGATGCCTTGTCATCGGCTACTGGTGTGGTACAAGAGATGCCTCAGGGTTCCGTTCTGGGCCCACACCTATTTATATTATTTACCAACGATTTTCACTACCATATTCCTCGTAACCTGTACCAATTTGCGGACGACACCACTATTATTATGTCAGGAAGTAATGAGATAAATCTTCGTGCGAATGGTAACAATTGTTCAAGTGCTATGCTTATGTGATGTCGGGATAATGGCTTGATAATTAACGATACCAAGACGTGCATGCTCTCATTCTATTCTCCCTGCAGTGTAGTTGATAAGTCGTTGTTGATACGACTAGGGCCCAGAGCGATTCCTGTGGTATCTAGTACCAAGTTTCTCGGCTGTTCCATTGACGAGTGCTTGGCGTGGGAGGACTATGTGTCCCAGCTCTGCGCTAAGTTGTATTCTTTAGCATATGCAGTCAGTAGATTGGCGTATATCGTTAACTCTGAAACTTTACTAATGTTTTACCATGCTCACGTTGCATGTTGAGATACGGTGTAATTTTCTGGGGTCAATCCTCTCATTTTTCGCGCAGTTTTCTGCTGCAGAAAAGGATTATAGGGGCAATGTTTTCATTACATAGAATGGATTCCTGTCGTCCAATGTTTAGACGTTATGGCATCATGACTTTGCCGTGTCTTTTCATATATGAATGTGCTGTATTTACGCATAGGTACAAAGAATTGTTTGTACGTAACAGCGACATAAATAATACATGTAAAACCCGAAATGCAAATGAATTAGCAATCCCGAATCACAGAACAACAATGTACGAAAAGAGCCCGAGGTACAAATCAAGGCTCAAAATATACATACTTTCAAAAACCTTTTAAAGGAAAACTTTCCTGAGAATTGCTACTATAGTGTCTCTGAATTCTTTGTCTAATACACCTGTGATTGCTGGACACCAATTTTTCATGTTTTTTTTTTTATTTATTGTGATCGCATGTGTGTTTTGTTTTGGTAAATAAAATTATTATTATTATTATTATTATTATTATGCATGTTTTAAGTGAGACGAACCGTTTTCGAGATATTGGCGTTGGAAGAAGATTAAAAACTCTTCGATGTCTTCTCAAAAACTCCAAGAAATACTCAATGGAACAAAATTTGAATCATCATCCTAGTGTTTAGTGCGTTTAAGATATCGGCAGTTAAAGAAACAGCGACATTTCGCAAAAATCTCAAATTACGTCAAATATTTCAAAAAATTAGATAGGTATAGGGAATATTGTTAGAAGTTGCCATGGATTAAAGGGAGGTATCTAAAATCGTAATAATCTACAGGATGTTCCATTTAAAAACCGAACTTGTATCGTACGCAGCAGAAACTCAACACCCTGTTTACTTCGATATAATATTAGAATGTGCAGCATTTGTCTCCGAATATTTTTTAGTTGAAAGCTTTTTCTCTCGAAATTGTTCAGGAAAGGAATTATCATCCGCTCACGCACTAGGTGGACACGCTGTATATAAACATGAAACACATAAATGTTAGTGCTGAAGTCTGAAGGTACCCTTTTAGAATCATATATATACGTCCATGTAATTAATATTCACGTATCACTTTGATAACTTAAACAAATTTTTAACAATTCATATTTGCCATTTGATGTCTTAAACTTGTTGAATATTTTGAATTTAAACCGTACTACACGTACGATCCCTTCCTACCTCTCCCTGAAAACTGAGTGGTTCTTGAGGAGCTTGAAGAGCCAGCGATGCAACTAATTTGCAATCAGTAGCTGGCTAATCTACCATCGTCTCAATACCCAGGAGTTCGAATACCGGCGACGACGTCGTGACGAACCCGTGTATGTGCGGACCAAGCCTTCAGGGAAAATTTAATAAAGTTATAACTACGTTGTTTTACTAAATCCTTACTTCACCCCTCCTAGATTGTACCGTTATAAATTACTATTAATCATGAACTATGCAGGGTGTCACGATAAGCGTCGGTTAAAAGTGTATGGGGAAGAGAGTAAAATAGAAATTTGAAAATTTACTTACATAAATTAGCCTTTAAAACTAGCTCAGCCAAAATATTTTCAACTGCTGGTATCTCTCTCTTATACCGGAAGTAGCATTCAACTTTCCTACTTTAAATGGAACACTACCATTTTTATGTAAAATTTGGATCCTGTGTTATTTCTTTGTGCAACATACCCTACCCCTAGAATTCACTCTTAAAGAGATATTGCAACTTTTCGAAAAGGTTTGACAGATGTGGTGCATCACAGGCTTTCAAATAACTTACAATTGTAATACACCAAGAAAATTATTCTGCTTGCTGGTAATGTTCATGAAACGATGTTTCCATAGTAACAAGTAAATTTGCTAAATTATATAGGGAGTGCCAGTAAGGAGGAGACAATATCAGAGCAACTCCTAATTTTCTAAGCGGTATTAGATTGTACGTTAAAAAATAAAGCAAAAATGTATAGCAAATGCTATTGGTAAAGCTAATAGTTTATAAAATATTTTGTAAAAACCTTTTTAATCTTAAATATCGCAGTTTAATATCATTTTCAGTTTGCCATGGCTAAATAATTGAAGTTAGCAGTCACATGTACTGTCAACAGTAATAAACACAGTAGTAGTCGTCAGTACTTCACGAAAATGTCTCGCTTAGGGTTTTCGAATGAAAATTATTTAAATTTAATTATAATTTACCGTGAATGCAATGTCATTATCGAGAGAACGTGGAGAGATATCCTGATATACCAAAACCTACTTGAAGCATTAAAAAACTGTAAAGATTTTGGTTCGTTTACGAAAACACCAAAAAGAATCAAACCTCTAGTAGATGACGAGCATTCGAAAATTACGGCGCGGCATTGGGTTACTTTACTGCCCGACTAATTCGATCCATGATGCAAAATAGGCGCTTAGAACATCGACAAAACAATTCACAGAATTTAGGTAAAACAAAAATATAAGCTTTACGGACATTAAACGTCGAAGAGAATTCTGTGTATGGTTTTTGATTCGCACACAAGAAGATGATGTATTTTTCCATCCATCTATCCATCCATAACTACAAATTTTCATTTTTAGGCTTTAGAAAACCCCCACGTGGTTAAAGAATGAAATTCTCAAGATTCTTGGAGTTTCAACGTATATTCTGCGCTTTGAAGAACAATAGAATTCTTTCTGTTTACTTTTATGAATACAATTTAAATGGATTGCGTTATGAAGAAATTTTACATAACGTTATACGCGAATCATTACGTTTTCGACCGGAAGAAGAAGCGCGGAATACATGGTATCAAACGGACGGGGTTTCCCCACATAACACATGTGGCATATTGACTATTTTTATGTTTCACGATCGATGGATCGCTAAAAACGGTCCGTTAAGTATCCACAACGATCTCCAGATTTAACCCCACTAGATTTTTTCTTGTGGGATTATATTAAAAACGTTGTCTACCGAGATTCAGTTGGTACAAAAGATGATATGATTGACAGAATAAGAAGAACCTTCAACGAACTGGCTGCAAGATCTATTCAACGTGATACTCATCAATAAATAAATAAATAAAAGTAACAGCATGCATGGAACAAAACTGTGGTGTTTTCGAGCATTTATTATAATAATGTAATACGTATTCAATTTTATTTTGTCATTTGTACATTTTGTTTGTTTTATGTTCTTTTTCTTTTTTCTGTTTATTAATAAATTCGATTTTTGGAAGTTCTATTTTTCGAGTAATTGTATTGTAGTATGAATAATTGAGAATGAATTATGTCGACTAATTAATACTGAAGACCACTACTGTATTTGCTACTGTTGACAGTACATTTGAGAGCTGCCTTCAATTATTTGACCATGGCGAAGTGAAATTGACATTAAACAATGTGGTATTTAAGATTAAGGAGATTTTCACAAAATATCTCTTAAACTATTAACTTTAACAACAGCACTTGCTATACATTTTCGCTTTACTTTTTGACGCAGAATCTCTGATATTGCCCCCCCCCCCCCTACTGGCACATCCTGTATAATTTAGGAAATTTATCTGTTACTATGGAAACATCGTTTCATGAACATTACCAGCAAGTGGAATAATTTTTTTTTGGCGTATTACACATCTGTCAAACTTTTTCGAACTTTCTTTAAGAGTTAGTTTTAGGAATAGGGTATGTTGCATAAAATAATTTTAAAATTGAACACAGAATCCAAATTTGACATAAAAATGGTCCACTTAAAATAGAGAAGTTGAATGCTATTTCCGGTATAAGAGAGAGATACCGGCAGTTGAAAATATTTTGATTGAGCTAGTTTTAAAGGATAATTTGTGTATGTAAATTTTCAAATTTCTATTTTATTCTCTTCCCCATATATTTTTAACCGACGGTCATCGTGACACCCTGTATACTATAATATTAATTTGTTTTGTAATGGCAATGTATGTTAATCCTTTCATGCTTTCAACAATAAATGCATTTTTATTTAACTACAGTCAGGGCCGTGCCGTATGGATGCGCGGAGTGTACGTTGCACACAGGCGGCTAATGTAAAGGGCGGCATCGGTGAGAAGTAATCAACAAGGAAAACGAGCCGTTAGGAGGCACGAACTGAGTAAGCAGAAATCAAAACAGTCTGAAGCATATAAATTATTGACTGTTTAGTCTTTTTTTTTTAGTGTATGTTATTTTATATTATTCCATTTCTTCGCCAGTTGATCATTATCATTAGAAATAAACGAACTCGAACTTAGAAAGTAGAGTTATATCGCGCATAATATCTGACACGTAGAAGGGCTTCGCCCTTGAACTGCATCTGCATTTTAAAATAAACATGTTACGAAGACTTGTTTGGATATCTATAGAGCCCGGTAACAGGGAGCCGTGCCATAGCCGTACCTGCCTAATACATAATTATAATATGTGAAAAGTAGTGAAACACCTTTTAAGCAGCTTTGGCTACGGAACAATAAAACTGGAAGCACCACTATCAGTATTAACATCATATGGATAAGAGTGGCAAAAAGTTGACACCATTAGATCGGTGAGCGATGTTCGCCGTGATGAGAAAATGAGTTTATATTTTGAAAAAGAGCGTTCAACATCTACCGATGTTATACATGCATGACTAAAATACTCTTTGTACTTAGTCAGTGGATTATTCGATACACCATCACAAATTTGTTTGAGTGTGCTAAAATCGGGATCTTTCTGTAGCACACTCTCGAACTTTTCTAAAACGCGATTATATTTTGCGTCGTGTATAGTAAGTAGCTAGTGTATGCACTCCGTCTATAATTTGCAGAGACTCCAATAATGATAACGATCTATTTTGTAATTGGTCTATTGCGTCAGCTAATCCTCTATAGTAGCTACGAATATTTTTTAAATCTGTTTCAACAGAAATATCGTGAAATTTCGACTGGCTCTCCTTAATAGTTGCAGCTTCGGCAGGATTGAATTGTGCAACAACAACTTTTACTATTTTGAAATGTTCAGCATAATAAAAAGCTGCCTGCAACCATATTCCCCAACGTGTAAGAATTGGCTCCGGTGGTTGTCGAATACCAGGATACTCTGAGTAAAATGATCGTAGGCATTTGGGAGATTTCAAAAATACTTTTTTTGTGCTTGGTTTCTGCCACAAGATGTAAAGCATGCACTTTACACGTAACATATAAGCACTTGCAACCATGTTCAGGAAGAGAACGGCTTACCGAACACATTATCGCTGCGCCATCGCCCATAAACATCAACACTTTATCTTTTGAAATTTGAAATTTTTCCAACGTACTAAGTACAACCTTCGTAATTGCTGCAGCAGTACACTCTTGTAGTCTTCGGCTAGCTAGTAACAGTGGTAATGTAGGTTTACTAGGGTCTAGTATGCGTACCATAATATTTGTAATTGAATTTTTTTACAGCCTGTTGTATCGGCAACACACAACCAAAGAAACTGCTTTTTCAATATGCGTTTCATTTTCTTTTCCACGTCATCGCGTACAAATGCAACATGCTTACGTGCCGTTCTCTCCGTTGGCAACCGCAACTCGGGATTGTATTTGTCCCAAAAGTCCTTAAACGGCTGTTTATCGAGTAAGCCTAGTGGCAAATTACAGTTTATCAACATAAGAATTACATAAAAAAATGCACTTCTCGGTGGCATGCCCAATTTTCGTTTTCTATGCTGTGCGGAATTTACGTGTCTTGTACAGTTCCACTTCTTATTTGACATCAAATGTATTTTGCACACTTTACAAACTATCTTACTCCCGTTGTAAAACAAATCGGGAAAGTCAGAAATAAACTTATTTACTATGCCTTACTCATGCTCTCGAAGGAATTCAAATTTAAAATTGAGCTTTCCGTTCGACAATAACGTTAACCAGGCAATCCAAATTATTTTTAGATAAATTTACTACCACAAATGTAATTTTGCGAAGCAGGTAAGAAATTTGTTTGTAAACTGGCAAACTTAATATACATGTGTAAATTCAACGTAATTTTTATATTTTTTTAGCTACTGGGGAAACCACGACTGCACTATTAAAACAGCTAGAAAGTTATCCAAAGCATTTTTTAAGTCTTTTTACAGTTTCAGAGATATTAACACAAATAGCGAAGGATTGTGTTATATTTAGGATGGATTTCACCCCGAAACACGGGTGATCGAGTGCATAAAAAATTACCCCTGTTCGTACTCTAAATTGGTCTATAAACGCACAAAGTTTAATTTAAATCGGTTGCCGGTGTCCCCTTGGGTTCGATCAATTCTTAAATTTGATCGTTTTTGTGGTTCTAGTAAAAATAAAATCGTGTAATGTGCTCGTAATAGTACATAATTTAAGTATGTAATATCTAACAACATTCTCCTAATAGACACGTCGAATTTCGAACGGTGGAAACGGATGTCGATGAAGTATACATATAATTCGGTCATGTTGCATAAAAACCCGTTGTTCAAAACAGAAAACAGACGAACTCGGCAGCCGAAAATAGGGTCCCGTATATGTACTATACGCGTATCGGTACCTAATACAAGCCTATCTATGTGTGTATATCGGGATGACGTTGTGCACACGTGTCAGGTACGCTGGGGCTTGTTTATACGCGCATTTTCCATCGTGTTTCGTGTTTACATTCGTCCCGGTTTTATATCAAACACACGCGCTGCACACTGAGCCGCGAAAGATCGGGCCACGCGGTGCCGCGTCTGGATTCTATCAACCGGGCAGCGCTCGCTCGCCCGAAAAGAATGCGTGTGCATCTTCTTTACTCGAAGTGCACGGCCGACGACGCGACGTAGCGTTCATAGTCCTGGAGTAGTAGAATATGCTGCATACTAGAATTTAACAAAGTTTAGTGTTAGAGATGGTATTCCCAACAAATTTTGCACAGGTTAATCCAAATTAGCTTTTCGAATCCTTATTTTTTTCTTTTCTAATTTTTCTGGTATAGATGCTACCCTATCATTTCTAGCGCAAATCAAATAAAATAGAGGGGGAGGGGGAAAGAACAACAATCAAAGAAATTGCAGACCTACCTGAACGTAGTTCTCCTGCTGTGCCCGCTAGCATGAACAGGGGTGAGTTCACGACTAACTAAAAAAATATGCCCCTCCCGTTTGAATTAGGGAGAACCACCCGCGAAAAGCGGAAACGCGAGGTGGAGGAGGGGTAGGGAAAAGAATATTATTACTACAACTTCTCTAATGTTCCAGAGGACTCACACCATCCAGCTCTACATATCTTACTTAAAGTTCCATGTCCATCTTCAGTAAAACGTTTCCCAACCAATACAAACATGCGCTACAACTTTTTCCGTGCTAATTATTATATGCTCTATAGTGATATGTTCAAGACAGATTGGAGCCTCGTCCAAAACGCTGAAGATGTAAATACAGCCGTTGACATTTTTTATCAAACATTATATAATATCGTGAATAAGTCAGTTCCAACCACTCAGTATGTACGTTCCTCTTATCCTCCTTGGTTCGGTAAGACTTTGATTGATGGACTTAAAATGAAGAACTACTATCACCGTAAGTGGATAGCTACTGGCAGTCCGAAGTTTTATGAAGATTTTGCGAGTTTACGTAGAGTTACGAAGAGGGAAATAAACAATTCTCATACAGCCCACCTGAATAAAATTCAAACAAATCTAAAGTCGGACCCCAGGGCATTTTGGAAATATATTAATACAAAAAGGAATCAATCACGCATTCCAGGGCGATTGTTTCGGGGTGATACAAAGTTTGACGAACCACAAGCTATAGTAGATGCATTTGCGGATATATTTAATGAACATTTTTTACCTAGCGACGATATCCGCATTTATGATACGAACTCTTCTTATCAACCCTTCAGTATACAAACCATTACTGAGACAGATGTGGTTAACAGTATCGCCAGGCTTAAGAATAGTTCTACTGCCGGAGAAGATCAAATTCCTTCTTTCTTCCTAAAGGATTGTCGGATGGTTTTAGCTGTTCCGCTATGTGCTATCTACAATTTATGTATGAAAACTTGCGTGTACCCTACAGTTTGGAAGATCGCTAGAATCACACCAGTTTCTAAAAAAGGCAAACCGGAATTAATCACGAACTATCGACCTATTTCTATACTAAGTAATTTTTCTAAGGTGTTTGAGCAAATTTTATACGATGCTATCTACGGTAACATCAAAATCAGGTTGTCTTGGCACCAACACGATTATGTGAGAGGTAAATCAACAGTTACTAACCTGGCCTGTGTAACACAAAGCATTAGTGAAACTCTTGATCAACGCTCACAGTTAGATGTGGTCTACACAGATCTCACAAGAGCCTTTGATTCAATTGATTTCTCGTTATTGCTACGGAAGTTGGGTACTATCGGCTTTTGCACTTCGTTGCTGAAATTGATGACATCCTATCTCACTGGCAGAGTCAATTGTGTAGTGTACAATGGTTTTTCTTCTAGGCGTTATCTAACAACATCTGGAGTGCCGCAGGGTTCCAACTTGGGACCCCTGCTGTTTTTAATATTTATAGATGACCTCTTACAATCACTAACGTGCCGCTTTTTAGCGTTTGCTGACGACTTAAAGATATTTCACCGAATTGATTCACTTTATGATGCCAGACTTCTACAAGAGAATCTGATAACTATAAGTAATTGGTGTGTTGATAACAAACTGCATCTTAATGTGGAGAAATGTTGCGTAGTTAGATACACTCGAAAGGTGTCCAAAATCGTTTTCGATTATAATATACACGGTCTGAAGCTACCTTTATCGGACACTGTGAAAGACCTTGGAGTGTTATTTGATGATCGACTTTGCTTTGACCAGCAGGTGATGTCGGTGTGCAACAGTGCTTGCAGAGTTCTTGATTTCGTTCTTCGTAACACACGCACATTTACTGATTACGCTGCTCTAAAGACTCTTTACTACGGGTTGATTCGAAGTAAGTTGGAATACGCAGCGATTATATGGTACCCTTATTACACATGTCACCAACTTCGACTTGAGCGAGTGCAACGCCGGTTTTTAAAATATTTAACATTCAGGGAGACTGGTAACTATCCGCAAAGGAACTACGATCATGGCCAGCTTCTTTTGTCGCACAGTGTTTCATCACTCCATGAACGTTATGTACGCACTAGTGCGGTGTTTCTCTACAGGCTCATTAATAATAAAATTGATTGTCCAGAGTTACTGTGTGGGGTACCTTTTCATGTTCCCGCTAGGGAATCGCGAAATGTGTCTTCATTTTACTTGAAACCTGTGAGAACTAATGTAATGCACCTAGCGCCAATAAACCGCATCTGTCGTTGCGCTGATATGTTATATAAAGACATTTTTTTTTTGGGTCAACTTGTTTAGTGTTACGTGTATATTATGCAACGTATGTATGTATGTATTCATCGTTATAGTCTTATGTGTATCTCTAAGAAGTTTAATTTTTTTCATTTTGTACTTTTGCTACACTTAAGATAATTTGTATGTATATGTGTCTATTTTGGTGTTTTACTGTTGGGCACAAATAAATATTATTATTATTATTATTATTATTATTAATGTAAATAAAACAGAATAGTACTCAATGAAAACGAAACATTTACACGAAACCGTTAATGAACAAACTTTAACTAAGGAATCGACGTTGGTGGCCACAACGTTCGATTTAACAAATTATACAAATAAAAAAAAGAAAACAATATCCGTTAGAAAATATGAAAATCTGCAAATCTAAAGTAAACATTCTTAAAATATAGAACTTAAAAATATACAAATCCCAGATTATTAAATTTAAAATTAGGGTTAATTCACCATTCATGATATAACAAAGGATAAAGGCTGGAATTTAGTGATCCTAAATCTGCATTCATTAAGTTAGGTTTGTTTTAATAAATTTCCATGCCTTCATAACAATTTAATTAAACAATGCTGTTTACGTTCCTAACAAACACTATCAATCTTATGATTATTTTCCAGGATATGTAGGGCGGTACTAGATTTATCAAACCTTCTGAATTTGAGATGAGTCAAGTGCTCTTTGTACCTAACTCTGATTGATCTTTTTGCCTGCCCAGTATACACTTGATCACAATCTTTACATGAAATTTTGTAAATTCCTGATTTATCCATGTTATCTACTGGGACTAGAACTTCCTAAAAGACTTGGAGGTTGTTTGAAGAAAAATCAATTTTGCGGTCACACTTTAGAAAAGATTTTTTGAAGACCTTTCGTGTAACTTGGATAAAATGGTAATTTAACATATTTCTTATTACAACCGTCAACACGTTCAAGTCTGCTTATATTTCTAGCTCTTAATCTATTCTTGTGTTTCCTAATAGTATTATAGACTACATCTTCAGAAGAATCCGTTAACAATTTAGATGTTTTTTTTTAGTTCATTTTGATATCTATCTTTCATTCAATTAGGTCATCTTTAATGCTAAGCAATATTGGTTTCGCTCAAAGATCCAACTTTGTTCCCACTTCTTATAAATGACATTGTTAATAATACCATTTCTTTACGAACAATTTGGTGTTTCTTTTTGCATAATTAGAAAATTTGGCAAAGTTACAGCCATTTCATACTGGAAACTTACTTTTGAATAATCCTATACTTCCCCTTTCGATGCTTCCAAAACTCATTTTTCATTAACTATGAAAAACGTATTATCTTCTCGAAAACTCGAAAAATTGTCTGACTATGAGCAGTTTATTGAAAGTTTATTTACTAAATTTAATAAAATTCTTACAACTCGCATAATCAACCGCAATCTCATTACTTCGTCCACCCCGAAAAATCCTCGTCGTAAAAACAAACGTCCGTCCTCAAAAGTAGATCCCTCTTCGAGGCAATAACGTCGTAAAAAGAGGGTGCTCTTGCCGATCGGCGGGGGAAAATCGCGCAAATAAATACATTGCGAACGTATGCCGGGGCTCTTCATCATACGTAAATTTATTATTTATGTATGTGGATGTGATTGCGTCGGTGGACGGGGGGCGAAAGCGTAATGACTCGGAAGAGGAACGCACAAACCGCTCACCCCACAAGCGCACGCACTTGCCGCGTACACCCCAATAACGCGGATACAATTGGAACGATCGCACGCTCCTTGACTTCTGTATACACCCTATAATTCAAACGGTAATGTGCCAAACGATTAACTTGCCGAGTTTGAAGTGAATATAAGGAGTTGGCGAGGCAGGGTGATGTGGTACTGATTCCGGTTGTGTCTGTTAACTATATACATATATATATATATATGTGCACTGAATGGTTGAGACATAATATTTGAGCAAAATAATTTGTTTCATTGAACACACCATTTATTGATATACTTGGAATAACAAAGCAAATATGTTTAGAGTTCGTAAAGCAATTTCTATTCAATAAAATAAGGAATTGGCTCACTGAACTGTAGATTTCCTCAAAAAATGTCCCGATCAAGCAGATCTTGGAACAAGCATTATCATTCAGAAAGAAGACACCTTCTATGAGGTTCCCAGGATGTTTATTTTTGGTGTTGTCACGTAAATAGTGCATTTTTTTTAAGTGTGGTGCCGGCCCAACGGGGTGTATAAGCTTTTTAAAGTTTGTCATAACCTCAGGAGCCTTTAGTGTGCAAATTGTGTGTACAAAGTATTCCATGGCCTTATTACGAGGGATGATCGTAAAATAAGGTTCCCAAAGCCCTACAGCAGCAATAAGACGTGTTAGGCGAAATCCGACAACATTGGCGTGTGCAGCATCTCTCCCACTCTATATACGTACCATTCCCGTCTCGCTACGCCGCTCAGTGTTGGCTAAGCAGCCGTCCGAGATGGAACTACCGCCAGGTGCGAAATTTGCGCTGTGATACGTCTTTTAAACGCGAAAGGGGTTTCACCTATAGACATTCATCGTCAATTAACTGAAGTTTATGGAGAAAAGTGTATAGCTGTTCAACACGTTCGGAAATGGTGTAGGGAATTCACTGGAGGTCGGACGAAAATTCACGATGAAGAGCGTAGCGGAAGTTTCAGAGGAAATCGTTGAAAATGTCGAGAGCATACTGCTTGAAGATCGGAGGGTCACCATTTCACTCCCGAAAACAAGCGGCAATCAAGCGAATGGCGTCACTCAACTTCGCCGAAGCCAAAGAAGTTTAAACAAACGCAGTCTGCTGGCAAAGGCATGGCAACCGTCTTTTGGGACAGGAAAGGGCTATTGCTGGTTGACTTTTTGCCTCCTGGGACGACAATAAACTCAAACAGGTATTGCGATACACTGACCAAACTCAGACGGGCGATCCAGAACCGCCGGAGAGCAAGACTGACTGCAGGTGTGACACTTCCTCACGACAACGCTCGGCCCCACGTCTCTCGTCAAATCCAGGAACTGCTGGACTGTCGTGTCCCCCCCCCCCCCCACACACACACACAGTCCGGACCTAGCTTCGGGACCGACGATGAAGTCAAAGAAGAGGTTATTCAATTCTTGAACGGACTGGCGGCAGAATTTTAGGACATGGGGATACAGAAGTTGGAGCACCGTCTGCAAAAATGCGTGGATAGAAATGGCGATTATTAAAACGATGTTAAGGAAATAAAGAATGCTGTCTATTTTAAAAAAATATGGGAACCTTATTTTATGATCATCCCTCGTACTATGATCCCCTCGCCGTAAAGGATGAGGCGCAGTTAATTGTTCCCCAACTGCGAATAGTGACTCCGACGTAGGCCCTTTTACCACTGCGTACTGGAATACTGGGCCGTTTTAATAGAAATACAATTCAACAACATTTTTTTGTTGCCACCTGAATGAAACGTATCATTTCTTGTACCAGTTAATGTAATATGAATATTTTCTTAACTTAAAACTAAAAGGTTTACTAAAAACGTTTTTCTGTCTTGGAATTTTTTGATTTTCTAACCCTAAGAAAATATTTATTTAATACAAATAAAATTTAAAGAAAATTATTTTCTTATATTAAACGTTTTTAAAAATATGGATGAAATATGGATGAAATCGCCATAGATCAGCAAAGTAATGTTGTTAGCATTAGGGTTTAATGGATGTTAACGTTAAATAAACTGAACCTATTTTGATCTCAGTGAAATATAACTAATAGTAAAATTGCTCAGCGTAAAAATAAAACATCTCATTCTCACTGCTCAATACAGAATTTTCGAATCAGAAGTAAAAGTTCCGAAAGCGCCCAAGTACAGAATGTCCAATGCAAAACGCTATTATTATTTTGAAACCTATTAACACACTTTTTGATTCTAACACCGACCGCAATAGGATCCTGGCGCTACAAATATCAAATCCGAAACGTCAGCATCTGACAGATGCGATTATCACATTATATTTTGTGGATACTCAGCAAAGCATTGATTGCCAGCTCATCTTCCACAGAATCGTCTCTCCTCGTCGAAAACGATGATCCGTACGTAACAAATTTCTGCCAGCGCAAATGCGGCTTCAAGCTGAACATCTGTTGCATCTATTCGCCAATGGATTTCGGGGCAGATTGCGGCGATAGCCCCCAAATTATTCCTCTACCCGCCGGCGACATCAAACAGATCCTGAAGGCGCATAACACTCTTAGAGACGAGGTGGCCGCGGGAAAATCGAATCGCGGAGACATGCGCGACATACAAGCGGCCAATATGCACGTCCTTAGCTACAGCAAGGAATTGGCTCACACGGCTAGATGTTGGGCGATGCAATGCCGACTAGGACATAGCCGATGTAAGGCGATCAAGGCCGGATTTGCCGGGGAAACGATCTGCTGGGATTCCGCCGTGAAAGGCACCAACCAGTCGCAGGAAAGATTGTATAGGATGATCACGACATGCCCGCGGATTCATTACGGAAATTTCCCAACTTTGCACACGAAAATTATCGATAAATTGACTTATCCAAGGGGAGGGGACGATGAGAGGAATCGTGAGACCATACAGGTGATTTGGGCCGAAACACAGTATGTCGGCTGCTTCCAGGTATCTTTTCCACACCTAGATCCTCTCAGGAATGTTTTGCTACTAGTATGCCATTTTTTCCCGATGGGAAATATATTGGAGAAACCTGTGTTCCTCAGAGGACCTCCAACGAGTAAATGTACCGATAACGAAACTCGGAACGATATTTATAAAAACCTTTGCGGCGATATAAGACCATTCAATGAAGATTATTGGTTAAAAGCAGCCAATACTTCTGAATTTTCAGCGGGTGGAACAGCTTCTGTTTTGGTTTTAATATTATTTTTGTTTTGTTCATGTATATAAGAATAAAGTGGATATGTTTAAGCAAGTGGATGGTTTCTTCTTATTAATTTAAGAAAAATTATGAAATAGCTCAGTAACGATATATACAGCAAGAGCGATCGTTTTACGATCGTCCGACTTTATACGAACTCGGCGCATCTAAACGTGTGCTGTGTTGAATGTCATTCGCTTGAAAAAATTACGTGAATGCAAATTCAGTTGTGTACCTTGTTCACGTTTTGCGTCATGTAGAGTGCGTAGCACACTCTTCAACTATTTGCAGTGACTCTGCTAAGGACAACGCTCTATTTTGTAATTGTTCTATTCTGTCATGTAATCTTTTATAGTTGTTACGAATAGTTTGTAACACTGTTTCAACGGAAATATCTTAAAATTTTGTCTGGCTCGCCTTAATACGAAGCTCATCCGGAAACTAGTACCCATTTGCCAATTAAATCGCAACCAATAGAGATATCTGAACAAACGTTTTACTAGACATATACATGTACTATACATTACTTTTCTACATAATCACCTCGTAAATTAAGACACTTGTCGTATCGTGGGATGAGATTTTTTATGCCAACGTCGTAATCCCCTACCGCCAATGTGGCGAGAAATGTAGTGACTGCTGCTTTGAGGGCGTCATCGCTGCGGAAATATTTTCCGCCTAGAAAATCTTTTAATTTTGTAAAAAGGTGGTAATCCGACGGTGCTAGATCTGAACTGTAGGGTGGGTGATCGAAGACTTCCCAGCGAAACTGCTGGAGCAATTGGCGTGTTGTTGCAGCAACATGGGGACGGGCATTGTCGTGCAGCAACACAATGCCCGACGACAACAGGCTTCGCCGCCGATTTTGAATTGCCCGCCGCAACTTCTGTAGCGTGGCACAATATGCTTCCGCATTAATGGCGGCCCCTCGAGGCATGAAGTCCAAAAGCAAGAGACCATGTCTGTCCCAGAGGACGGTTGCCATGAGTTTGCGAGTCGACTCTGCTGTCTTGAATTTTTTGGGTCTGGTCGGTGAATGGGAGTGATGCAATTCCATGGACTGGCGCTTGCTTTCGGGCGTTGAGTAAGCAACCCATGTTTCATTGCCCGTAGCAATGTGTGACAAGAATGCATCACCTTCATGTGCGTAACGCTCCAAAACATTCAAGGCCGCACCCATACGCTTGTTTTTGTGTTCCTCTGAAAGCATGCGCGGCACCCATCTTGCACAAATTTCTTTGTAATGCAGATGATCTTTGACGATTTCATGCGTTTTGGTGCGCGAAATCTGTGGAAAACGTGCACTGATGTCATTAAGTGTGACACGCCGATCCGGCTGTATGAAGTCGTCGACTGCACGCAGCAACGCATCAGTAATGACGGACGGACGCTGTGGACGCTTTTCATCGTGAACGTTGCCTCTCCCCGCATTGAAATTATGACACAATCACCGAACCGATGATGCATCCATCGCATCGTTGCCGTACACTTCTGGAATTTGACGGTGAATGTCACCTGGCTTCACATTTCTGGCATTCAGGAATCTTATTACAGACCGCACTTCACAACTGGCGGTATTGTCGAGTGTCTTAAACATTTCAAACTCACACTGACGCGATATTATTGTAGATAACTCAACCAAATCTCGTACGCTGTCAGCTGACAGATCACTGCGTCACGAGAAAACCACTCAGCGGCTCGTCGCGCAACTGCTGCTCCACACGGCGCGAACGGGTACTAGTTTCGGGACGAGCCTCGTAGCTGCAGCTTCGCCAGGATTGAATTGTAGAATAACAGCTTTTACTTGTTAGTTTGTAGCTGTTTCTGGCAAAGGCTCACTTTCAAAAGTTGGACGAAACTCTTCAGTTGCATAGGTGCCAAGTGGCTCCTCAAAAGTAGCTGTTTCTGGCAAAGGTTCACTTTCATGAAGTTGTACGTCTTCCGGTATTGTACCAATTCCATTATCTTGCAGTACTATCAAACTTAGAGCGATTTTTGTTTCAATATTAGGATCACAAGAGGATATCCCAGCATTCTCATTTGGTTCAGCAATATCGTCACTGACTTATAATATCTTCTTCCAAAGTTCCGCTTGAAATATGTTCTAAAAATTTTCGTGGAACGTTGGAGCTTAATCCTATTTTTGGCTTTTGGCCAAACATAGCCTTATACGGTTCCATTTGGATAGCATCATGGCAAGTTGTATTAATTCCCCATTGTACAAATCCCAGTCCTGTAGTCCAAGATGACGGATTATTATCGCGCAACCAAGCGATTAAGGAATTTTTTAATGCTTGATTGCTTCGATCTACTAAGTCTTAGTTCTGCAGATGTCTAGGTCTAACAAACTTGCTAATTCGCAAATAATATCTGCCGTAAATTCACGTGCGTTATCTGACTGAAGAACATGTAGGGTACCTAAGTCCAAACAAATTTTAAACAATTCCTTGGGAACTTCTACAGTTTTCTTACAAATAAGCAGTCTTAAAACACTGTATTTGGTTAAATGTTCTTTATAATGTAAAATGAATTTATATGGTCTATCTTTGAAAATCAATCAATTCAAGTTGATCCCTTTAATTCAAGTCGTTAACCGTTATTGGACGTATAACTAAATCTGCAGTCGACGTTTTCTTTGTTTTCTTCGTGTATCTTTCACTCAGAACTTAAACGTACAGTACCTAGCTCTGCCGCAGTTACGAAGTAGACCCATTTACTACTAGCCCAAAATGCATTCAAAAATTGTAGTCCTTGTGATACTTACCTTCTCTAGGAGCCGGTTAGAGACTCGACTAAATATCTGTGAGCTTGTATTTGACACCTTTACGCTAATAATAACGCTAAAACGTCAAACGTTTTGACAATTTTACTTTCGTAAAGTAAAAATAAGAACTCGATTCGAAATCCATTAACTGCAGATGCCATTCCTTTTGTTGTTTCTCTCTGCCATTCTAAGGATAGGAGGTTGCTCTGTGTATCGTTACGAGTCAGTTCCTTCGGAATCAAATTTCTGCATGCTCAAGTGTGGTCTTAAAAGGCACATCTGCTGCATTTACGGAGTAAATTATGGTAGTCTATGTCTTGGACGACCTACAGTTCAGGACATCACGGATTGGGAGAAGGACCTCGTTCTTAACACGCACAACTACCTTAGAAATAAGGTGGCCGGTGGTAAAGCTCCTCGAGAAGATCTGAAAGGATTGACAGCATCTAACATGAACGTACTCAGCTATAGCAAGCAATTGGCTTACACCGCCAGCTGCTGGGCTAAACAGTGCACAACCGGACACAGTAGATGCCGCGCAATAGAAGAAGGTACTCTCGGTGAAACGGTCTGTTGGGCTAAAGGATTTAATCGGAAACTGGAGAATTTTTCCTCACGCTTGTTGGGAAGGTGCCCGTTCTATTTCCTTCGAAATTTCCCGCAGTTTTCCACGAAAATCATAGACAAATTGGTGTTACCGCTAGGCGGGGACGATGAGAGAAACAGAGAATCGGTGCAATTGATTTGGGCCCAGTCCCAATACGTAGGATGTTCCAGAATAGCTTTTCCGCACGAAGAACGCGGTTATAGCACGGTGTTGGTGGTCTGCCACTATTATCCCAAAGGGAATGTGATAGGACACGCCGTCTTTAAGCGCGGGAAACCTTGCAGTGAATGTGGCAGCCTGTCGTGCAATCCAGATTACCCGTATTTATGCGGCGAAATTTGGCCCTACAGGAAAGACAAATGGATTCCACCTTTAATTAGAAGTCGTGTTGGAAGGGATGAGGCTGTGGCATTTAAAATTGTTATATTGGCATGGCTACAATTGTTTATTAAAGATATTTTATGAGAAAGATTGGCCTAATCTATATGTTACCGGAAATTTTTCACCAAATCAACTACGTGGTGACAAAATATCTAAGAATTTAGATAAAGGTAACAAAATCTAACTAAGTTTTTGGAAATAGGTTTTCTCCTTAGATGATCCAAAATCAGGTAATGATTTGCTTAATATTGCGGGTACAATGGGTGCTTTCGTTTTCTTAAATAAAACACATCTAAAACCTTCAGCACTTTTTGTTCCTAACTTTTTTATCTTCGGATGGTACTTGCTCATCAGAGGATTTCAATATTATAGATGCATTTTGTTAATAGCAACGTTACTTTAGTCACAGTTCATGTTCTTCTAATGGACTGTTTAAAAGGCCTTCAAAAGTGTCTTTTGACACATTAACATCAATGTATCTATAACCAAAATGATGCTAATATAGCTCATTGGCATTGCTGGAATCACTCCCGGGAAAACACTGCAAACAATGTGAGAAGAGAAAAGCCAACAGACATGTTTGTTGTTTATTGCTGTTTGCCTCTCAGTTTATGCCACTATTCTCCACAAACAGCACTAAAATATTTCTTGACGCCACCTACTGCCAAGAGATATAGTCATGCCATCTATAAAGTAGCGACAGAAGCCGGAGTACAGATGCCAAACCATCTCTCGAGCAGTTCTTGAACTGCTTAACGCACGATGGCGTTGTGTCTGAGTGTTATGGTATCTGCACATGTAAATGGTTCCTCAGGCTTACCATGCTACTTTCTAGCCGGCATGGCTATATCTCTTAGCACTAGGTGGCGCTAAGAAATATTTTATTGCTGTTTGTGGAGATTAGTGGCATAAACTGAGACGTGAACAGTAATGGTGAGCAAGGGAAAGTGCTCGGAGCAACGCTGTTGACGCCGCGTACACGCCACATTGTTTTTGCCGGTAATTATTCCACCACTACCATGAGCTATATTAGCATTATTTTGGTTATTGTTACTAGGCGCTTTTTTCATGTGTATCAACGTATCTAACTAAAAATCTACAACATTGAGTTAACTTAAGACGCAAAGCTTCTTAAACGACAAATGTCCTATGAATATATGTCTTGGAGTCAGAAATTTTACACATTAAATTAAATCTGTCATGTTTAGTAACTCTTCTCTTCTAGAAGTCCGTTCATTGATAAAAATTGCTCATCAGGGGCTTCTTGTATAAATGTTTCAATTTTTACTTTCGTGGATATCTTAGATTTCTTTGGACGATATTCAAATAGGACACCAAACTTGGGTATTTTCTAATAATATTTTCTCTAATATTCAAAGTTCTTTTTTAGCATTGAATGAATTGACCATAATGTTGGAGGTTTAACTTTCACGATCTTGTATTCAAAGTAAACCATTTACAAATATCTTCTTAATTTTCTTTTCAGTACACCAATTTTTGAATTTATTTTATGCTTAAGTTCTGCCAAGTTGTTTGGATGGGGTACAGTTGCTCGAATCTGTCTTCCTAGTCTGTCCCAGAGATGTTCTATTGGATTAAGGTCGGGATTGCAAGCTGGTTAATTCATATGCACAATCCCGACCTCACCTAAATATTCGTTGACGATCCGAGCATGGCGCGGGCGCGGGTTATCGCCAATAAAAATGAGATTGGACCCTATAAACAGAGTAAAAGGAACCACGTGTTTTTCCAAAATGATATTTATGTACCTCGCAACCGTCATAGAACCTCCATCAACCACCACCAATGCAGTACGAGCTTCGCTACTTATGCCAGCCCAAACCATAACGGAGCCTCCCCGGTAGCTAATTCTTTCCACAATGTTGCATTTTTTTCCAAACTCTTTCCCGGCCGTCTGGTAATCTTAGTCAAAATCTGGACTCATTCGAGAATAATACGTTGCTCCAGTCGACGTGATTCCAGTTTTCGGGATCTTGCGTAAGCATTGGTCGAGCTTTACGATGTTCCACAGGTAGCTGTGGGCATTGGGCTTTTGTTCTAGACATTAAACTAGCTTCGGCTTGCCGTCGATGAACTGACCTTCCGCTTACATGCACATTTCTTACTTCGCTCAGTCGATTTGCCACCTCAATCAAAGTCAGATGCATATCCCTCAAAACTGAAGAAACCCCAAATCGATCATCTCGTTCGGATGTTGCTCTTTTAGGGCCTGATCTTGGTCGCACAGCTGCCGATTTCATTACGCAGAACGGTTCCTTGGGTTGCTGAACGCGTAACACCTAGTACCTGAGCAGAATAATATTGATTACGGCCATCTTGAACTAAAGCTACTGCCCTGGCTGCATCCGTTGGAGTTAAAGACATTTTTTATAAAGAAAACTGGAGAAGTTTCCCACTTCAAATATTTTTTAATTGTCAAAATGACACTTTTTAACTGTCAAAATGTCTAACTACAAACATAAACGGAAAGCGCACTAAAAATTTGTTAACACAATCATTCCTCGTTTGCTGGCAAAACGCAAAACAAAAGGTCAGCAATACGAGTGTCAATCTACATAGTGTCGCAAGTCTAGAGTTTTAGAAGTACAAATAAAGATAAAATAAGTAATGAATCGAATTTTTTGCACCTGAGTGTATACTTCGAGAGGCAAATGTTCTCCATCTCCTGAAATATTTATTTCGCTTTCCACTTCATTCATACTTAATACATGTGTCGTAATACGAGGCATGTCCGGGAACTATGGTACACTCCCGCGCATGTGCATGATATCGCGTAATTTCAACCCTGCAATCAAGTCACTCTCTTTTCACTCAATGTTAGTGCGTCGTTTGTTTTGTTCCGGTCAGCACTTTGGAAATTATTGCGATAATAATGGAGCATCCTCTGTCAAAATGCGTCCCACTGGAGGTTCGTGCAATCATTCGCTACTTTTGTGTGGCAATGAAGGAATCGCCGACCGCAATTCACCGAAGAATTTCCGAAGCTTATGACGAGGTTATGTCACGCAAGCAAGTGTCGGTTTGGTGTTCAGAGTTTCAAAACGGTTGGACAAACTTAAATGATGTCCCAAGATCTGGAAGACCGAGAACGTCTCTGACGGACCGAAACATCCAGCGGGTTCAAGAACTCATCATCACCGACAGACAATTCGAGAAATGGCATCCGGACTGTACATTCCGAAGACGATAATCCACGACATTGTCCACAACAAGCTTGACTACCGAAAAGCCTCTGCATGGTGGGTGCCTTAGCAACTCACGGATGCGAGACTTGCATGCTCTTTGGAAAACCTGCAACGTTACCATAACGACCCCACGTTTCTTATGGATATTGTAACCGGAGATGAGACGTGGGTTCATCACACGACGCCTAATAGCAAAGTTCAAAGTATGGCATGGAAGCATCCCGATAGTCCACCTCCCAAAAAATTTCGCGTTACTCCATTGGCTAAAAAAGTCCTTGCTACAGTTTTTTGGGATTGGGAAGGCGTCCTTCAGTTTAAGCGTTACGGCGAGACTGTAAATGCTGCCACAACACAGTGGCTGCGTCGACAGGGACCTGATTTCTATACCAAGAGTATGTTAGACCTCGTTCGCAGATGGGACAAGTGCCTCGGCTTGATGACTACGTTGAAAAATAGTTTAAGGACCGCACTTTCATCCTGTAATACGCTTTTTATTTTTTAATAAATTTATTTGTATCTTCTAAGCGAGTGTACCTTTGTTCCCGGACACGCCTCGTACTTTAACACTAATTTTTTAAATATTCACAGAATTTCTCAATACTTATGCCTATTTATTCATTTCTACTATACATTTCAAATCAATTTATCGTAAATGTCAAAATGTTTTCTCATCTTTTTCCCAATTTTAACAATATTTCGAAGCAGTTTTCGAAAAAAATATAGTTTGTTGCACGGTTACGAAGTCGCTTTCACATTCTCGATAGCAAAGTGTTTCTTCGCAACTTATAATCAAAAATTAAATTTTAAGAAACCGTTTTACACTTTTCTTTAATACTTGTTTATTGCTAGTACCACGCACACTACAATAAGACAATACGTTTTAAACGTAATCAAGAATCTATTACTATTAGCTTTAAGAGGTGGAATCCACATATCTTGCTTGAACGGTCTTATGGAACCGCATAAATTTTTATACATGGAGTTGCAAGGTTCGTTGAAAGGGCAGTTACTACAGGGTTTACCTCTGATAAACACCGAGTTTCCAATAATATTTCCACTCGGTGCAAAATGGCAGACCAAGAAGACTACGCGTTGTTCGCCTACGATGTGCGGATAAGACACAGCAAAGCAACCAACGTATTGAGTATTGGCCCAAAGCAATTGCATGGTCTCGCGATTTCTTTCATCATCACCAGTTGTAGGAAAAGTTACGCTGTCTATGACACTAGTCCTTATATCTGGATAACTGTTTATATAGTAGCCGGGACACTTTTTCACTAACTTACGAAATGCCCTGTACGCCATTGGGGACTCGGTTAGTGTCCAGCAGATAACCTCCCCGATGGCACCATACTCATTGGCCCTACATCTGCTATGATTTAATCTACATTGTTTCGCCCAACAAGCCGCGGTATATTCTAGTTGCTTGCTATAGCTGAGGATGTGCATGTTTGAGGCGTAGATGCCTTTTAGGTGCAGCCTAGGTGCCTCACCGCCAGCCGTCAAATTCCTTATGTTGTTAAGTGCGTCCAATAACGATAATCGGTCGTCTTCCAGCATTTCGATCTCTTCCATGTGATCGTTGCAAAGAGCTCCGATGGTTTCGGAACCTTTATATATGCAACAGATGTTGTACCTGAAGCCGCATTTGTGCGTGCAAAAATTAGTCGTGTACAGATTCGGTAAGCTATGGTAAAGGATGGAGTCTACTGAGCGAATTAAGCTTATTAATATGATGCAATAGACTGCGCCCATATGATTGACTAAATGGGGAGATGTCGCTGATGTAAAAGGTGACAGATAAGTTGACATCATCTTGACATGAAATATTATCTCTAGCGTTGGTTAAATTGGTGAAACGGTTTTTGAGCTTGGTCTTAAACATTGGTAAGTACTATCAATAGCCATTTAGCAAGCTTCATTAGGATATCAAAAGCTGAAGAATTATTTCATTTGCAACATATTCGCTACTGTAACGTACTTTGCGAACAACTCGCAAGATGGCGCAACTTTATATAGTGTGTGTCACTTAATCTAATTTTAGATTAAGGCTGTATTCACACATTTAAACATTTACATTTACCTGCAAAGTTTCATCAATATCATCGTTTCTGTTTTAGAGATATTTGCTTGGTTCTAAACTTATTCCAACCCTGTCTATTTATTAAGACTGCTTCTATCTATTTAGTAGTATGGTACGGTGTTGAGGTAGAATGGTGAGATGTAGGAATTGCGCTGTATCGGTATTTGGATGAAACTTCCCCAAGACATCGATTCCCAAAATCCAGAACAAGGACAAGGAGCCCACATACATTTTCAAAGAGAGGACCATGTGAGCAGAGTGCAAAAATATGCTGTACCAATTCTTTGTTTGCCAACAGCATCAAAGTCAAGGATGCATTAAGAACATGAATGTTATGAAGGTCTGTATGATGATTTTGTCTTCCCTTATTTATTATTGTACAATCGTGTCACTCTCATTGTAGATGTTAGTCTTGGCTTCTGCCTATGATAGATTCCCGTTTTTTTTTTAATGTAACCTGTTACATTTAAGCATTAGCTTTGTTGTTTATTACATCACTGGATTGCGCGATAAAGAAAAAGAAATATAGGACCTATTATTACCAAATCAGTACAAATCATCGCATATGCTGATGACATAGTGATAACGGCGAGAAGCAAAAACCAATTAAAAAAAGCATTCACAACGTTGGAAAGTGTAACACGGGAAAGAGGACTGGAAGTAAACGAAGGGAAAACAACGTATGTTTATGTTTTTTAATAGAAGAGAAAAAGAAACGCTGGATAAACTCAGAATAAATCAGTGTAATTTCGAAGAAGTAGAATCATTTAAGTACCTAGGGGCAATCGTGCATAGGTGAAACAAAAGGACAAAGTATACAAAATAGAATTCAGCTGGGTTACAGGGCATTCTATGCAAATAAAACATGCTAAAGGAAAAAGGAATGAGCAGAAACACAAAGATAAAAAATTTATAAGATAACGATCAGGACCATAGTAATGTACGCAGTAAAGACGGAAAGCATAACCCAGAGGGAGGAGAAGAAGTTGAGGATTTTCGAAAGAAAAGTAATTCGAGCCATTATGGGACCAAAAAAAGTGGGAGAAGACGAATGGAGACCACTAATGAATAATGAAATTGGGAATGTATTAGGAAACGAAACTATAGTCAGAGTATACAAATAGTAGCGAATCAAATAGTATGGTCACATTTTCAGAAGAGAAGAGGGTGAACAGATAAGAAGGATAATAGAATGGAAGCCGGTGGTAGGAAAGCCAAAGAGAAGACCTAAAACAGGACGGAGGGAACAAGTGGAAAAGGACCTAAGAACGATAAAAGTAAAAAACTGGAATAAGCTTATTTGAGATGGGATAGCATGGAAACAAGTGCTTTCGAACGCAAAGACGCACCCCGGTCTGTAATAGGACAAAAAAAAAGAAACAGAGAGATGTGTACTAATTTCCTACAACAACAGGATAACTAGAGTTCGGAAGAACAGCTACAGTTTCTATAGAAACGTATAGCTTGTTATATACACGTTGGTCCACATTTCACTGGGGTGTGAGAGATATTGTACGTACTGCGATCTGGCAGAAAAGAAGGCATTGCTTGACATGACCCGGAAACACTAATAGTGGTTTTATGACCTCAAAAAAAAAACTAATTCGAAATTGGAAATGGAATGTTTGTTGTGTTGTGCTTCGTAATTATAGTAAAAAAGAGAATTCTTACTTTTCCAACATTCCTTCAGAAACAAATTACTTTTTTATTACCACATTAAAACGAATATACGCAATCCATTAAATCAGCGATTTGGAGAAGCAAAAGTAGCTCCATACTCGGCGCTGATATCCAACCGTTTCTTCCATTAAATCTCGATCGATCCGCCGAAACGTTTTTAATCGAAAACATTGCAGTAGGTAGAAGTACTTAGGAGTAAGTAAGCGGACTCCCTTAATGGCTCGGGAATCGTTTTTAGCGGTAGCGCCAATCGAAATCGGTAGTCGCTAAATTAAGAACGAGATATACGCGAGCTTTACAAGGGTAGCGAGCAAAGCACTTTCTCCCTGACGGTGCTAGCTCGCTTTGATCTAGAAACACACTTAGTACCCGCTGGGAGACGCTCTACAGGGCCCGTTATTACGATCAGAAAGGAGAAGAAGGGAGAACGTGCATTTAGGAAGCTGGAAATGGTAGTGCATCGTCCGAAAATAACGAAAATATAAATAATAATGCGATACCAAAATGCTTCTACATTTTGTTTAATGTAGCAGTTGACTGTCGTCATCAGTGACGTAAAAATTACACCGACTTCGCTAAAACTATATACGGGAATCGGAAGTTAGTAACATGTAATATTAAAAGTTGCATGCCCTTTACTACGTTGCCATGCAACCCGTAATCCGCAATTCTGTTTAGGTTAGAGCGTTAATTGTCATATACGCTGTATTTTTTTTTACTACAACAAAAAAACGTCTTACAAGTAAGACAAAATGAAATAAGATGAAGTGAGATGTAACTAAGAATTTGCGTTCGTTTTACTTCTATCTATAGTTAAAAAAAAAAAACAAAATATTCAATTGGATTGAGACAGTACGAAACAAAAGAATACATAATAAAAGCGAGTTAATAACCTTTACCACCATATTAACTCTCCAATGTGTTGAAGTGCAGGAATAATTTGCTTATTCAATAGATCCAAATGCTTTTCCCCATTTAAGTTTCCGCCTACAGTCTCTGGCCATCGAACTAGGACCACTTAAATATATTCTCAGGGGATTTTTGGAAAAAATTTGAAATTTTCCAAATTAATCTAAATTTTTAAATTTTTTGTGGGATCGGGAGTATTCCTGAATACTCTTTGGACAATTTTCTAGCGAATTTTCAAATTAATAAATCGAAATTAACGAATGTTAGAATTAAAAATATAACTAACCTTGAATTCGAATGAAGCTGATGTCATATAAACGCTCTGTTTGTAATAACTTCTACAGGAATCTGCCTGCTCTAATCTTCAACCCTTTCTTCTTTGAATAAATACTTTAATTTCACTATCGAACACTTCAAATTGATATCGTAGTCAAGTAAACACAAATTGATTCGACGAAAGCTCAATCGAGATTGATGAAAATTTTGGCGTCGTTTATCTTTCTTTTATTTGTAATCGCGAAAGATGGCGATTGTTTCATTCCACAGCAAATTTTGATAAACCAAACCCAAATATAATTTTTTATGATGCATTTCGATGAAATTAAGTTATTTATGAAAATAGCTTACGAGAATGAATGCAGTGACGCAAGCAGGTGATTGAATTTAGAGGATTCTATGACTTAAATTCTGACTGACAACATAACCATGACGAAATTCACTAACGATTTACATAATAACATTCGGACGAAGATTTAATTTATGAAATGATGTTTGAGATACCTTTCAATTCACTCTGTTGTTTGTTTTAGATAACTTTTACATTAATTTTGACGATTTACAGGATTAGGAAAATAAACAGAAGAGTGGGTTTGCCCGTGTTACCCTATGATCGTCGTTGTCTGGACTTATCTTTATTATTTAACATCAACGCCCCAAGGCCAGTTGGCTGGGGGAAAATGGTGACTTGGAAAGTTACATTTTTATCCGCAAGAGGGATATTTCATTACTAACGGGTGGCTATCCTGAACACCCTAATCGTTCTAGATTGACAGCCGATGTTGTTGTTGTAAATATTGAACATTACAACTATTCCCCGGCAGAAGGAAACATTAAGAAGATTACATACGAATAATGTTTTGAATAACGTTTAAGTAATATTTAACATATGTACAATTTAAATTCTTAACAAATACTTTTCAATTTTGGGTTTTAGGTTAGATTCATTTGACATAAGACAGGAATGTAAAATAATGCCTATGTATTGGATACGTTCCTAAGTTTCAACTTAAACAGAAACATTCTTAAATAACTTAACCCTTATAAACGAGATTGTTTTACATACACTTATAAGGATAAAGATCCTTTATGTCGTAAACCCCTTCTATGGACTTTTTCGCTGTATTGCTTTTTATTCCGGTCAAACCGGAAATACAGTAACAACAAAAAATTTGAAATCAGATGCATTATGAGTCATTATACTTACCTGAAAAGTTTCATGAATATCATACTTTATCCCAACCCTGTAACCATACACTGCCCGGCAAAATTATGGAATAGATTCATTAAATTGGAAGCAATTTCTTTTTCGAAGAAATACTGACAGGTCAATTTTATTTCTTAAAAATAAACATTTCTGCATGAATTTTAAGTCTCTTCTAGTTTTCAAGTAATTACGTCATCGATAATTTTTTTAAATGATAACTTCCGACTACTTTTTTTATTTCGATAGATCATTTAATTGTCTAAATGGCACCATCACCCTTTTAATACCTCACATAACAAAATTTATTCATAAATAAAAGTCATTTAAAGAGTGGAAAATTAAAATTAAAATAAATTTTATTAATAACAAAAAGCAAAGATAAATGCTTTTATTCAAGAAATGAAATGATTGTTTCTTCTTGGCAATAAGCAAATCTACAGACACAAATCTATAATTTGCGAATGACGTTAGGATTAATTCGCCTCATTTCACACCTAATTCTATTCATCAAATCTTCTAGATTTTGTTGACTGTCAACATAGTTTCTCCGTTATCTTTACACTGTTTTGTAGTGTCATACGCGAACATAATTACGAAGTCAGGTATCACTTCTGAGAGGTCGTTAATATACAGCAGAAACAATAAAGGACCAGAGATAGAACCCTGTGGTACCCCATTCGGTAAGTCATCCATTCTAACTTCACTTCATAACCCCCCACGTCATAAGCCACCACACACTGACGTCGATTTGATATTAATTGATCCGGGATAGCGGTGGTCCTCTAAATCCTATTATCAGCAACTTCTCTAGCAATACTTGATGGTTTATAGGATCAAAAGCCTTTGATAGATCCATAAACATACTCAACGTGATTTCTCCTCTTTCCACACCAGAAAAAATCTCCTCTAAAAGTTGAAACATAACACGAGACGTAGATTTTCCTTTGGTCTAACCATTTTGTAAATAATTCCGTATTTTATGTTTTTCTATAAATTTTTGAATTCTGTCGTACGACATGATTTTTTCAAATATTTTTGAGATGTTAGAAATCAAAGGTATTGTCCTATAATTTTCAAAATCCGTTTTGTTGCCTTTTTTATGTATAGGAATTACCAATGAAGTTTTCAGTTTTTCTGGAAATACTCCCATTGCAGATGATTTATTGATAATATCCGTCAAAGGAACTACCAGGGCTTCTTTGCAGCACTTTGGAACAGTTGTAGATACATAATCTGGTCCAGCAGCTGTTGTGTTATTCGAACTATTCACCATACTTATCACCTTCATCTCATTTGTGAGATATAATAGAATTTTTGAAGTATGCGTTTAAGTTTATGTTGAATCGTTATGCCATTAGTTCGGTTACTCCTGCACATCTCCGTAAAGTAACGATTCATCTCCGTCAGGGTTTGTGAATTACTTTTTCCCTATTTATTTAATTCTACTAGGTCTTTCTTTCTTTTCCTTGAATTGTTTTTACAACCTCCCATGCTCCTTTCGTTATGTTTTGCATTTGATATATGTTGCGAATATGTGTTCCTTTTCGATTGCCCAATGTCATGTTTTAGCTTTTGATAGAATCAGCATGGACGTATATAAATCCATGCTGATTCTATTTTGGACATAATCTCAATTGGTATAGGAAATGACAATGATTCGTGTATTTTTGTTTTAAGGCTTTCCAATGAATACGAACAAGTATTTTGAGCTGCAAGAGGGCAAGCATTAGCATTTAGAAGAATAACACCTTATGTGAGGATATTTAATACACAACTAGAAAGCCTTGAATATCCCAATTTTTTTCGTTTTACTCCATCTACGGAGAACAAACACCAATCGTACACCACGCGAAAGTAATTTTTTTCCTCCCATTTACTAACCCCAATCTCTGCGATGATGAGCGTTCTCATCTCAAGGTAAGGACACGAAGAGAGATAGGGCTTCATTATAATAAGCCATGAAATGTGTAGTTTTAAATTCCGCACGTTATTTATGGTTCCCGTAGCGTTTCAATTTATACCCGGCTCGGATACGTTGGCAGGCCTGCCGGGCTCTGTGGGCGTGTGGAAGCCCACTAATAACGAAGATACTTATTAGATTATAGTAATTATATGCCTTCTACATAATTGCTGTTTGTTATTTTTACGCTGGTGTGCGTTGTGTAACTGTAAGCGTTTGTGTCTGTGTGTGTATTTATTGTGGATGGTTGTTGGTTTGCTTGCATCCGCCATGGCCTATTAAAATAGACAAGTAAGTTTTGATTTTTATGAAAAGTATATATATATATATATATATATATATATATATATATATATATATACTGAAATGTGTTTCTCAGGGGACTTCGTGAAAAGTTTGAAATTTTCTAAATTCATTTAAATTTCTAAATTCTTAGTGGAATCGGGAGTATTCCTAGATACTTTTTGGGCAATTTTTTTGTGAATTCTGAATTAAATAAATTGAAAAACGAATTTTAGAATTGAAACGACAAATTAACCTTGAATTCGTACGATGCTGTCACATAAACACTCTGTTTATGTTGACCTTTACAAGAATCTGTCAGCTCTAACCTCGAATCTTTCCTTCTTTCAAATTATACTTTAATTTCACTATCGAACACTTTCAAGGGCGACCGTAGTCAAAAACACTAGTTAACTTTACGAAAGTCTAACCAGAATTGATGAATTTTCTGGCGTTCCTCTCTTACTTTGTTTAATCGCGATAGATAGCGATTGTTTACTTTCACAGCTAATTTTGATGATTTAAATCCAAATATAAATTTTCTGATGCATTTCGATGAAAGGAAGTGATTTGTAAAAATAGCATAGAAGAATGCATGCGGTAACGCTACCAGCTGACAGAAATTAGGCGACTCTATGACCTAAATTCTGACTGACAAGGTTTAAACGTGGAATTTTACTGACGATTTACTTAATAGCGCTCGGACAAAGATTTAATTTACGAAATGATGTTTGAAATACCTTTGAATATACCCTCTTGTCTGCTCTGGACGAATTTTATATTAATTTTGACGATTTAGAATATTAGGAGAATAAAAAGAAGAGTGGATTTGACAGTGTTACACTACGATCGTCGTTATCTGGACTTATATTTATTATATAATGTCCATACTCCAAGGATATTCGGCATGGGGGGAATGTTGGCCACGAAAATTGACCTTTTTACCGGCTAGAGGGACTTTCGTCACAATCGGGTGGCTATCCTGAACACCCTAATCCTTCTAGATTGACCGTTGATGTTGTCGTTGTAAATATTGAACATTACAATACATACAAATATATATTCAAAAACTTCAAGATTCTAAATGTTTTTTTCCGAAATATAAACAAAAATCAACTAATAAAATTGCTGAAAAAACAGAAAAGAGTCTAATTGAACTCTCTTGCGACAAGAAAATTTGCTTCTTCCGATTTCGAGTTTTGGATATCAATCAAAAATGAATATCCAATTCTGAGTTCAAAAGCTGTAAGGATCCTTATTCCTTTTGCGATAACATATTTATGCGAAGCCGGGTTTTCAGCTGCAGCTGTAATAAAAAGCAAATATCGCTCAAAAATCGATGTGGAGCGAGAAATGAGAGTGGCAGAATCAAACCTTATCTCGCGTTTTGAAAAACTGTGTGGCGATGAGCAAGCTCACCCGTCACATTATTTTACTTGTCATTGAAGGTTTTCACCATTTACTTTATATTTTTTTGTATTTTCATATTTTAGTTTGATGGTACTTGTGATTCAATTTTAATAACTGTGAGCTACATTGTAAGGTTTATCTTGTTTTCGTTTCTGTGGCAAATTTATGTTACTGTACATTGTATGTATATTTTGAAAAGGGCGCCGGTACAAAATACTAAACTTTCGGACTGATAAAGCTTGGGAACCTCTGATCTATTTAATTTATGAACTACTTGCTCAGCCCCATTTTACCATATCTAACTTGATAAAATTTATAAAATCTCAAATTTTCTTACACAGATACAGACTAATATCCTTTTCTGCTACTGCAGTCCTTCTCATCCTCTCTCATTCATACTTTGGGTTTATTACTATAAAACTTGCATAATTCACAAAATTTACCTTTACATGATAAACTCCTCTTCCTTGTACCATATCGTACAAAGAAATTATATTGACTTCGTTTTGGAAACGTTTACCATAATATCGTCAAATTTGTATGACAAAACGATGTCCAAAATAACAATCCCGACAATAAATTCATCAAACAACAATACCTTCCTCTATTTAAACAGCTTAATCTGTAAGATCTCGCAGCCTACATACCATTAATAGACTTATTTCGAGGTCCAATCAGATAAAAGTTCCACCGGAGCTTCCATGAATGACAAAAGGGACATGGCCACGTAGTAAAGTGTGCGTCTCAATGAAAAAGAAGCGGAGGACATGTATTCATTGATAGCCACCCGAAAGAAGAAGAATGTGTCTCTCTTCTTGCGTCTGCTTATGGTATTACTGGTTTTTCTTCTATATTCTTCGTCTCATGTATATTTCTCCTGGATTCCGAAATAAGAAAAAAAGGCGTGAAATAAGAGAAGCATATATGTTTTACAGTCGTTTGGGGTGAGAGATAGAAACAATGGAATGCGGACTGGCGTCTGCGATCTCTCATAAGAACATTAACCTAACGTTCGCTATCTGTCGGTCATCAGCATCAAGTATTCGCTAGTAAATTTATTAAGTTTATAGGGTGTAATATACAAGCATATTATGGAATTTCTTGAATGTATTGTAAGAGTTTTCATACGAACGTTTACCTCTTGCTAGTTATTGGGTTGCTAGAAATGGGCAACGAACTGTATCATTTTGTAATACTGAGCTTCAGCTGAAGAATTTGCACGATCTCCGTTTCCCTTATAAACGCTACAACAAAACAAGGTTTTGGTGGTCAGTGGTTAGTACTACACTTGTGACACGGTAAGTGTCACAAGAGGAAAAGCTAGAGTCATGAACAAGGGTCATCGTTAAGATTTACCCCGCCTGACTGGAAGAAATTAGTTAAACGAAAAGCCAAACTTTACTATCCGTAAAACCATAATAAGCGTTAATACTTACTTGAAACCGATACAGTTCAGTTTATAAAAGCACGGAGACGCATCCTACAGAATCGATCATGTTAATTAGAAACCGAACCAGTAGGCCCCCCGTCGGGGATCCACCCTGTGGGGAGTAATAGGACCCCGCGTGTTTCCCTCTACCACCTCCTCTCTACGCGACGTGCGTTTCTGTTAAGAGACACACACAAGCAGCACGCGTCTTCTTCATTGCTAGCCATGGCCAGCACGTAATTAGTGGAATATGTTAATACAGTCGCATTCTTCGCATTGTCTTCCCTTCGAAGATGGTGAGAGTGGTTCCGTGGTGCGTATAGGGGGCTTATTTATTGGCCGTTTCGTGGTGAAGATGAAGGGCTACCTGATTTATGAAGGGCAGACGGGACTCTTGAATGATGACGACGTGACGGTGTGTAGGATTTTTGTTTATGATTTACGTGAGTGTTTGTCAAAAAAAGGAAATAGATTCAGTTCATATATTGCAAGTAGGAGAGGGCGAGGCGCAGGGAAGCCATTAAGCAATATACATATGAGGACGGTCTGGCTATATTTGCAATTAAAAGATTAGATAAATACGTATTTGCTTAACAAAATATTTCGGTAGTTTATGGTTCTGCTACTTTGACAATATATTATTCTGTTGGTATTATTACTCTATAGTAAAATGGTAAGTACGATAGATGCTTTCTTCTTTTTAGAGAAGCACCCATTTATGAACATTGTGGATAAACTAATAAAAATACATAAAATTAATCTCCATTTTGTAGTGACATGGTGCTTTTATTCTTGTAAAAGCCCCAGCGCCCTAAAATACCATTAACTTCCTCCATAGCTTGAGGTGATATCGAGACCTTCCTAAAGATCTACGTGGTCGCAAACAGAAATGGTGAACCTTAAATCCTACAGAGTTCCTTCAAGTTTCTTCCAGACTACTCACATTGCCAGGAACCTATAAAGTGAATCTGGTTAGGTTAGGTCTTGATGTCGAAGTGGTAACCTGATTTTAACAGTGTTTGTTTGCAAAGAATATTACAAAACTTACTACCTCGGTAATCTCGTAGGAATACTAAGAATCGCGAACGAGTGACAGGGATAACTGTATGGTTAGGTGCTAGAAGGGAGCTAGGAGTTATGACAAAAAGTGTAGGAGACAGAACAGCAACGGACTTATGCATGCAAGCATGTCTTATCACTTGCCTTTGCTGAGATAACTTGTTATATCAAAAAAAGGAGGAAATTTACCAACAATTAGTTACCAAATATGAAAACGGAAATAATAGCATTGTTAAACGTGTGATGGATTGAATCGCAATTTATTTAAACTACTAACATTGGTGATACTGGCCTTGAAAACGATATCGGCGAGATTTTTTAAATTTTCGCCAGTCTCCGATACAAACAGGAATTCTGATACTCACCAATCTGTGGCAACTATTTTTTTATACAGAAATTTTAACGTTGGTTATCCAATGGTAAAAATATATAAGTCCATTATACTACTTATCTATTACTTTCTTCATTTACATTTCACCGTTTACGTACCACCATCTCACATAACCTAAACTAGGACTATGATTGCGATTGCCCTGCGTTCATGCAACGGAAATTACCGACGACGCACGATTCTAACATATATTTGTTTAACTCAACAAAATTATGTAAAATAAAAACGTTTGTACATTCAAACAAATTCAATCTGTTGTTCCTAAAAAATGTGCTTTCACTCAAATAAACTTTTGTTGAATTAAATAAATAATTTCAAGGATATATATTGGTTTGATTCAAGAAATTTTTTTTTTCTGTGTGCGAAAGATCGTAATTTCGAAGATGTTTCAAATATAGTACTCAAAATGCAGTGTTACTACCTAATATGAATCAAGTTTTAAGAAATTTCTTTGTTCTTTCCTCACATGCTTTCCTAAACGATTTCCATCATATTCTCCGTTATAAATGGCGTCCGAAATCCCCGTTTCCTCGCTCCCTTTACCACTTGAACGGTGGACCCTCAAAAAGTAAATGAAAAGATAAATCACTGCAAAACAACATTATAAGAAATAATGTTAATACGGCCATACTTCACTCGGGTCTCGGGTGCTTGCATGTGCGTGCGTGTCTTCGTGTATTATTATTATCGCTATACGGAGTTGGTACCGTTGGCGAGCGATATTATTTCTTCGGGTAGGTACCCATACGCCGTGGCATTGAATCATGTCCCCCCGCGAACCCGTGCGCCGTCCGACATCCAATTCGCAGCGGGCGCCGCGTCCGAACAATGCGCTCTCCCAACATCATATCGGTTTTTTGTATGTTCCGTTGGCAGGCAATAAAGATGGAGGACCTAATTTTCGAACCGGGCCGGACCGGACGATCTCCGTTGGCCATTTATTAGGGACCGATCGGGAGTAGCCGGACTGCTGACCGCCTCGGCGTTCGAAAAATTGCCCGATAAATTCTCCGCTTCTTCGTCTCTCGGAGTCGTTCCTCCGGAGCGATATGATGCGAGACGTACCGATTAATGTGATAGTCCTTTCGGTTCATAAGAAGTATGAAGTACATAGATACATAGTCGTCCTGATAATTTGAACAATGTTCGTTCAAATGCTACACAATCACATTGGCAACTGTTGGCGTATACGTATAGAGCAAAAAATTTTCCCCTCCCGACTATACTGAAAGAATGAATTCAATAAATCGTGTTCATTGACTTCGTTTTGTTAAAGCAACAAAAATATTATTATATTAACTAATAAATTTATTACAACAATGAACTACATTGAAACCTGTTTATCAATATAATAAATACATTTATATTATATATAAATATAAATTATGAATTTACTTTGTGAGAGATTTTTCATTAGATTTTAATAAATGTATCCTTTAAATCAATAAATCCGTTTATTGTATATACTGAAAATATGAAAGTATGTTTTCATGTACGCATGAGTAAATCTAATTAGATATCCTCATTTGTACGTTTTTGTCGAGTAAATTACCGCAAACGCCTCTACAGAACTGAACAAATCGTATTGCTACAAATTCTGACGCGGCAGTAGTCCCAACTACTGGCTTCAACCGCCATAAGTTAATTAATTGAAAAGTAATGCCATCACCTATCCACCATCTATGGATCCATAGATGGTGGATAGGTGATGGCATTACTTTTCAATGAAAGTATGTGTTCATCGATATAATAAACAGCGATTTATTAAAATGATAAACTAGTTCGTCGGACCAATTTTGACAAAAGAAATTGTTATATTGACGTACTTTTTTATTGTATTTATGTAGCTTTTCGTTCAGTATAAAAGTGGCCAAAGTTGTATCTGTTTATAAAGAGGGGGATCAGTGTTCTAATTGCCGCCCCATTAATATTCTACCAGCGATATCAAAGAATGAGCGTTGATAGACTCATAAATTATCTAGGCAGAGTTGGATGTTAGACGGAGGGACATGGCTACAGACAAGACAGATTTGTGTCATCCGTTTTTAGTTCTGTGTGCCCAGAAATCCCTCTTAATACGTTAAAATATTACGGAGTCAGAGACAAAGCGCTAAACATACTTGGTTCTTATGGCGTCCCACATGGATCCATATTGGGACCACTTATATTGATTCTGTATGTTAATAGCCTACCTGTAAATGTTCTTGATACAGAGGTATGTATATCAATATTCAGAAGATACATCTCTTGTAATACGTGCATTAGATCTTCAACAGCTCAATCGCAAATGCTGGTGCTAATCTAATATTTACAAAAGAATATATTGACTATACTTTTGACACAAAAATTTCTGGGTTTAATGATAGATACAGAGTTGAAATGAACTGTGTACATTGACGTTTGGTGTCCAGATTAAATGTCAAATTTACTTGTTTTGAGAAGACTGAAGAACATTGCAACTCACGAAGCGGCTAGAACAGCGTACTTTTCTATGTTTCAAAACTAAAATGTTACGAACGATTACAGAGGCTACATAAAAAAGCTAACCTTTTTACCTTACCATATAACGGCGCCCTCTATATTTCAGAACGCAATAACCAAGCAAATACACTGTGCTAGTTGCAAAATGCAACAGGCTGGGCACCCGGGGGTAAACCTAATTCGAATACGCTGAATATAATGGCGCTAACCGTTTTTAAAAGTTAGCTCGCGTTTTCGAGCAATTTCCATTTAAAAATTTTAGGCCCAAAGAACCTTCTGGAACATTTTGGAATTTTCTGGAAAATCTGATCAATGGCCGAAGAGCTTTCTGGGATCTTCGAGAACCTTCTATGGACCGTTCATGGACCGTTCGTGAACCTTATAGAAATTTCCATCCCCGCTATTATCACTTGGTCAGCCAAGGCACTTGGAAGCGGTTCTGCTACAAACGGGTTATACCAAAAATATGAAGGTTACAAGAATAAAATTATGTTTATGTTTATGTTTAAAAGTGGAAAATTTGTGCCGACTTAAAAGTGGTGGCTCTTTCAAGAGGTATGCAAACGGGTTATACAAAAAAATATGTGCTACGTGTGCTTGTGGAATACCCGTTTTGTCGGCGACCAATATAACGAACGGAACTGGCCTTTACGTGAGGAATTTAGATTGCGACAAAACAACATTATTGAGATTCCACTTGTGCCGATCGAAAAGGCTTTGTTACCACCGCTCCACACCAAACTAGGAATTGTTAAAAATTTCATAAAAGCATCGAACCTAGAAGAAAATGCATTCAACGAATTACATCATATTTTTCAATGGTTAAGTGGGATGAATATAAAAGAAGGTAGATGTCTGAATCTAAACGTTGATCTATTGAAATTTCATTTTGTTTTACACCAATATTCAATGGACCGGACATTCGTCATTTGATGGGGGACAAACGATTTGAAAATGCACTCATTGACACGGAGCTTGTGGCATGGGATTGTGTGAAAGCGATTATTGACAATCTTCTAGGAATTCATTGATCTGAAAATTGGCGCATACTTATTGAAGATATACTCACTGCTTTTCATGGTTTAAATGTTCGAATGTCATTAAAAATTCATTTTTTGCATTCTCACGTAGAAAAATTCACCCAACACCAAACGAATCCGATGAGCATGGCGAGCGTTTTCATCAAGTGATGGCGAGGGTCGAACATTGGTACAGCGGCAAAAAGCTAGATGCTCTTTTGGGTGACATTTGTTGGAATTTTCAAGAAGAAGATGACGATACAGAAGAATCAGGGCAATCAGAGAATGAAAAATGAAAAAGAATCGATTCAATTTTTTTCAAATAGTTTCTATTCGATGTGTATTCGTCAATATGATGTCTATTCGATCGATTTCCATCGATTTAAATTCGATAAATGGTCAAAAAATTATAAAAATTACGATTTTTTGGGTCTTTGGACCTAAAAGTTTTAAATGGAAATTGCTGGAAAACGCCAACTAACTTTTAAAAGCGTTTAGCACCATTGTGTTCAGCATATTCGAATTAGCTTGTTACAAAAAAATTCTCCAATTGATGGAGACGATGATATTGATGAAACTTTGCAGGCAAGTGTGAGACGCATAATGCATCTGATTTCGATTTTTTTATGTTATTGTACTTTAACCGGAAGTATTTAACACCTACAAGTGAGTAAATCTTGAACCATGGAAGTGAGCTGTATCATCAGGATCAGAAAGATAATATCTTTTCTATATATCGTTCATCATTGATTGATTGTAACGACAGTAAAGCTGGCAGGTTAAGATTGACATTTCCTGCCTTCGAAGATTCTGAACGTCTTCGCCACATACTCTGGTCACCAACTATAATTTTTTGTGTAAAAAGGCATTACCTTATTGTTGTACATCAAATACCGTATGCAAATTTTTTTCTTCATCAGTAAGTAGCCGTAGAATTTATTGAGCAATAGTTTCTTAGCGGATACTGAACATCTGAGAAAACTTTAATGAACATATTTGCACATAAATTAAGTTCAAACCGTTTCTCATGTTGATTTGATGCTGTAACACCAGAATATCCTGGATGAGGTGGTATTAAGATAAATTCTCACAAATCAGCTGTTCTCATATTTTAAAATAACTTTGTTTTATTACATTAACAATTTATAAATTAAGTTATGTAATAATTCAGTGTCCAAATTTTGACGAACACCATCGTACAAACACAACGAGCAAGCCAAAGCTTGTTTGCTCACTTACTTACGTACTTGGCCGTTTATTTATGACATCAGGAGATGATACGGTCGGCAGCAGCTACATAGGCTGCGCAGCGTATCGTAAAAGATGATGAGATGAAAACGATGGGGGTACACTACCGTGCCAGGATTTTGGTGAATCGAAATAACGAGGTTATTGGCGGTTAAAGGCGGATAATTTATCGAGATTAAACGGTAGACCCGAGAAAACGTGAGTCTATATTACGCAATCAGAGCACGGTTAATATTTGTAATTAGAAAAAAGAATGAGATGAAGTAAGTTAATAAATTTCAGGAAAAATTGATATTCAAATTGAAGTAATTTGAAAATTAGTGCGTATTAGTACACTTGTCGATAATTTAACGTTTTCCTTCATCAATAATGGGAAATAAATAAATTTTTCCTAATTAAAAAGTATAACCTGTTCTAAATTACAACTAGAACGCATTCTGGAAATGGATAAATTTCTTGGTAAATATACGAGGGACGTTCAGTAATTAACGAGATAAACTGCATTAGCAGGAACACTACTAAATATTATTAGATGAAATTGTCTGTGGGTCAAGTTGGCAACCTTAGGGACAAATTAAGTCAGCTGTTTGAAAGAAATAAAAGCAAACATAACCTCTCTTGTTCATTTCAAAATGTCGGCTTCTCTCGAAATGTGAACGGTGGAAAAGCAACGTTCAGTGATAAGAATTTTGTTACCCGAAGGTGTGAAGCCGGCCGAAATTTACTCGAGAATGGTGAAACAGGGTGGTCTGCAGATCTCTATGTATATTTCCTCCGATTAATAGCGTGGAATCATCAGCATATAAACACATTTCATCACATTGCATATTACTCGGTATTGACATATATTAAGAACAGTATTGGGCCCAAAACTGATCCTAGAGGGATTTCGATTTCGTAATTTGCCACACAACTACTTGCCTTCTTTACGTCAAATAGGACTCTACTAGTTTGAGTGCAGGTCCTCTAATTTGGCCAGCAGGGTGGGTACCTTAACGAAATCAAAAGCTTTTGAAAGATCGCAGCAGGTTAGTATAAATCATGAAAAATAAATACCATTTTTTTTTTAATTGGAGTCTCCATTCCTAACACGGATATTTATTGATCTACCTTCGTAGATTTAGGGTAAATCGTAAAAAAATAGCAGCATACTACATTTTATTCAATGTGAAGAATGCTCCGAACAACTGCACACATTAAACTGTTAGCAAACGTCAAATTAAAAAAATACACTGCTCTTTTGTGCCACGTGGTACCAATGTATCTCTCTACTTGGTACAAGAAAATATTTCTAAGGGATGCTTTTATTAAAAACAAATTTATAACTGACGCATGTACTGAATAAATAATAATCTTAATACTAATAACTAGAGTAACCAAAACTTGCGGACTCGCATAGGCGTCGGTATTACGGGTTAATATAAGATTACGAAAAATTCATAAATAAACTTACTTGCTAATTATTCAACAAATTAGAGGCATCAGGATGTGAACTACTGTAAACTTGCATCATTGCATATGTTTCCACAGTTACTTCTTTAAATCTTGTGCGTCGACAAGAAAAAATATTCTTATACATAGAAAACGATCTCTCCACATCTAAGGAAGTTACATTTGCATGTAGAAACTGTTTTTCAAAATCACTTAAAAGTTCACTATTCTTACACTTATTATAAACGGCCTCTAAAGTATTAAAATCGGGATTTTTCCTTAAAACATCTGCCAACTTTTGACTAGCGCATAATCCTGGCGTATCATTTAATGTGTGTAATTTATTTTTTACACTCTCCACTATGTCTAATGATTCCTGCAATGACAATTCAGTACATTGTAGTTTTCTGATGGCATCTAGTAATACTGTATAATTGGTACATATTGTTGTTAAATCTTCTAAAAGTTGAGGAATTTGAAATTCTCTTTGACTTTCTCTAATTGCTTTGGATTCATTCCGATTAAATCGCATTATAACTGATTGAACTTGTTGAAAATGGATCAAATAGTAAGAAGCTGCTGTTAGCCAAGTACCCCATCGCGTTAAAATTGGTTCAGGAGGTTCTGGAATACCTGGACAAAATTTACGAAATTCTTTTAAACGTTTAGGAGATTTACGAAACACTGCTCTAGTACTTCCAATCATCCGATCAACGTTTCCGTAATGTTGTCGAACAACTTCACCAACTAAATGCAAAGCATGCAGCACGCAGGTTATATGTATTAAGTTAGGAAATATATGTTTTAAGGATCGCCCAACACTTAACATCGTTGCTGCACTATCTGTCACAATCATCACAACTTGATCTTGGGCAATTTTAAATTTTTTCAAAGCGTTCATTATCACTTTTTGAATATTTTCTGCGGTACATTGTTGAACACGTTTGCAAGCTAACAAATATCGAGATGCTGTGTTCTCGCTAGATAACACGCGAGCTATTACATTCACAATACTGTTTTTCTTTATATCGGTCGTCTCATCCACGGTAATCCATATTTTTTTGGAACACAAATCACGTTTACACACATTTTCTAGCATCTCTTTCATTCGCGGCAAATGATTCTGTAATTGTGTTTGTGAGGGTAACGGGTACTTTGGAACGTATTGTCGCCAAAACGTTTTAAAAGCTGCTTTTCTCACCAACGACAACGGAAGATTACAAGAGGTAAACATAATTAATAAATGTATGAGGAATAGTGTATAAGGTATTTCAGTTCTTGCATTTCTCATATGCTTAATACCATTGACATGCCTCTGGCAATCAGTTCTGTCCAATGCAGCCAAACGAACATTGCATATTAAGCAAAAAACTGCACTACCGTCATATTTTAAATGGGGAAAAAGTGACACATACTTATGTACATTAGTAGCAAATCTATTACGAGGCATTGTTTTCTTAGGTATGTAAATATTAGTTCTATATGAAACGATACACTAATTATGTACTTGGTATAATACTACAACACACAAAAAACACCAGCTATATTTTCAAAAGCGACACGTAAGTACATAACCTTGACCGTTCGACTAATCTCTGCAACAGCTCAACCGGTACTAAAACGAAATCTCTCTCAGCGCGGTTTAACATGATTTATATTCAAGGTCGACACTACATGCCTGCTTCTCTACCGGTTTAGTTTATTTATGAATTTTTCGTATTCTTATATTAACCCGTAATACCGACGCCTATGCGAGTCCGCAAGTTTAGGTTACTCTACTAATAACAATAATAAAGCGATCACGAAGTAATACGTATATAACCATATTTATCTTTGTATACACATTTTTAATGAATGGCACACAGTTCTTTTAGATATCGAATACGAAACGCAATAAAATAGAAACACAATACCTTATACAATATAATATACAATCTCGTATTATGTTGGTTTTGAGTACCTTTGTATATAGGCGCATAGGATCGTGAAGCAACTGCATTCTTCGGATTTTTTATGAACCCTTCTTCTTGTCTCCGGATCGCTGAGGATCCCGCCACCTGATTACCATTGCCAGAGAGAGATAGACGTACAGATATAGGGTCGATTCCGTGGTGTTTCGATGGTATGTTCGAGCTTGTACGTTTCTGTGTGTGTGTGTGTATTAATTTGATTTTATTTTATTACGACTTCGCTCAATAAATTCGGACGGCGTGGATGATCTTCAGTTGGGGAGGAGGAGGAAAAAAAATGGAAGCCCTGGAGACGGCGCCAGGCATTCAACGGCGCCAAGCAGTACTCATCTTCGGACCCGTCCGACGTAGTAACGTTCTTGGATACCGGTGATATCTGATAATGTCACCAGAGCTTCCCAAACGTCATGCAATCCAAATAAATATTTGAAAAAACGAATTATACGAATTACAATATTCAAGAAACAGATAATAAGACAGTTTGAATTAAAGTTGTTGCTTCATATACAAGATGGTCCAAATTAATGAGTCACTGTTGCTATCTCTGTCATTACTGTTGATTAACATTGTTATAAAAAAATCAAAATTTTGAAATGTAATGACAATTTCTGTTTTCTCAGTAAAAAAAAAATAGTTTATATCTTTGAAGCTTCAAAAAAGTAGATTCTATACAATTCACCCATGTTTGATTGTTAAAAATAATTCGTTTTATTATATTACTTCATTTTTTTGTTAGGTGAACAAGTTTTTCGGATATTTTTGGCTAGTTCCCTTTCATTCTTGCTTTTAACCTATCCTATTATCATGTTTTCACATTTACCACAATCTTACCACAATTAATTAAATACATTACAATAAAGTTCGATAAAATAAAGGAGAAACAACAATTAACAAAAGTAGATAAACGAGCTCAAACAAATAATAAATAAGAAGAATAATTTACGCTTTTGGAATTGATATTTGATAGTTTGGGTAATTGTTATGATTACTTTGCTTAGCAACGAGCGCTTTAGATTAGTCTGGCGTCACAAGAAACAATTTGGCGCTTTTTCCTAGCACCGGAAATACAATTGGACTACCGATAAAGGCAAAAGCTAGTTCACAAAAAAATAGAAATCGACCTATTTTTTTTTAAACGTTAGCTTTTGTCGTTCAAAAGCTAGGGATGGGGGGGGGTACATATTAGGACCGCATTGTATTAATAAATAATAATAATAAAAAAAGGAGAAATAAACTTAAATATTAACTCATCAATTATTAAACTACATACTGTAACACATAAAAAGAACTTTTTCATTAGTTCATTCACTTGCTCCTAATTTTAATTATTAACTTTAGGTTTCCTTTCCATTATTGTAATTTTTTTAAATATTATACATTTTTATAGTCTCGGAATAAAAATATTTTCTTGAATAGAGACAGATTTTGACAAGAAAGCCTATTTTCTTGATGCAAGAAACCATTTCTCTGCGTGTACAGTACCGTTCATGGAAGTTCGGGCAAGCTGACAAATTTTTTCCTAAAAAGTTAATATAACTGTTTAGGAAAAAAATTTCAAAATTATATAAGATACATTTCTGTGAGGAATTATTAAAACTAACCTTTTCTGGAAGCCTTTTACCAATTTCCAGGTAGTATTTGTCTATTATAAGACCGTTATCATAAAATATATAATTATGTTGGAAATCCCCAATAATTACAGTGACAATAAAGCTTTATAATAATCCCTAGGAGGGTTAGCTGATTCACTCGTGTTACCTGGAAATATTCGTATACCCTTTATAAAGTATTATAACATTTGTAAACGCAGTAGTTCTGAAGAGATTGTTATTGTGAAAGTATCTGTGGTTGTGCAAGTGAAAAATAAAAACATTTCGGATTGACTGCTTAAAATGCCCCATGGAAAACCTCTAGCTGTTTCAAAACGATCTGCTATTATTACCTTGCATCAGGAAGGGTACGCAGAAAGACGGATTGCGGATAAATTAAAAATAAAAAATCTACAGTACATGATACTATAGTTCGATTTAAGACAACCGGTGACCTGCAAGATCGTAATCGGCCAGGACCGTCAAGAAAAACGACTCTTGCGGAAGATTTACGAATTAAAATAATTAGTAAGCGCAATAGAACACTAACAGCATCAGAAATTGCTGCAGAATTCAATAATGAGCGAGATTCCAAAGTTTCTGTGAGTACTGTGAAACGTCGGCTGAAAGAGGCTGGATTGCATGGGCGAGTGGCTTGTCGAAAACCGTTACTCCGAAGAGAAAATAGGCTGAAATGACTGAAATGGACACAAGCTCAGAGAGATTGGACAGTGGACGATTTTAAAAACGTTTTGTGGACTGACGAATCCAAGTTTAAGGTTTTTGGAAATGGACAGAGAGTTTTCGAACGCAGATCAAGAGGGGAAAGAATGTTAGGGGAGTGTATAGTTCCTACGGTGAAGGATGGAGGGGGATCTGTAATGGTTTGGTGTTGTTTTTCCTTAATCGGAACAGGGGACTTGCTCAAAATTGAGGGCATAATGAAAAAAGAAGAATATCGGAAAATCCTGGAGGAAGATACCATACCGTCAGGAGTCCGATTAATTGGTCGTGGATTTGAATTTATGCAGGACAATGACCCCAAACATAAATCTAAATTGTGCACAGATTACCTGCAGCAAGAAGAAGATGAAAGAACCCTAAAAATTATGGAATGGCCGCCACAGTTCCCCGATAGAGTTGTTATGGGAAGAATTAGACCGATGTGTTAGGAAAAAGTTTCCAAAATCGAAGGAACATTTGTGGACCATTCTCCAGGAGGTATGGACAAGCTTGCCTAATGAAACATTAGCAAAATTAGTGAATCGGATGCCGAGAATAGTGGCAGCAGCCCTAAAGGCAAAAGGTGGATTTTTCGATGAAAATCGGATTTAAATTATTTGTATTACATTAACTTTTTCTTTTTAATAAATTCGTGTTTGAAAATATGTAAAATCATGTAAGTAAGTATTAAATACATGGCCATTTAATATTTCTCTTATTTTTTTGACTTCCGTACATTTTTTTGCTTGGCCGAACTTCCATGAATGGTAGTGTACGTATTTTGCTTCGAAAATATAGGTAAACAATGTTTACATGTACGCATGAGGAAATCTAATTAAGATATCCTCATTTGCACGTTTTCGTCGAGTTAGTAGCTGCAAACGCCTCTACAGAATTGAACAAATCGTATTGCTCCATATTCTGACGCGACAGCAGTCCTCGACTACTGGCTTAAACGGCCATAGTTAATTAATTGAAATCGTAAAAGCCATCACCTATCCACCATATACAGACGTGCGTTTCGCAGTTTACTGCTCTTCAGTGTGTCTTATGGTCTCTATGTGGATAGGTGATGGTCATCTCGTCACGGACACTTTATCACGGCGACAAATCATCACTGTTACACTTTAACAGACGATATCTCATCACTTCGCTAACCCATTACACACAATTTCATCACAGTAATTAATAAGATCGTTTTTAATGTTTATGAAACATCTTGATTATATTAAATATACAAAATGTAATATATTAAACAAATTAAAACAAATATGGCGCTCTAAGGAAAGTGAGTCTATTTCGTATTTCATAATTGTCAACTCTTCATTGGAACGCGTTGTCCAGATATACTAGGGTACGTAAGGATTCATTTATAGTCGCGAGTCCCATGCATATTTCGAATAATGTTGGTGCTTGTGCCGGAGCGTCCTTGATCCGCTTCGCGCGCTCCCCACCTTATACTTTCATAGCGGGCAAACGTTGTAACACTATCCATATATTTTAGCGGTTCACTTTACTACGGAACTTACGAACGCGGTATGTTGCAAATAATGTGTGTTTGTTAATTTGGTTGCTTTCACCAGGCCGTCAATGAAAGTCCACATTGTAAGATGTGCACATTAAAAGAGCGACTGCAAGCCATTATGCCATCTTTCAACGCAATATATGGTTCAAGCAATCCCTTCAGTGGCAGTGTCCCGCTGATACCACATTTGCATTGGAGACACAGATTATCTTCTTCTTCTTTTACATAGTTGGCGACCAGGAGTAAATGTAATTTCAAAATGAGCGATTAATTCTTTATCATCCTTGGGGTTATCTCTGGAACGTTTCTGATACTTCTAAAAATGTATCCTCAACTTCTTCCAGTGAAAGAACACATAATTGTGTTATTTTATAAACAATAAAAACCTATTAAATAATCTCACTAATTAGTGTGATGAAATTGTGTATGTTGGGTTGGCGAAGGGATGAGATGCCGAGTGATGAAATGTCACAGCGATGAATTGTCGCCGTGATAAAATGTCCGTGAAGAGATGTCGCATGATGAAACGTCCTGTGATGGAATGTCGGGACACCAGACCTTTTAAAGTAATACAACACTTTAACGATAATTTATTTTATTTGCTAATATTGAAAGTACATATGTCTTTACGATTTACACTAAAGATGGCTGGGTACACCTACATAAATTCTCTCAATTTCTTCAATGCAACATTTTGTTCTTCACATTAATTTTCCCGAACAATTTTCACTTGTTCTGATCTTCTTCTTCTGCTGAAGAAGCTATCAGCAAAATTGCAATATACAGCAAAATCCGAAAACGAGTTTACGTGCAATTCCCTTACATGTTCGCATAATTTGACCAATGCAAAGTTACAGATACTCCAATCCTTAGATACCTCTACATATGTTTCCATCGAAGTTGTTTACAAATTGCTTCAATCTAAAATGAAGGCAAGCATTCGACGTTTGTAAGATTGTGACGGGTCTCTCGATCAAATCGACGGTCATCGCCGAAGATAGATGTGTACGGAACAAAGCAAACAAACGGATGTCAAATGACAGGGCAGGAATTTTGTGAACACGGGTCCGGCGTGTGCTGATGTTTCAGAGCATGTATGTGTATGCATGTGTTTTGTGTGAGTGCGTTCCGATGATAATGTTGGAATGTTAATCTTCTACGTACGACGACATTTTTCGAACTTGATTAATTAGCATCTTAGATGTTAGCCTACTTGTTGAAAGTGTCTTTAATTAATTATACGAGGGTGGTTTGATGGAAGAGTGATTTTTCAATAAAAAAGTTATTTTACTTTAAAAAATATATTTTATTTTTCAACATAATCCCCTTTTAACTCTACGCACTTAGCCCAGTTTCCTATTTTTTCAAACCATCCAAAAAGTAATCTTTCGGAAACTCCTTCAAAATATGCATTTTTTTCGGATATCACCTGTTCATTTGTCTGAAATCTCTTTCCACCGAGCCATTTTTTAAAATTTGGAAACAAGAAGAGGCAGCAAATCGTAATGCAATTCGACTAATTTTGTTGTAGCAACAGCGGACGAATAAGGCGGCACATTATCGTGATGGAACACTCTTTTATTCATCAAATGCGGTCGTTTTTTCTTAAGTTCAGCATAAAACCACGTCAGCAAATCAGCATAATGTTGGCCATTTAACAATGTTAACATGTACGCATGGGGAAATCTCCTCATTTGCACATTTTTGTCGAGTTAGTAGCTGCAAACGTCTCTACAGAACTGAACAAATCATATTGCTCGAAATTCTGACGCGACAGCAGTCCTCGACTACTGGCTTAAACCGCTATAGTTAATTAATTGAAATCGTAAAAGCGATCAACTATTCACCATACACAGACGCGCGTTTCGCAGTTTACTGCTCTTCAGTGTGTCTTGTGGTCTCTAGGTGGATAGGTGATGGCTTTTACGATTTCAATTAATTAACTATGGCAGTTTAAGCCAGTAGTCGAGGACTGCTGTCGCGTCAGAATCTGGTGAATATGGCGGATGAGGCAGCAAATTGTAACGTAATTCGACTAACATTGCTGTAGCAACAGCGGACGAATGAGGCGCCGCATTATCGTGATGGAACACTCTTTTATTCATCAAATGCGGTCGTTTTTTCTTAAGTTCAGCATTAAACCATGTCAGCATATCAGCATAATGTTGGCCAGTTATCGTTTTTCCTTTTCGTAAGTAATCAATAAAGATAACACCTTTGGAATCCCAAAAAAGTGTAGGCATGATCAGTCTATTGTTTCAATTGTACTTTTGTTTTTGGAGTATCCAAGTTTCATCTACTGTGATAAATCGACGGAAAAATGGATTACATTTAAAGATAGCCAAATACTCTTCTGAATTTTTAATGCGAGTGTGCATTTGATCAGCACTAAACAAACACGGCACCCATTTCACGTATAGTTTTTTCATATTTAAACGTTCATGCAACATATTGCATACCCGTTCGGTTGAAATATTTATGTCATTAGTAGAGCAACGCAAACTGCGCTGAAAGCCAGTGGCTGACGCATAAAAGTTTACACAAAATAAACACGGCCGGGACAATTCGGTATAAGCGTCAGTATAACTGCGACTCGAAAGCCGATCTGCTGTGTATGCATCTACGCTGTCGTATATTATATCGTAGTTCTACGTTTGTTTTGAAAATGTTTCCTACGTCGCGAAAACGACCAAAGTTGGACACAATAAGAGAATTTATTGCAGAAATGCCTGATTTAAAGTGTGATGGCGCTAAAATACAATGTGTAGTGTGTAAAATAGATTTAACGTGGTGGTCAAAAAGTGATTGTCTACGGCACGTAAATAGTGCAGGGCATGTTTCAAAAAAAAATTCCACACAAGATTGTGACAAATTTAAATTTAATTTATGTGTTTATTGTATGTAATTTACCATTTCATTTACTAAGGAAGAAAGCATACGTCTCGTTTTGGAATGAATATTCGGACTTTAAGTTACCAAGTGAGAGAACATTACAGAGAGTTGTGCCGTCTGCTCGTGAGCATGTCGAGAAAAGAATTAAATCGGAGTGGCAAGATAAAAAACTGTGGTTATGTGTGGACGAAACAACAGGTCGTAAAAAACATTCTGCGGTTAATGTAATGGTACGCACAATGGAACCACATCGACCGTCACCCTTATTTTTACTAGCTTCCTGACGAATACAACAATGCACTGCCGAAGTAATTTCAATGTTGGTGTTAAATACATTGGAAAAGTTTGAACTTTCAATAAATCAACTGTTGATGTTTATGAGTGATGGTGCCGCAAACATGCTTGCTGTAGGTCGATCTCTTAAAAAACATTGTGCAAACTTGTTGCATATTACATGTAAAATTCATACTCTCAGTCTCGTAGCAGATAGTATCAGAAAATGTTATCCCGAGGTAGACGCTCTAATAGCACATACAAAAGCTGTGTTTGTAAAATCCCCAAAACGTATTCGGGAATTTCATAAGACTATGCCCCGGTATTCCTGAACCACCACAACCTATTCTTACTCGTTGGGGAACATGGTTAGAGGCTGCATTTTATTATCTTAAATATTTTGAGAATATAAAGAACGTGATTTTAGAATTCGACCCAAAGGAAGCTGCGGCTATCAAGGTTGAAATTTCAGGATAGTAAAGTTAAAACAGATTTGGAAATTATTCAGGCCAATTACGTGGGACTAGCGGATGCGATAGAAAAACTACAAAATTCTTCGGTGTCGTTAGTGGAATCTTTGCAAATAGTGCAACGTGTTCACGCGATAGAAGACGCAAGAAATGTTTGTGTTTTAGAAAGGTTTGAAAGTATTTTAGAAAAAGACTCTGATTTTGGCACATTAAGGCAAATTTGTGAAGGTGCGTCAACAGAACCGTTAAGTTATTTGAAAGATTATTTTACTTACGCAAATATAACGTCACTAGATGTAGAACGTTCGTTTTCGGCATACAAAAACACTTTTTCTTCACGCCGGACTCACTTTGCCGAAACAACTTTGGAAACATATCTAATGTTACAAATATCAAATAGACATTATCCACTTTGTGATTTCACGGAGGACTCTTAAAACGGTAAGTGTTTGAGCACGTATCACATTTAATTTATTTTGTGTAAACTTTTATGCGTCCGCCACTGGCTTTCAGCGCAGTTGCGTTGCTCTAGTGATCATACAGTATGGCGTGATAATTTTTACTATTTCTTGTAAGCAGTGCAACTAGAATTATACACACTAAACTCCTACATATTTGTGCAATAAAACATAAATGTGTAACAAATAAAACTTACAAGAGCGTATAAATATTATTTTATTTTTTTGGCATAATTTCAACTAAAAGATTTAGTTACAGAAAATTTGAAATAATGACTACAAGCTGTAATAAGTTGATATTGTACTACAAAATCTAAAAGAAATGGTTACAATTGTAGTAATTCGCCTCAAACTTTTTTTTTTTCGTGTAGGTCTATCAATCTATTAATCCTGCGGAACCTACATCAGTAAGAAAGAAAGTAAGCTTCTGGTGGTTCACTTTTCCTAAGTAGCAGTTCTTCCTTTAGCTTACGCCTGTCTATAAATTTGTTGTTCTTTAATTGATAATTTATTTTAAATATATTTTTATATATTTTTAAAAATTGAACACGAATGTAAGAAATTTCCTATATACTTACACTTTTAATTATCTACCTTCACATCTAATAGCTACATATGGTAATCAAACGTCACTAAAATAAACATCATCGTCCTTTTATATATACTTAATAATAATCGAGGAGACCAAACAACCTCCTTTTCGAATCATTCCAAGCTTATTATGGAGCCATAATAATATCGTCCTTCTGACCACGAAGATAGTTGGGTACAGGTTACCCTCGCATAATATATTTCACCCAAAAAATTATTAATATGCTTTTTGGTGTCTGTATACTCTTTACCTAAGTTTGGATGTGCATATGTATGTGTGCGTGTTGCTGAAGAAACAACAAAAAAAGGACGACTCTCATACGGGACGCATTCTCCACATTCTAGAGGCAGACGTCAGGTTAAAATATGAATGTTAAAAAAGGAGACGTTATAGAACGAAGCGCGATGGTTAGAGTCTTTTTCGAACGAGTGGAGAGAGGGACCCTCAATAAATATTCAAATTTGACCCGGACAATAAATTTGAATGTAAAGTTATGCGCCTTTTAAAAAAGACAACATATTAATTCGACAAGTATATTTTTTAATACCTCGCTTTTTTTCGTGTATGGGATGCATCTTTTGTATGTTTGCGTGTGTAGCTGTGGGATTCATTTTTGACTATATATAATATACGTATAACGAGATTTTCATCTCCTCTTCGAATACGAACTGCATGGTTAAAATGTAAGGCAAATATCGTATTTCAAAATTAATTGATGTATTTTAACTATTTAGCATTTTCAAATTGTACGTTTAATTATTTCCTTAGATTATTTTCAAATTCGGTTGAAAAAGGTTTATTTATGATGGCTTTATTTGTTTAGGGACAGCTTCAATAATTCAGTAAATGAATGGAAGTCTGCTAATTGAATTGCATAAATATTAATTTGCGGTTTTCCGGGAGGTGCCATCAATTTTGTTGTTTAGAATGCAACATCCTGTATATTTTAATGGATTTCGATACATGGTAAGGAAACGTTTTCAAGAAACTACATAATACGAGGGTCACGCTATATATTTTGAGATACAAGAAAACTACAAGTGTTTTTACGAAAATGATTTTATTTATGTTCAAAATAATCTCCTCCTGCATCAATGCACTTTTGTAACCGAAGTTTCCACAACGTAAAAGCGTAAAGCCAGTCATCTCTTGGAATGCTCTCAAAAAATAGATGAATTGCTTCATCTATCTCATCCTCCGTCGTGAAACGTCGACCACGTAAATGTTTCTTTAGGTTGAAGAACAACCAGAAATCACACATGCCCAAATCAGGCGAATAGGGTGGATGTTCAATGACTTTTACCTTGTTTTCACGTAAAAATTCAACTGTGTGCTGTGCACTGTGTGACGATGCATTGTCGTGATGCAACATTAACCCACGAATGTTGGCTGACTCAAGAACTGTAGGAAATTGCTAGGTGTCATGCAAATTTATATACTTTTGCATGGGTTCGAACCAATTCTTGATACATTCTTTCCACTCTGAAGGTGGTATCTCCAAAACGTGGTTTCTGAAGGTTTTAATAGCTTCTGGGGGCGATGAAAGTCACTGTCCACGCATCCTTTGTTTGACATTCGGCAACAAAAAGAGGTCGTTAGGCGATAAATCAGGTGAATATAGGCGATTAGATGCTTCTCTCTTTCAAATAATCAATTGTTTGACGTGCTGTGTGAGAGCTGGCATTTACATGATGTACTTGAGTCAAATTATGCGGAATCCATCGGGAACGGATCGTTTCCACACCTAAATGTTCTTCGATATGCCTAAGGATGCCTCTATCTCACGGTAAGTCTCATGCCGATCCTGTTTAAACATGTTGCGCACAGCATCGATGTTGTTTGCAACAACAACCGATTTTGATCGACCTTCACGAAATTCATCACTGACGGAAGCACGACCACGACGAAGTTCTGCAAACCAATTGTAAACAGTCTTTTCTGATGGTGTTATGCCTTTACTAAAATCGTAACAAATCATCCAAAGAAAATCTTCACGTGAAATTTCCATTTTTTCACAAAATTCCTTTGTTCAACGCTTCCTATAAACAAACTACTCGGCTGATTTATGCGTTGTCACTCTTTCAGCAATAACAATGTCAAATTTACGAAAATGCGAATGACAAATTTCAATAGCGCCATCTAGTGGAATACGCTGCATTTAAAATAACAAAGTTGATGGCGCTTCTGAGAAAACCGGAAATTTCCAGCGTTTTAAAAATAGTAATCTACGTGTCTGACCGTTTTTGACAAAAACTAGTTGTTAAAATTATAATGAATTTGCTTCCTTTCATTGTAAACGCTATTTATATATTTATAAACTAAAGAAGCGATTGTCAAGTCTTTTTTGACTTCTAAGCTTTTTATAAAATATCTTGCCGCATAGTTAAAAAACTTCCGAACTTCACATGTTGTTTATTCACTGCATTATCCTAAAATAAGTCCATAAATTCGCAAAACAGACGCAAAACAACGACGTCGACTATGAACAGAGAAGAAAACAAAAGTTCGTCGGTCAGCCAAAAGCTTCCTTACCCCCCAAGCAAACATCCACCGCACCCTAGACCCTGGTACGCGACGTCCGCAATCATAGTACGGCATCTGCTGACGATATTCCTGTTCCCGCAACGCATACTACCGGCGAAATCGCATAAATTCCGCCGCCCGGCCGATAAGTCAGAGTTCCTATCTCGCCATCGGATCTGATATACGCGCGGCGTCCGCGGAATTTTATAATCTTCCGACGACGGGGCCGTGTGACGGTATTGTTTATGATTTTAGGCCCGTTTTATGCGATACTAGCTTATATATTACCCGTAATATAGTAGATAGATGCGATATACAATCGATTTGAGCATTGTTTTTTGTCGTCGAGATTAAAAGGTTGATGTACCTGCTTTCTTGTGACTATATTCATTACGGTGTTATTGACAACTGTCAATAGAATCGCCAAAATTTGGTGTATCAATGGAAATAAAATACAATGCCAGAAATTTGTTCTTTAAGTGGCTTTGGAATCTATTTTCTTGTATGAGAAGTGTTCCAGTTGCGGCATTGAATGTAAGAAATCGAAGTCAAGGTTAGATTAAGTTTAAGGTAAGAGTTATTACGTTAAAATTGCGTTAATAACACGAGGATTAGTTTTAGGTTGTTCGTTTGTCTTGCTCGCGTTAGTTCTAGAGTGTAATAGAATTATGATCAGGTGATCGTTTTGATTGCTCAGAACTACTCTAAATGGGTACAGTACAAATTGGCACCGTTGGTAGCAATTGGCAATCAAGGCGACATTAAAAATCCTTATTATTTATTAAGGAGGATGATGAAACCTTGTTCATATCAAATTCATCATCTAGCAATGAAGATATAGAACTTGCATTGAAAGTTGTTTCCAATGTTTCCATGTTGCATGTTTCCAATATGAGAAAGAAAGTAACTTAAAAATTGTTATGAGGAGGTAATTTGTCTATTACTTATCCCGAGACCTCTTCTACCATCGGTGTAGAGGTTATGGCGTGTCTCCATGCCTTTCTATCTAAAGCCATGTTTCTTGCTTTAGTCCATGTGAGTCCTTTTTCGACCAGTATTCTATTAATTTCTTTCTCTCAATCTTGTTTCCCACACTATTTTTGCTGTTTTGTTTTCCCCCATTCTAGCCAAATGCCCAAACCATCTAAGTCTTTGAGTTTGTATTTTATCTATAATGCTCTTTATTTCTAGTCTTCTTCTTATCTCCGTGCTCTTTATTTTATACCTTTTGGTCACTCCTTCTATTTTTCTGAGTATCTTCATCTCGCAGGCTTCTAAGTTTTATTGTTATTGTCCATGATGACTTGCAGCCGTACGTCAGTATGGGGGCCAGGATCACTTCGTATATTCTTTTATTTTCTTGCTTACTTCTTTTTTGTTAAAGCATCCTCTATATAGAACTTTGTAAATTTTGTTTGCGTTTGTAATTCGACTATTTATTTCTCTCTCGAGGTCTGCTTTTGCTTCTACAATGGAACCTAGGTATTTTATGTGGCTAAGTCATTGTAATTGTTCAGATATTTCTTCCAGAGAAACTTCTTTCTTTTGACTCCTTGTTTTATTTCTTAGTTCCACCATGGTATCTGTTCCTTCTTATTTGTAATTCTATTCTTACCACATACTTCGGCGGCAGTCTGTAATATAGTCTCTCTAAAGTGGATCCATAATTCCTTCACTCCCACCTTACTTATATTGTCTTCTGCTAAAACCAACCTCTTGGTTTGGTGTTTCCTTTTGGTATCTTCTTCTAGCGGCCTCTTCTTGTAACTCATGTATTTTTATTTGAGTGTGTTTAAGTTCCCTCTGACTTGTTTTCCTTGTGTCCTGGCCCCATGCTCTTGTTTAAACATGACTTCTACTAGGTAGTGATCACTTCCAATCTCATTTCCTCCTTTCACTCTTACGTCCCTAAGTCTTTCTTCCTCTCTTTTTTCAATCAATACCAGGTCTATGATGGATCGTTCGTTTCTGCTCCTTACTTCCCGTGTAACCTTATGTATTTGTTTGTGTTTAAACCAAGTGTTTCCCACTCTTAAGTCATTCGAGATGCAGAAATCCCCATGTTTTCCGACACTATTTTCTCAGGTTTCCGGGAAAATCAGAATATGCTCTCCACTTAATTGCACACACCGGCTTCCTCTCTTCTTTGTCTCTGTTACTGTTAATAAATCTATATCTGTTTTTTCAAACTTCATCATTAATTCCCCCTCTTTCCCATTTATTCCTCTTACATTCCACGCGCCTACTTTCCATAAATCGTTATTCTTTTGTTTATCCTTTTTCTTTGTCTTAGTCGTCATCTGTGTCTTCCCTTTCTCCCTTGTTTCTATCAGTTTTTTGTGGCTGCATTGTTTGTGCTTTTGGCTTTAACCAGCTGATTCATTTCTTCGTTCCAACTCCACTCATAATCGTTGATTTTCAGCTTTTTGTAACCCATCTTTTCCCTTTACCCTCTCTTCTTTTCCCTCTCTCGTATTAGTAGTTGTATCTTTTTCTCCTTCTCAGTTAGGTCGCTATTAATAAATATCTTTGCTTCCTGAACAAACCTAAGATTGCTGTTAATCTTCAGAATTTTCAGCATCTCTTCCCAATTTTCCATCTCAATCATGCATGTATTATTTCCGATCTTCTTGGCATTTCTTACTTTCGTTTCCTTCATTTTTCTCTGATGTCCTTCCTGGCTTCCCCTGATTTGCTTTATCTCTCTCATTTCTTTGAGCATATCTTTTATTTCGTTCTCTTATTCTCTCCATCTTTGTCGCTCTTTTTTTTTCGTTGGGGTTCTTCTTGTCAGTTTGCTTTTATGAAAAATATTTATCGGGCTGATTTCTTCCCTCTTTCTCGTAGACCTTCAGTTTCGCGGCACTCAGGGTCCATTTCACTTCTCGCACTCATACCCTGCCGTGCACTCTATGTTCGCGCAATTACGCCAGGCGACCGCGATGCCTTTTTATTTACCTATTATTGACCAAGTTCAAAATTACAATATATGGTTTCTTATCGTGCAAAAACACACCATTCAAAATATTGTTGTCTTCTGTACTTGATAAATTGTTGAATTCGCAAAGTGCTCGATTTGAAAGTTGTGAAAGGTTTAACATTCGATGTAATAGATTAAAAAAAATTATACTTCGACTTGGCACGGTTAATTATTCGATTCTATTGCGCATCGTCAGTCTTCAAACCTTTTTGGTTATGGAACCCTTTGAAGGACAAAAGAAAACAATGTCATCAAACATGTGGAAGTCAAAATGTTAAGAAACAAGAATGAAAAATTTTGTAAACGTAAGAAGAATTTTGTTAAATTAGAGTTACAAGCATTGCTCATTCTTACTTCTTAGGATTTTTTTTAATAGAAATACAGAACTCCCCTTTACTCCTTAAAAATTTATTTCAAAATGTGTTCTAGGACTAGATGTGTGCAGATATCTATTAGAAAAGAACGAAGTACCAGTAATAACTTATTCTACACTTCTGTAAATATTAAATTTGAAGCACCTAAGTAACTTAAGCACTCAGAAGCAAATTGAAAAAGCCTCAATTTACGTTGCAATCGTCGGCTGTTCGCGTGCCGTAAAATTTTAGTTAAATTTATGAAGTAGCGATAGAGGGCGTTGTAGGTCCTGCCCACCGACATTTTCCTCCGGGCCAAACGGCAGCCAGCAACCCGCTTTTGATAATTATGGGGTCCAACGACGTGATGAGTAGTGGTAATACAGCGGGAATTAATGTTTGTTTTTGCGATGTCGTTGGGGTCTTCGTCAGACGACTTATCGAGTTTTCTTCTTGATAAATTATGCTAGACAAAGTTAAAGTTTGAGATGAAAATGTTACTGACAGGGTTTGGAAGATATTTAGTAGTATGCGCTTATACTTCAACGAGAGTTTTTCTCAATTGTTTCAAATAATACGCGGGTCATTCCATGTCAAGTGGACCAAATTAAGATATTCCGACTTGATTCTCTCCAATTTTGATGAAATTTCTACGGGATATATATATGGGTTTCACATGGGATTTTGCCAAATTACAGCTTCGTAAGTAATATGGTTGGACCACTGGATAAGTTTCTGCACAGGCCGGTTTTTTGAGATGGCTACCATGGTGAAAATTGGTGAGCTTGCTCAACGTTTTGAGTACAACATCTTAGTTGTAGCGCAAAAACTCAACACTTGGCAGATTTACCACAGTCAAAAATCACCGAGTTATCCATGTTCCAATGTTGTTTCCATTCAAAAATTCAATTCGACAATTTTGTCTCCCTTTTGAGATACGGCTTGCTGAAAATTTGCCAAAATCGAATGAAATTAGAACATGGATAACTCAGTAATTATTTGAGCAGTCAAGATGTCTCTTACATAACTTCATGACATCCTGGCGGACTACAACCGAGGAGAGAGTCAGCTTTAGAAAGTCATTCTGTTAGCAGATACAAGCCGCTAAAGTATGACGCAAATTTGTCAAGAAAAGATTTATGAGAAACTTTAACAGCAAATTGTGGCAAATCTGACACATGTTGAGGTTTTACTCTACATACCAGTTTTATGGGAAAGAGGGGGAAAAAGGCAAAGCTAAGTAATTGATCTCAGAATAGAGGAATCACAATGGATTTGAAAAGATTACAGTGGGATAGGACAAGAACTACTTCGAATACTAATCTAATCTAATCTAGTGTATAGTTGGCACATAAGGAAAGGTATGACCATCGATTTTTCTACATCTCAGGATGTTTTACAAATAAATTAATTTCCAGCAAATACTATGTTTCCATCCTTCCATTATTCTTCATATTGTTTCCCACAATATTTGATCGTCGTACGCATTTCAATCTGCCACGCCATAGATGTAGATGCGACGGGACCGCAATGGAACTGGTCGATTCTGCGGCGCCGTTGAATTATTGCCGACCGTAAACGATCGTAAAATTTTTGCGCGTCGATTAAAAATCAACGAATCTCATTAACCGCGTAGCGTATATCTCGGAGATTGATTGCAAATTGCGTTATTACGGGAAGAAGTCGGGCTACGTTACGAAAGTTAATGTAGTAATACTATAATAGGTTACGTATGCTACGATACTTAGCTTGCCAGTGGTTTATGTCGACAAGGTTAATCGAGGAAATATAATTTTAAATGATTTTGCAATAAACTAATAGGAGTTCTGATTTTATCTTCACTAATTGCAGAAATAAAGATGGAGAGAATAACTTAGTACCCTACAAATTATTTCCTTTTTGGGGATTGTTTATCTGTGTTATTTTTTTGAAATAGAGGAGTGCAATTTTTATGGTAAATGCTAAAATGTAAACGATTTTCATTTACAGTGGTAGAAACGTTGATTTCCTTTGTGTTAATAAATCAACGCCATTTATTTAATAGTCAGCCTTCTACTTTCTGATAACTAGTCGTCAGATTTCCTAACAATAGTTTTAGGACCTTTTCACATTGAGTCAGCGATGAAGGTCACTAGTGTTTGCAGCAGTCACTTACGGGACACGCACATAGGTCACAATTGTTATTACCAACTTATCGGTACAGTGAACATTCGATGTAGTCAGCTTTGATAGAAATATTTGATATAAACAACCCTTGATATTGTCAACAAATTTTGTTTCTGTCATTGGATATAATCACATCAATTGTCAGTTGTTAAAATAACCGTGTTAAAGATGGAAAAAAAGAAGAGACAAGTCTTTATCTATTTAAAATAGAAAGGAAAGGGCCACGTGTTAATGCTCCTGGCAATCATAAATTGCCCTTAATAATGATTGGGAAAGCAACCTGTCCAAGGTGCTTTAAAAATGTCACAGTTCCACTATATTAACAACAACTCTTCCAAAAATGCGTGGCAGACGACAAAGTTGTTTGAGGAATGGTTTTCGGAACAATTTATTCCTGATGTAACATCTTCGTCGACAATACGACGTGTCATGGAGCGATTGACAATGAACACTTCAAAATTTTGTTTTTGCCTCCGAACATGACTCCTTACATACAACCACTGGATCAGCACATCATTAAATCTCTTAAAGTACATCATCGCAAGCATTTGTTAGTAACATTAACATCTCAGAATGAAGATAAAGATAGCGTTAAACAGCATTACGCTGAAAGATGTAGATTACATGGCAGTGGAGTCTTGGAACGAAGTTCCACAGAGTGTAATTGTCAATGCTTTCAAGATATATTCATCACATGAAGATGGTATTTTCACTTTACCATTTGGTTATTACACAGAGGAGGATAGTATTCCTATTGTTACTTTATTTTTTACTCAGTAGCAAGAGGCATTGTTGCAAGTAACTCTGAAATAATGGAATGGGCGGAAGGACAAAATGAAATTGCAGAAGTTCATGATTTGGATTCAGTTATGAACGTGCCTATGAACCATGCTGAAGAAAACGTAGATGAGAACAATAGTCAAATATTTAACATTGATGAAGTTGGCCAGAAAGTGTTTCTCTTTCCGTTCAGGATTATCTACTTTTAAAAAGTCGAGAAAAAGCAGTTCTTAAAAAGTTTGAATAAATTTGTTATTACTAATTAATACTAATTAATAAGATTTGTTATGGTTCGGTAAAGATTTAATTTATTTTTTTTTATTACTTATCTAAATATAATATTTATTATTTTTAAAATATTGACTACCCATTTTGATATAATCAACATTTGTTAAAAGTAACTTTTTTAAAATTCGAATGTTCACTGTATTACATGTACTTCATATTGGAGAAAGAAGATTCACACAAATAGGTTGAACTAAATAATGCTTTCACTTTCAAGGCAACACGACATAGAGCTGAATATTTGTCTTTGCTTACTAAAGGCCAGATACATTTTGTATTTGAGACTAACGATATTAAAACTAAATCATTTTGAAACGCAATCACTTCCATTTCTGCTGCAGCGATGTCTTCGCCAAAGTTCTGCATAACACAAGTTGCAAACTGTTGGATATCAATTTCTATGAAGGGTGAAACAACAAATTACACCACTAAATCAATTTCATTGAAATCCTTAAAGCGATTTTTGAAGTTATCCTTCAAGTTACAAACTATTTCTACATGATATATACTGTCATAGGGTTCCAATGGATTTTCAGATATCTTTTCTGAAAGAATAGGAAAATGCTTGATATCGCAGTTGATTAGGTTTTGTTCCTAAAACTCAAGCTTTTTGATAAATGCTTGTATATCGGAAATCATTTCCACTAGTTCTTTGTCTCTTCCCTAAAGCTGCAAATTGTTCATTTAATTTTTCTGTAATGTCCACAAGAAAACCAAAATCTCTAAGCCAGATTAAATTTTCCAGTTCCGGAATCGGTTCATCGCGCTGTTTGAAAAATTGAACCATGGCAGATAGGATATCATTAAAACGTCGGACTTCAGAGTGAAGAAGTAGCTTCCCGTATTGACAGCCAATTTCATCGGCCAAGGTTTTGAATAAGCTTCTTTGTAACGCTGGAGCTCTAATTTTGTTCACAATTTTTACTACCAATTTCATAACGTTGTTTAATTTTAGAAAATTTCCACATAATGTTTGCTGATGGATAATGCAGTGCTAACAGAGAAATTGCGGAAAACTTTCATCTTTACCACATAACGCCACCAGACCTTTATCACAACCCACCATAGCTGGAGCGCCATCGGTTGTCAAGCCTACCATTTTCGACACTGGAATTTTCTCAGAAGTAATAATATTTTTGAAATGAGAAAACTCCAGTTTTTGGTGAAATTATAGACAGTCACTGTTGAAGTAAAGGTGGGATATGTAATTGTCATTACTGTTATTCAAGTCATTGAAGATTATACAAATGAAGATATTTTTGGTTTATTTTTTATACGAGGTGGGTGCCAAAGGGCTATCAGGAAAACTCATGCGTTTAATACCAGATATTCACATTTCCCTGCAATGCGCAGTAAAAAAAAAAGATGACTATTTTTACAAACTAATAGATGACAAACCAGTAAATCAGTTATGAAACTCATGAATTAAGAAAATGTTTTAGACTTTTGGTTATTTCCATGGTCACTCACATATTTCAGTACGAGCAGTTCCTCAGGAGCTTACCTCAGGACCATGATCGAAAAAGCTTTCGGTCGAGAATACCGTTTCAGAGTTAATTTTTCTATAATGGGACGAAGTAAGAATTAATTAGCTTGAGAAACAAAATACTTATTTGTCACTATCTATAAAATGTTTTATGGTCCAATTAAACCAATATTCCAACGAAGGGGAACAGCATAAATTCATAATTTATAATTTCAAAACCGGAAATTTCGACGTATATGCTTCACACTGTAGATCTTCAGCAATTCGAGGGGAATCGTTTCCAGTATGGCAATAATGAGCGGAAAATAAGAGAAAGACAGGCCAAAATAAAAGAAAAAAGAAGTGAAAATCGCATCATCGTCCCAGCTAAAATGCAAAAGCGAAATGGGCATAAGTCGAAACGAGAAAACCACAACGAAGATGACGATGGCCAGAAAGAGCAGAAGAAGAGAAGAGAATGGAAGAAACGAACGAAAGAGGAAAAAAAAAGGCGAACGTTGTGCGCGGCCAGTGCCAGTAACAAACGAGAACATGTCAACCCGAACCGTTCACAAATTATTATGATAAATAAGTTATGGCTGTTGGTTTTTATGATTAAAAATGAAGCCGGAGTTGTTGTCCGGTTCGGGTTCATTAATAACGTAACGTGAGAAATATTTTGAAGCGTGTTAAGCGGACTAGTCGTTCTTTCGTTCTCTCGTTCGTTCTTCTTCTTCCCATCTTCTCCCGGACCTCTACTTATATTTATATGTATCTGTATGCTCGCTTATACACAAATAGATGCTCATGAAAGGTGTATATAGCCGTCTTACCATCCGATGGTTCGAGTTGTACTGGCCTGAACAACCCGTGCTCGTTTAATTTTGTTTCTTTTCTACATTTTTCTTTTTCGGAGAGCAGAAAATGCGTAAAATTAATAACTTGACCGAAAAATACACAACAGAGGGTACTTATACAGGTTAGAAGAAACATATACGAGGTTAGCTTGTTAACAATTAAATACACTCCATAGGTGCGTATGCAATTTTTATTTTTTTATGTTTTTCTAAATACTTTATTAACGAACACCTGTAAATTTGTTACCCTATTATCCATCAATTTATATAGAAAAATTACTTATTGTGGGATGTGCCATCTTCTATTGCGGGTATCAATTTGAATCAAGCTGTAGTGTTTTTCTTTTTGAACATTTTTTTTTTAATCCTCTCTACTGTTATCGCATGTACGACGATGGTAAATACCTGTGTTAAAGAAGACAACAGTAAAACTAGTCCAGTTACCGTACGAATTGGTGCCCCATCTACCATATTTGTCAAATTTGGCCTCCTGTGACTATTTTCTTTTTTTCAAACTTGAAAGATAGCTCGACGGGAAGCGATTCACGTCAAATGAAGAGGTCATTGCCGAAACAGAGTTCAATAAATCCTATTATTTGGATGACTGAAGAAAGTTGGAACATCCCTGGACTAACAAGCAAACGGACAGATCTGTGACTCTCCGATTTCGATGGAACTTGGTATATTGGTAGACCATCAAAAAGTAAAGGACACGTATTTTTTTTTAGCGGCCCATATTCACCTTAAAGGGGTGTAGGGTGCGTCTGAAATTACCCCCAAAAACGCATTTTTCATAATAACTTCGGAGCCGCGCAAGCTATCGGGATGAATTAAAAACCAAAATGTTCTACTTTCAAGGGGCTTTCAAACGGGCCATAGATGAATGCTCTCCTCCCTTAGTGGGGTAGGGGGAGAAAAATTTCACCTCTTTTTCACCACCCTGGCTACAATTTTCGCCCTAGACAGGTCATAATTTTTTTCCACAAACTACATTTAAAAATAAAAATTACCTTTTTTGCATTTTTTTCCTCGGTTACATATAATAGAGGAAATATTTTTTATAAAGCGCGACCGCGGGCATACATATATTCCGTTATTATACCTATCTGATTGGTCTTCCGTTTACTATTTATGTGCATTTGGCATCTATCATGAACGATCTATTAGACAGTGAAAATTCTACATTTTGATTTATTTCTAGTGACTATAAATCGCAAAAAAGGATAGAGAACTTGGGATTATATAATACAGTACGAAAATATATTAAAGTGCCTCATAATGTCAGTAAGCTGCGTATAGTCTGTCTTCGCTTTCAGAATATTTTCAGATACACGTATGCACGTCCCGAAAATAACTTTGAGGCTGTTCTAGGAGGTGTTGATATTAGTGCCAAACAATGTTACGTGTATGAATGTATATAAAGAGGAAATGGTCGAAAAAGAAACACTTTCCGGGTAAATCAGCTATGGCTGGGTTCGCTTTAAATTCACTTAAACATCCAACAATATTAAAAAACAAACAACACACTTCTTCCATACATCTTACATACTTTTACACAAAACAGTAATAGTAAACATCTTAAAAAAGTGTTTTATACATAGATATTTTTTACATCCGTACCTGATTATAGCTGTTTCTCCACATTCGCCACAGGGGGACATTTGGGAATCCTGGAAAGAGAATTTTAGTGGAGTCGTGAATTCTACAGGACACTGCGCGAGATATCCACTTTTATACCAGGCATATTTACGCATCTTATATCGTGATGAAGAAAACTGCAAATGGGTTAGCCGCGGCACCCATCTCACCGAGAGCTTTCTTATACTCAATGTTTCGTAAAGGACGTTTTTGACACGTTCAATTGAGATGTTTAGCATGTTAGCAATCTCTGCAATCTTTACCCGGTGGTGTACTAACACGATATCGTAAATTTTGTTGATAATATCGTCCGTGGCCACCTCATTGGGACGCCTTGACTGCTCCTCTTCAAAGACGTTCCTTTAATGAATTAGTGAACTTGAAGATAGCATGTCTCTCACATCCTGTATAACAAAAGCCGTTTATATTATGAAATATACAACTGCCAGAATTACAAGGCAGTAGTCAGCTGCAGTTAGAAAATGACATTTTCTTTTATATTGTAAATACAACTGACATCATAGACGACATAAAATAGCATTATATTTAAAGTTAATGCCGGTACAGTATTTGCTGACCCATCGTCTTTAAATAACACTCGAAAACGTACCTACTTCCAACCGAACACATTACTATTAACAATTACATACATATCTAATCATAAAATAGGGCCTTTTAGATTAAAAGGCGACGTATTAATCAGATTTCTGGGAATTTATTCCCGACATCTGCGCCAATATGCATATAGTTAGCCGGACAACTCTAATCGAAAAGAGGAAGTTCGAACTCGAACTTGGACTTTTCGCTTTCTTAACTTTACATACATAGCTAGTCGTATAGTGGCAGTTATGGGCCGTTCGCTTCCGTGCTTTAGGCTCTGGCGTTGTTTCTTTGTTGTTACAGGTGCATCCGTATCAAGTTCCCCCAATTGTGTAATTAATCCATCGGCCGCAGGCTCATTATTATCCTCTTACGCGTAGGCGGTGAGCAGCTTGCCCCTTGAAAGCACACTCGGACACAAGCGATACATCCAAGAAGTGCGTTGGGTTTCAATTCGTTACGTATCGACAACAATGGACAGACGAACAAATTAGAATATCTTTATCAGTCGTATCAAAAGTCCGATGCCTTTTGTGATGAGGAAAATAAACGAGAAAACGTTTTATTTCAATAAGTAAATTATTGCAAGATAATTTTAATCATAGTTCCGTTTCACCTGTAGAAAAAGATGTCTCGGATGCTAACAGAAAATAAGGCAATACAGCTATTTTGTACTGAGAGAAAATTATTTATTTATTGCAATAATAAAGACCAACAGGAAAAATCCCACAATGGTCGAAAAAGAAATACAAGCATATAGTATTTGCCTGTGAGCTCGTACATGCATATAACTGTAAATACAATATTCAATATACTCGCAATAACCAGAGTGCGAATAATGTAAGAACAATAAACGTTTGTAAAATGCTTCGTTGTGATTATTCTTGTTTTATAATATTTAACAAGAAGTTAACCGGTATCAGAAGCATATGTGCATAAAACTGCCTATTTAGCAAAAATTGTATATATTTCGAAAATTTTTCTGCATATATATGCGCATATTTTCGATGCATATAATTCCGCTCTCTAGTAGTAACTAAGATTCGACAAACGAGTGCAACGTCACAGGCGTATCCCGCAAAAGTAGGTACGTGAGATACAGTATTATTAAAAAATAATATATTCTTACCTTTTATTAACGTCTTGATGCCACTGCGACAAAATACCACTGCCCCGGTAAGCCGCGTAAAACTGCAACATAAGCAACGCTTCCATTGTCGATTCACTTAGCCTTCGACGTTGGGCTGAAAACGTTTCCGTGTATTTCGAAAATGATCGTTCTACATTTTTATTTAAAACTGCACAAAATTTTTGAACAATATTTAGTCCTATAGGATCCGTCAAGCTTTCTTATCTTTCAACTCGTCTACTGTACAGTTTTTTACAGCACCCTGCAAAGGAGGGAACATATTTATTCAAAAAAAGACGAAAGTGTTCATTGTCTACTAGGTGTTGTGGAATGTTCCTTAGCATAAAAATAAAATCATACAGAAGTTCCCAGTACGGAATATTGTTGCTTAAATTCAGTACATGACGTTTACTTTTAATATCTTCTACAGTGAATCAACCGTATATTTCAAATTTTGCACGGAATGATAGTACCTGCATATTCCAACACAGGGAAACGGCTAATATATTTATTCACATCGATAAACCGATAATTATCGAACGGCCGTTCACTTCCACGCCTATCGAATGACTAAACTCTCCACTGACTTCGCATCGACCTAAATCCCCTCTCGGCGCTTCTGCCGTAGCACGCGTTTGTCGAACCTTAGTAATAACTGATAACAGTGATAACTAACCCGGGTAAATGTGCGGTAACAGCCAGAGGCGTGGCGAGCGCATGAAAGTTTACACATAAAATAGAAGATAAGAAATAAATTATAAAACGTGCTGAAACACTTTAAAGGTCTTCCGTGAAATCACAAACTGGGTAACATCTGTTAAATATTTGAATCATTAGATACGTTTCCACAGCTGTTTCAGTCAAGCGAGTACGACGTGCGGAATAAATGTTTTTTAATGCCGAAAACGACCGTTCGACATCTAGCGATGTTATATTTGTGTGAAACAACTTAATGCATCTTCACACGCACCTTCACAAATTTGTCTTAATATAAGAAAATCGGAGTCTTTCTCTAAAGCACTTTCAAATTTTCGTATTACACACCAATTTGTTTCGCCTTCTACAGCGCATAACTGTGCGTGAACATCATTCACAATTTAAACAGAATCCACTAGCGACATCGAAACATTTTGTAATTTTTCTATTCCCTCCGCTAGTCCGAAGTAATTGTTGTGAATAGTTTGTAAATCTCTTTTAACCTGACTATCTTGAAATATTTCCTGGCTTTTCTTGATTGCTGCAGCTTCTGTCGGATTGAATTTTAAAACTACCTTCTTTACTTGATCAAAATATTTGTTGTAGTAAAACGCAGCCTGCAACCATGTTAGCCAACGTGTAACAATCGGCTGTGGTGTTTCAGGTAAATCAGGACACAGTTTGTGAAATAGTCGGGTACGTTTTTGGGACTTTAGAAACACAGTAATGCGTATTTTAAATAAATTTAAAGAAACGGGCAGTGTTAATAACGATTTTAAAAAAATCTCACAATGCTTCAAAAGTAACTACAGAAGTATGAAAGGAGGTATGTTTAACAGTGGTGGAAAATTGTAAAACATCAATGTAAGAGATATGGACATCTCTTGATATACCGTGTATTACTGTACACTTAAAAGAAATAAATTTAAAGCTTTTAAACCAAAATTCATAAATAGTTTAAAGAAAAGAGATTTTATTCCAAGATTTGAGTTTTCTGTCTGGTTTTAAGGAGAGTATGAAGAAAATTTATGGTTTCCTATAAATATTTTATGGACCGATGAAACAACGTTTTCAGCAAATGGAACAGAAAATTCACAGAACTGTAGATGATGGGCTGCAGAAAATCCTCACTTTACTCTAGAATGCAAGGACCAATACTTGCTTAATGTAAATGTCCTATGTGGATTGTTAAACAATGCTGTAATTGGGCTCTTCTTCTTTGATGAAAACCTTACTGCCTTATCACGAGTTTATATTACTTTCAGTATTTTTGTTAAAATAAAAATAAAAACATTTTTTATTAAATTAAAGTGGGGCTCGAATAGGATGCACACTACCCGTTTATCTTAAATGTATTGCTAACCGCCGAAACACTTTTCTGCTATGATGTGTTCGTTCAGGATACCTGGCTGCATATTCGCGTTCTGCAAGAAGCGCACTTTCAAAACTTTAGAATAAGCTGTTTTTGTCAAATACAGAACAAATTTAACAAACGGTGAACACAAAACTCATAAAGAATCAAGATAAAATGAACCTTTTACAACATGACACACATCGAAGCTTCACTCATTCGACATTTCGATTTATTTCCATGCTTGACCATGTAAGAATTGTGTTATTAATTATTCTTTTGGCGATAATTCAAACACTAATAGATATATCAAATTCCTTCATTAATTTTTTTTTTTGGAAATTTAATCTACTTACCAAATATGGTATAATAATTAAGTCGTTCCATTTGAAATTTCTGAGAAAAATGATAAAAACTGATTTTTCCAAATAACGCCCTCTAGCGATGACTTTGAGAATCAATAGGTCATGGTTATTTTTTTTATTTTAATCAGTAAAGCTTCCTCTTTCAAATGAGATCTCGTTTATGAAATTCGGCTAATTCAAAACCGAAATTACAGCCAATTTAATTATAAAACGTTACCCCTCCCCTTGAGCTTTTTTTTTTGTTCTACAGAAAAAAAGGCCCCTCAAAAAGGATTCCAAATTCCACTAACTCTACGACGATAAGATTTATTTAACAACTTATATGGGTACATTATCTAGAAAAATCCTTTTTTTATGACCATAGTGGTTACGCGGTAGAAATAGGAACTTAAAAATAATTTCCAGCATTTTTTCTTAGTCACTTTTCTTATGAAGATTTTTTCCCACAGCTATACGACCCTTAGTTCCTCATATATAGTACCTCGCCATCCATATTGGATCACCGGGTATAATACTTCGGAAATAAAAACAAATATCTGACCTAAATTAGTTCCAAACAACACTTATTAATCAGTTCTTAGAAGATAATTTATCCACTTCCTAATTGCTTACTTGGTACTCAATTCAAACAAAAGCAGCACCTGTTGTCTTCAGCACACAAAAAGCCGTTATAATTTATAATATAATCGTAATCCTATTAAATCGAATTTCTCTGAATTTTTTGATATAAAAATATAGTACACAATGGAAAAATCTTTAAAATATAACGTCGAATATAAAATAAATATACATCGACGTCTTTTCTTGATATATTCTGAATCTAACTCAAAATCAAACTCAACCGGATCAGAAAATTTAATGATCTATTTAACGACCACCGTTTTACGTTGCCTCGGGATTTATTTGAAATTGGCAGGAAATTGAAATAAACACGGGCGTAAAACATAAAAGGGCAGCTAATCAGGAATAGTTTTCCTTCTCTTCTAGCCTTTTTTTTTTTCGATTCGCCATAAAAAATCGAACTATTAATGGGTAGTAAAACAAACAAGATTAGAACCGTGATGGAATAGGTATGTATGTACGACCTTCCACACGCGCCAGCTAGTTTTACAACTGTTTCTCTCGCTGGAAGTTAAATATTTAAAGTAAGGTCGAATATTAACAGTTTAAAAAATCGTAAATCAAATCGTTAACGGTTGGTTTTGCTTATTGCATATAACCGCGTTGGACGAAAACAAAGTTTTATTGAGAGAGCCGTTTATGCTGGTAGTAAAAACGAGTGTAGTTACACGTTGGCTATCAAATAGGTATCGATTTAGGTAAACCTTTACGTTTTTTCCCCTTTTAAATGCGAATTAATCTAAACCAGATTGTTATGATTGATTTTATAGGTGTTTCTTCTACTGTTTTGCTGTTTATCTCTACTTTTTTTTCAAATAAATAAAGGGAGATTAACTTTTTCTGAGAATCTATTTTAAATTAAAGAAAATTAAATCAATTCCGTCGTTGTATCTTTAAACACTTTAAACATGTCGGCAAAAGATTCTTGAAATACCATTTTATGTTGTCAGAAATGCCAAACGAAACTGCTCCTATGAAGTAACTACTTTTAACAATAACTGATTTAATTGCAGTATTTCTCTTATTTATTGGTATTATATGTATGTGTTACCGGTACTTTGATAAATGAGGGTAGTATGCATAATAACCGGGTATTATACATAACACCAAGCGCTTCTGATTAACGTGATAAATATTTTATATTTTTAAGAATTAATCACATTAACGTGTTATTATGAATAATATCCGGCACCCTCTGGTTAGTATGATAAATGTCACACGTATGCAGGTTTGAACCTGTCTTAGTTGCACGTGGCATCTGATTGCTTGCTTTCATGGCAGTCGAGGTTGAGTGTTCATTGAGGGCAGATGCCTTGTGTTATCTTGATGTGGATACCGGTCGTTTTAACACAGTGGAGGTTCATTTTAATGAAAGTTTATTGAATGCTTTTAAGAATAAGAAGGAAAATAGTGGGATGATGAGTAAAGAAAGCTACCAGAACTTAATTGAGAAAGTGCGAGTGTCGAAATCTAAAACTAGTGGGAAAACACCTGAGGATTATCAACGATTGAAATGAAGTAGGGTGAAACATTAATATACCCGGTGAGTGACGAGTCATCATCAGTCCGTTATTATGTGCATACAGGGCAGATCTTCAACATAATTCACGAAACACACTTGGCGATTAGACATGGAGGAAGAACAAGAATTTTGAAGCAGTTGCAGAACAAATACAAAAACATCACTCAAGAACATGTAAAAATGTACTTGACATTATGTGAAACCTGTGAAAAGAAATCAAAAGTGGTAAAAAAAGGACTTGTAGTGCTTCCCATGATTTTTAAGGAGATGAGCTCAAGATATCAGGTTGATTTAATTAACATGCAGAGTCAGCCTGACTATGACTACAAATTCATCCTCGTTTACCGGGATCATGTTACGAAATTTGTATACTTGCGGCCTCTGAAAAGTAAAAGAGCAAAGGAAGTTGCACATCACCTGCTTGATATTTCCGCAACTTTGGGCGCTCCTAGCATACTACAAAGTGATAATGGCCGTGAGTTCTGCAATCACATCATCATCAGAAGTATGCGAAATGTGGAGTGAATTGGAAAGCCGAGACATAGCCAGTCGCAAGGCTCTGTGGAGCGTGCAAATCAGGACATTGAAAACATGCTGACGACTTAGACGGAAACAAACCAAACACCGCACTGGTCTGAGGGTCTGAGATTTGTTCAATTCATGAAGAATAGAGCCCATCATGAAGGCATAAATTGCAGCCCATATGAGACCATGTTTGGGGTTCCAGCAAAAGTTGGTCTTACAACATCATCACTTTCTACTGATGTCATCAGAAACCTGGGTTCTGAAAAAGATCTGGAAACCTTAATCGACTGTTCTTCAGGTGCTTTAGTACGAGATGAAGATGGACAAACAGAGAATGGTGGCGAAGAAGATGGGGAACTAACAGAGAACGGTGGCGAAGAAGATGAGGAAGTAATAGAGAATGGTGAAAAGGAAGATGAACAAACAGGGGACGGAGATAGTGCTGTAGAGGACATTTCGAAAATATGATTTCAGACAAAATCAACATTATCAAAAAGAAGAGGGAAAATGCCATAAGTGCATTGCAGTGCCAGGCAAAAAAGATGAGACTAATGTCTGAATCGAAGTTTCCAAAAGGCAAGATTGGAGATACTATAAAAAATATGCCCAAAATTTCACTGTGGCAAATGTCCCCGTAAACAGCGTACATCTCGGCTTTAATTTTCGTAGGCGCATTGTCTTTCAAATGCAGGAATTTTACAGAAACATCGACTGACACAAATAACTGTTAAACAACTGAACGTCCAACCTGGCAGAATATTTTTGACGAGTTGAGGCTTGAATCTTTTCAAACTACTCTCGTAATGTTGTACCGTCGGCGTCAGTACTTTCTTCTTGATTTGTATTAAAACCACAAGAATTATCTCAGAAAAATCTTGGGAAAATGGAGCTTAGAGCCTTTATTTAATTTTGAAACCATTTGAATGATCTAATGGTCAATTATAACAGAACATGTTCCAAATTTCAAATTGTTGAGAGTTGAAAACACTGCTTAGTTTAGGGTGTTATCTAACTTGAAATAACAACTAAGATAAATTGAAGGACTGCTTCTTTTTAGTACTTTTGTCCCAAACATTTTGAAAAATAGAAGAGTATTGTCTTGTATCTTTATTAGTCTTTATTTTTAAAGTAAGTGTAGTCTAAAACGTTTTAGAAGGTGGCAAAATTACACTGGAATAACAAAATACCTTTAAATCCTTTTCTAGCACTTTAAAACAAGAAAATGAAACACCAATAAATAATATTTCAGTCATCTTTATTTTTAATCAATAAATTCAGCATTTTTTATAAATTTTCATCATTATTTTATTTATTTAAATATACAGAGATCCCTGATATAGTATATAATATTTATATAAACATGAGATAATAATTTTCATTTTTTATGTACTCACAAAACAGAAACTATTTTGTTGTTCTGTATATCCGTTATCTGTTTGTTTCTTCAATGCACACTGTACCACATAAACTTCTGTAGGATTGCAACTTCAAAATAAATTGATGAAGACATCTTATCAAAGATTCTAGAACAGATTCGAAGAAGGAATTTGTAACTAAGTTTTATTGAGGATTATATAACTTTGTGGTTTAATTTTTTTAATAAAATTTACGATGGTACACTCTGCATATCAGATAAGTTCATACTGGTCCTATAATTTCTAAAAAAAGAACACACAATTTCAGCAAATATATATTAATCAAAAGGGAAATGATCATACAGAACAGTGGCTATATCTTCCTCTTGGTGATTGATCGTAAATTTTATTTTATTTTTTTAGAAACTAGCAGTCATCGATTGCACAAAATTTTTATTTATTCATTTTTTTCGCAATAACGCAAGTAGGTCGTTTTATTCTTTCGATTTTCTTTTTTGTCATTATTTATTAATTAATCGCATCAGTCAATAATATTCTTCTTCTCTTTAATTATTAGTAATTATAATTACAATAATAATAATATGTTATTATTAAAAGGGGTATTCACAGTCTCGAAAAGCTCGGGGGTAATTTACAAAGATCACACAAAAATCTCTTCTCCTCATTTCATGTACAATAATACATACAGAATTATCGTCTATATACAAGAGAAAAAAAAAACAAAAAAAAATTATAAACAACGAGAATATAAACGGAAAATATACTGCTCATAAAAAAATTAGAAAAGAACTGCTGTTCTGTATTTTTGTAATCTTTAGAATCGAAATGGTGTGTTGGTAAAAGTATTAAATTTTGAAAGTTGCATGCTTTTGTTTTATAAATTGCTAAAACCCAACTTATGCTCACCAAATGTTTTGATGGTCTAAAAAACGGTAATGCTGCTAATCTTCATTTTTTTTAGATTTAGGGATTGTATACAGTTTGGTAAATTTTCAAGAAAAGAACCGCTTTTAACCTTTTCGGTGCTGACGGGACAATATGTCTCACAGCTTGTTTGCATATTCCTCTTAGAAACTACGTTAATTTAAATAACCCTATCCAATGTCCCAGTAGTAGTTTGAGGTGTTAGTGAATAACTTTGTAGTGGTAGGTCATCAGCTGTTTGCTAATTTTAACCTAAAATACGACACCTGTCGCTGCGTGCGTGTTAATTTTTGCTACTTTCTGGAGGTTCGAGAAAATATGTTGAATTACGTTGTATTTCATGTAGATATTGATCAGGAAGTTGTATTCATTTGTTTCCCACAAACTTTGGGACAAATATGTCCCAAGAATAATTTTTGTTTTTTTTTCTTTCAGAATTCTGAAATAATTTTTTTCTACCGTGGTTGTTGAGGTAATGGTTCTGAAATTGCTACATATTTTACTGTCCCCCTTTTTGTACATAGCTACTATTATTATCATTCACCGATCCTGAGGTGTCTCTTTTTCTCTCGCTGTTAAGTTAAAGTTGGTAGTTCTTATTTGTCTTCTTCTCCCACGTATTTTTGTAATTTCGGCAGTAATCACCCTGTTTACATTAAATATATATTACCTATAAAAAAAGAAATACTTTTTACTAAGGCAACAACAAATACTTTCTGTAAACGAATCAGCAAAATATTGCTTTTTTTTTTTAAAAAAATAAAAAATAATCCTTTTCTTGTTCATCTCAACTCAAAATTAATCTTTTAAATCCCTGTAGAGATCTTACAAAGACTCATGAGTCTCATGACCACGGCGTAGAAAACGAAAATTCGTTCTTTTACCCCTTCCACGCTATAGTTCATTCACTTTAAGAATATAGCGTTGGGCAAGCTAGGCTTATATTTTCGACGTTTGCTATTGGCTGATACCTAAGGTAAAATTACACACGACGAAAGAAGGTGCCTGTGCATACGAAATTTATGTTGGATAAAATGAAATATTACTGGACGCTACGTTTTTGTAATGTCAGTTGTCAAAGTTCTTCGTTGCTTTAGGTTGACTATTTGGTTGTTTCTTGTGTTTCTCGTTATATTATTATTTATTTAGCATATTGCATTAAAATTGTTCTTGTCAGAACACGATTAATACGATATTTACGGAGAGGATGTATTTCTTCCCAATTTTGATAATACAATTGTACTTATTAACTACTATTCCAGGATTAACACATCTGTGACATGGGTGAAGAAGGGGTCGTTGAGCAAAGTGACCATCTCATGGGTCCATCAAAAAATCTTCAAGGGAAACGCATCAGCAGTGGGCAAAGGCTAATGGCTTATAATTTATATATACAGTGGAAACAGGATAAATCTAAATCGGCAGCTATAAAGCTAACCTCCAAGCAGCTAGGGCTTGGTGAAGCAACTATATGGAATATTGTAAAAGAAAGGGAGTCTACGGGAACTGCAGGTTCATCTCCAAAGAAACGTCAACGAACAACAACTTGCGAAGCTTTGGATGAATAGATAAATTATATTTGAAGTAATTTGTACATTTCTATAAAATTATGATTATTGTAGATATTTTAAAACAGAACTATTAAAGTGCCTCGTAGAGACTATTTTATTCAGAAGTATATAGAATACATGATTTATAATAAAATATAGAATATATTTGAAATAAACGTAATCGTATATTTGTATATTTTTCTTAAACATTCTACTGAAACATTTGCCATTAGTATTTAGAGTTACTTTCAAAGAAACTGACAAAGGTTATAACAGAACTGACATTTTACTTTCAAATTACCCGCCATCATTTAATCGAGTTAAATTTTGGCAGTGTTATACGGATGCCGAATGCAGCGCTATCTACTATATTCTTAAAGTGAATGGACTATAAGTAAGATGCATTCGCTACCTCAAAAAACATCGACCGGTTCGCTTGTCATTCGCATTGTCGACTACGTTCGTGTTATATCTCCCGTTATTGTTAGCGTTTGCTTCAATTTCAAGACTACATTAATTTAATATAAACCATTTACGTAGTTAAATTTGTAGTTATTACATTATGAAATGTTGAAAGTATGTGTTGTTTTGAGGTTATGTGTGTTAACAATGCATGAAAAATATGTTAGCAACTTGGTGACAATTATTATAAGTTTCTAATGATAGAATGTATATACACAATTTGTTATTATTCTACTTTTATTAAAGGTGTCATTTGAAGTTTTTTCTAAGGATAAGTCTTCTCTAGTATATCTTTTGTCCAATTTAAAAATTCTAATTTTTTAAACATTAAACTTTCTGCAGTTCATCAACGTGAATAACAAACGAGTTGTTCATAGCCAGGGGCGTCAAATTATATACAATGTATATAAATTTATGACAAAAGGAGCAACAACAAACCAAGTCAAAACATTCGGTTTTGAATATTGTTGCTGAAGCAATGGTGTTTCCAAGAGTAGCGTTCAATGAATGATTAAGGAAGGAGAAAGTACATCTGAGGCCTTTCCGGAAAACTCAGAGATCTTCAAATCGCCAAGAAAACATGTCAATCAAGTTAAATCAAAAACGAATCTTGACGGTTTTCTGAAAGAAATTATAAGAAAGACGATATACACTTTTGCAACAATTCAACGCAGTCGACCTATAATGCAAGGAGTTTACAATGATGTTAAGGAGGAAATTAATTTCGAAGGGGGGCTAAATTCATTTAGAAAGATAGTGAAGAAATTGGGGTTTACATGGCAGAAGACCACTGATAACGGAGAAAACAGATATTCGAGCAAAAAGGACAGAATATTTAAGAAAAAATAAGAAATATAGAGCTGAAGGATATGAGGTTATTTATACTGACGAAACAATCTCCACACTAGTCACACCACACCAAAAGCATGGGATGGTTCCAACAATTGCCTGAAGGCTCCATTTGCCAAAGGCCAACGATTAAGAATTGTGCATGAAGGAGGAGAAAAGGGATTTGTTTCAAATTGTCTTTTAATGTACAAATATGGATAACAAACGGGGGACTATCACAGTGATATGAAGCATTCAAACTTTAAAAAATGGATTGAAGAAAAATTAATTCCTAATCTACATCACAAACTGTGTTGCTACTAGATAATGCATCATACCATAATGTAGCTTGTGAAGCCTATAACTTCGAGGAAGAAAAAGGTCATGCAGCAATGGCTTACTGAAAGAAGCATATGAGGCATATTCTTTGAACAAAAAGGAAACTAAACCAACACTTTTTGAAAAAATTAAGATACATAAACCAAAATATAAAAAAATATGTTATTGACACAATAATGGTTGAACATAATCACATTGTTCTAGGGTTACTTCCATACCAACCCGAGTTGAATACTGTTGAGAAAATCTGGGTGGAAGTGAAGAATTATGTAGCATCTAAAAACGTATTCTTTCGAATGTCAAATGTACTACAGTTGGCAGAGGAAAAATTTAACAACGTCGGGGCTGATGTATGGAAGAGGATTTGCAATCTTGTAATTGCAATAAAGGATGAGTATTTGAAAAGTGAATATTTAATCGATGATGTGGCTGAATTGGTTATTTTTCCAGAGAACTTTGGTACTATGTATTCGGTATTCATGATTTAGGCTCAAATCAAGCCACAATGTACACGTATACTGAAAACCATGCGAAAAAGGGGACAAACGATGTTGTGTCTATTACTTCATTATATAAATAACAATGATGTTTGTAGAAATCTGGTATTAATAAGTGATGGGTGCCCTGGACAGAACAAGAATTAGACCTGTTAGGGGCCACTCATATTTGCCTAATGATCAGGATTTCTCCTTAATAGAGAAAAAGAAAAGGAAAGTTGAACGAATCGAAATCCCAGAGCACTTGGATAGACTGATTTTAGCTGCTAGAACAAAACCGTCTCCTTTCAAACTTGTTAATGTCAATGGTTCTATGATTTATGATATTCAAACAAGCACTGATAAGTTTTTTCTTAAGAACCCTAAGCCTGCTATCAAATTAAAAAATGTGCGAATGTTTCGTATAGAAAAATCACATAGTTGTATTTCTTTAAGAGATAGCTATAATGGTCCATGGCGTTCGTCTCTTAATAACATCAAAAACCAGGATTCCAAATGCGGTTTCCTTGAAGAAGGCTTATAGTAGCTCAATTCCTATTCAGAAGTCAAAGTTAGAAAATATTGAAAAACTTCTACTTCTACACAGACAGCAAAACAGAAAATTTTATGACGATCTACTAAAAAGGAACAATCCAGCTCCCGATAATGTCAATGACTTAAATATGTCAGATAACGGTGATAACAGTAGTGGTTGTGAGGATTAATTTTTACTCATTTTAATTGTTATTTTAATATGTTTATGTCAGAAATTATTAATATTTCCAATAAAAATATCATATGTCCAACAGTTTTTTTTTTTATTTATTGAAGCTCGACTTAAAAATTATAAGATAAATTTTATTAAGTACCCTTGTTCTAATATAAGTAACTTGTATGCAAAAAATCAGCTTGCTAGTTGAAACAGGAAAGATTTTAAACAGTTTTTTTTCGTTTTATTCAAAACTACAATTTTGGACTGGTAAAGTTTTTCCGAGAAACGCCTCAATTATTAAATCCCACATTCTGCCTACATCTGTAATTACTATTAAAGTATTTCAACATTTTATGCTAGAGCAAACGTTTTTAGTTAGTATAATTCCACCTCTACGTCCACATCCTAAATTTTAGTTCCGCCTTCGCGTAACACCATGGTCATAAATCATGAGTCTTTGTAGGGTCTCTATATCTATTAATAAATGAAATCAAATTAATTTTTCAGAAATTTCTTAGTTTTACCAACAACCTTCTCAATTTCCCTAAAAGTAAAACATAAAAAAGCGCGTTTTTTCCTTTGTTTTTTTTTTCATGAGCAGCGCATTTACGTAAATAAAAGTCCTTTGTCCGTCTTCACACTTAAAACATCTTCACCACGATCGCGAGCATGGTCAGTAGGCCGTGGCGGCGCCCGTATGATGATGCACATGACCGAAGTGTCCCAGGGTGTGTCCGAGCGGATCAGGCGGCGTCGGCGTCGGCTGGCACGCGACGTACCAATCGCTGATCGCCGTCGCGCCATGTACCTGAGGATTGTTGATCTGCGGACTCGCCGCTACCGATATGCTGCCCGCCGACGAACTATTGGACTCCTCGCCGTCGCTGTCGTAGTGCGGCGGCGATCGTCCGCTGCAGCCGTGCACTTTCATGTGCTTGCGCAGCGACGAGGGGTGCGTGTACGACTTGTCGCAACCGGCGACGCGACAGTTGTACGGCTTGTCCGACGTGTGCACGTGGGAATGTTTCTTTCGGTCGGAGGAGTTGGCGAACCGCCTGTCACAGCCTTCGTACTCGCATTTGAATGGTTTCTCGCCTGAAACAACAGAAATGAAGACCTTATTTAGATATTGTCTCAGTTAGTATTTTAAGGTTAATATCAAGATAACAAATGAGAAACGCGATTTGGTTTAGCCTTGTGTTATATTTGATTGTTTGTGAGAACTAAATCCAGTTGCAAGTTGGAACCTGCGATTTTTCTTCTTTATATAAAAGTTCGTCGTTGTGACTTGAATCGATTCGCGTGCATTTTATCGGAAGTCGTAAGATTCGTTGTCAAATTTTATTATGGGATCGGAGACAAAAATATTATTGACAGAGAAAAGTCATATGTCTTCGAAATCACAAGAACAATATCAAATCAAATACAATTGGATTTTTTGAAAATTACAATAGAAATCTAAGCACTATAGACTAACAAATACTACGGTTGCAAAGTTTGTGTGGCTTCTGTTCTTGGTACCAGATTCAAAAACATAATAAAGACCATGTGTCATGAAAACACTTCGTTAAACAGAAATTGATATTAAAGGGTTAAAATAACTCTTCAAAGCTTGAATTGATGAAGCCTCTTATCCATATGATGTTAATACTGATAATGGTGCTTCTAGTTTTACTGTTCTGTAGCCAAGGCTGCTCAAAAGGGTGAGCGTTTCACTACTTTTCACATATAATTATGTATTAGTTCTGTTATTTTTTTTTATTTTCTTACTATTGTTTTTGTATACTAGACAGGTATGGCTATGGCACGGTTCCCTGTTACCGAGCTCTAGTAATCACCTTTGAAAAAGACACACTCAAGTGTCGATACTGCAGTGACGTTTTGTAACATTTATAGTCACAAAATACATAGTAAAGCGTTTCATTACAATTTTCCTTATTAAAATAACTCCTTTTCTTGATAAATTTAATTTTAAATTTTTAGAAAACTACTCCAAAATCAAACGTTAAGGTGTTACAGTTGAACAAATTTAAGCTATTCTTAATAGTCTACTTGTAATATGCTCCATATTAAAAGCAAATATGTAAACAATAACAGACGAATATGCTTGATTCTCGTTCCTTTCATTTTAAGCCAATATAATCGAAAATGAAACTAAAACGAAATTCACCGGCTATGGAATAGAATAATAACATAAAGAAAAGAACTAAATAACAAAAAAAAAAGAAAAGAGAAACCATCAGTGTAGTAAATTTTCTTTTTATTATGTTTTTGTGTGTCGGGAGGTTGCCGGTCGACTTCCATTATTCAAAAATTTTCGGCGGAGAAGAGAGTGGATTCGGCGATGCGGACGAAATGTGATAAACGACTTCTTTCTTTCCATTTGATAGCCATCAAAAACCGTGCGTGCCCGGCCGAGATGCTCTTCGACCAAACACCGTTCCCTCCTTATAGGATATCGTCTATTTTCTATCCTTTTTTCGGCTTTTTTCACACACACAAACGCAAACAAATCTTTTGCATTTATAATGCGATTGTTACGCAGGCTTCTTCCTTGACGTTCCACTACATAAGTTACCGCCAGTGTCTTAAGCTGCTTCAACCGCATTTTGACGGTTATTCTTACGATTTCGACGGCGGTTCTTCGACGAAAAATATAAAATATGGGAAGGGGAGGGGTTTGACCGCAAGAATTTCACCGTACCTTCCAACACTTTTGATTTAAAATTAAAATATTGTGATTTTAGAAATGTAGGGTTTTGGTGCATAAAAAATTAAGTACCTATGAAATTGTAATGAAATTTAATCATGTTAACATCTGATTATTTCAAATAACACTGGACAACAAATTTTAGTTTATTTGTTGTATCTTGTTTGAAAAGTGCATTTTTTTGTTAATTTTGGGACGGCGAATACAAAAATGACAATGAAATTAAAAACTTAGTTGCAGTTTTCAAGAACAAGTTTATTTTATTTTTATCAAAATAATAAAAAATAGATATTTTTACACATTTAGAGTCACTAAATGCGCCGTCTTTTTGCTATTCTTTTGTGAATTGTTTCTGGAGCATCTCTAACAACAGTAGTCGGCAAGCATGGAAGCAATCCAATTTCCCTGGTACCTTTTCTCCGTTGTTGATATATCCTGATGGAACCGTTCACCGTGCTCATCAGTCTCATCACTTACAGCTCCGCAGTTTCCAGGAAAAAAGTCCAGGTGTGAGTGTAGGAAATGGATCTTTAGAGACATATTGCAACCCATTTTTTGATCCGATAACAGCATACTTTCAATAAGAGTAACGTAATTGTCAGCTTTTTTATTTCCCAAGAAATAAGTGACCACGAAGCGAAAGTCATTCCAAGCATTTCAATATCTGTTAGAGTGCTGTCAAAATGTTCGTCTATTAGAATATTTCGAATCTGTGGCCCAACAAAAATACCTTCTTTAATTTTTGCTTCATTTAGCCTTGGGAATTTCTGACGCAGGTAATGAAAAGCTAGTACATCTATATTCAGTGCCTTAACAAAGTTTTTCATTAGGCCCAATTTAATGTGCAGTGGTGGCAACAAAATCTTTTTGGAGTCTACCAATGGCATATGTTGTATATTTTTTTGACCTGGCTCTAATGATTGTCGAACAGGCCAGTCTTGTCTTTTGTAATGAAGTGCCTTTGCCCGACTATCCCATACACACAAAAAACATCAAAGCTCGGTATAGCCTAGCTGCAACCCAAGTAAAAGTGCAACAACCTTTAAGTCGCCACAGATCTTCCATTGGTGCTCATCGTATTTTATGCTTGTCAATAGGTACTTCATACTATCGTATGATTCTCTCATGCGAACGGCATATCCAACAGGAGTAGACTGTAGAATTTTTCCAATATGCAATAGTACTGCCTTCAAACTAAATGTTGAACTGTCTATAAACAATCTCCGTTCCTCTAGCTTGTAGTTTATATTTAACGCCGTCAATAAACCGCTAATGTTATTGCAGAAAACCAAGTTATTTTCCATGTCAAAAAATGGCACTAGGCCTTTATGGCGATTACGAAAAACACATACCGAAACATCGTCTTCTAATAGGTTCCACTGCCGCAGTCTTGATCTTAGTAACTCTGCCTTACTTTTAGGAAGTTTTAGATCTCTCACGAGATCGTTTAATTCTGACTGGGTTATTTTGTGCGGTTGGCAGTTCGACGTGCTTAGTGTGAAATCAGGATCTCTTGATGTTGATGGCATATCTTCTTCATGACAAATCGCTGTATCGCTATTATCTGATTCGTAAGTGAATGTTCCTGAGGGTTCTGGAATAGGAAGTTCGTCACTATGGGGCACAGGTCTCATGGCAGATGGTATATTTGAATAGTTGATAACCGATTTTTTCTTCTTGGATATACCTGTGCCTTGCCCAACACGAGGTATCATGCAGAAATAGCAATTATTAACATGATTTGTAGGCTCTCTCCAGACCATTGGGATAGCAAACCGCATAGATCGTTTTTTATGATTTAACCAGTTTCTCAGACTTGAAGCGCATGTATTACAGCAGATATGTGGCGCCCAATGTTTGTCTTGATCCCCTATTTTGCAACCGAAATAAAGTCGATATGCCTGTTTTATCAATGGAGTAATAGACCGCTTCTGAGACGCAAAGGTCACCTCACCACAAACATAACAGAAGTGATTTGGGTTGTTTACTAAGAGACTAACCTCTCTGCTTTGTAGCTGCTTATATTCCCAAATACAGCTTCTAGATTTTTAGAGAATATTCGAGAAGATTCGAGAATTTTCTATTCAATTCCATAATATTCGCGATAGTGGCGTTTGTCATTTGTTTGTATACAGGGGCTGTTCAGTGCAAGGCGGACTTGCGGTTACAGTGTTAATATATAGGGACACATGACATCACGTATCTCTAAAACTTGAACTAATATTAAAAAGATAAGTTTATTTTCGGTTTTAGCACACTAAAAATAGTAAGATTTGGTCGATTTTATTTTAGATACATTTTGGCTGTTGTCCAGTGTAATTAATGGTAAAATAATAAGGGAAACCTTTAATAACGAAATACTTCCTTTATTGTCATTTCTTAATAGAATCTCTCTTAATTTCAAACTTTACAGCTTTGGAACTATTCTTGATGTAATTTATTTTACAATTCCAACATACAACTTTCGCTCTTTATTAAAGCTTAGCTACCTAATTGGCCAGCAAGGAAAGAATCCTTCTTTTTTGAAAAATAACCCTATTAGTAGAAACACAACTCGACCTGTGCCTTGTTTAACGTTAAATTAATAACCTAATTAGAAAAAAATACGTAGTTTTGTATGAAGACGCTTCCTCCAGAACCCCAAACGTTAAAGGCTTTGTTAAGCTTTAATAACGTGTACTATGTTTGGGCAAGCATTGATTTCCATATATAAACGATATTATTCCTGGACGATATTCACTCGTGACTGGCGAGGAAAGAATGTTGTGCTATTAATATTATTTAGAATTAACATATTTTCGTGGTTAACCGGGGCTATCGTAGGGATATTAATTTTTAAGATTTTAGACGTACAAGTCTTGTTTTCTCCTCCTTAATTGTTAGTGTCTTTTATTGTTCTCTTATTGTAAATGTTACCTTATTTTATTTATTTCGAAACATTGAAGTTATTCAATTTCAGAGTCACGTACGTACCAGGTTCGCGTCTTAAGTTTTCACCAACGACCACTAAATGGCGCTATTGAGATTCGACATTACTACACAGAGAAAAAAAAATTCTTAAATCAAACAAATATATACAGTCCCTGGCCAAATTACTTGAAACACTCAATATTTTGTAGTTTCTTCATAATAAAATATAAACTATACATGTATTATATTTTTTATTTATAAAATATATTGTAAAAATATGTAACATATGTAAATATTAAATAAGTAATTAATATTTAGTCCATAACCCATGATTTTTAATAACACCCTTAATTCTTCGGGGCATACTTTCAATGCAAGATATGATTGTCTCTTTTATATCTTCATCGTTCTTCCATACATCCTTCATATTCTTCCTTAATATTTCCTTTGTAGGGTTTTCTCTTTCCTCTTACTTTACTATTTAGTCGATTCCATACTTTCTCGATGGGATTGAGGTCCGGTGAATTTCTGGGCCAACGTAAAAGAGGTATGTAATTGTCTTCAAAGAATTTCTTAACCTTTTTTGCCACATGGCAAGGAGCATTATCTTGCATAAATATACGCCCTGTCGGTATGCGACGTCCTGGCTTAAAATACGATAATAACGTGTTTTTTAACACATTTATGTACTGCTCTTGACGCATTGTACCTTCTACAAAATGCAAAGGGCCGGGTCCGTCTCCACTAATCACTCCCCAAATCATTACCTGCGGAGGGCGTTTTTCAGTTCGAAGAACCGTGGACTCTGTGAGACGTTCGCCAGGTCGTCTACGAACAAATTGTGCTCGCTGCACTAACACACAGAGCGAGCACTCGTCACTAAAGAAAACCTATTAAATAATGCAAACATTAATTCAGTAAAAATCATGTTGTTAAGTTATTCACCTTGTTCCAATTCTCGTCTGTGAAATGTCGATATTCTCTTGCAAAGTTGAGACGAGCAGATTTAATTTTTTCTTGTGACACCAGACTGATCTAAAGAGCTCGTTGCTAAGCAAAGTAATCTAACAATTGCCAGACTGTTAAATCTCAATCCCAAAAGCGTAAATTATCCTTGTTGTTTATTGTTATTATATCTCGCATTAGTCATATGTTCCTTCTTTGTTCTCGTTATTGTTTTCTCTGATTTTACCTTCTGTTAATTGTTGTTATTTCTTTACTTTATCGAACTTTATTGCAATTAATTAAATAAAGTAAACCAAAAACATTGATCCAACAATCAATTCATTAATTTTCCATTCCAAAGTTCATATGTGGCTATAAATTTATTTGATCAAGAGACAACTGAGAACATTTTAAGTACATAGATAATATTCATAGGTGCCACATATATTACATACGCTACCTAATCCGCTGCAATGTGCGCTAAAGCGCACCAAGATGAATCCTAATAATGCAGCATTCCACTTATTGAACACGCGGGACCAGCCGTTGTTCGACCATGGGGGGAATGCGTAGGAGAAAGAGGGGTCGAAGCAGACGCAGACACAGCCAGCCGTGACCTATGACCCCTCGCACGACATCGAGATTTAGTCCGCGCTTATATGGGAATGTTGGGAGAGAAGTACTGGACAGGTAGTACATACGTTTACCGTATCGATGGTCCAGAATGACGATGAGATTTTATAGAATAATATTCATGTTGGCCCCAACTGTATCTCGCTTATTTTACTTCATTATCTGAAGTTTTAATGTGGTAGCATTTTAAATTATCTATATGACAAAACCGTTTCAGTTGGTTAAATACGATTATTTTCGAGTAATTCTGTATTATTCTATAACCTGAAATTTTTAATATTGATAATATACAGGGTGTCTTATTATATTTTCACTTATTTGTATTTGAGTCCAAATTTTTTATGCCTTTTATGAATATGTCATTCCTTCTATAAAAACCGAAATGAAAATGGTATAATTTGGCAGACCCTGTACTGATTTTTTTAAATGCAACTCTATTTATCCGCGGTAATTTGAAACGGCGCTTCTTTTAGCGTTTAAATGTTATTTACAAAATTAAAATCGGCAGAGAAATAACAGAGATACACTTTTATGAAGATACCACTGTAAAATCAGAAATGGAAACAGCAAGACATCTAGCATGCCATGACTGGCAGAAGAATAAACAAAATCACAAAACGTCAAACTTCCTAACGAATATATGCCGTTAGCGTGTGGTTTTGATGATAAGCAGTACTGTTGTACGCACAGTTCAGGTCGTTAATTCAGCAAGACAAAGTTTTAGAACATAGGCTAGTAAAAATCCACCCGCTACAAATACTGTAAAAGATTGGCTAACAAATTTCGAGAAACTGCGTCAATTTCTATTAAGAAGAGAACCCCGGATCCCAACTTATTTTTAAATCAGATTTTGGCTGCACACGAACTGATTTAAAGGAACCGCAAAATGTCAATCCGAAAAATGGCATCCCATGATTTTCAGGATACTGAAGTAACTAAAACTGAAATTATATAAACTCCGACGTTTGCAAAAACTTAAGGAAACGGACTACCCAAACAGAATGTTGATGTATGAAACACTAATAGATTTGTTTAGAAACAATCGACATGTGGCGATGGTTATGTCAGATGAAGCTAGATTTCGTTTGAACGGTAGAGGTGGTATAACCATAAAAGGTTGTATCACCATGAAACGTTATACAGGGTGTCAGTAGGTAGGCTATGTACGGGCTCACTTTAATCGAGCTTTTAATCGAAGTTTGATTATCGACTCGCGCTTTTAATCCGCGGGTAATTTCGCGGAATCGAAGTTTGATTAGGGGCTCGCGCTTTTAATCCGCGGGTAATTTCGCGGAATCGAAGTTTGATTTGCGGCTTGCGCTTTTAATCCGCGGGTAATTTCGCGGAATCGAAGTTTGATTAGCGGCTCGCCCTTTTAATCCGCGGCTTTTAAACGGCTACTAAACAGCTTCTGAACGGCTCCTGAACAGCTTTTGAACGGCTTCTGAACGGATTTTGAACAGCTTCTGAACAGCTTTTAAACGGCTTTTGGACGGCTTCTGAACAGCTTTTGAGCAGCCCCTGAACGGCTCTTAAACGGGTATCCGTTCAATGACCATATCTCTTGGCACTAGGTGGCGCTAGGAATTTATTTCCGGGTGTGATACATCGTATGGAAGCTATTATTTGTGGAAGTGACTCATGTTTCAAATCTGTTTGGGGGTCAGAGAGGTAGTAGGTAAGGGGTCACCTGAATGGGATCGTAAATAGATAATCAAGATCACACGCTTCCCCGTACCCGCATAAGGAGCCGCTTCCTGGAATTCGCTGCCTACTTCCGGTTTTTTTTTCCCACGCTCAGGTGACCCCTTGCCTACTACCTCTCTGACCCCCAAATACATTTGAAACATGAGTCACCTCCACAAACAATAGCTTCCATACGATGTATCACACCCGGAAATAAATTCCTATCGCCACCTAGTGCCAAGAGATATGGTCATTGAACGGATACCCGTTTAAGAGCCGTTCAGGAGCTGTTCAAAAGCTGTTCAGAAGCCGTTCAAAAGCCGTTTAAAAGCTGTTCAGAAGCTGTTCAAAAGCCGTTCAGAAGCTGTTCAAAAGCCGTTCAGAAGCCGTTCAAAAGCTGTTCAGGAGCCGTTCAAAAAGCCGTTCAGGAGCTGTTTAGTAGCCGTTTAAAAGCCGCGGATTAAAAGCGCGAGCCGCTAATCAAAACTTCGATTCCGCGAAATTACCCGCGGATTAAAAGCGCGGGCCCCTAATCAAACTTCGATTCCGTGAAATTACCCGCGGATTAAAAGCGCGAGTCGCTAATCAAACTTCGATTAAAAGCTCAATTAAAGTGAGCCCGTACATACATAGCTTACCTACTAACAGCTGTGGAAACATATCTAATGATTCAAATATTTAACAGATGTAACCCAGTTTGTGATTTCACGGAAGACTTTTAAAACGGTAAGTGTTTCAGCACCTTTTATAATTTATTTCTCACCTTCTATTTTATGTGTAAACTTTTATGCGCTCGCCACGCCTCTGGCTGTTACCGCATATTTGCCCAGGTTATTAATGACTTACAATATTTTTTCTAGAATATTGCCGTACATTCTTTCAAGTTCTTTTTTCCATGTAGTGCAGGAACAGAATTACATACTTAGTAATTCACATCGCATATAATAACAAGAAATTTGCACGTATTTTGACTTTTCGATCTTTATACCAAATTAGCACATCTGGGCATTTATGCAAGACTCGACAAACCCAATTTTTGATCGAGTGGAAATCGTATACTTACGGAGTACTGACTTTTAGTAACTTCAATACTCAATTTTAAGAAAAAATTGATAAGTACTAGTGTAACTGTTTAACAAAACACCCCTAAATGTAGGACACGGAACAAAAAGCAACGGTAGAAAAAATTCTTGTAAAATAAGTTAAAGTGGAATTGTTGACGTTTACATGAATGTTCTCAATACACGACTAATGAATAGAAATTTACATATTATCGTCTAATTTTATGCTAAAAGCTATTGGACCTTGATATTACAAAAAGGTACAATCAACCTAAATAACATCGGCAATCTTTCTTCAGAACATATTTAAAAATGTATTTTTCGTACACCATTGCACCTCAATACACCTTTTTAAACATCCCGACATTTCTGGATACATTAAAACAACAGTAAACACACCATATATTGAGCTTTAAATGTATGCATAAACATAAACACAATACATTTAACTTAACTATGTAACACGCATACAGCCGCAGTATCTGCATATCGTTCACGTGAAGTGGGGAACCCGAAACTTGACAGGCGGACATGGTAACGACGACAACATGGGACACGGTGTCAGGGCCGATACTCTCTACCTGAGCGACACGGCTGTTTTGCGGCGGTTTTTTCGGTTTTCGTGTGTATTTTGCGCGCGATACTGACGTTCCCTCGGTAGTTGAGTGCGGTCGCTGTAATATCCGTGCTTATCGGCTTGTTAAGCGGGTATTTTACATGTGTTTCGCAAACAAAACGGTTCGAACGAGCTTCTGATGCCTTGTCTCGTTTACAGTGCACGGCTGTCGAATTAGCCCGTTTAGAATTCCATGCAATTATTAAAAAAGTTGTATTATTACAAGTCGTATAACTATTTATCTCATTAATAAGAATCTGATACTTCTAACAGATATTCATTTTTAAATTGATGTTTACATCTGTCAAAATTTCAGAAGAAAAATTATTTCTCAAGGTACTATCACTTGCATAAAAATCTGGGACAAGCGACATAAAACTCGACCATTTCAAATGAAAGTACATCATTTGTCTGATATCTTTGTATTTTATGAAGTTCCCTGTATCTAATTATAAGCATTTAATAGTTATTTTGAAAAATAGGGTTTTCTCTCCTAATTTAACTGTTTAACCCCGCACCTAGCACCAATGTTACCGCCGCGTTTTCTAACGCTACAGCTGAGAGACCAATGTCAACTTTACAACTGCGGACCTATCTACTGCTTAAGGCTAAATTCACAAGTTTCCTACTCATATGCTTGGTCGAGCGATGCTCTAAACTTAGTGGGATCTTGAGCTAGTAATTTTATTATAACGCAAAAGATCCCACTATGTTTAGTGTACCGCTCGACCAACCATTTAAGTAGGAAACCTGTGAATTTGGCCATAAGCAGTAGATAGTTCCACTTAAAGTTGACATTGGTCCCTCAGACGTAACGTCAGAAAACGCGGCGGTAACAAATTTAAGCTAGCCAAGATCGTCAATTAAAATAAATGATGGAAATATATGTTATTGTAATATTATAGACATGCGGAAGAGTCATTTTTGACGTCCAGAATAATAGTAAAAGTATCAGTAAATTTTTCCAAACGCAAATCAGATAATTTATAATATTTTGATGAAATTGAGTTTTATGAGACAGCAAACTTCAATCCAGTAAGTATTTAGTAAGTACATTGAGCAATTTTAGTAACATCAGGTTTAAAATCAAAACATAGATAGCAAAATGTACAACTTTTTGAGAGGAGTACTGCAAGCTACTTAGGTTAGCGAGATACGAGGGTCACGCTATATATTTTGAGATACAAGAAAACTACAAGTCTTTTTACGAAAATGATTTTATTTATGTTCAAAATAATCTCCTCCTGCATCAATGCACTTTTGTAACCAAAGTTTCCACAACGTAAAAGCGTGAAGCCAGTCATCTCTTGGAGTGTCCTCAAAAAATAGATGAATTGCTTCATTTATCTCATCCTCCGTCGTGAAACGTCGACCACGTAAATGTTTCTTTACGTTGAAGAACAACCAGAAATCACACATGGCCAAATCAGGCGAATAGGGTGGATGGACTTTTACCTTATTTTCACGTCTGCTGTGCACTGTGTGACGATGCATTGTCGTGATGCAACATTAACCCGCGAATGTTGGCTGGCTCAAGAACTGCACGTAAACATTTTGTGGTGTACCAGTTTGCTGTGACTGTACGTTGATTTTCCAGCTTCATTGCTTTTACTAATCCGGTACTACGGAAGAAAACTGCGTACATAACTTTCTTGACAGCCCTTTGGCCATTGTTGGTGTTGGTGCATCTTCGTGGATCCACACGCGGCTCTCTTGGCAGGTAGGAATATCGTAAAATGGGATGTAAGTTTTATCACCCGTTACTATTTTTGATAGAATGCGATGTCCACCATTATTTAACATTTCCAATGTTTCCCGAGCGATTCTTACTCGCTTTGCTTTTTGGAAATCGGTAAGCGTGTGTGGCACCCAACGAGTAACAATTTTTTTCATCCGAAGATAATCATGTAAAATTGAATTTACTGTTGCGAATCCAACACCAAGAGTTGCCTCAATCACTTGATAGGTGCATCTTGGATCTTCGTCGATCATACGTCTCACACTCTCAATGTTTCCAGCGGTAACTGAAGAACAGCAAGCGATATCCGTCCTCTTTTAAATTCGCTATACCAGCGAAACACAGTTGCACGTGAAGGACTCTCATCACCAAATGCGAGTTGCAATCGTTCAAGACTTTGTTGTTCACTTAAACTGACCTTAAAATCGTAGTAAATCATTGCGCGTACATGTTCTCTTGACAAGTCCATGTTTCGATGACAAATCGTACCTACCACGTTTACTCTATGACAGCAGCGACTCAACTGACAGTCAGAGTTTACTACTTAAGGATGGTGGTATTTAGAAATGCAGTGTTGCCAGCTCTAACTCCTCTACTTTTGTGGCATCTCAAAATATATAGCGTGCCCCTCGTATGTACAGTATGCTAATAATTAAGTGTGAATCGAGTAAATTGATTATGCTATCTTTCTTGCATTTATTTAAATAAAGCTCAATAAATTCTCTAATTGACCGCAATGCGGAACAAAATTGGCAAGGGGTCAAAAAAGCAACGTTTGCTTGTTTGTTTTGATTTATATTTTAAATCTTTCATCTTAAAATTTATAAAAACTCTTTTCTCTTCCATTTTGGGGCCTTGGCGTTATAAAAGTGAAATATTTGAAATTTCACTCTTTAACGATTTGTCAAAAATATAAAATAAAAAAGCGAGATATTTAACCAAACGCTGAAATACGATGCGCAATTTTTTTTTTCATTACATCATTTTATTGGGCGGAATAGACTACATATTTTTCATGTTTCAACTATCTCAGTGACTGCTCAAATAACGAGGTTATTGCAGTTTCAATTGCGCAATATACATTTCATCGTATCTGCTTTGTTTTTAATTTTAATGCTATAAGGCTATTTTAGACAAAGATTCATTTCTTATCGAATAATTGAAAAATATACAGGGTGTTCAATTCAAATAATATAAAAAATTCAAGTTAGCGCTGAAATGCGATGTGCAATTGTCTTTTTCTTAACACCATTGTGATCAGCGGAAAAATCTGTACATCTTTGGTAATTTAACCAAAATCGTAGCTATAAGCCGAACTGCAGTTTCGCACCTTGAACACGATAGGCAACATATTATGCATGTCCGAAGCTGGTCGATTCGCATTTAATTATTAGCATACTGTACATATTTCACAAATTTGAAACTTTAAATTCAGACTGCTAGATCGTATCTACTTACAAGGGAAGGTCCCCAACCCGAAAATTCGAAAAAATTGAAACTTCGCGGTTAGGTAGTCCACTATGGCAGGTGTACAGCGACACTTTCGTTTCCTGCAAAGGCGCCCATTTTAGGGCTGAAATACCCCTCCAAAGTTTCGTCGATTTTTAGTTTTCTTGAAACAGTTCACTAAAACCCTTACCACAACACTTAATTCGTACTGGACGCACGTTTCGATAGCCAAGCTATCATCATCAGCAGCAAGACTGAACTAACAAGCTAAGCGAAAAACTAACCTTATAAGGAAAATAAATTATGCAATAAGTAAATTTAAAATCGTAAAATTTAATGAACCGCTTCATTGCACAGGACTATAAATAGCCTAAAGGTAAATGAGCCGAATGACGTGAGTTAATAAATCCTAGACTACAATGAAGCGGTTCATTGCACAAGGTTAAAAATACAACTATAAATGATTAAACATGAAGTAACAAAGGATAAAGGCTGGAATTTAGTGGTCCTAAATCTGAATTCATTAAGTGAGTTTGTTTTTTAAGTTCATGCCTTCATAACAATTTATTGAGAAGTATCCTTACGTAATAACTATATTATCAACATTATGGTTATATTCAAATATTAGGGCAACGCTAAAAGATTTATCAAACCTTCTGAATTTGAGATGAGCCAAATGTTCTTTGTACCTAATTTTGATTGATCTTTTTGTCTGCCCAATATACACTTGATCACAATCTTTACATGAAATTTTGTAAATTCCTGATTTATCCATGTTATCCACTGGGTCTTTGGAATTTCCTAAAAGATTTTTAAGGTTATTGCTCGAAGAGAAAACAATCTTGCGGTCAATCTTAGAAAAGATTTTTTGAAGACCCTTGGTGTAACATGGATAAAAGGGTAATTTAACATATTTCTTATTATTACGGCCGCCAATGCGTTCTAATGTGCTTACATTTCTAATTCTTAATCTATTCTTATGTTTCCTAATAGTATTATAGACGACATCTTCAGAGAATCCGTTAAAGTTAGAAATATTGATGATTTCTTTTAGTTCATTTTGATATCTATCTTTCGTTAAAGGAAAATTGAGTAACCGGTGCACCAAAAGTTAATAGCCGAAAGTTTGTGTTCATATGAGTGATTAGAATCCTGTAAGATGAATCTATTATTACTAGTAGGTTTCCTATATACGTCTATTTCTAACTTATTTTTATTTCTTATTACTAACATGTCGAGGAAAGGAATCCTGTTGTCTTTTTAGTTTTCTTGCAATAACTCAGCAATGCGACGAGTAAAAAATTAAAGTTACATATCGAAATATTCCTCGTTTCATTGTCTATCAAAATATCGGTAATTTGACTCCCTTCATTGATAAAAAATAGGTACCTTCTGGAAAAGTGGTAAGAGCAAACGTTTAAAATTTGAATCAGTGAAAGCCAGATATAGAAAGGTTACGTCTTTATCCCAATTGTATAGATGGAAATCTTCATTACAACAAGGTGGTACTAGACGAGAAAAACTAATACAAATATCGGACTATGTATTTAACAAATTTAGCGATGCTATGGACTCGAGCGCTATAGTTCATGATATGGACTTACGGAACTGGGCAATTAAAGCTAAAGAAAATGTCGGCCTGGAAGATTTCAAGGTATCAATGAAATGGATAAAACATTTCAAGAGAACATATAAAATAGTATCACGAAAAATAAACAAATTTATTACTCGATCACATGGTACAGACAAAGCAGAACTTGAGAGAATTGCGTCGGATTTCATTGATATGGTAAAACCATATATAGAAACGTATGGCAGAGAAAACGTGTTCAATGCAGATGAAAGCGGATTTCAGTTAGAGCTACACACGTTTCGTACTCTAGCTCCACAAGGTTCTAAACAAGTAGAGTCGGTAGTCCAATCTGTATCAGCTACAACGCATAGTTATACAATTATTCCTATAATTTCGGCAGCAGGGCAACTTCTACCCCTATTGTATATTGTCTTCAAGGAACCTGGAGGCAGGTTTGGCCCTAGAGTTCAACAAACTTTATTTAAAGCCAAAAACGTTCGTGTAGCGGCATCGGCATCCGGTAAGCTTACTCTGTTATTCAAAAATTTGGTTTAGGGATATATATCTCCAAAACTGCCCCAAAAGTGTGTTACTATTAGATTCATGGAGGGGTCACTGCCCTTCCTCTTGAAAAAATATTTCATACCAACAGAAAGACGCCCAAGTATTTACAAACCTAAAAAACAACGGAAAAATACAATCACTTAAGTGTAGGGTTTTTCGGCCTGAAAGGATACAAAAATTATTTTGGATCTATACGTTGACCTACATGCACGAAACAACATCATTAATTACAGTCATTAGTTAAAAACCACTGCCCTCCCAAAAATATACGAGTTTTTTTGCATATTCTGGTATAAAAGTGGATTGTAATACAACCTGAACATTTTGAGCACAGTAGTTACTACGGGGGAAACGGGCTCACTTTTGGGCGTCCATAACTTCATGCATCCGCGTTCGCGACTTTTTTTCGCGGAATTTTAGGCAATTTCGGGGAATTGATGTTTTTAGCGGCTCACGTTTTAAATTCGCGGATGTTTTCCCGGGGAAATTTTTTTAAATTAACCCCAATCTCGCGGAATTTTATTATTAAGCCCCCACCTCGGGAATTTTTTTTAAATTTAAACCCCCAATCTCCGGTTTTTTTTTTAATTAACACCCAACTCGCGCACTTTAAAGGGCATTGCTCCCTAACTTCATGCATCCCGGTTCGGGGTTTGTTTTTCGGGGAATTTTTTTTAAATTTAAAACGCCCAACCTCGCGGAATTTTATTTAATTAAACGCCCAATCTGGGCGGAATTTTTTTTAATTAACGCCAAATCTCGCGCACTTTAAAGGGCCATTCGCGTCCCTAACTTCATGCTCCGGGGTTCGCGGATGATTTCGCGAATTTATTTAATTAACGCCCAAACCTCGCGGAATTTTTTTAATTTAAACCCCCAAACCCTGGGCGGATTTTTTATTTAATTAACGTCAAATTTCTCGGGGGATTTTTTTTTAATTAACATCAATCTCGCGCACTTTCAAAAACATCCGCGTCCCCATAACTTCTCATCCCGTTTGATTTCGCGGTATTTCAAGGTCACGCCTTTAATCCGCGAGCAATTTCCGGGAATCTAGTTTGTTTACGGACACCCCTTTTAAATTTTCCCGGGGGAAATTTCCGGGAATCGAAGTTTGATTAGCGTCTCGCGCCTTTCTCCGGGGGTAATTTCGGGGAATCGAATTTTTGGTTAGGGGGCTCGCGTTTTTATCCGGCTATTTCAAGGTCCGATTTTATTCCGCATAATTTCCCCTTTTATTAGACACCCAATTTAATTTTGCGTTTTTTAAATCCGCGGAAAAGATGGCAGTCGGGGAAAAAGATGGCGTCCCGACTACGCAAATTAGCGGTTTCGTTTCGCGGCTTTTTAAAGGTCGCGCTTTTTTTGCGGGTAATCTCGGGGAATCGAAGCAAAGTATATAGATGATTGGGCGTCGGGGCTCGCGAATAAAAGCAAAGGTTTATGGATTGTTACGCTTATTTCACGGTCATTCGGGGAATCGACCCAATGACAGGGGGGGGGGAAAAAGCAAGAGAAATTCCAGAATTTTTAACACCCCAAACCTGAGTCTCTCCATTTCGAATAGCGTAAATAGAACACAGGTAGAAAGTCCCTTTAGTGTTCTCAATTTTTTAACAGGTCCTATCTGACAATGCAATATGTGAAATTACCATTAAAACTTTATTAGACAAAATAGAATTTACGTCACACACAGGTAGAAAGTCCCCTTTGGCGATTCCCGGAATTTTTTTGCTGGGGGAAAAATTGGGGCGAAACCCGGGCCACTTAAAGTTTTTCCCAAAAATACCACAGATTACTATGGTGCGACCACAGGACGACAGCGCTTTAAAATTTAAAATTTTTATCCTCTTTCCCGGTTTATGGCGTCTTCGTTAGAGAAGCTGCTTCAAATTTTGGGAAGAGTACCCCTTCTCGAGACCATTTTTGGGGACCCCACCCTGCTAAAGAAAAAAAGGCGTATTCCCCTAACTACATGTCTTTTTGGGAAAAGCTCACGGGGGACAGCTGCCACCGATACAGGCTTCCCAACGATCGCCCAAATATCCCTTACAGGGGCGCGATTACGGCATGCGCAGAGCTCGGGGGGGGAATTCAAATCCAACCTTAGGGGAGTTTTGGGTTTGTATCTGAAAGGACGTTTTACTGCTCGCGACTCTTCGAAATTTCCCGGGAAACTGCATCAAAATTAGGGCTTGATGCGGGCCCATTATTACCCCGCACCCGGACTGTCGTGGGACCCATTTAAAGCACAAAAAAAGGTGGAATTAACACTCCCAAGACGTGGAACCTTGATTTCTTGGGAAAAAGGCATTCGGGGGGCATGACGAAATGCTCTTAAAAGGTATATGCGTAATATTGTTGTTTTTTAAAAATGTCAAATTCAATATTTTGTTTACAGGTACCCAAAGCCAAAAACAAGTACCTGCCGGACTACGATCCCGCGTTGCCCACACGTCCCTGATGTATTCGATATCATGCCATGTCACTGGGCGTGTCACAGTCTCTGCCGACTGGGGGCCTCAAAAAAAAAGGGGTTTGGGGAGCGGGAAATTTGAATTTCCACTTCCCGACGAACAACCCGGAAGGATATATTTTGAGGTCGTCTAAAATATCCCAGCACATTCAAGATCGAAAAAGGGACCTTCCGAGGGGGGCCTACCAAGCAGAAACGCCGGGGTCTGCGTATAAAAGATCTGGCCCCCCTGTACAGTAAGGGAAATCGTTGTCCACTACCGCAACCTCAAGGCAGTATCTAGCGGAGGGGTCGAGTGCCCAAAGATACATAGAGCCTTTAAGATTTAAGCAATCGCCATGGCCAAACCTATACGCCTAACAAACGCTCACAGGTGCGAGAAATGATTTGAAAAAAAATCTTTTAAAACTCATGAACAATGCAGTGTTCGGGAAGACTAGGGGGAAACGGAGGTTGCGGGGGACATCAAGATCGTGGCCCAAGTGGAGGGACGATACGGCGCAGAGGCTTTAACAGTCGTCCAAATTTTTAAGTGTTCCAAATTTTTAAAGACAATTGAAGATGTATAGTTCTTTTCATCCGGATGCTCTTTTCTTTAGGTGTAAAGTCGGGAGCATTAAACCCCTGCTTTTGATTCCCGGGGGATCCTCGAATCGCTAACGGTAATATTTTTTTCTCTGTGTTCGGGGAAAATAAAACTAATTTAGAACCCTTTTCCCAAATTTTAAAATTCTGTTTGCAAATTTTTTTAATCGGTCCCCATCCCTCCCACTGCGACCTTCGATCTTCGTTCGGTATTGTATAAATCGTAACTCTCTCATCAAACTTCACCGACATTTTTTTTAAAATGTTTTTCTTGACAATTCCCGTACCTTTCGATAAATATTATCGTGAAAATGGGGCGATAAGCTACTTCCGCTTTTTTAATTTCCCCTCCTAACACCCATTTTTTTCCAATTTTTCGACGGTTGGGGATTTGGGCGATTAATTTTGTTAATTTTTTGATTTAATCGGGGAGGTTTTACTAAGAAAAATAAATTTTATTTAAAAAGTGTGTGTATCGGCACACTATAAACCCTAAAATATATTGGGAAATTTTTCATATGAAGAAAGAGAATAAAGCCGAGTAAAGCATGGGTGAAATTTTTTTAAATTTTTAAAAGCGGACCTCGGTTTAAAATTTGTGAAGCTAAAAGAATTTTTTTCGTGCGGAAAGCAAAATAGTTTAAAAAGAACCCTTTTACTGCAGAAAATATAAAAGCCTCTTGGGGTAAGGCAAAACCTTTTTTTCCTTATTTCCCACTTGACACGTCCGTACGAGCAAAGCGTACTATATCACCCAATTTTACCTTTTTAAAAATTTAGAGATACAGTTGGAGAGTGCAATTTTATGTCCGTTCACCGAGGCGATGGAATCTCTTACGCCCCCAAAGAGCTGAATTCCGCTCCATTTCACACTGCCCATAGCAGGGACCCTTTGACGTTCGCGACCATGATCCCCTTACTGCTAGTATCGCGATACGACACATGAGGATTGTAATATTAATTACCAGGATATACGTGACTCCAGTCGTTTCCAAAATTTAAAGGGGTAGGACTCTCTTTTATCATCAAAACCTCCAAAAAGATTTCGAACGCCGCTCGATTTCTTCAATAAATAAAAACGACACATTCCTTTACTAAAATATAGACATAACCAAAAAAATTTCGTTTTAAATTGTTTCCTTTAGATTTTGGCATCCTCTCTAGAAAAAAAACACCATAACCTCCCATATTTTCAAAGGGAAAAAAATACTTCTAAAAATTATAATGGTTTTTATTTTTTTTTTCGTCTTTCACGGGATCCAACCTCTACATATTTCCCCAATTTTAATTACTGCTTGTCAACACAAAAAAATTCGTTTCTTACTTTATTTAAATATTATTATCCATCAAATGTTCAATACCTAATTCATTCGCAAAATTATACATACATATTTCCACATTTCTTGCTCTTACAAAGGGGTGATTTGCATGATAACGTAAAGATTTTGCTATTAAACCATTTTAAACCTTTTTTAAATGCTTTTTTGTATGTTGAGGCTAAAAATCCTTTTATCTTCATTTTTACAAAGAAAACTGCCTTCCCAAACCCACCAACAACTAAATATCAGTTGGATCGTTAGTCGGGCCACATTTTTTAAAGACGACGGCTGGCCGTTCAAAGATTTGGGGAACCGTTGCAAAACCCGGTACGATATTTTAAACAGGCAGGTATAACGGTGGAAAAAAAAAAATCGACTTTAATTGCTTCCCCGGGCTTGGGAAAAAAATCTTAACATATTTTTAAATAATGGTTTTATTTAAAACCTTTTTGCATAAAAAAAGTGTCACTTTTTCAACCCATGTATACAATTGCTGCTTCGAAAGTGTGCACACCGTTGCGAATTGCAACATGTATGTATCAGTGGGGGACCCCTGCCAACCCACCTCGTCTTCGCTTATATATGTTCTAGCAGACCTGCCGTTTGCCGGAATACACTTTTTGTAAGCTCCTATCTACTTTTTCCAAAATGCAACTTCTGTTGGTTAACATTTATGTTCGTCCATAACACATTATCGAAATCGGGGGCTGAAAAATTCTATTACTAAAATAAAAGCGGTCTCCTAAATAACGCAAAACAAAGAAGTTCCTATAGATAGTATGCTTGTAGAAAATACCTTTATCAGTTCATTTTATACAAGAGTAACTGCCTTGCCAAACCCCCAAACGACTAAATACTTGGAATCGTTTAGTCACCACAGCTTTATACGACGGCGGGCCCGTTCAAAAATTTTGAAGCCCGCATAACAACGATCGATATATCAGCGGGTTAACAGGTGGAAGAATCGATTTTAACTGCTTCACCAGCTTGGTGAAAAAATCTTAAAATTTTTTTAAAAAATGGTTTTTTTACAACCAAATTTGGCATAAAAAAATTTCCTTTTCGAACCCATGTATACACATTGCTGTTTTTTGGAAAAGTGTGCACCCGTTGCGAATTGCAAAAATGTATGTATCAGTGGGGCCCCCTCCCAACCGAAGTTTGTTTTAAAAGCTGTTTTGGCTTTTAGAAGCTGTTTTAAAAGCTGTTTGAGCTGTTTAGAAGCTTTTTTAAAAGCTTTCAAAGCTGTTTAAACTGTTCAGAAGCTGTTTGAGCTTTTTAGAAGCTGTTTTAAAAGCTGTTTGGCTGTTCAAAAGCTGTTTTAAAAGCTTTTAAGCTGGTATAAAAGGTGGGGAGAGACACTTTACAGTTTTTGCCAGATATTTTGGCTTTCATCACCAAGTTTTTAAAACTAAAATGCTTATGGGGGAAACAGTGGGAATAGTTTTTAATACTTATGAGGGGGGGACAGTGGAGATGTTGTTTAATACTTATGAGGGGACAGATAAGAATAGTTTTAAATACTTATATCTGCACTTGTCTAGGGGCAGATTTTTTTAATTTACATCAAATTTTTAATTCGAAATATTCAGGGGACCTATGACATCATAAGAAGGCATATTTGAAATTAATTTTTTTTATAGCAAATACGTTTATATTACAAATGAATCTCAGCAAAATCACAAAGATCCACTCTACCTTTTCGGCGTGCAAAAGGACACTCGGAATGTTAAAACGCATAGCGTAGTCAAACGGGTCCGCGGGAGGGTATGGGGGCGATTTCAAATCTCGAAAGAGTTTTCGGACTTACACTTTTCCTTTCACCCCTTCGACGAAAACGTTTCGCTTACCCCCTTCCCCGACTTTACCCTGCGCCATTATAGTTACCCCCTTCATTCCAGCTTTTACGGAACTATCGAAAAATTCTTTCGTGAAAAGAATAAGTCCTTTTTAAACCCAAAAAACATCATTAAATCGTTTAAAACTAAATAGCTGTTAAAAGCTTTTTTAACTGTTAAAAAGCTGTTTAGAACTTTTAAAGCTGTTCAAAAGCTTTTTTGAAGCTTTTTAAGCTGTTTAGATGCTGTTAAAGGGCTTTTTAAACCCTTTTGGTTAAGCTGTTCAAGAGCTGTTCAAGGGGCTGTTCAGAAGCTTTTGGTTTTTCAAGAGCGTTCAAAGCTGTTAAGCTTTTTAAAAGCTTTTAAACGAACTTTAAGGGGTTATAGTTCCGGTTTGTGTACGTTCCGGGGGTGAAATAAATCGTAGGGAAGCTGTTGTTTGTGGGGGTCTCATGTTTAAAATATGTTTGGGGGTGGGATGGGTGTAGTAGTAGGGGGTCTTTTTTAAAGCGTGGGGATCTTCATTATCTATTTACAAACCCACGTTTAATTGACCCCCCTACCTACTACTACCTATCCGCCCCCAAACATATTTAAACATAGTCCCTCCCAAAAAATAGCTTCCATACGGCATATCACCCCGAACTATACACTCGGAACTTCACACCCCGGAAAGTATCACACCTGTAATGTATCGTTTAAAAGCTTAAACAGCTTCGAACGCTCTTGAACAGCTTAAACAGCTTCTGAACAGCCTTGAACAAATCTTGAACACTTTTAAAAGCTTCTGAACACCCTTGACAGCTCTTTTAACAGCTTTTGACACACTTTAACAGCTTCTAAAAAGCTTAAACAGCTTCTAAACGCTTTTGAACAGCTTAAAAAGCTTTTGAAAAAGCTATTCATTTTTAAACGATTTTTAACTGTCGTTTTTTGGTTTCAAGGCCTTTTTTCTTACACAAATGAAATATCTTTGATATTCCGTAACAGTGGGAATGATAGAGGTAAATTTAATGGGGCTAGGGTAAAGTCGGGAAGTGGGGTAAGCGAACCGTTATCTCGAAGGGAGCTGAAAGGAAAAATGTAAGTCCGAAAACTCTTTTGAGATTTGAACTCCGCCATACCCTCTGCGGACCCTTTTTACTAGCGCTATGCGTTATTAACATTCTCGGTGTCCTTTCGCACCCTGAAAAGGGAGAGTGGATCTTAGATGATACGCGATCATTCATATTTTAAAATAAACTATTTGGGGTATAAAAAAAAATTTAAATTTCAAATATCCCTTCTTATGATGTCATAGGGCCCGTGACATATTCTCTGAAATTAAAAATTTAAAGTAAAATTAATATCTTTCCATAGACAAATGCATGCATATAAGTATTTTAAAACTATTCTTCATCTGTCCCCCCCTCATAAGTATTTAAACAACTATTCTCCATCTGTCCTCCCCATAAATATTAAACAACTATTCTCCATCTGTTTTCCCCCATAAGCATTTATTTTTAAAAAAACTTGGTTGATGAAGGGAGGTCAAACTATCTGGCAAAGCTGTTAAGTTTCTCTCCTCCACCTTTTATACCCCTTAAACAGCTTTTAAAAACAGCTTTTGAACGCTCAAAAAGCTTTAAAAAACTTCTAAACAGCTCAACACTTTTTTAAAAAAGCTTTTAAACGCTCAAACAGCTTTAAAACACTTCGGGTTGGGAGGGGTCCCGACTGTTTCATACATTTTGGGGAATTCGCAACGGGGGGGGGTGGCCATTTCCAATGCAGCAAGTGTATACATGCGTTCGAAAAATGACCTTATTTTTTTGCAAAATCTAGGGTTTTAAATAAAAACCTTATTTTAAAATAGTAAGATTTTATTCACCCAAACCGGTGAAGCAGTTAAAGTCGATTCTTTCCCCCTGTTATACCCGCCCGTATATTCGTATCCGTTGTTAGGGAGCGGCTTCAAAATCTTTTTAAAAGGCCGCCTCGTCATAAAGCTGCGGGGTGACTAAACGATTCCAAATGATTTGTCGTTGGTGGGTTGGCAAGGGGGGTTACTCTTGTATAAAAAATGATAAAGGGATTTCACAAGCTATTATCTATAGGGAAATTCTTTGTTTAGGCGTTTTTTAGGAACCTGCTTTTTTTCTAGTTAGAATTTTGCAGCCTCGATCTGCTGAAAAATGTTTATGGACGAACATAAAGTTAACCACATAGAATGTTTCATTTGGGAAAAAGTAGATAGGGGCTATACAATAAAATTTTCCGGGAACAGTGCAGGGACGGGTAGTTAAAATATGATACGCGATAGACATGGTAGGGTTGGTAGGGGTCCCCACTGATCTTACACTTTGCAATTCGCAAAGCGTGTGCACACTTTCCGAATGCGCAAGTGTATACATGGCGTTTTGAAAAGTGACACTTATTTTTATGCAAAACTAGGTTTAAATAAACCCCTTATTTAAAAATATGTAAGATTTTTTTTACCAAGCCCGGGGAAGCAATTAAAATCGATTCTTCCCCTTTTACCTGCCTTATATTAAACTGTATCCGTTGTTATCAACGGCTTCTCACATCTTTGAACGGCCACCTCGCATAAAACTGCTGGGTACTAAACGTTCCACTGATATTGGTTTTGGTGGGGTTTGGCAAGGGGGTTACTCTTTTATAAAAGAACGATAAAGGTTTTTACTACAAGCATCTTATCTATAGGAAATTCTTTGTTTAGCGTTATTTAGGAACCTGCTTTTATTCTAGTAAAAAATTTTGCAGCCTCGATCTGCTGATAAAGGTTTTGGACGAACATAAATTTAAACCCCATAGAAATTTTTGCTTTGGAAATGTGATAGGAGCTATACAATAAAGTGTATTCCGGCAAAAAATGCGGTACGGCTAGTATACATATGATACGCGATAGACGATGTAGGGGTTTGGAGGGTCCCGCTGATACTACATTGTTCAATTCGCAACGCGTGTGCACACTTTTCCGAATGCAGCAAAGTGTATAATGGCGTTCGAAACAGTGACACTTATTTTTTTTCAAAATCTAGTTGTAATAAAACCATTATTTAAAAATATGTAAGTTTTATTTACCCAAGCCCGGTGAAGCAAAAAAGTCGATTCTTCCCCTTTTACCTCCTGTATAAATCTGTTCCGTTGTTATCAACGGGTTTCACACTTTGAACGGCCCGCCGTCGTCAAAAAATGCTGGGGTACTAAACGATTCCAACGATTTGAGTTGTTGGGGGGTTGGGAAGGGGGTTCTCTTTTATAAAAGAACTGATAAAAGGTTTATAGCCTCTAACATACAAAATCTTTAAAGAGTTAAAGTGGTTTTCATAGCAAAAACTTTACGTTTTTCATGCAAAACACCCATTTTTAAGAGCAAAAATGCGGAAATATGTTGTATAATTATGCAAAGAATTAGGTATTTCAACATTTGATCGGTAATAATATTAATAAAATAAAAACTAATTTTCTTTGTTGACAATCTTAATTAAAATTAGTCAAATATGTAGAGGTTGGGGAATCCGTGAAAGCAAAAATAAAAAAAAACCATTATAAATTTTACTAACGTATTTTATTCAATTTGAAAAAATGGCAGGGATGGTGTTAGTTTTTTTAGAGAGGGTGCCAAAAAACTAAAGGAAACAATAAAACTGAATTTTATTAGGTTTCGTCTATATTTCAGTAAGGGAATGTGTCGCTCTTATTTATATGAACAAAACGAGCGGCGTTCGAAATCTTTAGCGAGGTTTTGAGTAAAATGAAGTCCACTCCTTAAATTATGAAAACGCTGGGGCACGTACTATCCTGTAAATTAAAATTTAAATCCTCATGTTCTTCGCGTACTACCTAAGGGGACATGGTCGCGAACTCTGACGTCACAACGTCAAAGGGGCGCCTGCTTTTGGGGGATGTGAAAAGGAGGGAAATTTCCCGCTCTTGCGCAGGGGTAAAAATTCCTCGCCTCGGGAACGGACATACCTTTCCTCTCCACATTGTATTTAAAATTTTTAAAAAGGTAAAATTGGGGGTGATCATAGTACGCTCGCCCCTAGGTACGTGTCAAATGGGGAAAAAAAAAAATGTTTAGCCATACCACAAGAGGCTTTTTTTATTTTCTGCGTAAAAACGGCTTTTGAAGGGTAGTAAACAAAATCTTTAAAGTTTCATGCAAATCACCCCTTTGTAAGAGCAAAAATGTGGAAATTGTATGGCATAATTATGCGAATGAAAAATTTGGATTGCAACTTTTATCGGATAATAAATCTATAAAGTAAGAAACGTAATTTTCTTGTGTTGACAATGCTAGTAATTAAAAATTTGTCAAAATTAAGGTTGGTAAACCCGTGAAAAACAAAATAAAATAAAAACCATTATAATTATCTAACGTATTTTTATTCAATTTGAAAATTTGGGCAGGTATGGTGTTATTTTTCTAGAGAGATGCCAAAAAATCTAAAGGAATCAATAAATCGAATTTTATTTGTTATCGTCTATATTTCTATAAAAAGGGGATGTGTCGCTCTTTATTTAATGAAGCAAATCGACGCGGGGTTCGAAATCTTTACGAGGGTTTTTTAGATAAAATGAGAGTCCTACTCACTTAAATTATGGAAACGACTGGAGTCACTGACTATCCTGTAATTAATTTACAAACCTCATGTGTCGTATCGCATACTAGCCGTAAGGTGATCATGGGGCGCGAACGTCAAAGGGGCGCCTGCATGTGGCATGTGAAAAGGAGCGGAATTCCCCGCTCTTGCGCAGGGGGTAAAATTCCATCGCCCCCGGGGAACGGAAATACATTTGCACTCTCTCAACTTGTATCCTAAAAATTTTTAAAAAGGGAAAATTGGGGGATCATAGTACGCTCGCTTCGACGGTACTGTCAAGTGGAAATAAAAAAAAAGGTTTGCCTTACCACAAAAGGGTTTTTATATTTTCTGGGAGTAAAACGGGTTCTTTTGAAACTATTTCCCAGGCATCGAAAAAGTTCTTTCAGCTTCACAATTTGAAACCGAGGGACCGCGTAAAGTAAAAATTGCCCCTATGCATTTTATTTGGCTTCATTCTCTTTCTTTATAGTGAAATTTCCGAATATTTGAGGTGTTTTTTAACGTGTGGGCCCATCACACACTTTTAAGTAATTGATTTTTCTAGTAAAAAACCTCTCCTATCTAAATTCAAAAAAATTAAAAAAATTTCGCTCAAAACCCAAACCCTCGACATAAAAATTTGGAAAATGGAGTGTTTGGAGAATTAAAAAGCGGTACAGTAGCTTTCGCCCATTCTTCACGATAATATTATCGAGTACGGGAATTGTCAAGAAAATCATTTAAAAGAAAATGTCGGGAAGTTTGATAGGGTTTCGATTTATCATCCGGGAAAAAGATCGAAGGGCGCGTGGGTAGCTATGGCACCGATTAAAAAGATTTGCAAAAAAGATTAAAATTTGGAAAGGGGTTTTAACTTTTGTTTTTTGCCTGAACACAGAGAAAAATATATACCCCTTTGCGATTCAGGCATCCCCGGGAATCAAAAACGCGGATTTAATGCTCCTGACTTTCACCTAAAAATGGCATCACGGATGAAAAGCAAATATACATCTTCCAATTTTCATTAAAAATTGTGGAACCTTAAAATTTTACACTGATTAAAGCCCCTGCGCCGTACGTCCGTCCCCCTTGCCAAACTTGATGTCCCTCCCCAAAACCCCACGTTCTCCATATCTTCCCGAAACTGCATTGTTCATGATTTGAAGAGATTCTTTTTAAACCATTTCTCGCACCCCGTCGCAGCGTTGTGTTCAGGCGATATATGGTTTGAGCCCCGGCGATTGCTTAAATTTAAGGCTCTTGTTCTTGGTCACTCGTATCCCCTCCGCTAATATGGCTTGAGGTTGCGGTAGTGGACAAAGTATTTCCCTTACTGTACAGGGTGGGCCCGCATCTTTTTTTATACGCGAACCCCGGCATTTCTGCTTGGTAGGCCCCCCGGGAAGGGCCCTTTGTCTCGTAATGTGCTGTGGATATTCAGATCGCCTCCAAAATATATCCTTCCGGGTTTTCGTCGGGACGTGGAAATTTAAATTTCCCGCGTCCTCAACCCATTCGAGGGGCCCCCATCGGGAGAGACTGTGACATCGCCCAGCTGACCTGGCTTGATATCGAAAACATCAGGGCTGCTGGGCAACGCGGGATCTATCCGGGATTACTTGTTGTTGGGTTTGGCTACCTGTAAACAAAAAATATAATTAGAAAATTTTAAAAAACAAAAATATTACGCATTTTACCTTTAAGAGCATTGCGTCTCCCCCCCCCCCGAATGCCCTTTTTCCAAGAACATCAGGTTCCACGTCTTGGAGTGTCTAAATTCCCCCTTGTGTGCTTCAACATGGCTCCCCGACAGTCCGGTCGGTGTAAAAATGGGCTGCATCAAGCCCCTAATTCTTGATGCAGCTTTCCCGGGAAATTTTCGAGACGCCGCGAGCAGTAAAACGTCCGTCTTCGATACAAATCCGAATACTCCCCTAAGGTTGGCATTGAATTCCCGCCAGACGCTCTGCCTCTCGTAATCGCGCATGCTAATGGGAGTATTGGGCGATCGTTTGGAACGCCTGTATCGGGGGCAGTGTCCCCCGCTGGGCCCTTTCCAACGACTGTAGCTAAGGGGAATCGCCCTTTTTTCTTTTAGCAGGGTGGGGGTCCTCAAACTGGGTCTCGGCACGGGTATCTTCCAAATTTGAAGCCCGCTTCTCTAACAAAACGCCATAACCGGGCGAGTCGATAAAAATTTAATTTAATGTCCTTTGTCTGTGGTCTGCCCATAGCTACATACTGCTCGTATTGTTGGGAATGACTTTTTAAGTGGGGCCGGGTTGCGCCAAATTTTTTCCACCACAAAAAAAATTCCGAAACGCTAAAGGTACTTCTACCTGTTGGGGACGTAAATTTTTTTACGTCTAAAAAGTTTTAATGGGAAATTTCCAAATTGCATTGTCAGATAGGACGGTTAAAAAAAAATTTCCCAAATCACTAAAAGGGACTTTCTACCCGTGTTCTTTTACTCTATTCGAATGGAAAAAGACTCAGGTTGGTACGTGTTTAAAAAATTTCCCGGAAATTCTCATTAACATAAAATAAATCCGCGGCAAAGTTCATTGGGATCGATTCCGCGAAATGACCGGAAATTAAGCCTAATCAATCCATAAAACCTTTGCTTTGATTCCGCGAGCCCCGACTGGGGGGGGGGGGGGGGGGGGCCAAACAATCTATTACTTTGCTTCGATTCCGCGAGATTCCCGCGGATAAAAAACGCGACCTTGAAATAGCCGCGAACGAAACGCTAATTAGCGTAGTCGCGGGCCCATCTTTCCATGCCCTTTACCGCGGGTTAAAAACGCAAAATTAAAAATTTCTGTCAAAAAGCGTGAAATTACTCGCGAATAAAAACGGACCTTTAAATGCCGCGGGTTAAAACGCGAGCCGCTAACCAACTTCGATTCCTCGAAATTACCCGCGGAGTAAGGGGCGAGACCTAATCAAACTTCGATTCCCGGAAAATTTCCCGCGGATTAAAGGCGTGTCCGCTAATCAACTTAGATTCCGAAATTGCTCGCGGGTTAAAGGCGTGACCTTTAAATACCCGCGAAAACAAAACCCCGGGTCATAAATTATGGGGCGCGATGTTCTTTAAAGTGCCGAGTTTAGTGTTTAAATTAAAAAAAAAAAACCCCGGGATTAGACGTTAATTAATAAAAAAACCGCGAGGTTTTGGGGTTAAATTTAAAAAAAATTCCCCCGAGGTTGGGGGTTTAAATTTAAAAAAAATCCGCGAAAATTTCCCTCCCGAACCGCGGATGCATGAAGTTATGGGACGCGAATGGCCCCTTGGGGGAAAAGGCCGAATTAGGCGTTAATTAAAAAAAATTGCGAGATTGGGCGTTAAATTAAAAAAAATTCCGCGGGGTTTGGGCGTTTTTTAAAAAAATTTTCCGCGAAAACAAAAACCCCGAACCGCGGATGCATGAAGTTATGGGACGCGAAAGGCCTTGAAAGTGCGGAGATTGGGTTTTTTAAATTAAAAAAAATTCCGCGAGATTGGGCGTTAATTAAATAAAATTCCCGAGGGGTTGGGGGTTATTAAATAAATTCCGGGGGGGGGATTGGGGGTTAAATTAATAAATTCCGCGAAAAACACCGCGAATTAAAAGCGTGAGCCGCTAATCCACATCATTCCACGAAAATTTGGGCCCAAAAATTCCGCGAAATTAGTCGCGAACCGCGGATGCATGAAGTTATGGGACGCGAAAAGTGAGCCCGTTCCCCTGTAGTATACCTACTGAGCACCCTGTAACTTTTGCGTTTGCCACTTTCCAGGATCAGTACATGAGATTTTATTTTTTGAGAAAAAGCACGAATCGCTTTCAGGGCTAATAAACCTTTTGCTTTAAACATTTTTTTATGAATACCATTATCATGTTCATAAAGTATTACACCAAATATATAATAATTTCATACATTTAGGGAATTCTGCATTATATAAACCTTTGTATTGTACTCTTGAATTATTTGTAATATGCATTAAGTTACTACTGTACTCATTTTTAAAGTCGTATATAATTCGTAAAAAACAACAAAAATGTATTCACTTTTCCCGTCAATTTAAAAATTTTGCCTATAATTAAATCAATTTTTTTTTTAATGCCCACAGCTCTCCCAAGATAAATTATTTGAAAAAAAAAAATTTGGGTGGTTTTTTTACAGTTTAGGAAACTATTTACCCGGATCTGTTTTCTTAAATCGTGTTTTTCCCCCAAGGGGAAGGGGGGCCTATATTTTTTTTATTAATGAAGGAGGGCAATTCCGATTTTTGATAGGCAATGAAAAGGAAAATTTCGATATGTACTTTAATTTTTTACTCGTCGCATTGCTGTGTTATTTCAAGAAAACTAAAAAACGACGAAACTTTGGAGGGTGTTTACCCCTAAAATGGGCCCCTTGCAAAACCAAAAATGTCGCTGTAGACCTGTCATAGTGGACTACCTAACCGCGAAGTTTCAATTTTTTCGAATTTTCGGGTTGGGGACCTTCCCTTGTTAGTTACTTCAGTTACAACCTGAGTTAATAAATATCATTCGAGTTACGCGAGTCAATGCAATATTCGACTTCTAATACTATTCCAAGTCAAAACAAACTGATTTCACTGATTATACATTCTTGTATCTTCTTCACACAGAAACAATTTATACACTGCGACAAGCAACGGCCTTTCCCACACGAGAAGCTTTTTAATCAATTCAAGCCCGATCAGAGCTTAAAAATTCGGGCAGAAATGACGTTTCCAGAATGAGACGAATTAAGCAGACGCTAAAAAGCGGAATTTCTCTGTGGCAAAATTCGAAGCACGTATAACAGGGGGAAAAGTTATTTTACAATCGTCAACAGATGTATCGAAAAAATAAATAACGAAATCGGGTCGATAGAGCTTCGCTGAACGCGTTGTGTCAGACCCGTTAGCCGTGTGGCGGCTTGTATGCATGCGTTGGATATAAAATTGAAACGGAGAAGAGGAAAAAGTCGAAAACAAGAGACGGAGAAAAAAACACGAAAATTTTGGAAAAGGGTTTTTGGCTTCAGATTTCTTGTATATGTACAAAACATCGAGACATTGATTTTTAGACGCTCGATGAGAAGGTTTCTGATGTATTTTAAATTTATTTTAGCCTTTTTCGGAGAATATACTTTAATCTGACAGGTTTGAAAATGTTCTTTTTTAAGATCTTCTATTCCAATTCAAGTCACATCGATCTTAGGCTCGTGATTTAAGTAAAAACCTTTTTACAATTCAACAGGAAAATTGTAAATTTGAACCAAGAACTTTCTAACGGACGAATTTTTTTTCTGTATTCTTATTTACTTAGGTACATTTTTGAATATTAAAGTTTTTATAATGTTCTAGAACGAAAAAATTTACCTGTTTACCTCGCCGATGGAAGCCATATATATTATTATAGAGTTGCTCAATTTGCGCCAACAGCCAGTGGCGGCGCCATAAAAGTTTACACAAAATAAATAGTCAGAAATAAAATATAATAAGTGCTCAAACACTTACCGTCATAAGAGTCTTCCGTGGAATCACAAAGTGAATAATGTCTGTTAAATATCTGCAATATTAGATGTGTTTCCACAGTTGTTTCGGCAAACCGAGTGCGGCGTGAGGAAAAGTGAGTTTATATGCAGAAAACGAACGTTCTACATCTAGTGACGTTATATTTGCGTAATTAAAATAATCTTTGGAACAACTTAACGGTTCTGCTGACGCACCTTTACAAATTTGTCTTAATGTGCCAAAATCAGAATATTTCTCTAAAACATTTTCAAACCTTTCTACAACACAAACATTTTTTGCGTCTTCTACCGCGCATAGCTGTGCGTGAACATGTTGCACTATTTGCAGAGATTCCACTAACGACACCGAAGGAAATTTTTCTATTGCCTCCACTAGTCCAAAGTAATTGTTCTGAATAGTTTTTAAATCTGTTTTAACCTGACTATCTTGAAATTTTGACTGGCTTTCCTTGATAGCCGCAGCTTCCTTTGGATCGAATTGTAAAACCACGTTCTTTATATTCTCAAAATATTTATGATATTAAAACGCGACCTGTAACCATGTTCCCCAACTGGTAAGAATAGGTTCTGGTGGCTCAGGCGTACGGGGGCACAGTCTGTGAAATTTGCGAATACGTTTTGGGGATTTGACAAACACTGCTTTTGTATGCGCTATTAAAGCGTCTACCTCAGGATAACATTTTCTAGTACTATCTGTCACATGACTGAAAGCATGAATTTTACACGTAATATATAAGTTAGCACAATGTTTTTAAGAGACCGGCCTACAGAATGCATGTTTGCGGCGTCATCACTCATAAAACATTAACAGATGTTTGTTGAAAGTTCAAACTTTTCCAATGTATTTAACACTAACTTTGAAATTACTTACGCAGTATATTGTTGTACTCGTCTGGAAGGTAATAGAATTGAAGGTGACGATTGATGTGGTTCCATTGTACGTACCATTACATTAACCACAGAATGTTTTTTTACGATCTGTTGTTTCGTCCGCACATAACCACAGTTTTTTATCTTTCAACTCCGATTTAATTCATTTTTCAACATGTTCACGAGCAGAGAGCACAATTCTTTGTAGCGATGCCCGACTTGGTAATTTGCAGTCCGAATATTTATTCCAAAAGAAGACATATGCTTACTTGTCTAGTAAATTAAACGGTAGATTACGTGCAATAAAGGTAACACATAAATTAAGTTAAAATTTGTCACAGTGTCGTGTGCAATTTTTTTTTTTAAGAATGCTGTTTACTATTTACGTGACGTAGACAATCCCTTTTGGACCAACACATTAAAGGGATATTACAAACTACACATTGAATTTTAACGCGATTATAATTTAGGTCAGGCATTTCTGCTATAAATTCTGTAACTTTGCCCAACATTGGCGCTAATGAGCAAGTCTAATCATCACTAACAAAAGTAAGTATATGCGAAATTAGAAGATTAGAAAAATTAGAAACTAGAAGAAGAGTTTATAGCAGTTACAGTTGTTAATAAACCGTTCTTCCGGGGAAGATTTCAATTACAAAAAAAAAATGAGAATAAAATTAGATTAATGACTTCTAGAATACAATATTAACTCGTTTTAAAGTTAAATATTGCAACTCCGTGTAGTAAACCCTAGACTAGTTGTCCCAACTTTTATGAGTAGTAGTGCACAGCTCGAAATTGAAATGTAATTTTACTAAACACAATTTTTCAAACTAATTATTTTATACGTGAATCCATAAAATCACGACCGTAAAGAACCCATCAATGGTAATTATCTTAAAAAATTATTACACTTTACACCGTTTTATTCAATTGTTTTATCTTTGTTTTACTTCCCTAAAAACAGAAACAGTATGTTCACCCACGAACAACACCCTACATTTTTCTTTTCTGTGTACGTGTAACAAGTTAATCCGCTTTAGTCTACTATTCTTTACGAGCTGTTGAGATTTCGGAGAAAAATAATAACACCCTCTCGTTATACCTCGGAACGAAATGGTTAGGTTGAATTCTAGGTAGTTTTAAATGCATATGTTTAGTTGCGTGTGAGAGCGTGTTATTTTTGATTTAAGCTGAACACATAATTTTTTTCGCAACACTTTAAAGTCAAAAGCATAAATTCTGTTGTAACTTTTAGTAGTAGGTATTTAATGTTTATACCACATTTAATTTCATCCAAAATTATTGATTTATTCTGCGATGATACAAATCAATGTTTTAGACGTAGAAAGTAAGGAAACTATGTAATACAATACATGCCAATACATCCCGGTCTTTTTCTAATCAGCCTGTATATCTTTATTAAGTCACATATATACTGTCAGATTAAGAAATATAAATCAACCTCGATTTTAAAGATTTTTTCCAAGAGTCGATCAGCCATAACCAACGGTAAGAAGGGACTTACACAAGGTTGATACCTAAGATGACTAAAAATGGTATACAAAAGAGACGTCAACAGGGAAAGGAAAACAGATTATCTTAAGTCAACTAGCAGTAAATCAAACCTCTGGTCTGTTAGGACAGTAAAATCCAGGACCGCAAACAGCATTCTTCTGCAAAAAGTGGCATACGAGACCAAGAAAAATTTACATTTGATTTATGTGTTACTCTTATTTTATGTAATCTATCGTTTCGTTTACTAGACAAAGAAGCATTTGTCTCCTTCTGGAATAAATATGCGGACTGTAAATTACCTAGTCGGACATCGATACGAAATGTAGTGCCATTTGCTCCTGAACATATAGAAAAAAGAATGAAAACGGAACTGAAAGATAAAAAACTGTGGTTGTGTGTGGACGAAACAACAGATCGCCAAAAACATTCTGTGGTTAATGTAATGGTATGTACAATGGAACCACATCGACCGTCATCCTCTTTCTTACTTGCTTCCAAAAGAGTTATAAATTGTACTGTCGATGAGATTTCAAAGATGGTGTTGAACTCATTGAACAAATTTGAAGTTTCAACTAAGCAACTTTTAATGTTTATGAGTGATGGTGCCGCAAACATGCGTTTCTTTGGGCCGATCTCTTAAAGAACACAGTGGTAACTTCTTACATGTAACGTGTAAAATCCATACTCTAAATCTTGCGGCACAAACGATTCCTACATGTTTTCCACCAGTAAATGCATTGATTGCTAGTACAAAGGCAGTGTTTCTAAAGTCCCCGAAACGTACCCGACTACTTCACAAACTGTGTCCTGATTTACCTGAACCACCACAGCCGATTGTTACACGTTGAGGAACATGGTTGCAGGCTGCGTTCTACTACAATAAATATTTTGATCAAGTAAAGAAGGTTAAAAGAGATTTACAAACTATTCACAACAATTACTTCGGACTAGCGGGAGGAATAGAAAAATTACAAAATGTTTCGATGTCGCTAGCGGATTCTGTTGAAATTGTGAATGATGTTCACGCACAGTTATGCGCTGTGGAAGGCGAAACGAATTGGTGTGTAATATGAAAATTTGAAGGTATTTCAGAGAAAGACTCCGGTTTTCTTATATTAAAACAAATTTGCGAAGGTGCGTGTGAAGATGCATTAAGTTGTTTCAAAGATTATTTGAAATATGCAAATATAACATCGCTAGATGTCGAACGGTCGTTTTCGGCATTAAAAAACATTTATTCCACACGTCGTACCCACTTGACTGAAACAGCTGTGGGAACATATCTAATGATTCAAATATTTAACAGATGTTACCCAGTTTGTGATTTCACGGAAGACTTTTAAAACGGTAAGTGTTTCAGCACGTTTTATAATTTATTTCTTACCTTCTGTTTTATGTGTAAACTTTTATGCGCTCGCCACGCCTCTGGCTGTTACCGCATACTTGCCCAGGTTACTTATCGCTATTTACAAATGCGATTTTACCATTCTATAATTATCGATTGATTTTTTTTTCATTTAAAAAGATATTTCCTAGATCTCGTTGGTTTGCACAAACAGCAGGTACCATACTTAAATACAGTTAATTTCGAACCGTTTCCCTCTTTTTGTCATCGACGAATGAAAAAGAGAGGCTATTTATTTATATTTACGACGATCACAATAAAACTGACAATTGCATAAAAGGGCATCGTAGATTTCTCGTCTAACAATAATAGGGCCTCGATGCCGGAGAGAACTGTAAAAATACAAAAGCTGTCGGTTTTACGGCACGCTTGATAAATGGCCTGGCGAAATTCAAGGACCCGCTTTCTATCCTACATTTTTGGTAGTCCTCTCTTCCGTATACCTTATAACTGCATGGATAGTGTATTCGTATATGGATAAAGGTGACGTTATATACCACTTTAATAAAGGAACAATTTGAAGTTATTTTGCTTACTCTTTCAGGGGAAATATGCGTGGAATGGTATGGAGAGACAGTAATAGATATCTAAAACTCATTTTCTATTATTTTATATAAATAGTTGCAAAGTTTTTTTTTGTAATAATGAGGCACATAAAACGTGGGGCAAATTTGAGCTAGTCACCTAGATATTGCAGAACGTACTAGATCAAAATCAAAATTATTAAAATACGATATGTAAAATAATGTTATGTTTCTTGCAAATATATTCCCAATTTTATTGAAAAAAAAACTTGTCAAAACTGGATCGAAATCTCTTTGTGTTTTAAACAGGGACGGCATCATACATCCATTTATTTCACTAGAGGTTACTCGTATAATATGTGTGTAAAATATCTATTTGTACATGCAGAGAAATGGTTTCTTGCATCAAGAAAATAGGTTTTTTTTGCATTTCAAGACTATAAAAATGTATAATATGAAAAAAAAGGTTAATAATTAAAATAAGGAGCAAGTGAATGAACTAATGAAAAAGTTTTTTTTTTATATGTTACAGTATAATTAAATTATTTCTTTAACAATGTAATTAAATAGGAATTATTTTTATGTAGTTTAATAATTAACGAGTTAATATTTAAATTTATTTATCGCTTTGATTATTATCACTATTATATATCATATATTAAAAAAAGCTATCGTTAATTAGTACACGTGATAAATAGTAATAAAAAGAAAAAGAAATATTACATTAATTCGCATCTTTAGAAAATGTTTATGAAACGTTGCACGTTAAAGGTTATATCATTGTATGGGTAAGTGTGGCATCTGTATTCCGGTTTCTATCGCTACTATCTAGGACGGCACGACTATATCTCTTAGCAGTAGGTGGCGCCAGGAAATATTTCTGTGCTGTTTTTGAAGATTAGTGGCATAAACTGAGAGGTGAACAACAATGTGGAAAGGAGCAAAAAGCGTTAGTGCTTTTCTCTTCTCTCATTGTTTTTGCCGGGAGTGATTCCATCAATACCAGGAGCTATTTTATTAACATTATCGTGGTTATTGTTTCTAGGCACTTTTTTCATGTGTAAGAATTCTAAGTTAATAAATGCTTTATTAAAGAAAGTGAAACTATTGGTTTATGAACAATATCTAAACGCTTTCGGGAATTGGTAAAACTGTATTTACTATCCTTAAGAAAATATTGTTTTGTGTTGATGCGGTAAATCGTAAGTGTAAATACTTTTATTTACATTCTTATTTATTTCGAAAAATAATTTTCAACGCATGAAAGATATGATCACTAGAGTTTGTTAAAAAGGTACCGGCAGTGGCGCACCGCATAAAAGTAGGTACGTAATATACAACATTAGTGAAAAATAATATTGTTACCTTTTCCTGTCGTCTTGATGTCCACTGTGGCAATTGACAACCGCCCTGGTAAGCTGTGTAGAATTACAACATCAGCAACGCTTCCAATTGTCGATTCATTCAGTCGTCAACGGTGTTGTGAATACGTTGTCGTATACTTCGAAAATGATCGTTCGACATTCAGGGAAGTAAGATTTGCAAATGTCCTTTTCCTCATCTGGACACTCTTGATTTTCAGTTATAGACCGAACCTTTTGTAAATCGGGATTTTTCGTTAAAATTGCGCCAAATTTTTGAGCACTCCTACAGTGTTCGTCAAGTTTTCTAGGGCGGCTTGTAAATTGTTTATGCAATTTAATGCGTCTCGTGCAGATAAGTGACTGTTTTCCAATTGCTCAATAGCTTGTGCAAGTTCAGAATAGTTCATGAAAATTTCATCTATTTGTTGTTGAACGTCCGAATTGGAAAAAAGTTGCTGACTATCTCGAACTGCTGCAGAATCATTTGAATCAAGTTTCGAAATGATATTTTCACTTGTGAAGAATATTTCTGATAGTAAGATACTGCCTGGAGCCATGTTCCCATCGCGTTATTACAGGCTGAGGTGGTGGTGGTAATTTCGAACACAATTGTTTGAATACACGGACGAGTTTGGGAGATTTGATGAACACTTTTTTGGTAGATGCTATTAACTTATCCACCATCGGATACTTCTTTCAAATGGTTTCTGCTACGAGGTGACATGCGTGTATGAAGCATGTTATGTGAAGAAGAGTCGGAAAGCATATTTTCAACATCCTACCAACTCTCAGCATTGTTGCGGCTCCGTCAGTAACGAACATTATGACTTGGGTTCCTGTGATACAAAATTCTCTCAACGAAGCTTTGTTATCTTGACAACGGTTTCTGTATTAGTTTTCTGAATCCTTTTATTGGATAACAATAATTAAGCTGGCGGACGATCACATTTTAAAGGACGCGCTACAACATGAATGACGCTGTGTTTCTGAGCATCATCCTCACATAGGCAGATTTTCTTATTTCTCAACTCGTCTTTTATATATTCCTTTACTGTACCTTGCACACGTGGCAAATTGTATCGTAACTGCATAAATGTTGGCAGCTTCCATGAGGGAACGCATTTAACCCAAAAAAGACGAAAGTGTTCATTAGATACTAGATGTTGTGGGATGTTGCATACACTTAACATAAAAATAAAATCATATACAAATAGCCAGTATGGAATACTGTTTCTTAAATTCAATACATGACGTTTACTTTTACAATGTTTTCTACATTCAAACCTATCGCGACTTAGTAATTCGCTATTGCATATTGTGCAATAAATATGCGGACTCACGCCGCTACCGCTACGCTACTGCCATCCGGTACCACCTTTTTAAACAAACTCTAATGATCACCAACAAACTTTAGGCACTGTGTTCAATTTGTAAAAAGCATTGGCATCAGACAATTTCTGGTAGGTGTTGGTTAATGCTCATTTTCAAGGCCATAAACACAAACAAAAAAAGAACGAAAAAAAGCTGCTGGAATATAGATTACATCGAAATATGTGTGAAAGTGACTTAGAGGTTGAGAAACAAAATAAGCGCATATGCGTTCAATAATATGTAGAATCAATGGGCATTGGCATGTGGTTCAACGCCACACTTTCCTCATTGAACGAATCTAGATTCAAGATTAACTACTTCGTTATTGTATAATTATTTGGATCAAATATCAAAGAATGAAATTGATATTGCCAATGCTTATTACAATCAAATGGTGAAAAGAAATTCACTTATGATTACAAATGGTTAAAAAAATAAAAATTGTAACACTACCAATATTACAGTGTTACTTCATTCTGCCAATCGAAAATAAGTGTTTTTAGATAATTGGGATGTATCTACAGAAAAATAAAAACTGGTGAAAAATTAGCTGAAATAGTTGAATTAGCTAGAGAAAAAGCTAAGCTGTGTATAACACCGAAATATATTACAGATACTTCATATTTGAGATGTAATTCCCAAACAGGGCAACTACTTGCCAAAGATGTATTACCACGGAATTTTGCAATAAAAGTTACTTTCATATTCAAACGTTTTAATGATTCAAATATGGAAGATAAAATGTTAAAATGTGGTGGTACACAGATTATATTATCTTCAGAAACACCTTAGTATTCTCAACGTGACTTGTTTGCTTGTTTGACAAAAAATTTTCCCTACATTAAAAATGGTAATGGATACAAGTCATGATAATTTTGCATCAGGAAATATAACATATTTTTTTTTTTAAATTTGTACTAGAAACCGAGAAGACATTGTAAAATAATAAAGGTTTTTTCTTTATTGCATAATTCCGTACACAATACAATCAAAATCGATTTGCTCCAAATAACTTTTTCACCGATTCTTATAGGCCGGAAGCAAAATAACCATTTTCTCACTAAAAACCTTTCAGGTCCACTCGAAATTCTTTCGCAAAAGCGCTGCTTTGGCGTAGGATGCGTTTCAGATGTGCTGGCGAGCGATGTTGATGGGCAAAGTTCGCATTATAATAATGACAAATGACCGTCCGGACAAGCGGGGATAAAGGAAGATGTATGGGAATAATGAGAGGGCATTGTTGAAGCCGGGCACACGTTAAAATTGATGATGCAGTCGGAGGACGTTTTATAATTGGCGATGCCGGTGTTGTTGATGGGAAAGAGGAGTTGCGAAAAGAATCGCGAATAAGAATGCATATCATTCGATCATCTATTTACTATTGAAAGCCGATTCTTATTTTTCGAAAAAGAATCTTTTCTGGTCAACCTATACTAAACCTGGATATTGAAGCTGTACATCTTCTATCCCTTATGCCGCTTCTTGTGCATCTTATAATACAAACAATAGAAAAAGGACTTAAACTGATTAATTCTCATTTCAATAATTTAGTAGGAGTATTATACCTTTCAAAATTGATAAAAGCAACAAAATACTTTGTGCAAAATTCATTACTTTCTAGGTAAGTGTAAGACTGGCTTTAGTTTGAATCTATAAGTAGAAAGTATGTTTGGATAATTATTTAAAAACACAAAAAGTCAATTAATAATTACCAAATATTCTTTGAAGAATTTTATTATAAACCTATACCTAATATAATAACCAAAATTTAATTTCTTTACAAATTTTTACTATATTCCCTTGTAACCAATTTACAAAACTGAGACTGAATATTAACAGTAATAATTAAGCCGGGCACAATCGGTTTTTTGCAACAGAATCCGATTTGTTTGGGAACGGCATTTGTTGCATATGTAGTGTAATAACCGTAAAAAGTAACAAAATAGTTTCTTCAAAAATCTGTTGTACTTAATACCGTAAAAATAAAATAATAATAGAATAAGTAAAACTAACTTCTTAACAGTGTGGATATGATTGTTGAAAAACTTACACCATCAGGTATGTTTCCACATTTGTCTCGGTGAAGGTTGTTCCTGTGTGAAAAAAATGCCCTTATATTTCGAGAAAGACCGTTCAACATCTACGGAAGTAACACAGGCATAATCGAAATAATCCTTAGAATTAGTTAATGAATCTGTAGCCACATATTTCTATAATCGGAATTTTATTATAAACACTATGGAACTTTGCTATAACGCGACCATTTTTTGCGTCGTTTTAATCGTGTATTAATTTCGTCCACGATTTGCACTGATTCTACTAACGACAACCCAGTATTTCGCAATTTTTCTATTGCGTCTAGTAATCGTTTATAATTGTTGCTAATACTTTTTAAATTTGTTTCAACAGAAGTATCTAGAAATCATTTTGGCTCTCTTTAAATAGCTGTAGCTTTGTCAGGGTCGAATTGTAAAATCACCGATTTTATAAAAATTACCGATTTTAACTTCTTGGAAATGTTCAGAATAAACAGTCGCTTGCAACCACGTTCCCGAATATCGAGACAAAGCCTGTGAAATGCTCGAGTCCGTTTGGGAGATTTGAGGAAACACTTTTTTCGTATTTGCTATTAATGCATTTACCTTCGGGTAACATTCCCGAATAGTTTGTGCCACAAGATGTAAGGCGTGAACACATAAGTAAAAGTCTCTCGCACTTTTCTTTAAGAGAACGGCCTACACTACACATTGTCGCTGTACCATCGCTCATAAACACCCAAAACGTCAACAGTTGACTAGTTGACACTTGTCAACTAGTCACACGGTCATGTGTGATGTTTGACAAATGACATTAGATATCGGTGATATTTCGTTTTATCCAACTTAATTTCATTTACGAATACCACTGAATAAAATGTTTTTTGTGTATGTGAATTTGCCTCGTCTATTAGCCAATCACAAGCCAGGAATTTTTCGCCTATCTTTTTTTATCGCTGCAGTCATGCAATGAATGAAAATTAGTAACGTTTAGAGTTTACGTAATGAATACAGTGACATCTAAACTATTAGTAAACGAATTATGAGCTGTGGCCATCTCTCCCGGTAGGGCATCTCTACCACAATTACCCTATGGTAAGCGACGTTTTGGGAATTAGCAGCAAATGTATGAAAACCATTACAATTAGGTTTCATTTGATAGTTATGATTAAGGTTATTTCTTCATCAATGATTGCTCAATCTATTAATAACTTAAAGCCAATCAAACAGCTAGGGCGACTTGATTTTACACGTAAATTTAATTTAATTTCAAAAACCCTTCCATTAAACATACACATATCTGCGAATGTGGCCTGCATTTCTCTCCATAGTCACATTATTAATACACCTTTCTTGAATAAGAAAATAAAAGAATCTATTCATATTAATCAAGCATTCATTTCCCTCGCGAATATAAACGGTATATTTCTTTGTTGCAAAAGTCATTACATAATTACTGAATGTGTAATTTTTGCTTTTAATTGGACGGAGGTACAAAAAAGTACGATTACGTGAAGGAATTTATAAGTAATAAAGTATATGTGTGTGTGTGGTGTGGCTGGGTTTGAAATTGCTTTACATAGTTAGATAATCTCGTAAATATGATTTTTTTATACATGTTGTTTCTTTTCTAACAATGTCATTAAAAAATCGTGCTAGCATTCAAAAAGAAATCAAAAAATGAGAATTCAAGGTTAAGGTATTAAAAATGGATATAGTACGATTTCATCCTGTCAAACCATATTTACAACCAGACAAAATTTATTGGACGAAGATAGATTTCATGCTATGTACTTACAAGTGCTTCTACGCATTTACAACAAACATTTTATGAAATTATGTCCACTTTGCTGTCGAAAATCAAATTCAAAATTTGGTATAACTGGAAGTAATACGAGTCTAAAAATAATTTGTTATTAGTACCGCTGGCCACGAGCGGTACCGCGCATCGGCGTAGAATCAGTTCGGACCGAGAGGAACGGTAGTATTACTTCGTCTGCGGAGCAGTACGGACATTTTCGCTGCCGGCCATTTGCGCAATTGTTTATCTGTCCTAGAAAAATTATATTTCGTCAGCAAAACGACCGCGGTCGGACAAACTTCGAAAATTTATTGCAGAAATTCCAGACTTAATATATGAAGGTGCTAAAATTAAATGTGTAATCTGTAAAATCCCCTTAAAGTGTTGGTCCAGACAAACATTGTCTACGACACGTAAATAGTGAAAGCATGTCTCAAAAAGAAATTGCGCACGAGACAATGAAAAATTTATATTTAATTTATGCGTTACGTCCATTGCATGTAATATACCGTTTAATTTACTAGACAAGGAACCATTTATCTGCTTTTGGAATAACTATTCGGAGTGCAAATTACCAAGTCGAACATCGTTACGAAGAATGGTGCCATCTGCGCGCGAACATATTGAACAAAAAATAAAATCGGAGTTGAAAGATCAAAAATTGTGGTTATGTGTCGACGAAAACAACAGATCGGAAGAAACATTCTGTTCTTAATGTAATGGCAAAGCAAATTGGAACCTCATCAATCGGTACCTTCAATTCTATTAGTCTCCAAACGAATACAACAGTGTACTGCCGAAGTAATTTCAAGTTAGTGTTAAATACATTGGACAAGGTTTGAACTTTCAACAAACCAACTCTTGATGTTAGTGAGTGATGGTGCTGCAAACATGCTTTCTGTAGGCCGGTCTCTTAAAAGCATTCTGCTAATTTGTTACACATTACGTATAAAGTTCATGCTCTCAATCTTGTGGCGGATAGTATCAGAAAATGTTATCCTGAGGTAGACGCTTTAATAGCGCATACCAAAGCAGTATTTGTCAAATCACCCAAACGTATTCGCGAATTTCACAGACTGTGCCCCGTATACCAGAGCCACCAGAACCTATTCTAACTCGTTGGGGAACATGGTTGCAAGCCGCGTTTTATTATCAAATATTTTGACAATATTAAGAACGTAGTTTTACAATTCGATACAAAGGAAGCTGCCGCTATCCAGAAAAGCCAGTCGAAATTTCAAGATAGTCAGGTTAAAATGGATTTAAAAATCATTCACGACAATTATTTCAGGCTAGCAGATGCAATAGAAAAATTACAAAATTTCCTGCGGTGCCGTTAGAAGAATCTCTACAAATAGTGCAACATGTTCACGCACAGCTATGCGCGATTGAAGGCGCAAAAAATGTTTCTGTTCTAGAAAAATTTGAAAGTGTTTTTGAGAAAAATTCTGATTTTGGCACATTAAGACACATTTGTGAAGGTGCGTCAACAGAATCGTTAAGTTATTTGAAAGATTATTTTACTTACGCAAATATTACATCACTAGATGTAGAACGTTCGTTCTCTGCATATAAACGCATTTTTTCCTCATGCCGTACTAGTTTTGCCGAAACAACAGTTGAAGCATATCTAATGTTGCAGATATTTAAACAGACATTATTCACTTTGTGATTTCACGGAGGACTCTTAAAATGGTAAGTGTTTGAGCACGTGTTATTTAATTTTTATTTAAAAGATGAGCGAAATTATTTGCGACAGCAAACATCTCTATTAGCAGAAAACCCTAGTGGAACGCGAGGCCTGGTCGACTCTACGCCTACTGCGCGGTACCGCTCATGGCCACCTTTAGTTATATTAGTTCCAAGTATTTTCCGTAAGATGGGGCGTCAACCATAACAAACATCATTGCATTTACGAATCACCATTACTTGTATTGCAATACTGCATTAATTCCAACCCAACATAAAAATTATATATTAAACAAGCAATTAGAATTACTAGGCAACTTCGGTCGCTTTTCTTCAACAAAACTCATTGTCAGACATCATTTTTCTGACAACAATAGGCTTTATTGTCCCAGATAATTGTTTTAATGCTGAGATAAGGACGGGACTAAACAAAAAACTACTTCCAATTAGAAAGTATGACTCCTAAGAAACTCGTGGACGATAATGTACATGCGTTTAATTGTTATAGCGATAACATCGCAAAATGACTAACAATAAGTTGAAAGGAATAAGTTGATTATAACGCGTGTAATTCAATAGAAATAACCGATTATATTGAACTTTATTTAGGGGTCTTTTAGAACACGTGATTGACGTACACATAAGACTCAAAAAGACTTTCGACAGACCACAAAAATAAGGTATACGCATTCTTTAGTGTGCTAACATCTAAATTTGACACCCAGGAACCTATCCTTGCAAGCCGCATTGTTTTGTTTGCGAACCAAAGACAAAAAAAATGATTTTTCACATATTTTAGAATATATTTAATCAAAAAGGTATTCGAAGGTAGACGTTACCACCGAAATTAGAAGGCTAGGCGCTCTTCGATGACGTCACGCTGAGTTGGTGATGTATCGCCATGCACGATATTAGCCTAAGCGGTAAAGGAATCGTTTTTTTGCATTCCTTTTTTAAATTTTGAAGGGCTTCCAATTTAAAGAGGATGCCAGTCGTCAACTGAGCCCTTCTTCGCATCCCATTCAATTTTATTTTGAAAAAATGAAGTTGCAAAGCAAAAATCAAACACGTAGATGGATTTGTGGTTAATATTTAATCGATTAATTATTATTATTTGTAATTGTACATATATTTGGACGAAATTAAGGTTGAAATAATACAGTAATTGCAATTTCATTGGAAATGCTGTTCAATTTCACGAGAAAATTAATACGTTCACTGCTGTGAATATGACATTTACATATACATACCAGTATCCAAAATGGCTACGTTCGGTGATATAATTTAAAATATTGTACTAAAACAGAACGTTTATTACACGAATCTAAAAACATCTCTTCGTATTCAAAAATAATTTTGTTAAATATAACGTAAGAATATAAAACTATTTGAACAATTACATCTTCACGTTTTTTGTCAAATACAACGGACAGTTAGGGAATTGAGTTGGAATAGCATTTTTTTAAACCTAGGATTTTTTAAACTTACAGTTATAGTTCCTCCGGTCCTTGAACCTGTAGCTGTTGAAACGATGGGGTTAAACCCCAAATAGACATAAAAGGCGCAAGAGTTATTACTTTTCAAAAAATGTAACCAAAACAGGATGTATACATCAGGATGTTCTAAGATACAACTCATTTTCTGTCCAGAGGTACAACACGTGCTCAACTCTAACAGATTTACTTATGGCACAGTTATAGGTCGTATTTGGTGAACAACAATCAGTGCAATTTAAAACCAATGAATCCAGTATTCTTTTACACTTGCTTATATTTCTCTTAAACTCATAACGAAAAGTAAAAAAAATTATAAGTAACGATGAAAAATTTTACTTACCAAATGAGAATTTACAACATTGTTCTGAGTATTCAAAATTGTTACAAGAAACTATCAAATCCTAAAGACAGCGCTCCATGTGGCCAAACGCAAAACTACATGTGTAGATTTCAGTGTTGGGTGTATAGATGGAAGTAGTGTGACGCCTGTCCCAAGGTACAACTATCCCAAGGTAGAGCACCGTCCCCTAAATTCGATTTTGCATGAACATTTAGGTGTGAAAAAGATCTGGTTTCCGGTGGATTCCGCATAATTTGACTCAAAAGGAAAAAAAAGACTTGTGTCAATTGGTGTAAGGAAATGCTCAAAAAATTCGACAGAGGGGCTTTAAAATCCGTGTACAACATCGTAACAGGTGACGAAACTTGGATAAATTTGTACGAGCCGGAAACTAAGCAACAATCAACTGTGTGGGTGTTCCCAGTTGAACTGAATCTAATAAAAATTGTTCGTTGATGAGGTACTTCCAAGAAAATGATTGCTTGTTAGAAGCATTGCTCTGCAGGATG